>HG996541.1:0-1367984 GCA_905340365.1 Vespula germanica
ATTTGGTAAGTTCAGTACCTTCTGTTTAAAATCAGCTTATATATTTTCTCTTTTATCTGCTACGTTTGTGAATGAAATTTTCTTTATTCTTTGCAGACGGTAGACGGATTCGATGTGATGGATTCATGTACCTAAATATGTATACGGATATATATGTATATATATATATATACGTCTTTCTCCGTACTGTGTACTTTCTATGTATTAGAGTCTAATTGTGTGCATATTTATATATGCATTTGTCTACAAAATAACCTATCTATATCTATCGGAAGATCATCAAGGGTGTAAATCGAAATAACATCAAAAAGAAAATCAATAGATAAATCAAACAGAAAATGAAGTTTAAATACAAGAGGAAAAGAAACATTGATTAAAATGAAAAAAGTAGTGTTAATTAAAGAAGATAGGAGAATCGCCGGTTATATTCTTCATGTTCTCGGTAAGTTGAATCATATTCAAATTTTATAATGTTTAACGCAAGGATTTATTTTCATAAGATTTTTGTTTTCTTTATATAGCATGCTACAGAAAATTGCATAATTCTATATACGTATTTATGAGCTGTATTAGAGACGCTATGCTGTACACTATTTTATATTGTTTTATAATATACTCTAGAAAATTTTATAGTTGCTTAATATAATTTCTCGCCGTATTTTACGTTTCTTTATTATTATTTTTCACTATATTTAACATTTAATTCGTCCGCGATGTATTGTTGCATAATATTAAGTTTTGCATTAAGTCGAGTAGAGAAAGGAGGAGAAAGTCTAATTAGGGTTGTTGGAATTAGGATGCTTCTTTTTAGACGTTTCTACGATTTATTCGGCTAATCGTATATTCAACTGATCGTATAGCCAAAATCTTGTTTATTAATTCCGTGATATTATTCCGTGTTTGCTATCCCGATGGCACTATACGTTGACGTGTCCAACATACTGATTTTTTAAGGATCAAGATGTTTCTTAATACTAACGCGAAAATCGTTTAATTGTAACGATGTATTCGGTAGGAGTGATTAAAATACGTTCGAATGTCCAAAACCTTTAATAATAATAATTTGCTTAATTACAATTATTAATAAGAGAGATAGATCTATTTTTCTTAATTTGTCATAAGTTCATTAGATTTTGTTTACAAACCGTTTGCGGAGAACCTACGTAATATCTTTTGTAGTATATACATACGTGAATGCGATTTTCTTCACTCTTTGCAGCAGAGGGCGGCAGCGAGAGGGCTCCCATGTTCATCCGTCGGAGTACGATGAAAAACTGACACGGTAATCGTACGAATCAATCATTGTTTGATTTTACACGTAGCGAACGAGTGCTATATCAAAATTTAAATCTAGCAGAAAATAAATTTAAATTGTTTGTTGCTCCGTAGTTGTTCCGTGGCGTGTAACGTTTAACGGAATTTATAATTGCTTAAACAGTTGTTTATTAAATTCCTCGTACATCTATATAGTTTATATGAATTTACAATTATCTGAAGTATTAAGTTTGTAGTTTTCACGTTTAGAAATAGTAGGCGTTATCATTAAAGCCATTCAAAAGTTCGTTTTCCTTGACATTACACGCAGCGGCGCAACTCAGATGCAACCACCCCGAGATCAGAATTATAAATAATTGAAATTTTAGTTTAAAATTATCTTATGTTCCTTGCGCGTTTCGACATTCGTAATGTTTAAGCGAATATACTATCGTTTAAATATCACGATCATGAAAACAAGTCATTTGCCTATTATATGCAATTTCCAAGTAGACAATAATTTGAAATGCTATAATCGTTATTATAGTAACAATAATATTCAATTTATCGAAGAGCAAGGGAAATGATACAAATTCATTTTTAGAGATGTTCACTTTATCAACGCGTAGACAAATGTGTGAATAAATGTGTATATATGTATTAGATTTTAGTATATAGTAAGATATATATGTATATGTACATAGATATAAATGTATGTATTTGTGTGTATATATATAGAATCCCTCTGCCGTGTGAAAAGAATAATCAAAATTGCATTCGTGAACACTTTTGGCAGAACATAGGAGGAAAAATTAATTATCTAAATTTTAGCTAAGCTAACTTTTGAAATTGTAATGAAGGTCTAGCGAAAATGGTTTTACGTCTCTCTATTAATAATTACGTCTTGCAGAGCTGCATAAAAGCAATTGGCACCATAATGAATTGACAGATAAAAAAAATTCAAGTATGTTTTATCTTATCGAGTGTATGTTGTTTAAAACGATATAGATGATATAGAATTCATTATCGTGACTGGTTGGTGACTAATATATTATTCTGGGCCTTTCTCTTCTGTAACTCTTAGGAACATGCTTAAATGACGACACAATAAACAAATTGTACTTCCTTTCAAAGGATACAATAAATTCAACAATTAAATCACAGTTTGTCTTCCGTCTATTTTCTATCCCACTATTTTTCATAAATTGATGAGATATTACGTCATCTCCGGTAATTTCATCGCAATGTTGCAAATAATTTTTATCGATACTACCGCTAAGGAGAAATCTTTTTTCGTTTTTCTCCTTCTTTACACTTATTGATTTTCTTTCCCCTTTAATATCCCTTATCCGTCATTCTCCACACGCATATATTTTCTATCGTTTTACTTTCTAAGCGTCTAATTTTCGTCGGTATTTACTAATTCATATTTATTTATTGTTTGTGAAGAGAATGTTGACACTACCAGGAAATTAGAATTTTGGATATCGTATTTAGAAGGAATGGTAACCTCAATTTTATAGAAAAATTATCTTTCTACAACATTTATAACTAACACTTTGAGCGGTGTCGATCGTTTGATCGAATAACAGTCCCAAGAAAGCAGTATAATAGATCGCTACTACGTCGGGCGAAGCATTACCTACCTGTTTACTATATGTGCCCTAATTGAGTAATTACATCATTCGGATAACGGATTTGCAAAATACAAATATTGTGTTAATAGAAATATAATAAAATAGCAGCTATACTCCATTATACGTAATAAGAAATAAACGATTTAAGAAATATAATACTTTCCAAGAAACTAATCGGTTTGAAACATAGTATACTAAATATTCGATGGCTAGAAGTAGAATTGAATCATTTTTCTAAGTTCTCCTATCGAGAAAGAATGCATGTAAATAGTTAATTGAATTGCACAGCTAATTGTATCGTCCAACTCTCTGTTTGGTTTGCTGAGGAGCAGACTAATGAAAAAATTCCTTTCTTATTTTCGACCAAACTAGACAAGAGGAGTACGCACTCGCGCTCGCAATACCGCGCACTCTTTTCCGCCCACTTGAATTAGCGCATATTAATAAGCTCACAAGGATACACGTAGATGGAAAGAGGAAATAATAAATCGTACTGACGATGACTACGGGAGAGCGTGTAACGTACATGCACATTATTAAATTTGAATCAATACATATTAACAAGAGAATTCGCCTACGCAGAAAGGATAATTCAAAATACCTACACTTCCGCAAACCGTAGATTAAATATTATGAATATTTTTGAAGCATATTTCATGAATATTACGATGTACAAATTCAACATTTCTTCTGTTTTTATTACTTTGAGTGATTGTTTAAACTGACGTAAGAACGATAACACAGTTACGTAAACGCGATACTATCACTTCCCGTATTATTTAAAAGTATTTGTTATTATCTCGAAAATCGGTAAATATTTTGATCGTTTCTGCATCTATTTAATCATCTTGAAAGTTAAGCATACCGTAGTTTCATTTCGATTTTTTCTCTGCTCATTCTCCAATCCATGCATAAACATTCGACTCTTATATTTGCTTCTATTCTCGATATCAGTTTCCGTTATTTGCATATTATTATTATTATTATTATTATTATTATTATTATTATTATTATTCCCGATAGGTCTCGACGATCCATTCAACTTCCTTCTTTCGGTACACCGTGTTAGGATGTTCGAGGTCAAATCGAGATTCGCAAAGTCAATATTTGGCCGGAGACCAACATCGGTTTGATTAGATTTATATTTATTTGCGGAACGATCAGCGTCGAGATAAAATCTATCGTCTATTGAATGGTAAACGAGCGCGAACTCATAACCTTTACCCTCATCTTCCACTACTTCATCACATGTATCTCCTTTTTTTTCTTCTTCTTGCGCATCGACTCACAGATCTTCTTTTTCGGAATCGTTGTTAGTCGCCCGAATATTTTCCTTATCGTTCCTAATCTCAACCATGATATTGAAATGAATATGATTATTATATGTATAATTTTCTATCTAATAGCTGTCCAAATTAACAATAGTCTCATATCCCAGAACACAGTCAACGTCATTATCGATCTTCATTCTCCCTTCTCGACTGCGTTGAACACTTTCGAGGGTTGAAGAATATAGACTCCATACAGATTCCACGATGAAATATTGTTTTCTACGAAGTAATATTCCCTCATTATAGGAAATACTCCTCTACGATAGCAGATCCGCGTGCACCGTCGGACAACACTTCGACGTAACTTTCGGAACGATATCGATTACATCCTGCTATAATGTTGCTCATTTGTGCATCCTTTGAAGCGATATATACAAAAGCCTCGTACCACCGTTCGAGCGTAGTTTTGTACGACAATGCACGTGGAACTCGAATAGGTTCGTCGTCATTACCATTATAATGTTGCCTTCCTATTTCCCTTTGTTGTTATTATAGATCGCCTCACGAACACGGTATAGAAGAAGTTATTACGGGTAAATTCGAAACAAGGACGTTTCAAAAGGAAATGCCTTGCTACTGATTCAAGCACGTTAATTTATAGTATTTCCTAGAAGCACTAGAAAAGTTTACGAAGACGTTGATAATCTCAGATAATACAATATCACCGACCGAAAACATGTAATTCAATGTGTACCCTTCACGCATGAGATATATGGCTATGTACTTTCTTTTTTTTTTAATTCGACCTATAACGTAAAGCATCACGTCACTGTCTATGAACTGTAACGAAAAACTGAGAATTTTTAAGGACGAAATGACCAAAAGAAATCGGAAACAAAATATTTTAAGCGTAAGACATTTTTGGCAAAGCTTGATAAATGGGAATTGAAAATGTGTATAATAACGTTCAAGAGATACTTTTATTAGTTGACAATGTCACCAAAAAAATTAATTTCTCTTCGTTTAATATTAATCCTTGGTAGAGCGCGATTAGTAAAACGAAGCAGAAGCGTTTCTTACGATACGCGGTCACGTAACGTGGATTATTCCATATGGTAATTCAAAGAAAAAAGTAAAAGTACCTCGAATTAACTGGGATTGGTCAATTAATTTCTTTTCCCGAACTCATACCCTCACAGGGCCCTTTCGGCTCTTCCGACCGTGGAGTAGGAAGTATTGATTGCCTTGCGTAAAGCGTATTCAAATGAAATACGCAGAAAGAAAAAACTAATATTTCGAAAAAAAGGAAAATAAACATAACTAATGATTTTCTCCGAACCATATTCTTTCCTACTGCGAAATGAAGTAAGAGAGATGCCGATTAACATAAATAATAGAAAGAGAATAAAAAGTAATATTATGAAACAAATTTTCGAACAATATTTTCTGCTCGACATGAGTACTTATTCATAAATATTTTTAACGATAAAAACAGGAAAAATATTAATATTCAAAATTTCTTTATCGATTATCAAAATTTCTTTAGTAAATTGCTAATAGTAAATTGTCAAGAAAAAGTGTCGTTTAAAGTATCAGATCGTAAAAGCGGCGGAAGAAGTTGATGGCGGGAGAGGCACATAATTATCGTTGTATGGAAACAAGATGTTTCCATTTGTGGGACGGTAATAGAGAAACCGTTTACCTTAATATTGGATTTTAATAAATGAGGTATAAAGAGATCAGATATAAGTAACTTGTCACATATCTTAC
This sequence comes from Vespula germanica, assembly GCA_905340365.1. Classification (NCBI taxonomy): domain Eukaryota; kingdom Metazoa; phylum Arthropoda; class Insecta; order Hymenoptera; family Vespidae; genus Vespula; species Vespula germanica. The sequence goes on from HG996541.1 coordinate 5,933, forward strand.
CCGAATTCTCTATATGTATATACCCTTCTGAAAAACGTCGGTTAAAAATGTTGTTACATGCAAACAATATTTTTTTCCGAATTATTCTTGTCGCAATAATTAAATAATTTTTATTACTTGTTGGAGTACTATGAACTATCGTCTTCTTTTCAAACATCGTCCTTGTTTTTATACGATCTCATACTGTGTTCATTATGCGATTGAAAATACCTATGAAGAGGAAAAAGAAGGTAAAACTTTTGTACATGACGACCGAGTTTTGAAAGACCAATGTGGAGCAGCTTTGTAAAGATTGCAACGGTGGTAGGAGGAAATCAGATATCATCAAAGGATCCAAACGTAAACGGGTTTATCTAGAGGATATATGCGATTCTGCTCCGAAATGTTTGTCGAAGGGCAGTCCGACGTTCCAAGCGAAACATGGATCAAAGGGAAATTGAAATGAAACTGAGGGAGAGTTATCATATAAAATAATTTAACATACATGGACGATCAAAGGAATCAACGTTTTTAGAAGCAGGGGAATACTTTTATATTATACGTGAAATAGAAAGTCCACGTTTACGTTATCGTTATTCCCTCAATTTAAATTAAGCAACCATTCGATAGAATTAAAAAAGGAGAGGTGTTGAATTCTACGTTTTAAATTGTTTGTCATAATATTCGCGACATTTCCTTAAACAATTATTCGTAATATTTAATGTGCGTTTTTCATAAATATTGAAATTTGGATGAAGCAATTGCTAGCCTGTTGATACGATTTGGTAGGGTTTTAACGATAATGGGTGTACGTAATGCGCGCTTTTGTACTTATTGTCAAGTACCTTCGTTTTGAACCCTTCGTTATTATATCTCTCCATCGGGTGCGCACTTATCTGCGCCAGGGCAAGTGGCTGGGATTGAATGCGAGGTCTTGTGTGAGTGTGAATGTACGTCTCCTGTATTATTTTGATAACAAGGAGAGTATTTTTCCATCTCTTTTCCTCTCATGAAACCAATCAGAAAATCGGAGCATACCATTAGCTGTATAATTCAACAGCCTATTTAGATTCATCAATCGAAAACACGTTTACGTATTTCGAAGAGCAATGTATTGTTCCTTTGGAAGTTGAAATATAATGGGGCTATTGTTTTGCATTCTCCAATTCCAGGTAAATGTGCTCGTTCATATAGAAGGGTTACGTTAGCCGTGGTACATCGATCTGCAAAAGACTTCGCGAGATAACTAAATAATACAACTCAATAGATAATTGAATAATACCGCTAATCACATTACCGAAGTTTCTTCTTGGTTTAATGAGAATAATACCAATGAATAAATACCCTCCTTGTTTTCTAAATAAGAGAGGAGATGTATGCAGACAAGCGTGATGATTACCGCCCACTTGACTGGCACACGTAAGCGCGCATGTTCATGGAGAGAGATAATAATAAATCGATCAATATGATGGTGCGTGACGATATGTATGAGAGAAGGTATTACGTACGTGCATATCCTTAAATCCCACTCAATACCAGTTAACAAGAGAATTTGCTCCAGCTTCTACCTAGCAAATTATTTGGTCTAAATTCCTATATAAATGAAAAACCTATATAGAATATTATGAATATTTTTGAAGAACATGTGGCGAATAATTTGACAAACGATTTGGAACAACATCGAACTCAAACTTTCTTCTGTTTTCAATTATATTGAATAATATTTAAATTGACGTAATAACACTGACAGACTGATCTAAAAGTGGACTTAATATTTCACGTATATTTATATATATTTGACAATATTCTATGAATTTTTTGATCGTTCCGGCTGCTTCAATACTTTTGCAAGATAAACAGCACTCAGTTACATTTCGAGTCTTCACTGATAAAGGTCCCGCTTGCATGGTCGGACGTCCCTTCGACAAACATTTTCGCACGCAATCGATTATACCCTCTAGCTCAATTCCACTTCGTTCCTTCGGCAAAGGGTTATTCCGTCTCTTCGTATCATCATTCGTATGAAGCATTCCAAAACGGCGCCATATGAATCTGGTCAATGTTCGTATTCACTGTCATTACAAATATTGTCTTCTTCTCCTACCTGCTTTACTTCAGTCACATAAAGAACCGTATAAGGATCTTTACAGATAAGTTAAAGGAAAAGGCGATCCTTCGAAAAGAAATGCTTTGCCTTTAAATCTATTACGTTGGTTTATAGTACCTCCAGGAAGCATTAAAAAAGTTTCGGAAGACGTTGACAGTCACAGATAGTACAATACCGTTGACCGATAATATGTGATTGAATATGCGCTTTCCATACATGCGATATGCCTTTATTGTATTCTTCTTTCCTTCCTATTTTTAAATTGGGGTTATAAATTTGGGCGTCATTAACGCCGATGAATTCCTACAAACACCTGAAAGTGTTAAAACACGATTAGTTACTTCTCATACGATTAGATTCTCATCAATTTGCCTATCGTATAACTTTGATTAAGGCAAAAAGAAATCGGGAAAAGTACATTTTGCATGAATAACAGTTCTGAAGGGAATCAGAAATGTGTATATTAATAATGTCTATATAAATAAGAAAATTAAGTTTTTCTCTTTCAATATTCATCCTTGCTAGAGAGCGATCAATAAATATGAATCAGAAGCATTTATTTCAATATGTATTTGCGCAATATGGATTAATTCATATGCTAGTTAAAAAAGGACGGTAATAGTATGTCGAATGAAAAGAGATTGATTGGGAAATTCATTTCCTCCCAAACCACATCCTCTTCAGTCGCGTAAATAGGAAATTTTAATTGGTAACAGCGCATTGTATTGAATCACACGAGAGACCAGATTATATAATGAAAGAAAAATATGAATATGGAGAGAGATTTTCTGTGATTCCATATTCCTTGTTATTGCGTAATAAAGGAAAAGAAATGATATTTTCAAGAGATAAGAAAAAAAGAAGAATATATTTCTTATTGATCGTCATTTTTAAGCATACAAATTAAAACGAAATTGAAAATCGTCAACATTATTTTGTTAATTTCAAATTGAAAGCCGTAAAGAGAAGAAGAAAAAAGATGAAAAATAAAAAAGGAAAGTTATATGTCCAATTAAAAGGGATTGTTAGAGAAGTTTATTTGCTCTTAATTAATTTCATTTCGGAACTTTCCGTCCGTGAAAGCAATCAATACGTACTGTCACGCCGGCGCATTCTCGGACGTTAGCTATCAGCAAATCGATGGCAATTTGCTGCGCAAACGCACTTTTACGATTCGCATCATATTATGTATCATAACTTTGAAATCAACTAATGTGTTATATTATATTTAATTTACACGACGTACAGGAACATCTACAAATTTACATATCTTTTTAATAAAATCAAAATTTTATCCCTTATTATTTTCTACCATATCTGTTCTACGATATCTTGTTAATTTGGCCATTCTTGATTTGCTTTATTCTGGTATTTCATTAGAAAAATCCAGGGAAACATGCATTTCTCAAAAAATTGCGTCCCAATCACTCGACCCTACCAAATTACTTACCAACTCTGCGGTTCTTTCGGAGGGGTGATACGTGAAAGAGAAGAAGGTAATAGTGGGAAGCGAAGAACTATGACGAAAGAATTGCTCTGTATATATGTATTTTATTATTGTGCAATTACGGATATGAATTCTTCGATAACTTGAGCAATATGCATTTGTTTACAAGAAAGGAAGATAATATGCGGAGAAAATGTTTGCAAGGAGCATGGAAGTAGATATAACTTCCGACGAGAACATTTTTTACGACAGAAGATTTTGGAATAAGAATTACATAGTACGAAAATTATAATATCATTAATATCTGATAATATTAGAATACTATTTTTAAGCATAACCTGGAGTATGAAAAGAAGAAACATTACAATTATCGTATACGAATTAAGGTATAATTTTGTAGCCATCGATGCAATATAACTTTAATAATTGGAATAATTACTATTATGGGAATTATCGTTGCAATAACTATTAACAATAATTAATTATATTAGAAGTAATTAGAGTTTTACGCGATTATATCCACTAAAAAGGAGACGAATAATTGTCAATTTCAATGGAAGGTACCAAGTTTCATGAGATAATTTCTCGTGTACATATAGCATATATAAATATAACTACGTAACTACAGAAAGGGGACAATTTCTGATCCGCGTGCGTTCTAGCTAGAGAATTAAAATCTAGGAAGCTTAGTCTTCTAACGGGACGACAAGTGATTAATTTCTGGAGGTCATTCCTTCAGTGGTTTTGGAACCAGTAACAGTATGCGAGTGCCATCGACGAAATAATCGCTAACTATATATACTTCGTACGTCCCAAAGAATATCTTTACAAATAATCCAAACGACGAAATCAGTTTCATCAGTCATACTAGTCATTCGTTTAATACATCAATATCCTTTAAATTTAGCAGTAGCCATTTGTATAAGATCTGATAAAATTTCATTTTTATGTCATAAAAATGGCATTTAGAAGGCATTTAAAAGGCATCATTTGTTTCATGTTCGGTACTTATGCAATTAAAACGTTTCCCTTTAACTCGTTTCGGCCATCCCTAAAATAAGTAAGAATTCGTAGATTAGTTATGACTTACGATATAGATTCAATTGTTCGTTTAAGTTGCGTAGTTATCAAGGATAAATCGGGTTACCCCCTTTCAAGTGATATAAAGTACTTTCTCTGAGATCGAACAAATAATTATCAAGATGATATTCGTTAGGAAATTCGGTTTCATTTCCGTAACGTATGATTGAAATCTTATAATGAATTATGTACTAATGATTACTGATAACTTTATCTTATATTGATAACATAAACAAAAAACTAGTGAAATTGAAGAAATTGTTTCCACTGGTTGAACTATTTGCGTAATTACTTTTCGTGACGTATGATGCATAATAGTAGCAAATATATATCATAAGGCACTATCTGGCGTATTGCCAGTTCTTCTTTTTTAATTATTTTGTACTTCCACTTCATGTTTCACGCATTTGAATACGATATATGGAGGTAAATCGAAAATTTCCATTACGCGGTCGAACGAGCCGAGAAGGGCGAAAACGATTTGAGTGAGTGGAAACGAGTTTCTCGACAAATCCCTCTTAATTCGTCATATTAGTACTGATCCTTCTTCAATATCGTATGAAATAATCCATATTGCACAAATACATATTGAAATAAACGCTCCTGTTTCATGTGTGTTGATCGCTCCCTACCAAGGTATAATATTGAACGGAAGGAAATTAGTTTCTTTGTTCATTAAAGTATCTTGTGAGCGTTATGATACACATTTTTAATCCCTTCTGTGAAACGTCGGCGAAAAACGTTGTATATGCAAAAAATAATTATTTTCCGATTTCTTGTTGCCACAATAAAAATTTCACAATAGGCGAGATTATCAGCACGAGCAGTATTCAATTGTTCTGAAAAATTTTCAGTTATATGTTACAATTCATCGGCAGTGACGTGATGCTTTATGTTATAAGACGTATTCAAGAAAAGGAAAGGGAAATGTACATCCATATATCTCGTGTATAGAGAACACACATCGAATTATATGTCATCGGTCGATTGTATTGCATTATCTAAGATTATCAGTCCATCAAAACTGTTTTCGTGCTTCCTGGGGATACTATAAATGAACATGCTGCATCTAAAAGCAAGGCATTTCGTTTTTAAACATACTTTTCTTCTTTAAGCGATCCGTAAGAACACGTTACATACCGAGTTCATTATGTGATCGAGAATACCCAGGAAGAGGAAAACGAAGACAAAATTTGTAATGGCAGGGACGTCAAACCTTGATGGGTCATACATTGCTCCGTTTTACAAAGCTACATTCGAATGGTGGAAGGAGGATGCGGAATATATCTTATTGAAAGGATTGAATGGTAAGCGGCTTTAGCCAGAGCATACCATCGAGTGTGTTGAAACAGATTTGTCGATGGGCTGGTCGACGTTGCAAAGGGATTCTGGATTAAAGTGGAATTGAAGTGGTACTCAAACAGGTTTATTTTGGAAAATGATTAAATCTACATGTACGATCAAAGGACTCATCGATTTTCGATATAATGTTAGCGTGGGGATACTTTTAAATTGTGCGTTTAATATTCAGTGTACGTTTACGTCACCCTGTCACCGTTATACCAGTTTAAATAATTATTTAAACTACTTTCGATCTAATTATTAAGCTGATCATCACACTCAGTTTAAATAATTGTTTAATATTACTAAAGAGGGAAGAAACCTTTAATTCAATGTTCCAAATTGGTTATCATAATATTCACGGCAGGTACTTCAATAATATTCATATTTAATCTACATCGTCAGGATTATAGGGATTTGGACCAATTAATTTGCTGGTTTCCTCGAATCCTATTGTTAACGATTGATGCGAGGTATAATGATTTGCAGGTGCGTAATACGGTTCCCGATAATTATCGTCGTATCCCTTCATATTGAACGTATTATTCTTTTCCCTCTCCAACCGTTTGTATACTTTCCACGTGCGTGGGCTTATTCACGTTAACGGGATGGGTGTACGTAGAGGTATCCCTTTGAAAGTGCGTGTGTGCGTAGAACTCTCGTCTCCCGAGAATAAATCAGATATTTTTGCATTTGCTTTCCTCTCGTCGAACAAGGCAGACGTTTGGATAATTAGTTTAAGGGAATATAATATCGTTTAAATATTACGATCATGAAAACAATTCATCTGTCGATTGTATATTATTTCTAAAGAGACATTAAGTTGAAATGCTATAATCGTTACTATAGTAATAAGAATATCCAATTTTTTTTATCGAAGAGAAAGGAAAATGATACAAATTCTTTTTTCTTTCAGTGGAAAGATGTAAAGAACCGACTTATGTATACTTTGAGATTTTCCCGTATACTCCCTTTGCTCTTGGCGTCCTCTCGTACGTTAGCTTGCAAAAATTTTCTTCTTTCTTCTTTTTAAAATAAGGGAGGATATATACGCACGCATGCCCACAAGACCGCTCACGTATTCCCGCCCACATTACCTTGCGCGCATGAGCGCGCACAATGAACACGGGAATGGAGGGAGCTAATAACGATTCGTTTAATACCAAGGAACCTGACGATACATATAGAAGAGAGTAATGTGTACGTTCATTTTCATTAAATCCCAGTCAAAATCGTGTTGCGTAATAATTTAATTCGTCCAAATTCCTATAATTCTGAAATACATTCATTATATATTATTTTTATGTACGTGACGAGAATATTCCGACGAACAATTTGGAACATTGAACCAAACATTTCCTCTCTTTTTCTTTTCATTTTCTTTGTATAATTATTTAAACTAACGATATAACGTCGACATGATGATGTAATCGTACGCTGCATATTTATCGCATAATTTAAAAGTGTTCCCGGGCTAACACTATTACCCCAAAAAACGGTGAATCTTTTGATCGTACATGCAGATTTAATCATTTTCAATGATAAATCTTTCTACCATTTCAATTCCACTTTAATCCACATTCCGTTTGCAACGACGAATAACCACCCTTCGACCAAGCTCTCCCAGCACACTCGATTATATCCTCTGGCTAAAACCGCTTACCATTGGATCCTTTCAATAAAATATTTTCCGTCTCCTCGTACCATCGTTCGAATGTAAAACAGCGCCATATTAATCTCGTCAAGGATCGTCGTCACCGCAATTATAAACCTTTTGTATTCCTCTCCCTCTCCTTCCGGGTTCGTAGATTGCACGTAGATTGATAGTATCATCAAGGAAGAAGCACTAAAATATTTTGGAAGCCATTGATAATTTTACATCATAGCTTACCGCCGATCTATATTATGTAATTCAGTATCCGCGCATAAGATATATGGATATTTATTTTTCTTTTATTCCTTTTCTTAAATTTGTACTATAATATAAAGCGTCATGTCGCCTTCGAAGAATTGTTACAAAAAAATTGAAATAGTTATATCACAAAGTTTTGGACGATAACACCCGACGAATTCGAAAGTCAATTGCTGGACATTCCATGATAGATGAAGATGTTTTTGACGAAGGCTTCTTCGAAATTCCTTTCTTACAAGTGTATTTGTTCATATGACGGTACTATATTTAAGGATCATAATGGAAAAAGAGATACTTCTCATGCCGATCAATCTGCCCACGATGTTATTTTTATTATTTCGAAGAAAAATATCACTTACATAAACAACGTTGGCCAATTTTGTCAGATAAAATCACAAATATGTATATTAACGATCTACAAGATATTTTCATTATGAGATGATATTAATAAAAGAATTTATGTCGTTTCATGGAATGTGAAACTTTGGTAGGGAGAGATCAATCAAAACGAAGCAGAAGCATGCGTCTCTATATATTCGATTATGCAATGTGGATTATTTCATATGATAGTTAAAAAGAAATCATAATAATATGTCGAATTAAAAGAGATTGAAAAATTCATTTCCTCCCAACCGACAACTTTATCAGCTGCGTAATAGACAATTTTAATTGCTCCGTGTAAAGCGTATTGAAATAAAATACGTAAAAGAGAAAAAGACGATATAACGAAAAAAAATGAATATGGCGGAAAATTTTCTCTGAATCCATATTTTTTACTATTACGTTATAAAGAGAAAAATCGATATTTTCGAGAGGTGGAAAGGAATCGGAGAAATTAATTCTTATTGATAGGTATTTTTAAGGATAGACATGACAACAAAAATAATTTTCAATTGTCAACATTTTTTAGATAATTTTCAATTGAAAACTGTAACGAAAAAATGGAACATAGAGAGAAGGAAAACAAAGTAAATGGTCGGATTGAAACGGATTGGTCGAGAAATCCATTTCCCATTAACTCATACCCTTCTTGGCTTTTTCGGCTTGCTCGTCCGCGTGATAGGGAATTTGAAGTGAACCCCATATGCGGTATTGAAATAAAATACGTAAAAGGGAAGATGATATAACGAAAAAAAAAAACGTGAATATGGCGAAAGATTTTCTCTGAATCCATATTTTTGTACTATTACGTTATAAATAAAAAGAACTGATATTTTGGAGTCGTGGAAAAGAATCGGAGAAATTAATTCTTATTGATGGGTATTTTTAAGGATAGACATGACAACAAAAATAATTTTCAATTGTCAACATTTTTTAGATAATTTTCAATTGAAAACTGTATCGAAAAAATGGAACATAGAGAAAAGGAAAATAAAGTAAATGCTCGGATTCAAACGGATTGGTCGAGAAATCCATTTCCCATTAACTCATACCCTTCTTGGCTTTTTCGGCTTGCTCGGCCGCGTAATAGGGAATTTGAAGTGAACCCCATATGCGGTATTGAAATAAAATACGTAAAAGGGAAGATGATATAACGAAAAAAAAAACGTGAATATGGCGAAAGATTTTCTCTGAATCCATATTTTTGTACTATTACGTTATAAATAAAAAGAACTGATATTTTGGAGTCGTGGAAAAGAATCGGAGAAATTAATTCTTATTGATGGGTATTTTTAAGGATAGACATGACAACAAAAATAATTTTCAATTGTCAACATTTCTTAGATAATTTTCAATTGAAAACTGTATCGAAAAAATGGAACATAGAGAAAAGGAAAACAAAGTAAATGGTCGGATTGAAACGGATTGGTCGAGAAATCCATTTCCCATTAACTCATACCCTTCTTGCCTTTTTCGGCTTAATCGGCCGCGTGATAGGGAACTTGAAGTGAACTCCGTATGCCGTATTGAAATAAAATACGTAAAAGGGAAGAAGATGGTATAACGAGAAAAGCAACGTGAATATGGCGAAAGATTTTCTCTGAATCCATATTTTTTAATATTGCGTAATGAAGAAAAAGAAATGATATTTTCAAGAAATGAAGAAAAATCAGAATTTAATTCTTTTTGATAGGTATTTTTAAGGATACAAATTAGAAAAAAATTGTCAACATTTTTTAGCTAATCTGAAATTGTAAACTGTAATGAAGGAAAGAAAAAAAAAGAAAAATAAAATAGAAAAGTAATATGTCGAAATAAAAGAAATTGTTAGAAAAGTTTATTACCTATGAATTAATTTCATTTTCAATATTCCCGTTCGTGAAAGCAATTGATGTGCGAAAAACGTAACAACGCTTTCGGCTTTGCGCCCGTTCGGACGTTGGCTCTCAGCAAATCGATAGCACTTTATCGCGCAAACGTAGTCCTCCGACTCACATCATAACATACATCATAACTGTACAACCAAATAATATATTATAACGATGCTGAATTTATATGAATTTGTAGATATTGCAGAACATATTTTCTTGTAAAAACACCAAAATTTTATTCCTTATATTTTTCTATCAAATCTATGATAAATTCTGAAGCAATACTTTTACAATATTTTCGTCCCTATCATTATCTATGATATCTCTCCGTTTTCTTGTTAGATGATATCACTGTCACTACTATTGTTTTCTGCCGGATTAATATTTATTCTTTCTAACGTATCTGTATAAATGTCTTTCTGGAAATGCTCTTCACTATTCATATCTTATATCATATCATAAGATTTGTGCGTATTTGGACACTTTGCAGTTCTCCTAATAAAAAAAAAAAATGGATAAATAAATGAAATTGATTTATTATTTATTAAATAATTGAAATTGATAATTGCATTTTACGAAATCACGGAATGATACAGACCAATAATATATTACCTTTCTTGTTTTCTGACTAATTAGTCGAGGGATGTATTTATACTGCTAAAAGCTTCAATAAGAACTGACTTCAGCTTTGAAAATTTCTTTCTCCAGTTGTAGAACTGTTTCTTTATTTCATCAAAGTATATCGTATAAGGCATATTCTCGTACCGTTATTTTATAAGTCCTTCTTATTCCTCTCTTTAAGCGGATTAGAGAAGGGCTCAGACTGTCGTGAAAGCACTTCCTACGTTCTCCTTCGTAAAATCGATTGATGTTCTTTTCATTAACTTGGTAATTGGACGATTTTTTGATCTGCTTTGTCGTGCCATTTCAACGGAAAATTTCAAAGAAACATGCATTTCTTAAAAAGGTTCGGTGGAATCAATTGATCTTCCATAATCACTAATTAATTCTGAGTTTTCCTCGGAAGGGAAACACGTAATAGGGAAGAAAGTAATATTACGAAAAAAAAAAGTAAATATGACGAAAGATTTTCTCCGAATCTATATTTTTTACTATTGCGTAATAAAGAAAAAGAAGTCTCTGTTAAGTAATATGTACTCGTTTATAGGAAAAAAATATGATTTTTGGAGAAAATGTTTTCAAGCAATATGGAAGTAGATATAACTTCCGACGAAAAAATTCCTTTACAACATTAGACTTTAGAAAATGAATTACATAGTACGAAAATTGTAATATCATTTATTTCTAATAGTAATATAACACTATTTGTAAGTACAACTTGCAATTAGTTCGATATAACGTTAATGATTATACTAATTATTATTATTGGAATTATTATTACAATAATTTATTATATTATGACAATTACAGTTGTACGATTTTTCAAGTAAAACGGAAATGAATAATAGTCAATTGGCAAGATTCATTACTTAATTTCTCATATACTTCTGAGAAATAAAACGAGTACTATCTGACTGAACGAGAAGGAAAATTGTTAGCTTGAGAAATGAAACCTAGGAAGTTTGGTCTTCCGACGGAAAGACGAGGGGATGAATTCCGCCTGTAGAAATCACTCCATCATTAACTTTCGAACAAGTAACACGCAAGTGGATTTGTCATATGATTGAGATAATAAACATAATTGCTATCTGAATATACTTCAGACTCCCTCAAGAATACTTTCCCAAGCAAACAAACCGTATATACAATTTCATTACTCTCCCTGGCTATTCGTTTATATCATATCAATATTAGATAAATTTTCAGTAGTCATTACTATACGATTTATTATAAAATTCCAATTACATATTATAGAAATGAAAATGATTTTTTCTGTCTATACCAATTTAATTATTAATTAAAATGCGATTTACGCAAGAACTACGCACAACATAATAATTAAATATTCGACATCCGAAGTGCAACATATTTACACTGGCGGATTTATCAGATTCCTCCGTACATCCGACGATACGTATTACGTGGCCCAACCATCGATCAGATGAGATACGATACGTTTTCCTCTTTACTCTTACGTTTAAATGGAAAATTAATCAACGTTGTGTTCATCGACTGGTAAGATATTTTACAGAGAAGATATACATTTTTTATTTTAAAGTATAATGTGGAATATGATATCATGTGTCATAGGTATATTTTGTAATAATTTATTGAATGTTTTCAAGGAGGATGTGCTATTTGTAATTGAACCATCACAAATCCTCCGGATGGTATTCAAGTCAATTTGGCGAGAAAGGCACCTAGTCATCTGGTGTGTGGAAACAACATGTCGCCATTGCTAGGCTATTACGATAGCAACCATCCACTTGAATACTGGATTTTAATAAACGAGCTACGAAGAGATCTGATATAACTAACTTGTCACATATCCCATACAATTTTCTATAGTAATCCCAGCCAACATAATATAGCACATTGGACTGTGAAAACAGAAGATCGTTTAAAGAAACATTTGGAAAATCTAAGCAGCCATTGCTCGTAGATTAAATACTCTTAAATATTCTGATGTTGATGTACCGCAACACGATCTTGCTATATACGTACTACGTGTGAACCTCAACTTCATAAAACTTATCATAATACGCAGCAATATACGATTAGCATTAAATGCAAGACGGAAAAGAAAAACGTTTTCATGGTCTGATTTGTTTGTCGGTCGGGCATTTACACTGTCAACTTAGTATCCTCTTCGGATACTTGACAACGAAGAGGAATTCCAGGTAGACATTTATACAGATACGTTAACAAAAATAAATATTAATCGGGAAGAAAACGATAGCAGTGATAGTGATGTCATCCAACAAGAAAACGGGAAGATCTCATACATAATGAGAGGGATGATAACGTTGGAAGAGAATTGCTTCAATATTTATCATAGATACCGTAGAAACTCATAAAGGAGAAAATTTTGATTGTTTTGCAAAAATGTATGATCCTCCTTGTCTACAAATTCCCTTGCTAACGGGTATTGATCGTGATAGTCGTCAAGCACCGTTATGTAAAACGATTTATTATTACCTCTCTTTATGCACGTGCGCGCTTACGTGTGTCAATTAAGTGGGAGGCGATCAATACACGTATCTGCGCACATCTCCTCTCTCATTCGGGAGACAGGAAGGGTAGTTATTGATTTGTTTTCATCTCACAAACCAAGCAGCCAAATCGGTAATAAGATCAGCGGTATAACTTTATCATTTATTTAGCTGCAGAGCGTCATTTCCTGGTTAAATCTTTCGCAAATCGATTCTTCTATACGAACGGGTACACTTTCCTAGAAATTAACTTTCATTTGAAAAATACAAAAGAATAATCCCATTATACTTCCAGTAATCTAATATTTCGTATATTATATTTCGAATCAATCGGTTCCTAATAAAATACATTGCTCTGCAAAATAAGTAATCATGTTGTCAAATGATGAAACTACATAGACAATTGAATTATATAGTTAATCGTATCCTCCAATTGTCTGCTTGGTCCGATGAAAAGTGAAAGAATACTTTCCAAGTAAGCCAAGAGTCATACGAACACACACACACACACACAGGCACAGGACCGCGCTCTTAATTCCGGCTGTTTGAATTGGCGCAGATAAACGCGCACCAGAGCATACGCGGATGGAGAGATATGATAACGAAGGGTTCGAAACGAGGGTACTTGACGATAAGTACGGGAGTACATATTACGCACATCCATTATAATTAAATTCCTATCAAAGCGAATTAACAGGGTAATTCACACTAAACATCAAATTACTTCGTACAAATTTCAATATTCATGAAAAACTAAATTAAGAGCTAATTAAATATTACGAATATTTTTTAACTACGTGTCCTGAATATTATGACAAACAATTTGAAACGTAGAATTCAACACTTCTCCTTCTTGAATTATATCGAATGGTTACTTAATTTAAATTGACGGAATAACGATGACGTAAACGTGGACTTTCTATTTAACGTATAATTTCAATTAATTCATAATAATTTCTGTTAACGTCGTTACTTCCAAAAACAACGAATCTTTTGATCGTCCCTGTATGTTAAATTATTTTGGACGATAAATCTCCCTCAGTTTCATTCCAATTCCCCTTTGACCCATATACCGCTTGGAACGTCGGTGGCCCTTCGGCAAATCTTTCTGAGCACGATCGCATATATCCTCTGGCTGAAGAAACTCACGTTTGAATCCTTTGATAAAATCCCATTCCCTCGTACCACCGTTCCAAGCTGTACAAAACTGCGCCACATTGGTCTTTCGAAACTTCGTCGTCAAGCAGAGATGTTTCATCTTCTTTTTCATCTTCTTTTTCATCTTCGTAGGTATTCTCAATCATATAATGAACAGAGAGAGTATGACATCACATAAAGACAAGGAGGATATTCGAAGAGAAAACGATAACTCATAGTACTTCTGAGAAGTACAAAAAATGATTTAAAAATCGTTGCTGATGTTAGATAATACAATTCCGCCGATCGATACCATGTAATTCATTGGCCGCGCGTAGGATATATGGATACGTATTTTTCTTTCTTTCCTTTTCTTAAATTCGGGCTATGATTCAGAGTGTCGTCAACGCCGATGAACTGCGATAAGAATCTGAAAATATTAAAGCACAATTAGATACTTCTCATATTGATTAATTCGCCCCTGATATAATCTTTATAGTGACAAGAAAAAATCGGAAAGTAAATATTTTTTGCATGAACAACATTTTCAACCAACGTTTCTTAAAAACGTATCAGTAATGTGTATATTAACGCGCCTAAGATATATGTATTATGAGAAATTATCAAGAAAAACATTACTTCCTTTCCATTCAATATTAATCTTTGGTACGGAGCAATCAATAAATACGAGGCAGAAGCGTTTGTTGCAACATGTAGTTAAGCAATGTTGATTATTTGAAAAGGTAGTAACGAAAAAATAAAAGCTTGTCGTATTGATAGGGATTGATCGAAAAATTCGTATCCCCCAACTCGCATCCTTTTCGGCCTTTTCGGCTCTTTCGATCACGCGATAGGATACACGAACTGATTTTCAAATGAAACACGTAAAAGGAAAAAAATGATACTACGAAAATAAAACGACATAATGACAAAAGATTTTCTCGGCATTTCTATTTTATATTATCGACCAAGAAAGCAATAATAAAATAAAAATAAGCGATAATAAAACAAATAAAAATTTAATGTTAATCGCATACTGCTCTCTATTATGATATGTATTATGAAGTTGAGGGTCTCATTAAACACACGTAGCATGTGTATAGAAACGTACTAATACAGTTAATCGAAATAGATTTCTACATAATCCGTATTTAAGGAGTATATATTGCTGCGTGCTTGAATTTATAAAAAAAGTTCTTTACTAATGCGATACATTACGATGAACCTAAATTCACCAAAAATTTACTTCAATGTACATTTTCTTGAACGAATTAATTTCTATAAAAAAATCGGCTACCTTCGTTTCCGTTTAAAGTTCTTCGACGGACATGTATCTACTTAGCAAAATTATAATCCAATCTAGTTTCCAATAAATAAATGTATCGATGAAACATACGAAAAAGAGATTATCCATTATCAAACGAACCTCTATAGCAAGATGATCAAGCAGTACATCAACATCAGAATATTTAGGAGTATTTCATCTACGAGCAATGGCTGCTTAGACTTTCCAAATGCTTCTTTAAACGATCTTCTGTTTTCACAGTCCAATGTGCTATATTATGTTGGCTGGGATTACTATAGAAAATTATATGGGATATGTGACAAGTTAGTTATATCAGATCCCTTCGTAGCTCGTTTATTAAAATCCAGTATTCAAGTGGATGGTTGCTATCGTAATAGCCTAGCAATGGCGACATGTTGTTTCCACACACCAGATGACTAGGTGCCTTTCTCGCCAAATTGACTTGAATACCATCCGGAGGATTTGTGATGGTTCAATTACAAATAGCACATCCTCCCTGAAAACATTCAATAAATTATTACAAAATATACCTATGACACATGATATCATATTCCACATTATACTTTAAAATAAAAAATGTATATTTTCTCTGTAAAATATCTTACCAGTCGATGAACACAACGTTGATTGATTTTCCATTTAAACGTAAGAGTAAAGAGGAAAACGTATCGTATCTCATCTGATCGTTGGTTGGGCCACGTAATACGTATCGTCGGATGTACGGAGGAATCTGATAAATCCGCCAGCGTAAATATGTTTCACTTCGGATGTCGAATATTTAATTATTACGTTGTGCGTAGTTCTTGCGTAAATCGTGCATCTTCTTTGGAAATAATTACAATTCGGCTTTTAGTCAACTCGGCTCCATCGCAATACCTCTGGACTATTGTTCGCCTCCGTTTCGTCCAGTATATCTCTGAAATAATTAAAAATATGTAGATTAGGTTTCGTATCAGTAGTAAGATTTGTAATAAATTCGTGGGCGGCATCACTTTCCTCCGCCGCTTTTACGATCTGATATATTAAATGACGAACGATATGTAACGCAAAGTTCTTTGAAACAATATTGAAAATTTTATTCGTATGTTATTATTCACCTCTTCATCTTCAATAAGTGTCTAATCTGGTCGATGGTCGGACATTTTTACTATCCAATTAGGACGTATCGTCGGATGTGAGGAACAACAGGAAGTACCAATGTAAGTGTGTTTCATTTCGGACGTCGAACGTTCAATTATCGCGTTGAGCATAGTTGAAATCCATGTATCTTCTTTGGACGTAATTAGAATTCACATATCGGTCGATTCTGCTCCCCTGCAATACTACCGGGCTATTGGAACTGCTTCCGCCTTCGTTTAGTTCCTACAGATCTCTGAAATAATTTAAAATTCGTAGATTAGCTAAGACTTAGGACAGACGTTCAGCTGTTCATTTAAATTGTGCAGTCGTCAAAGGTAAATCGGGTTATGCCCTTTTAAGCGATATAAAGTTCCTTCTCCGAGAAATAAGAATTATGGTGAGTCTGGCTATGAAAATCAGTTTCATTTTCATAACATAGTATTGAAATTTTACAATAAATTGTATACTAATGATCATTGATACATACGCCTTATATGGATAAATGAAACAAAAGACTAGCGAGAATAAAGAAATTGTTTGTACGTTTCATTTGGTACGTATGAAGTATAAACGTGATTATTTAGCACTTACATTCATATTATTTCAATATTAATCATTGAAAGAGGGACTTCTATAGGCGAGATTCTTCCCCAACCATCACGACGGAGTATCGCGTTAATTAGAGAGGCGGGGCTGGGTGGGATGAGTAAGTACATTGACCCAGGTTAATCGATACCACGTATTACACGATACAAAGAGCCGAAATGAGAGGAGAATGACGAGGATCGGAAGGAAATGAATTTTTCGATCTCTCTCTATTAACTGGACAAATTATTTTCCTTATTTAATTTCATTTTTTCTTTCATCCCCTTTTTCTTTTTAATTTACAATTGGAAATTGATGAAAAATATTTTTCTTGCTTTTACGGTTAAAAATATTTATCAATTTAGTATTACTTTTAACCAAGAAATACTACTTGAACATTTGTTTCATAATATGACCTTTTATTCTTTTTCTATTATTTAGGTTAACAAGCATCTCCCTTTATTTATCGTGCATTAAGGAATATGTTTTCAGAGAAATGCCTTCCCTATATTTATTTTCTTTAGTAATATTAATTAAGATTATTTCCTTTTGCGTATTTCATTTCAATTCGCGTTACGCAAGTCAATAGAAACTTCTTATTCCGCGGTCCAGAGAGCTGAGATGGCAGAAAATAGTATGAGTGGGGGGTAAAGAATTTGTCCACCAATCCCATGTAATTCGACCTACTATTGCTCTTTCCTTCAAAACTACTATATAAAATAATGCACTTTGCATTACTGCATATTCTAACAAACGCTTCTGCTTCGTTTTATTGATCGCTCCCTACCAAGCATTAATATTAAATGAAAAGGAATTAATCCTTTTTGGTGACATTTCCTCCTAGTAAAGGAATCTCGTGAGCGTTATTACGAACATTTTTTACTCTCGTCTGTCAAACTTCGGCCAAAAACGTTTTTTACGCAAAAAATATATCTTCCGCGATCTTTTTTTTTCATTCGGTCCTTAAAAATTTTCAGTTTTTCTTTACAGTTAATCGACAGGGACGTGATGCTTGATGTTACGGGACTAATTCTGTAAAATGACATAAAAGATGTTCCATATACCTCTTGCATGGAGACCACGTATCGATTTACGCGTTATAAATCGGTGATACTGCATTATCTAAAATTATGAGCCTCTTCCAAAACTTTTCTAGTTCTTCTAGGGAATACTTTCAATCATCTTGTTGGAATCAATAGCAAAAACATCTTTCCTTTTGAAACATCTCGTCTCAAACTTACCGTAATACCTTCTTTTATACCGCGTTCGTCAGGTGATCGATGTTAACCAGAAAGAGAAAGAGCAAGGCAAAATTTCTAATAGGAAATATATCCTTTTAAAGGATCCATCGGTAAGCAGCTTTAACAAGAGGATATAATCGATGGGGTGCCTAAAGATTGTCGAGGGGTCGTTCGACGGCGTACGCGCATCGTGGTTCGAAGTAGAACATTTGCTCTTACGAGGGAATAGCCTTCATAGAAAATAATATCTCATCTCGGTATCCTTTTGATTCGATCTTTTTCCATCCTCCAAGGAATTCAAGGCAGTCGAGGAGGGAAAATGAAGATCAATAATAACGTTGACGGTGTTCTTGGATATCGAACTAATCTTAATTTGTATTGTAATTAGTTATAAAAATTATATATATCGTAATATTTATTTCAATACCGTGGGTGAGATTAGGAACGATAAGGGAAATCTTATAGCGATCAACAATGATTCCAGAAGGAAAGATTGGGAATCAAAGCTGAAGGTGAAGAGGAAGTAAAAGGAGTAACAGGAGATGAATCAGTTGATGGGGAGGGTAAATATTACGAGTCCACCCTCGTTTACGATTGAATCGACGTTAGATTTTATCTCGACGGCGATTATTCCACAGGTAAATTTAATTCTAATTAAACCGATATTGGTCTCTGGCCGAACATTGATTTTGCAAATCTCGATTTGAATTCGAAAATTCCTAACACGATGTATCGTAAGGATGAAGTTGAATGGATCGTCGAGATCTTTCGGGAATAATAATAATAATATGGAAATAACAGAGAATAATATCGAGAATAGAAACGAATATTAGTTTCGAAAGTTTATTCATGGATTGAGGGATTAGCTCAGAAAAAATCGAAATGCAACCAAGGTAGGATAAATTTTCACGTAATGAAGCAAGTTAGGTTTAACTGCAGGGACGATCAGAAAGTTTACTGATTTTCGAGATAATAATGAATACTTTTAAGTTACGTCAGAAATGTTGATTCCACCTTTACATCGTCGTCTGATCGTTATTCCTTCCTATTGTATTAAGTAGTCATTCAATTGAAAATGTGAAATTAACTTTCTAAATTTTTTCTCATACTATTCACGTCGTGTAGTTAAAAGATATTCATATAAAAGATTTCATTTATTTTTTGCACTAATACACGAATTTTCACGAATTTATTTACTGCGTAGCCAGGATTATTTCGTCAACTCGTTTTGATAGGGATTTAATTAAAATCCATAAGCGTATTACGTTCTTTCAAACGTATCGTCGAGCATCAAACGATTTGATAATATCTCGCTCCATGCACGCGTGCTCTTGTACGAGCTTGTGTGCGTCAATGCAAGTGGGCAGGAATGGGTGCGCGGTCCTGTGTGCATTTAGTATATCTCCCGTCTGATTTTGAATATAGGAAAAGGTATTTTTTCATTCGTCTTTCCCTTATGAAACCACAGAAAAGATCGGATGATCCGATTAGCTGTATAACTTAGTTATCTATTTAGTTGCATCGTTTAATTACCTGCACATTTAATCAAGTCTTCTGCAAGTCGATGTACGATGACTTATTTTGTCCATTGATAGGAGCGACCTCATTTTTCTAAAAATTTACTTCCTAGAAAATTTACTTTCTAAAAAATTACATTTCTTGTCATCCAAAATTTCGTATATCATGTTCTATATTGATTAGTTCATTAGGAAAAGTCGTATTTATTCATATTACGTATAACAGAATATAGCAGCGATATGATTATGTTTCTGAATAAGTGCAGATATGATATCACAATGACATAACAATCTCCTCAAAATAGTAGAGATCTACTATATTCTTTTACAGCTATCGTTATTCGATAATCCGTTCGACATCGCTCGAAACATAAGTTATAAATGTAGGAAACTTTTCCATGAAATTACTCTACCTTCTGAATACGGTCTTTTGAATTTTGCTTTTTTGGTAATGTCAACGTTCTCTTTACAAAAAATAAATTAATACGAATAAGATGATACATAAAGATTTCCGCCCCCGTAAAAAAATGAATAAAATTAGATTTTTACAAATTAAAATGATCGAAAGGATATGGGAATGGAGAAAAACCGATAGGGGTTAGGGGCAATCGAAAGCAGAAACACGATTCGAAAATATATGGGAAGGTTGAAAACGAGCAGGAATTTCCCCTTTACCATAGTATCGATGCAAAATTATTGATGACATTCTGAAGAGATGGTCGGGGTTACTACCCTCGCGAATATATGAAAAAGAAGGGATAGAACGAAACAGCGCATGCTCGACTCAATGTAACAGATTACTAGCTATTCCGAGGGGTTGAATCACTCGTTCACTTAGCATCGAGTCGTCTACCGAGCAAGTACCTAGGTGTTTCAGTAGAGGAAACACCTAGAATAATATATTAGTCCCTGATCTATTACGATAATGGAAATCATCTTGTTAAACAAGATCCCCTCGTTAGGTAAATTTTATTTCTATATAATATCGTCTAACATTAACGCAAGGATTTATTTTCATAAGATTTTTTTCTGTATATACCGTGCTGTAGACAATTGTATAATACTGTGTACATATCTATGAGTTATATTTATGAGTTATATTTTATGAGTTGTATTGTTTCGACCTATCAATCGCAATGCAATATTAATTGTTAATTATTCTTTTACAGGCACTCGTGCCAGACGCAACAATTAATGAAGGGAGATGGCACTATTTTCGCTACTTATTTGGTAAGTTCAGTACCTTCTGTTTAAAATCAGCTTATATATTTTCTCTTTTATCTGCTACGTTTGTGAATGAAATTTTCTTTATTCTTTGCAGACGGTAGACGGATTCGATGTGATGGATTCATGTACCTAAATATGTATACGGATATATATGTATATATATATATATACGTCTTTCTCCGTACTGTGTACTTTCTATGTATTAGAGTCTAATTGTGTGCATATTTATATATGCATTTGTCTACAAAATAACCTATCTATATCTATCGGAAGATCATCAAGGGTGTAAATCGAAATAACATCAAAAAGAAAATCAATAGATAAATCAAACAGAAAATGAAGTTTAAATACAAGAGGAAAAGAAACATTGATTAAAATGAAAAAAGTAGTGTTAATTAAAGAAGATAGGAGAATCGCCGGTTATATTCTTCATGTTCTCGGTAAGTTGAATCATATTCAAATTTTATAATGTTTAACGCAAGGATTTATTTTCATAAGATTTTTGTTTTCTTTATATAGCATGCTACAGAAAATTGCATAATTCTATATACGTATTTATGAGCTGTATTAGAGACGCTATGCTGTACACTATTTTATATTGTTTTATAATATACTCTAGAAAATTTTATAGTTGCTTAATATAATTTCTCGCCGTATTTTACGTTTCTTTATTATTATTTTTCACTATATTTAACATTTAATTCGTCCGCGATGTATTGTTGCATAATATTAAGTTTTGCATTAAGTCGAGTAGAGAAAGGAGGAGAAAGTCTAATTAGGGTTGTTGGAATTAGGATGCTTCTTTTTAGACGTTTCTACGATTTATTCGGCTAATCGTATATTCAACTGATCGTATAGCCAAAATCTTGTTTATTAATTCCGTGATATTATTCCGTGTTTGCTATCCCGATGGCACTATACGTTGACGTGTCCAACATACTGATTTTTTAAGGATCAAGATGTTTCTTAATACTAACGCGAAAATCGTTTAATTGTAACGATGTATTCGGTAGGAGTGATTAAAATACGTTCGAATGTCCAAAACCTTTAATAATAATAATTTGCTTAATTACAATTATTAATAAGAGAGATAGATCTATTTTTCTTAATTTGTCATAAGTTCATTAGATTTTGTTTACAAACCGTTTGCGGAGAACCTACGTAATATCTTTTGTAGTATATACATACGTGAATGCGATTTTCTTCACTCTTTGCAGCAGAGGGCGGCAGCGAGAGGGCTCCCATGTTCATCCGTCGGAGTACGATGAAAAACTGACACGGTAATCGTACGAATCAATCATTGTTTGATTTTACACGTAGCGAACGAGTGCTATATCAAAATTTAAATCTAGCAGAAAATAAATTTAAATTGTTTGTTGCTCCGTAGTTGTTCCGTGGCGTGTAACGTTTAACGGAATTTATAATTGCTTAAACAGTTGTTTATTAAATTCCTCGTACATCTATATAGTTTATATGAATTTACAATTATCTGAAGTATTAAGTTTGTAGTTTTCACGTTTAGAAATAGTAGGCGTTATCATTAAAGCCATTCAAAAGTTCGTTTTCCTTGACATTACACGCAGCGGCGCAACTCAGATGCAACCACCCCGAGATCAGAATTATAAATAATTGAAATTTTAGTTTAAAATTATCTTATGTTCCTTGCGCGTTTCGACATTCGTAATGTTTAAGCGAATATACTATCGTTTAAATATCACGATCATGAAAACAAGTCATTTGCCTATTATATGCAATTTCCAAGTAGACAATAATTTGAAATGCTATAATCGTTATTATAGTAACAATAATATTCAATTTATCGAAGAGCAAGGGAAATGATACAAATTCATTTTTAGAGATGTTCACTTTATCAACGCGTAGACAAATGTGTGAATAAATGTGTATATATGTATTAGATTTTAGTATATAGTAAGATATATATGTATATGTACATAGATATAAATGTATGTATTTGTGTGTATATATATAGAATCCCTCTGCCGTGTGAAAAGAATAATCAAAATTGCATTCGTGAACACTTTTGGCAGAACATAGGAGGAAAAATTAATTATCTAAATTTTAGCTAAGCTAACTTTTGAAATTGTAATGAAGGTCTAGCGAAAATGGTTTTACGTCTCTCTATTAATAATTACGTCTTGCAGAGCTGCATAAAAGCAATTGGCACCATAATGAATTGACAGATAAAAAAAATTCAAGTATGTTTTATCTTATCGAGTGTATGTTGTTTAAAACGATATAGATGATATAGAATTCATTATCGTGACTGGTTGGTGACTAATATATTATTCTGGGCCTTTCTCTTCTGTAACTCTTAGGAACATGCTTAAATGACGACACAATAAACAAATTGTACTTCCTTTCAAAGGATACAATAAATTCAACAATTAAATCACAGTTTGTCTTCCGTCTATTTTCTATCCCACTATTTTTCATAAATTGATGAGATATTACGTCATCTCCGGTAATTTCATCGCAATGTTGCAAATAATTTTTATCGATACTACCGCTAAGGAGAAATCTTTTTTCGTTTTTCTCCTTCTTTACACTTATTGATTTTCTTTCCCCTTTAATATCCCTTATCCGTCATTCTCCACACGCATATATTTTCTATCGTTTTACTTTCTAAGCGTCTAATTTTCGTCGGTATTTACTAATTCATATTTATTTATTGTTTGTGAAGAGAATGTTGACACTACCAGGAAATTAGAATTTTGGATATCGTATTTAGAAGGAATGGTAACCTCAATTTTATAGAAAAATTATCTTTCTACAACATTTATAACTAACACTTTGAGCGGTGTCGATCGTTTGATCGAATAACAGTCCCAAGAAAGCAGTATAATAGATCGCTACTACGTCGGGCGAAGCATTACCTACCTGTTTACTATATGTGCCCTAATTGAGTAATTACATCATTCGGATAACGGATTTGCAAAATACAAATATTGTGTTAATAGAAATATAATAAAATAGCAGCTATACTCCATTATACGTAATAAGAAATAAACGATTTAAGAAATATAATACTTTCCAAGAAACTAATCGGTTTGAAACATAGTATACTAAATATTCGATGGCTAGAAGTAGAATTGAATCATTTTTCTAAGTTCTCCTATCGAGAAAGAATGCATGTAAATAGTTAATTGAATTGCACAGCTAATTGTATCGTCCAACTCTCTGTTTGGTTTGCTGAGGAGCAGACTAATGAAAAAATTCCTTTCTTATTTTCGACCAAACTAGACAAGAGGAGTACGCACTCGCGCTCGCAATACCGCGCACTCTTTTCCGCCCACTTGAATTAGCGCATATTAATAAGCTCACAAGGATACACGTAGATGGAAAGAGGAAATAGTAAATCGTACTGACGATGACTACGGGAGAGCGTGTAACGTACATGCACATTATTAAATTTGAATCAATACATATTAACAAGAGAATTCGCCTACGCAGAAAGGATAATTCAAAATACCTACACTTCCGCAAACCGTAGATTAAATATTATGAATATTTTTGAAGCATATTTCATGAATATTACGATGTACAAATTCAACATTTCTTCTGTTTTTATTACTTTGAGTGATTGTTTAAACTGACGTAAGAACGATAACACAGTTACGTAAACGCGATACTATCACTTCCCGTATTATTTAAAAGTATTTGTTATTATCTCGAAAATCGGTAAATATTTTGATCGTTTCTGCATCTATTTAATCATCTTGAAAGTTAAGCATACCGTAGTTTCATTTCGATTTTTTCTCTGCTCATTCTCCAATCCATGCATAAACATTCGACTCTTATATTTGCTTCTATTCTCGATATCAGTTTCCGTTATTTGCATATTATTATTATTATTATTATTATTATTATTATTATTATTATTATTATTATTATTTCCGATAGGTCTCGACGATCCATTCAACTTCCTTCTTTCGGTACACCGTGTTAGGATGTTCGAGGTCAAATCGAGATTCGCAAAGTCAATATTTGGCCGGAGACCAACATCGGTTTGATTAGATTTATATTTATTTGCGGAACGATCAGCGTCGAGATAAAATCTATCGTCTATTGAATGGTAAACGAGCGCGAACTCATAACCTTTACCCTCATCTTCCACTACTTCATCACATGTATCTCCTTTTTTTTCTTCTTCTTGCGCATCGACTCACAGATCTTCTTTTTCGGAATCGTTGTTAGTCGCCCGAATATTTTCCTTATCGTTCCTAATCTCAACCATGATATTGAAATGAATATGATTATTATATGTATAATTTTCTATCTAATTGCTGTCCAAATTAACAATAGTTCCATATCCCAGAACACAGTCAACGTCATTATCGATCTTCATTCTCCCTTCTCGACTGCGTTGAACACTTTCGAGGGTTGAAGAATATAGACTCCATACAGATTCCGCGATGAAATATTGTTTTCTACGAAGTAATATTCCCTCATTATAGGAAATACTCCTCTACGATAGCAGATCCGCGTGCACCGTCGGACAACACTTCGACGTAACTTTCGGAACGATATCGATTACATCCTGCTATAATGTTGCTCATTTGTGCATCCTTTGAAGCGATATATACAAAAGCCTCGTACCACCGTTCGAGCGTAGTTTTGTACGACAATGCACGTGGAACTCGAATAGGTTCGTCGTCATTACCATTATAATGTTGCCTTCCTATTTCCCTTTGTTGTTATTATAGATCGCCTCACGAACACGGTATAGAAGAAGTTATTACGGGTAAATTCGAAACAAGGACGTTTCAAAAGGAAATGCCTTGCTACTGATTCAAGCACGTTAATTTATAGTATTTCCTAGAAGCACTAGAAAAGTTTACGAAGACGTTGATAATCTCAGATAATACAATATCACCGACCGAAAACATGTAATTCAATGTGTACCCTTCACGCATGAGATATATGGCTATGTACTTTCTTTTTTTTTTAATTCGACCTATAACGTAAAGCATCACGTCACTGTCTATGAACTGTAACGAAAAACTGAGAATTTTTAAGGACGAAATGACCAAAAGAAATCGGAAACAAAATATTTTAAGCGTAAGACATTTTTGGCAAAGCTTGATAAATGGGAATTGAAAATGTGTATAATAACGTTCAAGAGATACTTTTATTAGTTGACAATGTCACCAAAAAAATTAATTTCTCTTCGTTTAATATTAATCCTTGGTAGAGCGCGATTAGTAAAACGAAGCAGAAGCGTTTCTTACGATACGCGGTCACGTAACGTGGATTATTCCATATGGTAATTCAAAGAAAAAAGTAAAAGTACCTCGAATTAACTGGGATTGGTCAATTAATTTCTTTTCCCGAACTCATACCCTCACAGGGCCCTTTCGGCTCTTCCGACCGTGGAGTAGGAAGTATTGATTGCCTTGCGTAAAGCGTATTCAAATGAAATACGCAGAAAGAAAAAACTAATATTTCGAAAAAAAGGAAAATAAACATAACTAATGATTTTCTCCGAACCATATTCTTTCCTACTGCGAAATGAAGTAAGAGAGATGCCGATTAACATAAATAATAGAAAGAGAATAAAAAGTAATATTATGAAACAAATTTTCGAACAATATTTTCTGCTCGACATGAGTACTTATTCATAAATATTTTTAACGATAAAAACAGGAAAAATATTAATATTCAAAATTTCTTTATCGATTATCAAAATTTCTTTAGTAAATTGCTAATAGTAAATTGTCAAGAAAAAGTGTCGTTTAAAGTATCAGATCGTAAAAGCGGCGGAAGAAGTTGATGGCGGGAGAGGCACATAATTATCGTTGTATGGAAACAAGATGTTTCCATTTGTGGGACGGTAATAGAGAAACCGTTTACCTTAATATTGGATTTTAATAAATGAGGTATAAAGAGATCAGATATAAGTAACTTGTCACATATCTTACCCGAATTCTCTATATGTATATACCCTTCTGAAAAACGTCGGTTAAAAATGTTGTTACATGCAAACAATATTTTTTTCCGAATTATTCTTGTCGCAATAATTAAATAATTTTTATTACTTGTTGGAGTACTATGAACTATCGTCTTCTTTTCAAACATCGTCCTTGTTTTTATACGATCTCATACTGTGTTCATTATGCGATTGAAAATACCTATGAAGAGGAAAAAGAAGGTAAAACTTTTGTACATGACGACCGAGTTTTGAAAGACCAATGTGGAGCAGCTTTGTAAAGATTGCAACGGTGGTAGGAGGAAATCAGATATCATCAAAGGATCCAAACGTAAACGGGTTTATCTAGAGGATATATGCGATTCTGCTCCGAAATGTTTGTCGAAGGGCAGTCCGACGTTCCAAGCGAAACATGGATCAAAGGGAAATTGAAATGAAACTGAGGGAGAGTTATCATATAAAATAATTTAACATACATGGACGATCAAAGGAATCAACGTTTTTAGAAGCAGGGGAATACTTTTATATTATACGTGAAATAGAAAGTCCACGTTTACGTTATCGTTATTCCCTCAATTTAAATTAAGCAACCATTCGATAGAATTAAAAAAGGAGAGGTGTTGAATTCTACGTTTTAAATTGTTTGTCATAATATTCGCGACATTTCCTTAAACAATTATTCGTAATATTTAATGTGCGTTTTTCATAAATATTGAAATTTGGATGAAGCAATTGCTAGCCTGTTGATACGATTTGGTAGGGTTTTAACGATAATGGGTGTACGTAATGCGCGCTTTTGTACTTATTGTCAAGTACCTTCGTTTTGAACCCTTCGTTATTATATCTCTCCATCGGGTGCGCACTTATCTGCGCCAGGGCAAGTGGCTGGGATTGAATGCGAGGTCTTGTGTGAGTGTGAATGTACGTCTCCTGTATTATTTTGATAACAAGGAGAGTATTTTTCCATCTCTTTTCCTCTCATGAAACCAATCAGAAAATCGGAGCATACCATTAGCTGTATAATTCAACAGCCTATTTAGATTCATCAATCGAAAACACGTTTACGTATTTCGAAGAGCAATGTATTGTTCCTTTGGAAGTTGAAATATAATGGGGCTATTGTTTTGCATTCTCCAATTCCAGGTAAATGTGCTCGTTCATATAGAAGGGTTACGTTAGCCGTGGTACATCGATCTGCAAAAGACTTCGCGAGATAACTAAATAATACAACTCAATAGATAATTGAATAATACCGCTAATCACATTACCGAAGTTTCTTCTTGGTTTAATGAGAATAATACCAATGAATAAATACCCTCCTTGTTTTCTAAATAAGAGAGGAGATGTATGCAGACAAGCGTGATGATTACCGCCCACTTGACTGGCACACGTAAGCGCGCATGTTCATGGAGAGAGATAATAATAAATCGATCAATATGATGGTGCGTGACGATATGTATGAGAGAAGGTATTACGTACGTGCATATCCTTAAATCCCACTCAATACCAGTTAACAAGAGAATTTGCTCCAGCTTCTACCTAGCAAATTATTTGGTCTAAATTCCTATATAAATGAAAAACCTATATAGAATATTATGAATATTTTTGAAGAACATGTGGCGAATAATTTGACAAACGATTTGGAACAACATCGAACTCAAACTTTCTTCTGTTTTCAATTATATTGAATAATATTTAAATTGACGTAATAACACTGACAGACTGATCTAAAAGTGGACTTAATAT
Organism: Vespula germanica; assembly: GCA_905340365.1. Taxonomy (NCBI): domain Eukaryota; kingdom Metazoa; phylum Arthropoda; class Insecta; order Hymenoptera; family Vespidae; genus Vespula; species Vespula germanica. Next base: position 34,989 of record HG996541.1, read on the forward strand.
TTCACGTATATTTATATATATTTGACAATATTCTATGAATTTTTTGATCGTTCCGGCTGCTTCAATACTTTTGCAAGATAAACAGCACTCAGTTACATTTCGAGTCTTCACTGATAAAGGTCCCGCTTGCATGGTCGGACGTCCCTTCGACAAACATTTTCGCACGCAATCGATTATACCCTCTAGCTCAATTCCACTTCGTTCCTTCGGCAAAGGGTTATTCCGTCTCTTCGTATCATCATTCGTATGAAGCATTCCAAAACGGCGCCATATGAATCTGGTCAATGTTCGTATTCACTGTCATTACAAATATTGTCTTCTTCTCCTACCTGCTTTACTTCAGTCACATAAAGAACCGTATAAGGATCTTTACAGATAAGTTAAAGGAAAAGGCGATCCTTCGAAAAGAAATGCTTTGCCTTTAAATCTATTACGTTGGTTTATAGTACCTCCAGGAAGCATTAAAAAAGTTTCGGAAGACGTTGACAGTCACAGATAGTACAATACCGTTGACCGATAATATGTGATTGAATATGCGCTTTCCATACATGCGATATGCCTTTATTGTATTCTTCTTTCCTTCCTATTTTTAAATTGGGGTTATAAATTTGGGCGTCATTAACGCCGATGAATTCCTACAAACACCTGAAAGTGTTAAAACACGATTAGTTACTTCTCATACGATTAGATTCTCATCAATTTGCCTATCGTATAACTTTGATTAAGGCAAAAAGAAATCGGGAAAAGTACATTTTGCATGAATAACAGTTCTGAAGGGAATCAGAAATGTGTATATTAATAATGTCTATATAAATAAGAAAATTAAGTTTTTCTCTTTCAATATTCATCCTTGCTAGAGAGCGATCAATAAATATGAATCAGAAGCATTTATTTCAATATGTATTTGCGCAATATGGATTAATTCATATGCTAGTTAAAAAAGGACGGTAATAGTATGTCGAATGAAAAGAGATTGATTGGGAAATTCATTTCCTCCCAAACCACATCCTCTTCAGTCGCGTAAATAGGAAATTTTAATTGGTAACAGCGCATTGTATTGAATCACACGAGAGACCAGATTATATAATGAAAGAAAAATATGAATATGGAGAGAGATTTTCTGTGATTCCATATTCCTTGTTATTGCGTAATAAAGGAAAAGAAATGATATTTTCAAGAGATAAGAAAAAAAGAAGAATATATTTCTTATTGATCGTCATTTTTAAGCATACAAATTAAAACGAAATTGAAAATCGTCAACATTATTTTGTTAATTTCAAATTGAAAGCCGTAAAGAGAAGAAGAAAAAAGATGAAAAATAAAAAAGGAAAGTTATATGTCCAATTAAAAGGGATTGTTAGAGAAGTTTATTTGCTCTTAATTAATTTCATTTCGGAACTTTCCGTCCGTGAAAGCAATCAATACGTACTGTCACGCCGGCGCATTCTCGGACGTTAGCTATCAGCAAATCGATGGCAATTTGCTGCGCAAACGCACTTTTACGATTCGCATCATATTATGTATCATAACTTTGAAATCAACTAATGTGTTATATTATATTTAATTTACACGACGTACAGGAACATCTACAAATTTACATATCTTTTTAATAAAATCAAAATTTTATCCCTTATTATTTTCTACCATATCTGTTCTACGATATCTTGTTAATTTGGCCATTCTTGATTTGCTTTATTCTGGTATTTCATTAGAAAAATCCAGGGAAACATGCATTTCTCAAAAAATTGCGTCCCAATCACTCGACCCTACCAAATTACTTACCAACTCTGCGGTTCTTTCGGAGGGGTGATACGTGAAAGAGAAGAAGGTAATAGTGGGAAGCGAAGAACTATGACGAAAGAATTGCTCTGTATATATGTATTTTATTATTGTGCAATTACGGATATGAATTCTTCGATAACTTGAGCAATATGCATTTGTTTACAAGAAAGGAAGATAATATGCGGAGAAAATGTTTGCAAGGAGCATGGAAGTAGATATAACTTCCGACGAGAACATTTTTTACGACAGAAGATTTTGGAATAAGAATTACATAGTACGAAAATTATAATATCATTAATATCTGATAATATTAGAATACTATTTTTAAGCATAACCTGGAGTATGAAAAGAAGAAACATTACAATTATCGTATACGAATTAAGGTATAATTTTGTAGCCATCGATGCAATATAACTTTAATAATTGGAATAATTACTATTATGGGAATTATCGTTGCAATAACTATTAACAATAATTAATTATATTAGAAGTAATTAGAGTTTTACGCGATTATATCCACTAAAAAGGAGACGAATAATTGTCAATTTCAATGGAAGGTACCAAGTTTCATGAGATAATTTCTCGTGTACATATAGCATATATAAATATAACTACGTAACTACAGAAAGGGGACAATTTCTGATCCGCGTGCGTTCTAGCTAGAGAATTAAAATCTAGGAAGCTTAGTCTTCTAACGGGACGACAAGTGATTAATTTCTGGAGGTCATTCCTTCAGTGGTTTTGGAACCAGTAACAGTATGCGAGTGCCATCGACGAAATAATCGCTAACTATATATACTTCGTACGTCCCAAAGAATATCTTTACAAATAATCCAAACGACGAAATCAGTTTCATCAGTCATACTAGTCATTCGTTTAATACATCAATATCCTTTAAATTTAGCAGTAGCCATTTGTATAAGATCTGATAAAATTTCATTTTTATGTCATAAAAATGGCATTTAGAAGGCATTTAAAAGGCATCATTTGTTTCATGTTCGGTACTTATGCAATTAAAACGTTTCCCTTTAACTCGTTTCGGCCATCCCTAAAATAAGTAAGAATTCGTAGATTAGTTATGACTTACGATATAGATTCAATTGTTCGTTTAAGTTGCGTAGTTATCAAGGATAAATCGGGTTACCCCCTTTCAAGTGATATAAAGTACTTTCTCTGAGATCGAACAAATAATTATCAAGATGATATTCGTTAGGAAATTCGGTTTCATTTCCGTAACGTATGATTGAAATCTTATAATGAATTATGTACTAATGATTACTGATAACTTTATCTTATATTGATAACATAAACAAAAAACTAGTGAAATTGAAGAAATTGTTTCCACTGGTTGAACTATTTGCGTAATTACTTTTCGTGACGTATGATGCATAATAGTAGCAAATATATATCATAAGGCACTATCTGGCGTATTGCCAGTTCTTCTTTTTTAATTATTTTGTACTTCCACTTCATGTTTCACGCATTTGAATACGATATATGGAGGTAAATCGAAAATTTCCATTACGCGGTCGAACGAGCCGAGAAGGGCGAAAACGATTTGAGTGAGTGGAAACGAGTTTCTCGACAAATCCCTCTTAATTCGTCATATTAGTACTGATCCTTCTTCAATATCGTATGAAATAATCCATATTGCACAAATACATATTGAAATAAACGCTCCTGTTTCATGTGTGTTGATCGCTCCCTACCAAGGTATAATATTGAACGGAAGGAAATTAGTTTCTTTGTTCATTAAAGTATCTTGTGAGCGTTATGATACACATTTTTAATCCCTTCTGTGAAACGTCGGCGAAAAACGTTGTATATGCAAAAAATAATTATTTTCCGATTTCTTGTTGCCACAATAAAAATTTCACAATAGGCGAGATTATCAGCACGAGCAGTATTCAATTGTTCTGAAAAATTTTCAGTTATATGTTACAATTCATCGGCAGTGACGTGATGCTTTATGTTATAAGACGTATTCAAGAAAAGGAAAGGGAAATGTACATCCATATATCTCGTGTATAGAGAACACACATCGAATTATATGTCATCGGTCGATTGTATTGCATTATCTAAGATTATCAGTCCATCAAAACTGTTTTCGTGCTTCCTGGGGATACTATAAATGAACATGCTGCATCTAAAAGCAAGGCATTTCGTTTTTAAACATACTTTTCTTCTTTAAGCGATCCGTAAGAACACGTTACATACCGAGTTCATTATGTGATCGAGAATACCCAGGAAGAGGAAAACGAAGACAAAATTTGTAATGGCAGGGACGTCAAACCTTGATGGGTCATACATTGCTCCGTTTTACAAAGCTACATTCGAATGGTGGAAGGAGGATGCGGAATATATCTTATTGAAAGGATTGAATGGTAAGCGGCTTTAGCCAGAGCATACCATCGAGTGTGTTGAAACAGATTTGTCGATGGGCTGGTCGACGTTGCAAAGGGATTCTGGATTAAAGTGGAATTGAAGTGGTACTCAAACAGGTTTATTTTGGAAAATGATTAAATCTACATGTACGATCAAAGGACTCATCGATTTTCGATATAATGTTAGCGTGGGGATACTTTTAAATTGTGCGTTTAATATTCAGTGTACGTTTACGTCACCCTGTCACCGTTATACCAGTTTAAATAATTATTTAAACTACTTTCGATCTAATTATTAAGCTGATCATCACACTCAGTTTAAATAATTGTTTAATATTACTAAAGAGGGAAGAAACCTTTAATTCAATGTTCCAAATTGGTTATCATAATATTCACGGCAGGTACTTCAATAATATTCATATTTAATCTACATCGTCAGGATTATAGGGATTTGGACCAATTAATTTGCTGGTTTCCTCGAATCCTATTGTTAACGATTGATGCGAGGTATAATGATTTGCAGGTGCGTAATACGGTTCCCGATAATTATCGTCGTATCCCTTCATATTGAACGTATTATTCTTTTCCCTCTCCAACCGTTTGTATACTTTCCACGTGCGTGGGCTTATTCACGTTAACGGGATGGGTGTACGTAGAGGTATCCCTTTGAAAGTGCGTGTGTGCGTAGAACTCTCGTCTCCCGAGAATAAATCAGATATTTTTGCATTTGCTTTCCTCTCGTCGAACAAGGCAGACGTTTGGATAATTAGTTTAAGGGAATATAATATCGTTTAAATATTACGATCATGAAAACAATTCATCTGTCGATTGTATATTATTTCTAAAGAGACATTAAGTTGAAATGCTATAATCGTTACTATAGTAATAAGAATATCCAATTTTTTTTATCGAAGAGAAAGGAAAATGATACAAATTCTTTTTTCTTTCAGTGGAAAGATGTAAAGAACCGACTTATGTATACTTTGAGATTTTCCCGTATACTCCCTTTGCTCTTGGCGTCCTCTCGTACGTTAGCTTGCAAAAATTTTCTTCTTTCTTCTTTTTAAAATAAGGGAGGATATATACGCACGCATGCCCACAAGACCGCTCACGTATTCCCGCCCACATTACCTTGCGCGCATGAGCGCGCACAATGAACACGGGAATGGAGGGAGCTAATAACGATTCGTTTAATACCAAGGAACCTGACGATACATATAGAAGAGAGTAATGTGTACGTTCATTTTCATTAAATCCCAGTCAAAATCGTGTTGCGTAATAATTTAATTCGTCCAAATTCCTATAATTCTGAAATACATTCATTATATATTATTTTTATGTACGTGACGAGAATATTCCGACGAACAATTTGGAACATTGAACCAAACATTTCCTCTCTTTTTCTTTTCATTTTCTTTGTATAATTATTTAAACTAACGATATAACGTCGACATGATGATGTAATCGTACGCTGCATATTTATCGCATAATTTAAAAGTGTTCCCGGGCTAACACTATTACCCCAAAAAACGGTGAATCTTTTGATCGTACATGCAGATTTAATCATTTTCAATGATAAATCTTTCTACCATTTCAATTCCACTTTAATCCACATTCCGTTTGCAACGACGAATAACCACCCTTCGACCAAGCTCTCCCAGCACACTCGATTATATCCTCTGGCTAAAACCGCTTACCATTGGATCCTTTCAATAAAATATTTTCCGTCTCCTCGTACCATCGTTCGAATGTAAAACAGCGCCATATTAATCTCGTCAAGGATCGTCGTCACCGCAATTATAAACCTTTTGTATTCCTCTCCCTCTCCTTCCGGGTTCGTAGATTGCACGTAGATTGATAGTATCATCAAGGAAGAAGCACTAAAATATTTTGGAAGCCATTGATAATTTTACATCATAGCTTACCGCCGATCTATATTATGTAATTCAGTATCCGCGCATAAGATATATGGATATTTATTTTTCTTTTATTCCTTTTCTTAAATTTGTACTATAATATAAAGCGTCATGTCGCCTTCGAAGAATTGTTACAAAAAAATTGAAATAGTTATATCACAAAGTTTTGGACGATAACACCCGACGAATTCGAAAGTCAATTGCTGGACATTCCATGATAGATGAAGATGTTTTTGACGAAGGCTTCTTCGAAATTCCTTTCTTACAAGTGTATTTGTTCATATGACGGTACTATATTTAAGGATCATAATGGAAAAAGAGATACTTCTCATGCCGATCAATCTGCCCACGATGTTATTTTTATTATTTCGAAGAAAAATATCACTTACATAAACAACGTTGGCCAATTTTGTCAGATAAAATCACAAATATGTATATTAACGATCTACAAGATATTTTCATTATGAGATGATATTAATAAAAGAATTTATGTCGTTTCATGGAATGTGAAACTTTGGTAGGGAGAGATCAATCAAAACGAAGCAGAAGCATGCGTCTCTATATATTCGATTATGCAATGTGGATTATTTCATATGATAGTTAAAAAGAAATCATAATAATATGTCGAATTAAAAGAGATTGAAAAATTCATTTCCTCCCAACCGACAACTTTATCAGCTGCGTAATAGACAATTTTAATTGCTCCGTGTAAAGCGTATTGAAATAAAATACGTAAAAGAGAAAAAGACGATATAACGAAAAAAAATGAATATGGCGGAAAATTTTCTCTGAATCCATATTTTTTACTATTACGTTATAAAGAGAAAAATCGATATTTTCGAGAGGTGGAAAGGAATCGGAGAAATTAATTCTTATTGATAGGTATTTTTAAGGATAGACATGACAACAAAAATAATTTTCAATTGTCAACATTTTTTAGATAATTTTCAATTGAAAACTGTAACGAAAAAATGGAACATAGAGAGAAGGAAAACAAAGTAAATGGTCGGATTGAAACGGATTGGTCGAGAAATCCATTTCCCATTAACTCATACCCTTCTTGGCTTTTTCGGCTTGCTCGTCCGCGTGATAGGGAATTTGAAGTGAACCCCATATGCGGTATTGAAATAAAATACGTAAAAGGGAAGATGATATAACGAAAAAAAAAAACGTGAATATGGCGAAAGATTTTCTCTGAATCCATATTTTTGTACTATTACGTTATAAATAAAAAGAACTGATATTTTGGAGTCGTGGAAAAGAATCGGAGAAATTAATTCTTATTGATGGGTATTTTTAAGGATAGACATGACAACAAAAATAATTTTCAATTGTCAACATTTTCTAGATAATTTTCAATTGAAAACTGTATCGAAAAAATGGAACATAGAGAAAAGGAAAATAAAGTAAATGCTCGGATTCAAACGGATTGGTCGAGAAATCCATTTCCCATTAACTCATACCCTTCTTGGCTTTTTCGGCTTGCTCGGCCGCGTAATAGGGAATTTGAAGTGAACCCCATATGCGGTATTGAAATAAAATACGTAAAAGGGAAGATGATATAACGAAAAAAAAAACGTGAATATGGCGAAAGATTTTCTCTGAATCCATATTTTTGTACTATTACGTTATAAATAAAAAGAACTGATATTTTGGAGTCGTGGAAAAGAATCGGAGAAATTAATTCTTATTGATGGGTATTTTTAAGGATAGACATGACAACAAAAATAATTTTCAATTGTCAACATTTCTTAGATAATTTTCAATTGAAAACTGTATCGAAAAAATGGAACATAGAGAAAAGGAAAACAAAGTAAATGGTCGGATTGAAACGGATTGGTCGAGAAATCCATTTCCCATTAACTCATACCCTTCTTGCCTTTTTCGGCTTAATCGGCCGCGTGATAGGGAACTTGAAGTGAACTCCGTATGCCGTATTGAAATAAAATACGTAAAAGGGAAGAAGATGGTATAACGAGAAAAGCAACGTGAATATGGCGAAAGATTTTCTCTGAATCCATATTTTTTAATATTGCGTAATGAAGAAAAAGAAATGATATTTTCAAGAAATGAAGAAAAATCAGAATTTAATTCTTTTTGATAGGTATTTTTAAGGATACAAATTAGAAAAAAATTGTCAACATTTTTTAGCTAATCTGAAATTGTAAACTGTAATGAAGGAAAGAAAAAAAAAGAAAAATAAAATAGAAAAGTAATATGTCGAAATAAAAGAGATTGTTAGAAAAGTTTATTACCTATGAATTAATTTCATTTTCAATATTCCCGTTCGTGAAAGCAATTGATGTGCGAAAAACGTAACAACGCTTTCGGCTTTGCGCCCGTTCGGACGTTGGCTCTCAGCAAATCGATAGCACTTTATCGCGCAAACGTAGTCCTCCGACTCACATCATAACATACATCATAACTGTACAACCAAATAATATATTATAACGATGCTGAATTTATATGAATTTGTAGATATTGCAGAACATATTTTCTTGTAAAAACACCAAAATTTTATTCCTTATATTTTTCTATCAAATCTATGATAAATTCTGAAGCAATACTTTTACAATATTTTCGTCCCTATCATTATCTATGATATCTCTCCGTTTTCTTGTTAGATGATATCACTGTCACTACTATTGTTTTCTGCCGGATTAATATTTATTCTTTCTAACGTATCTGTATAAATGTCTTTCTGGAAATGCTCTTCACTATTCATATCTTATATCATATCATAAGATTTGTGCGTATTTGGACACTTTGCAGTTCTCCTAATAAAAAAAAAAAAATGGATAAATAAATGAAATTGATTTATTATTTATTAAATAATTGAAATTGATAATTGCATTTTACGAAATCACGGAATGATACAGACCAATAATATATTACCTTTCTTGTTTTCTGACTAATTAGTCGAGGGATGTATTTATACTGCTAAAAGCTTCAATAAGAACTGACTTCAGCTTTGAAAATTTCTTTCTCCAGTTGTAGAACTGTTTCTTTATTTCATCAAAGTATATCGTATAAGGCATATTCTCGTACCGTTATTTTATAAGTCCTTCTTATTCCTCTCTTTAAGCGGATTAGAGAAGGGCTCAGACTGTCGTGAAAGCACTTCCTACGTTCTCCTTCGTAAAATCGATTGATGTTCTTTTCATTAACTTGGTAATTGGACGATTTTTTGATCTGCTTTGTCGTGCCATTTCAACGGAAAATTTCAAAGAAACATGCATTTCTTAAAAAGGTTCGGTGGAATCAATTGATCTTCCATAATCACTAATTAATTCTGAGTTTTCCTCGGAAGGGAAACACGTAATAGGGAAGAAAGTAATATTACGAAAAAAAAAAGTAAATATGACGAAAGATTTTCTCCGAATCTATATTTTTTACTATTGCGTAATAAAGAAAAAGAAGTCTCTGTTAAGTAATATGTACTCGTTTATAGGAAAAAAATATGATTTTTGGAGAAAATGTTTTCAAGCAATATGGAAGTAGATATAACTTCCGACGAAAAAATTCCTTTACAACATTAGACTTTAGAAAATGAATTACATAGTACGAAAATTGTAATATCATTTATTTCTAATAGTAATATAACACTATTTGTAAGTACAACTTGCAATTAGTTCGATATAACGTTAATGATTATACTAATTATTATTATTGGAATTATTATTACAATAATTTATTATATTATGACAATTACAGTTGTACGATTTTTCAAGTAAAACGGAAATGAATAATAGTCAATTGGCAAGATTCATTACTTAATTTCTCATATACTTCTGAGAAATAAAACGAGTACTATCTGACTGAACGAGAAGGAAAATTGTTAGCTTGAGAAATGAAACCTAGGAAGTTTGGTCTTCCGACGGAAAGACGAGGGGATGAATTCCGCCTGTAGAAATCACTCCATCATTAACTTTCGAACAAGTAACACGCAAGTGGATTTGTCATATGATTGAGATAATAAACATAATTGCTATCTGAATATACTTCAGACTCCCTCAAGAATACTTTCCCAAGCAAACAAACCGTATATACAATTTCATTACTCTCCCTGGCTATTCGTTTATATCATATCAATATTAGATAAATTTTCAGTAGTCATTACTATACGATTTATTATAAAATTCCAATTACATATTATAGAAATGAAAATGATTTTTTCTGTCTATACCAATTTAATTATTAATTAAAATGCGATTTACGCAAGAACTACGCACAACATAATAATTAAATATTCGACATCCGAAGTGCAACATATTTACACTGGCGGATTTATCAGATTCCTCCGTACATCCGACGATACGTATTACGTGGCCCAACCATCGATCAGATGAGATACGATACGTTTTCCTCTTTACTCTTACGTTTAAATGGAAAATTAATCAACGTTGTGTTCATCGACTGGTAAGATATTTTACAGAGAAGATATACATTTTTTATTTTAAAGTATAATGTGGAATATGATATCATGTGTCATAGGTATATTTTGTAATAATTTATTGAATGTTTTCAAGGAGGATGTGCTATTTGTAATTGAACCATCACAAATCCTCCGGATGGTATTCAAGTCAATTTGGCGAGAAAGGCACCTAGTCATCTGGTGTGTGGAAACAACATGTCGCCATTGCTAGGCTATTACGATAGCAACCATCCACTTGAATACTGGATTTTAATAAACGAGCTACGAAGAGATCTGATATAACTAACTTGTCACATATCCCATACAATTTTCTATAGTAATCCCAGCCAACATAATATAGCACATTGGACTGTGAAAACAGAAGATCGTTTAAAGAAACATTTGGAAAATCTAAGCAGCCATTGCTCGTAGATTAAATACTCTTAAATATTCTGATGTTGATGTACCGCAACACGATCTTGCTATATACGTACTACGTGTGAACCTCAACTTCATAAAACTTATCATAATACGCAGCAATATACGATTAGCATTAAATGCAAGACGGAAAAGAAAAACGTTTTCATGGTCTGATTTGTTTGTCGGTCGGGCATTTACACTGTCAACTTAGTATCCTCTTCGGATACTTGACAACGAAGAGGAATTCCAGGTAGACATTTATACAGATACGTTAACAAAAATAAATATTAATCGGGAAGAAAACGATAGCAGTGATAGTGATGTCATCCAACAAGAAAACGGGAAGATCTCATACATAATGAGAGGGATGATAACGTTGGAAGAGAATTGCTTCAATATTTATCATAGATACCGTAGAAACTCATAAAGGAGAAAATTTTGATTGTTTTGCAAAAATGTATGATCCTCCTTGTCTACAAATTCCCTTGCTAACGGGTATTGATCGTGATAGTCGTCAAGCACCGTTATGTAAAACGATTTATTATTACCTCTCTTTATGCACGTGCGCGCTTACGTGTGTCAATTAAGTGGGAGGCGATCAATACACGTATCTGCGCACATCTCCTCTCTCATTCGGGAGACAGGAAGGGTAGTTATTGATTTGTTTTCATCTCACAAACCAAGCAGCCAAATCGGTAATAAGATCAGCGGTATAACTTTATCATTTATTTAGCTGCAGAGCGTCATTTCCTGGTTAAATCTTTCGCAAATCGATTCTTCTATACGAACGGGTACACTTTCCTAGAAATTAACTTTCATTTGAAAAATACAAAAGAATAATCCCATTATACTTCCAGTAATCTAATATTTCGTATATTATATTTCGAATCAATCGGTTCCTAATAAAATACATTGCTCTGCAAAATAAGTAATCATGTTGTCAAATGATGAAACTACATAGACAATTGAATTATATAGTTAATCGTATCCTCCAATTGTCTGCTTGGTCCGATGAAAAGTGAAAGAATACTTTCCAAGTAAGCCAAGAGTCATACGAACACACACACACACACACAGGCACAGGACCGCGCTCTTAATTCCGGCTGTTTGAATTGGCGCAGATAAACGCGCACCAGAGCATACGCGGATGGAGAGATATGATAACGAAGGGTTCGAAACGAGGGTACTTGACGATAAGTACGGGAGTACATATTACGCACATCCATTATAATTAAATTCCTATCAAAGCGAATTAACAGGGTAATTCACACTAAACATCAAATTACTTCGTACAAATTTCAATATTCATGAAAAACTAAATTAAGAGCTAATTAAATATTACGAATATTTTTTAACTACGTGTCCTGAATATTATGACAAACAATTTGAAACGTAGAATTCAACACTTCTCCTTCTTGAATTATATCGAATGGTTACTTAATTTAAATTGACGGAATAACGATGACGTAAACGTGGACTTTCTATTTAACGTATAATTTCAATTAATTCATAATAATTTCTGTTAACGTCGTTACTTCCAAAAACAACGAATCTTTTGATCGTCCCTGTATGTTAAATTATTTTGGACGATAAATCTCCCTCAGTTTCATTCCAATTCCCCTTTGACCCATATACCGCTTGGAACGTCGGTGGCCCTTCGGCAAATCTTTCTGAGCACGATCGCATATATCCTCTGGCTGAAGAAACTCACGTTTGAATCCTTTGATAAAATCCCATTCCCTCGTACCACCGTTCCAAGCTGTACAAAACTGCGCCACATTGGTCTTTCGAAACTTCGTCGTCAAGCAGAGATGTTTCATCTTCTTTTTCATCTTCTTTTTCATCTTCGTAGGTATTCTCAATCATATAATGAACAGAGAGAGTATGACATCACATAAAGACAAGGAGGATATTCGAAGAGAAAACGATAACTCATAGTACTTCTGAGAAGTACAAAAAATGATTTAAAAATCGTTGCTGATGTTAGATAATACAATTCCGCCGATCGATACCATGTAATTCATTGGCCGCGCGTAGGATATATGGATACGTATTTTTCTTTCTTTCCTTTTCTTAAATTCGGGCTATGATTCAGAGTGTCGTCAACGCCGATGAACTGCGATAAGAATCTGAAAATATTAAAGCACAATTAGATACTTCTCATATTGATTAATTCGCCCCTGATATAATCTTTATAGTGACAAGAAAAAATCGGAAAGTAAATATTTTTTGCATGAACAACATTTTCAACCAACGTTTCTTAAAAACGTATCAGTAATGTGTATATTAACGCGCCTAAGATATATGTATTATGAGAAATTATCAAGAAAAACATTACTTCCTTTCCATTCAATATTAATCTTTGGTACGGAGCAATCAATAAATACGAGGCAGAAGCGTTTGTTGCAACATGTAGTTAAGCAATGTTGATTATTTGAAAAGGTAGTAACGAAAAAATAAAAGCTTGTCGTATTGATAGGGATTGATCGAAAAATTCGTATCCCCCAACTCGCATCCTTTTCGGCCTTTTCGGCTCTTTCGATCACGCGATAGGATACACGAACTGATTTTCAAATGAAACACGTAAAAGGAAAAAAATGATACTACGAAAATAAAACGACATAATGACAAAAGATTTTCTCGGCATTTCTATTTTATATTATCGACCAAGAAAGCAATAATAAAATAAAAATAAGCGATAATAAAACAAATAAAAATTTAATGTTAATCGCATACTGCTCTCTATTATGATATGTATTATGAAGTTGAGGGTCTCATTAAACACACGTAGCATGTGTATAGAAACGTACTAATACAGTTAATCGAAATAGATTTCTACATAATCCGTATTTAAGGAGTATATATTGCTGCGTGCTTGAATTTATAAAAAAAGTTCTTTACTAATGCGATACATTACGATGAACCTAAATTCACCAAAAATTTACTTCAATGTACATTTTCTTGAACGAATTAATTTCTATAAAAAAATCGGCTACCTTCGTTTCCGTTTAAAGTTCTTCGACGGACATGTATCTACTTAGCAAAATTATAATCCAATCTAGTTTCCAATAAATAAATGTATCGATGAAACATACGAAAAAGAGATTATCCATTATCAAACGAACCTCTATAGCAAGATGATCAAGCAGTACATCAACATCAGAATATTTAGGAGTATTTCATCTACGAGCAATGGCTGCTTAGACTTTCCAAATGCTTCTTTAAACGATCTTCTGTTTTCACAGTCCAATGTGCTATATTATGTTGGCTGGGATTACTATAGAAAATTATATGGGATATGTGACAAGTTAGTTATATCAGATCCCTTCGTAGCTCGTTTATTAAAATCCAGTATTCAAGTGGATGGTTGCTATCGTAATAGCCTAGCAATGGCGACATGTTGTTTCCACACACCAGATGACTAGGTGCCTTTCTCGCCAAATTGACTTGAATACCATCCGGAGGATTTGTGATGGTTCAATTACAAATAGCACATCCTCCCTGAAAACATTCAATAAATTATTACAAAATATACCTATGACACATGATATCATATTCCACATTATACTTTAAAATAAAAAATGTATATTTTCTCTGTAAAATATCTTACCAGTCGATGAACACAACGTTGATTGATTTTCCATTTAAACGTAAGAGTAAAGAGGAAAACGTATCGTATCTCATCTGATCGTTGGTTGGGCCACGTAATACGTATCGTCGGATGTACGGAGGAATCTGATAAATCCGCCAGCGTAAATATGTTTCACTTCGGATGTCGAATATTTAATTATTACGTTGTGCGTAGTTCTTGCGTAAATCGTGCATCTTCTTTGGAAATAATTACAATTCGGCTTTTAGTCAACTCGGCTCCATCGCAATACCTCTGGACTATTGTTCGCCTCCGTTTCGTCCAGTATATCTCTGAAATAATTAAAAATATGTAGATTAGGTTTCGTATCAGTAGTAAGATTTGTAATAAATTCGTGGGCGGCATCACTTTCCTCCGCCGCTTTTACGATCTGATATATTAAATGACGAACGATATGTAACGCAAAGTTCTTTGAAACAATATTGAAAATTTTATTCGTATGTTATTATTCACCTCTTCATCTTCAATAAGTGTCTAATCTGGTCGATGGTCGGACATTTTTACTATCCAATTAGGACGTATCGTCGGATGTGAGGAACAACAGGAAGTACCAATGTAAGTGTGTTTCATTTCGGACGTCGAACGTTCAATTATCGCGTTGAGCATAGTTGAAATCCATGTATCTTCTTTGGACGTAATTAGAATTCACATATCGGTCGATTCTGCTCCCCTGCAATACTACCGGGCTATTGGAACTGCTTCCGCCTTCGTTTAGTTCCTACAGATCTCTGAAATAATTTAAAATTCGTAGATTAGCTAAGACTTAGGACAGACGTTCAGCTGTTCATTTAAATTGTGCAGTCGTCAAAGGTAAATCGGGTTATGCCCTTTTAAGCGATATAAAGTTCCTTCTCCGAGAAATAAGAATTATGGTGAGTCTGGCTATGAAAATCAGTTTCATTTTCATAACATAGTATTGAAATTTTACAATAAATTGTATACTAATGATCATTGATACATACGCCTTATATGGATAAATGAAACAAAAGACTAGCGAGAATAAAGAAATTGTTTGTACGTTTCATTTGGTACGTATGAAGTATAAACGTGATTATTTAGCACTTACATTCATATTATTTCAATATTAATCATTGAAAGAGGGACTTCTATAGGCGAGATTCTTCCCCAACCATCACGACGGAGTATCGCGTTAATTAGAGAGGCGGGGCTGGGTGGGATGAGTAAGTACATTGACCCAGGTTAATCGATACCACGTATTACACGATACAAAGAGCCGAAATGAGAGGAGAATGACGAGGATCGGAAGGAAATGAATTTTTCGATCTCTCTCTATTAACTGGACAAATTATTTTCCTTATTTAATTTCATTTTTTCTTTCATCCCCTTTTTCTTTTTAATTTACAATTGGAAATTGATGAAAAATATTTTTCTTGCTTTTACGGTTAAAAATATTTATCAATTTAGTATTACTTTTAACCAAGAAATACTACTTGAACATTTGTTTCATAATATGACCTTTTATTCTTTTTCTATTATTTAGGTTAACAAGCATCTCCCTTTATTTATCGTGCATTAAGGAATATGTTTTCAGAGAAATGCCTTCCCTATATTTATTTTCTTTAGTAATATTAATTAAGATTATTTCCTTTTGCGTATTTCATTTCAATTCGCGTTACGCAAGTCAATAGAAACTTCTTATTCCGCGGTCCAGAGAGCTGAGATGGCAGAAAATAGTATGAGTGGGGGGTAAAGAATTTGTCCACCAATCCCATGTAATTCGACCTACTATTGCTCTTTCCTTCAAAACTACTATATAAAATAATGCACTTTGCATTACTGCATATTCTAACAAACGCTTCTGCTTCGTTTTATTGATCGCTCCCTACCAAGCATTAATATTAAATGAAAAGGAATTAATCCTTTTTGGTGACATTTCCTCCTAGTAAAGGAATCTCGTGAGCGTTATTACGAACATTTTTTACTCTCGTCTGTCAAACTTCGGCCAAAAACGTTTTTTACGCAAAAAATATATCTTCCGCGATCTTTTTTTTTCATTCGGTCCTTAAAAATTTTCAGTTTTTCTTTACAGTTAATCGACAGGGACGTGATGCTTGATGTTACGGGACTAATTCTGTAAAATGACATAAAAGATGTTCCATATACCTCTTGCATGGAGACCACGTATCGATTTACGCGT
Source organism: Vespula germanica (assembly GCA_905340365.1). NCBI lineage: Eukaryota > Metazoa > Arthropoda > Insecta > Hymenoptera > Vespidae > Vespula > Vespula germanica. Next base: position 51,712 of record HG996541.1, read on the forward strand.
TATAAATCGGTGATACTGCATTATCTAAAATTATGAGCCTCTTCCAAAACTTTTCTAGTTCTTCTAGGGAATACTTTCAATCATCTTGTTGGAATCAATAGCAAAAACATCTTTCCTTTTGAAACATCTCGTCTCAAACTTACCGTAATACCTTCTTTTATACCGCGTTCGTCAGGTGATCGATGTTAACCAGAAAGAGAAAGAGCAAGGCAAAATTTCTAATAGGAAATATATCCTTTTAAAGGATCCATCGGTAAGCAGCTTTAACAAGAGGATATAATCGATGGGGTGCCTAAAGATTGTTGAGGGGTCGTTCGACGGCGTACGCGCATCGTGGTTCGAAGTAGAACATTTGCTCTTACGAGGGAATAGCCTTCATAGAAAATAATATCTCATCTCGGTATCCTTTTGATTCGATCTTTTTCCATCCTCCAAGGAATTCAAGGCAGTCGAGGAGGGAAAATGAAGATCAATAATAACGTTGACGGTGTTCTTGGATATCGAACTAATCTTAATTTGTATTGTAATTAGTTATAAAAATTATATATATCGTAATATTTATTTCAATACCGTGGGTGAGATTAGGAACGATAAGGGAAATCTTATAGCGATCAACAATGATTCCAGAAGGAAAGATTGGGAATCAAAGCTGAAGGTGAAGAGGAAGTAAAAGGAGTAACAGGAGATGAATCAGTTGATGGGGAGGGTAAATATTACGAGTCCACCCTCGTTTACGATTGAATCGACGTTAGATTTTATCTCGACGGCGATTATTCCACAGGTAAATTTAATTCTAATTAAACCGATATTGGTCTCTGGCCGAACATTGATTTTGCAAATCTCGATTTGAATTCGAAAATTCCTAACACGATGTATCGTAAGGATGAAGTTGAATGGATCGTCGAGATCTTTCGGGAATAATAATAATAATATGGAAATAACAGAGAATAATATCGAGAATAGAAACGAATATTAGTTTCGAAAGTTTATTCATGGATTGAGGGATTAGCTCAGAAAAAATCGAAATGCAACCAAGGTAGGATAAATTTTCACGTAATGAAGCAAGTTAGGTTTAACTGCAGGGACGATCAGAAAGTTTACTGATTTTCGAGATAATAATGAATACTTTTAAGTTACGTCAGAAATGTTGATTCCACCTTTACATCGTCGTCTGATCGTTATTCCTTCCTATTGTATTAAGTAGTCATTCAATTGAAAATGTGAAATTAACTTTCTAAATTTTTTCTCATACTATTCACGTCGTGTAGTTAAAAGATATTCATATAAAAGATTTCATTTATTTTTTGCACTAATACACGAATTTTCACGAATTTATTTACTGCGTAGCCAGGATTATTTCGTCAACTCGTTTTGATAGGGATTTAATTAAAATCCATAAGCGTATTACGTTCTTTCAAACGTATCGTCGAGCATCAAACGATTTGATAATATCTCGCTCCATGCACGCGTGCTCTTGTGCGAGCTTGTGTGCGTCAATGCAAGTGGGCAGGAATGGGTGCGCGGTCCTGTGTGCATTTAGTATATCTCCCGTCTGATTTTGAATATAGGAAAAGGTATTTTTTCATTCGTCTTTCCCTTATGAAACCACAGAAAAGATCGGATGATCCGATTAGCTGTATAACTTAGTTATCTATTTAGTTGCATCGTTTAATTACCTGCACATTTAATCAAGTCTTCTGCAAGTCGATGTACGATGACTTATTTTGTCCATTGATAGGAGCGACCTCATTTTTCTAAAAATTTACTTCCTAGAAAATTTACTTTCTAAAAAATTACATTTCTTGTCATCCAAAATTTCGTATATCATGTTCTATATTGATTAGTTCATTAGGAAAAGTCGTATTTATTCATATTACGTATAACAGAATATACCAGCGATATGATTATGTTTCTGAATAAGTGCAGATATGATATCACAATGACATAACAATCTCCTCAAAATAGTAGAGATCTACTATATTCTTTTACAGCTATCGTTATTCGATAATCCGTTCGACATCGCTCGAAACATAAGTTATAAATGTAGGAAACTTTTCCATGAAATTACTCTACCTTCTGAATACGGTCTTTTGAATTTTGCTTTTTTGGTAATGTCAACGTTCTCTTTACAAAAAATAAATTAATACGAATAAGATGATACATAAAGATTTCCGCCCCCGTAAAAAAATGAATAAAATTAGATTTTTACAAATTAAAATGATCGAAAGGATATGGGAATGGAGAAAACCGATAGGGGTTAGGGGCAATCGAAAGCAGAAACACGATTCGAAAATATATGGGAAGGTTGAAAACGAGCAGGAATTTCCCCTTTACCATAGTATCGATGCAAAATTATTGATGACATTCTGAAGAGATGGTTGGGGTTACTACCCTCGCGAATATATGAAAAAGAAGGGATAGAACGAAACAGCGCATGCTCGACTCAATGTAACAGATTACTAGCTATTCCGAGGGGTTGAATCACTCGTTCACTTAGCATCGAGTCGTCTACCGAGCAAGTACCTAGGTGTTTCAGTAGAGGAAACACCTAGAATAATATATTAGTCCCTGATCTATTACGATAATGGTATTTCGAAGAGCAATGTATTGTTCCTTTGGAAGTTGAAGTATAATGGGGCTACTGTTTTGCATTCTCCAATTCCAGGTAAATGTGCTCGTTCATATAGAAGGGTTACGTTAGCCGTGGTACATCGATCTGCAAAAGACTTCGCGAGATAACTAAAGAATACAACTCAATAGATAATTGAATAATACCGCTAATCACATTACCGAAGTTTCTTCTTGGTTTAATGAGAATAATACCAATGAATAAATACCCTCCTTGTTTTCTAAATAAGAGAGGAGATGTATGCAGACAAGCGTGATGATTACCGCCCACTTGACTGGCACACGTAAGCGCGCATGTTCATGGAGAGAGATAATAATAAATCGATCAATATGATGGTGCGTGACGATATGTATGAGAGAAGGTATTACGTACGTGCATATCCTTAAATCCCACTCAATACCAGTTAACAAGAGAATTTGCTCCAGCTTCTACCTAGCAAATTATTTGGTCTAAATTCCTATATAAATGAAAAACGTATATAGAATATTATGAATATTTTTGAAGAACATGTGGCGAATAATTTGACAAACGATTTGGAACAACATCGAACTCAAACTTTCTTCTGTTTTCAATTATATTGAATAATATTTAAATTGACGTAATAACACTGACAGACTGATCTAAAAGTGGACTTAATATTTCACGTATATTTATATATATTTGACAATATTCTATGAATTTTTTGATCGTTCCGGCTGCTTCAATACTTTTGCAAGATAAACAGCACTCAGTTACATTTCGAGTCTTCACTGATAAAGGTCCCGCTTGCATGGTCGGACGTCCCTCCGACAAACATTTTCGCACGCAATCGATTATACCCTCTAGCTCAATTCCACTTCGTTCCTTCGGGAAAGGGTTATTCCGTCTCTTCGTATCATCATTCGTATGAAGCATTCCAAAACAGCGCCATATGAATCTGGTCAATGTTCGTATTCACTGTCATTACAAATATTGTCTTCTTCTCCTACCTGCTTTACTTCAGTCACATAAAGAACCGTATAAGGATCTTTACAGATAAGTTAAAGGAAAAGGCGATCCTTCGAAAAGAAATGCTTTGCCTTTAAATCTATTACGTTGGTTTATAGTACCTCGAGGAAGCATTAAAAAAGTTTCGGAAGACGTTGACAGTCACAGATAGTACAATACCGTTGACCGATAATATGTGATTGAATATGTGCTTTCCATACATGCGATATGCCATTATTGTATTCTTCTTTCCTTCCTATTTTTAAATTGGGGTTATAAATTTGGGCGTCATTAACGCCGATGAATTCCTACAAACACCTGAAAGTGTTAAAACACGATTAGTTACTTCTCATACGATTAGATTCTGATCAATTTGCCTATCGTATAACTTTGATTAAGGCAAAAAGAAATCGGGAAAAGTACATTTTGCATGAATAACAGTTCTGAAGGGAATCAGAAATGTGTATATTAATAATGTCTATATAAATAAGAAAATTAAGTTTTTCCCTTTCAATATTCATCCTTGCTATAGAGCGATCAATGAATATGAAACAGAAGCATTTATTTCAATATGTATTTGCGCAATATGGATTAATTCATATGCTAGTTAAAAAAGGACGGTAATAGTATGTCGAATGAAAAGAGATTGATTGGGAAATTCATTTCCTCCCAAACCACATCCTCTTCAGCCGCGTAAATAGGAAATTTTAATTGGTAACAGCGCATTGTATTGAATCACACGAGAGACCAGATTATATAATGAAAGAAAAATATGAATATGGAGAGAGATTTTCTGTGATTCCATATTCCTTGTTATTGCGTAATAAAGGAAAAGAAATGATATTTTCAAGAGATAAGAAAAAAAGAAGAATATATTTCTTATTGATCGTCATTTTTAAGCATACAAATTAAAACGAAATTGAAACTCGTCAACATTCTTTTGTTAATTTCAAATTGAAAGCCGTAAAGAGAAGAAGAAAAAAGATGAAAAATAAAAAAGGAAAGTTATATGTCCAATTAAAAGAGATTGTTAGAGAAGTTTATTTGCTCTTAATTAATTTCATTTCGGAACTTTCCGTCCGTGAAAGCAATCAATACGTACTGTCACGCCGGCGCATTCTCGGACGTTAGCTATCAGCAAATCGATGGCAATTTGCTGCGCAAACGCACTTTTACGATTCGCATCATATTATGTATCATAACTTTGAAATCAACTAATGTGTTATATTATATTTAATTTACACGACGTACAGGAACATCTACAAATTTACATATCTTTTTAATAAAATCAAAATTTTATCCCTTATTATTTTCTACCATATCTGTTCTACGATATCTTGTTAATTTGGCCATTCTTGATTTGCTTTATTCTGGTATTTCATTAGAAAAATCCAGGGAAACATGCATTTCTCAAAAAATTGCGTCCCAATCACTCGACCCTACCAAATTACTTACCAACTCTGCGGTTCTTTCGGAGGGGTGATACGTTAAAGAGAAGAAGGTAATAGTGGGAAGCGAAGAACTATGACGAAAGAATTGCTCTGTATATATGTATTTTATTATTGTGCAATTACGGATATGAATTCTTCGATAACTTGAGCAATATGCATTTGTTTACAAGAAAGGAAGATAATATGCGGAGAAAATGTTTGCAAGGAGCATGGAAGTAGATATAACTTCCGACGAGAACATTTTTTACGACAGAAGATTTTGGAATAAGAATTACATAGTACGAAAATTATAATATCATTAATATCTGATAATATTAGAATACTATTTTTAAGCATAACCTGGAGTATGAAAAGAAGAAACATTACAATTATCGTATACGAATTAAGGTATAATTTTGTAGCCATCGATGCAATATAACTTTAATAATTGGAATAATTACTATTATGGGAATTATCGTTGCAATAACTATTAACAATAATTAATTATATTAGAAATAATTAGAGTTTTACGCGATTATATCCACTAAAAAGGAGACGAATAATTGTCAATTTCAATGGAAGGTACCAAGTTTCATGAGATAATTTCTCGTGTACATATAGTATATATAACTACGTAACTACAAAAAGGGGACAATTTCTGATCCGCGTGCGATTTAGCTAGAGAATTAAAATCTAGGAAGATTGGTCTTCTATCGGGACGACGTGTGATTAATTTCTGGAGGTCATTCCTTCAGTGTTTATGGAAGCAGTAATAGCATTCGAGAGCCATACGCGAAATGATCGCTAACTATATATACTTCGTACGTCCCAAGGTATATTTTTACAAATAATCCAAACGACGAAATCAGTTTCATCAGTCATAATAGTCATTCTCCTTTAAATTTAGCAGTAGCCATTTGTATAGGATCTATTATAAAATTTCATTTCTATATTATAATAATGGCATTTAGAAGGAAATCAAAAGGCATCATTTGTTTTATGTTCGGTACTTATAAGATTAAAACGAACGAATGACTTTTATCAGTCGTAAACAATCTACGAAATTGGAACTATTTTAGAGATATAGGGAACAAATTAAAGGCGAAAGCAATTCCAATAGGCAACATTTATTGCGAAGAACCTGAATTTACCAATATCTAAATTATAATACATTCAAAGAAGACACACGGCATTTCAAGTATATTAATCAACGAGCAATGGCTGCTTACATTTTCCAAATGCTTCTTGAAATGATCTTCTGTTTTCGCAGTCCAATGTGCTATATTACAAAAGATGAAATTGTTATAGAAAATTGGATGAGATACGCGACAAGTTAGTTGTATCAGATCTCTTCGTACCTCGTTTATTAAAACCCAGTATTCAAGTGGATGGTTGCTATTGTAATAGCTTAGCAATGGCGACGTGTTGTTTCCACACACCAGATGACTAGGTGCCTTTCTCGCCAAATTGACTTCAATACCATCCGGAGGATATGTGATGGATCACTTATAAATAGGACATCCTCCCTGAAAAATTCAATACATTGTTATAAAATATACGTATGATACAGATTTCATATTCCACATTTTATTTTAGAATAAAAAATTTATATCTAGTTTTTAAAATATCTAATGGTTCCTTAAACACAGCTTTGATCGATTTACCATTTAAATATTAGACTAAATAGGAAAACGTTTTCAAACCTTAATCTGGTTGATGGTCGGAAATTTGTACTATCCACATAGGATGTATCGTCGTATGTACGAAAGAAGAGATGGTGGCAATTTAAATATGTTTCATTTCGGATGTCGAATATTTAAGTGTCACGGTGGCATTATTTGAAATTCGTGTATGTGTATAACCTCTGAAATGTATTACAATTCAGATATTGTTAAATTCGGATCCTTCGCAATAAATATTGCCTATTGGAAAAACGTTTCCCTTTAAGTCGTTTCAGCCATCCCTAAAATAAGTAAGAATTCGTAGATTAGTTATTACCTACGATAGATATTCAATTGTTCATCTAAGTTTTGTAGTTATCAAGGATAAATCAGGTTACACCCTTTTAAGTGATATAAAGTACTTTCTCTGAGATGCAACAAATAATTACTAAGTTGATATTTATTAAGAAATTCGGTTTCATTTCCGTAACGTATAATTGAAATTTTATAATAAATTATATACTAATGGTTACTGATGACTTAATCTTATATTGATAATATAAACGAAGGACTAGTGAGATTGAAGAAATTGTTTCCACAGGTTGAATTATTTGTATAATTACCTTTCGTGACGTATGTTGTATAAAAGTAGCAAAAATATATCGTAAGGCACTATCTGGCTTATTGCCAGTTCCACAGCCACCGAAGGAATGACCAACGGTTTTATCGCTCGTCCTCTGATATGAGGTATTCATCCCCCACGCCCCACAGTTGCTACGGCGGTTACCATAGCCACCGAGAATGCGCCCTCTGCAAAGGTTTATTACGTATCACGTAAATTAATCAATATTTCCTATTACACGTTCTGACGTTCCGGAAAGTTCGTTAGCTGCGAGGAAATGGAGTTCTCCATTGATCTCTATTAAATGATTGTGTCATCATCTTTTTTCTACTATGCTCTTCTTTCGCTTCTTCCCTTTCCATACTTCAGTTTACAATTTGAAATTAGAAGTCTACTAAAATTTTAAAAAATTGGCAAATATTTTTCTTCCTTTTCTTGTCGTTATAAAATTATATCAATAAGAATTAATTTCGAGCAAAGAATATTGTTTGACACTCTTTTTGTAGTATTACCTTCTATACTTTTTCTATTATTTCAGTTAACAAGCATCTCTCTTTCTTTATTATGTAGTAGCAATGATATGGATTCAGAGGAAACCGTTCGTCATATATATTTCTTTTTCGTAATATCATCTTCTTCTTTTTTTAAGTATTTTGTACTTCCATTTTAGGTTTTAGGCATTTGAATACGATTTATGGAGGTAAATCGAAATTTTCCATTACGCGGTCGAACGAGCCGAAAAGGCCGAAAACGATATGAGTGAGTGGAAACGAGTTTCTCGACAAATCCCTTTAAATTCGTCATATTAGTACTGACCCTTTTTCAATACCCTATGAAATAATCGATATGGCACAAATACATATTGAAATAAACGCTTCTGTTTAATGTTTATTGATCGTCCCCTACCAAGGAATAATATTGAATGGAAAGAAAATAGTTTTTATGTTCATTCAAGTATCTTGTAAACGTCATCATACACATTTTTAATCCCACCTGTGAAACGTAGGAGAAAAACGTTTTATATGCAAAAAATAATTATTTTCCGATTTCTTGTTGCCACAATAAAAATTGCATAATATGCGAGATTATCAGCATGAGCACTATCCAATAATTCTTTAAAATTTTCAGTTTTTTGTTACAGTTTATCGGCAGTGACATGATGCTTTATGTTATAGGACGTGTTCAAACAATAGAAACGGGAATGTACATCCATATATCTCGTGTATAGAGAACACTCATCGAATTATATGTCATCGGTCGATTGCATTGCATTATCTAAGATTATCAGTGCTCGAAAAGTGTTTAGTGCTTCCTTGGGATACTAAAAATCAACATGCTGCATCTAGAAGCAAGGCATTTCGTTTTTAAACATTTTAAACACATTCTTTTCTTTTAGCGATCCGTAAGAACACGTTACATACCGTCTTCATTATGTGGATCCATTACCCAGGAATAGGAAAAGGAAAACAAAATTTGTAATGGTAGGGATGACGAACCTTGATGAGTCTTACATTGCTCCGGTTTGCAAAATTACCTTAGAATGGCGGCAGGAGGAGACGGAATATATCTTATTGAAAGGATCGAATGGTAAGCGGCTTTAGCCAGAGCATATCATCGAGTGTGTTGAAACAGATTTGTCGATGTGCTGGTCGACGTTGCAAAGGGATTCTGGATTAAAGTGGAATTGAAGTGGTACTCAAACAGGTTTATTTTGGAAAATGATTAAATCTACATATACGATCAAAGGACTCATCGATTTTCGATATAATTGTGTTAGCGCGGGAGCACATTTAAATTATGCGTTTATTATTCAGCGTACGTTTAAGTCATCACGTCGTCGTTATATCGTTAGTTTAAACAATAATATAACGTAAAGGAAAAGAAAAAGAGAGGAAATGTTTGGTTCAATGTTCCAAATTGTTCGTCATAATATTCATATCATGTACATAAAAATAACATATAATGAATGTATTTCAGAAATATAGGTACTTTGTGTAATAAATTTATTACGCGAAACGAATTTTGACTGTGATCTAATGAATATGATTGTACACATTACTTTCTTCGATATGCATTGTCAGGTTCCTTGGTATTAAACGATTCGTTATTAGCTCCCTCTATTCTGGTGTTCATTGTGCGCGCTCATGCGCGCAAGGTAATGTGGGTGGGTATACGTGCGCGGTCTTGTGGGCATGCGTGCGTGTATCTCCTCCCTTATTTTAAAAACAAGAAAGAAGAAAATTTCTTAATCTAACTTTCTCTCCTGAAACTAAGTAGATAATTTGATAATACGAATTCCTTTTTGGCTGCATCATTTAATTTGTAAATCGATGTATCAAAATTAATTTAGTTCTTTCATACAAACGGGTACTACCACAGTCTCGTATATGTAAACACGACTGTTGATAAATGTGTCCTTTTCTTTCTACGTAAAAAAAATTTTTGTACGTTATCATTTACGAGAAAATTGAAAGATACATTCGAAGACAGAATAACGCATTTGTATCATTTTCCTTGCTCTTCCATAAATTGAATATAGTTATTACTATAGTAACGTTTATAGCATTTCAATCTAATGTCTCTTTAAAAATAATATACATTCGACAGATGAATGGTTTTCATGATCGTAATATATAAACGAAATTATATTCCTTTAAACTTATTACCCTATCGTCTGCTTTGTTCGACGAGAGGAAAAAAAATGCAATAATATCTGTTTTATTCTCGGGATAGGAGAGTTATACGCACACACGCCCTTTCAAAGGGACACCTCTACGTACACTCCCCCGGTTAACGTGAATAAGCCCACGACCATGCAAAGGTATACAAACGGATGGAGAGGGACAAGAATAATACGTTCAATATGAATGGATATGACGATAATTATGGGGGAACGTATTACGCACCTGCAAATCATTACACCTCGGATCAATCGTTAACAAGAGGATTCGAGCAATCCAGCAAATTAATTGGTCCAAATCCCTATATTCCTGATGATGTATATTAAATCTAATGCATATTACTGAAGTACCTGCGGTGAATATTATGATAACCAATTTGGAACATTGAATTAAACGTTTCTTCACTGTTTAGTAATATTAAGCAATTATATAAACTATGTGTCACAAATTGAGAGTTTAATAATTAGTTCATAAATGGTTTAAATAATTATTTAAAGGGGTATAACGATGACAGAGTGACGTAAACGTACACTGAATATTAAACGCATCATTTAAGTGTTCCCGCGCTAACACTATTATATCGAAAAACGAATTTTTGAACGTACAAGCAGATTTAATCATTTACAAAGATAAACCTGTTTGAGTACCATTTCAATTCCACTTTAATCCACAGTCCGTTTGCGACGTCGAATAGTCCATCGACAAATCTGTCTCAACACACTCATTGATATGCTCTGGCTAAAGCCGCTTACCATTCGGTACTTTCAATTAAATATATTCCGTCTCTTCCTACCTCCATTCGAATGAAGCTTTGTAAAACGGAGCAAAGTAAGACTCATCAAGATATGTCGTCACTGCCATTACTAATTTTGACTACGTTTTCTTGTTCCTGGGTATTTTCGATCACATAATGAACACGGTATGTAACGTGTTCTTACGGATCGCTTAAATACAAGAAGTGTGTTTAAAAACGATACGCCTTGCTTCTAGATGCAGCATGTTGATTTATAATTTCCAAGGAAGCACTAAACACTTTTCGAGCACTGATAATCTTAAATAATGCAATACAATCGACCGATGACATGTAATTCCATGTGTGTTTTCTATACACGGGATATATGGATGTACATTTCCGTTTCCTTTCTTTGTACACATCCTAAAACATAAAGTATAATGTCACTGCCGATGAACTGTAACAAAAAACTGATAATTTTAAAGAACAATTGGATACTGCTCATGCTGATCATCTCGCCTATTATACTATTTATATTATGACAATAAGAAATCGGAAAAGAAAAATTTTTTGCATGGACAAGATTTTTCGCGGACGTATAATAGATGGGATTAAAAATGTGTATCATAACATTCACAAGATATTTTTATTAACAAAAAAATTAATTTCCTTTCATTCAATATTATTTCTTGGTAGCGAGCGATCAACAAACATGAAACAGAAGCGTTTATTTCAATATGTATTTGTGCAATATGGATTATTTCATACGGTATTGAAAAAGGATCAGTACTAATATGAGGAATTAAAAGGGATTTGTCGAGAAATTCGTTTCTACTCACTCATATCGTTTTCGGCCTTTTCGGCTCGTTCGACCGCGTAATGGGAAATTTCGATTTACCTCCATAAATTGTATGCAAATGCCTAAAACATAAAGTGGAAGTACAAAATACTTAAAAAAGAAGAAGATGATATTACGAAAAAAAGAATAGATATGACGAACGGTTTCCTCTGATTCCATATCATTGCTACTGCAGAATAAAGAAAGTGAGATGCTTGTTAACTTAAATAATAAAAAAAGAATAGAAGGTAATATTAAAAAAGAATGTCAAATAATATTCTTTGCTCGAAATTAATTCTTATTGATATAATCTTTTAACGACAAGAACGGGAAGAACATTATTTGCCAATTTTTAAAATTCCTTAGTTGATTTTTAATTTCAAATTGTAAACTGAAGTAGGGAAAGAGAAGATGCGAAAGAAAAGCATAGTAGAAAAAGGATGATCACACAACCAGTTAATACAGATCAATGGAGAACTCCATTTCCTAGCAGCTTTCGAACTTTCTGGAACGACACATCGTGTAATAGGAAATATTGATTAATCTACGTGAAACGTAATAACTCTTTGCAGAGGGCGCCTTCACGGTTGCAAAGGTAACGCCCATAGTAACAGCGGGGTGCGGGGGATGAATACCTCGTAGCAGAGGACGAGAGATAAAACCGTCGGTCATTTCAACGGTGGCTGTGAAACTAGCAATAAGCCAGATAGTGCCTTACGATATATTTTTGCTACTTTTATACATCATACATCTCGAAAGGTAATTATAAAAATACTTCCACCGGTGGAAACAATTTCTTCAATCTCACTAGTCCTTCGTTTATATTATCAATATAAGATAATCAGTAGTCATTAGTATATAATCTATTATAAAATTTCAATTATACGTTAGGGAAATGAAACCGAATTTCCTAATGAATATCATCTTAATAATTATTTGTTGCATCTCAGAGAAAGTACTTTATATCACTTAAAAGGGCGTAACCCGATTTATCCTTGATAACTACAAAACTTAGATGAACAATTGAATATCTATCGTAAGGCATAACTAATCTACGAATTCTTACTTATTTTAGAGATGGCCGAAAATAATTAAAATGGAAAGTTTTTCCAATAGCCAAAATTTATTGCAAAGGATCTGAATTTAGCAATATCTGAATAGTAATACATTTCAAAGAAGCTACACGAATTTCAACTACGGCAACCGCGATCCTTAAATATTCGACATCCGAAATGAAACATATTTAAATTGCCACCATCTCTTCTTTCGTACATACGACGATACATCCTATGTGGATAGTACAAATTTCCGACCATCAACCAGATTAAGGTTTGAAAACGTTTTCCTATTTAGTCTAATATTTAAATGGTAAATCGATCAAAGCTGTGTTTAAGGAACCATTAGATATTTTAAAAACTAGATATAAATTTTTTATTCTAAAATATAATGTGGAATATGAAATCTGTATCATACGTATATTTTATAACAATGTATTGAATTTTTCAGGGAGGATGTCCTATTTATAAGTGATCCATCACATATCCTCCGGATGGTATTCAAGTCAATTTGGCGAGAAAGGCACCTAGTCATCTGGTGTGTGGAAACAACAGGTCGCCATTGCTAAGCTATTACGATAGCAACCATCCACTTGAATACTGGGTTTTAATAAACGAGGTACGAAGAGATCTGTTATACCTAATTTGTCGCGTATCTCATTCAATTTTCTATATCAATTTCATCTTTTATAATGTAGCACATTGGACTGTGAAAACAGAAGATCGTTTTAAGAAGCAAATTGAAAAATTTAAGCAGCCATTGCTCGTAGATAAAATATCCTTAAATATTCTGATGTTGATGAACTGCAATACGATCTTGCTATAGAGGTGGGTTTGATAATGAATAATCTCTTTTTTGTATGCTTCATTGATATATTCATTTATTGGAAACTAGATTGGATTATAATTTCGCTAAGTAGACATATGTCCGCCGACGAACTTTAAACGGAAATGAAGGTAGCCGATTTTTTTATAGAAATTAATTCCCTCAAAGAAAATGTACATTGAAGTAAATTTTTTTTGAATTTAAGTTCATCGGAATATATGCATTTAGTAAAGAACGTACATTTTTTTGTAAATTCAAATACATAGCAATATACACTTCTTAAATATGGATTATAAGGAAATTTTTTTCGGTTAATTATGATACCACATTTGTATATACATACTACATTTGTTATAGTGTAACTCAACTTATTAGTACTTATCATAATCACAGCAATAAACGATTAGCATGAAATGTAAGACTGAAAAGAATAACGTTTCGATGATCTGATTTTTTTGACAGTCCGGCATTTACACTGTCTACGGAGGACATCTTATCGAATGGGGATTGACGAAAGGACAAATTTACGTATGTTCCGCATCCGTTGCCGAATATTTGATCATCACGCCAAGCGTACTTGTAATTGCGTTTATCTTCTTTGAGTGTATTACAATTTGGATATTGGTAAATTCAGGTTCTTTGCAATAAATTTTGGCTATTGGAATTGTTTCACTTTTAATTTGTTCCCTATATCTCTGAAATAGATCCAATTTCGTATTGGTTAAGACTTATCGAAGTCATTCGTTTTAATTGTATATTTACCGAACATATATCAGATGATGACTTTTAAATGCCTTCTAAATGCTATTTTTATAATATAGAAACCAAATTTTGTAATAGATCTTATACATATGCCTTCTGCTAAATTTAAATGATATTGATGTAATAAACGAATGACTAGGTTATCTGTAAAATTATTCTTTGTGACGTACGATGTATATTCAGTTAGCGATTATTTCGCGTATGGCACTCGATTTCTGTTACTGCTTCCAAAACCACTGAAGGAATGATTTCCCCTCTGGAAATTAATCACACGTCCACCCGTTAGAAGACTAAGTTTCTTAGATTTTAATTCTCTAGCTACAACGCACGGGGATGAGAAATTGCTCCTTTCCTGTAGTTACGCAGTTATATTTATATATACTCTATGTACAGGAGAAATTACCTCATGAATCTTGGAAACTTCCAATGAAATTGTCAATTTTTCGTCTGTTTTTTAGTGGAAATAATCGCGTAAAACTCTAATTACTTCTAATATAATTAATTATTGTTAATAGTCATTGCAATCATAATTCCCATAATAGTAATTAATGAAATTATTAAAGTTATACTGCATTGCTTGCTACAAAATTGTTCCTTAATTCGTATACGATATTTGTAATGTTTCTTCTTTTCATATTCCAGGTTATGCTTAAAAATAGTATTCTAATATTATCAGATATTAATGATATTACAATTTTCGTACTATGTAATTCTTATTCCAAAATCTTCCGTCGTAAAAAATGTTCTCGTCGGAAGTTATATCTACTTCCATGCTCCTTGAAAACATTTTTTCCAAATATTACCTTCTTTTCTTGTTAACAAATGCATATTTCTCAAGTTATCGAAGATTGCATTTCCGTAATTGCACAAGAATAAAAAACATATATACGGAAAAAATCATTCGTCATAGTTCTTCGTTTCCCAATATTACCTTCTTCTCTTTCACGTATCTCCCATCCGAAAGAACCACAGAGTTAGTGAATGATTTGGGAGGATCGAGTGATCGCGACGCAATTTTTTGAGAAATGCAAGTTTCCCTGGATTTTTCTATTGATATATCAGAATAAAGCAAATCAAGAATGGCCAAATTAACAAGATATGTGAAAAGAATATCAGTCGGTTTTACTGAAAGGAAGGATGTTCACAACGATCTGAGGGCTTCACTAAACCGCTTAAAGGGTGATAAGAAGAACTTGTTAGCAATTTTACGCTAGTATGCCTCGTACGAGTTCGTGATATTTGATGAAGTAAACGAATAATCATAAAACTGCGGTAAAGGAATTTTCAAAACTCAACTCACCTCTTATTGAATCTTCGAGTAGTGTAGATAGACCCCTCGACTAATAATTCAGAAAATTAGAAAAGTAATATTCATTTTGTATATATCGTTTCGTGACTTCGTAATATTCAATTTGAGCCTTCCAACCCGTTTATATACCTATTTCTTTTTCATTAAGAGAACGGCAAAATTTCCAACCACGTGTAAGTTTCGGGTCATAAGTAATGCCGAAGGGAAATTCCAGGTAGAAATTTATACGGATACATTAAAAGAAATAAATATTAATCGGAATGAAAACGATAACAGTGATAGTCATGTCATCCAATCGGAAAACGGAGAGAATTCGTACATAATGAAAGGGATGATAAAGATGTAAGAGAATTGCTTCAACATTTATCATAAATATCGTAGAAAATAATAAGGGATAAAATTTTGATTTTATTACAATGATATGTAAATTTGTAGACGTTCCTGAACGTTATGTAAATTAAATATCATTATAACACATTAGTTGATTTCAAAGTTATGTTACATAATATGATGTGAATCGTAGAAGTGCGTTTGCGCAACAAATTACCATCGATTTGCTGATAGCTGACGTTCAAGAATGCGCCGGCAAGACAGGTTTTTACGTATTGATTGCTTTCACGGACGGAAAGCTCGAAGATGAAATTAATTAAGAGCAAATAAACTTCTCTAACAATCTCTTTTAGTCCGACATATAACTTTCCTTTTTTATTTTTATTTTTTTTCTTCTTTTCTTTACAGTTTGCAATTTGAAATTAACAAAAGAGTGTTGACGATTTTCAATTTTGTTTTAATTTGTATGCTTAAAAATGACAATCAATAAGAAATAAATTCCTGATTTTTTCTCATCTCTTGAAAATATCATTTCTTTTCCTTTATTACGCAATAATAAAGAATATGGAATCAGAGAAAATCATTCCCCATATTCATATTTTTCTTTCATTAAATGATCTTTTCTCTGATGTGTTTCATTTCAATGCGCTGTACGTAAACCAATTAAAATTTCCTATTACGCGGCTGAAGAGGATGTGGGTTGGGAGGAAATGAATTTCGCAATCAATCTCTTTTCATTCGACATATTATTACGGGCCCTTTTTAACTACCATATGAATTAATCCATATTGCACAAATACATATTGATATAAATACTTCTGATTCATATTTATTGATCGCTTTTTAGCAACGATAAATATTGAAAGAGAAAAAATTAATTTTCTTATTGATATAATCTCATAATGAAAATGTCTTGTGCACGTTAAAATACACATTTCCGATTTCCTTCAGAAAAACGATGGCTAAAAATGTTATTCATGCAAAAAGTACTCTTTTCCGATATCTTTTTGCCGTAATAAAAATTATGTGAAAGGCAAATTGATCAGTATGAGAAGTAACTAATCGTGCTTTAATATTTTTAAGTTTTTGTACCAATTCTACGGCGGTAATGACGCACTAATTTATAACTCCAATTTAAAAATAGGAAGGAAAGAAAAATACAATATAGACATATCGCATGCATGGAAGGCACATATTCAATCACATATTATCGATCAACGGTATTGTATAATCTATGATTGTCAACGTCTTCCGAAACTTTTTTAATGCTTCCTGGAGGTACTATAAACCAACATGATAGATGTAAAGGCAAGGCATTACCTTTTGAAGGATCGCCTTTGTTTTTAACTTATCAGTAAAGATCCCTATACGGTTCCTTATGTGACTGAAATAAAGCAGGAAGAAGAGAAAGACAAAATTTATAATGGCACTACCTACGAACATTGACGAGATTAATACGGCGCTGTTTTAGAATGCTTCATTCGATTAATGATACGAAGAGACGGAATATCCCTTTCCCAAAGGATCGAAGTGGAGTTCAGCAAGAGGATATAATCGATTGCGTGCAAAAATGTTTGTTGAAGGGACGTCCGACCGTGCACGCGGGACTTTATCAATGAAGACTCGAAATGGAACTGAGGGGTGTTTATCTTCAAAAGTATTAAAGCAGCCGGGACGATCAAATAATTCATAGAATAGTGTCGAATGCATGAAAATATACATGAAATATTAAGTCCACGATTAAATCTGCCTTTCAATTTAAATAATGATTCAGTATATTTGAAAACAGGAGAAATGTTGAGTTCGATGTTATTTTAAATCATTTGTCAAAATAATCCCGACAAATCCTTCAAAAAAATTCATATTATTTAATATACTCTTTATATATACTTTAATGTAACTGATTTTTCAGTTATATAGGAATTTAAACGATTTAATTGGCTAGGTAGAACGAATTCTCTTGTTAACTGGTATTAATCCGGATTTAAGGATCTGCACGTTCGTAATACCTTCTCTCATACCTATCGTCAAGCACCATCATATTAAACGATTTATTATTATCTCTGACCATGAACGTGCGCGCTTACGTGTGCCAGTCAAGTGGCGGTAATCAGTGCGCGAGTCTGCGTACATATCTTCTCTTTTTTGAAAAACAAGGAGGGTATTTATTCATTGGTAATGATCTCATTAAAACAAACAGAAAATTCGATAATACGATTAGCGGTATAATTCAATTATCTATTTAGCTATATTATTTAATTACCTCGTTAAGTCTTTTGCACATCGATGTATCACGACTGACCTTACTCTTCATTATGAACACGTACATTTTCCTAGAAATGTACTCCCTATTGGAGAATGCAGAACAACAGTCCCATTATATTTCTACTTAACTAATATTTCATATATTACATTCCAAATCGATTGGTCTCTAAGAAAATAGTCCATTGCTCTGCAAGTAAAGTAACCGTGTTATCGAATGATGAATCTAAATAGGCAATTGAAGGATACAGCTCCATTCTCCAATTGTCTGCTTGGTTTGATGAGAGGAAAACAAATGAAGAAACACTTTTCTTGTTATAAAAATAAAACAGGAGTCGTAGGTACTCATGCTCACAGGATCACGCACTCGACCCAACCTCTTGACATGGCGCAGACAAGAGCGCACCAGACGGAGTGATATAGTAACGAAGGTTACAAAACGAAGGTACTTGACAATAAGGACAAGAGCACGTATTACGTACAACCATTATCATTAAAACCCTACCAAAGCGTATCAACAGGGTAATACGCGCTATGCAATAATTACTTCGTCCAAATTTCAATATTTATGAAAAACGCACATTAAACAGTCCGAACATTTTTTAAGTAAATGTTGCGAATATTACGACAAACAATTTGAAATGCAGAATTCAACACTTCTCCTTCTTTAATTATATCGAATGTTTACATACTTTTTTTTCGTAATTTAGTTTTTTCTTTTTGTGTATTTCTTAAGAATACGCTTTACGCTAGTCAATCAAAATCTACAAAATCTTACAAAGTCAATTCCTATTCATCGTGCGAAAGATCCGAAAGTGTTGTGAAAGGGTATGTGTGGGGAAAAACGGACGTGCTGACTAATCCCTCTTAATTCGAGTTCCTTTTATTTTTTCCTTTCAATTACCATATGGAATAATCCATATTACGTGACTGCGTATCGTTGAAGCGTTTCTGCTGCGTTTTACTGATCGCTCCCTATCAAGGATTAATATTAAAGAACAAGGAATTAATTTTTTTGGTGACACTTTATCCTGATAAAAGTATCTCGTGAACGTTATAATATACATTTCTAATTCTCATTTATCAAGCTTCGGCCGAAAATGTCTTACGCTTTAAATATTTTGTTTCTGATTTCTTTTGTCATTTCGTCCTTAAAAATTCTCAGTATTTTGTTACAGTTCATAAACGGTGACGTGATGCTTTACGTTATAGGTCGAATTGAAAAAAAAAAAGCACATAGCAATATATCTCATGCATAAAGAGTACACATTGAATTACATTTTTTCGGTCGGTGATATTGTATTATCTGAGATTATCAACGTCTTCGAAAACTTTTCTAGTGATTGTAGGAAATACTATAAATTAACGTGCTTGAATCAGTTGCAAGGCATTTTCTTTCGAAACGTCCTGGTTTCGAATTTACCCCTAATAGCTTCTTCTATACCATGTTCGTGAGGCGATCGATAATAACCAGAAAGGGAAATAGGAAGGCAACATTTTTAATGGTAATGACGACGAACCTTCTCGAGTCCTATGTATATTGTTTTACAAAACTTAGTTAAACCTACCTTGGTTTCATTTCGATTTTTTCTGAGCTTATTCCTGAATACATGAATAAGCTTTCGAAACTATTAATCGTTTCTATTCTCGATATTATTCTCTATTTCCGTATTATTATTATTATTATTATTATTATTATTCCCGAAAGATCTCGATGATCCATTCAACTCTCTCCTTACGATACACCGTGTTAGGAACTTTTGAATTCAAATCGAGAATTGCAAAATCAGTGTTCGGCGAGAGACCAACATCCGCTTGATTAGATTTAAATTTACCGGTGGAATTATCGTCGTCAAGATTAAATCTAACGTCAATTCAATCGTAAACGAGCATGGACTCGTAATATTTACCGTCCCCATCAACTTCTTCATCTCCTGTAACTCCTTCTACTTCCTCTTCATCCTCAGCTTTGATTCCTAAACCCTTCCTTTTGGAATCATTGTTAATCACCATAAGATTTTCCTTATCGTTCCAAATCTTACCAACGATATTTAAATAAATATTATGATATATATATATATATATATATATATATATATATTAATTGTAATCCAAATTAAAATTAGTTCGATATCCAAGAACATTGTCAACGTTATTATTGATCTTCATTTTCCCACCTCGACTGCCTTAAATTCCTTGAAGGATGGAAAAAGTTTGAATCAAAAAGATACCGAGATGAGATATTATGTTCTATGAAGGATATTCCCTCATAAGAGCAAATATTCTACTTCGAACCACGATGCGCGTACGCCGTCGAACGACCCCTCGACAATCTCTAGGCACTCAATCGATTATATCCTCTTGTTAAAGCTGCTTACCGATGGATCCTTTAAAAGGATATATTCCCTAGCCTCGTACCGTCCCTCGAATGTAGGTTAGTAAAGCAGTACTATATCGATCACGAGAAGGTTCGTCGTACTGGCAATTATAAACTTTGCCTTCCTGTATCTCTTTCTGGTTATTATCGACCACTTGACGAACACGGTGTAGAACAAGGTATAGAACAAGTTATTTAGATAGAGACAAGAGGATGTTTCCAAAGGAAATGCTATTGATTTCAATAAGTTGATTGGTAGTATTCCCTGGAAGCACTAGAAAAGTTTTGGAAGAGGTTCATAATTTTAGATAATGCAGTATCACCGATCAATAACGTGTAAATCGATATGTGCTCTCCATGCGTAAGTTATGTAGAACATTTTTTATCTCATTTTTCAAAATAAGTCCCAAATCATCAAGCATCACGTCACTGTTTATCAATTGTAAGGAAAAACGGAAACTTTTAAAGGACCGAATGAAAGAAAAAGATCGGAAAAGAGATATTCTTGCGTAAAAAACATTTTTGGCCGAAGTTTGACAAACGAGAATAAAAAATGTTAATTATAACGCTCCCGAGTTACATTTATTACGAGGAAATGTCACCAAAAAAATTAATTCCTTTTCATTTAATATTAATCCTTGGTAGGGAGCGATCAATAAAACGAAACAGAAGCGTTTGCTGCAATATTCCGTAATGCAATATGGATTATTTCATATCTGAGTTAAAAGGAAAAAAGTATGTCGAATTAGATGGAATTAGTCGACAAATTCTTTTCCCCACACTCAAACTGTTCTCTTCCTTTACGGCTTCTTCGACCGCGGAATAAGAAGTTTCGATTGATTTGCGTAAAGTGTATTGATATGAAATACGCAAAAGGAAATAATCTAAACTAATATTACGAAAGAAAATAAATATAATAAATTTCTCTGAATCCACATTCCCTTGCAAATGCACAGTAAAGAAAGAGAGATGCTTCACCTAAACGAAGGAAAAAGAATAGTAAGTAATATTACGAAACAAATATTCATGTACTATTTCTTTGTCGAAAGTAATATTGATAAATATTTTTAACCATAAAAACAAGAAAAATATTGATGGCCGGTTATCAAAATTCTTTAGTCAATTTCCAATTATAAATTGAAAAGTATCAGAGGATGAAAAAAAAAGAAATTAAAAGAGGTATATAACTTGTCCAGGTTTAGAATATAACTATCCTAAAGGTACACCATTAGTACATATAAATCAAGAACCTATATATTTTTCAACTAGTTTAATGAAGAATATTAGATATGGAAAGCAAGAGACTTGATGAATGAGAGGAGGTGAATAATGACCTATGAATAAAAATTTCAATGTTGTTTCAAAAAATTTTGCCTTACATATCGTTTGTTATTTAATGTATCAGATCGTAAAACCGGCAGAGGGAGCTGATTCTGCTCACGAATTTATTACAAATCTTCCAAATGATATGAAACTCAAGTTGGTGAGAGAGGCACCTAATTAACCGGTGTATGGAAACAACTTGTTGCTATTGCTAGGGCGTTACTATGGCAACCATTTACATTTATATTCGATTTTAATAAACGAGATATGAAGAAATCAGATATACGTAACTCTTCACGTATTTTCTCGAATTTTCCATACGAATTTCATCTTTTACAATATAGCACATTTGATTGTGAAAACAGAAGAATGGTTCAAGAAGCAGTTGAACAATGACAAGAAGCAGAAAGAAAAATACATATTCATATATCTTATGCGCCCACAATGAATTACATAGTATCGGTCGGCGGGATTGTATTATGTAAGATCATCAACGATTTTTAAATCATTTTTAATACTTCTTGGTGGTACTATGATTTATCGTTTTCTCTTCAAATATACTTCTTGGCTTTATATGGTCTCAAACTGTGTTCATTATATGATTGAGAATACCTAGGAAGAGGGAAAAGATTTGTGCTTGACGACAAAGCTTTGAAAGACCCATGTGGGGCGGTTTTGTAAAGCTTGGTACAATGGTACGAGAATATAAAATTTTCTCAAAGGATCCGAACGAGAACGGCATTAACTAGAGGATATGTCCGATTCTACTCGGAAAGATTTGTCGGAAGGCCGCCCGACGTTCCAAGTGGTATATGGAGCAAAGGGGAATGGGAATGTAACTAAGGGATATTTATGATACAAAATAATTTAACATTTACGGACGATCAAAGGAATCAACGTTTTTAGAAGTAATAACGTTAGCAGGGGAATACTTTTAAGTTAAATGTGAAATAGAAAGTCCACGTCATCGTTCTTCCCTCAATTTAACAGAAATAACCATTCGATGTAATTAAAAAAGGAGAAGTGTTGAATTCTACGTTTCAAATTGTTTGTCATAATATTCGCGACATTTCCTTAAAAAATATTCATAATATTTAATGTGCGTTTTTCATAAGTATTGAAATTTGGTGGAAGTAATTGCTGCGTAGCGCGAATTAATCTATTGATACGTTTTGATAGGGATTAAGTGATAATGGATGTATGTAGTACTTATCGTGAGGTACATTCGTTTTGAACTCTTCGTTACTATATCTCTCTATCTGTGTATGCTCTGGTGCGCGCTTATCTGCGCCAGTTAAAGTGGACGGGTTTGAGTGCGCGGTCCTGTATGCTTTTGTACGTAGGAATCTTGTCTTATTTGGATAATAAGGAAAGTATTCTTCCATTTGTTTTCCTCTTATCAGACCAAGCAGACAATTGCAGGATTCGATTACCTGTATAATTCAATTTCCTATTTAGATTCATCATTCCATAACACAGTTATTTATCTTGCTGAGCAATGGAGTATTTTCTTAGGAATCATTTGATTTGAAACATAATATACCAACTATTACATACCTAAAAATATAATGTGACTATTGTTTTGCATTCTCCAATAGGGAGTACATTTCTTGGGAAATGTACGTGTTCATATAGAAGAGTAAGGTCAGTTCTGGTACATTAAAGTGCAAAAGATTAACGAGGTAATTAAAGAATATAGCTGAATAGATAATTTAATTATATCGCAAATCGTGTTATTAAATTGTTAGCTTGGTTGAATGAGAGGAAAACTAATCAATAAATACCCTTCTTATTTTCTAAATAAGTGATGTACGCAGACACGCGTATTGATTCCCGCCCACCTGACTGGAGACGTAAGCGCAGACAAGCATGGAGAGATATAACAATAAATCGATTTATATGATGGTACTTGACGATAGGTACGCAAGAAGGTATTATGTATGTGCAGATTGTTATATGCCGATCAATACCCGTTAGCAAGGGAATTTGTTAACATGGGGGATCATATATATATGCAGAAAGGTCGAAATTTCGTCCTTTATAAGTTTTCATGTTGGATGTCATTACTGTCACTGCTATTGTCTTCATCCTGATTAATATTCATTTTTTCTAACGTATTCATATAAATGTTTACAAGGAATTCCCCTTCGATATTACCTATGACCCGAAAATCACATGGGTATGGAAATTTTGCCGTTCTCTTAATGAAAAATAAATAGGAATATAAACGGGTTGGAAGGCTCAAATTGTATATTACGAAGTCACGAAACGATATATACAAAATGAATATTACTTTTCTAATTTTCTGAATTATTAGTCGAGGGGTCTATCTACACTACTCGAAGATTCAATAAGAGGTGAGTTGAGTTTTGAAAATTCCTTTACCGCAGTTTTATGATTATTCGTTTACTTCATCAAATATCACGAACCCGTACGAGGCATACTAGCGTAAAATTGCTAACAAGTTCTTCTTATCACCCTTTAAGCGGTTTAGTGAAGCCCTCAGATCGTTGTGAACATCCTTCCGATTATTTCCACTAAAAAACAGACGAAAAATTGTCAATTTCATTGGAAGCTTCCAAGATTCATGAGATAATTTCTCCTGTACATAGAGTATATATAAATATAACTGCGTAACTACAGGAAAGGAGCAATTTCTCATCCCCGTGCGTTGTAGCTAGAGAATTAAAATCTAAGAAACTTGGTCTTCTAACGGGTGGACGTGTGATTAATTTCCAGTGGGGAAATCATTCCTTCAGTGGTTTTGGAAGCAGTAACAGAAATCGAGTGCCATACGCGAAATAATCGCTAACTGAATATACATCGTACGTCCCAAAGAATAACTTTACAAATAACCTAGTCATTCGTTTATTACATCAATATCATTTAAATTTAGCAGAAGGCATATGTATAAGATCTATTACAAAATTTGGTTTCTATATTATAAAAATAGCATTTAGAAGGCATTTAAAAGTCATCATCTGATATATGTTCGGTAAATATACAATTAAAACGAATGACTTCGATAAGTCTTAACCAATACGAAATTGGATCTATTTCAGAGATATAGGGAACAAATTAAAAGTGAAACAATTCCAATAGCCAAAATTTATTGCAAAGAACCTGAATTTACCAATATCCAAATTGTAATACACTCAAAGAAGATAAACGCAATTACAAGTACGCTTGGCGTGATGATCAAATATTCGGCAACGGATGCGGAACATACGTAAATTTGTCCTTTCGTCAATCCCCATTCGATAAGATGTCCTCCGTAGACAGTGTAAATGCCGGACTGTCAAAAAAATCAGATCATCGAAACGTTATTCTTTTCAGTCTTACATTTCATGCTAATCGTTTATTGCTGTGATTATGATAAGTACTATTAAGTTGAGTTACACTATAACAAATGTAGTATGTATATACAAATGTGGTATCATAATTAACCGAAAAAAATTTCCTTATAATCCATATTTAAGAAGTGTATATTGCTATGTATTTGAATTTACAAAAAAATGTACGTTCTTTACTAAATGCATATATTCCGATGAACTTAAATTCCAAAAAAATTTACTTCAATGTACATTTTCTTTGAGGGAATTAATTTCTATAAAAAAATCGGCTACCTTCATTTCCGTTTAAAGTTCGTCGGCGGACATATGTCTACTTAGCGAAATTATAATCCAATCTAGTTTCCAATAAATGAATATATCAATGAAGCATACAAAAAAGAGATTATTCATTATCAAACCCACCTCTATAGCAAGATCGTATTGCAGTTCATCAACATCAGAATATTTAAGGATATTTTATCTACGAGCAATGGCTGCTTAAATTTTTCAATTTGCTTCTTAAAACGATCTTCTGTTTTCACAGTCCAATGTGCTACATTATAAAAGATGAAATTGATATAGAAAATTGAATGAGATACGCGACAAATTAGGTATAACAGATCTCTTCGTACCTCGTTTATTAAAACCCAGTATTCAAGTGGATGGTTGCTATCGTAATAGCTTAGCAATGGCGACCTGTTGTTTCCACACACCAGATGACTAGGTGCCTTTCTCGCCAAATTGACTTGAATACCATCCGGAGGATATGTGATGGATCACTTATAAATAGGACATCCTCCCTGAAAAATTCAATACATTGTTATAAAATATACGTATGATACAGATTTCATATTCCACATTATATTTTAGAATAAAAAATTTATATCTAGTTTTTAAAATATCTAATGGTTCCTTAAACACAGCTTTGATCGATTTACCATTTAAATATTAGACTAAATAGGAAAACGTTTTCAAACCTTAATCTGGTTGATGGTCGGAAATTTGTACTATCCACATAGGATGTATCGTCGTATGTACGAAAGAAGAGATGGTGGCAATTTAAATATGTTTCATTTCGGATGTCGAATATTTAAGGATCGCGGTTGCCGTAGTTGAAATTCGTGTAGCTTCTTTGAAATGTATTACTATTCAGATATTGCTAAATTCAGATCCTTTGCAATAAATTTTGGCTATTGGAAAAACTTTCCATTTTAATTATTTTCGGCCATCTCTAAAATAAGTAAGAATTCGTAGATTAGTTATGCCTTACGATAGATATTCAATTGTTCATCTAAGTTTTGTAGTTATCAAGGATAAATCGGGTTACGCCCTTTTAAGTGATATAAAGTACTTTCTCTGAGATGCAACAAATAATTATTAAGATGATATTCATTAGGAAATTCGGTTTCATTTCCCTAACGTATAATTGAAATTTTATAATAAATTATATACTAATGACTACTGATTATCTTATATTGATAATATAAACGAAGGACTAGTGAGATTGAAGAAATTGTTTCCACCGGTGGAACTATTTTTATAATTACCTTTCGAGATGTATGATGTATAAAAGTAGCAAAAATATATCGTAAGGCACTATCTGGCTTATTGCTAGTTTCACAGCCACCGTTGAAATGACCGACGGTTTTATCTCTCGTCCTCTGGTACGAGGTATTCATCCCCCGCACCCCGCTGTTACTATGGGCGTTACCTTTGCAACCGTGAAGGCGCCCTCTGCAAAGAGTTATTACGTTTCACGTAGATTAATCAATATTTCCTATTACACGATGTGTCGTTCCAGAAAGTTCGAAAGCTGCTAGGAAATGGAGTTCTCCATTGATCTGTATTAACTGGTTGTGTGATCATCCTTTTTCTACTATGCTTTTCTTTCGCATCTTCTCTTTCCCTACTTCAGTTTACAATTTGAAACTAAAAATCAACTAAGGAATTTTAAAAATTGGCAAATAATGTTCTTCCCGTTCTTGTCGTTAAAAGATTATATCAATAAGAATTAATTTCGAGCAAAGAATATTATTTGACATTCTTTTTTAATATTAACTTCTATTCTTTTTCTATTATTTCAGTTAACAATCATCACTCTTTCTTTATTATGCAGTAGCAATGATAAGGATTCAGAGGAAACCGTTCGTCATATCTATTTCTTTTTCGTAATATCATCATCTTCTTTTTTAAGTATTTTGTACTTCCACTTCATGTTTACTCATTTGAATACGATTTATGTAGGTAAATCGATATTTTCCATTACGCGGTCGAACGAGCCGAAAAGGGCGAAAACGGTTTGACTGAGTGGAAACGAGTTTCTCGACAAATCCCTTTTAATTCCTCATATTAGTACTGATCCTTTTTCAATACCGTATGAAATAATCCATATTGCACAAATACATATTGAAATAAACGCTTCTGTTTCATGTTTGTTGATCGCTCGCTACCAAGAAATAATATTGAATGAAAGAAAATTAATTTTTTTGTTAATAAAAATATCTTGTGAATGTTATGATACACATTTTTAATCCCATCTATAAAACGTCGGCGAAAAATCTTGTCCATGCAAAAAATATTTATTTTCCGATTTCTTATTGTCATAATATAAATAGCATAATAGGCGAGATGATCAGCATGAGCAGTATCCAATTGTTCTTTAAAATTATCTCTTTTTTGTTACAGTTCATTGGCAGTGATATGTTGCTTTATGTGATAGGACGCGTTCAAAGAAAGGAAACGGAAATGTACATCCATATATCTCGTGTATAGAGAACAAACATCGAATTTTCATCGATCGATTGTATTTCATTATTTAAGCTTATCAGTGCTCGAAAAGTGTTTAGTGCTTCCTTGGAAATTATAAATCAACATGCTGCATCTAGAAGCAAGGCGTATCGTTTTTAAACACACTTCTTGTCTTTAAGGGATACGTAAAAACATGTTACATACCGTGTTCATTATGTGATCGAGAATACCCAGGAAAAGGAAAAAGAAGACAAAATTAGTAATGGCTGTGACGACAAACCTTGATGAGTCTTACATTGCTCCGTTTTACAAAGAGTCATTCGAATGGAGGTAGGAAGAGACGGCATATAGCTAATTGAAAGTACCGAATGCAAAGCGGCTTTAACCAGAGAATATCCTCGAGTGTGTTGAGACTGATTTGTCGGTGGGATGGACGATGTTGCAAATGGATTCTGGATTAAAGTGGAATTGAAATGGTACTCCAACAGGTTTATCTTTGAAAATCATTAAATCTGCATGTACGATCAAAAGATTCATCGATTTTCGATATAGAAGTGTTAGCGCGGGAATACTTAAATAGTGCGCTTAATATTCCGTGTACGCTTACGTCACCCTGTCATCGATATACCCGTATAAATAAATATTTAAACTATTCATAAACTAATACTTAAACTGATTATCACACTCAGTTTGAATAATTGCTTAATATTACTGAAGAGGGAGGAAACTTTTAATTCAATGTTCAAAATTGGTTATCATAATTTTCACAATATTTAATGCACATTTTCGGTTATATAGGAATTTTGACCAATTAATTTGCTGGTTTCCTCGAATCTTCTTGTGAAATATTGATCCGAGGTATAATGATTTGCAGGTGCGTAACACATTCCCTCATAATTATCGTCATGTCCCTTCATATTGAACGTATTATTCTTGCCCCTCTCTATCTGCTTTTTTTCCTTTGCGCGTGCGTGGGCTTATTCAAGTTAAAGGAATGAGTGTACGATCCTAAGGGCGTGTGCGCGTGTAACTCCTCTCGTATCCCGAAAATAAGACAGGTATTTTTGCATTTGTATTCTTCTCATCGAACGAAGCAAACATTTGGATAATAAGATTACTTTGATGCAAAAGTTAGTTACACTGTAAGATCTTTTGAAGAGCTACGTACCGCGTCACTGATTAAGTTTTTACGTAGTTACGTCTATATTTTCCTAAAAATTTACTCCCGATTGGAGAATTTTAAAAAATTACCATATTATATTTCTAGTTATTCAATATTCCATACACTGCGTTCTCTATTTATTAATTCCAAGCAAATTATTATATTACTGCAGTCATTTATTTCTCGTTACGTACAACTGAGTATAAAGCGATTTTATTATATTTCAAGTAACATGATATTTGTATTTTCCGAATATATTATCCGAATGTTTTGATTTCTCAATAAGCGCATCTGTAATATAATATTGACATAATAATTCTCCCAATATGATGTAGATTCATAATACTAATTAATATTATTATTATTTTTATATGAAAACATATGTTGTAAATGTTGTAGAAAGATGGCCTTTCTATGAAATTATATTTCCTTCTACAAACAGGTCCTTAAATTCTACTATCTACGTAATGCCTACACTATTCTTCACGAAAAATATATATGTATGAATAATTAAGTACCAACAAAAATTCCCACCCCGAAAAGGAGACATGAAAAATTACATTTTTACAAAATATAATGGTTGAAAGTAATACGGGAAATCAAAGACAGAAAAAGGATAAAGTCCAAAAGAAATCTCCCTTTACGTTATTAACGATTCTAAATTATAGGTAACATTTCGAAGGGATTACTAGGGATGTTATCCTGGTTAGTATATGGAAACTAATGAATGGAAACAGTGCACGCTCCACTAATTAAATATTTGTCTACCTACCTGCGGTAGTTGATTTAGCCGTTTGTTGGGAATGGAGCTGTCCTTCAAGCAACTTTTAGGATTCTCTGAAGAGGTATGATCCAGAATAATATATAAGCTCCCAATTAGTCAGGATAATGGAAATAATATATATCATTTTAGACAAGATGCTCTAAGATAGAAAAAGCATATTTGAATTTTACACCGTTTAATATTATCGTAAGAATTTATTTTCATAAGATTTTTTTTTATTTACCATATATATATATATATATATATATATATATATATATATATGTATATATATATATATATATATATATATATATATATATTTATTTATAATTTCATTTTCGTGCATGATTGTGATAATCGTTTCTTGTCACTTAGTTATTGTTTCATACGATCGAATCAACGAGGGAAATATAAAAATTTGCTTAAAGAGAAATAGATGGATTTGTGCTTCATTGCTTGCTATGCAGTTCTCTTCTACTACCAAAAATGTCTTGAATAAATGTAAATCTGGTAGAGAATAATAATGCTTTACTTTCAAGAAATAAAAAGGGTAGAAAAGATGTAAAGTGTTAATTTGGTATTTTCTTTCATTCCTAGGATAGAGTTTCGATGCGGTCTCACTACAAACATTGCTAGAAGTTGATGTTCCTTATATACGCGTCGACAAGGGTCGACGCAAAATTCAAGGAACCATTAAAGAGAAATATCAATGGGAATTTAAAGAGAGAGAAATATTAAAGGAATATTAAAACTACTAGGTGCATCTATTGTTGGCAAACTGCTGTAAGTAATTTTTTATTTTTTTGATTAGCGACGAGTAATAATTATAATGATAAAATGTGTGAAAATTCCGCTTTAAATGTCTAATTTGATCGTATTATAGTCTTATTGCTATGGAGAGAATGACCATAGCGATTGGATTCCCAAAGATATTGGTTTCATAATCCCATATCTTGTTACATAGAACCAGAGAACTGAACTTATTCTAATGATACATACATAACTGTATTATTACGGAAACATAGTAAGATGTTTGCAATAATTAACAAAAATACCTTGGAATGTTAACATCTAACAGTCTCTTATTTGAATTAATTATCTATTAAGATAATTAATTACAAAGTAGTATTTCATCCGATCGACAGTGATATGATATTACGGTTTAAAAGTTATCATGGATCTCATCTTCCAAAATATTTAACAGTAGTAATTTGCTTGAAAACATGTATTCATAGTGAGAGATACAACTATCTTAGCTAGTTCATTACATTTTTTTGCAATTACTTTAGAGAAAAACTTACATAATGATTAGTTTTATATACACGTACGTGAATGTAATATTATTCATTCTTTGCAGGCGACAATGAGCTAATTTAACAGCGATAGCTTCGATGTTTATTCGTCGGAGTACAAAGGAGAACTGATCCGGTAATCGTTCAAATCAATCATTTGTTGACTTCACACGTTGCCAACAACCGCTGTATTTCAAAATTTAAGTCTAGTAGAAAACAATTGAAAATTATTTGTTGCTTCGGAGGTGTTCGCTGGCGTGCAACGTTTAATGTAATTTACTATTGCTTATACCGTTGGTTGTTTAACTCCTCGTGAATCTATATCGTTTACACGAATTTAAAATTATTAAAAAAATTAAGTTTGAAATTTTCACTTTTGGAAAGTGAAAGCAATCGTCAAAGCCATTCAAAAGTTCGTTTTTGTCGACATTCCATGTAGCGACGCAACTCAGATGCTACTACCGCGAGATTAAAATTATAAAATCGATCTGCAAATTAAATGATGCAGCTAAATAGCTAATCGTATTATCGTATTGTCTGTTTAGTTTAATGAGATAAAGACAAATGAAAAAATTTTCTTCTTTCCTCTTTTCATAGTAAGGGAGGAGATATAAGCTCGCACGCCTACGGGACCGGGCACGTATTACCGCCTACATGACCTAACACGCATGCGTGCGCACAATGATCACGGGTATGGAGGATCACGGAGTGAATGGTTCAATAACACGGTACCTGACGATACATATGGAAGAGCGTAATGTGTACGTGCATTTTCATTAAATCCCAGTCAAAATTCGTGTCGCGTAATAAATTAATTCGTCCAAACACCTATATTTCTGAAATACATTCATTATATATTATTTTTATGTACATGAATATTCTGACAAGCAATTTGGAACATTGAATCAAACATTTCCTCTATTTTTCTATTTTTTACTGTTCATAATTTGTTAAACTGATGATACAACGATGACATGATGATGTAAATGTACGTTGAATATTTAACGCATTAATTTTTTATTACCTCAAAAAACGGTAAATCTTTTTATCGTCCATGAAGATTTAATCATTATCAATGATAAACCTGTCTGACATTTCAATTCCACTTTAATCCATTATCCGTTAACATCGACGAACAACCCTTCGACAAATCTCTCCAACCATTCTTGATTATTTCCTCTAACTTATACTGCTAACTTTGGATTCTTTCAATAATGTATTTTCCGTCTCCTAGTGCAACCATTCGAATGTAAAATGGCGCAATATTAATCTCGTCAAGGATCGTCGTCACCATCATTATAAACCTTTTGTCTTCTTCTTCTTCTTCCCACTGGTTAATCTCGATTACATGATGAAGACGGTATGGAGCACAATACTACGGATCATGTAAAGTCAAGGACGATATTTGGAAAGGAAACGCTTTCTTATCAAACCCACCACGTTGATTGATAGTATCATCAACGAAGAAGCACTAAAAATGTTTCGGAAGTCGTTGATAATATTAGGTAATAGAATACCGCCGATCGATACTATCTTATTCAGTGTCCGCGCATAAGATATATGGATATATATCTTTCTTTTCTTCCTTTTTTTAAATTCGAGCTATAATATAAGGCGTCATGTCGCCTCCGAAGAATTGTAACAAAAAATTGAAAATGTTAAAGCACAACGTTTTGGATCCCCGACATATTCGAAAGTCAATTGCTTGACATTCCAAGATAGATGAAGATCTTTTTGACGAAGGCTTCCTCGAAACTATTTTCTTACAAATGTATTTGTTCATGCTGATCAATTCACATGTGTACATCTCATGCTGATCAATTCACCCTCGATGTTATTTCTATTATAATAAAATATTCTTTACATAAACAAGTTCATTAGCCGATTTGGTCAGATAGGAATCATAAATATGTATATCACTGATCCACAAGTCGTTTTCATGACAGAATATTAATAAAAGGATTAATTTTGTTTCATGGTATATGAATCTTTGGTAGGGAGAGATCAATCAAAACATTCGTCTCTATATTCGGCTATGCAATGTGGATTATTTTATAGATGGTAGTTAAAAAGAAATCGTAATAATATGTCGAATTAAAAGGGATTCATCGAGATATTCATTTCCTTCCAAAACATATACTTCTCGATCGTTTCTGTTCTTTCAGCCGCGAAATAGAAAACTTTAATTAACCCGAGTAAAGCGCATTGAAAAGAAATTCGTAAAAAAGAAGACACCGGAAAAGAAAAACATGAGTATGGCGAAAGATTTTCTCTGAATCCATACTTTTTAATATTGCGTAAAAAGCAAAACAAATGATATTTTCGAGAGATGAAATAAAATTAGAATTTAATTCTTATTGATAGGTATTTTAAAGGATACATGTAAGAAAAAAGATAATTGTCAATCGTCAGTATTTCTTAGTTAATTTTCAATCGAAATCTGTAAAGAAAAAATGACAGAAAGAGAAAACGGAAAAAAGCAATTTGTCGAATTAAAACGGTTTGGTCGAAAAATTCATTTCCCCCTAACTCATACTCCTTTGGCCTTTTCAGTTTGTGCGGCCGCGTAATAGGAAACTTTAATTGAGCTGTGTATAGCGTATTGAAATAAAATACGTAAAAGGGAAGAAGATGGTATAGCGAAAAAAAAAGAAAGACAAATTTTGCGAAAGGTTTTCTCTGAATCCATATTTTTTAATATTGCATAATATAGCAAAAGAAATGATATCTTCGAGAGATGAAGAAACTGAGAATTTAATTCTTATTGATAGTCATTAATAGGCATACAAATTAGAAAAAAATTGTCAATCGTCAATATTGTTCAGTTAATCTCAAACTGTAAACCGTAAAGAAGAAAAGAAAAAAAAAAGAAAAATAAAATAGAAAAGGAATTTGTCGAATTAGAAGAGATTATTAGAGGAGTTTATTTCCTATTAATTAATTTCATTTTTTATCTTTCCGTCCATGAAAGCAATTAATGTGCAACAAACGTAATAACGCTTTCTGCTTTGCGCACTTTCGCTCGTAAGCTCTCAACAAATCAATACTTTATCGTGCAAACGTAGTCCTACGACTCGCATCATATAATATATCATAACTTCAAAACCAAATAATACATTATAACGATGCTTAATTTATATGAATTTGTAGATATCGCAGAACATTTTCTTATAAAAAGACCAAAATTGTATCACTAATAATTTTCTATCAGATCTACGATAAATTTTGAAACCATACTTTTCCAACATTTTCGTCCCTATCATTATCTATGAGTTCTCCCGGTTTTCTTGTTAAATGATATCACTATCACTATTGTTGTTTTCATCCAAATTTACTTTAATACTTAAATGGCAAAGCAATCAATGCTTTATTTATCGAGTGGTAAGATATTTTCATTATTTAATATAGAATTTATATGATAGGCATGTTTTGTAATACTTTATTGACTTTTTACACAGATTTTACAAAGTCGGCGAGGATGTTTCTATTGATAATTGAAATCATTTCAAATCTTCTACGTGATATGAAACCCAAGTTGGCGAGAAAAGGACGTAATTACCCGGTGTATGGACACAAGGTGACGCCATTGCTAACGCATTATTATAGCAATCATTGATCTTGATATTAGATTTAATAAACGAGGTACGAAGAGATCGGATATAAGTAACTCGTCACGTATCTTATCCAAACTTCCATATTAATTCCAATTCCTGCTGGGTCCCTTTGTCCGCTTGGTCTGATAAGAGGAAAGCAAATGAAAGAATGCTCTCTTTATTATCCAAGTAAGAGAGGATTCGTACGTACAAACGTTCACAGGACGACGCACTCAATCCCGGCCACTTCAACTGATGCAGATAAGCGCGCACCAGAGCATACACAGATGGGGAGATATAACAACGAAGGGTTCCAAACGAAGGTACTTCACGATGAGTGCGGGAGCACGTACATACATACATTATCACTAAATCTCTATCAAGAGGTTTCAACAGGGTAATTCGTACTACGCAACAATTACTTCGAACAAATTTCCATATCTATGAAAAACGCACATTAAATATTACGAATATTTTTTAAGTACATGTCGTGATCATTAAGACAAACAATTTGAAACGCAGAATTCAACACTTCTGCTTCTTTAATTCTATCGAATGGTTACTTCAGTTAAATTGAGGGAATAACGATGACGTAAAGGTGGACTTTCTATTTCACGTATAATTTAAATGTATTCCCCTGCTAATTATTACTTCCAAAAACAATGAATCTTTTGAACGTCCCTGTATGTTAAATTATTTTGTATGAAAAATCTCCCTCAATTTCATTCCAATTGTCCTTTGATCCATGTACCGCTTGAAATGTCGGACGGCCCATCGACAAATCTTTCCGAGTACAATCTCATATATCCTCTAGCTAAAGCCGCTTACGTTTGGATCCTTTGATAAAATCCCATTTTCTCGTACCACTCTTCCAAGTTTTACAAAACTGCGCCACATTGGTCTTACCAAACTTCATCGTCAAGCAGAAATGTTTTACGTTCTTTTTCCTCTTCCTAGATATTCTCAATCGCATAATGAACATAGTATCAGATTACATAAAGACGAGGACGATGCTGGAAAAGAAAACGATAACTTATAGTACCTCGAAGAAGTATTAAAGATGATTTAAAAATCTTAGATGATACAATTCCGCCGATCGATACCATATAATTCATAGTCCGTGCATAAGATATACGCATACGTATTTTTCTTTCTATTCTTTCTTTAAAGTAGAGCTATAATTCAGGGTGATATCACGGCCAGTGAACTGCAACTAGAACCTGGAAATATTAAAGCACCATTAGATTCTTATATTGATCAATTCGCACATGATATAATCTTTATAGTGACAAGGAGAGATCGAAAAGAAAACATTTTTTGCACGAACAACGCTTTTAACCAACGTTTCTTAGGAGCATATCAGTACTGTGCATATTAACGACCATAAGATATATGAATTATGAAAAATTATCAAGAAAACCTTTTCATTCGATATTAATCTTTGATACAGAGCAATCAATAAGTACGGGGCAGAAGCGTTTGTTGCAATATTAATTACGCAATGTAGATCAAATGAGTTATTTCAATAGGTAGTGACGAAAAAGTAAAAACTTGTCGTATTACTAGGGATTGATCGAAAGATTCGTATCCCCCACCTCGCATCCTTTTCGGCCTTTTCGGCTCTTTCGACCATGTAATAGGAAATGTGCTCTGATCTTCAAATGAAACACGTAAAAGGAAAACACTAATACTAAGAAAATAAAATAAATACGACAAAAGATTTTCTCTGAATTCCTACTTTATATTATCGATCAACAAAGCAGTAATAAAAATTTAATATTAATCGCATCCTACACTGCATTATGATATGTATTACGAGGGTTACATTAAACACGCGTAGCACGTGGATAGTAATGGAGTATTACCATTGATCGAAATAAACTTCTATATAATGCGTATTTAAAGAGTATATGCTTGAATTTATAAAATATGTTCTTCAGTAATTCGATACATTACGATGAACTTAAATTCACAAACGATTTACTTCAATGTACATTTTCTTTGAAGAAATTCATCTCTATGAGAAAATCGGCTATTTTCATTTCCGTTTAAAGTTCTCCGTCGGATATAGACGGCGAAATTCTAATCCAATCTAGTTTTCAATAAATGAATATATCAATGCAGCATGACGAAAAAGTGATTATCCATTATTAAACCAACCTCTATCGCAACATCGCGTTGCAGTAAATCAACATCAGAAGAGATAAGGACATTTAATCTACGAGCAATGGCTGACAATGTTCGTTCTTTGGTTAAATTTTCCAACTGCTTCTTGAAACACTCTTCTGTTTTCACAATCCAATGTACTATATTATAAAAGATGGAATTAATATGGAAGATTGGATTAGATACGTGACGAGTTATTTATATTCGATCTCTTCGTACCTCGTTTCTTAAAATCCAATATCAAGATCAATGACAGCTATAATAATGCGCTAGCAATGGCGTCACGTTGTCTCCATACACCAGATAATTACGTTCTTCTCTCGTCAACTAGGGTTTCATATAACACGGAAGATTTGAAATGAATTCAATCATCAATAGAAACACCCTCGCCGACTTTGTAAAATCTGCATAAATATTCAATAAATAATTATGTTATACATCCATCATACAGATTTTATTATTTTTCCATATTACGTTTTAGAAAAAAAAAATTTATATCTTATCTCTAAAATATCATACCATTTCATAAACACAGCATGGATCGATTTAGCATTTAAATATAGGAATGGAAAAGAGATAAACGTTTTCATTTCCTAATCTGGTTGACGGTCTGGTATTTCCTACTATCCAAGTAGGACTTATCGTCTGATGTCAAATGTTTAGTCATCGCGTTGCGAATAGTTAAGATCCCTGTATCTCCTTCTGATGTAATTAGAATTCAGATATCTGTCAATTCGGCTACTCTGCAATAATTCTTGGTTATTGGAACTGCTCTTGCGTTCATTTAGTTCCTTATATCTCTGAAATAGTTTAAAATTCGTAGATTAGTTAAGACTTAGGATAGACGTTCAGTTATTCATTTAAATTGTGCAGTCATCAAAGGAAAATCCGCTTACGCCCTTTTTTAAGCGGCATAAAGTTCCTTCTCAAAGAAGCAAGGAAATAAAAGTTAGGGTGGGTCTGGTCACGATAATCAGTTTCATTTTCATAATATAGAACTGAAATTGTATAATAAATTATAGGCTAATGATCACTGATATGAATTTACCTTATATGAATAAATTAAACAAAAGACTAGCGCAAATGAAGGAATTGTTTGTACCGGTTGGACTGCTTGTAACTTCCCTTTGGTACGTATAAAGTAAAAACGCCATTATCTAGCACCAACTTACGTATTACTTTCATTTTAATTATTAGAAGAGCGACTCCTTCTGGCGAGATTCTTCCCCTAACCGCCACACCCTAGTACCGAGCACATTACGGCAGCGGATCACGGTGGGATGAGTCAGCACATTCGACGCAAGTTAATCGATACCACGTATTACACGATATAAAGAGTCGAAATGTCATGCGGATCAGGAGGAAATAAATTTTTCAATTGCTCTCTATTCGCTGGACAAGTTATTTTCCCTTTTTAATTACTTTAAATAGTGGCTGTATTCTTTCTTTCATCCTCTTTTTCTTTACAATTTACAATTGGAAATTGGATAAAAAATATCGATAACCGGCCATCAATATTTTTCTTGCTTTTATGGTTAAAAATATTTATCAGTAAGTATTACTTTCGACAAAGAAATATTACTCGATAATTTGTTTCGTAATATTACCTACTATTTTTTTCCACCATTTAGGTTAACAAGCATCTCTCTTTCTTTACTGTGCATTTGCAAGGGAATGTGGATTCAGAGAAAGTTATTATATTTATTTTCTTTCGTAATATTAGTTTAGATTATTTCCTTTTGAGTATTCCATTTCAGTTCGCTTTACGCAAATCAATCAAAACTTCCCATTCAGCAGTCAAAAGAGCCGAAAAGGGCCAGAAGAGTATGAGTGGGGGGAAAAGAATTTGTCGACCAATCCCATCAGATTCGACGTACTTTTTTCCATTTAACTGCGATATGAAGTAATCCATATTGCGCTACGGCATATTGCAACTAACGCTTCTGCTTCGTTTTATTGATCGTTCCCTACCAAGGATTAATATTAAATGAAAAGGAATTAATTTTTTGGTGACATTTCTTCCTAATAAAAGTATTTCGTGAACGTTATTATACATCCGTTTTGAATTCCCATCCGTCAAACTTAGGCCAACAACATTTTTTACTTAAAAAATATTTCTTTTGCGATCTTTTTTTTCATTTGGACCTAGAAAATTTTCAGTCTTTCTTTACAGTTCATCGACAGTGACGTGATGCTTACCGTTACGGGACGAATTTTGAAAAATGAGATAAATGATGTTCCATATATCTCGTGCATGGAGAGCACATATCGATTTACTCGTTATCAATCGGTGATACTGCGTTAACTAAAATTATGAACCTTTTCCAAAACCTTTCTAGTACTTCTAGGGAATACTATCAATCACCGTGTTGGAATCAATAGCAAGGCAATTCCTTTTGAAAACTTACCGTAATACCTTCTTTTATACCGCGTTCGTCAGGTGATCGATAATAACAAGAAAGGGAAATAGGAAGGCAAGATTTTTAATGGTCAGGACGACGAACCTTCTCGAGTCCCATGTATATTGGCTTACGAAACTACGTTCGAACGGTGGTAAGAGGCTAGGGAATATATCCTTTCAAAGGATCCTATGGTAAGCAGCTTTATAAGAGTATATAATAGATTGCGTTCGGAAAGGTTTGATGTAGGGTCGTCCGACGGTGGACGCGGTTCGTGCATCAAAGTACAACATTTGCTCTAATGAGGGATTATCCCTTCATAGTAAATAATATTTCATTGAGGTATCCTTTTGAACTCCATCTTTTTCACCCTCGAAGAGATTCAACGCAGTCGAGGAGGGGATATAAAGATCAATAATAACGTTGGTAGTGTTCTTTGATATCGAACTAATGTTAATTTGTATAGCAATTAGTCAGAAAGTTATATACACCATAATAATATTTATTTCAATCCCATGGGTGGGATTAGGAACGATAAGAAAAATCTTATGGCGATTAACAATGATTTCAAAAAGGAAAATCTGGGAATCAAGGCTGAAGATGAAGAGAAAGTAAAAGGAAGTACAGGAGATGAAGAAGTTGAAGGTGAGGGTAAATATAAGGAGTAAACCCCCGTTTACGATTGAATCGACGTTATATTTTATCTCGACGACGATAAATCCATTGGTAAATTTAGTTCTAATCAAACAGATGTTGGTCTCTGGCCGAACATTGATTTTGTAAAACTGGATTTGAATTCGAAAGTTCCTAACACGGCATATCGTAAGGACGAAGTCGAATGGATCATCGAGACATTTCGGGAATAATATTAATAATGTGGAAATAACAGAGAATAATATCGAGAATAGAAACGAATAATAGTTTCGAAAGCTTATTCATGGATTCAGGAATGAGCTCAGAAAAAATCGAAATGAAACCAAGGTAGGTTTAACTTTCAAAATGATTAAACCTGTAGGGACGACCAAAGGATACACCGATTTTCGATATAATAATGAATAGTTTTAAATCGCACGAGAAATGTTAATTCCACGTTTACGTCACCTTCCCATCTTGATTTCATCGGATTAAATTAAGTAAACATTCAATTAAATTAAAAATAGAAGAAATGTTGAATTAAT
The DNA here is from genome assembly GCA_905340365.1 of Vespula germanica. NCBI lineage: Eukaryota > Metazoa > Arthropoda > Insecta > Hymenoptera > Vespidae > Vespula > Vespula germanica. Next base: position 92,152 of record HG996541.1, read on the forward strand.
TTTCTAAATTGTATGTCATAATATTCACGTCGTGTACTTAAAAGATATTCATAATATTTCATTTATGTTTTGCACAAAAATACGAATTTCCACGAATTTATTTGCTGCGTAGCCAGTATTCTCTCGTTAGTACGTTCTGAAAGGGATTTAATGAAAATGCATAAGCGTATTACGTTCTTCCAAACGTATCGTAGAATATTAAACGATTTCTTAATATCTCTCTCCATGCACGTGTGCTCTTCTGCGGGCTTATACGCGCCAATGCAAGTGTGCAGTAATGGGTACGGGGTCCTGTACGCGTTTAGTATATCTCCCGTCTGATTATGAAAATAGGAAATATATTTTTTAATTTGTCTGCCCCTTACGAAACCATAGAGCAGATTGAATAATAGGATTTGCTATATAATTCAATTATCTATTCAGCTGCATCGTTTAATTATGAGAACTTGAGAAATTATCTAATCAAATTACTTGTCACCCAACATTTCGTATATCATCTTCTATACTAATTAGTTCCTTACAAAATATCGTATTTATTCACTCGTTTATTTCTTATTACGTGCATCAGAGTATAATGCTATATAATGCTATAGGAAGCTTTTCCATGAAATTACACTACATTCTCAATATGGTTTTTTGAATTTTACTTTTTTGGTACTGTCAACGTTTTCTCTACAAAAAATAAATAAATTTGAAGAAATAAATACATAAAAAATTTCTGCCGCATAAGAAAATGAATAAAATTAGAATTTTACAAAGTAAAATGGTCGAAAGTATGAGGGTAAAGAGAATAAACGATAGGCAGAAAAACGAATCAGAAATGTATAAGAAGCTCGAAAACAAGCAGAAGTTTCCCCTTTACCATAGTATCGATCCAAAATTATGGGTAACATTGTGAAGAGATAGTCGGGGATGCTACCCTCGCGAATATATGGAAAAGAGGGGGTAGGACGAAACAGCGCATGCCCGACTAATTGAAACAGATTACTAGCTATCCCCAGGAGTTGAAACCCTCGTTCATTTCGTATCGAGTCGTCTGTCGAGCAACTTTCTAACGGGTCCAGAAGAGGAAACACCCAGAATAATATATAAGTCTCTGATCTATCACGATAATGGAAATCATCTTCTTCAACAAGATCCCTTCGTTTGGTAAATTTTATTTCTATATAATATCGTCTAATATTAACTCAAGGATTTATTTTCATAAGCTTTTTTTCTGCATCTACCGTGCTGTAGATAACTGTATAATTCTGTGTGTACATATGTGTGAGTGATATTAGAGATAACACATTCTAGACCATATTATACAGTTTCGTGTTTAGTACTACGATATATTGTTTTATACGAAAGTTGTTAGCTTTTTATTATTATTTAACACTTTCTTTTCCACTGTGCAATTTGTCTTGGGTATATTATCGTATAATATTTAACAGAGAAAATAGTATAGTTCGGCTTATTTGAATGAATACTTCGTAAATTATTTGGAATGGTAATATTTGACAGATTTCTTTATTAATTACCGGGTTGTTATACAACTGTATTTCGATCTATCAATCGCAATGCAATATTAATTACTAATTATTCTCTTACAGGTACTCGTGCAAGGCGGTATTATTAATAGATGGAAATGGCACTATCTTGGCTACCTACTTGGTAAGTTCATTACGTCCTCTTTAAAATTATCTTGTATATTTTCTCTTTTATCTGCTACGTTTGTGAATGAAATTTTCTATATTCTTTTCAGACGGTAGACGGATTCGATGTATACGTAAATACATATATGTATATATGTGTATATATATATATATACATCTTTCTCCGTACTGTGTACTTTCTATGTATTAAAGTCTAATTATGTACATATTTATTTATGTATTTGTCCACAAAATGACCGACTATCTATATATATCTGAGAATCATCAGCGACGTAAATCGAAATAACATCAAAAAGAAAATTAATAGATAAATTAAAACGAAAAATGGAATTTAAATTAATGGAGAAAGGAAACATTGATTGGAACGAGAAGAAAGTTTAAATAAAAGGAGAAAGAAAACATTGATTAAAATGAAAGAAGAAATCTAAATTAAAGAAGAAAGGGAGACATCGAGAAAAGAAGCGAACCTCTATGTATCCAGAAAGTGGATTAATTTTTACAAATTTCATATTTTCATATATTTGTGTGGGATAGATAAATGGAAACTCGATTATTGATAAATATTCGCTGTTTCGGAATATCAAAAAAAGAATTCAAAAGAAACGATAAAACTAAAAGCTCGACGAAATTTGGATCAACTTATTTTTAATCGAGACGATAGCCTGTCCAGAGCGACGAAATTCCAAGAAAGAAAGACGATGAGCATACAAATCGTAATATCTGAAAATTGCCCGCACTATCTCGAATCGATATTGAGAATCGGCTGTTATATTCTTCATGTTCTTGGTAAGTTGAATCATATTCAAATTGTTTTTCTTTATATAGCATGCTACAGAAAATTGCATAATTCTATTTACGTATCTATGAACTGTATTAGAGACGCTATACACTATTTTATACCATTTTATAATATACTATAGAAAATTGTATAGTTTCTTATTATAATTTTTCGCCGAACTTACTGTATATAACGTTTGATTCGGCTCTCACGTATTATTGCATAATAATAAACGGAAATCTAATTAGGGTTGCCGGAATCAGGATACTTTTGTTTAGACGTTTATACGATTTATTCGACTAATCGTATATACAACTAATTGTACAGCCAACTGTTGCTAACTAATTCCGTGATATTATTCTGTGTTTGCTATCCCTATGATATTACATATTGACGAGTCCAACATACTGGTTGATTTGCTCGCTTGATACTAGTTGAGTTACTTTTTTTAGTTAATCGATTAGAATAGAGATACACGATTCCATTCTAACAAGAGAACTGAGAAACGAACGGATAAGTGGCTTGTCTTTGAGGAGATAGGTTTCGGTAACCGAAACGATATCGTTTGGTTTTATGAACGAACCTAGTAGTTTTCGTTTCTTAATTATTCTACCTTCCCTTTGCATGATACGAAATTCCATTGGAGAAAGTTTCAGCGAGATTCTGACATTTTTCTCTGATATGTATGAAAGTCTATATGTTGACTCAAATGTTTAAATAAATAATTAGGTCGCTTAGAAAGTTTATTGATAGATTAATTGAGCACTTTTATATTTTCGGAGGATTCTAATGTATTTCTGTCAAAAATAACATCTCTAACGGATCGAAATTTGTTAAGAATCAAGAGATTTCTTCATGGCAAGGTGAAAATCGTTTAATTGTAGCGATGTATTCGGAAGGGGTTATTAATAGATATTGGAATATCCACTTTGCTTTGTCCAAGACCTTTCATAATAATAATTTGCTTAATTACAATTTTTAATAGAGAGAGATAGTACTATTTTTGTTAATTTGTCATAAGTTCATTAGACTTTGTTTACTCACAGTTTGCAGATAAGCCTACATAATACCTTTTCTTGTATATACGTATGTGAATATAATTTTCTTCATTCTTTGCAGGCAACAGCGAGAGAGCTTCCATTCCTCGGAGTGCAGAGGAAACCTGACACAGTAACCAATACAGTAAATCAATCATTTTTGGACTTTACACGTAGCGAACGAGCGCCATTTGAAAATTTATATCTAGCAGGAAATAAATTAAAGTTATTCGTGCTTCGTAGGTGTTCCATAGCGTGAAACGTTTAACGGAATTTACTATTGCTTCAACAGTGGTTTACTTAACTACTCGTACAACTATATAGTTTAAATGAATTTACAATTATCTGAAGTATGAAGTTCGAAGTTTTCACCTTTAGAAATAGAGGGCGTTATCGTAAAAGCCATTCAAAAGTTCTTTTTTTTTGTTATTCCACGCAGCGGCGCGACGCAGATCCAACCACGCCAAGATCAAAATTATAAATTATTGAAATTTTTGTTTAAAATTAACTTATGTTCCTCGCGCAGTCCGATATTCATTTATTCGTTAATTTCAATTTTTTTCACTTATTTCCGTTTTGTTAAAAAATTATTTTCATTTACCAATTTATTATATTACTTTTCCATAGTATCATCTACGAATGGTTTTTTTGATTTTCTCGTAAATAATAAGTTAAATAACATTTTTTTTTAAATTAAAGGAAAATCAAACATTTATCAACAGTCGTGTTTACATTTATGTGTCTTGCGCAGATATATGAAAATATGGAATTCGTAGGAGTTGGTTCGCTTTCCCGATAGGTAGTTGTTTGCTTCTATCTTAATGACATCTCTTTTATTATTTCAATTTTTTTTTTCAAGTTTCTCTTTAATTTTATTTTCATTTATATGCTTAGAGATGTTCAGATAGATATAAATACTTAATCAACGTGTAGACAAATGTGTGAATAAATTGGTATATGAATGTATTAGATTCCAGTATATAGTAAGATATATATGTATATATATACATAGATATGAATGTATGCATTTGTGAGTATATGTATAGAATCGGTCTGCCGTGTGAGAAGAATATACAAGATTACATCAAATTCAATTAATCGGGAACACATCAGACAAAACACATGACGAAAAATGAAGTATCTAAATTTTCGTTAAGTTAACTTTTCCAATTATCTACGCCTCTCTATCAATAATGGGACTGGCTTTACGAAAGCAATGTGCATAATAACGAATTGAGAGATGAAAAAAATTTAGTTATGTTTTACATTATCGAGTGTATGCTGTTTAAAACGATATAGATGATATAGAATTCATTATCGTGACTGGTTGGTTGCTTATATATTATTCTGGGCCTTTCTCTTTTGGATCTCTTAGAAACCTGCTTAAATGAAGATAGAATAACCAAATTGTACTCCCTTTCAAAAAATACAATAAACTCAAGGATGAAATCACAGTTTGTCTTCCGTCTATTTTCTATCCCACTATTTTTCACAAATTGATGAGGTATTATGTCATCCCCGGTAATTTCATCACAATGTTACAAACACTTTTTGTCCATACTATCGTTAAGGAGAAATCTTTTTTCTTTCTTGTCCTTCCTTACACATTTTGATTTTTTTCCCTTTAATATACCTTATTCGACATTTTCCATACGCATATGTTTTTTATCCTTCTACTTTCCAAGCGTCCAATTTTCGTCGGTATTTACTAATTCATATTTATTTGTCGTTTGTGAAGAGAATGTTGACATTACCAGGAAAGTTGCGTTTTGAATATCGTATTTAGAAAGAATGGTAATCTCAATATCTTCTTAGAAAAATTATCTTTCTACGATATTTATAACTTAAACTTTGAGCGATGTCGATCGCTTGATCGAATAACAATACCAAGAAAACAATCTAATAAATCGCTACTATGCTGGGCGAAGTATTACGTAAATGTTTGTTATATTTGCACTCATTTGAGTAATAACATCATTCGGATAACGGATTCGCAAAATAAAAATATTGTGTTAACAGAAATATAATAACATAGCAGCTATACTCCATTATACGTAATAAGAAATAGACGATTTAAGAAATATAATACTTCCCAAGAAACTAATCGGTTTGGAACATAACATACTAAATATTGGATGACTAGAAGTAGGATTGAATCACTTGTTTAAGTTTTCCTATAAATAGTGAATTTCTATCACGCTCGCAATACCGCGCATTCATTACCGCCCACTTGAATTAGCTTATTTCAATAAGCTCACAAGAATACGCGTAGATAGAAGGAGATAATAATAAATCGTAATGACAATAACTACGGGAGAGCGTATAACGTACATACGCATCATTAAATCTCAATCAATACATATTAATAAGAGAATTCACTCTACGCAGAAAGGATAATTCCAAATCTACATTTCTGCAAATTGTACATTAAATATTATGAATATTTGTGCATGTACAAATTCAACTCTTCTGTTTTTATTACATCGAGTAATTGTTTAAACTGATGTAAAAACGATAACACAATTACGTAAACGTGATACTATCATTTCTCGTATTATTTAAAAGTATTTATTATTATTTCGAAAATCGGTAAATGTTTTTATCGTTTCTGCAGGTTTAATCATTTTGAAAGTTAAACATACCTTAGTTCCATTTCGATTTTTTCTCAGCTCATTCTTCAATCCATGAATACAATTTCGACTCTCATATTCGTTTCTATTCTCGATATTAGTTCTTGTTATTTCCATAATATTATTATCATTATTTACGATAGGTCTCGACGATCCATTCAACTTCGTTCTTACGATACACCGTGTTAGTTATTTTCGAAATCAAATCGAGATTCGCAAAATCAATATTCGACCAAAGTCCAACATCGATTTGATTAGAATTAGATTTATCTGTGGAATGATCAGCGTCGAGATAAGATCTATCGTCGATTGAATCGTTGAAACTAGCGTGAACACGTAATCTTTACCCTGAACTTCCACATCAATCTATCGATTCGTATCAACTATACCGTTTTTTTCCTCTTCTTCTTGAACATTGACTCACAGATCTTTTTTTGCGGAATCATTGTTAATCGCCCGAAGATTTTCCTTATCGTTCCTAATCTCATCCATGGTATTGAAATAAATATGATTATGATATATTTGATTTTCTGACTAGTAGCTATCCAAATTAACATCAGTTCGATATGCAAGAACACTGTCAACGTTAATATTGATCTCCATTCTCCCTTCCCGACTGGGTTGAGGGTGGCAAAAGATAAACTCCATAAAGATACCGCAATGAAATATACTCTTCTACGAAGAAATATTCCCTCATTACAACAAATATTCTTCCATGATATCCGATCGGCGTCCACCGTCGGACGACCTATCGACAATCGATTACATCCTCTTATAAAACTGCTTACCTTTGGATCCATTGAGAGGATATATTCCCTAGCCTCGTACCACGGTTCGAACGTAATTTTGTAAGCCAATATACATAGGACTCGAGAAGCTTCGTCGTCATTACCATAACAAATGTTGCCTTCCTATTTCCCTTTCTGGTTATTATCGATCGCCTCACGAACATGGTATAGAAGAAGCTATTACGGGTAAATTCGAAACCAGGACGTTTCAAAAGGAAATGCCTTGCTACTGATTCAAGCACGTTAATTTATAGTATTTCCTAGAAGCACTAGAAAAGTTTCGAAGACGTTGATAATCTCAGATAATACAATATCACCGAAAAAAAAACATGTAATTCAATGTGTACTTCTTATGCATGCGATGTATGGATGTGTACATTTTCTTTTCTTTTAAATTCGACCTATGACATAAAGCATCACGTCACTGTCTATGAACTGTAACGAAACATTGCAAATTTTTAACGATGAAATGACGAAAAGAAATCGGAAAAAATATTTTAAGCGTAAAAGATTGATAGATGTGAATTAAAAATATGTATAATATCGTTCACGATATATTTTTATTAGGACAAAATGTCATCAAAAAAATGAATTTCTCTTTATTTAACACTGATCCTTGGTAGAGAGCGACCAGTAAAACGCAGCAGAAGCGCTTTAACGATACGCAGTCACGTAATATGGATTATTCCATATGGAAATTGAAAGGAAAGAATAATAGGAAATCGAATTAATAGGGATTGGTCGACACGTTTTCCCTCACTAATACCCTTTCATGGCACTTTCGGCTCTTTTGCACGAGGAATAAAAAGTTTTGATGGACTTGCGTAAAGCGTATTCTCAAGAAATACGCAAAAAGAAAAAACTACATTACGAAAAAAAAGTATATAGTCGTAACGAATGATTTTTTCTATATCCATATTCTTTGGTACTGCGTAATAAAGAAAGAGAGTCGTTTGTTAACTTAAATAATAGAAAGAGAATAAAAGGTAATATCACGGAATAAATTTTCAAGCAGTATTTCTTCCTCGTGATTAGTAGTTATTGATAAATATTTATAATGATAAAAACACGAAAAATGTTAATAGCCGAATGTCAGAATTATTTAGTGAATTTCTCATTGTAAATTGTAAAGATTAAGAGGGTGAAAAAGGAGAAAAAAGAAGAAAAGAACAAGAGAAAAAGAGGAAAGTAGTCCATTCAATAAAGCACAATTGAGAAATGTATTTCCTCTCGATCCCCATGACATTTCGGCTCTTTACATCGTGTAATACGTGATATAAATTAACTCCCGTAGATTCTATTAACTCTTTACACGGAGCTCCGTCTCGGAAATTAGCTCGACTTGGGGAAGAATTTCGCCTGTAGAATTCATTCTTTCGATTATTTTTGAACAAGTAATACGCAAATAAGTGCCAAATGATCGCCCGATACTTCATACGACCCAAAGTAAACGTCCAAGCAGCACAAACGATACGAACAATCTCTTCATTCTCGCTAGTCTTTTGTTTATGTTATTGGCATAAGGAATATATATCAGCAGTCATTAGTAAACAATTTGTTATAAAATTTCAATTCTATATGATGGAAATAAAACTGATTTTCGTGAACAATCCCATCATAATTATTATTTTGTTCCTTCTTGGAGAAGGAACTTTATATCAGTTAAAAGGGTGTATCCGGATTTACCTTTTTTGATTGTCCTTGTGAAACGAACAATTGAACGTCTGTCCTAAGTCTTAACTAATCTACGTATTTTAAATTATTTCAGAGATGTAAGAGATGAAACGTAGGCTAAAGCAGTTCCAATAGTCCAGAAGTATTGCAGAATGGCAGGATTAACCTTTATCTGAATTGTAATAACTTCCAAAGAAGATACACTGTTTTCAACTACGTTGAAATTGAGAATTAAACATTCGACGTACAAAGCTGATTCTGTTGACAAAATTATTACAATTCTTCCAAGTGATACGAAACCCATGTTGATTAGAGAGGAATATTATTATCCTGTGTATTGAAACAACATGTTTCTATTGCTAGGGCGTTAGTGTAGCAACCATTTACTTTAGTATTGGATTTTAATAAACGAGGTATGAAGAGATCAGATATGAGTAACTTGTCACCTATCTTACCCAATTTCTATATATGTATGTAGTCCCTCCTAAAAAACGTCAATTAAAAATGTTGTTATATGCAAAAAATATTTCTTTTCAAATTCATCTTATCGCAGTAAAGATTGTATCATGGACGAATTGATCAGTATGAGAAGTATATAATTGTGCTCTAATATTTTCAGGATTTTGTAACAGTCCATCGGCAATGATGACGCTCTAAATAGTCGCTCGAATTTAAAAAAGGGACAAAAAGAAAAATACATATCCATGTATCTTATTTGGGGACAATGAATTACATGGTGTCGGTCGGCGGAAGTATCTGAGATAAATCACGATTTTTAAATCATTTTCAGTACTTGTTGGAGGTACTATGAATTATCGTTTTCTTTTCAAACATCGTCTTTGTCTTTATATGATCTCACACTGTGTTCGTTATGCGATTGAGAGTTCCTAGGAAGAGGACAAAGAAGGTAAAGCATTTGTACATGACGATCGAATTTTGAAAGACCAATGTGGAGCACTTTTGTGAAGATTGCAATGGTGCTCAGAGGAAATCAGATTTTATCAAAGGATGCAAAGGTAAGCGGGTTTATCTAGAGAATATATGCGATTGTGCTCAGAAATGTTTGTCGAAGGGTCGACCGGCGTTCCAAGCGAAATATGGATCAAAGAGGAATTGGAATGAAACTGAGGGAGAGTTATCATACAAAATAATTCAACATACAGGGACGATCAAAAGATTCATCATTTTTAGAAATAATAACGTTAGCACGGGAAAACTTTTAAATTATACGTGGAATAGAAAGTCCACGTCATCGTTATTCCCTCAATTTAACTGAAGTAACCATTCGATATAATTAAAAAAGGAAAAGTGTTGAATTCTACATTTCAAACTGTTCGACATAATATTCACGACATGTACTTAAAAAATAATGAAATTTGGACGAAGTAACTGCTGCCTAGTGCGAATTACTCTGCTGATACGTTTTGATAGGGATTTAATGGGAATTAATGTGCCTAATACGTGCTCCCATACTTATCGTGAAGTACCTTTGTTTTGAACCCTTCGTTATTACATCTCTCCATCTGGTGCGCGCTTATCTGCGCCAGTTCAAGTAGCCGGGTCGAATGCGCGATCCAGTGTGCGTGTGTACATATGACTCCTGTTTTATTTTTATAACAAGGAAAGTATTTTTTCATTTGTTTTCCTCTCATCAAACTAACTAGACAATTGGAGGATACGATTAGCTGTATACTTCAATTGCCTATTTAGATTTATCATTCGATATTGCGGTTACTTATCTCGCAGAGCAATCAACTACATTCTTAGAAATAAATCCATTTGAAACGAAATATACGAAATATTAGGTAAGTAGAAATATAATGGGACTATGATTTTGCATTCTCCAATAGGGAGTATATTTCTAGGAAAATGTACGTGTTCATATAGAAGAGTAAGGTCAGTCGTGATATATCGATGTGCGAAAGACTTAACGATGTAATCGCATAATGTGGCTAAAGAGATAATTGAATTATACCGCTAATCGTATTATCGAATTTTCTGCTTGATTTAGTGACATAATTACCAATGAATAAATACCCTCCTTCTCTTTCAAAGAAGAGAAGAGGTGTATGCAGACTCGCGCATTGATTGCCGCCCATTTGACCGGCACACGTAAGCGCGCACGTTCATGGAGAGAGATAATAATAAATCGTTTAATATGATGGTGCTTGACGATAGGTATGAGAGAAAATATTACGTACGTGCAGATCGTTAAATCCGGATCAATACCAGTTAATAAGAGAATTGGTCTACCTATTCAATTAATTCGTCTAAATTTCTATATAACTGAAAAACCGGGTATATTAAAGTATATATAACAGGTATATTAAATATTATGAATATTTTTGAAGGATTTGTCGGGAATATTTTGACAGACGATTTAGAACAACATCGAATTCAACATTTCTTCGGTTCTCAAGTATATTGAATGATTATTTAAATTGATAGGCTGATCTAAACGTGGACTCATTATTTCACGTATATGTTCATGCATTTGACTCTAGTCTATGAATTTTTTGATCGCCACGGCAGCGTTAATCCTTTTGCAAGATGAAGAGACCTTAGTTCTATTTTAGTGTCTTTCTTGATGAATGTTCCGCCTTCATGGTCGGACGTCCCTTGAAGGAACTTTCTCGCACGCAATGAATTATGTCCTTTAGCTAAACCCCCCTTCGATCCTTTACGAAAGAGATATTCCGTCTCTTCGTATCATCATTCGAATGAAGCATTCTAAATCAGCGCCATATGAATTTGGTCAATGTTCGTAGTCATGCCTTTACAAATTTTGTCTGCTTCTTCTTCCTGCATTATTTCAGTCACATAAGCAACCGTATATGGATCTTTACTGATAATTTAAGGAAAAAGGCGATCCTTCAAAAAGAAATGCTTTGCCTTTAAATCTGTCACATTGGTTTATAGTACCTCCAGGTAGCACTAAAAAATTTCCGGAAGACGTTGACAATCTTAGATAGTACAATACCGCCGACCGATAATACGTGAATGAATATGTGCTTTCCATGCAGGAGATATGTCTATATTCGATTTTTCCTTCCTTCCTAATTTTAAATTGGAGCTATAACTTATGGCCGATGAATTGCTACAAATGCCTGATAATGTTAAAGCACGATTAGTTACTTCTCATACTGATCAATTTGCCTATCATATAATTTTTATTCAGACAAAAAGAGATCGGAAAAAAAGTACTTTTGCATGAATAACATTTTTAGACATCGTTTTTCTGAAGGGAATCAGAAATGTGTATATTCACGTGCACAAGATATTTTCATTATGAGAGTATATCAATAAGAAAATTAATTTTTTCTATTTCAATATTTATCCTTGCTAGAGAGCGATCAATAAATATGAATCAGAAGCATTTATTTCAATATGTATTTGTGCAATATGGATTAATTCATATGGTAGTTAAAAAGGGACGGTAATAATATGTCGAATTAAAACAGATTGGATGGGAAATTCATTTCCTCCCAACCCATATCCTCTTCAGCCGCGTAATGGGAAATTTTTATTGGTTTGCGTACAGCGCATTGAAATGAAACACATGAGAGAACAGATTATATAATGAAAGAAAACTATGAATATGGGGAAAGATTTTCTCCGATTCCATATTCCTTATTTTGCGTAATAAAGGAAAAGAAATGACATTTTCAAGAGATAAGAAAAAAACAAGAATTTATTCCTTATTGATTGTCATTTTTAAGCATACAAATTAAAACAAAATTGAAAATTGTCAATTTTCTTTTGTTAATTTCAAATTGCAAATTGAAAAGAAGAAAAATGAAGAAAAATAAAAACGGAAAGTTGCATGTCGAATTAAGAGAGATTGTTAGAGAAGTTTATTTGCTCTTAATTAATTTCATTTTCCGTCCGTGAAAGCAATCAATACGTAAAAACCTGTCTTGCCGGCGCATTCTCGGACGTTAACTATCAAGAAATCGATAACAATTTGTTGCGCAAACGCACTTCTACGATTGACATCATATTATGTATATAACTTTGAAATCAACTAATGTGTTATAATGATATTTAATTTACATAACGTTAAAGAACGTCTACAAATTTACGTATCTTTGTAATAAAATCAAAATTTTATCCCATATTATTTTCTACAATATTTATGATACGATATCTAGTTAATTTGGCCATTCTTGATTTGCTTTATTCTGCCATTTCAATAGAAAAATCAAGGGAACATGCATTTCTCAAAAAATTGCGTCCCATTAACTCGACCCTACCAATTTTCTCACTAACTCTGTGGTTCTTTCGGAGAGATGATACGTGAAAGAGAAGAAGTTAATATTGGGAAGCGAAGAACTATGACGAAAGATTTTCTCTGTATATATGTATTCTATTATTGTGCAATTACGGAAATGTATTCTTCGATAACTTGAGCAATATGCATTTGTTAACAAGAAAGGAAGATAGTATTTGGAGAAAATGTTTTCAAAGAGCATGGAAGTAGATATAACTTCCGACAAGAACATTTTTGACGACAGGAGATTTTGCAATAAGAATTACATAGTACGAAAATTGTAATATCATTAATATCTGATAATATTAGAACACTGTTTTTAAGCATAACCTGGAATATGAAAAGGAGAAACATTACAAATATAGTATAAGAATTAAGGAATAATTTTGTAGCAATCGATGCAATATAACTTTAACAACTGCAATAATTACTGTTATGGGAATTATCATGGCAATAACTATTAACAACAATTAATTATATTAGAAGTAATTAGAGTTTTACGCGATTATATACCCTACAATAGAGACGAATAATTGTCAATTTCATTGGAAGGTTCCAAGATTCATGAGATAATTTCTCGTGTACATAGAGTATATATAAATATAACTACATAACTACAGAAAGGGGGCAATTTCTCGTCACCGGGCGTACTAGCTAGAGAATTAAAATCTAGGAAGCTTGCTCTACTAACGGGACGACGTGTGATTAACTTCTGAAGGTCATTCATCGAAGGATCCAGTAAGAGCAATCGAGTACCATACGCGAAACAAACGCTATATGTATATATTTCGTACGTCCCAAAGAATATCTTTACAAATAATCCAATCGGCGAAATCAATTTCATCAGTCATACTAGTCATTCGTTTATTACATCAATATCCTTTACGTTTAGCTGTAGCCATTTGTATAAGATGAATTATGAAATTTCATTTCTATATTAGAAAAATGGCATTTAGAAGGCATTTAAAAGGAATCATTTGTTTTATGTTCGGTAATTATATAATTAAAACGAACGAATAACTTTCATCAGTCCTAACCAATCTACGAAATTGGACCTATTTTAGAGATATAGGGAATAAATTAAAGGTGAAAGCAATTCCAATAGGCAACATTTATTGCGAAGAATCTGAATTTACCAATATCTAAACTATAATACATTCAAAGAAGATACAGGCATTTCAAGTATATTAATCAACGAGCAATGGCTGCTTACATTCTCCAAATGCTTCTTGATCTTCTGTTTTCACAGTCCAATGTGCTACATTATAAAAGACGAAATTCATATAGAAAATTGGACAAGATAAGTGAAAAGTTAGTTATATTAGATCTCTTCGTACCTCGTTTATTAAAATCCAATATTCCAGTGGAAGGTTGCTATCGTAATAGCTTATCAATGGCGACATGTTATTTCCACACACCAGATGACTAGGTGCATTTCTCGCCAAATTGGCTTGAATACCATCCGCATGATTTGTGATGGTTCGATTTCAAATAGCACATCCTCCCTGAAAAAATTCAATACATTATTATATAATATACCTATAGTAGAGATTTCACATTCCACATTACATTTCAGAATAAAAAATATATATCTAGTCTCTAAAATATCTAATGATTCCATAAACAGAGCATTGATTGATTTACCATTTAAATATTAGAGTAAACAGGAAAACATTTTCAAACATTAATCTGGCTGATGGTCGGACATTTCTACTATCCACGTAGGAAGTATCGTCGGATGTACGGAAGAACAGAAAGTGCGAATTTAAATATGTTTCACTTCGAATGTCGAATATTTAAGTGTCACGGTGGCCGTAGTTGAAATTCGTGTATGTCCTTTGAAATGTATTACAATCTAGATATTGTTAAATTCGGATCCTTCGCAATAAATATTGCCTATTGGAAAAACGTTTCCTTTAAGTCGTTTCGGCCATCCCTAAAATAAGTAAGAATGCGTAGATTAGTTATGACTTAAGATAGATATTCAATTGTTCATCTAAGTTGTGTAGTTATCAAGGATATATCGGGTTTCACCCTTTTAAGTGATATAAAGTACTTTCTCTGAGATGCAACAAATTATTAATAAGATGATATTCATTAGGAAACTCGGTCTCATTTCTGTAACGAATAATTGAAATTTTATAATAAATTATATACTAATGATTACTGATAACTTTATCTTATATTCATAACATAAACAGAAGACTAGTGAGATTGGAGAAATTGTTTCCACCGGTTGAACAATTTGTATAATTACCTTTCGAGATGTATGATGTATAAAAGTAGCAAAAATATATCGTAAGGCACTATCTGGCTTATTGCTGGTTTCACAGCCACCGTTGAAATGACCGACGGTTTTATCTCTCGTCCTGTGGTACGAGGTATTCATCCCCCGCACCCCGCTATTACTATGGGCGTTACCATTGCGACCGAGAAGGCGCCCTCTGCAAAGGGTTATTACGTTTCATGTAGATTAATCAATATTTCCTATTACACGGTCGAACGTTCGGGAAAGCAGCGCGTTCTCCATTGACCTCTTTTAACTGTATGTGCCATCATCCTTTTTCTACTATGCCCTTCTTTCGCTTCATGTCTTTCCCTAATTCAGTTTACAATTTGAAACTAAAAATCTACTAAAGAATATTAAAAATTGGCAAATAATGTTCTTCCCGTTCTTGTCGTTAAAGGTTTATATTAATAAGAATTAATTTCGAGGGAAGAATATTGTTTGACATTTTTTTTGTATTAGACCTTCTATTCTTTTTTTATTATTTAAGTTAACAAGCATCTCACTTTCTTTATTCTGCAGTAGCAATGATATGGAATCAGAGGAAACCGTTCGTCATATCTATTCTTTTTTTCGTAATATCATCTTCTTCTTTTTTAAGTATTTTGTACTTCCACTTCACGTTTTACGCATTTGAATAGGATTTATGGAGGTATATCGAAATTTTCCATTACGCGGTCGAACGACCCGAAAAGGCCGAAAACGATATGAGTGAGTGGAAATGAGTTTCACGACAAATCCCTTTAAATTCGTCATATTAGTACTGATCCTTTTTCAATACCGTATGAAATAATCCATATTGCACAAATACGTATTGAAATAAACGTTTGTGTTTCATGTTTGTCGATCGTTCCCTACCAAGAAATACTACTGAATGGAAAGAAAGTAATGCTTTTGTTAATAAAAATATCTTGTGAACGTTATGAGACACAGTCTTAATCCCATCTGCATGGGGGAAATATCGTCGTCGTCGGCGAAAAATGTTGTCTATGCGAAAAATATTTATTTTCCCATTTCTTCTTGCCACAATAAAAATTATATAATCGGCGAGATGATCAACATGAGCAGTATCCAATTGATCTTTAAAATTTTCAGTTTTTTGTCACATTTCTTCGTCAGTGTCATCAACATTTATGTTACAGGACGGGTTCAAAAAAAGGAAAAGTAAATGTACATCCGTACATCTCGTGTATAGAGAAAACACATGGAATTACATGTCATAAGTCGATTGAATTGCATTACTTAAGTTTATCAGTCCCCCAAAACTGTTTTAGTGCTTCCTGGGGATACCATAAATCAACATGTTGCATCTACAAGCAAGGTATTTCGTTTTTAAGCATACTTCTTATCTTTATGCGATCCGTAAGAACATGTTACATACCCAGTTCATTATGTGATCGAGAAAACCCAGGAAGAGGAAAAAGGAGACAAAATGAATAATGGCAGGGACGACGAAACTAGATGAGTCTTACATTGCTCCGTCTTACAAGGCTACGTTCGAATGGCGGCAGAAGGAGACGGAATATATCATATTGAAAGGATCGAATGGTAAGCACTTTAGCCAGAGCATATCATCGAGTGCGTTCAGACAGATTTGTCAATGGATTATTCGACGTTGCAAACAGATTCTGGATTAAAGTAGAATTGAATTGGTTCTCAAAGTGATTTATCTCTGAAAATGATTAAATCTACATGTACGATCAAAGGATTCATTGTTTTTCTGTATAATAGTGTTAGCGAGGGAATACTTTTAAATTATGCGTTTAATATTCAGTGTACGTTTACGTTACTCTGTCATCGTTATACCCGTTTAAATAATTATTTGAACTAATCATTATGAACTAATTATTAAACTGATTATGTCACTCAGTTTAAATAATTGCTTAATATTACTAAACAGCGAAGAAACGTTTAATTCAATATTCCAAATTGGTTATCATAATATTCACCGCAGGTACTTCAGTAATATGCATTAGATTTAATATACATCATCAGCAATATAGGGATTTGGACCAATTAGTTTGCTGGTTTCCTCGAATCCTCTTGTTAACGATTGATCCGAGGCATAATGATTTGCTGGTGCGTAAAACGTTCCCCTATAATTGTCGTCATATCCCTTCATATTGAACGTACTATTCTTATCTCTCTCCAACCGTTTGTATACCTTTGCATGGCCGTGGGCTTATTCACGTTAACGGGAGGAGTGTACGTAGAGGTGTCCCTTTGAAAGAGCGTGTGTGTGTAGAAGTCTCGTATCCCGAGAATAAAACAGACATTTTTGCATTTATTTCCTCTCGTCGAACAATGCATTTTTGGAATATATTTGGTTGTATTTTCTTTATTATTGTTTTTTAAATATCAATTTTATGTTCACTTACTTTGAATTTAGCATTTAATTTCTTTATGAAAAATAAATTAAATAACCATAAATGAAGCTTTTTCTAAAATTAAATGAAAGGCAAACATTTCTCAACAGTCGAGTTTATATTGACCTTTGTTGCACAGATATATGAATGTGTGGAATCGGTATCAGTTGTTGCATTTTACCGACGTACATCTCTTTACTTGTTTCTTAATGACATCTTTTGTAGTATTTCAATTTATTTTTCAAGTTTCTCTTTAGTTTCATTTTCATTTATCAAGATGTAGACAAATGTGTGAAGAAATAGGTATATAAATGTATTAGATTCTAGTATATAGTAAAATATATAGGTATATATATAGGTATATATATATATATATATATATATATATATATATATATATGAATGTGTATATTTGTGTATATATGTATAGAGTCCGGCTGCCGTGTGAAAAGAATAATTTAAATTGCATTCATAAACACATCGGGCAGAACATATGAGGAAAGATTATTTATCTAAATTTTCGCGAAGCAAACTACTAGAATTCTGACGAACGCACGATAATGATTCTACGCCTCTCTATTAATAATACGACTGGCTGTACAACAGTAATTGGCATAATAATGAATTCAGAGATAAAAAAATATGATTAATTATTGGTATTGAAGTATGGTTTATATTATCGAGGGTATGTTGTTTAAAACGATATAGATGATATAGATTTCATTATCGTGGATGGTTGGTGGGCAATATATTATTCTGGGCCTTTGTCTCCTGTAACTATTAGGAACATGCTTAAATGACGACACAATAAACAAATTGTATTTCCTTTTAAAGGATACAACAATTTTAAGAATGAAATCACAGTTTCAGTCTTCCGTCTATTTCTATCCCACTATTTTTCATAAATTGATGATTTTCTCTGCTCATTCTTTAATCCATGAATAACCATTCTACTCTCATATTTATTTCTATTCTCGAGAGTATTTTCTGTAATTTCCATATTATTATTATTATTATAAACGGTAGGTCTCGCTGATCCATTCACCTTTCTTCTTACGATACACCGTATTTGGTATTTTCTAGGTGAAATCGAGATTTGCAAAATCAATATTAGACCAGAGTCCAACATCGGTATGATTAGATTTAAATTTATCTGCGAAATCATCAGCGTCGAGATAAAATCTATCGTCTATTGAATCGACAACGAGCGTGAACTCATAATCTTTACCCTCACCTTTCACTACTTCATCCCCTGTATATCATTTTTCTTCTTCTTCTTCTTGTGTTACATTGACTCACAGATCTTCTTTTTCGGATTCATTGTTAATCGCCCGAATATTTTCCTTATCGTTCCCAATCTCACCATGGTATTAAAATAAATATGATTATGATATATATAATTTTCTTACTAATAGGTATCCAAATTTACATTAGTTCTATATCCAAGAACATTCTCAATGTTATTGTTCATCTTCATTCTCTCAAATCGACTGCGTTGAATCCTTTTGATGGAGGAAAAAGATAGACTCGACGATGAAATATTGTTTTCTGCGAAGAAATATTCCCTCATTATAGCAAATACTAGCTAGAGAATTAAAATCTAGGAAGCTTGCTCTTCTATCGGGACGAAGTATAATTAACATCTGGAGGTCATTCATTGAAGGAACCAGTAAGAGCAATCGAGTGCCATACGCGAAATAATCGCTATATTTATATAGTTCGTACGTCCCAAAGAATATCTTTACAAATAATCCAAACGGCGAAATCAATTTCATCAGTCATATTAGTCATTCGTTTATTACATCAATATCCTTTAAATTTAGCTGTATCCATTTGTATAAGATCTATTACGAAATTTCATTTCAATATTATAAAAATGGCATTTAGAAGGCGTTTAAAAGACATCATTTATTCTATGTTCGGAAATTATACAATTAAAACGACAGAATGACTTTGATCATTCCTAACCAATCTACGAAATTGGACCTATTTTAGAGATTTAGGGAATAAATTAAAGGCGAAAGCAATTCCAATAGGCAACATTTATTGCGAAGAATCTGAATTTACCAATATCTAAATTATAATACATTCAAAGAAGATACAGGCATTTCAAGTATATTGATCAACGAGCAATGGCTGCTTACATTTACCAAATGCTGCTTGAAACGATCTCCTGTTCTCACAGTCCAATATGCTACATTACAAAAGATGACATTCACATAGAAAATTGGATGAGATACGTGAAAAATTAGTTATATCAGATCTCGTCGTACCTCGTTTATTAAAATCCAGTATTCAAGGGGATGGTTGATATCGTAATTGCTTAGAAATGGCGACATGTTGTTTCCACACACCAGATGAATATGTGCATTACTCGCCAAATTGACTTGATTACCATCCGGAGGATTTGTGATGGTGCAATTTCAAATAGCACATTCACCCTGAAAAAATTCAAAACATTCTTATAAAATATACCTATGATACAGATTTCATATTCCACATTATATTTTAAAATAAAAAATTTATATCTAGTCTCAAAAATATCCAATGATTCCATAAACAGAGCATTGATTGATTTACCATTTAAATATTAGAGTAAACAGGAAAACGTTTTCAAACCTTAATCTGGCTGATGGTCGGACATTTCTACAATCCACGTAGGATGTATCGTCGGATGTACGGAAGAACAGAAGGTGCGAAATTAAATATGTTTCACTTCGAATGTCGAATATTTAAGTGTCATGGTGGCCGTAGTTGAAATTCGTGTATCTCCTTTGAAATGTATTACAATCTAGATATTGCTAAATTCGGATCCTTCGCAATAAATATTGCCTATTGGAAAAACGTTTCCCTTTAAGTCGTTTCGGCCATCCCTAAAATAAGTAAGAATTCGTCGATTAGTTATGACTTACGATAGATATTCAATTGTTCATCTAAGTTGTGTAGTTATCAAGGATATATCAGGTTTCACCCTTTTAAGTGATATAAAGTACTTTCTTTGAAAGGCAACAAATAATTATTAAGATGATATTCATTAGGAAATTCGGTTTCATTTCCCTAACGTATAATTGAAATTTTATTATAAATTATATCCTAATGACTACTGATTATCTTATATTGATAACATAAACAGAAGACTAGTGAGATTAAAGAAATTGTTTCCTCCCGTTGAACTATTTTTATAATTACCTTTCGTGATGTATGATGTATAAAAGTAGCAAAAATATATCGTAAGGCACTATCTGGCTTATTGCTAGTTTCACAGCCACCGTTGGAATGACCGACGGTTTTATCTCTCGTCCTCTGGTACGAGGTATTCATCCCCCGCAACCCGCTGTTACTAGGGGCGTTACCTTAGCGACCGAGAAGGCGCCCTCTGCAAAGGGTTATTACGTTTCACGTAGATTAATCAATATTTCCTATTACACGGTCGAACGTTCCGGAAAGGTCATAAGCAGCGAGTTCTCCATTCATCTCTTCATTAACTGGACGTGTCATCATCCTTTTTCTGCCATATACTTCTTTCGCTTCTTCCCTTTCCCTACTTCAGTTTACAATTTGAAACTAAAAATCTACTAAGGAATTTTAAAAATTGGCAAATGATGTTCTTCCCGTTCTTGACATTAAGAGTTTGTATAAATAAGAATTAATTTCGAGCAAAGAATATTGTTTGACAATTTTTTTTATAATATTACCTTCTATTCTTTTTTTATTATTTAAGGTAACGAGTATCTCTCTTTCTTTATTATACAGTTGCAATGATATGGATTCAAAGGAAACCGTTCGTCATATCTACTTTTTTTTCGGAATATAATCTTCTTCTTTTTTAAGTATTTTGTACTTCCACTTCATGTTTTATGAATTTGAATACGATTTATGGAGGTAAATCGAAATTTTCTATTACGCAGTCGAACGAGCCAAAAGGACGAAAACGATTTGAGTGAGTGGAAACGAGTTTCTCGAAATCCCTTTAAATTCGTCATATTAGTACTGATCCTTTTTCAATACCGTACAATATTGCACAAATACATATTGAAATAAACGTTTCTGTTTCATGTTTGTCAATCGCTCCCTACCAAGGAATTCTACTGAATTGAAAGATATTAATTTTTTTGTTAATAAAAATATCTTGTGATCGTTTGAGACACATTTTTAATCCCATCTGAATGGGCCAAATATTGTCGTCGTCGGCGAAAAATGTTGTCTATGCAAAAAATATTTATTTTCCGATTTCTTCTCGCCACAATAAAAATTATATAATCGGCGAGATGATCAACATGAGCAGTATCCAATTGATCTTTAAAATTTTCCGTTTTTTGTTACAGTTCATCGTCAGTGTCATCATGCTTTATGTTACAGGACGGGTTCACAAAAAGGAAAAGTAAATGTACATCCGTACATCTCGTGTATAGAGAACACACATCGAATTACATTTCATGGGTCGATTGTATTGCATTACTTAAGCATTACTTAAGTTTTTCAGTCCCCTAAAACTATTTTAGTGCTTCCTAGGTATACTATAAATTAAGACATTGCATCTAGAAGCAAGGCATTTCGTTTTTAAGCATATTTCTTGTCTTTATGCGATCCGTACGAACATGTTACATACCGAGTTCATTATGTAATTGAGAATACCCAGGAAGAGGAAAACGAAGACAAAATTAGTAATGGTAGGGGCGACGAACCTTGACGTGTCTTACATTGCTCCGCCTTACAAAGCTACATTCGAATGGCGGCAGGAGGAGACGGTATATATCTTATTGAAAGCATCGAATGGTAAGCGGCTTTAGCCACAGCATGTCATCGAGTGTGTTCAGACAGATTTGTCAATGGACTATTCGACGTTGCAAACGGATTCTGGATTAAAGTGGAATTGAATTGGTTTTCAAAGTGGTTTATCTTTGAAAATGTTTAAATCTGCAAGTACCATCAAATGATTCATTGTTCTTCGATATAATAGTGTTAGCGCGGAAACACTTTGAAATTATGCGTTTAATATTCAGTGTACGTTTACGTCACCCTGTCATCGTTATATCCATTTAAATAGTTATTTAAACTATTTTTGAACTAATTATTAAACTGATTATGATACTCAGTTTAAATAATTGCTTAATATTACTAAACAGCGAAGAAACGTTTAATTCAAACTTCCAAATTGGTTATCATAATATTCACCGCAAGAACTTCAGTAATATGCATTAGATTTAATATACATCATCAGGAATATAGGGATTTGGACCAATTAGTTTGCTGGTTTCCTCGAATCCTTTTGTTAACGATTGATCCGAGGTATAATGATTTGCTGGTGCGTAATACGTTCCCCCATAATTATCGTCATATCCCTTCATATTGAACGAATTATTCTTGTCCCTCTCCATCCGTTTGAATACATTTGCATGGACGTGGGCTTATTCACGTTAACGGGATGTTTGTACGTAGAGGTATCCTTTTGAAAGGGCGTGTGTGGGTAGAAGCCTCGTATCCCGAGAATAAAACAGATATTTTTGCATTTATTTCCTCTCGTCGAACAATGCATTTTTGGAATATATTTGGTTGTATTTTCTTTATTATTGTTTTTTTAAATATCAATTTTATGTTCACTTACTTTCAATTTAGCATTTAATTTCCTTGTGAAAAATAAATTAAATAACCATAAATAAAGCTTTTTCTAAAATTAAATGAAAGGCAAACATTTTTCAACAGTCGAGTTTACATTTATCTTTGTTGCACAGATATATGAAAGTATGGAATCTGTATCAGTTGTTTCATTTTACCGACGTACATCTCTTTACTTGTTTCTTAATGACATCTTTTGTAGTATTTCAATTTATTTTTCAAGTTTCTCTTTAGTTTCATTTTCATTTATCAAGATGTAGACAAATGTGTGAAGAAATAGGTATATAAATGTATTAGATTCTAGTATATAGTAAGATATATAGGTATATATATAGGTATATATATATATATACATATATATATATATATATAGATATGAATGTGTATATTTGTGTATATATGTATAGAGTCCGGCTGCCGTGTGAAAAGAATAATTTAAATTGCATTCATAAACACATCGGGCAGAACATATGAGGAAAGGTTATTTATCTAAATTTTCGCGAAGCAAACTATTAGAATTCTGACGAACGCACGATAATGATTCTACGCCTCTCTATTAATAATACGACTGGCTGTACAACAGTAATTGGCATAATAATTAATTCAGAGATAAAAAAAATATGATTTATTATTGGTATTGAAGTACGGTTTATATTATCGAGGGTATGTTGTTTAAAACGATATAGATGATATAGATTTCATTATCGTGGATGGTTGGTGGGCAATATATTATTCTGGGCCTTTGTCTCCCGTAACTCTTAGGACCATGCTTAAATGACGACACAATAAACAAATTGTACTTCCTTTTAAAGGATACAACAAATTTAAGAATGTAATCACAGTTTGTCTTCCGTCTAATTTCTATCCCACTATTTTTCATAATTTGATTATGTTCTCTGCTCATTCTTTAATCCATGAATAACCATTCTACTCTCATATTTATTTCTATTCTCGATAGTAGCTTCTGTAATTTCCATATTTTTATTTTTATTATACCCGGTTGGTCTCGCTGATCCATTCACCTTCCTTCTTACGATACACCGTATTTGGTATTTTCTAGGTGAAATCGAGATTTGCAAAATCAATATTAGACCAGAGTCCAACATCGGTATGATTAGATTTAAATTTATCTGCGAAATCATCAGCGACTAGATAAAATCTATCGTCCATTCAATCGACAACGAGCGTGAAATCATAATCTTTACCCTCACCTTTCACTCCTTCATCTTCTGTATATCATTCTTCTCCTTCTTCTTCTTCTTTATCTTCATTCTCTCTACTCGACTGCCTTGAATCCTTTTGAGGGAGGAAGAAGATAGATTCGACGATGAAATATTGTTTTCAACAAAGAAATATTCCCTCATTATAGCAAATATTCCATCCTGATCCCCGATTCGCGTTCAACGTCGGACGACACTTCGACATACCTTTCGGAACGATATCGATTACATCCTCTTATAAAGCTGCTTGGCTTTGGATCCTGTGAAAGGATATAGCCTAGTACCATCGTTCGAACGCAGTTTTGTAAGACAATATACATGGGTCTCGAGAAGGTTCGTCACCATTACCATTAAAAATATTGCCTTCCTATTTCCCTTTCTGGTTATTATCGATCGCCTCACGTACATGGTGTAGAAGAAGATATAATGGTTAAATTCGACACCAGGACGTTTCAAAAGAAAATGCCGTGCTACTGATTCAAGCACGTTAATTTATAGTATTTCCTAGAAGCACTAGAAAAGTTGTCGAAGATTGTTGTTGATAATCTCAGAGAATACAATATCACCAACCGAAAACATGTAATTGAATGTGTACTCATCATCCATGAGATATATGGCTATGTACTTTTTTTTTTAAAATTCGATCTATAACGTAAAGCATCAATTCACTGTCTATGAATTGTAACGAAAAACTGAAAATTTTTAAGGACGAAATGACAAAAAGAATTCGGATACAAAATATTTTAAGCGTAAGACATTTTTGGCCGACGCTTGATAAATGGGAATTAGAAATGTGCATAATAACGTCTACGAGATACTTTTATCAGGAGGAAAAAATTAATTCCTTTTGCTTTGATATTAATCCTTGATATGGAGAGATCAGTAAAACGCAGCAGATCCGCTTCAAAGATACGCAGTCAGGTAGTATGGATTATTCCATATGGAAATTGAAAGGAAAGAATAAAAGGAACTCGAATTAAGAGGGATTGGTCAACACTTCAGTTTTTCCCACTCGTGCACTTACGCGGCACTTTCGGCACTTCCTCACGGGGAATAAGAAGTTTGGATTGACATGCATAAAGCGTATTTTTAAGATATACACAAAAAGATAAAACTAAATCATGAAAAAAAATTATGTAAAACTAAAAAATTATAAAAATAATTAAAGAAGGTGAAATGTTGAATTCTACATTTCAAACTGTTTGTCATTATATTCGCGACATTTACTTAAAGAATGCTCGTAAGATTTAACGTGCGTTTTTCGTAAATATTGAAATTGGGACGAATTTATTGCTGCGTAGAGCGTATTATACTGTTGATACGTATTGGTAGGGTTTCATGATAATGGGTGTACGTAATACATGATCTTGTCCTTATTGTCAACTACCTTCATTTGAACAATTCGTTATTATATCTGTCCATCTCGTGCGCCACTTCAAGAAGCCGGGTCCAGTGCGCGATCCTGTGTGCCTGTGTACGTATGACTACTGTTTTATTTTTATAACAAGGAAAGTATTTCATCACTTCTTTTCCTCTCATCAGACCAACCAGACAATTGGAGGATACGATTAGCTGTATACTTCAATTGCCTATTTAGATTTATCATTCGATAATGCTGTTACTTATCTCGCAGAGCAATGAACTATTTTCTTAGAAACATATCCATTTCAAACGTAATATAGGAAATATTAGGTAAGTAGAAATATAATGGGACTATGGAGACTAATGGGACATTCTCCAATAGGGAGTACATTTGTAGGAAAATGTACGTGTTCATATAGAAGAGTAAGGTCAGTCGTGATACATCGATGTGCGAAAGACTTAACGAGGTAATTGAATAATATAGCTAAATAGATAATTGAATTATACCGCTAATCGTATTCTCGAATTTTCTGTTTGATTTAGTGATATAATTACCAATGAATAAATACCCTCCTTGTTCTTCAAAAAAGAGAAGAGTTCTATGCAAACTCGCGCACTGATTACCGCCCATCAGACTGGCACACGTAAGCGCGAACGCTCATGGAAAGAGATAATAATAAATCGTTTAATATGATGGTGCTTGACGATAGGTATGAAAGAAGGTATTACGTACGTGCAGATCGTTCAATCCGGATCAATACCAGTTAACAAGAGAATTCGCTCTACCTATCCAATTAATTCGTCTAAATGCCTATATAACTGAAAAACCGGTTATATTAAAGTATATATAACAAGAATATTAAATATTATGGATACTTTTGAAGGATTTGACAGGAATATTTTGACAGACGATTTAGAACAACATTGACCTCAACATTTCTTCGGTTCTCAAGTATATTGAATGATTATTTAAATTGACAGGTTGATCTAAACGTGGATTTAATATTTCATGTATATTTTCATGCATTTGACTCAATTCTATGAATTCTTTGATCGTCCCGTCTGCTTTAATTCTTTTGCAATGTAAAGAGCCCTCAGTTCCTTTTCGAGTTTTCATTGATGAAGCTCCCGCTTGCATGTTCGGAAATCCCTTGAAGAAACTTTGTCTCCTTCTTCTTCCTGCTTTGTTTCAGTCACATCAGGAACCGTATATGGATCTTTACTGATAATTTAAGGACAAAGGCGATCCATTAAAAAGAAATGCTTTGCCTTTAAATCTGTCACGTTGGTTTATAGTACCTCCAGGAAACACTAAAAAAGTTTCGGAAGACGTTGACAATCTTAAATAGTACAATACCGCCGACCGATAGTACGTGAATGAATATGTGCTTTCCATGCAGGAGATATGTCTATATTCGATTTTATCTTCCTTCCTATTTTTAAATTGGAGCTATAACTTATGGCCGATGAATTGCTACAAATGCCTGATAATGTTAAAGCACGATTAGTTACTTCTCATACTGATCAATTTGCCTATCATATAATTTTTATTAAGACAAAAAGAAATCGAAAAAAAGTACTTTTGCATGAATAACATTTTTAGACATCGTTTTTCTGAAGGGAATCAGAAAGGTGTATATTAACGTGCACAAGATATTTTCATTATGAGAGTATATCAATAAGAAAATTAATTTTTTCTATTTCAATATTCATCCTTGCTAGAGAGCGATCAATAAATATGAATCAGAAGCATTTATTTCAATATGTATTTGTGCAATATGGATTAATTCATATGGTAGTTAAAAAGGGACGGAAATAATATGTCGAATTAAAAGAGATTGGATGGGAAATTCATTTCCTCCCAACCCATATCCTCTTCAGCCGCGTAATGGGAAATTTTAATTGGTTTGCGTAGAGCGCATTGAAATGAAACACATGAGAGAACAGATTATATAATGAACGAAAAGTATGATAATGGTGAAAGATTTTCTCTGATTCCATATTCCTTATTATTGCGTAATAAAAGAAAAGAAATGAAATTTGCAAGAGATAAGAAAAAAACAAGCATTTATTTCTTATTGATTGTCATTTTCAAGTATACAAATTAAAACAAAATTGAAAGTCGTCAACATTCTTTTATTACTTTCAAATTACAAACTGAATAGGAAAGAAGAAAAAAAAAGAAAAATAAAAAAGGGAAGTTATATGTCGAATTAAAAGTGATTGTTAGAGAAGTTTATTTGCTCTTAATTAATTTCATTTTCCGTCCGTGAAAGCAATCAATACGTAAAATCCTGTCTTGCCGGCGCAATCTCGGACGTTAGCTATCAAAAAATCGTTAGCAATTTGTTGCGCAAACGCACTTCTACGATTGACATCATATTATGTATATAACTTTGAAATGAAATAAAGTGTTACGATGATATTTAATTTACATAACGTTCAGGAACGTCTACAA
Source organism: Vespula germanica (assembly GCA_905340365.1). Taxonomy (NCBI): domain Eukaryota; kingdom Metazoa; phylum Arthropoda; class Insecta; order Hymenoptera; family Vespidae; genus Vespula; species Vespula germanica. The sequence goes on from HG996541.1 coordinate 120,293, forward strand.
ATTTACGTATCTTTGTAATAAAATCAAAATTTTATCCCTTATTATTTTCTACCATATCTATGCTACAATATGTTGTTAATTTGGCCATTCTTGATTTTCTTTATTCTGCTATTTCATAAGAAAAATCCAGGATATATAAATATAACTACGCAACTACAGAAAGGGGGCAATTTCTCGTCACCGGGCGTACTAGTTAGAGAATTAAAATCTAGGAAGCTTGCTCTACTAACGGGACGACGTGTGATTAACTTCTGGAGGTCATTCATCGAAGGATCCAGTAAGAGCAATCGAGTGCCATACGCGAAATAAACGCTATATATATATATATTTCGTACGTCCCAAAGAATATCTTTACAAATAATCCAATCGGCGAAATCAATTTCATCAGTCATACTAGTCATTCGTTTATTACACAATATCCTTTACATTTAGCTGTAGCCATTTGTATAAGATCAATTATGAAATTTCGTTTCTATATTAGAAAAATGGCATTTAGAAGGCATTTAAAAGGCATCATTTGTTTTATGAATTCGGTAATTATACAATTACAACGAACGAATGTCTTTGATCAGTCCTAACCAATCAACGAAATTGGACCTATTTTAGAGATATAGGGAATAAATTAAAGGTGAAAGCAATTCCAATAGGCAACATTTATTGCGAAGAATCTGAATTTACCAATATCTAAACTATAATACATTCAAAGAAGATACAGGCATTTCAAGTATATTAATCAACGAGCAATGGCTGCTTACATTCTCCAAATGCTTCTTGATCTTCTGTTTTCACAGTCCAATGTGCTACATTATAAAAGACGACATTCATATAGAAAATTGGACAAGATAAGTGAAAAGTTAGTTATATTAGACCTCTTCGTACCTCGTTTATTAAAATCCAATATTCCAGTGGAAGGTTGCTATCGTAATAGCTTATCAATGGCGACATGTTATTTCCACACACCAGATGACTAGGTGCATTTCTCGCCAAATTGGCTTGAATACCATCCGCATGATTTGTGATGGTTCGATTTCAAATAGCACATCCTCCCTGAAAAAATTCAATACATTATTATATAATATACCTATAGTAGAGATTTCACATTCCACATTACATTTCAGAATAAAAAATATATATCTAGTCTCTAAAATATCTAATGATTCCATAAACAGAGCATTGATTGATTTACCATTTAAATATTAGAGTAAACAGGAAAACATTTTCAAACATTAATCTGGCTGATGGTCGGACATTTCTACTATCCACGTAGGAAGTATCGTCGGATGTACGGAAGAACAGAAGGTGCGAATTTAAATATGTTTCACTTCGAATGTCGAATATTTAAGTGTCACGGTGGCCGTAGTTGAAATTCGTGTATGTCCTTTGAAATGTATTACAATCTAGATATTGTTAAATTCGGATCCTTCGCAATAAATATTGCCTATTGGAAAAACGTTTCCTTTAAGTCGTTTCGGCCATCCCTAAAATAATTAAGAATGCGTAGATTAGTTATGACTTAAGATAGATATTCAATTGTTCATCTAAGTTGTGTAGTTATCGAGGATATATCGGTTTTCACCCTTTTAGGTGATATAAAGTACTTTCTCTGAGATGCAACAAATAATTATTAATATTATATGCATTAGGAAATTCGGTTTCATTTCTGTAACGAATAATTGAAATTTTATAATAAATTATATCCTAATGACTACTGATTATCTTATATTGATCACATAAACAAAAGACTACTGAGATTAAAAAAATTGTTTCCACCCGTTGAACTATTTTTATAATTACCTTTCGTGATGTATGATGTATAAAAGTAGCAAAAATATATCGTAAGGCACTATCTGGCTTATTGCTAGTTTCACAGCCACCGTTGGAATGACCGACGGTTTTATCTCTCGTCCTGTTGTACGAGGTATTCATCCCCCGCACCCCGCTATAACTAGGGGCGTTACCTTAGCGACCGAGAAGGCGCCCTCTGCAAAGGGTTATTACGTTTCATGTAGATTAATCAATATTTCCTATTACACGGTCGAACGTTCGGGAAAGCAGCGCGTTCTCCATTGACCTCTTTTAACTGTATGTGCCATCATCCTTTTTCTACTATGCCCTTCTTTCGTTTCATCTCTTTCCCTACTTCAGTTTACAATTTGAAACTAAAAATCTACTAAAGAATTTTAAAAATAGGCAAATAATGTTCTTCCCGTTCTTGTCGTTAAAAGTTTATATCAATAAGAATTAATTTCGAGGGAAGAATATTGTTTGACATTCTTTTTGTAATATTACCTTCTATTCTTTTTTTATTATTGAAGTTAACAAGCATCTCACTTTCTTTATTCTGCAGTAGCAATGATATGGAATCAAAGGAAACCGTTCGTCATATCTATTTTTTTTTTTCGTAATATCATCTTCTTCGTTTTTAAGTATTTTGTACTTCCACTTCATGTTTTACGTATTTGAATAGGATTTATGGAGGTATATCGAAACATTCCATTACGCGGTCGAACGAACCAAAAGGCCGAAAACGATTTGAGTGAGTGGAAACGAGTTTCTCGACAAATCCCTTTAAATTCGTCATATTAGTACTGATCCTTTTTCAATAACGTACAATAATGCACAAATAGATATTGAAATAAACGCTTCTGTTTCACGTTTCTTGATCGCTCTCTACTAAGGAAAAATATTGAATGGAAGGAAATTAATTTTTTTGTTAATAAAAATATCTTGTGAACGTTTTGAGACACATTTTTAATCTCATCTGCATGAGCGAAATATCGTCGCCGTCGGTGAAAAATGTCTGTGAAAAAAATATTTATTTTCCGATTTCTTCTTGCCACAATAAAAATTTCATAATAGGCGAGATGATTAACATAAGCAGGACCCCATTGTTCTTTAAAATTCTTAGTTTTTTGTTACAGTTCTCCGTCAATGTCAGCATGCATGATGTTACATAACGTGTTCAAAAAAAGGAAAAGTAAATATACATCAGTATATTTCGTGAATAGAGGACAATATATGTCATCGGTCAATTGTATTGCATTAATTAAGTTTATCAGTCCCCCAAAACTGTTTTAGTGCTTCCTGGGGATACTATAAATCAACACATTGCATCTAGAAGCAAGGCATTTCGTTTTTAAGCATACTTCTTGTCTTTATGCAATCTGTAAGAACATGTTACATACCGAGTTCATTATGTGATCGAGAACACCCAGGAAAAGGAAAAAGAAGACAAAATTAGTAATGGCAGGGACGACGAACCATGATGAGTCTTACAGTGCTCCATCTTTCAAAGCAATATTCGAATGGCGGCAGGAGGAGACGCAATGTCTCTTATTGAATGAATCGAATGGTAAGCAGCTTTAGACATGGCATATCATCGAGTTTGTTGAGACAGATTTGTGGATGGGCTGGTCGACGTTGCAAATGGATTCTAGATTAAAGTGGAAATGAAATGGTACTCAAATAGGTTTATCTTTGAAAATGATTAAATCAGCATGTACGATCAAAAGATTCATCGATTTTCGATATTGTGGTACCGCGGGGACACTTTAAAATTATTCGTTAAATATTCAGCGTAGTTTTAAGTCATCCTGTCGTCCTTATATCGTTAGTTTAAATAATTATACAACGTAAATGAAAAGAAAAAGTGAGGAAATGTTTGGTTCAATGTTCCAAATTGTTCGTCAGAATATTCACGTCATGTACATAAAAATAATATATAATAAATGTATTTCAGAAATATAAATATTTGGTCGATATATTTAATTACGCAACACGAATTTTGACTGGGATTTAATGAAAATAAACCTACACATTACGTTCTTCGATAGGTATTGTCAGGTTCCTTGGTATTAAAGGATTCGTTATTAGCTCCCTCCATTCACGTGTTCATTGTGCGCGCTCATGCGCGCTAGGTAATGTGGGTGGGAATACGTGCGCCGTCTTGTTGACATGCGTGTGTGTATCTCCTCCCTTATTTTAAAAAGAAGAAAGAAGAAAATTTCTTAATTTATCTTTCTCTCGTGAAACTAAGTAGATAATTTGATAATACGATTTCCTTTTTGGCTGCATCATTTAATTTGTAAATCGATGTATCACCCCAATTTAGTTCTTTCATACAAACGGGTACTACCACAGTCTCATATATGAAAACACGACTGTTGATAAATGTTTCCTTTTCCTTTTATGTAAAAAAAAAATTTTTTACTTTATCATTTACGAGAAAATTAAAAGATATCTTCCAAGAAAGAAAAAAGGATTTGTATCATTTTCCTTGCTCTTCGACAAATTGAATATTGTTATTACTATAGTAACGTTTATCGCATTTCAACTTATTGTCTCTTTAGAAATAATATACTATCGACAGATGAATTGTTTTCATGATCGTAATATTTAAACGATATTATATTCCTCTAAACTTATTATCCAAACGTCTGCTTTGTTCGACGAGAGGAAATAAATGCAAAAATATCTGTTTTACACTCGGGATACGAGAGTTCTACGCACACACGCCCTTTCAAAAGGATACCTCTACGTACACTCATCCCGTTAACGTGAATAAGCCCACGTCCATGCAAATGTATTCAAACGGATGGAGAGGGACAAGAATAATACGTTCATTATGACGGGATATGACGATAATTATGGGGGACGTATTACGCACCTGCAAATCATTATACCACGGATCAATCGTTAACAAGAGGATTCGAGCTAACCAGCAAATTAATTGATCCAAATCCCTGAATTCCTGATGATGTATATTAAATCTTATGCATATTATTGAAGTACCTGCCGTGAATATTATGATAACAAATTTGGAACATTGAATTAAACGTTTCTTCCCTGTTTAGTAATATTAAGCAATTATTTAAACTGAGTGTCAGAATCAGTTTAATAATTAGTTCATAAATACTTTAAATAATTGTTTAAACGGATATAACGATGACAAGGAGACGTAAACGTACACTGAATATTAAACGCATAATTTGAAAGTGTTTCCGCGCTAAAATTATTATATCGAAAAACAATGAATCTTTTGATCGTACATGCAGATTTAATCATTTGCAAAGATAAACCTGTTTGGGTAACATTTCAATTCCACAATAACCCACAATCCTTTTGAAACGTGAAATAGTCCATCGACAAATCTGTCTAAACCCACTCGATGATATGCTCTGGCTAAAGCCGCTTACCATTCGATCCTTTCAATAAGATATACTCCGTCTCCTCCTGCCGTCATTTTCCTTTCTAAGAAAGAGCAATGTAAGATACAAGAAGGTTCGTCGTCACTGGCATTACAAATTTTGACTTCTTTTTCCTCTTCCTGGGTATTTTCGATCACATAATGAACTCGTTATGTAACACGTTCTTACGGATCGCTTAAAGACAAGAAGTATGTTTAAAAACGAAATGCCTTGCATCTAGATGCAGCATGTTGATTTATAGTATACCCAGGAAGCACTAAAACAGTTTTGCGGGACTGATAAACTATAATAATGCAATACAATCGAACGATGATATGTAATTCGATGTGTGTTCTCTATACATCAGATATATCGATGTACATTTCCATTTCCTTTTTTGAATACGTCCTATAACATAAAGCATCATGTCACCGTCGATGAACTGTAACAAAAAACTGATAATTTTAAAGTAAAATTGGAAAGTGCTCACGCTGATCATCTCGCCTATTGTGCTATTATTATTGTGGCAACAAGAAATCGGAAAACAAATATTTTTTACATAGACAACATTTTTCGCCGACGACTACGATATTTCCACCATGCAGATGGGATTAAAAATTTGTCTCATAACGTTCACAAGATATTTTTATTAACAAAAAAATTACTCTCTTCCCATTCAATATTATTCCTTGGTACGGAGCGATCAATAAACATGAAACAGAAGCGTTTACTTCAATATGTATTTGTGCAATCTGGATTATTTCATACGGTATTGAAAAAGGATCAGTACTAATATGACGAATTTAAAGGGATTTGTCGAGAAACTCGTTTCCCCTCACTCAAATCGCTTTCGGCCTTTTTGGCTCGTTCGACCGCGAAATGGAAAATTTCGATTTATCTCCATAAATCCTATTCAAATGCCTAAAACATGAAGTGGAAGTACAAAAACTTAAAAACGAAGAAGATGATATTACGAAAAAAAAATAGATATGACGAACGGTTTCCTTTGATTCCATATCATTGCTACTGCAGAATAAAGAAAGTGAGATGCTTGTTAACTTCAATAATAAAAAAAGAATAGAAGGTAATATTACAAAAAGAATGTCAAACAATATTCTTCCCTCGAAATTAATTCTTATTGATATAAACTTTTAACGACAAGAACGGGAAGAACATTATTTGCCTATTTTTAAAATTCTTTAGTAGATTTTTAGTTTCAAATTGTAAACTGAAGTAGGGAAAGAGATGAAGCGAAAGAAGGGCATAGTAGAAAAAGGATGATGGCACATCCGGTTAATAGAGGTCAATCAAGAACTCGCTGCTTTCCGGAACGTTCGACCGTGTAATAGGAAATAATGATTAATCTACATGAAACGTAATAAACCTTTGCAGAGGGCGTCTTCTCGGTCGCAATGGTAACGCCTATAGCGACTGCGTGGTGTGGGGGATGAATACCACATATCAGAGGACGAGCGATAAAACCGTTGGTCATTCCTTCGGTGGCTGTGGAACTGGCAATAAGCCAGATAGTGCCTTACGATATATTTTTGCTACTTTTATACATCATACGTCACGAGAGGTAAATACAAATAGTTCAACCGGTGGAAACAATTTCTCCGATCGCACTAGTCTTCTGTTTATGTTGTCAATATAAGATAATCAGTAGTCATTAGGATATAATTTATTATAAAATTTCAATTATTCGTTACAGAAATGAAACCGAATTTCCTAATGCATATAATATTAATAATTATTTGTTGCATCTCAGAGAAAGTACTTTATATCACCTAAAAGGGTGAAAACAGATATATCCTCGATAACTACACAACTTAGATGAACAATTGAATATCTATCTTAAGTCATAACTAATCTACGAATTCTTACTTATTTTAGGGATGGCCGAAACGACTTAACGGGAAATGTTTTTCCAATAGCCAAAATTTATTGCAAAGGATCTGAATTTAGCAATATCTAAATTGTAATACATTTCAAAGAAGATACACGAATTTCAACTATGGCCACCGTGATACTTAAATATTCGACATCCGAAGTGAAACATATTTAAATTGGCACCATCTCTTCTTATGTACATCCGACGATACATCCTACGTGGATAGTACAAATGTCCGACCATCAACCAGATTAAGGTTTGAAAACGTTTTCCTGTTGAATCTAATATTTAAATGATAAATCAATCAAAGCTGTGTTTCTGAAACCATTAGATATTTTAGAGACTAGATGTAAATTATTTATTCTAAAATATAATGTGGAATATGAAATCTGTATCATAGGTATATTTTATAATAATTTATTGAATTTTTTCAGGGAGGATGTCCTATTTATAATTGAACCATCACAAATCCTCCGGATGGTATTCAAGTCAATTTGGCGAGGAAGGCACCTAGTCATCTTGTGTGTGGAAACAACATGTCGCCATTGCTAAGGTATTAGGATAGCAACCATCCACTTGAATACTGGATTTTAATAAACGAGGTTCGAAGAGATCTGATAAAACTAACTTTTCACGTATCTCATCCAATTTTCAGTATGAATGTCATCTTTTATAATGTAGCACATTGGACTGTGAAAACAGAAGATCGTTTTAAGAAGCAAATTGGAAAATTTAAGCAGCCATTGCTCGTAGATTAAATATTCTTAAATATTCTGATGCTGATGTACTGCAATACGATCTTGCTATAGAGGTAGGTTTGATAATGAATAATCTCTTTTTTGTATGCTTCATTGATATATTCATTTATTGGAAACTAGATTGGATTATAATTTCGCTAAGTAGATATATGTCCGCCGAAGAACTTTAATCGGAAATGAAGGTAGCCGATTTTTTTATAGAAATTAATTCTCTCAAAGAAAATGTACATTGAAGTACATTTTTTGTGAATTTAAGTTCATCTGAATATATCGAATTAGTAAAGAACGTACATTTTTTTGTAAATTCAAATACGTAGCATTATATACTTCTTAAATATGGATTATACGGAAATTTTTTTCGGTGAATTATGATACTACATTTGTATATACATACTACGTTTGTTATTGTGTAACTCAACTTAATAGTACTTATCATAATCACAGTAATAAACGATTATCATGAAATGTAAGACTGAAAATAAAAACGTTTTCATGATCTGATTTGTTTGAAAGTCCGGCATTTACACTGTCTACGTAGGACTTATTATCGAATGGGGATTGAAGAAAGGACAAATTTACATATGTTCCGCATCAGTAGCCGAATATTTGATCATCACGCCAAGCGTACTTGAAGTTGCGTATATCTACTTTGAGTGTATTACATTTTGGATATTGTTAATATAAATTAATATAAATTCAGGTTCTTTGCAATAAATTTTGGCTATTGGAAATGCTTTCGCCTTTAATTTGTTCCTTATATCACTGAAATAGATCCAATTTCGTAGATTGGTTAAGACTGATCAAAGTCATTCGTTTTAATTGTATATTTACCGAACATAAATCAGATGATGCCTTTTAAATGCCTTCGAAATGCCATTTTTATAATACACAAACCAAATTTTGTAATAGATCTTATGCATATGCCTACTGCTAAATTTAAAGGATATTGATATAATAAACGAGTGACTAGATTATTTGTAAAGATATTCTTTGGGACATACGAAGTATATACAGTTAGATATTATTTCGCATATGGCACTCGATTGCTGTTACTGGTTCTAAAACCACTGAAGGTATGACCTCCAGAAATTAATCACACGTCGTCCCGTTAGAAGAGTAAGCTTCCTACATTTTAATTCTCTAGCTAGAACGCACGGGGATGAGAAATTGAACCCTTTCTGTAGTTACGTAGTTATATTTATATATACTCTATGTACACGAGAAATTATTTCATGAATCTTGGAACCTTCCAATAAAATGGACATTTATTCGTCTCTTTTTTAGTGGAAATAATCGCGTAAAACTCTAATTACTTGTAATATAATTAATTATTGTTTATAGTTATTGTCATGATAATTCCCATAATAGTAACTAATGCAATTATTAAAGTTATATTGCATCGATTGCTACAAAATTATTCCTTAATTCGATATTTATTCCTTATTCGATAAAATACAATATTTGTAATGTTTCTTCTTTTCATATTCCAGGTTATGCTTAAAAATAGTATTCTAATATTATCAGATATTAATGATATTACAATTTTCGTACTATGTAATTCTTAATGCAAAATCCTCAGTCGTAAAGAAATTTTCTCGTCGGAAGTTATATCTACCTCCATACTGCTTGAAAATATTTTCTCCAAACATTACCCTCTTTTCTTGTTAACAAATGCTTATTGCTCAAGTTATCATTTCCGTAATTGCACAATAATAAATGACAAATATACAGAAAAAATCATTCGTCATAGTTCTTCGTTTCCCAATATTACCTTCTTCTCTTTCACGTATCTCCCCTCCGAAAGAACCACAGAGTTAGCGAGTGATTTGGGAGGATCGAGTGATTGCGACGCAATTTTTTGAGAAATGTATGTTTCTCGGGAGTGTTCTATTCTAATGGCAGTATAAGGCAAGTAAAGAATGGTCAAAATAACAAGAGGTGTGAAAATAATATCACTCGGTTTTACGGAAAAGTAGAAAGTTCACAACAATCTGTGAGCTTCACTAAACCGCTTAGAGAGTGATAAGAAGGACGTGTTTGCAATGATACACGAGAATGCCTCGTAGAATATGGTGATATTTGTTGAATAAGCAAGTATTGATAAAACTGGGATTAAAAGATTTTCAAAGCTGAACTCACTTCGTATTGAAACTTCTAGTAGTATAGACAGATCCCTCGACTAATAATTCAGAAAATCAGGAAAGTAATATTCTCTTTGTATATATCGTTTCGTGATTTCGTAATATACAATTTGAGTCTTCCGACCCGTTTAGATACTTATTTCTTTTTCATTAAGAGAACGGCAAAATTTCAAAACGCGAGTGATTTTCGGGTCATAGGTAATACCGAAGGGGAATTCCTTGTAGACATTTATACGAATACGTTAGAAAAAATAAATTAATCAGGAAGAAAGCAATAGCAGTGACAGTAATGACATCCAACAAGAAAACTTATGAAGGACGAAACTTCGATTTTTCTGCAAAAATATATGATCCTCCATTTCAACAAATTCCCTTGCTAACGGGTATTGATCGGCATATAACGATCTGCACATACATAATACCTTCTCGCGTACCTATCGTCTAGAACCATCATATAAAACGATTTATTATCTCTCTCAATGTATATGCGCGCTTACGTGTTCCAGGTAAGTGGGCGGGAATCAATACACTTGTCTGCGTATATCTCCTCTCTTATTTAGAAAAAAGAAGGGTATTTATTCATTACTTTTCCTCGCATTAAACCAAGCTAACAATTTGATAATACAATTTGCGATATAATTAAGTTATCTATTCAGCTATATTATTCAATTACCTCGTTAAGTCTTTTGCACATCGATGTACCAGAACTGACCTTACTCTTCTATATGAACACGTACATTTCCCGAGAAATGTACTCCCTATTGGAGAAACAATAGTCCCATTATATTTCTAGGTATGTAATATATCGCATATTGTGTTTCAAATCAAATGATTCCTAAGAAAATACTCCATTGCTCAGCAATATCAATAACTGTGTTATGGAATGATGAATCTAAATAGGAAATGGAATTATACAGGTAATCGTATCCTGCAATTGTCTGCTTGGTCTGATAAGAGGAAAACAAATGAAAGAATACTTTCCTTATTATCCCAATAAGACAAGATTCCTACGTACAAAAGCACACAGGACTGCGCACTAAATCCCGGCCACTTGACTGGCGCAGATAAGCGCGCACGAGAGCATACACAGATAGAGAGATATAGTAACGAAGAGTTCAAAACGAATGTACCTCACGATAAGTTCTACATACATCCATTATCACTAAATCCCTATCAAAAGGAATCAATGGGTTAATTCGCGCTACGCAGCAATTACTTTGACCAAATTTCAATATTTAAGAAAAACGCACATTAAATATTACGAATATATTTTAAGGAAATGTCGCGAATATTATGACAAACAAATTGAAACGTAGAATTCAACACTTCTCCTTTTTTAATTAAATCGAATGGTTACTTCTGTTAAATTGAGGGAATAACGATGACGTGGACTTCCTATTTCACACATAATTTAAAAACATTCCCCTGCTAACGTTATTACTTCTAAAAACGTTGATTCCTTTGATCGTCCCTGTATGTTAAATTATTTTGTATCATAAATATCCCTCAGTATCATTCCCATTCCCCTTTGATCCATATATCGCTTGGAACGTCGGGCGACCCTCCGACAAATCTTTCCGAGTACAATCGGACATATCCTCTAGCTAAAGCCGTTCACGTTCGGATCCTTTGATAAAATCCTATCTTCTCGACCGTACCAAGCTTTACAAAACCGCGCCACATTGTACTTTCAAAGCTTCGTCGTCAAGCACAAATCTTCTCCCTCTTCCTAGGTATTCTGAATCATATAATGAACACAGTATGAAACCATATAAAGACAAGGAGTATATTTGAAGAGGAAACGATAAATCATAATACCACCAAGAAGTATTAAAAATGATTTAAAAATCGTTGATGATCTTTCATAATACAATCCCGCCGATCGATACCATGTAATTCATTGTCCGCGCATAAGATATATGAATATGTATATTTCTTTCTATTCTTTCTTTAAATTAGAGCTATAATTCAGGGTGACATCACGGCCAGTAAACTGCAACAAAAACCTGAAAATATTAAAGCACCATTAGATTCTTATATTGATCAATTCGCACATGATATAATCTTTATAGTGACAAGGAGAAATCGGAAAGAAAACATTTTTTGCACGAACAACGCTTTTAACCAACGTTTCTTAGGAGCATATTAGTATATTGATATAATGTGTATATTGACGCCCATAAGATATATGTATTATGAAAAATTATGAAGAAAAAAATTACTTCCTTTTCATTCAATATTAATCTTTGGTACCGAGCATTCAATAAATACGAGGAAGAAGCGTTTGTTGCAATATGTTGTAAAGCAATGTGGATCATTTTATATGCGTTATTTTAAAAGGTAGTAAGGAAAAAATAATTACTTGTCGAATTAAAAGGGGTTGATTAAGGAATACGTATCCGCCAACTCGCATCCTTTTCGCCCTTTTCGGCTCTTTCGACCATGTAATAGAATATGTTGACTGACTTTCAAATGAAATACATAAAAGGAAAAAAATGATACTAAGAAAATAAAACAAATATGACAAAAGATTTTCTCTAAATTCCCATTTTTTATTATCGCATAATAAAGCAATAATAAAAATTTAATTCTGATTGCATACTGCTGTGTATTATGATATGTATTATGAAGTTGAGGGTTACATTAAACACACGTAGCATGTGTATACAAATGTTTGTATACAAATTACAGTTAATCTAAATAAACTACTATATAATCCGTATGTAGGGGTATATACTGCTACGTGCTTGAATTTATAAAAAATGTTTTTTACTAATTCGATACATTACGATGAATTAATATTCACAAAAAATGTACTTTGAAGTACCTTTTCTTTGAAGAAATTAATTTGTAAAAAAAAATCGGCCACTTTTGTTTACATTTAAAGTTCTTCGACTAACATATATCTATTTAGCGAAATTATAATCTAATCTAGTTTCCAATAAATGAATATATCAATGAAGCATACGAAAAAGTGATTATCCACTATCAAACCAGCCTCTATAACAACATCACGTTGCAGTACATCACCATCGGAAGATTTAAGAGCATTTAATCTAGGAGTAGTTGCTAACAATGTTTATTCTTTTGTTAGATTTTCCAACTGCTTCTTGTACCACTCTTCTGTTTTCACAATTCAATGGGCTATATTATAACAGATGAAAAGCCTATGGAAGATTCGAGAAGATACGTAACGAGTTACGTATATCTTATTTCTTCATATCTCGTTTATTAAAATCCAATATTAAAGTAAATGGTTGCCATAGTAACACCCTCGCAATAGCAACAACTTGTTTCCATACACCAGTTAATTAGGTGCCTCTCTTGGGCACACAACAATTTCTTGGGTTTCATATCAGTTGGAAGATTTGTAATAAATTTGTGAGTAGAACCAGCTTCCTCCGCCGGTTTTACGATCCGATACATTAAATAACAAACGATATGTAAGGCAAAATTCTTTGAAACAACATTGAAATTTTTATTCATGGGTTATTATTCACGTCCTCTCGTTCATCAAGTCTCTCGCTTTCCATATCTAATATTCTTCATTACACTACTTGAAAAATATATAGGTTCTTGATTTATTTGCACTAATGGTGTACCTTTATGATAGCTAGAGTTAAGAGATCTAATGTCCCACTTATCAATAGAAATACTCTAGTCTCCATCATAAAACCTGCGTAAAAATTCAATAAATTATTATGTTACATACCTATGGTATTGATTTTATATTCCATACTACATTTTAGAAAAAAAAATTTATATCTGATCTCTAAAATTTCTTACCTTTCCATAAACAGCATTGATCGATTTACCATTTAAATATAGGAATAGAAAAAAGATAAACATCTTTTCTTCCTAATCTGCTTGACGGTCTGATATTTGTACTATCCAAGTAAGACATATCGTCAGATATAAGGAAGAACAGGAAGTACCAATGTAGTGTGTTTCATTTCGGATGTGGAATGTTTAATTATCATGACAAGCATAGTTTAAATCCTTGTATCTTCTTTGGACGTAATTAGAATTCAGATACTACTATATTCTGATTCTCTCCAATACTTCTGGGCTATTGGATAACGTTCAGTCTTGAATATCTCTGAAATAATTAAAAGTTTTTGAATTAGTTAAGACTTAGGGCAGACGTTCAATTGTTCACTTAAATTGTGCAGTCATCAAAGGTAAATCTGGTTATGCCCTTTTCAGTGATATAAATTTCTTCCTTCCAGAATCAACGAAAAAAGAATTAGTGTGGCACTGGTCACGAAAATCAGTTTCATTTTCATAATGTAGACTTGAAATTTTATAATAAATTGTATACTAATGATTACTGATATATATACTTTATGTCGATAACATAAACAAAGACTAGCGAGAAAGATGAGATTGTTATTATCGCTTGCACTGTTTGGAAGTCTTCTTTGGGACGTATGAAGCATACAGGCGATTATTTAGCACTTATTTGCTTATTACTTGTTCAAAAATTATTGATAGTATGACTTTTATAGGCGACATTCTTCTACAAATCGTCACGTTAGAAGACCGATCCAATTACCGAGGCGAAACTCGGTGGGATGGATTGATACATTCGGCACAGAGAAATCGATACCACATATTACACTACATAAAGATCCGAAATGACCTGGGAATTGGGAGGAAAGAAATATTTCCATTGTTCTCTATTAACTGGAGAAGTTATATACCTCTTTTATTTTCCGTTAATTTTTTTTTTCATCCTCTGATTCTTTTCAATTTATAATTGCAAATAGACTAAAGAATTTTCATTACCGGTCATCAATATTTTTCTTGTTTTTATGGTTAAAAATATTTATTAGTATTACTTTCGACAAAGAAATACTACTTGAAATTTTGTTTCGTAATATTAGCTACAATTCTTTTTCCTTCGTTTAGGACAGGTAGCATCTCTCTTTTTTTACTGTGCATTTGCAAGGGAATGTGGATTCAGAGAAATTTATTATATTTATTTTCTTTCGTAATATTAGTTTAGATTATTTCCTTTTGCGTATTTCATTTCAATACGCTTTACGCAAATCAATCAAAGCTTCCTATTCCGCGGTCGAAAAAGCCAAAAGGAAGAGAACAGTTTGAGTGGGGGGAAAAGAATTTGTCGACCAATCCAATCTAATTCGACATATTTGTTTCTTTTTAACTACGATATGAAATAATCCATATTGCATTACGGCATATTGCAACAAACGCTTCTGCTTCGTTTTATTGGTCGCTCCATACCAAAGATAAATAGTAAATGAAAAGGAGTTAATTTTTTTGGTGACATTTCCTCGTAATAAATGTAACTCGGGAGCGTTATAATTAACATTTTTTATTCTCGTATGTCAAACTTCGGCCAAAAATGTTTTTTACGCAAAAATATTTCTTTTCCGATCTTTTTCTTTCATTCGGTCCTTTAAAAGTTTCCGTTTTTCCTTAGAATTGATAAACAGTGACGTGATGCTTGATGATTCGGGACTTATTTTGAAAAATGAGATAAAAAATGTTCTACATATCTTACGCATGGAGAGCACATATCGATTTACGCGTTATCAATCGGTGATACTGCATTATCTAAAATTACGAACCTCTTCCAAAACTTTTCTAGTGATTCTAGAGAATACTACCAATCAACTTGTTGGAATCAATAGCATTTCCTTTTGAATCATCCTCTTGTCTCAATCTAATTACCTTGTTCTACACCGTGTTCGTCAGGTGGTGGATAATAACCAGAAAGAGATACAGGAAGGCAAAGTTTATAATTGCCATTACGACGAACCTTCTCGAGATCGATATAGTACTGCTTTACTAACCTACATTCGAATGGCGGTACGAGGCTAGGGGATATATCCTTTTAAAGGATCCATCAGTAAGCAGCTTTAACAAGGGGATATAATAGATTGTGTGCCGAAAGTTTGTCGAGGGGTCGGCCGACGGCGTATGCGGATCGTGGTTCGATGTAGAATATTTGCTCTTATCAGGGAATATCCTTCATAGAAAAGAATCTCGGTTTCTTTTTGGTTTCAATCTTTTTCCACCCTCCAAGGAATTCAAGGCAGTCGAGGAGGGTAAATCAAGATCAATAATAACGTTGACAGTGTTCTTGGATATCGAACTAATCTTAATTTGGATTGCAATTAGTTATAAATATGTTTATATATATATATATCATAATATTTATTTAAATACCGTTGGTAAGATTTGGAACGATAAGGAAATCTTATGGTGATTAACAATGATTCCAAAAGGAAAGATTTGTTTTTATAGGAAAAGTATTTTTTCATTTATCTTTACCTTATGTAACCATAGAGCAGACTGAATGATAGGATTAGCTGCATAACTCAACTATCTATTTAGCTACATCGTTTAATTAGCTGCATATTTAAACAAGTCTGGTGCAGGTCGATGTACACTACGAATGATCTCATTTTTCTAAAAACTTACTTCCAATTGGAGAACTTAAGAAATTATCTAATTGTATTTCTTGTTATCCAATACTTCGTATATTGTTATATACTAATTAGTTCATTAAAAAATATCGTATTTATTCACTCGATAATTTGTTATTACGTGTAACAGAGTATAACAGCGATTTGATTATATTTTTCAATTAGTGCAGATATAATATAACACTGACATAGCACTCTCCTAAAAATAATAGAGATCTACCATAACCTTTTACAGCTACCGTTATTTAATCATCGGTCCGACATCGCTCGAAACGTATGTTCTAAATGTAGGAATAAATACCATGAAATTACTCTACCTTCTGAATATGGTCTTTTGAATTTTGCTTTTTTGGTAATGTCAACGTTCTCTGTACAAAAAATGAATAAATAATAATAAGATTATACCTAAAGATTTTTGCCCTCGTAAGAAAATGAATAAAATTAGATATTTACAAATTAATGTGATCGAAAGCATATGGGTAAGGAGAATAACCAATAGATGCATTCGAAAGGAGAAAAAGGAATCAAAGAAGTATAAGAAGGTTGAAAACAAGCAAAAAATTTCCCTTTACCATAGTATCGATCAGAAATTATTGGTAACATTGTGAAGAGATAGTCGAGATTACTACCCTCGCGAATATATGAAAAAGAGGGGATAGAACGAAACAGCGCATGCTCGACTCAATGTAACAGATTACAAGCTATCCACAGGAGTTGAAACGCTCGTTCACTTCGTATCGAGTCGTCTCTTGAGCAAAATCCTAGGACTTACAGAAGAGGAAGTACCTAGAGTTATATATTAGTCACCGATTCATTACGATAATGGAAATCATTTTCTTAAACAAGATCCCCTCGTTAGGTAAATTTTATTTGTATATAATATTGTTTAATATTAATTTAAGGATTTATTTTCATAAAACTTTTTTCTGTATGTACCGTGTTATAGATAACTATAATTCTGTGTACATATCTATGAGTTTTATTAGAGATACCACATGATAGACCATTTTATACAATTTCGTGTTTAATACTACGATATATTGTTTTATAGTATACTATAGAAAATTGTTATTTTTTTATGATTATTTAACACTTTCTTATACACTGTGCAATTTGTCTTGAGTATTTTATTATATAATATTAGACAGAGGAAATAGAATAATTCGGTTTATTTGGATTAAAACTTCGTAAAATATTTGGAATGGTAATATTTGACAGACTTCTTTTTTATTTACCGGGTTGTTATAAAACTGTGTTTCGATCTATCAATCGCAATGCAATATTAATTTTTAATTATTCTCTTACAGGCACTCTTGCGAGGCACAATTATTAATAGAGGGAGATGGCACTATTTTCGCTACTTTCTTGGTAAGTTCATTACGTTCTGCTTAAAATTCGCTTATGTATTTTCTCTTTTATCGGCTATGTTTGTGAATGGAATTTTCTTTATTCTTTTTAAATGATAGACGGATTCGATCTGTACGTAAATACATAGACGCATATATATATATATATATATATATATATATATATATATATATATATGTCTTTCTCCGTACTGTGTACTTTCTATGTATTAAAGTCTAATTATGTACATATTTATTTATGTACTTGTCTACAAAATAACCTACTATCTATATCTATCTGAGAATTATCAAGGATGTAAATCGAAATAACATCAAAAAGAATATGAATAGATATATTAAAACGAAAAAGGACATTTAAACTAAAGAAGGAAGGGGATATCGATTAAAATGAAAAAATATATTATAGAAGAAAAGAAACATTGATTAAAATGAAAAAAGAAATTTTTACTAAAGAAGAATGGAGAATCGCCGGTTATATTCTTCATGTTCTTGGTAAGTTGAATCTTATTCAAATTTTATAACGTCTAACGCAAGGATTCATTTATATTAGATTCTTTTTTCTTTATATAGCATGCTACAGAAAATTGCATAATTTTATATACTTATCTATGAGCTGTATTAGAGACGCTATGTTGTACACTATTTTGTATTGTTTTGTAATATAATATTGAAGAATGTATAGAGAATAATGTATTATAGAAAACATATAATTTCTTATTATAATTGCTCGCCGTATTTTACGTTTCTTTATTATTATTTCCACTATATTTAACATTTAATTCGTCCATGATGTATTATTGCATAATATTAAGTTCTGCATTAAGTCGAGTAGAGAAAAGAGGAGAAAGTCTAATTAGGGTTATGGGAATTAGGATGCTTCTATGTAGACGTTTATACGATTTATTCGGCTAAACGTATATTCACCTAATCGTATAGTCAAAATCTTGTTTACTAATTCCGTGATATCATTCCGTGTTTGCTACACCGATGGTACTATATGTTGACGTGTCCAACATACGGATTGATTTGCTTGCTTCATACTAGTTGAACTACTTTTTTCAGTTAATCAATTAGAATAGAGATACACGATTGCATTGTAACAAGAAGACTGAGAAACGCACAGACAAGCGGTTTGTCTTCGAGAGACAGGTATCAGTAGCCGAACCGATATCGTTTGGTTTCGTGATTCAACTTAGAAGTTTTTGTTTATCAATTATTTTACCTTCCGTTTGCATTATACGAAAGTCCATTTCTGAAAGGTTCAACGGGATTTTGACAGTCTTTTCAGATAAGTATGAAATTCTGAACGCTGACACAAATGTTTAAATAAATATTTAGGGCGCCTAGATAGCATACTAATAATTTAATTGATCGCTTTTAACATTTTCGGAAGATTCTGAAATATTTCTATCAAAAATAATATCTCTAACGGATCGAAATTTTTTAAGGATCAAGAGATTTCTTAATGCCAAGGCGAAAATCATTTAATTGTAACGATGTATTCGGAAGGAGTAATTGAGATATGTTCGATTGTCCACTTTGATATGTCCAAAACCTGTAATAATAATAATTTAGTTAATTAAAATTATTAATTAGAGAGACAGTACTATTTTTCTTAATTTTTCATAAGATCATTAGATTTTGTTTACAAACACTTTGCAGATAAACCTACATAATATCTTTTGTAGTATATACATAGGTGAACGTAATTTTCTTCATTCTTTGCAGGCGACAGCGAGATAGCTTCCATGCTCATTCGTCGCAGTGCAAAGGAAAACAGACACGGTAATCGTACAAATCAATCATTTTTTGACTCTCCACGTAGCGAACTAGCGTCATCTTAAACTTTAAATCTAGCAGAAAATAAATCAAAATCACTTCTTGCCTGGCAGGAATTCCTTAGCGCGTAACGTTTAACGGAATTTACTATTCCTTAACTAGTGGTTTATTTAACTCCTCGTACATCTATATACTTTAAATTATCTGAAGCATTAAGTTTGACGTTTCCACCTTTGGAAAATGAGGGCAAACCGCAAAGTCACTCAAAAGTTCATTTTTGTTGGCATTATGTGTTGCATCTACCCAACTCATATGCAACCACCCCGAGAACAAAATTATAAATTATTGAAATTTTAGTTTAAAATTATCTCATGTTCCTCGCTCGTTCCGATATTCGTAATGTTTCAGCAAACATAATATCGTTTAAATATTACGATCATGAAAACAATTCATCTGTCGATTATATATTACTTCTAAATTGAAATGCTATGATCGTTTGTAAAGTAATAATAATTTTCATTTCTTTAAAGTGAAAGGAAAATGATACAAATTCTATTTTCTTTCAGTAACTGTATAAAAAGCCCCGAATTATATATATTTTGATATTTTTCCGTATTTACCATATACTCGGCGCCCTTTCGAACGTTAATCAGCAGAAACACGGCATTTCATCCCGCAAACGTGGTGTATATTATAACATATTACATTTTTTTTATTACATTTTTTTTATTACAATTGTATTTGATTTATACAAATTTATATACATCGACGCACACATTTCTTGCAAAAGAAATCAAAATTATATTCCATATAATTTTCTACGATACCCATGATAAGTTTTGAAACAATTCAAGTATAAGATTTTGTTCTTGCTCTTAATTTGTCATAAATATGTTGAAAGATTTATTGTCATTAATTTGTTCGGGAGACAGTAAGGGCAGAGTAGCAGATCAATTTACATAATATCGGCCCATTTCTTAAACGGCTTTTTAATCTCCAACACTTTCCATATACATATTTGGTTGCATTTTCTTTATTATTGTTTTTTTTAATATCAATTTTATGTTCACTTACTTTGAATTTAGCATTTAATTTCCTTGGGAAAAATAAATTAAATAACCATAAATAAAACTTTTTTTAAATTAAACGAAAGGCAAACATTTTTCAACAGTCTAGTTTACATTTATCTTTGTTGCACAGATATATGAAAGTATGGAATCGGTATCACTTGTTTCATTTTACCGACATATATCTCTTTACTTGTTTCTTAATGACATCTTTTGTAGTATTTCAATTTATTTTTCAAGTTTCTCTTTAGTTTTATTTTCATTTATCAACATGTAGACAAATGGGTGAATAAATAGGTATATAAATGTATTAGATTCTAGTATATAGTAAGATATATAGGTATATATATATATATATATATATATATATATATATATATATGATAAACAAATTGTACTTCTTTATAAGGATACAATAAATTCAAGAATGAAATCACAGTTTGTCTTCCGTCTATTTTCTATCCCTCTATTTTTCATAAATTGATGAGATATTATGTCATCCCCGGTAATTTCATCACAATGTTACAAATAATTTTATCGATACTACCGTTAAAAATCCTTTTTTTTTCTCCTTCTTTACACTTTTTGAATTTTTTTCCCCTTTAATATTCCTTATCCGTCATTCTACATACGTATATAGTTTCTATCCTACTAATTTCTAAGCCTCCAATTTTCGTCCATATTTACTAATTCATATTTATTCATTGTTTGTAAAGTGAATGTTGACATTACGAGGAAATGAGAATTTTGAATATTGTATTTAGAAGGAATTGTAAACTAAACTTCACAGAAAAATTATCTTTCTCCAATAATTATAACTTAAACTTTGAGCGATGTCTATCGCTCGATCGAATAACAGTACCAAGAAAACAATATAATAAATCGCTACTGTGCTGGGCGAAGTATTACGTAAATGTTTGTTATATTTGCGCTCATTTGAGTAATAACGTCATTCGGATAACGGATCCGCAAAATAAAAATATTGTTAATAGAAATATAATAACATAGCAGCTATACTCCATTATACGTAATAAGAAATAAACGATTTAAGAAATATACTTTTTATATACGAATATACTAAGATTTAAGAATAATACTTTCCAAGAAACAAATCGGTTTAAAACTTAATATACTAAATATTTCATGACTAGGAGTAGGATTGAATCACTTGCTTAACTTTCCCTATCGAGAAAGAATTTTTTGGAAAGTGTACTTTTTCTTATAAAAGCATTAAATCAGTGACGTGTCCCATTGCACTGCAAAAGAGCTAATCGGGTAATTAAATGATGCATGCAAATAGTTAATTGAGATACACAGGTAATTGTATCGTCTAACTATGTTTGGCTTGCTGAGGAGATGAGAAATGAAAAAATTCCTTTCTCATTTTCGACCAAACCAGACAAGAGGTGTACGCACATACACTCGCAATACCGCGCATTCATTACCGCCCACTTGAACTAGCTTATATTAATAAGCTCACAAGAATACGCGTAGATAGAAGGAGGTAATAATAAATCGTTCTAACGATAAGTACGGAGAACCGTATTACGTAGATGCATATCATTAAATTTCAATCAATACTTATTAACAAGAGAATTCGCTCTACGCAGAAACATCAAGATTCCTTCATTTCTGCAATTCGTACATCGTATATTATAAATATTTTGGAAGCACACTTAGTGAAAATTACGATGTACAAGTCAAACATTTCTGATGTTTTTACCACATTGTGTGATTGTTTATATGTATAATAACGATAACACGATGACGTAAACGTGATACTATCATTTCTCGTATTATTAAAAAGTATTTATTATTATCTCGAAAATCGGTAAATATTTTGATCGTCTCTGCAGGTTTAATCATTTTGAAAGTTTATCATACCTTAGTTTCATTTCCATTTTTTCTCAGCTCATTCTTCAATCCATGAATAACCATTCTACTCTCATAATTATTTTTATTCTCGATAGTAGTTTCTGTTATTTCCCTATTATTATTATTATTATTCCCGATAGGTCTCGATGATCCATTCACCTTCCTTCTTACGATACACCGTATTTGGAATTTTCGAGGTCATATCGAGATTTGCAAAATCAATATTCGACCAGTGTCCAACATCGGTATGATTAAATTTAAATTTATCTGCGAAATCATCAGCGTCGTGATAAAATCTATCGTCTATTGAATCGTCAAAAAGCGTGAACTCATAATCTTTACCCTCACCTTTCACTCCTGCATCTTCTGTAACTTCTTTTTCTTCTTCTTCTTTTTCAGCAACATTGACTCACAGATCTTCTTTTTCGGATTCATTGTTAATCGCCCGAATATTTTCCTAATCGTTCCCGATCTCACCATGATATTAAAATAAATATGATTATGATATATATAATTTTCTAACTAATAATTATCCAGATTTACATTAGTTCTATATTCAGGAATATTGTCAATGTTATTGTTCATCTTCATTCTCTCTACTCGAATGCGTTGAATCCTTTTGAGGGTGGAAGAAGATAGATTCGACCATGAAATATTGTTTTCAACGAAGAAATATTCCCTCATTATAGCAAATATTCCATCATGATCCCCGATCTGCGTACACCGTTGGACGACGCTCCGACAAAACTTATGTAACGATATCGATTACATCCTTTTATAAAGATGCTTGGCTTTGGATCCTGTGAAAGGATATAGCCTAGTATCATCGTTCGAACGGAGTTTTGTAAGACAATATACACGAGACTCGAGAGGGTTCCTCATCAATACCATTAAAAATGTTGCCTTCCTCTTTCCCTTTTTGGTTATTAACGATCGCCTCTCGTACATGGTATAGAAGAAGATATAATGGTTAAATTCGACACCAGGACGTTTCAAAAGAAAATGCCTTGCTACTGATTCAAGCATGTAAATTTATAGTATTTCCTAGAAGCACTAGAAAAGTTTTCGAAGACGTTGATAATCTCAGATAATACAATATCATCGACCGAAAAAACGTAATTCAATGTATACCCTTTATGCATCTTATATATGGCTATGTATTTTTTTTTTTTAATTCGATCTATAACGTAAAGCATCAATGTACTGTCTATGAATTGTAACGAAAAACTGAAAATTTTTAAACACGAAATAACAAAAAGAAATCGGAAACAAAATATTTTAAGCGTAAGACATTTTTGGCCGACGCTTGATAGATGGGAATTAGAAATGTGTATAATAACGTTCACGTGGTACTTCTATCAGGAGAAAAAAATTAATTCCTTTTTCTTTAATATTAATCCTTGATAGGGAGCGATCAGTAAAACGCAGCAGAAGCGCTTCAACGATACGCAGTCACGTAGTATGGATTATTCCATATGGTAATTGAAAGGAAAGAATAAAAGGAACTCGAATAAAGGGGGATTGGTCAACACTTCAGTTTTTCCCCACTCATACCCTTTCACGGCACTTTCGGCTCTTTCCCACGGGGAATAGGATGTTTTGATTGACATGCATAAAGCGTATTCCTAAGAAATATACAAAAAGATAAAACTAAATTAGGAAAAAAAAGTATGTATATATCCGATATAATTAAAGAAGGAGAAGACTTGAATTCTACATTTCAAATTGTTGGTCATAATATTCGCGACATTTACTTATAAAATGTTCGTAAGATTTAATCTGCGTTTTTCGTAAATATTGAAATTGGGACGAAGTAATTGCTGCGTTGCGGGTATTATCCTGTTGATACGTATTGGTAGGATTTAAGGACAATGGGTGTATATAATACATTCTCTTGTCCTTATTATCAAGTACCTTCATTTGAACCCTTCCTTATTATATCTCTCCATCTGGTGCGGGCTTATATGCGCCAGTTCAAGTAGCCGGGTCGAGTGCGCGATCTTGTGTGCGTATGTACGTATGACTTTTGTTTTATTTTTATAACAAGGAAACTATTTTTTCATTTGTTTTCCTCTCATCAAACAAAGCAGACAATTGGATAATACGATTAGCTGTATACTTCAATTGCCTAATTAGATTCATCATTCAATAATGCGTTTACTTATCTCGCAGAGCAATGAACTATTTCCTTAGAAACAAATCCATTTGAAACGAAATATACGAAATATTAGTGTATGTAGAAATATAATGGGACTATGGTTTTGCATTCTCCAATAGGGAGTATATTTCTAGGAAAATGTACGTGTTCATATAGAAGAGTAAGGTCAGTCGTGATACATCGATGTGCGAAAGACATAACGAAGTAATTGAATAATATAGCTAAATAGATAATTGGATTATACCGCTAATCCTATTATCGAATATTCTGCCTGGTTTAATGAGATAATAACCATGGAATAAAAATCCTCCTTGTTTTTCAAAAAAGAGAAGAGGTGCATGCAGACTCGCGCACTGATTGCCGCCCACTTGACTGGCACCCTTCAGCGCGCACGTTCATGGAGAGAGAGATAATAATAAATCATTTAATATGATGGTGCTTGGCGATAGGTATGAGAGAAGGTATTACGTACGTGTAGATCCTTAAATCCCGATCAATACCAGTTAACCAAAGAATTCGCTCTACCTAGCCAATTAAATCGTTTAAATTCCTATATAACTGAAAATTCGGTTATATTAAAGTATATATATCAAGTATATTAAATATTATGAATATATTTGGACAATTTGTCGGGAATATTTTGATAGACGATTTAGAGCAACATCGAACTCAACATTTCTTCCGTTCTCAAGTATATTGAATGATTATTTAAATTGATAGGCTGATCTAAATGTGGACTTAATATTTCACCTATATTTTCATGCATTTGACTCTATTCTATTAATTTTTTGATCGTCCCGGCAGCTTTAATCCTTTTGCAAGATAGACAGCGCTCAGATTCATATCGAGTCTTCATTGATGAAGATCCCGCTTTCATGGTCGGACGACCCTTGAAGGAACTTTTTCGCATGCAATCGATTATATCCCCTAGCTAAAATCCATTTCAATCCTTTGGGAAAGGCATATTCCGTCTCTTCGTAACATCATTCGAATGAAGCATTCTAAAACAGCATATGAATCTGGTCCATGTTCGTATTCACTGCCTTTACAAATTTTGTCTCCTTCTTCTTCCAGCTTTATTTCAGTCACCTAAGAAACCGTATATAGATCTTTACTGATAATTTAAGGACAAAGGCGATCCATTAAAAAGAAATGCTTTGCCTTTAAATCTGTCACGTCGGTTTATAGTACTTCCAGGAAGCACTAAAAAAGTTACGGAAGACGTTGACAAACTAAGATAGTACAATACCGCCGACCGAAAATATGTGATTGAATATGTGCTTTCCATGTAGGAGATATGTCTATAATCTATTTTTCTTTCCTTCCTATTTTTAAATTGGAGCTATAACTTAGAGCCGATGAATTCCTACAAAAGCCTGAAAATATTAAAACACGATTAGTTGCTTCTCATAGTCATCAATTTGCCTATCATATAATTTTTATTAAGACAAAAGGAAATCGGAAAAAAGTACTTTTGCATGAATAACATTTTTAGCCATCGTTTTTCTGAAGGGAATCAGAAATGTGTATATTCACGTGCACAAGATATTTTCATTATGAGAGTATATCAATAAGAAAATTAATTTTTTCTATTTCAATATTTATCCTTGCTAGAGAGCGATCAATAAATATGAATCAGAAGCATTTATTTCAATATGTATTTGTGCAATATGGATTAATTCATATGGTAGTTAAAAAGGGACGGTAATAATATGTCGAATTAAAACAGATTGGATGGGAAATTCATTTCCTCCCAACCCATATCCTCTTCAGCCGCGTAATGGGAAATTTTTATTGGTTTGCGTACAGCGCATTGAAATGAAACACATGAGAGAACAGATTATATAATGAAAGAAAACTGTGAATATGGGGAAAGATTTTCTCTGATTCCATATTCCTTATTTTGCGTAATAAAGGAAAAGAAATGATATTTTCAAGAGATAAGAAAAAAACAAGAATTTATTTCTTATTGATTGTCATTTTTAAGCATACAAATTAAAACAAAATTGAAAATTGTCAATTTTCTTTTGTTAATTTCAAATAGCAAATTGAAAAGAAGAAAAATGAAGAAAAATAAAACGGAAAGTTATATGTCGAATTAAGAGAGATTGTTAGAGAAGTTTATTTGCTCTTAATTAATTTCATTTTCCGTCCGTGAAAGCAATCAATACGTAAAAACCTGTCTTGGTGGCGCATTCTCGGACGTTAACTATCAAGAAATCGATAACAATTTGTTGCGCAAACGCACTTCTACGATTGACATCATATTATGTATATAACTTTGAAATGAAATAAAGTGTTACGATGATATTTAATTTACATAACGTTCAGGAACGTCTACAAATTTCCGTATCTTTGTAATAAAATCAAAATTTTATCCCTTATTATTTTCTACAATATTTATGATACGATATCTAGTTAATTTGGCCATTCTTGATTTGCTTTATTCTGCCATTTCAATAGAAAAATCAAGGGAACATGCATTTCTCAAAAAATTGCGTCCCATTAACTCAACCCTACCAAATTTCTCACTAACTCTGTGGTTCTTTCGGAGAGTTGATACGTGAAAGAGAAGAAGTTAATATCGGGAAGCGAAGAACTATGACGAAAGATTTTCTCTGTATATATGTATTCTATTATTGTGCAATTACGGAAATGTATTCTTCGATAACTTGAGCAATATGTATTTGTTAACAAGAAAGAAAGGTAATATTTGGAGAAAATGTTTGCAAGGAGTATGGAAGTAGATATAACTTGAGACGAGAAAATTTTTTACGACAGAAGATTTTGGAATGAGAATTACATAGTACGAAAATTGTAATATCATTAATATCTGTTAATATTAGAATACTATTTTTAAGCATAACCTGAAGTATGAAAAGAAGAAACATTACAAATATCGTATACGAATTAACGAATAATTTTGTAGCAATCGATGCAAAGTAACTTTAGTAATTGCCATAATTACTATTATGGAAATTATAATGGCAATAACTATTAACATTAATTAATTATATTAGAAGTAATTAGAGTTTCAAGCGATTATATTCCCTTAAAGATAGACGAATAATAGTCAATTTCATTGGAAGGTTCCAAGACTCATGAGATAATTTCTCGTGTACATAGAGTATATATAAATATAACTACGGAACTACAGAAAGGGGGCAACTTATCGCCCCCGTGCGTTCTAGCTAGAGAATTAAAATGTAGGAAGCTTGGTCTTCTAACGGGACGATGTGTGATTCATTTCTGGAGGTCATTCCTTCAGTGGGTTTGGAACCAGTAACAGCAATTGAGTGCCATACGCGAAATAATCTCTTACTGTATATACTTCGTACGTCCCAAAGAATGTCTTGACAAATAATCTAAACGACGAAATCAATTTCATCAGTCATACTAGTCATCCGTTTATTACATCAATATCCTTTATATTTTGTTGTAGCTATTTGTATAAGATCTATTATAAAATTTCATTTCTATATTATATAAATGGCATTTAGAAGGCATTTAAAAGGCACCATTTGTTTTATGTTCGGTAATTATACAATTAAAACGATTGAATGACTTTTATCAGTCCTAACCAATCTACGAAATTGGACCTATTTTAGATATAGGGAATAAATTAAAGGTAAAAGCAATTCCAATAGGCAACATTTATTGCGAAGAATCTGAATTTACCAATATCTAAATTATAATACATTCAAAGAAGATACAGGCATTTCAAGTATATTAATCAACGAGCAATGGCTGCTTACATTTTCCAAATGCTTCTTGATCTTCTGTTTTCACAGTCCAATGTGCTACATTATAAAAGACGACGTTCATATAGAAAATTGGACAAAAATAGGTGAAAAGTTAGTTATATTAGATCTCTTCGTACCTCGTTTATTAAAATCCAGTATTCAAGTGGATGATTGGTATCGTAATTGCTTAGCAATGGCAACATGTTGTTTCCACACACCAGATGACTAGGTGCATTTCTCGCCAAATAGACTTGAATACCATCCGGAGGATTTGTGATGGTTCAATTTCAAATAGCACATCCTCCCTGAAAAAATTCAATACAATATTATAAAATATACCTATAGTACAGATTTCACATTGAACATTATATTTCAGAATAAAAGTTTATATTTAATCTCTAAAATAACTAATGATTCCATGAACAAAGCATTGGTTGATTTACCATTTAAATATTAGAGTAAACAGGAAAACATTTTCAAACCTTAATCTGGTTGATGGTCGGACATTTCTACTATCCACGCAGGATGTATCCTCGGATGTACGGAAGAAGAGAAGGTGCCAATTTAAATATGTTTCACTTCGGATGTCGAATAATTAAGTGTCACGGTGGCCGTAGTTGCAATTCGTGTATCTTCTTTGAAATGTATTACGATCTAGATATTGCTAAATTCGGATCCTTCGCAATAAATATTGCCTATTGGAAAAAGGTTTTCCTTTAAGTCGTTTCGGTCATCCCTAAAATAAATAAGAATTCGTAGATTAGTTATGACCTACGAAAGATATTCAATTGTTCATCTAAGTTGTGTAGTTATCAAGGATAAATCGTGTTACACCCTTTTAAGTGATATAAAGTACTTTCTCTGAGATGCAACAAATAATTATTAAGATGATATTCATTAGGAAATTCAGTTTCATTTCCCTAACGTATAATTGAAATTTTATAATAAATTATATACTAATGATTACTGATAACTTTATCTTAAATTGATAACATAAACGGAAGACTAGTGAGATTGAAGAAATTGTTTCCACCGGTTGAACTGTTTGTATAATTACCTTTCGTGACGTATGATGTATAAAAGTAGCAAAAATATATCGTAAGGCACTATCTGGCGTACTGCCAGTTTCACAGCCACCGAAGAAATGACCAACGGTTTTATAGCACGTCCGCTGACATCAGGTATTCATCCTCCACACCCCGCCATCGCGATGGGCGTTACCATAGCGACCGAGAAGGCGCCCTCTGCAAAGGTTTATTACGTTTCACGTAGAAAAATCAATATTTCCTTTTACACGATCTGACGTTCCGGAATGTCCGTAAGCTGCGAGGAAATGGAGTTCTCCTTACATCTCTATTAACTGATTGTGTCATCATCCTTTTTCTACTATGCTTTTCTTTCGCATCTTCTCTTTCCCTACTTCAGTTTACAATTTGAAACTAAAAATCAACTAAACAATTTTAAAAATTGGCAAATAATGTTTTTCCCGTTCTTGTCGTTAAAAGTTTAACAATAAGAATCAATTTGGAGCACAGAATATTGTTTGACATTCTTTTTGTAATAATACCTTCTATTCTTTTTCTATTATTTCAGTTAACAAGCATCTCTCTTTCTTTATTATGCAGTAGCAATGATATGGATTCAGAGGAAACCGTTCGTCATATCTATTTCTTTTTCATCATTAATATCATCTTCTTCTTTTTTATGTATTTTGTACTTCCACTTCATGTTTTACGCTTTGAATACGATTTATGGAGGTAAATCGATATTTTCCATTACGTGGTCGAACGAGCCGAAAAGGGCGAAAACGATTTGACTGAGTGGAAACGAGTTTATCGACAAATCCTTTTTAATTCCTCATATTAGTACTGATCCTTTTTCAATACCGTATGAAATAACCCATATTGCACAAATACGTAGTGAAATAAACGCTTCTGTTTTATGTTTGTTGATTGCTCACTACCAAGAAATAATATTGAATGAATGGAAATTAATTTTTTTGTTAATAAAAATATCTTGTGAACGTTATGATACACATTTTTAATCCCATCTATAAAACGTCGGCGAAAAATCTTGTCCATGCAAAAAATATTTATTTTCCGATTTCTTATTGTCATAATATAAATAGCATAATAGGCGAGATGATCAGCATGAGCAGTATCCAATTGTTCTTTAAAATTATCAGTTTTTGTTACAGTTCATCAGTGACATATTGCTTTATGTTATAGGACGTGTTGAAAGAAAGGAAATGGATATGTACATCCATATATCTCGTGTATAGAGAACACACATTGAATTACATGTCATCGTTCGATTGTATTGCATTATTTAAGCTTATCAGTGCTCGAAAAGTGTTAGGTGCTTCCTTGGAAATTATAAATCAACATGCTGCATCTAGAAGCAAGGCGTATCGTTTTTAAACACACTTCTTGTCTTTAAGGAATACGGAGGAACATGTTACATACCGTGTTCATTATGTGATCGAGAATACCCAGGAAAAGGAAAAAGAAGACAACATTAGTAATGGCAGTGACGACAAACCTTGATGAGCCTTACATTGCTCCGTTTTACAAAGCTTCATTCGAATGGAGGTAGGAAGAGACGGCATATTACTAATTGAAAGGACCGAATGGTAAGCGGCTTTAACCAGAGAATATCCTCGATTGTGTTGAGACTGATTTGTCGATGGGATGGACGACGTTGCAAAGGGATTCTGGATTAAAGTGGAATTGAAATGGAACTCAAACAGTTTTATCTTTGAAAATGATTAAATCTGCATGTACGATCAAAAGATTCATCCATTTTCGATATAATGTTAGCGCGGGGACACTTTTAAATTATGCGTTTAATATTCGGTGTACGTTTATGTCACCCTGTCATCGTTATACTCGTTTAAATAATTATTTAAACTATTTATGAACTAATTATTAAACTGATTATCACACTGAGTTTAAATAATTGTTTAATATTACTATACCGGGAGGAAACGTTTAATTCAATGTTCCAAATTGGTTATCATAATATTCACAATATTTAATGTACATTTTCGGTTATATAGGAATTTTGACCAATTAATTTGCTGGTTTTCTCGAATCTTCTTGTGAAATATTGATCTGAGGTATAATGATTTGCAGGTGCGTAACACATTCCCTCATAATTATTGTCATGTCCCTTCATATTGAAAGTATTATTCTTGCCCCTCTCTATCTGATTTTTTTCCTTTGCGCGTGCGTGGGCTTATTCAAGTTAAGGGGATGAGTGTACGATCCTAAGGGCGTGTGCGCGTATAACTCCTCTCATATCCCGAAAATAAGACAGGTATTTTTGTATTTGTATTCTTCTCATCGAACGAAGCAAACATTTGCATAATAAGATTACTTTGATGCAAAAGTTAGTTACCCTGTAAGATCTTTTGCAGAGCTATGTACCGCGTCACTGATTAAGTTTTTACGTAGTCACGTCTACATTTTCCTAAAAATTTACTCCCGATTGGAGAATTTTAAAAAATTATCAAATTATACTTCTAGTTATTCAATATTCCATACACTGCGTTCTTTATTTATTAATTCCAAGCAAAATATTATATTATTGCAATCATTTATTTCTCGTTACGTACAACTGAGTATAAAGCGATTTTATTATATTTCAAGTAACATGATATTTGTATTTTCCGAATATATTATCCGAATGTTTTGATTTCTCAATAAGCGCATGTGTAATATAATATTGACATAATAATTCTCCCAATATGATGGAGATTCATAATACTAATTAATATTATTATTATTTTTATATGAAAACATATGTTGTAAATGTTGTAGAAAGATTGCCTTTCTATGAAATTATATTTCCTTCTACAAACAGGTCCTTAAATTCTACTGTCTACGTAATGCCTACACTATTCTTCACGAAAAATATATATGTATGAATAATTAAGTACCAAAAAAAATTCCCACCCCGAAAAGGAGATATGAAAAATTACATTTTTACAAAATATAATGATTGAAAGTAATAGAGGAAATCAAAAACAGAAAAATGGATAAAGTCCAAAAAAAATCTCCCTTTACGGTATTAACGATTCTAAATTATAGGTAACATTTCGAAGGGATTACTAGGGATGATATCCTGATTAGTATATGGAAACTAATGAATGGAAACAGTGCACGCTCCACTAATTAAATAGTTGTCTACCTATTTGCGGTAATTGATTTACCCGTTTGTTGGGAATGGAGATGTCCTTCAAGCAAGTTTGTAGGATTTTCTGAAGAGGTATGATCCAGAATAATATATAAGCTCCCAATTATTCAGGATAATGGAAACAATATATATCATTTTAGACAAGATGCACTAAGATAGATAAAGCATATTTGAATTTTACGCCTTTTAATATTATCGCAAGAATTTATTTTCATAAGATTTTTTTTTTATTTACCATGTTATAGACAATCGCATAATTCTGTATAGATATCTATGAGTTATATTCGTGTCGCTATATTATATTATAACATTTCGTTTTTAATACTAGGATATACTGCTTTAAAATATATTTTAAAACATACTAAAAAAGAAAGTTGTATAGATTTTTATTATTATTTTACACTATATTTTACACTGTGCAATTCCTCTTTGATATATTATTGTATAAGATTGAACAGAAAAGAAAGTATAAATAGAGTTACTGGATTCAGGCTATTTTTGTTTAGATATTTATACAATTTAATCCTATAATATCATGTAGAACTGTTGTGCAGCTGTTGAATATTCCATGATATTTTTCCGTGTTTGCTATCCCTATGATACTACTGATTGACGAGTCCAACATACTGGTTGATTTACGTGCTTGTTACAAGATGAGGTACCTCTTTGTGTTAATCGATTGGAATAGAGGTACACGTTCCAATTATAACAAGAGACCGGAAAAACGAATGGACAAACGGTTTGTCTTCGAAAGACATATATCGATACCCGAACCGATATCGTTTGGAATTATCATTGAATCTAGTAGTATACGTTTTTCACTTATTCCACCTTCCGTTTGCATTATACGAAAATCAATTTCTGAAAGTTTTTGACATTTTTTCTGTTAAGTATAAAATTTTGAATGTTGACTCAAATGTTTAAATAAATAATTAGGACGTTAATAAAGTACATAATAGATTAATTGAACATTTTGATCCAATGTTCGTATGTTTGATATGTCCTGTTAACATTATCGTTATTGGCTTTCAAGTAATGAAGCTTCAGGGAATAATTAATAAGACCGGTCAATCGAAATAATAATATTGATATTTCTCTATATCCGAATATATATATATATATATATATATATATATATATATATGTACCTATTTATAATTTCTTGTTCGTGGATTATTGTGATGATCGTTCCTTGTCACGTAGTTATTGTTTCATACGATCGAATCAACGAGGGAAATATAAAAATTTGCTTAAAGAGAAATAGATGGATTTGTGCTTCATTGCTTGCTATGCAGTTCTCTTCTACTACCAAAAATGTCTTGAATAAATCTAAATCTGATAGAGAATAATAATGTTTTACTTTAAAGAAATAAAAAGGGTAGAAAAAATGTAAAGTGTTAATTTGGTATTTTCTTTCATTCCTAGGATAAAGTTTCGATGCGGTCTCATTACAAACATTGCTAGAAGTTGATGTTCCTTATATACGCGTCGACAAGGGTCGAGGCAAAATTCAAGGAACCATTAAAGAGATATATCAATGGGAATTTGAAGAGAGAGAAATATTAAAGGAATATGAAAACTACTAGGTGCATCTATTGTTGGCAATCTGCTGTAAGTAATTTTTTATTTTCTTGATTAGCGACGAGTAATAATTATAATGATAAAATGTGCGAAAATTCCGCTTTAAATTTCTAATTTGATCGTATTATAGTCTTATTGCTATGGAGAGAATAACCATAGCGATTGGATTCCCAAAGATATTGGTTTCATAATCCCATATCTTGTTACATAGAACCAGAGAACTGAACTTATTCTAATGATACATACATACCTGTATTATTACGGAAACATAGTATGATATTTGCAATAATTAAGAAAAAAACCTTGGAATATTAACATCTAACAGTCTTTTATTTTAATTAATTATCTATTAAGTTAATTAATTACAAAAGAGTATTTCATCCGATCGATAGTGATATGATATTACGGTTTAAAAGTTATCATGGATCTCATCTTCCAAAATATTTAACAGTAATAATTTGCTTGAAAACATGTATTCATAGAGAGAGATACAACTATCTTAGCTAGTTCATTACATTTTTTTGCAATTACTTTAGAGAAAATCTTATACAATGATTAGTTTTATATACACGTACGTGAATGTAATTTTATTCATTCTTTGCAGGCGACAGTGAGCTAATTTAAAAGCGATAGCTTCGATGTTTATTCGTCGGTGTACAAAGGAGAACTGATCCGATAACCGTTCAAATCAATCATTTGTTGACTTCACACGTTGCCAACGACCGCCGTATTTAAAAATTTAAGTCTAGTAGAAAATAATTGAAAATTATTTGTTGCTTCGGAGATTTTCCCTGGAGTGCAACGTTTAATGTAATTTACTATTGCTTATACCGTTGGTCGTTTAACTCCTCGTGAATCTATATCGTTTACACGAATTTAAAATTATCAAAAAAATTAAGTTTGAAATTTTCACTTTTATAAAGTGAAGGCAATCGTCAAAGCCATTCAAAAGTTCATTTTTGTCGACATTAGATGCAGCGACGCAACTCAGATGCTACTACCGCGAGATCAAAATTATAAAATCGATCTGCAAATTAAATGATACAGCTAAATACCTAATCGTATTATCGTATTGTCTGCTTAGTTTAATGAGATAAAGACAAATGAAAAAATTTTCTTCTTTCCTCTTTTCATAGTAAGGGAGGAGATATAAGCACGCACGCCCACGGGATCGCGCACGTATTACCGCCTACATGACCTAACACGCATGCGTGCGCACAATGATCACGGATATGGAGGATCACGGTATGAATGGTTCAATAACACGGTACCTGACGATACATATGGAAGACCGTAATGTGTACGTGCATTTTCATTAAATCCCAGTCAAAATTCGTGTCGCGTAATAAATTAATTCGTCCAAACACCTATATTTCTGAAATACATTCATTATATATTATTTTTATGTACATGAATATTCTGACAAGCAATTTGGAACATTCAATCAAACATTTCCTCTCTTTTTCTATTTTTTACTTTTCATAATTAGTGAAACTGATGCTACAACGATGACATGATGATGTAAATGTACGCTGAATATTTAACGCATTAATGTTTTATTACCTCAAAAAACGGTAAATCCTTTAATCGTACATGAAGATTTAATCATTTTCAATGATAAACCTGTCTGACATTTCAATTCCACTTTAATCCATATTCCGTTAACATGGACGAACAACCCTTCGACAAATCTCTCCAACCATTCTTGATTATTTCCTCTAACTTATACTGCTAACTTTGGATTCTTTCAATAATGTATTTTCCGTCTCCTAGTGCAACCATTCGAATGTAAAATGGCGCAATATTAATCCCGTCAAGGATCGTCGTCACCATCATTATAAACCTTTTGTCTTCTTCTTCCTCTTCCTTCTGGTTAATCTCGATTACATAATGAAGACGGTATGGAGCACAATACTACGGATCACGTAAAGACAAGGACGATATTTGGAAAGAAAACGCTTTCTTATCAAACCCACCACGTTGATTGATAGTATCATCAACGAAGAAGCACTAAAAATGTTTCGGAAGTCGTTGATAATATTAGGTAATAGAATACCGCCGATCGATACTATGTTATTCAGTGCCCGCGCATAAGATATATGGATATATATCTTTCTTTTCTTCCTTTTTTTAAATTCGAGCTATAATGTAAGGCGTCATGTCGCCTCCGAAGAATTGTAACAAAAAATTGAAAATGTTAAAGCACAACGTTTTGGATCCCCGACATATTCGAAAGTCAATTGCTTGACATTCCAAGATAGATGAAGATCTTTTTGACGAAGGCCTCCTCGAAACTATTTTCTTACAAATGTATTTGTTCATGCTGATCAATTCACATGTGTACATCTCATGCTGATCAATTCACCCTCGATGTTATTTCTATTATAATAAAATATTCTTTACATAAACAAGTTCATTATCCGAGTTTATTTCCTATTAATTAATTTCATTTTTGATCTTTCCGTCCGTGAAAGCAATTAATGTGCAACAAACGTAATAACGCTTTCTGTTTTGCGCACTTTCACACGTAAGCTCTCAACAAATCAATACTTTATCGCGCAAACGTAGTCCTACAACTGGCATCATATAATATATCATAACTTCAAAACCAAATACATTATTAACGATGCTTAATTTATATGAGTTTCTAGATATCGCAGAACATATTTTCTTATAAAAGGACCAAAATTGTATCACTAATAATTTTCTATCACATCTGCGATAAATTTTGAAGCCATACTTTTCCAACATTTTCTTCCCTATCTACGAGATCTCCCGGTTTTCTTGTTAGATGATATAACTGTCACTACTGTTGTTTTCATCCAGATTTACTTTTATACTTAAATGCCGAAGCAATCGATGCTATGTTTATCGAGTGGTAAGATATTTTCATTATTTATTATAAAATTTATATCATAGGCATGTTTTGTAATAATTTATTGACTTTTTATACAGATTTTACAAAGTCGGCGAGGATGTTTCTATTGATAATTGAATTCATTTCAAATCTTCCACGTGATATGAAACCCAAGTTGGCGAGAAAAGCACGTAATTACCCGGTGTATGGAGACAACGTGACGCCATTGCTAACGCATTATTATAGCAATCATTGATCTTGATATTAGATTTAATAAACGAGGTACGAAGAGATCGGATATAACTGGTCACGTATCTTATCCAAACTTCCATATTAATTCCAATTCCTGCTGGGTCCAATTGTCTGCTTGGTCTGATACGAGGAAAGCAAATGAAAGAATGCTCTCTTTATTATCCAAATAAGAGAGGATTCGTACGTACAAACGTTCACAGGACGGCGCACTCAATCCCAGCCACTTCAACTGATGCAGATAAGCGCGCACCAGAGGATACACAGATGGGGAGATATAACAACGAAGGGTTCCAAACGAAGGTACTTCACGATAAGTGCGGGAGCACGTACATACATACATTATCACTAAATCTCTATCAAGAGGTTGCAACAGGGTAATTCGTGCTAAGCAACAATTACTTCGAACAAATTTCCATATCTATGAAAAACGCAAATTAAATATTACGAATATTTTTTAAGTACATGTCGTGATCATTAAGACAAACAATTTGAAACGTAGAATTCAACACTTCTCCTTCTTTAATTCTATCGAATGGTTACTTCAGTTAAATAGAGGGAATAACGATGACGTAAACGTGGACTCTCTATTTCACGTATAATTTAAAAGTATACCACTGCTAATTATTACTTCCAAAAACAATGAATCTTTTGATCGTCCCTGTATGTTAAATTATTTTGTATGATAAATCTCCCTCAATTTCATTCCAATTGTCCTTTGATCCATGTACCGCTTGAAACGTTGGACGGCCCATCGACAAATCTTTCCGAGTACAATCTCATATATCCCCTAACTAAAGCCGCTTACGATTGGATCCTTTGATAAAATCCCATTTTCTCGTACCACTGTTCCAAGTTTTACAAAACTGCGCCACATTGGTCTTTCCAAACTTCATCGTCAAGCACAAATGTTTCACCTTCTTTTTCCTCTTCCTAGGTATTCTCAATCGCATAATGAACATAGTATCAGATCACATAAAGACGAGGACGATGCTGGAAAAGAAAACGATAACTTATAGTACCTCGAAGAAGTATTAAAGATGATTTAAAAATCTTAGATGATACAATTCCACCGATCGATACCATATAATTCATAGTCCGCGCATAAGATATACGCATACGTATTTTTCTTTCTATTCTTTCTTTAAATTTGAGCCATAATTCAGGGTGACATCACGGCCAATGAACTGCAACTAAAACCTGAAAATATTAAAGCACCATTAGACTCCTATATTGATCAATTCGCACATGATATAATCTTTATAGTGACAAGGAGAGATCGGAAAGAAAACATTTTTTGCACGAACAACGCTTTTAATCAACGTTTCTTAAGAGCATATCAGTACTGTGCATATTAACGCCCGTAAGATATACGTATTATGAAAAATTATCAAGAAAACCTTTTCATTCGATATTAATCTTTGATACAGAGCAATCAATAAGTACGGGGCAGAAGCGTTTGTTGCAATATTAATTACGCAATGTAGATCAAATGAATTACTTCAAAAGGTAGTGACCAAAAAGTAAAAACTTGTCGTATTACTAGGGATTGATCGAAAGATTCGTATCCCCCACCTCGCATCCTTTTCGGCCTTTTCGGCTCTTTCGACCATGTAATAGGAAATGTGCTCTGATCTTCAAATGAAACACGTAAAAGGAAAACACTAATACTAAGAAAATAAAATAAATACGACAAAAGATTTTCTCTGAATTCCTACTTTATATTATCGATCAACAAAGCAGTAATAAAAATTTAATATTAATCGCATCCTACACGGCATTATGATATGTATTACGATGTTCAGGGTTACGTTAAACACACGTAGCCCGTGAATAGTAATGGAGTATTACAATTGATCGAACTAAACTTCTATATAATGCGTATTTAAGGAGTATATGCTTGAAATTATAAAAAATGTTCTTTACTAATTCGATACATTACGATGAACTTAAATTCACAAACAATCTATTTCAAAGTACATTTTCTTTGAAGAAATTGATCTCTATGAGAAAATCGGCTACTTTCATTTCCGTTTAAAGTTCTCCGTCGGATATAGACCTACTTGGCGAAATTCTAATCCAATCTAGTTTTCAATAAATGAATATATCAATGCAGCATGACGAAAAAGTGATTATCCATTATTTAACCAACCTCTATTGCAACATCACGTTGCAGTAAATCAACATCAGAAGAGATAAGGACATTTAATCTACGAGCAATGGCTGACAATGTTCGTTCTTTGGTTAGATTTTCCAACTGCTTCTTGAAACACTCTTCTGTTTTCACAATCCAATGTACTATATTATAAAAGATGGAATTAATATGGAAGATTGGATAAGATACGTGACGAGTTATTTATATCCGATCTCTTCGTACCTCGTTTCTTAAAATCCAATATCAAGATCAATGATAGCTATAATAATGCGCTAGCAATGGCGTCACGTTGTCTTCATACACCAGATAATTACGTTCTTCTCTCGTCAACTTGGGTTTCATATCACGCGGAAGATTTGAAATGAATTCAATTATCAATAGAAACAACATCGCCGACTTTGTAAAATCTGTGTAAATATTCAA
Organism: Vespula germanica; assembly: GCA_905340365.1. Classification (NCBI taxonomy): domain Eukaryota; kingdom Metazoa; phylum Arthropoda; class Insecta; order Hymenoptera; family Vespidae; genus Vespula; species Vespula germanica. The sequence continues at coordinate 160,178 of HG996541.1, forward strand.
TAAATAATTACGTTATACATCCATCATACAGATTTTATATTCCATATTACGTTTTAGAAAAAAAAATTATATCTTATCTCTAAAATATCATACCATTTCATAAACACATCATGGATCGATTTAGCAGTTAAATATAGGAATGGAAAAGAGATAAACGTTTTCATTTCCTAATCTGGTTGATGGTCTGATATTTGTACTATCCAAGTAGGACTTATCGTAGGATGTAAAATGTTTAGTCATCGCGTTGCGTATAGTTGAAATCCTTGTATCTCCTTCTGACATAATTAGAATTTAGATATCTGTCAATTCTGCTCCTCTGCAATACTTCTTTGTTATTGGAACTGCTCTTGCGTTCATTTAGTTTTGTATATCACTGAAATAGTTTAAAATTCGTAGATTAGTTAAGACTTAGGATAGACGTTCAGTTGTTCATTTAAATTGTGCAGTCATCAAAGGAAAATCCGGTTATGCCCTTTTTTAAGCGGCATAAAGTTCCTTCTCCAAGAAGCAACGAAATAAGTGTTAGGGTGGACCTGGTCACGATAATCAGTTTCATTTTCATATTATAGAACTGAGATTTTAAAATAAATTATAGACTAATGATCACTGATATGAATTTACCTTATATGAATAAATTAAACAAAAGACTAGCGGGAATGAAGGAATTGTTTGTACCGTTTGGACTGTTTGTAACTTTCCTCTGGTACGTATGAAGTAAAAACGCGATTATCTAGCACCTACTTACGTATTACTTTCATTTTAATTATTAGAAGAACGACTCCTAAAGGCGAGATTCTTCCCCTAACCGCCACACCCTAGTACCGAGCAAATTACGGAGGCTGATCACGGTGGGATGAGTCAGCACATTCGACGCAAGTAAATCGATACCGCGTATTACACGATATAAAGAGTCGAAATGTCATGCGGATCAGAAGGAAATAAATTTTTCAATTGTTCTCTATTCCCTGGACAAGTTATTTTCCTTTTTTAATTACTTTAAATAGGAGCTGTATTATTTTTTTCATCTTCTTTTTCTTTAGAATTTACAATTGGAAATTGGATAAAAAATGTTGATAACCGGCCATCAATATTTTTCTTGCTTTTATTGTTAAAAATATTTATCAGTAAGTATTACTTTCGACAAAGAAATATTACTCGATAATTTGTTTCGTAATATTACCTACTATTTTTTTTTCCATCGTTTAGGTTAACAAGCATCTCTTTACTGTGCCCATCTTTACTGTGCATTTGCAAGGGAATGTGGATTCAGAGAAAGTTATTATATTTATTTTCTTTCGTAATATTAGTTTAGATTATTTCCTTTTGAATATTTCATTTCAGTTCGCTTTACGCAAATCAATCGAAACTTCCTATTTAGCGGTCGAAAGAGCCGAAAAGGGTCAGAAGAGCATGAGTGGGGGGAAAAGAATTTGTCGACCAATCCCACCAGATTCGACGTACTTTTTTCCATTTAACTGCGATATGAAGTAATCCATATTGCGCTACGGCATATTGCAACTAACGCTTCTGCTTCGTTTTATTGATCGCTCCCTACCAAGGATTAATATTAAATGAAAAGGAATTAATTTTTTGGTGACATTTCTTCCTAATAAAAGTATTTCGTGAACGTTATTATACATCCGTTTTGAATTCCCATCCGTCAAACTTAGGCCAACAACATTTTTTACGCAAAAAATATTTCTTTGGCGATCTTTTTTTTCATTTGGTCTAAAAAATTTTCAGTCTTTCTTTATAGTTCATCGACAGTGACGTGATGCTTGCTGTTACGGGACGAATTTTGAAAAATGAGATAAATGATGTTCCATATATCTCATGCATGGAGAGCACATATCGATTTACTCGTTATCAATCGGTGATACTGCGTTAACTAAAATTATGAACCCCTTCCAAAACTTTTATAGTGCTTCTAGGGAATACTATCAATCAACGTGTTGGAATCAATAGCAAGGCAATTCCTTTTGAAAACTTACCGTAATACCTTCTTTTATACCGCGATCGTCAGGTGATCGATAATAACAAGGAAGGGAAATAGGAAGGCAAGATTTTTAATGGTCATAACGACGAACCTTCTCGAGTCCCATGTATAATGGTTTACCTAACTACGTTCGAACGGTGGTACGAGGCTAGGGAATATATCCTTTCAAAGGATCCTATGGTTAGCAGCTTTATAAGAGTATATAATAGATTACGTTCTGAAAGGTTTGATATAGGGTCGTCCGACGGTGGACGCGGCTCGTGCATCAAAGTACAACATTTGCTCTAATGAGGGATTATCCCTTCATAGTAAATAATATTTCATTGAGGTATCCTTTTGAATTCCAACTTCTTCACCCTCGAAGAAATTCAATGCAGTCGAGGAGGGGATATGAAGATCAATAATAACGTTGGTAGTATTCTTTGATATCGAACTAATGTTAATTTCTATAGCAATTAGTCAGAAAGTTATATACACCATAATAATATTTATTTCAATCCCATGGGTGAGATTAGGAACGATAAGAAAAATCTTATGGCGATTAACAATGATTTCAAAAAGGAAAATCTGGGAATCAATGCTGAAGATGAAGAGGAAGTAAAAGGAAGTACAGGAGATGAAGAAGTTGAAGGTGAGGTAAATATAAGGAGTAAACCCTCGTTTACGATTGAATCGACGTTACATTTTATCTCGACGACGATAATTCCATTGGCAAATTTAGTTCTAATCAAACCGATGTTGGTCTGTGGCCGAATATTGATTTTTTAAAACTGGATTTGATTTCGAAAGTTCCTAAGACGGCGTATCGTAAGAACGAAGTCGAATGGATCATCGAGACATTTCGGGAATAATATTAATAATGTGGAAATAACAGAGAATAATATCGAGAATAGAAACGAATAATAGTTTCGAAAGCTTATTCATGGATTCAGGAATGAGCTCAGAAAAAATCGAAATGAAACCAAGGTAGGTTTAACTTTCAAAATGATTAAACCTGTAGGGACGACCAAAGGATACACCGATTTTCGATATAATAATGAATAGTTTTAAATCGCACGAGAAATGTTAATTCCACGCTTACGTCACCTTTCCATCTTGAATTCATCGGATTAAATTAAGTAAACCTTCAATTAAATAAAAAATAGAAGAAATGTTGAATTAATTTTCTAAAGTGTATGTCATAATATTCACGTCGTGTACTTAAAAGATATTCATAATATTTCATTTATGTTTTGCACAAAAATACGAATTTCCACGAATTTATTTGCTGCGTAGCCAGGATTCTCTCGTTAGTACGTTCTGAAAGGGATTTAATGAAAATGCATAAGCGTATTACGTTCTTCCAAACGTATCGTAGAGTATTAAACGATTTCTTAATATCTCACTCCATGCACGTGTGCTCTTGTGCGAGCTTATACGCGCCAATGCAAGTGTGCAGTAATGGGTACGGGGTCCTGTACGCGTTTAGTATATCTCCCGTCTGATTATGAAAATAATAAATATATTTTTTAATTTGTCTGCCCCTTACGAAACCATAGAGCAGATGGAATAATAGGATTTGCTATATAACTCAATTATCTATTCAGCTGCATCGTTTAATTATGAGAACTTGAGAAATTATCTAATCAAATTATTGTCACCCAACATTTCGTATATCATCTTCTATACTAATTAGTTCCTTACAAAATATCGTATTTATTCACTCGTTTATTTCTTATTACGTGTATCAGAGTATAATGCTATATAATGCTATAGGAAGCTTTTCCATGAAATTACTCTACATTCTCAATATGATTTTTTGAATTTTACTTTTTTGGTATTGTCAACGTTTTCTCTACAAAAGATAAATAAATTTGAATAAGTAAATACATAAAAAATTTCTGCCGCATAAGAAAATGAATAAAATTATAATTTTACAAAGTAAAATGGTCGAAAGTATAAGGGTAAAGAGAATAAACGATAGGCAGAAAAACGAATCAGAAATGTATAAGAAGCTTGAAAACAAGCAGAAGTTTCCCCTTTACCATAGTATCGATCCAAAAGTATGGGTAATATTGTGAAGAGATAGTCGGGGATGCTACCCTCGCGAATATATGGAAAAGAGGGGGTAGGACGAAACAACGCATGCCCGACTAATTGAAACAGATTACTAGCTATACGCAGGAGTTGAAACCCTCGTTCATTTCGTATCGAGTCGTCTGTCGAGCAAGTTTCTAAGGGGTCCATAAGAGGAAACACCCAGAATAATATATAAGTCTCTGATCTATCACGATAATGGAAATCATCTTCTTAAACAAGATCCCTTCGTTAGGTAAATTTTATTTCTATATAATATCGTCTAATATTAACTCAAGGATTTATTTTCATAAGATTTTTTCTGCACGTACCGTGCTGTAGATAACTGTATAATTCTGTGTGTACCTATCTATGAGTGATATTAGAGATACCACATTATAGACCATATTATACAATTTCGTGTTTAATAATACGATATATTGTTTTATACGAACATTGTTAGCTTTTTATTATTATTTAACACTTTCTTTTCCACTGTGCAATTTGTCTTGAGTATATTATCGTATAATATTAAACAGAGGAAATAGTATTGTTCGGCTTATTTGAATGAATACTTCGTAAATTATTTGGAATGGTAATATTTGACAGACTTCTTTATTAATAACCGGGTTGTTATAAAACTGTGTTTCAATCTATCAATCGCAATGCAATATTAATTTCTAATTATTCTTTTACAGGCACTCGTGCAAGGCGGAATTATTAATAGCGGGAAATGGCACTATCATCGCTACCTACTTGGTAAGTTCATTACGTCCTCTTTAAAATTAGCTTGTATATTTTCTCTTTTATCTGCTACGTTTGGGAATGAAATTTTCTATATTCTTTTTAGACGGTAGACGGATTCGATGTATACGTAAATACATATATTTATATATATGTTTATATATATATATATATATATATATATATATATATATATACGTCTTTCTCCATACTGTGTACTTTCTATGTATTAAAGTCTAATTATGTACATATTTATTTATGTATTTATATACAAAATGACCTACTATCTATATCTATCTGAGAATCATCAACGACGTAAATCGAAATAACATCTAAAAGAAAATTAATAGATAAATTAAATCGAAAAATGGAATTTAAATTAAAGGAGAAAGAAAACATTCATTAAAATGAAGGAAGAAATCTAAATTAAAGAAGAAATGGAGACATCGAGAAATGAAGCGAACCTCTATGTATCCGGAAAGTGGATTAATTTTTACGAATTTCATATTTTCATATATTTGTGTGGGATAGATAAATGGAAACTCGATTATTGATAAATATTCGCTGTTTCGGAATATCAAAAAAAGAATTCAAAAGAAACGATAAAACTAAAAGCTCGACGATATTTGGACCAACTTATTTTTAATCGAGACGATAGCCTGTCCAGAGCGAGGAAATTCCAAGAAAGAAAGACGATGAGCATACAAATCGTAATATCTGAAAATTGCCCGCACTATCTCGAATCGATATTGAGAATCGGCTGTTATATTCTTCATGTTCTTGGTAAGTTGAATCATATTCAAATTGTTTTTCTTTATATAGCATGCTACAGAAAATTGCATAATTCTATTTACGTATCTATGAGCTGTATTAGAGACGCTATGTTGTACACTATTTTATACCATTTTATAATATACTATAGAAAATTGTATAGTTTCTTATTATAATTTTTCGCCAAACTTACTGTATTTAACGTTTGATTCGGCTCTGACGTATTATTGCATAATACTAAACGGAGGAGAATGTCTAATTAGGGTTGCCGGAATCAGGATACTTCTGTTTAGACGTTTATACGATTTATTCGACTAATCATATATACAACTAATTGTACAGCCAACTATTGCTAACTAATTCCATGATATTATTGTGTGTTTGCTATCCCTATGATACTACCTATTGACGAGTCCAACATACTGGTTGATTTGCTCGCTTGATACTAGTTGAGTTACTTTTTTTAGTTAATCGATTAGAATAGAGATACACGATTCCATTCTAACAAGAGAACTGAGAAACGAACGGATAAGTGGCTTGTCTTCGAGGAGATAGGTATCGGTAACCGAAACGATATCGTTTGGTTTTATGAACGAACCTAGTAGTTTTCGTTTCTTAATTATTCTACCTTCCCTTTGCATGATACGAAATTCCATTGTAGAAAGTTTCAGCGAGATTCTGACATTTTTCTCTGATATGTATGAAAGTCTATATGTTGACTCAAATGTTTAAATAAATAATTAGGTCGCTTAGAAAGTTTATTGATAGATTAATTGAGCACTTTTATATTTTCGGAGGATTCTAATGTATTTCTGTCAAAAATAACATCTCTAACGGATCGAAATTTGTTAAGGATCAAGAGATTTCTTCATGCCAAGGTGAAAATCGTTTAATTGTAGCGATGTATTCGGAAGGGGTTATTAATGGATGTTGGAATATCCACTTTGATATGTCCAAGACCTTTCATAATAATAATTTGCTTAATTACAATTTTTAATAGAGAGAGATAGAACTATTTTTGTTAATTTGTCATAAGATCATTAGATTTTGTTTACTCACAGTTTGCAGATAAGCCTACATAATACCTTTTCTTGTATATACGTACGTGAATATAATTTTCTTCATTTTTTGCAGGCAACAGCGAGAGAGCTTCCATTCCTCGGAGTGCAAAGGAAAACTGACACAGTAACCAATACAGTAATTCAATCATTTTTTGACTTTACACGTAGCGAACGAGCGCCATTTGAAAATTTATATCTAGCAGGAAATAAATTAGTTATTCGTGCTTCTTAGGTGTTCCGTAGCGTGTAACGTTTAACGGAATTTACTATTGCTTCAACAGTGGTTTACTTAACTACTCGTACATCTATATAGTTTAAATGAATTTACAATTATCTGAAGTATGAAGTTCGAAGTTTTCACCTTTAGAAATAGAGGGCGTTATCGTAAAAGCCATTCAAAATTTTTTCAAAAAAAATTATTTTCATTTACCAATTTATTATATTACTTTTCCATAGTATCATCTACGAATGGTTTTTTTTATTTTCTCGTAAATAATAAGTTAAATAACATCTTTTTTTAAATTAAAGGAAAATCAAACATTTATCAACAGTCGTGTTTACATTTATGTGTCTTGCGCAGATATATGAAAATATGGAATTCGTAGGAGTTGGTTCGCTTTCCCGATAGATAGCTGTTTGCTTCTATCTTAATGACATCTCTTTTATTATTTCAATTTATTTTTCAAGTTTCTCTTTAATTTTGTTTTCATTTATATGCTTAGAGATGTTCAGATAGATATAAATACTTAATCAACGTGTAGACAAATGTGTGAATAAATAGGTATATAAATGTATTAGATTCTAGTATATAGTATGATATATATGTATATATATACATATATATGAATGTATGCATTTGTGAGTATATGTATAGAATCGGTCTGCCGTGTGAAAAGAATATACAAGATTGCATCAAATTCAATTAATCGGGAACACATCAGGCAAAACACATGACGAAAAATGAAGTATCTAAATTTTCGTTAAGTTAACTTTTACAATTATCTACGCCTCTCTAGCAATAATGGGACTGGCTTTACGAAAGCAATCGGCATAATAACGAATTGAGAGATGAAAAAAATGTAATTATGTTTTATATTATCGAGTGTATGCTGTTTAAAACGATATAGATGATATAGAATTCATTATCGTGACTGGTTGGTTGCTTATATATTATTCTGGGCCTTTCTCTTTTGGATCTCTTAGAAACCTGCTTAAACGACGATAGAATAACCAAATTGTACTCCCTTTCAAAAAATACAATAAACTCAAGGATGAAATCACAGTCTGTATTCCGTCTATTTTCTATCCCACTATTTTTCACAAATTGATGAGGTATTATGTCAACACCGGTAATTTCATCAGAATGTTACAAACACTTTTTATCCATACTATCGTTAAGGAGAAATCTTTTTTCTTTCTTATCCTTCCTTACACATTTTGATTTTTTTCCCTTTAATATACCGTATTCGACATTTTTCATACGCATATATTTTCTATCCTTCTACTTTTCAAGCGTCTAATTTTCGTCGGTATTTACTAATTCATATTTATTTGTCGTTTGTGAAGAGAATGTTGACATTACCAGGAAAGTTGCGTTTTGAATATCGTATTCAGAAAGAATAGTAATCTCAATATCACAGAAAAATTATCTTTCTACAATATTTATAACTTAAACTTTGAGCTATGTTAATCGCTTGATCGAATAACAGTACCAAGAAAACAATATAATAAATCGCTACTATGCTGGGCGAAGTAATACGTAAATGTTTGTTATATTTGCACTCATTTGAGTAATAACATCATTCGGATAACGGATTCGCAAAATAAAAATATTGTGTTAACAGAAATATAATAACATTGCAGCTATACTCCATTTTACGTAATAAGAAATAGACGATTTAAGAAATATAATACTTCCCAAGAAACTAATCGGTTTGAAACATAATATATTAAATATTGGATGACTAGAAGTAGGATTGAATTACTTGTTTAAGTCTTCCTATAAATAGTGAATTTCTGGGAAAATGTACTCCTTCTTATAAATGCATTAAATCCGTGACGTGGTCCATTGCACTGCAAAAGAGCTAATCGGGTAATTAAAGGATGCATGTAATAAGCTAATTGAATTACACAGCTAATTGTATCGTCCAACTCTCTGTTTGGTTTGCTCAGGAGAAGACAAAAGAAAAAATTCCTTTCTTATTTTCGAACAGACGAGACAAGAGGTGTAAGCACACACGCTCGCAATACTGCGCATTCATTACCGCCCACTTGAATTAGCTTATTCCAATAATCTCACAAGAATACGCGTAGATAGAAGTAGGTAATAATAAATCGTAATGACAATAACTACGGGAGAGCGTATAACATACATACACATCATTAAATCTCAATCAATACATATTAATAAGAGAATTCGCTCTACGCAGAAAGGATAATTCCAAATTTCTACATTTCTGCAAATTGTACATTAAATATTATGAATATTTGTGCATGTACAAATTCAACTCCTCTGTTTTTATTACATTGAGTAATTGTTTAAACTGATGTAAAAACGATAACACAATTACGTTAACGTGATACTATAATTTCTCGTATTATTTAAATGTATTTATAATTATCTCGAAAATCGGTAAATGTTTTGATCGTTTCTGCAGGTTTAATCATTTTGAAAGTTAAACATACCTTAGTTCCATTTCGATTTTTTCTCAGCTCATTCTACAATCCATGAATACACTTTCGACTCTCATATTCGTTTCTATTCTCGATATTAGTTGTTGTTATTTCCATAATATTATTATCATTATTTTCGATAGGTCTCGACGATCCATTCAACTTCGTTCTTACGATACACCGTGTTAGTTATTTTCGAAATCAAATCGAGATTCGCAAAATCAATATTCGGCGAAAGTTCAACCTCGCTTTGATTAGAATTAGATTTATCTGTGGAATGATCAGAGTCGAGATAAGATCTATCGTCGATTGAATCGTTGAAACTAGCGTAAACACGTAATCTTTACCCTCAACTTCCACTTCAATCTATCGATTCGTATCAATTAGCTCGACTTGGGGAAGAATTTCGCCTGTAGAATTCTTTCTTTCGATTATTTTTGAAAAAAGTAATACGCAAATAAGTGCCAAATAATCGCCCGATACTTCATACGACCCAAAGTAAACGTTCAAGTAGCCTAAGCGATACGTACAATCTCTCCATTCTCGCTAGTCTTTTGTTTATGTTATCGGCATAAGGTAAATATATCAGCAGTCATTAGTAAACAATTTGTTATAAAATTTCAATTCTATATGATGGAAATGAAACTGATTTTCGTGATCACTCCCATCATAATTATTATTTTGTTCCTTCTTGGAGAAGGAACTTTATATCAGTTAAAAGGGTGTATCCGGATTTACCTTTTTTGATTGTCCTTGTGAAACGAACAATTGAACGTCTGTCCTAAGTCTTAACTAATCTACGTATTTTAAATTATTTCAGAGATGTAAGAGATGAAACGTAGGCTAAAGCAGTTCCAATAATCCAGAAGTATTGCAGAATGGCAGGATTAACCTTTATCTGAATTGTAATAACTTCCAAAGAAGATACACTGTTTTCAACTACGTTGAAATTGAGAATTAAACATTCGACGTACAAAGCTGATTCTGTTGACAAATTTATTACGATTCTTCCAAGTGATACGAAACCCATGTTGATTAGAGAGGAATATTATTAGCCTGTGTATTGAAACAACATGTTTCTATTGCTAGGGCGTTAGTGTAGCAACCATTTACTTTAGTATTGGATTTTAATAAACGAGGTATGAAGAGATCAGATATGAGTAACTTGTCACCTATCTTACCCAATTTCTATATATGTATGTAGTCCCTCCTAAAAAACGTCAATTAAAAATGTTGTTATATGCAAAAAATATTTCTTTTCAAATTCATCTTATCGCAGTAAAGATTGTATCATGGACGAATTGATCAGTATGAGAAGTATATAATTGTGCTCTAATATTTTCAGGATTTTGTAACAGTCCATCGGCAGTGATGACGGTCTAAATTGTCGCTCGAATTTAAAAAAGGGACAGAAAGAAAAATACATATCCATGTATCTTATTTGGGGACAATGAATTACGTGGTGTCGGTCGGCGGAAGTATCTGAGATAAATCACGATTTTTAAATCATTTTCAGTACTTGTTGGAGGTACTATGAATTATCGTTTTCTTTTCAAACATCGTCTTTGTCTTTATATGATCTCACACTGTGTTCATTATGCGATTGAGAGTCCCTAGGAAGAGGACAAAGAAGGTAAAACATTTGTACATGACGACAGAGTTTTGAAAGACCAATGTGGAGCACAGTACGTGCTCCCATACTTATCGTGAAGTACCTTTGTTTTGAACCCTTCGTTATTACATATTTTTTCATTTGTTTTCCTTTCATCAAACTAACCAGACAATTGGAGGATACGATTAGCTGTATACTTCAATTGCCTATTTAGATTTATCATTCGATGATGCGGTTACTTATCTCGCAGAGCAATGAACTATTTTCCTAAAAATAAATCCATTCGAAACGAAACATACGAAATATTAGGTAAGTAGAAATATAATGGGACTATGGTTTTGCATTCTCCAATAGGGAGTACATTTCTAGGAAAATGTACGTGTTCATATAAAAGAGTAAGGTCAGTCGTGATACATTGATTGCGAAAGACTTAACGAGTTAATTGAATAATATGGCTAAATAGGTAATTGAATTATACCGATAATCGTATTATTGAATGTTCTGCTTGATTTAGTGATATAATTACCATTGAATAAATACACTCCTTGTTTTTCAAAAAAGAGAAGAGGTGCATTCAGACTCGCGCACTGATTGCCGCCCACTTGACTGGCACCCTTCAGCGCGCACGTTCATGGAGAGAGATAATAATAAATCGTTTAATGTGATGGTGCTTGACGATAGGTATGAGAGAAGGTATTACGTATGTTTATATCCTTAAATCCGGATCAATACCAGTTAATAAGTGAATTTTCTCTACCTATCCAATTAATTCGTCCAAATGCCTATATAATTGAAAAACCGGTTATATTAAAGTATATATAACAAGTATAATAAATATTATGGATACTTTTGAAGGATTTGTCAGGAATATTTTGGCAGACGATTTAGAACAACATTGACCTCAACATTTCTTCGGTTCTCAAGTATATTGAATGACTATTTAAATTGACAGGTTGATCTAAACGTGGAATTAATATTTCACGTATATTTTCATGCATTCAACTCTATTCTATGAATTTTTTGATCGTCTCGTCTGCTTTAATCCTTTTGCAAGATAAAGAGCCTCCAGTTCCATTTCGAGTCTTCATTGATGAAGGTCCCGCTTGCATGGTCGGAAATCTCTTGAAGAAACTTTGTCTCCTTCTTCTTCCTGCTTTGTTTCAGTCACATAAGGAACCGTACATGGATCTTTACTCATAATTTAAGGACAAAGGCGATCCTTTAAAAAGAAATGCTTTGCCTCTAAATCTGTCACGTTTATAGTATGTCTGGTTTATAGTACCCCCAGGAAGCACTAAAAAATTTTCGAAAGACGTTGATAATCTTAGATAGTACAATACCGCCGACCGATAATAAGTGAATGAATTTGTGCTTTCCATGCAGGAGATATGTCTATATTCTATTTTTCCTTCCTTCCTATTTTTAAATTGGAGCTATAACTTAGGGCCGATGAATTGCTACAAAAGCCTGAAAATGTTAAAGCATGATTAGTTACATCTCATACTGATCAATTTGCCTATCATATAATTTTTATTAAGACAAAAAGAAATCGGAAAAAAATACTTTTGTATGAATAACATTTTTAGACATCGTTTTTCAGATGGGAATCAGAACGGTGTATATTATCCTGCACAAGATATTTTCATTATGAGAGTATATCAATAAGAAAATTAATTTTTTCTATTTCAATATTTATCCTTGCTAGAGAGCGATCAATAAATATGAATTAGAAGCATTTATTTCAATATGTATTTGTACAATATGGATTAATTCATATGGTAGTTAAAATGGGACGGTAACAATATGTCGAATTAAAAGAGATTGGATGGGAAATTCATTTCCTCCCAACCCATATCCTCTTCAGCCGCGTAACGGGAAATTTTAATTGGTTTGCGTACAGCGCATTTAAATGAAACAAATGAGAGAACAGGTTATATAATGAAAGAAAAATATGAATGTGGGGAAAGATTTTCTCTAATTCCATATTTCTTATTATTGCGTAATAAAGGACAAGAAATGATATTTCCAAGAGATAAGAAAAAAACAAGAATTTATTTCTTAATGATTGTCATTTTTAAGTATACAAATTAAAACAAAATTGAAAGTCGTAAACATTCTTTTATTACTTTCAAATTGCAAAATGAATAGGAACGAAGAAAAAAAAAGAAAAATAAAAAAGGGAAGTTATATGTCGAATTAAAAGTGATTGTTAGAGAAGTTTATTTGCTCTTAATAAATTTTATTTTCGAGGTTTCCGTCCGTGAAAGCAATCAATACATAAAAACCTGTCTTGGCGGCGCATTCTCGGACGTTAGCTATCAGCAAATTGATGGCAATTTGTTGCGCAAACGCACTTCTACGATTCACATCATATTATGTATCCTAACTTTGAAATCAGCTAAAGTGTTACAATGATATTTAATTTACCTAAGGTTCAGGAACGTCTACAAATTTACATAACTTTGTAATGAAATCAAAATTTTATCCCATATTATTTTCTACCATTTCTATGATACGATATCTTGTTAATTTGGCCATTCTTGATTTTCTTTATTCTGCTATTTCATCAGAAAAATCCAAGGAAATGTGCATTTCTCAAGAATTGCGTCCCAATTACTCGACCCTACCAAATTATTTACTAACTCTGTGCTTCTTTCGGAGGGGCGGTACGTGAAAGAGAAGAAGGTAATAATGGGAAGCGAAGAAATATGACGAATGATTTTCTCTGTATATATGTATCTTATTATTGTGCGATTACGAAAATGAATTCTTCGATAACGTGAGCAATATGTGTTTGTTAACGAGAAAGAAAGGTAATATTTGGAGAAAATGTTTTCAAGGAGTATGGAAGTAGATATAATTTTAGACGAGAAAATTTTTGACGATAGAAGATTTTGGAATAAGAATTACATAGTACGAAAATTGTAATATCATTATTATCTGTTAATATTAGAATACTATTTTTAAGCATAACCTGGAGTATGAAAAGAAGAAACATTATAAATATCGTATACGAATTAAGGAATAATTTTGTAGAAATCGATGTAATATAATTTTAATAATTGCAATAGTTACTATTATGGTAATTACAATTGTAATAACTATTAACAATAATTAATTATATTAGAAGTAATTAGAGTTTTACGCGATTATTTCCTCTAAAAAAGAGACGAAAAATCCTTTAAATTTAGCTATAGCCATTTGTATAAGATCTATTATGAAATTTCATTTCTATATTATAAAAATGGCATTTAGAAGGCATTTAAAAGGCATCATTTTTTTTATGAATTCGGTAATTATACAATTACAACGAACGAATGTCTTTGATCAGTCCTAACCAATCTAGGAAATTGGACTTATTTTAGAGATATAGGAAATAAATTAAAGGTGAAAGCAATTCCAATAGGCAATATTTATTGCGAAGAATCTGAATTTACCAATATCTAAATTATAATACATTCAAAGAGGATACAGGCATTTCAAGTATATTAATCAACGAGCAATGGCTGCTTACATTTTCTAAATGTTTCTTGAAACGATCGTCTGTTCTCACAGTCCAATGTGCTACATTACAAAAGATGACATTCACATAGAAAATTGGATGAGATACGTGAAAAATTAGTTATATCAGAACTCCTCTTACCTAGTTTATTAAAATCCAGTATTCAAGTGGCTGGTTGGTATCGTAATTGCTTGGCACTTTCGACATGTTGTTTCCACACACCAGATGACTAGGTGCATTTCTCGCCAATTTGACTTGAATACCATCCGGAGGATTTGTGATGGTTCGATTTCAAATAGCACATCCTCCCTGCAAAAATTCAAAACATTATTATAAAATATACCTATGGTACAGATTTCACATGCAACATTATATTTCAGAATAAAAGTTTATATCTAGTCTCTAAAATAACTAATGATTCCATAAACAAAGCATTGATTGATTTACCATTTAAATATTAGAGTAAACAGGAAAACGTTTTCAAACCTTTTTCTGGTTGATGTTATGACATTTCTACTATCCACGTAGGATGTATCCTCGGATGTACGGAAGAAGAGAAGGTGCCATTTTAAATATGTTTCACTTCGGATGTCGAATATTTAAGTATCACGGTGGCCGTAGTTGCAATTCGTGTATCTTCTTTGAAATGTATTACGATCTAGATATTGTTAAATTCGGATCCTTCGCAATAAATATTGCCTATTGGAAAAAGGTTTTCCTTTAAGTCGTTTCGGCCATCCCTAAAATAAGTAAGAATTCGTAGATTAGTTATGACCTACGAAAGATATTCAATTGTTCATCTAATTTGTGTAGTTATCAAGGATAAATCGTGTTACACCCTTTTAAGTGATATAAAGTACTTTCTCTGAGATGCAACAAATAATTATTAAGATGACATTCATTAGGAAATTCGGTTTCATTTCTGTAACGTATAATTGAAATTTTATAATAAATTATATATTAATGATTACTCATAGCTATATCTTATATTGATAACATAAACGGAAAGCTAGTGAGATTGAAGAAATTGTTTCCACCGGTTGAACTATTTGTATAATTACCTTTCGTGACGTATGATGTATAAAAGTAGCAAAAATATATCGTAAGGCACTATCTGGCTTATTGTCCGTTCCACAGCCACCGAAGAAATGACCAACGGTTTTATCGCTCGTCCGCTGACATCAGGTATTCATCCTCCACACCCCGCCATCGCGATGGGCGTTACCGTAGCGACCGAGAAGGCGCCCTCTGCAAAGGTTTATTACGTTCCACGTAGAATAATCAATATTTCCTATTAGACGATCTGACGTTCTGGAAATGTCGTAAGCTGCGAGGAAATGGAGTTCTTCATTGATCTCTATTAACTGGATGTATCACCATCCTTTTTCTACTATGCCCTTCTTTCGCTTCATCTCTTTCCCTACTTCAATTTACAATTTGAAACAAAAAATCTACTAAAGAATTTAAAAAATTCGCAAAATATTGTTTTTCCCGTTCTTGTCGTTAAAAGTTTATATGAATAAGAATTAATTTTGAGGAAAGAATATTCTTTGACATTCTTTTTGTAATATTACCTACTATTCTTTTTTTATTATTTAATTTAACACGCATCTCTACTTCTTTATTCTGCAGTAGTATTGATATGGAATCAGAGGAAACGGTTCGTCATATCTGTTTCTTTTTTGTAATATCAGCTTCTACTTTTTTAGGTATTTTGTACTTCCACTTTACGTTTTACGCATTTGAATACGATTTATGGATATAAATCGAAATTTTCCATTACGCGGTCGAACGAGCCGAAAAGGCCGAAAACGATATGAGTGAGTGGAAACGAGTTTCTCGACAAATCCCTTTAAATTCGTCATATTAGAACTGATCCTTTTTCAATACCGTATGAAATAATCCATATTGCACAGATACATATTGAAATAAATGCTTCTGTTTCACGTTTGTTGATCGCTCGCTACCAAGGAATAATATTGAATGGAAAGAAACTAATTTTTTTTTTAATAAAAATATCTTGTAAACGTTATGAGACATATTTATAATCCCATCTGCATGGGCGAAATATCCTCGTCGTCGGCGAAAAATGTTATCTATGCAAAAAAATTTATTTTCCGATTTTTTCTTGCCACAATTAAAATTACATTATCGGCGAGATACCCAACATGAGCAGTATCCAATTGTTGTTAAAAATTTTCAGTTTTTTGTTTCAGTTTATCTTCATTGACATCATGGTTTATGTTACAGGAAGTGTTCAAAAAAAGGAAAAGTAAATGTACATCAGTATATCTCGTGTATAGAGAACACACATTGCATTACACCTCATCGGTCGTTTGTATTGCATAATTTAAGATTATCAGTGCTTCAAAAGTGTTTAGTGCTTCCTTGGGATACTATAAATAAACATGCTGCATCTAGAAGCAAGGCATATCGTTTTTAATACTTCTTGTCTTTAAGCGATACGTAAGAACATGTTACATACCGTGTTCATTATGTGATCGAGAATACCCAGAAAGAGGAAAACGAAGACAAAACTTATAATGGCAGTGACGACGAACCGTGATGAGTCTTGCATTGCTCCGTCTTGCAAAGCTACATCCGAATGGCGGCAGGAGGAGGCGGAATATATCTTATTGAAAGGATCGAAATGTAAGCGGTTTAGTCAGAGCATATCTTCTAGTGTGTTCAGATAGATTTGTTGATGGACTATTCCATGTTTCAAAAGGATTGTGGATTAAAGTGGAATTGAAATGGTACTCAAGCAGGTTTATCTTTGAAAAAGATTAAATCTGCTTCTACGGTCAAAAGATTCATCGTTCTTCGATATGATAGTGTTAGCGAGGGAACACTTTTAAATTATGCGGTTAATATTCAGTGTATGCTTACGTCACCCTGTCATCGTTACAACCGTTTAAATAAATAGTTAAATTATATATGTACTAATTATTAAACTGATTATCACACTCAGTTTAAATAATTGTTTAATATTATTAAACAGGGTAGAAACGTTTAATTCAATGTTCCAAATTGGTTATAATAATATTCACGGCAGGTACTTCAATAATATGCATAAAATTTAATATACATCATCAGGAAAATAGGGATTTGGACCAATTAATTTGCTGGTGTGCTCGAATGCTCTTGTTAACGATTGATCCGACGTATAATGATTTGCAGGTGCGTAATACGTTCCCCGATAATTCTAGTTATATCCCTTCATATTGAACGTATTATTCTGATCCCTCTCCAACCATTTGTATACCTTTGTAGGGTCGTGGGCTTATTCACGTTAACGGGATGAGTGTACGTAGAAGTATCCCTTTGAAAGGGCGTGTGTGCGTAGAACTCTCGTATCCCGAGAATAAAACAGATATTTTTGCATTTTTTCCTCTCGTCGAACAAAGCAGACGTTTCGATAATAAGTTTAAAGAAATATAATATCGTTTAAATATTACGATCATGAAAACAATTTATCTGTCGATTGTATATTATTTCTAAAGAGACAATAAGTTGAAATGCTATAAACGTTACTATAGTGATAACAATATTCAATTTATCGAAGAGCAAGGAAAATGATACAAATTCTTTTTTCTTTCTTGGAAGATATCTTTTAATTTTCTCGTAAATGATAAAGTGAAAATTTTTTTTTTTACATAAAAGGAAAAGGAAACATTTATCAACAGTCGTGTTTTCATATATGAGACTGTGGTAGTACCCGTTTGTACGAAAGAAATAAATTGGCGGATGATACATTGATTTAAAAATTATATGATGCAGGCAAAAAGGAAATCGTATTATCAAATTATCTACTTAGTTTCACGAGAGAAAGATAAATTAAGAAATTTTCATTTTTCTTTTTTTTTAAATAAGGGAGGCGATACACGCACGCATGCCCACAAGGCGGCGTACGTATTCCCACCCATATTACCCAGCGCGCATGAGCGCACACAATGAACACGGGAATGGTGGGAGCTAATAACGAATCGTTTAATACTAAGGAACCTGACAATACATATCGAAGACCGTAACGTGTACGTTCATTTTCATTAAATCCCAGACAAAATTCGTGATGCGTAATAAATTAAATCGTCCAAATACCTATATTTCTGAAATACATTTATTATATATTATTTTAATGTACATGACGTGAATATTCTGACGAACAATTTGAAACATTGAACCAAACATTTCCTCACTTTTTCTTTTCATTTACGTTGTATAATTATTTAAACTAACGATATAAGGACGACAGGATGACTTAAACATACGCTGAATATTTAACGAATAATTTTAAAGTGTCCCCGCGCTAACATAATATCGAAAATCGATGAATCTTTTGATCGTACTTGCCGATTTAATCATTTTCAAAGATAAACCTGTTTGAGTACCATTTCATTTCCACTTTAATCCAGAATCCATTTGCTACGTCGACCAGCCCATCCACAAATCTGTCTCAACACACTCGATGATATGCGATGTCTAAAGCCGCTTACCATTTGATCCATTCAATAAGATATATTCCGTCTCCTCCTCCCGCCATTCGAATATAGCTTTGTAAAACGGAGCAATGTTAGACTCAACAATGTTCGTCGTCCCTGCCATTACTAATTTTGTCTTCTTTTTCCTTTTCCTGGGTATGCTCGATCACATAATGAACACGGTGAGTGATATGTTCTTTCGTATCGCTTAAAGACAAGAAGTATGTTTAAAAACGATATGCCTTGCTTCTAGATGCAGTATGCTTATTTATATTATCCCAAGGAAGCACTAAACACTTTTGGAGCACTGATAAAATTAAATTATGCAATACAATCGACCGATGACATGTAATGCTATGTGTGTTCTCTATACACGAGATATACGGATGTACATTTACTTTTCCTTTTTTTGAATACGTCCGACAACATAAAGCATCATAAAGATGAAATGTAAGAAAAAACTGAAAATTTTTAAGAACAATTAGATACTGCTCATGTTGATCATCTCGTCAATTATTTAATTTTTATTGTGGCAAGAAAAAATCGGAAAATAGATAATTTTTGTATAGACAATATTTTTCGCCGACGACGACGATATTTCGCCCATGCAGATGGGATTAAGACTGTGTCTCATAACGTTCACGAGATATTTTTATTAACAAAAAAATGAACTTCTTTCCATTCAGTATTATTCTTTGGTAGGGAGCGATCAACAACCATGAAACAGAAGCATTTATTTCAATATTTATTTGTGCAATATGGATTATTTCATACGGTATTGAAAAAGGATCAGTACTAATATGACGAATTTAAAGGGATTTGTCGAGAAACCCGTTTCCACTCACTCAAACCGTTTTCGGTCTTTTTAGCTCGTTCGACCGCGTAATGGGAAATTTCGATTTACCTGCATATATCGTATTTAAATGCGTAAACCGTGAGGTAGTAATGCGAAATACTTAAAGTAGCAGAAGATGATATTACGAAAAGAAAAGTAAATATGACGATTTAATTTCTCTGAATCCATATCATTGTTACTGTGAAAGCAAGAAAGAGAGATGCTTGTTAACTTAAGTAACAGAAAAAGAATAAATGCTAATATTACCAAAAAGGATGTCAAACAATATTCTTTGCTCGAAATTATTTCTTATTGATATATACTTTTAACGACAACGACGGGAAGAACATTATTTGCCAATTTTTAAAATACTTTAGTAGATTTTTATTTTCAATTTGGAAACTGTAGTAGGGAAAGAGAAGAAGAGAAAGAAGAGCATAGTAGAAGAAGGATGATGATGCATCCGATTAATAGAGATCAATAGAGAATTCTGTTTCCTCGCACCTTGCGACCTTTCGGCATCTTTCGATCGTGTAATAGGAAATAACGATTATCCTACGTGGAACGTAAAAACTCTTTGCAGATAGTGCCCATTCGGACGCTTTTTTACTTCCCTAAGCGACGTGCAGGTGACGAAATCTACCTATCAGAGAACGGCGATAAAACTGTAGGTCATTCCTTCGGTAGTTGTATGACTAGTTATACGCGAGCGGGTGTAATACAATAAATATTCCCTATGTGTATGCATCATACGTCTCAAACGGTAGTTTTACAAGTAGTTCAAGCGGCGGAAACAATTTCTTCATTCTCACTAATCTTTCGTTTGTGTTATCAATATAAGGTAAATTATCAGTAGTCATTAGTATATTATTCATTATAGAATTTCAATTATACACTATGGAAATGAAACCGATTTTCCTGATCAACATCATCTTAATAATTATTTGTTGATTCTCAGAGATGGTACTTTATATCACTTAAAAGAGCGTAGCCCGATTTATCCTTGATTACTACACAATTTAGATGAACGGTTGAATATCTCTCGTAAGGCATAACTAATCTACGAATTTTGGCTTATATTAGAGATATACAAAACTAATTAAAGGCGTAGGCAGTACCAATACCCAGGAAGTATTGCAAAGAACCTGAATCGACCGATATCCGGATTGTAATTATTTCCAAAGAAAATACAAGAATTTTAACTACGCTCAACTTGATACTCAAATATGAGATATCCAAAGAGAAACATATTTACCTGGTCTTCCTGTTCTTCTGTAAATCCGATAACAAGTCCTACATGGATAATACAAACGTCAGACCATCAACCAGATTAAGGTATGAAAACATTCTCCTTTTTAATCTTATATTCAAACGGTAAATCGATCAATACTTTTTTTATGGAATGATAAGATATTTTAGAGGGAAGATATAAATTTTTTATTTTAAATTGTAATGTGGAGTATAGAATACATTTTTGGTGAATTTGAATTCGTCGTAATATATCGAAGTAGTAAAGAACATTTTTTTATAAATTCAAGTAGATAGAATTAACTCCTTAAATACGAATTATATGGAAGTTTATTTTGGTTAACTGTAATACTAAATTTGTGTATACATCCTACGTTTGCTTAATGTGTAGCTCAACTTAATAATATATATCATAATACCCAGCATTATGCGATTAACATTAAATTTCATATTACTCCATTATTGCGCAATAATAAAACGTAGGAATTCAGAGAAAATCTTTTCTCATATTTATTTTATTTTCGTAATATCCATTTTTTTCTTATACATATTTCATTCGAAGGTCAGTCAACATTACCTATTAAACGGTCGACAGAACCGAATAGGCTGAAAAGTATATGAGTTCGGGAAAAACGAATTTCTCGATCAATCCCTTCTTATATGACGAGTTATTATTTCTTCGTTACTACCTTTTGAAATTACCCAAATATAATGATCCACATTGCGTAACTACATATTACAACGCACGTTACTGCTATTTATTGATTGCTCTGTACCAAAGATTAATATTGAATGAAAAGGAAGTAATTTTTTTCTTGATAATTTCTTTTGATACATATATCTTATGGGCGTTAATATACACATTACTGATACGATCCTAAGATTATATCATGGGCGAATTGATCAGTATAAGTATCTAATCGTGCTTTAACATTTTCAGGTTTTTGTAGCAATCTATCGGCAGTGATGACGCTCTGAATTGTAGCTGCTAATAGTCTTATCGAATTGTCTGTTTTGTTTCACTAGAGAAAAACTAATGAAAGAAGACCTGTTTTTTCGAAATCAGAGAGAAGATGTACGCAACATGCATACAATATCACGCACTCATGCCTGCCAGCTTGACTACCGCACGTAAGCGCACACATGTATGGAGAGAGGTAATAAGTAATAGATTAATGTGATAATGCTGGATGATATGTACGAGGGAATGTTTTACGTACGTGCAGATCGTTAAATCCCGATCAATACCAGTTAACAAGGTTATTCGTAGACATAGGGGATCATATATTTTTGTCAAATATCAAAATTTCGTCCTTTATAATGCTTCTCGATGTCTATGATAAATATTTAAGCTATTTTCTTCCAACGCTATCATCCATCTCATCATGTATGAGATCTCTTCGTTTTGTCGATGGATGACATCACTATCACTGCTATCGTTTCCTTCCCGATTAATATTTATTTTTTCTAACGTATCCGTATAAATGTGTATAGCTGTAATTCCCCTTCGGCATTACTTATGACACGAAACTCGTGTTTGGAAATTTTGCCATGCTTAATGAGAAAGAAATAAGTAAGTAAACGGTTTGGTAGTCTCAAATTGTAAATTAGGAAATAACGAAACGATATATACAAAATGAATATTACTATTCTGATTTTCTGAATTATTAGTCGTGGTATCTATCTATACTACTCGATGATTCAATACCAAGTGAGTTCAGCTTTGAAAATTTCTTAATCCCAGTTTTATCAATACTTGTTTACTTCATCAAATGTCAGCATATTAAACGAGGTTTACTCGCATACCATTGCAAACAAGTCCATCTTATCTGATAATGTAAAACTATAACACTTACTTGGTAAAACTGACTGATATTCATTTCATGTGTCTTGGTAATTAGACCATTTCTTGATTTGCTTTCTTTTGCTACTTCAATAGAAAAATCCAGAGAGACATGCGTGTCTTGCAAAAGATATTGCGATGCAATCACTCGATCTTCTCAAATAACTCACAAACTCTGTAGTTCTTTTGGAGGGGAAATACGTGAAAGAGAAGAAGATAATATTGGCAAACGAAGAAATATAGCGAAAGATTTTCTTTGAGTACATGTTTCTTATTATTTTTTCGAATACATATTTTTATTATATAATATTATTGTAAAATAACAGAAATGAATTCTTCGATAACTTAAGCAATACATATTTGTTTCCAAAAAAGGGGGTAATATTTGTAGAAAAAGTTTCCAAGGAATTGAAAAAATTTTTTTTCATCAAAAGATTTTACAAAAAAAATTACATAGTACGCTAATTGTAATATCATTAATATTTAGTAATATTAGAAAACTGCTTTTAAGTATAACTTGGGATAAGAAAAAAAGAAACATTACGAATTTCGTATAGGAATTAACGAATCATTTTATAGCAATCAATTCAATATACTATTATTAATTACAATAATTGGATTTAATAGAAGAAATTATTTACCGTTCTAGTAACTTGTCAGAGATATAAAATCTAGGAAGCTTGGTCCTCTAATGAGAGGACTCGTTTAATTTGGGGAGTGATCACTCCTTCGGTGGTTATCGAACCAGTAATATGCAAGTGAGTATCGTACGCAAAATAATCCTTACCCGTAGACATCATACATCCCAAATGATACCTTTACAAATAATTCAAACGACGGAAACAATCTCATCATTCACACTAGTTATTCGTTTATTCCATCAATATTTTTAAAATTTAGCAGTACTGATTAGTATAAGATTTATTGTAAAATTTCATTTCTATATTTTGGAATTGAAAATGATTTTGTTGATTTACATTATTTTAATTATTATTTTTAATATAAGAAGTTAACTAAAGAATTTTAAAAATTTATCGATAATTTTCTTCCCGTTCTTGTCGTTAAAAATATGTACCAATAAGAATTAATTTTGAGCAAAGAACGTTGTTTGATCATTTTTTTTGTAATATTACTTCCTATTCTTTTTCTGTAACTTAAGTTAACGCTCAATTTTTTTTTACACATCTCTCTTTTTTATAACGCCGTAATAAAAAATATCGATTTAGCGATCAATTGTCGTATTCTTTTTTTTCTAATATCATCTTTTTCTGTGTTATGTATTTCATTTGAACACGATTTACACAAGACGATGAAAAGTTCCTATTACGCGATCGAACGAATCGAAAAGGCTTAATTGGACGTGGATTGGGGCTCGACGAATATCTTTCAATTCGACATATTATTATGGTCCCATTCTAATTACCATATGATATAATCCATTTTGAATAACTGCGTATCGCGAAGGCTGCTTCTGCTTCAATTTTATCGATCGCTCCTTACGAAGGATTAATATTAAATTAAAAGAAATTTTTTTTGTGGACACTATCTCATAATAAAAATATCTTATGAACGTTATCATACACATTTTTTATTTCCATCAGTCCATATCAGCCAAACGTGTTTCTCACGCAAAAAATTCTTTTCATATTTCTTTTGGTCGTATTAAAAATTATATCATGAGTGAATTCACCAGCATGAGAAGTATTTGCTCCTTCATTATGATCGTTAGATATACTACCTATGTAAAAATATATTTCGAAGAAATCTTCGTTAAGAACAGATTCTTCATCTATCATGGAAAATCAAGCATTCAACTTTCGAAGTTGTCGCGTGTTATCATCGAAAGCGTTACGCATTAACGTTTTCAGTTTTTTGTTACAGTTCTTCGATAGTGACTTCACGCTTTATATAACAGCTCGCATTTAAAAAAAGAAGAAAAAAAAATACAAATCCATTTTTCTTACACGCGGCCAATGAAATACATAATGACGATCGACGGTATTCTATTACCTACAATTATCAACGACTTCCAAAACATTTTTAATGCTTCTTAGCGACACTATGAATCAACCTGCTGGGTTTGAAAGGAAGGCGTTTCCCTTTCAAACACCGTCCTTGTCTTTACGGGATCCGTAGTATTGTGTTCTATCTCGTATTATTTATGCGATCGAGATTAACCAGAAAGTAATGTAACACGACGTATTTAATTCTTCTACATAAACGAGTACATTCTCCTAAAAATTCAATCCCTATTGGAGAATGTAAAACAATAATCTCGCTATATTTCTACTTATCCAATATTTCGTATAGTACGTTCCAAATCAATGGGTTCCTAAGAAAATAGTCCATTGCTATGGAAAATAAGTATCCGTGTTACTTTGTGATGAAGTTAGTAGTTATTAAATGATGAATCTAAATAGACCATTGAATTATATAGTTAATGATATCCTCAAATGGTTTGTTTGGTTTGATGAGAAGAAAACAAATGAAAAAATATTCTCCTTGCTATCGAAATAAGACAGGAGTCGTACGTATACACGTCCACAGGATCGAGCACGTAATCCCTCCTACTTGAACTGGCAGAGGTAAGCGCTCAATAGAGCACCCGCAGATGGAGAGAGATAATAACGAGAGATATAAAACGAAGCCACTTGACGATAAGTATGGGAGAACGTATTACGTACAACCACTTCCTATTAGGTTTTTTCAACCGTTTAATACGAAATGTTGACTGACCTTCGAATGAAATACGTAAAAGAAAAAATTCCATATTACGAAAATAAAATAAATATGAGAAAAAAAATATTTTCTTTGAATTCCTACGTTTTATTATTGCGCAATAATGCAGTAATAAAAATATAATGTTAATCGCATACTGCTATCTGATATCTTCATATCTCGTTTATTAAAATCCAATATTAAAGTAAATGGTTGCTACAGCAACGCCCTAGCAGTAGCAACAAGTTGTTTCCACACATTGGATAATTAGGTGCCTCTCTCACCAACTTGAGTTTCATATCACTTGGAAGATTTGTAATAAATTCGTGAGCATCATCGGCTTCTTCCGTCGCGTATACGATCTGATACATTAAGTGACGAACGATATGTAACGTAAAATTCCTTGAAAAAATATTGTAATTTTTATTCATATATTATTATTCAACTTCTTTGCTTCATATAATATCTTGCCTTCCATATATAATATTCTTCACTATACTAGTTGAAAATTATATCTGGTCTTGATTTATATGCAGTAAAGGAGTACCTACATAATAGCTAGAGTTAAGAAACCTAATGTCCCACTTACCGATAGAAATACTCTCGTCGCCATCATAAAATCTGTGTAAATATTCAATAAATTATTATGAAATATACCTATGATACAGATTTTATATTCCATATTACACTTTAGAATAAAAAATTTATATCTTACCTCTAAAATATGTTACCATTCCATAAACACAGCATTGATTGATTTATCACTCAAATATAAGACTAAAAAGGAAAACGTATTCATACCCTAATTTCTTTAATGGGCGGAGATTTGTACTATCCATGTAGAGCGTATCGTCTGATGTACGAAGAACAGGAAGTGCAAATGTAATTATATGTCACTTCCGATGTCGAATATACAATTATCACGTTAAGTGTAGTTGAAATGCGTATCTTCTTTGCAAGTAATTAGAACTCTGATATCGATTCCTAATTCCTAATTCCGCTCCTACTCAATATTTCTAGGATATTGGAAATGCTTTCGCCTCCGTTTGATCTTTTATATCTCTGAAATAATTAAAAATTCGTAGATTAGGTAAGAATTAGGATAGACGTTCAATTTTTCCATTAAATTCTATAGTCAATAAAGGTAAATCCGTTTACGCACTTCTAAGCGATATAAAATACCTTCTCCGAGAAACAACAATGTAATAATTAGGATGGTATTGATCATGAGAATCAGAATCATTTTCATAATACAGAATTGAAATTATATAATAATTTATATACTAATGACGACTGATAAATTTACCTCACGTGGATAACATAAACAAAAGACTGGCGAGAGGAAGAGATTGTAACGTTTGTACTGCTTGCAAGATACCTTTGGGACGTATGAAGATACATGCGTTTATTTAACGCTTCTTTGTGTATTACTTGTTCAAACATAGTTGAAAAAGTGACTTCTACAAGCGACATTTTTCCCCAAATCATCACGTTGGAAGACCCACCTAATTACCGAAACGAAGCTCCGTGGAAAGAGTTAAGACAATCTACACAGGTTAATCTATACCACGTATTACACAATATAAAGAGACGAAATGTCATGGGTATCGGAAGAAAATAAATTTCTCAGTTTTGCGGTATTCATTGGACTAGTTTCCTGTTTTCTTTTCCTTATACGAAAGAATATGGATTCAGAGAAAATCATTCGTTATGTTTATTTTCTTTTTCGTTTTGCCGATTTCATTGAATTCGCTTCACGGAAGTGAATAAAAACTTCCTATTCCGCGTTCGGAAGAGCTGAAAGTTCCGCGAATGGGTATAAGTGGGGGGAAACGAATACGTTGACCAATCCCTTTGAATTCGACGTACTATTATTTATTCATGTCAACTACCATTCGAAATATTCCACATAGCATGACTGCATATTAAAAAAATGCGTCTGCTTCGTTTTATTGATCACCCCCTACCAAGGATTAATATTGAATAAAAAGGAATTAATTTTGTTCTTGACACTTTCTCATAATAAAAATGTCTTGTGAACTTTAGTATACCCGTTTTTAATCCCATCTGCCAAACGTCGACGGAAAATGTTGTTTAGGCAAACAATATTCTTTTGCCGATTTCTTGTTGCTATAACAAAAATTGCATAATAAGTTATCAGCATGAGAAGTATCCCATTGTTCTTTAAAATGTCCAGTTCTTTGTTCCTGTTCATCGGCAGTGACAGGAGTCTTTACGTTATAGGAGGAACTTAAAAAAAGGAAAAGGAAAAATACATCCATATAACTTATGCATGGAGTGCACACATTGAATTACAAGTTATCTGTCGGTGATATTGTATTATCTAAAATTATCAACGTCTTTCATAACTTTTCTGGTACTTCTAGAGAATACTATAAAATAACGTGCTGGAATTATTACAAAGGCATTTCCTTGTAAAACATCTTCCTTGTATTTAACATAATCATAATACCTCGTTCTATTCCGCGTTCGTCGGATGATCGATATTATCCGGAAAGAGAAAAAAGAAGACACTAGGTATAATGGCCATAACGACGGACCTTCTTGAAACTGATATAGTATTGTTTTATTCTGCTACCTTCGAATGGTGGTACGAGGCTAGGGAATATATCCCTTCAAAGGGTCCAAGCGTAAGCAGGTTCCGCAAACTATACAATCGGATGCGTTCGGCGAGGTTGGTCAAAGGGACGTCGGACGGTGTAAGCGGATGGTGGGTCCTGCTTGAATTTTTCCTCTAACGAGGGAATATTCTTTCGTAGAAAAGAAGATTTTATCGCAGAATCTTTTTCAAGTCCATCTTTTTCCCCTCTCCAAAGGATTCAACGCGGTTTAGAAAGAAAGATAAGGATCAACAATTTCGTTGACCGTGTTCTTGGATATCAAACTAATGTTAATTTGGATTGCATTTAGTATTAAAAATTATATATGTATCTTAATATGTATTGCAATACGGTGAGTGAGATTAATAACGATAAGGAAAGGAGTGTTCTGTTAATCGTTATTGAAGAAGAAGAGGAAGAAAATGGAGATACGGAGGATGAAGAAGTGCAAGGTAAGGCTAATGATTATGAATCCATAATCCTTTACGTTCATTCGACGATAGATATTATCTCGACGATGATCATTCCACAAACAAATTTAATTCTAATCAAAACGATGTTCGTCTCTGGCCTATCACTGGTTTTTCAAATCTCTACTTGATTTCGAAAATTTTTGACACTGTGTATCGTAAGAACGAAGTTGAATGAATCATCGAGAACTATCGGGAATAATAATAATAATATGCAAATAACAGTAATAAATATCGAGGATAGAAAGAAAGTGATAAAGGTTTAATAATGGGCTGAAGCATGAGCTCGGAAAAAGTCCAAATGAAACTAATGTATGTTTAACTTTCAAAATGATTAAATATTTAAGGACGACCAAAGGGTTTACCGATTTTCCATATAACAATGAATACTTTTAAATCGCACTAGAAGTGTTAATTCCATGCTTTCGTCACCTTTTCATTCTGATTTCATCAAATTAAATTAAGTAATCATTCAATTAAATAAAAAATTGAAATAATGAATTAATTTTCAAAATTGTATGTCATAAGATTCACATTGTGTACCTAAAAATTATTCATAATATTTAATTTACGTTTTAAAGTAACGGAATTTCCACGATTCATTTGCTGCATATCGCGAAATCTCTTTAGCACGTTGTGATATGCATTTAATGAAAATGGATGTGCCTATTACGAGTTTCCCTACGCATCGTCATCTGTCTTCGTATTATACGATTCTTTCTTATTTCCCTCCATCTATGAGTGGTTTCGGCTTCGTGGTTCAGTGCGCGTGGACAGGAATGAGTGCGCGGTCCTCTGTGGATGCGAGCGTACATCTCCCATTTGATTTTGAAAACATGAAAAGTATTTTTTCATTTGTTCTCCCCTTATCAAACCATACGGACCATTGGATAATATGATTAGCTGTGTAACTCAATTATCTGTTTAAATCCATCATTTCATTACCTTCTATCGAACTCGGTGCATTAGTCAGGGTCAGTGGTATTTATACACCCAGTTCTATAAGACATAATTATTAACAGAGTGAGATAAAACTATTTTCCCTACTCCTTCATAAGTTTATTGCATTTTGTTTAAAATGAGAGTAGCGATTAGTTTATATATTTTTTCTTATATGTACTACGTTCATGGATGCAATATTCTTTATTCTTATATCTATACCGGTTCGGTTGCCCATATGTATCCCTCAATGACAAATCGTTTCTTCTTTCGTCTCTTTGTACTTTCGTTCTCGTTGAAGCACGTATCTCAATTCTAATCGATTAACTGATCGACAAGCGAGCACATCTACTATTATCAGCCAAGAAAATCAACCAATTTGTCGGACTCATCGATAGGTAGTTTCATAGGGTTAGCAAACACGGAATAATATCATGGAATATCCAACAGCTGGCCGTATATACGACTATACGATTAACTCCTGTAAATGTCTACACAAAAATATCCAAAATCCGATAACTCTTGATAATTTCAAAAATTTGATAATTTTTTAAATTCTCCAATCGTATGTAAATTTTTAAGAAAATGTAGACGTTTCTATATAAGAACTAAATCAGTGACGCGGTACATAGCTCTAAAAAAGAACTAACAGGACAATAAAATTTTGCATCCAAGTAGATAACCAAATTATATAGGTAATCTTATTATCAAAAAGCCTGCTTGGTTCGATAAGGGCGAAAACAAATGAAAAACTACCTGTCCTATTTTCGAGATACGAGAGGAATTATACGCGCACGCGTCCTTAGGATGGCACACTCATCCCGATAACATGAATAAGCTTACGCACGCGTAAAGCTATACCAACAGATGAAAGAGAATACTACGATCAATATGAAAGGACATAACGTTAATTATAGAGGAAAGTATTACGCACCCGCAGATCGATATACCTCGGATCGATCGTTAACAAGAGAATTCGAGCTAACCAGCTAATTAATTGGTCCAAATCTCCATTACTGATAATGTACATTAAACATTACGAATATTTTTTAGGTACGTGTCGCGAATATTACGATAAACAATTTGGAACATTGAACTAAACGTTTCTTCCTTTTTTAATTATATAAAACAATTGTTTAACCTGACTATGATAATCAGTTTAATAATTAGTTTAATGAATAGTTTAAATAATTATTTAAACTGGTATAACGATGACGTGATGACGTAAACGTACACTGAATATTCGACGCATAATTTAAAAGTGTTCCGTGGCTAACACTGTCATCCCGAAGAATGGTAAATCCTTTGATCGTACATGCAGATTTAATCATTTTCGAAGATAAACCTGTCTGAGTACCATTTCAATTTCTCTTTAATCCAGATTCCGTTTGCAAAGTCGAACAGCCCTTTGATAAATCCGTCTCGACACACTCGATTTTATCCTCTAGCTAAAGCCGCTTATCTTTGGATCCTTTCAATGAGATATATTCCGCTTCCTCGTACCGCCACTCGAATGTAGTTTTGTTAAACGCAGCAATTTGAGACTCGTCAAGGCACGTCCTCACTGCCATTATAATCTTCGTCTTCTTCTTCCACTTCCCGGGTATTCTCCATCACATAATGAACACGATATATAACATGTTATTACGGATCACTTAAAGAAAGGAAGGAGGTTTAAAAGCGAAATGCCTTGCTTCTAGATGCAGCATATTGATTTCTAGACCTCCACGAAGCATTAAAAAAGTTTTGGAGGACGTTGATAATATAATACAATCGACGGATGACATGTTATTCGATGTTTCTTCTCCATACATAAGATATATGGTGTATTTCCTTTTCCTTTTCTTGAATTCGTCCTCTAACATGATGCATCATGTCACTGCCGATGAACTGTAACAAAAACTGAAAATTTTTAAGAATAATTGGATTCTTCTCATGCTGATCATCTCGTTTATTATACAATTTTTATTGTGGCATCAAGATATCGGAGAAGAAATTTTTTATTGCATAGACATTTTCCGCCGACGTTTGATAAGTTAAAAATGTGTATAACGTTCACAAGATATTTTTATAACGATAGTATATCAAGAAATAAATTTATTTCTTTTTATTCAATATTAATCCTTGGGATGGAGCGATCAATAAATATGAAGTAGAAGCGTTTATCTCCATATGTATTTGTGCAATATGGATTATTTCATACGGTAGTGAAGAAGGTACAAGAGTAATATGTCAAATGAAAAGAGATTTTTCTAGAAATTCGTCTCCCCTCACTCATATCCTCTTCGGCCTTTTCGGTTCGTTTGACTGTGTAATGAGAAATTTGGAT
Source organism: Vespula germanica (assembly GCA_905340365.1). Classification (NCBI taxonomy): domain Eukaryota; kingdom Metazoa; phylum Arthropoda; class Insecta; order Hymenoptera; family Vespidae; genus Vespula; species Vespula germanica. The sequence goes on from HG996541.1 coordinate 192,076, forward strand.
TTACCTGCATAAATCGTATTCAAATGCGTAAAACGTGAAGCAGAAATGTGAAATACTTAAAGTAGCAGAAGATGATATTACGAAAGAAAAAATAAATATGACGAATGAATTTCTCTGAATCCATATCTTTGCTACTGGGAAATAAAGAAAGAGAGATGCTTGTTAACTTAAGTAACAGAAAAAGAATAAATGCTAATATTACCAAAAAAGATGTCAAACAATATTCATTGCTGGAAATTAATTCTTATTGATATATACTTTTAACGACAAGAACGGGAAGAAAATTATTTGCCAATTTTTTAAAATCTTTAGTAGATTTCTAGTTTCAACTTGTAAACTGTGGTAGGAAAGAAGAGAAAGAAGAGCATAGTAGAAAAAGGATGATGATACATCCGATTAATAGAGATCAATAGAGAATTCTGTTTCCTCGCACCTTGCGACCTTTCGGAATCTTTCGATCGTGTAATAGGAAATATTGATTATTCTACGTGGAACGTAAAAACTCTTTGCAGAGGGTGCCCTTTCGGACACTTTTTAACTTCCCTAAGCGACGTGCGGGAGACGAATTCCACCTGTCAGAGAACGGCGATGAAACTGTAGGTCATTCCTTCGGTAGTTGTATGACTAGTTATACGCGAGCGGGTGTAGTACAATAAATAATCTCGATGTGTGTGCATCATACGTCACAAACGGTAATTTTACAAGTAGTTCAAGCGGCGGAAACGATTTCTTCATTCTCACTAGTCTTTCGTTTCTGTTATCAATATAAGGTAAATTTTCAATAGTCATTAGCATATTATTCATTATAAAATTTCAATTTTACACTATGAAAATGAATCCGATTTTCCTGATCAATATCATCTTAATAATTATTTGTTGCTTCTCAGAGATGGTACTTTATATCACTTAACCCGATTTATCTTTGATAACTACACAATTAGATGAACAGTTGAATATCTCTCGTAAGTCTTAACTAATCTACGAATTTTGGCTTATTTTAGAGATATACAAAACTAATTAAAGGCGTCGGCAGTTCCAATACCCAGGAAGTATTGCAAAGGATCTGAATCGACCGATATCCGGATTATAATTACTTCCAAAGAAGATACAAGAATTTTAACTACGCTCAACTTGATAATTAAATAAGAGACATCCAAAGAGAAATATTTTACGTGGTCTTCCTGTTCTTCTATACATCCGATAACAAGTCTTACATGTAGAATACAAACCTTAGACCATCAACCAGATTAAGGTATGAAAACATTCTCCTTTTTAGTCTTATATTTAAACGGTAAAACAATCAATGCTGTATTTATGGAATGCTAAGATATTTTAGAGACAAGATATAAATTTTTTATTCGAAATTGTAATGTGGAGTATAATATAAATTTTTGGTGAATTTCAATTCGTCGTAATATATCGAAGTAGTAAAGAACATTTTTTTATAAATTCAAGTACATAGCAATATATTCTCCTTAAATACTGATTATATGGAAGTTTATTTCGTTCAACTGTAATACTATATTTGTGTACAAATACTACGTTTGCTTAATGTGCAGCTCATCTTCATAATATATATCGTAATACACAGCAGTATGCGATTAACATTAAATTTTTATTACTGCTTTATTGTGCAATGATAGAAGGTGGGAATTCAGAGAAAATCTTTTCTGATATTTATTTTATTTTCGTAATAGCAATTTTTTTCTTTTACGTATTTCATTCGAAGGTCAGTCAACATGTCTTATTAAACAGTCGAAAGAATCGAATAGACCGAAAAGTATATGAGTTGGAGAAAAACGAATTTCTCGATCAATCCCTTCTAATGCGAGGAGTTATTATTTTCTCGTTACTACCTTGTGAAATAACCCAAATGAAATGATTCACATTGCGTAACTACATATTACAACACACGTTTCTGCTTCGTATTGACAGATTGCTCTGTACCAAAGATTAATATTGAATGAAAAGGAAGTAATTTTTTTCTTGATAATTTCTTTTGATACATATATCTTGTGGGCGTTAATATACACATTACTGATACGCTCCTAAGATTATATCATGGGCAAATTGATCAGTATAAGTATCTAATCGTGCTTTAACATTTTCAGGTTTTTGTAGCAATCCATCGGCGGTGATGACGCTCTAAATTGTAGCTGTTAATCATATTATCGAATTGTCTGCTTTATTTCACTAGAGAAAAACTAATGACAAAAGACCTTTTTTGTTTTCGAAATAAGGGAGATGTACGCAACATGCATACAATATCGCGCACTCGTTCCCGCCAACTTGAACTACCGCACGTAAGCGCGCACATGTATGGAGAGAGGTAATAAGTAATAGATTAATATGATAATGCTGGACGATATGTACGAGGGAATGTATTACGTACGTGCAGATCGTTAAATCCCGATCAATACCAGTTAACAAGGTAATTGGTAGACATAGGGAATCATATATTTTTGCCAAATATCAAAATTTCGTCCTTTATAATGCTTCTCGATGTCTATGATAAATATTTAAGCTATTTTCTTCCAACGCTATCATCCATCTCATCATGTATGAGATCTCTTCGTTTTGTCGATGGATGACATCACTATCACTGCTATCGTTTCCTTCCCGATTAATATTTATTTTTTCTAACGTATCCGTATAAATGTGTATAGCTGTAATTCCCCTTCGGCATTACTTATGACACGAAACTCGTGTTTGGAAATTTTACCATGCTTAATGAGAAAGAAATAAGTAAGTAAACGGTTTGGTAGTCTCAAATTGTAAATTAGGAAATAACGAAACGATATATACAAAATGAATATTACTATTCTGATTTTCTGAATTATTAGTCGAGGGATCTATCTATACTACTCGATGATTCAATACCAAGTGAGTTCAGCTTTGGAAATCTCTTAATCCCAGTTTTATCAATACTTGTTTACTTCATCAAATGTCAGCATATTAAACGAGGTCAACTCGCTTGCCATTGCTAACAAGTCTATCTTATCACTCTCTTTAAGCGGTTTAGAGACGTCCTAAGGTCGATCAGAACACATTTCTTTTTCGTAAAACTGATCGATATTCATTTCATGTATCTTGGTAATTAGACCATTTCTTGATTTGCTTTCTTTTGCCACTTCAATAGAAAAATCCAGAGAAATATGCTTGTCTCAAAAAATTGCGATGCAATCATTCGATCTTCTCAAATAACTTACAAATTCTGTAGTTCTTTGGGAGGGGAAATACGTGAAAGAGAAGAAGGTGATATTGGCAAACGTAAAAATATGACGTAAGATTTTCTTTGAGTACATTTTTTTTAATTATTTTTTTGGATATATATTTTCATTATATAATATTATTGTAAAATAACGGAAATGAATTCTTCGATAACTTAAGATATATATTTGTTTAGAGAAAAAGAGGGTAATATTTAGAGAAAATGTTTCCAAGGAATCTGAAAGTAGATGTAACTTTCGACGAAAAAATTTTTTTTCATTGGAAGATTTTACAAAAAAATTACATAGTACGAAAATTGTAATATCATTAAAATTTGGTAATATTAGAAAACTGTTTTTAAGTATAACTTGGAATAAGAAAAAAAGAAACATTAAAAATTTCGTATAGGAACTAACGAATAATGTTATAGCAATCAATTCAATAGAATGTTAATAATTACAATAATTGCAATTAATAGAAGAAATTATTTACCGTTCTAGCTATAAACCGTTCTAGTTATATACCGTTCTAGATATAAAATCAAGGAAGCTTGGCCTCTAATGGGAGGACTCATTTAATTTAGGGAGTAGTCATTATTTGTAGATTAGTTACGACTCATGATAAATATTCAATTGTTCATGTAAATTATATAGATATCAAAGATAAATCGGGTTGCGGCCTTTTAAATGATATAAAGTACCGTTTCTGAAAAGCAACAAATTATAATTGAGATGGTATTTAACAGGAAAATAAGTTTCATTTCGATAGTATATAATTGAAAATTTATAATAAATTATGTACTAATGATTACTGATAAATTTCCCTTATAAACAACTGAGTAGTAAGAACGAAGGAATCTTTCCATCGCTTGAACTACTTGTAAAAGTGCCAATTGAGATGTATGACGTATAGAGATAGCGAATATTTACTGTACGAGACTCCCTTGCGCCTGACTCGTCCAAAGACCACCGAAGAAATGATACAAAGCTATGTCACCGTTCTGTGACCTGCGATATTCATCCGCCGCACATCGTTTTGGGAGGTTAACCGAGCGACCACAAGGATGCTCTCTGCAGTATTATCAAACTTGATGTAGATTGATCAATTTTTCCTATTATACGATCGAAAGATACGAAAAGGTCATAAGCTATGAGGAAATAAAATTCTTTATTGATCTCTATTAATTAGATGTATCATTATTCTTTTTCTCCTATGCTCCTATTTCGTTCCTTTTTTTCCCTACTTTTCTGTCCTTTACAATTTAAAATTAGAAGTTAACTAAAGAGTTTTAAAAATTGATCAATAATTTTCTTCCCGTTCTTGTCATTAAAAATATGTACCAATAAGAATTAATTTGGAGCGAAAAACGTTGTTTGATCATTTTTCTCGTAATACTTCCTATTCTTTTTTTTGTTACTTAAGTGTAACTTAAGTTAACGCTCAACTTTTTTTTACACATCTCTCTTTTTTATAACGTCGTAGTAAAGAATATCGATTTAGTGATCAATTGTCGTATTCTTTTTTTTCCTAATATCATCTTTTTCTGTGTTATGTATTTCATTTGAACACGATTTACACAAGTCGATGAAAAGTTCCTATTACGCGATCGAACGAATCGAAAAAGCTTAATTGGATGTGGATTGAGGCTCGACGAATATCTTTCAAGTCGACATATTATTATTGTCCCTTTCTAATTACCATATGATATAATCCATTTTGAATAACTGCGTATTGCGAAGGCGGCTTCTGCTTCAATTTTATCGATCGCTCCTTACGAAGGATTAATATAAAATTAAAAGAAATTATTTTTTTTGTTGACACTATCTCATAATAAAAATATCTTATGAACGTTATTATACACATTTTCGATTTCCATTAGTCAAAATCAGCCAAACGTATTTCCCACGCAAAAAATTCTTTTTATATTTCTTTTGGTCGTATTAAAAATTATATCATGAGTGAATTCACCAGCATGAGAAGTATTTGCTTCTTCATTATGATCGTTAGATGTACTACCTATGTACAAATACATTTCGAAGAAACCTTCGTTAAAAACAGATTCTTCATCTATCATTGAAAATCAAGCATTCAACTTTCAAAGTTATCGCGTGTTATCATCGAAAGCGTTGCGCATTAACATTTTCAGGTTTTTGTTACAATTCTTCGATAGTGACTTCACGCTTTATATTACAGCTCGCATTTAAAAAAAGGAAGAAAAAAAAATACAAATCCATATATCTTGCACGCCGCCAATGAAATACATAATGTCGATCGGCGGTATTCTATCATCTAAAATTATCAACGGCTTCCAAAACATTTTTAATGCTTCTTAGCGATACTATGAATCAACATGCTAGGTTTGAAAGGAAGGCGTTTCCCTTTCAAGCAACGTCCTTGTCTTTACGTGATCCGTAGTATTGTGTTCTATTCCGTCGTCATTATGTGATCGAGATTAACCAGAAAGAAGAGGAAGAAGACAAAACGTTTATAATGGCGATGACGAGGATCCTTGAGGAGATTTATATGATGCTGTTTTACAAAGCCTTATTCAAGTGGTTGATCGGGGAAACCGATTATACCTCTCCCAAAGGATTGAAACGTGGGCAGCTACATATAGAAGATACATGCGATTTTACTCAAGAAGATTTGTCGAAGGGCAGTCCGACGTTGCGAGCGGAATATGCATCAAAGGCGGACTGAAATGAAACTGAGGGAGGTTTATGGTGCAAAATGATTCAACATGTAGGGACGATAAAAAGATTCACCGTTTTTGGAGATAATACCGTTAGCACAGGAATATTTCCAAAATGTACGAGAAATAGAAAGTCCACATTTACGGTATCCTTATTCCATTAATTTAAATTCTGTAATCATTCGATGTAATTAAAAAAGAACAAATGTTGAATTCTACATTTCAAATTGTTTGTCAGAATATTCGCGACATGTGCTTAAAAAATATTCGAAATTCCTGCGATCTTCATAAATATTGGAAATTGCAGGAAGTTATTTGCTTCGTAACGCGAATTCCCTTGCCAATACGTTTCGACAGGCATTTAATGAAAATGCAGGAGCGTATCACGTTCTTGCATATATGTCATCAAATACAACAATAGTAGACAATTTCTTATTAACTCTTTCCATGTACGCGTACTCTTGTGCGGCTTTTATGCGACACTTGAAATGGGCAGAAACGAGTGCGAGATCTTGTATGTATGTTGCGTACACCTTCTCTCTTATTTCGAAAACAAAAAATATCTTTTTTCATTAGTTTTCTCTCGTGAAACAAAGCAGACAATTGGATAATACAATTAGCAATATAATTCAATTAACTATGTAGCTGTACCATTTAATGATCCGGTTAAATCTTTTGCGATGTAACACGACTGATTTAATTCTTCTACATAAACGAGTACATTTTCTTAAAAATTCAATCCCTATTGGAGAATGTAAAACAATAATATCGCTAAACTTCTACTTATCCAATATTCCGTCTATTACGTTCCAAATCAGTGGGTTCCTAAGAAAATAGTCCATTGCTCTGGAAAATAAGTAACCGTGTTACTTTATGATGAAGTTAATAGTTGTTAAATAGACGATTGAATTATACAGCTAATGATATCCTTCAATCGTCTGTTTGGTATAATGAGAAGAAAACAAATAAAAGAATACTTTCTTTCTAATCAAAACAAGACAAGGGTCGTACGTATACACGTCCACAGTACCGTGCACGCAATCCCGCCTACTTGAACTGGCACAGGTAAGCACCAAACAGAGCACCCGCTGGTGGAGAGAGATAATAACGAGGGGTTTAAAACGAAGCGACTTATTACAAAGGCATTTCCTTTTATAACATCTTCCTTGTATCTAACATAAGCATAATACCTTGTTCTATACCGCGTTCGTCGGATGATCGATATTATCCGGAAAGAGAAAAAGGAAGACAGTAGGTATAATGGCCATAACGACGGACCTTCTCGAAACCGATATAGTACTGTTTCGTTCAGTTACATTCGATTGGTGGTACGAGGCTAGGGAATATATCCCTTCAAAAGGTCCAAGCGTAAGCAGGTTCGGTAAGAAGATATCATCGATTGCGTTCGGAAAGGTTGGACAAAGGGACGTCGGACGGTGTAAGCGGATTGTAGATCAAAGTTGAATTTTTGCTCTAATGAGGGAATATTTCTTTGTAGAAAAGATTTCATCGCAGAATCTTTTTCGAGTCCATCTTTTTCCCCTCTCCAGAGGATTCAACGCAGTCGAGAAAGAAAAATAAGGATCAATAATTTCGTCGATCGTTTTCCTGGATATCGAACTAATGTTAATTTGGATTGCATTTAGTATTAAAAATTATATATGTATCTTAATAGGTACTGCAATACGGTGAGTGGAATTGGGAACGATAAGGAAAAGAGGGGTCTGTTAATCGATGTTGAAGAAGAAGAGGAAAAAAAAGATGAAAAAGTGCAAGGTAAGACTAAAGATTATGAATCCATAATCGTTTACGATTCATTCGACGATTGATATTATCTCGACGATGATCATTCCACAAACAAATTTGATTCTAATCAAAACGATGTTGGTCTTTGGCCTATTATTGATTTTTCAAATCTCTACTTGATTTCAAAAATTCTTAACACGGTGTATCGTAAGAACGAAGTAGAATAAATCATCGAGATCTATCGGGAATAATAAGAATAATATGAAAATAACAGTAATAAATATCGAGGATAGAAAGGAAGTGATGAAAATGGAAGGTTTAATAATGGACTGAAGAATGAGCTCGGAAAAAGTCGAAATGAAATTAAGGTAGGTTTAACATTCAAAATGATTAAATCTTTAAGGACGACCAAAGAATTTATTGATTTTCCATATAACAATGAATACTTTGAAATCTCACGAGAAGTGTTAATTCCATGCTTTCGTCACCTTTTCATCCTGATTTCATCAAATTAAATTAAGTAATCATTCAATTAAATAAAAAATAGAAAAAATGTTGAATTAATTTTCTAAATTGTATGTCATAATATTCACATTGTGTACCTAAAACTTATTCATAATGTTTATTTGCGTTTTAAAGTAACGTAATTCCAACTAATCATTTGCTGCATATCGCGAAATCTCTTGTTAGCACGTTCTGGTAGGCATTTAATGAAAATGGATGTGCTTATTACGAGTTTTTCTATGTATCGTCATCCATCTTCGTATTATACGATTCGTTCGTATTTCCGTCCATCTGTGAGTGGTTTTGGCTTCGTATGTCGGTGCGTGTGGACAGGAATGAGTGCGAGGTCCTCTGTAGATGCGAGCGTACATCTCCTATCTGATTTTGGAAACATGAAAAGTATTTTTTCATTTGTTCTCCCCTTATCAAACCATACTGACAATTGGATAATATGATTAGCTGTATAACTCAATTATCTGTTTAAATCCATCATTTAGTTACCTGCACATTTGATTAAGTCTTCTGCAGATCTATATACCACGACTCTCTCAGTTCTTTCATCCGAACGACTGCATTTTCCTAAAAATTTACTTTCTATTGGAGAACGTAAATAAATGATCCAATTCACTTCTTTTTATCAAATACTATATATTATGTTCTAAACAAGTTAGTTTCTTTGAAAATTTTATATTTCTTCAATCGTTTATTTCTTCTTATGTCTAACTGAGTATAGCAGTGATTTTAGTATATTTTTCGTAACATAATATTTGAATTTTCCGAATTTATTGTCGGAATGATTTAATTTCTCAATGAGCATACATATAACGCCGACACAATACTATATTTACACAATACATACACATGTACTACGTTCATGGATGAAATCTTCTTTATTCTTATATCTATACCGATTCGGTTGCCCATATGTATCCCTCAATGACAAATCGTTTCTTCTTTCGTCTCTTTGTACAATTCTAATCGATTAACTGATCGACAAGCAAGCACATCTACAATTATCAGCCAAGAAAATCAACCAATTTGTCGGACTCGTCGATAGGTAGTATCATGGGGTTAGCAAACACGGAATAATATCATGGAATAGCCAACGCCTGTGCAACAGTTGGCCGTATATACGACTATACGATTAACTCGTATAAATGTCTAAACAAGAATATCCTAAATCCGATAACTCTAATTATACTTTCTTATCTGTTCAATATTATACAATAGTATACCGAAGAGAAATTGCACAATGTAAAATATAGTGTAAAGTAATAATAATAAACTATACAACTTTCAACAGTATATTATAAAACAGTATATGGTAGTATATAACACGAAATGGTATAAAATGGTCTATAATGTCGCATCTCGAATATAACTCATAAATACGTATATAGAATTATGCGATGTCTATAACATGGTAAATAAAGAAAAAAATCTTACGAAAATAAATTCTTGCATTAATATTAAGCGGTATAATATTCAAATATGGTTCATCTAATCGAGAGCATTATATCTAAATTGATGTAAATGTTTTCCATTATCGTGACTAATTGGGAGCTTCTATATTATTCTGCATCGTTCCTTTGAATAAACTTCTAGAAGTTTACTCCATTCAGGACGACTCCATTCAGAATAATCGGCTTATTCAACTATCGCACTTAGGCAGTAAGCTGTCTAATTGGTGGAGCGTGCACTGTTTCCGCTCATTAGTTTTCACATATTAACGAAGCTATCATGCCTAGTAATGCCTTCGAAATGTTCACAATAATTTCGCATCGTTACTATCGTCAAGGGGGATTGTCTTTTAGGTTTTAATCTTCTTTTTTCTTTTTAATCCTCTCTTCTACTTTTGATTCCACATATTCCTTTCGATCATTTTACTTTGTAAAAATCTAATTTTACATATCTCCTTTTCCGAAGTGGAGTCTTCCTTGATAGTTAATTATTCATACTTACATATTTTTCGTGAAGAAAAGTGTAGGCATCAACATCCGGATAATATATTCGGAAAATACAAATATCTATTACTAGAAATATAATATTTTGTTTGGAATTAATTAATAAAGAACAGAGTATACGGAATACTGTACTATTGTAAGTATAATTTGATAATTTTTTAAATTCTCCAATCGGATGTAAATTTTTAGAAAAATGTAGACGTTCCTACGTAAGAACTTAATCAGTGACACGGTACATAGCTCTATAAAAGAACTAACAGGACAATAAAATTTTGCATCCAAGTAGATAACTAAATTATACAGGTAATCTTATTATCCATAAGCCTGCTTGGTTCGATAAGGGCAAAAACAAATGAAAAAGTACGTGACCTATTTTCGAGATACGAGAGGAGTTATACGCGCACGCGCCCTTAGGATGGCACACTCATCCGGATAACTTGAATAAGCTTACGCACGCGCAAAGCTATAGCAACAAGTGAAGAGGAATGAGAATAATACGTTCAATATGAAAGGACATGAAGTTAATTATAGAGGAACGTATTACGCATCCGCAGATCGTTATTCCTCGGATCGATCGTTAACAAGAGAATTCGAGCTAGCCAGCTAATTAATTGGTCCAAATCTCCATATTACTAAAGATGTACATTAAATATTATGAATATTTTTTAGGTACGTGTCGTGAATTTTACGATAAACAATATGGTACATTGAACTGAATGTTTCTTCCTTTTTTAATTATTTAAAATAATTATTTAAACTGATTATGATATTGCTGTTAGATGCAGCATATTGCTTTATAGACCCCACGAAGCATTAAAAAAGTTTTGGAGGACATTGATAATATAATACAATCGACCGATAACATGTTATTAGATATTTGTTCTCCACACATGAAATATATGGATGTGTATTTCCTTTTCCTTTTCTTGAATTCGTCCTCTAACATGATGCATCATGTCACTGCCGATGAACTGTAACAAAAACTGAAAATTTTTAAGAATAATTGGATTCTTCTCATGCTGATCATCTCGTTTATTATACAATTTTTATTGTGGCATCAAGATATCGGAGAAGAAATTTTTTATTGCATAGACAACATTTTCCGCCGACGTTAGATAAATTAAATATGTGTATAATAACGTTCAGAAGATATTTTTATTACGAGAGTATATGAAGAAATAAATTAATTTCTTTTTATTCAATATTAATCCTTGGGACGGAGCGATCAATAAACATGAAGTATAAGCGTTTATTTCCATATGTATTTGTGCAATATGGATTATTTCATACGGTAGTGAAAAAGATACAGTAGTAATATGTCAAATGAAAAGAGATTTTTCGACAAACTCGTTTCCCCTCACTCATATCCTCTTCGGCCTTTTTGGCTCGTTCGACTGCGTAATGGGTAATTTGGATTTACTTGCATAAATCGTATTCAAATGCGTAAACCGTGAAATAGAAATGCGAAGTACTTAAAGTAGCAGATGATATTACGAAGAAAAAATAATGATTTTCTCTGAATCCATATCTTTGCTACTGGGTAATAAAGAAAGAGAGATGCTTGTTAACTTAAATAACAGAAAAAGAATAGAAGGTAATATTACGAAAAAAGATGTCAAACAATATTCTTTGCTCGAAATTAATTCTTATTGATATATGTTTTTAACGACAAGAACGGGAAGAAAGTTATTTGTCAATTTTTTTAAATCTTTAGTAGATTTCTAGTATCAAATTCTAAACTGTAATAGGAAATTCATTACGAATCTTCCAAATGATATGAGACCCAAGTTGGCCAGAGAAACGCCTAATTATCCAGTGTATGGAAACTACATGCCGCCATTGCTAGGGCATTACTGTAGCAACCATCGACTTTATCATTGAATGTTAATAAACGAGGTATGAAGAGATCTGATATAATTAACTGTGTCATGTGTCTTATCTAATTTTTTATATTAATTTCATCTATTATATTGTAGCATATTGCATACTGAAAGCCGAAGAGTGATTCAAGAAGCAGTTTGCAAATCTAACCAAAGAAAAAACACTGCTAGCTATTGCCCATAAATTAAGTATTCTTAAGTCTTTTGATATTGATATATTGCAACATAATGTTACTTATATAGAAGTAGGTTTGATAATAAATAATCACTATTTTACATGCTTGATTGATATATTAATGTATTGGAAACTAGATTGGATTACAATTTCGCTCTGTTCAAGAATTTTAAACAGAAATGAAGGAAGTTAATTTTTTTATTAAAATTAATTTCTAAGAAGAAAATGTACATCGAAGAAAATTCTTTGTGAATTTAAATTCATCGGAATATATAGAATTAGTAAAGAACGAACATTTTTTTGTAAATTCAAATACCTGGTAGTATGTACTCCTTAAATACGGATTATACGGAAATTTTTTCCGGTTAATTGTGATACTACATTTGTATATACATACTATGTGTGCTGAATTTCTCATAATACTTATCATTATACACAGCAATATACGATTAGCATTAAATGTAAGACTGAAAAGAAAAAAGTTTTCTTGGTCTAATTTGTTTGACGGTCGGTTGTTTATACTGTCTATGTAGGACGTTATATCGGATGAGGATCGACAAATTTACATATGTACCGCTTCGATAGTCGCATATTTGATCACCACACCGAGCGTACCTGAAATGGCGTGTATCTTCTTTGGATGTATTATAATTAAGATATCGGTCAATTCATCTTTGCAATAATTTTCTGTTATTGGAATTGCTTTTGCCTTTTATTTGTTTCTTATATCTTTAGAAGAAATCCAAATTCGTAGATTGGTTAAGACTTATCAAAGCCATTCGTTTTAGTTGTATAATTACCGAAGATAAAGCAGATGATGCTTTTTACATGCGTTCTAAATGGCAATTCTATAGAAATGAAATTTTATAATAAATCTTATACTAATGGTTACTGCTAAATTTAAAGAATATTGATGGAATAAACGAATGACTAGTATGAACGATGAAATTGTTTTCCCCGTCTGCATTTCTTGTAAAGATCTTTTTTGGGACGTATGAAGTATATACAGCTGGAGCTTACTTCGTGTATTACTGGTTCGAAAACCACCGAAGGAATGACATCCCCTCCCGAAATTAATCTCACATCGTCTCGTTAGAAGACCAAGCTTCCTGGATTTTAGTTCTCTAGCTAGAATACACGGGGATGAGAAATTTCCCCTCTACTGTAGTTATATTTATATATACTCTATGTACACGAGAAATTATATCAGGAATCTTGAAATCTTCTAATAAGAATCTTATAATAATTCGTCTCTTTCTTAACTTAAATAATCACGTAAAACTATAATTATTTATAATATAATTAATTATTATTAATAATTATGGTAATTATCAAAACTAACTGCTATGAACTTAATCGTAAATTTATATTCAAAATTTGTAATGTTTCTTCTTTCGTAAGTTCAAGTTATACTTAAAAATAGTGTTCTAATATTATTAGATATTAATAATATTACAATTGTCAGACTATCAAAATCTTATTGTAAAATCTTCTGTCGTGAAAAAGTGTTCTCCATGAAAATTGTCTACTTCCCTATTCCTTGAAAACCTTTTTTCAGAATATTACCTTCTTTTCTTGTAAACGAATGTACATTGCTCAAGTTATCTCAGAATTCATTTCCGTTATTCCATAATAATAAAAAACATCTATGCCCAGAAAATTTTTCATCATATTTCTTTGTTTCCATATATTACCTTCTTCTCTTTCACGTATTTCCCCTGCGAGAGATCAATCATAGTTAATGAAGACACAATCGAATTATCAAGCTATATGAAAAGAATATCAGTCGGTTTTAAGGAAAAGACGTACGTTCACAACGGTCTGAGGACTCCTTAAACCGCTTAGAGAGCGATAAGGATTTGTTTGCAATGGTACAAGAGAATGCCTCGTACGATAAGGCGATATTTGTTGACTAATCAAGTATTGATAAAACTGGGATGAAGAGATTTTCAAAGCTGAACTCACTTCGTATTGAAACTGCGAGTAGTACAGATAGATGCCTGGACTGATAATTCAGAAAATCAGAAAAGTAATATTCTCTTTGTATATATCGTTTCGTGTTTACGTAATATACAATTTGAGTCTACCGACCCGTTTACATACTTATTTCTTTTCCATTAAGAGAATGACAAAATTTCCAAACGCGAGTGAGTTTCGGGTCATAGGTAATACCGAAGGAGAATTCCTTGTAGACATTTATACGAATACGTTAGAAAAAATAAATATTAATCAGGAAGAATACAATAGCAGTGACAGTAATGACATCCAACAAGAAAACTTATCAAGGACGAAATTTCGATTTTTCTGCAAAAATATATGATCCTCGATTTCAACAAATTCCCTTGCTAACGGGTATTGATCGGCATATAACGATCTGCACATACATAATACCTTCACGCGTACCTATCGTCAAGAACCATCATATAAAACGATTTATTATCTCTCTCCATGTATGTGCGCGCTTACGTGTTCCAGGTAAGTGGGCGGGAATCAATACGCGTGTCTGCGTATATCTCCTCTCTTATTTAGAAAACAAGAAGGGTATTTATTCATTAGTTTTCCTCTCATTAAACCAAGCAAACAATTTGATAATACGATTGGCGGTATAATTCAATTATCTATTCAGCTATATTATTTAACTACCTCGTTAAATCTTTTGCACATCGATGTATCACAACTGACCTTACTCTTCTATATGAACACGTACATTTCCCGAGAAATGTACCCCCTATTGGAGAATGCAAAACAATAGTCCCATTATATTTCTAGGTATGTAATATTTTGTATATTATGTTTCAAATCAAATGATTCCTAAGAAAATACTCCATTGCTCAGCAAGATGAATAACTGTGTTATGGAATGATGAATCTAAATAGGAAATTGAATTATACAGGTAATCGAATCCTCCAATTGTCTGCTTGGTCTAATAAGTGGAAAACAAATGACAGAATACTTTCCTTATTATCCAAATAAGACAAGATTCCTACGTACAAAAGCATACAGGACCGCGCACTCAAACCAGTCCACTTTAACTGGCGCAGATAAGCGCGCACCAGAGCATACACAGATAGAGATATATAGTAACGAAGAGTTCAAAACGAATGTACCTCACGATAAGTACTACATACATCCATTATTACTAAATCCCTATCCAAACGAATCAATAGGTTAATTCCCGCTACGCAGCAATTACTTCGACCAAATTTCAATATTTATGAAAAACGCACATTAAATATTACGAACATATTTTAAGGAAATGTCGCGAATATTATAACAAACAATTTCAAACGTAGAATTCAACACTTCTCCTTTTTTAATTAAATCGAATGGTTACTTCTGTTAAATTGAGGGAATAACGATGACGTGGACTTTCTATTTCACATATAATTTAAAAGTATTCCCCTGCTAACGTTATTACTTCTAAAAACGTTGATTCCTTTGATCGTCCCTGTATGTTAAATTATTTTGTATCATAAATATCCCTCAGTTTCATTCCCATTCCCCTTTGATCCATATACCGCTTGGAACGTCAGGCGGCCCTGCGACAAATCTTTACGAGTACAATCAGACATATCCTCTAGCTAAAGCCATTCACGTTCGGATCCTTCGATAAAATCCTTTTTTTCTCGTACCACCGTACCATTCATCAAATGTCTTGCTTTCCATATCTAATATTCTTTATTAGACTAGTTGAAAAATATATGGGTTCTTGATTTATATGCACGAATACAATACTTTTAGGATAGCTAAAATTAAGATATCTAATGTCTCACTTATCGATAGAAATACTCTAGTCGCCATCATAAAACCTGCGTAAAAATTCAATAAATTATTATGTTACATACCCATGGTATTGATTTTATATTCTACACCACATTTTAGAAAAAAACATTTATATCTGATCTCTAAAATTTCTTACCGCTCCATAAACACAACATTGATCGATTTACCACTTAAATATAGGAATAGAAAAAAGATAAACATTTTCATTTCCTAATCTGGTTGACGGTCTGATATTTCTATTATCCAAGTAGAAGATATCGTCGGATGTAAGGAAGAACAGGAAGTACCAATGTAGTGTGTTTCATTTCGGATGTCAAATGTTTAATTATCATGATAAGCATAGTTTAAATCCTTGTATCTTCTTTGGACGTAATTAGAATTCAGATATCACTGTACTCTGATTCTTTCCAATACTTCTGGATTATTGGATAACGTTCAGTCTTGGATATCTCTGAAATAATTAAAAGTTTCTGAATTAGTTAAGACTTAGGACAGACGTTCAATTGTTCACTTAAATTGTGCAGTCATCAAAGGTAAATCGGGTTATGCCCTTTTCAGTGATATAAATTTCTTCCTTCGAGAATCAACGAAAAAAGAATTAGTGTGGTACTGGTCACGAAAATTAGTTTCATTTTCATAATATAGACTTGAAATTTTATAATAAATTGTATACTAATGATTACTGATATATATACTTTATGTCGATAACATAAACAAAGACTAGCGAGACAGATGAGATTGTTATTTTCGCTTGGACTGTTTGGAAGTCTTCTTTGGGACGTATGAAGCATACAGGCGATTATTTAGCATTTACTTGCTTATTACTTGATCAAAAATTATTGAAAGTATGATTTCTATAGGCGACATTCTTGCACAAATCGTAACACTACAACACCCAGCCAATTACCGAGGAAAGCTCGGTGGGATGGATTAATACAAGCGGCCCTGATTAATCGATACCACGTATTACACGATATATAGAGCCGAAATGACCTGGGGATTGGGAGGAAATAAATTTTTCCATTGTTCTCTATTAACTGGACAAGATATATACCTCTTTTAATTTCTGTCTATTTCTTTTTTTTTATCCTCCGATTCCTTTCAATTTCTAATTGGAAATTGACTAAAGAATTTTGATAGCCGGCCATTAATATTTTTCTTGCTTTTATGGTTAAAAATATATATCACTAAGTATTCATTTCAACCAAGAAGTATTATGTGAAAATTTGTTTCGTAATAATACCTTTTATTCTTTTTCTATCATTTAGGTTAACAAGCATCACCCTTTATTTATTGTGCATTAGCAAAGGCATATGGTTTCAAAGAAATTCTTTCTTATATTTATTTTCTTTCGTAATATTAGTTAAGATTATTTCCTTTTGCGTAATTCATTTCAATACGCTTTACGCAAATCCTCCGCGGTCGAAACAGCCGAAAAGGAAGAAAAGAGTATGAGTGGGGGAAAAGAATTTGTCGACCAATCCAATCTAATTCGACATATTTGATTCTTTTTAACTACGATATGAAATAATCCATATTGCATTACGGCATATTGCAACAAACGCTTCTGCTTCGTTTTATTGATCGCTCCCTACCAAGGATTAAAATTAAATGAAAAGGAATTAATTTTTTGGTGATATTTCTTCCTAATAAACGTATCTCGTGAGCGTTATTATGAACATTTTTAATTCTCGTCTGTCAAACTTCCGCCAAAAACGTTTTTTAAGCAAAAAATATTTCTTTTCCGATCTTCATCTTTCATTCACTCTTTAAAACTTTTCAGTTTTTCCTTACCATTGATAAACAGTGACATGATGCTTGATGATTCGGGACTAATTTTGAAAAATGAGATGAAAAATGTTCCATATACCTCATGCATGGAGAGCACATTTCGATTTACGCGTTATCAATCGGTGATACTGCATTATCTAAAATTACGAACCTCTTGCAAAACTTTTCTAGCGATTCTAGAGAATATTACCAATGAAATTGTTGGAATCAATAGCATTTCCTTTTGAATCATCCTCTTGTCTCAATCTAATTACCTTGTTCTACACCGTGTTCGTCAGGTGGTGGATAATAACCAGAAAGAGATACAGGAAGGCAAAGTTTATAATTGCCATTACGACAAACCTTCTCGAGATCGATATAGTACTGCTTTACTAACCTACATTCGAATGGCGGTACGAGGCTAGGGAATATATCCTTTTAAAGGATCCATCCGTAAGCCGCTTTAACAAGGGGATATAACAGATTGTGTGCCGAAAGTTTGTCAAGGGGTCGTTCGACGGCGTACGCGCATCGTGGTTCGAAGTAGAACATTTGCTCTTACGAGGGAATAGCCTTCATAGAAAATAATATCTCATCTCGGTATCCTTTTGATTCGATCTTTTTCCATCCTCCAAGGAATTCTAGGCAGTCGAGAAGGGAGATTCAAGATCAATAATAACGTTGACAGTGTTCTCGGATATCGAACTAATCTTAATTAGGATTGCAATTAATATAAATATAAATATTTATATATATATATATATAACATAATATTAGTTATGGTGCAGTCGATGTACAATACGAATGATCTCATATTTCTAAAAACTTACTTACAATTGGAGAACTTAAGAAATTATGTAATTTTATTTCTTGTCATCCAATACTTCGTATATTGTTATATACTAATTAGTTCATTAGAAAATATCGTATTTATTCATTCGGTAATTTGTTATTACGTTTAATATTTTTCTTAATTTTTCTAAATTTGTCATAAGATCTTTAGATTTAGTTTACAAACAGTTTGCAGATAAACCTACATAATATCTTCTGTAGTATATACGTACGTGAATGTAATTTGCTGCATCCTTTGCAGGCGACAGCGAGAGAGCTTCCATGTTCATTCGTCGAAGTACAAAGGAAAACTGACACCATAATCGTACAAAATCAATCATTTTTTGACTTTCCATGTAGCGAACGAGCGTCATTTAAAACTTTAAGTCTAGCAGAAAATAAATCAAAATCACTTCTTGCCTGGCAGGTGTTCCGTAGCGCGTAAAGTTTAACGGAATTTACTATTCCTTAAATAGTGGTTTATTTAACTCCTTGTATATCTATATTCCTTAAATTATCTGAAGCATTAAGTTTGATGTTTCCACCTTTTGAAAATGAGGGCAATCGGCAAAGTCACTCAAAAGTTCATTTTTGTTGACATTATGTGTTGCATCTACGCAACTCATATGCAACCACCCCGAGAACAAAATTATAAATTATTGAAATTTTAGTTTAAAATTATCTCATGTTCCTCGCGCGTTCCGTTATTCGTAATGTTTCAGCGAATATAATATCGTTTAAATATTACGGTGATGAAAACGATTCATCTGTCGATTATATATTATTTCTAAGTTGAAATGCTATAGTCGTTTGTAAAGTAATAATAATTTTCAATTTTCTAAAGAGCAAGGAAAATGATACAAATTCCTTTTTCTTTCAGTAAACGTATAGAAAGCCCCGAATGATATATATTTTGGTATTTCTCCGTATTTACCATATGTACTCGGCGCCCTTTCGAATGTTATTCAGCAGCAACACGGCGTTTCGTCCCGCAAGAGTGGTTTATATTACATAATTGTATTTGATTTATACAAAAATATATATATCGAAGAACAAATTTCTTGCAAAAGAAATCATAATTCTATTCCATATAATTTTCTACAATACCCATGATAAGTTTTGAAACAATTCAAGTATACGATTTTGTTGTTGCCCTTAATTTGTCATAAATTTGTTCAAAGATTTATTGTAATTAATTGGTTCGGGAAAAAGTAAGGGCAGAGTAGCAGATCAAATTCAATTCGTAACTCATTTGAAAATCTTATTAGTTAATATTACATAATATCGGCCCATTACTTAAATATTCTTTAATCCCCATCAATTTCCAACTACATATATGGTTGCCTTTTTTTTATTATTGTTTTTTTTTGAATATCTATTTCATGTTCACTTACTTTGAATTTAGCATTTAATTTCCTGGTGAAAAATAAATTAAATAATAATAAATAAAACTTTTTTTAAATTAAATGAAAGGCAAACATTTTTCAACAGTCTAGTTTACATTTATCTTTGTTGCACAGATATATGAAAGTATGGAATGGGTATCAGTTGTTTCATTTTACCGACGTACATCTCTTTACTCGTTTCTTAATGACATCTTTTATAGTATTTCAATTTATTTTTCAAGTATCTCTTTAATTTCCTTTCATTTATCAACATGTAGACAAATGTGTGAATAAATAGGTATATAAATGTATTAGATTCTAGTATATAGTAAGGTATATAGGTATGTATATATATATATATATATATATATATATATATATATATATATATAGATATGTATGTATGTATTTGTGTAGATATGTATAAAGTCCGGCTGCCGTGTAAAAAGAATAATTTAAATTGCATTCATGAACACATCAAGCAGAACATATGAGGAAAAATTATTTATCTAAATTTTCGCGAAGCAAACTTTTAGAATTCTGACGAATGCACGATAATGATTCTACGCCTCTCTATTAATAATAGGACTGGCTGTACAACAGTAATTGGCATAATAATGAATTCAGAGAAAAAAAAAGTATGATTTATCATTGGTATTGAAGTATGGTTTATATTATCGAGGGTATGTTGTTTAAAACGATATACATGATATAGAATTCATTATCGTGGATGGTTGGTGGCCAATATATTATTCTGGGCTTTTCTCTTCTGTAACTCTTAGGAACATGCTTAAATGACGACACAATAAACAAACTGTACTTCCTTATAAGGATACAATAAATTCTAGATTGAAATCACAGTTTGCCTTCCGTCTATTTTGTATCCCACAATTTTTCATAAATTGATGAGATATTATGTCATTCCCGCTAATTTCATCACAATGTTACAAACAATTTTTATCGATACTACCGTTAAGAAGAAATCCTTTTTTTTCTCCTTCTTTACACTTTTTGATTTTCTTTCCCCTTTAATATCCCCTTATCCGTCATTCTACATACGCATATATTTTCTATCGTTTTACCTTCTAAGCGTCTAATTTTCATCGATATTTACTAATTCATATTTATTTATTGTTTGTGAAGTGAATGTTGACATTACTAGGAAATGAGAATTTTGAATATCGTATTTAGAAGGAATTGTAATCTAAATTTCACAGAAAAATTATCGTTCTCCAATAATTATAATTTAGACTTTGAGCGATGTCGATCGCTTGATCGAATAACAGTACCAAGAAAACAATATAATAAATCGTATCTATGATGAGCGAAGTATTACGGAAATGTTTGTTATATTTGCTCTCATTTGAGTAATAACATCATTCGGATAACGGATCCGCAAAATAAAAATATAGTGTTAATAGAAATATAATAACATAGCAGCTATACACCATTCTACGTAATAAGAAATAAACGATTTAAGAAATATAATATATTCCATGAAACTAATCGGTTTAAAACATAATATACTTAATATTTGATGACTAGAAATAGGATTGAATCACTTGTTTATGTTTCCCTATCGAGAAAGAATTTTTAGAAGTGTATTCATGTTATAGAAGCATTAAATCAGTGACGTGGTCCATTGCACTGCAAAAGAGCTAATCTGATAATTAAAGGATGAATGTAAATAATTAATTGAATTACACAGCTAATTGTATCGTCCACCTCTCTGTTTGGTTTGCTGAGGAAAAGTCACATGAAAAAATTCCTTTGTTATTCTCGACCAAACGGACAAGAGATGTACGCACAAACGCTCTGAATACCTCGCATTCATTAGCGCCCACTTGAACTAGCTTATATTAATAAGCTCACAAGGACACGCGTAGATAGGAAGAGGTAATAGTAAATCGTACTAACGATAAGTACGGAGAAGCGTATTATGTAGGTGCATATCATTAAATCTCAATTAATATTTATTAACAAGAGAATTCGTTCTACGCAGAAACATCAAGACTCCTACATTTTTGCAATTCTTATATCGTATATTATAAATATTTTAGAGGCACACTTCATGAATATTACGATGTACAAGTCCAACATTTCTTCTGTTTTTATTACATTGAGTGATTGTTTATATGTATAATAACGATGACACGATGACGAAAACGTGATACTATCATTTCTCGTATTATTTAAAAGTATTTATTATTATCTCGAAAATCAGTAAATATTTTGATCGTCTCTGCAGGTGTAATCATTTTGAAAGTGAAGCATACCTTAGTTTCATTTCGATTTTTTCTTTGCTCATTCTTCAATCCATGAATAACCATTCAACTCTCATATTTATTTCTATTCTCGTTAGTTGTTTCTGTAATTTCCATACTATTATTATTATTATTCCCGATAGGTCTCGAGGATCCATTCACCTTCCTTCTTACGATACACCGTATTTGGTATTTTCGAGGTCAAATCGAGATTTGCAAAATCAATATTCGACCAGAGTCCAACATCGGTATGATTAGATTTAAATTTATCTGCGAAATCATCAGCGTCGAGATAAAATCTATCGTCTATTGAAACGACAACGAGAGTGAACTCATAATCTTTACTCTCACCTTTCACTCCTTCAGCTCCTGTATCTCCTTTTTCTCCTTCTTCTTCTTCTGCAACATTCACTCATAGATCTTCTTTTTCGGATTCATTGTTAATCGTCCGAATATTTTCCTTATCGTTCCCAATCTCACCATGGTATTAAAATAAATATGATTATGATATATATAATTTTCTAACTAATAGTTATCCAGATTTACATTAGTTCTATATCCAGGAACATTGTCAATGTTATTGCTCATCTTCAATCTCTCTACTCGACTGCGTTGAATCCTTTTGAGGGAGGAAGAAGATAGACTAGACCATGAAATATTGTTTTCTACGAAGAAATATTCTACGAAGAAATATGCAAACATTCCCCCATGATCCACCATCCGTGTACACCGTCGTTCGACCCTCCGACAAACCTTTTCTAACGATATCGATTACATTCTCTTAGAAGGCTGTTTGGCTTTGAATCTTGTGAAAGGATATATCCTAGTGCGGTCGATCGAACGCAGTTTTGTAAGACAATATACATGGAACTCGAGAAGCTTCGACGTCATGACCATTAAAAATGTTGCCTTTCTATTTCACTTTCTGGCTATTACCGATCACCTGATGAACATGGAACAGAAGAAGGTATTACGGGTAAATTCACAACCAGGACGTTTCAAAAGGAAATGCCTTGCTACTGATTCAAGCATGTAAATTTATAGTATTTCCTAGAAGCACTAGAAAAGTTTTCAAGGACGTTGATAATCACAGATAATACAATTTCACCGACTGAAAACATGTAATTCAATGTGCACTATTTATGCATGAAATATATGGCTGTATACTTTCTTTTTTTTAATTCGATCTATAACGTGAAGAATCAATTCACTGTCTATGAACTGTAACGAAAATTTGAAATGTTTTGAGGACGAAATGACAAAAAGAAATCGGAAACAAAATATTTTAAGCGTAAGACATTTTTGGCCGACGCTTGAAAGACGAGAATTAGAAATGTATATAATAACTTTCACGAGATACTTTTATCAGGAGAAAGTGTCACAAAAAAATTAATTCCTTTTTCTTTAACATAAATCCTTGATAGGGAGCGATTAGTAAAACGCTGCAGAAGCGCTTCAACGATATGCAGTAATGTAGTGTGAATTATTCCATATGAAAGGAAAGAGTAAATGGAACTCGAATTAAGAAAGATTGAACAACACTTCCGTTTTCCCCCACTCATACCCTTTTGCGGCACTTTCGACTCTTCCTCACGAGGAATAGGAAGTATTGATTGACTTGCGTAAAGCGTATTCTTAAGAATTACACAAAAAGAAAAAACTAAATTACGAAAAAAAGTATATAAACATTCGATTTAATTAAAGAAGGAGAAGTGTTGAATCCTACATTTCAAATGGTTTGTCCTAATACCCGCGACATTTACTTAAAAAATATATTTCACACATACTTTTTCATAAATATTGCAATTTGAACGAAGTAAGTGCTGCGTAGCGCGTATTACACTGTTGATACGTTTGGAAGGGTTTTAATGACAATGAGTGTACGTAATACGTGCTCTTGTACTTATTGTCAAGTACCAACGCTTTGAACCCTTCATTACTATATCTCTCCATCCGGTGCGCGCTTATCTGCGCCAGTTCATGTTGCCTGGTCGCGTGCGCGATCCTGTGTGCGTGTGTACATATGATTCCAGTTTTATTTTTATAACAAGGAAAGTATTTTTTCATTTGTTTTCCTCTCACCAAACCAACCAGACAATTGGACAATGGAGCTGTATACTTCAATTGCCAATTTAGATTGATTATTCGATAATGCGGTTACTTATTTCGCAGAGCAATGTCTAGGCGATGCTTCAAAAAGAAATGCTTTTCCTTTAAATGTGTCACGTTGGTTTATAGTATCTCCAGGAAGCATTAAAAAATTTTCGGAAGACGTTGACAATCTTAGATAGAACAATACCGCCGACCGATAATATGTGAATGAATATGTGCTTTCCATGCAGGAGATATGTCTATATTCTATTTTTCTTTCCTTCCTATTTTTAAATTGGAGATATAACTAAGGGACGATGAATTGCTACAAATAGCTGAAAATGTTAAAGCACGATTAGTTATTTCTTATACTGATCAATTTACCTATTATTTAATTTTTATTAAGACAAAAGGAAATCGGAAAAAATTACTTTTGCATGAATAACATTTTTAGCCATCGTTTTTCTGAAGGGAATCAGAAATGTGTATATTAACGTGCACAAGATA
Source organism: Vespula germanica (assembly GCA_905340365.1). Classification (NCBI taxonomy): domain Eukaryota; kingdom Metazoa; phylum Arthropoda; class Insecta; order Hymenoptera; family Vespidae; genus Vespula; species Vespula germanica. Next base: position 216,878 of record HG996541.1, read on the forward strand.
TTTTCATTATGAGAGTGTATCTATAAGAAAATTAATTTTTTCTTTTTCAATATTTATCCTTGCTTGAGAGCGATCAATAAATATGAATCTGAAGCATTTATTTCAATATGTATTTGTGCAATATGGATTAATTCATATGGAAGTTAAAAAGGGACGGTAATAATATGTCGAAATAAAAGAGATTGATGGGACATTCATTTCCTCCCAACCCATATCCTCTTCAGTCTCGTAGTGGGAAATTTTAATTGGCATGCGTACAGCGCATTGAAATGAAACACATGAGAGAACAGATTATATAATGAAAGAAAAATATGAATATGGCGAAAGATTTTCTCTGATTCCATATTCCTTATTTTGCGTAATAAAGGAAAAGAAATGATATTTTCAAGAGATAAGAACAAAACAAGAATTTATTTCTTATTGATTTTCATTTTTAAGCATACAAATTAAAAGAAAATTGAAAATCGTCAATGTTCTTTTGTTAATTTCAAATTGCAAACTGAAAAGAAGAAAAGTGAAGAAAAATAAAGACGAAAAGTTATATGTCGAATTAAGGGAGATTGTTAGAGAAGTTTATTTGCTCTTAATTAATTTCATTTTCCGTCCGTGAAAGCAATCAATACGTAAAAACCTGTCTTGCCGGCACCTTCTCCGACATTAGCTATCAAAAAATCGATGGCAATTTGTTGCGCAAACGCACTCCTACGATTGACATCAGATTATGTATCATAACTTTGAAATCAACTAATGTGTTATAATGATATTTAATTTACATAACGTTAAGGGACGTCTACAAATTTACATATATTTCTAATAAAATCAATATTTTATCCCATATTATTTTCTACAATATTTATAATACAATATCTAGTTAATTTTGACATTCTTGATTTGCTTTATTCTGCCATTTCAATAGAAAAATCCAGGGAAACATGCATTTCTCAAAAAATTGCGTTCCAATAACACGACCCTACCAAATTTCTCACAAACTCTGCGGTTCTTTCGGAGGGGTGATACGTGAAAGAGAATAAGGTAATATTGGGAAGTGAAGAACTATGACGAAAGATTTTCTCTGTATATATGTATTTTATTATTGTGCAATTACGGAAATGAATTCTTCGATAACTTGAGCAATATGTGTTTGTTAACAAGAAAGAAAGGTAATATTTGGAGAAAATGTTTTCAAGGAGTATGGAAGTAGATATAACTTTCGACGAGAAAATTTTTGACGATAGAGATTTTGGAATAAGAATTACATAGCACAAAAATTGTAATATCATTATTATCTGATAATATTAGAATACTATTTTTAAGCATAACCTGGAGTGTGAAAAGAAGAACATAAATATCGTATACGAATTCAGGAATAATTTTGTAGTAATCGATGCAAAATAACTTTAATAATAGCAATAATTACTGTTATGGTAATTATCATGGCAATAATTATTAACAATAATTAATTATATTAGAAGTAATTAGAATTCTACGCGATTATATACCCTACAAAAGAGACGAATAATTGTCAATTTCATTGGAAGGTTCCAAGATTCATGAGATAATTTCTCCTGTACATAGAGTATATATAAATATAACTACATAACTACAGAAAGGGGGCAATTTCTCGTTACCGGGCGTACTAGCTAGAAAATTAAAATCTAGGAAGCTTACTCTTCTAACGGGACGACGTGTGATTAACATCTGCAGTTCATTCATTGAAGGATCCAGTAAGAGCAATCGAGTGCCATACGCGAAATGATCGCTATATGTATATATTTCGTACGTCCCAAAGAATTTCTTTACAAATAATCTAGTTATTCGTTTATTACATCAATATGCTCTAAATTTAGCAGTAGGCATATGTATAAGATCTATTACAAAATTTGGTTTCTATATTATAAAAATGTCATTTAGAAGGCATTTAAAAGGCATCATTTGTTTTATGTTCGGAAAGTATACAATTAAAACGAAGGAATAACTTTGATCAGTCCTAACCAATCTACGAAATTGGACCTATTTTAGAGATATAGGGAATAAATGAAAGGCGAAAGCAATTCCAATAGGCAACATTTATTGCGAAGAACCTGAATTTACCAATATCTAAATTATAATACATTCAAAGAAGATACAGGCATTTCAAGTATATTAATCAACGAGCAATGGCTGCTTACATTTTCCAAATACTTCTTGAAACGATCTCCTGTTCTCACAGTCCAATGTGCTACATTAGAAAAGATGACATTCACATGGAAAATTGGATGAGATACGTGAAAAATTAGTGATATCAGATCTCTTCGTACCTCGTTTATTAAAATCCACTATTCAAGTGGAAGGTTGCTATTGTAATAGCTGATCAATGGCGACATGTTGTTACCACACACCAGATGACTAGGTGTCTTTCTCGCCAAATTAACTAGAATACCATCTGGAGGATTTGTGATGGTTCAATTTCAAATAGCACATCCTCCCTGAAAAAATTCAAAACATTATTATAAAATATACCTATGGTACAGATTTCATTTCCACATTATACTTTAAAATAGAATATTTATATCTAGTCTCAAAAATATCCAATGATTCCATAAACAAAGCATTGTTTCATTTACCATTTAAATATTACAGTAAACGGGAAAACGTTTTCAAACCTTAATCTGGCTGATGGTCGGACATCTCTACTATCCACGTAGGATGTATCGTCGGTTGTACGGAAGAAGAGAAGGTGCGAAATTAAATATGTTTCACTTCGAATGTCGAATATTTAAGTGTCATGGTGGCCGTAGTTGAAATTCGTGTATCTCCTTTGAAATGTATTACAATCTAGATATTGCTAAATTCGGATCCTTCGCAATAAATATTGCCTATTGGAAAAACGTTTCCCTTTAAGTCGTTTCGGCCATCCCTAAAATAAGTAAGAATTCGTAGATTAGTTATGATTTATGATAGATATTCAATTGTTCATCTAAGTTGTGTAGTTATCAAGGATATAACGGGTTTCACCCTTTTAAGTGATATAAATTACTTTCTCTGAGATGCAACAAATAATAATTAAGACGTACTTCATTAGGAAATTAGGTTTCATTTCCGTAACGTATAATGGAAATTTTATAATAAATTATATACTAATGATTACTGATAACTTTATCTTATATTGATAACATAAACAGAAGACTAGTGAGATGGCAGAAATTGTTTCCACCGGTTGAACTATTTATATAAATACCTTTCGTGACGCAAGATGTATAAAAGTAGCAAATATATATAGTAAGGCACAAGCTGGCTTATTGCCAGTTCCACAGCCACCGAAGGAATGACCAACGGCTTTATCGCTCGGCCTCTGATGTGAGGTATTCATCCCCCACGTCCCGCAAACGCTGTGGGCGTTACCATAGCGACCGAGAAGGCGCCCTCTGCAAAGCGTTATTACGTTTCAGATAGAATAATCAATATTTCCTATAACACGGTCGGACGTTCCGGAAAGGTCGTAAGCAGCGAGTTCTCCATTCATCTCTATTAACTGGACGTGTCAATATCCTTTTTCTGCTAAGCCCTTCTTTCGCTTCTTCTCTTTCCCTACTTCAGTTTACAATTTGAAACTAAAAATCTACTAAAGAATTTTAAAAATTGGCAAATAATGTTCTTCCCGTTCTTGTCAATAAAAGTTTATATAAATAAGAATTAATTTCGAGCAAAGAATATTGTTTAAAAATTTTTTTTATAATATTACCTTCTATTCTTTTTTTATTATTTAAGTTAACAAGTATCTCTCTTTTTTTATTATACAGTTGCAATGATATGTATTCAAAGGAAACCGTTCGTCATATCTACCTTTTTTCGTAATATTATCTTCTTCTGTTTTAAGTATTTTGTACTTCCACTTCATGTTTTACGCATTTGAATACGATTTATGGAGATAAATCGAAATTTTCCATTACGCGGTCGAACGAGCCAGAAGGCCGAAAACGATTTGAGTGAGTGGAGACGAGTTTCTCGACAAATCCCTTTAAATTCCTTATATTAGTACTGATCCTTTTTCAATACCGTAAAATATTGCACAAATACATATTGAAATAAACGTTTCTGTATCATATTTGTCGATCGCTCCCTACCAAGGAATAATACTGAATGGAAAGAAATTAATATTTTTGTTAATAAAAATATCTTGTGAACGTTTGAGACACATTTTTAATCCCATCTGCATGGGTCAAATATCGTCGTTGTCGGCGAAAAATGTTGTCTATGCAAAAACTATTTATATTCCGATTTCTTCTTGCCACAATAAAAATTATATAATCGGCGAGATGATCAACATGAGCAGTATCCCATTGTTCTTTAAAATTTTCAGTTTTTTGTCACAGTTCATCGTCAGTGTCATCATGCTTTATGTTACAGGTCGGGTTCAAAAAAAGGAAAAGATAATGTACATCTTTACATCTCGTGTATAGAGAACACACATCGAATTACATGTCATAGGTCGATTGTATTGCATTAGTTAAGTTTATCAGTCCCTCTAAACTGTTTTAGTGCTTCCTGGGGATACTATAAATCACCATGATGCATCAAGAAGCAAGGCATTTCGTTTTAAGCATAGTTCTTGTCTTTAAGCGATCCGTAAGGACATGTTACATACGGAGTTCATTACGTGATCGAGAATACCCAGAAAGAGGAAAAAGAAAACAAAATTTCTAATGGCAGGGACGACGAACCTTGATGAGTCTTACATTGCTCCGTCTTACAAAGCTACATTCGAATGGCGGTAGGAGGAGACGGAATATATCTTATTGGAAGGATCGAATGGTAAGCGGCTTTAGCCAATGCATATCATCGAGTGTGTTCAGACAGATTTGTCAATGGACTATTCGACGTTGCAAACGGATTCTGGATTAAAGTGGAATTGAATTTGTTCTGAAAGTGGTTTATCTTTGCAAATGATTAAATCTGAATGTGCGATCAAAAGATTCATTGTTTTTCGATATAATTGTGTTAGCGCGTAAACAATTTCAAATTATGCGTTTAATATTCAGTGTACGTTTACGTCTCCCTGTCATCGTTATATCCGTTTAAATAATTATTTAAACTATTTATGAACTAATTATTAAACTGATTATGACACTCAGTTTAAATAATTGCTTAATATTACTAAACAGGGAAGAAACTTTTAATTCAATGTTCCAAATTGGTTATCATAATATTCACCGCAGGTATTTCAGTAATATGCAGTAGATTTAATATACATCATCAGGAATATAGGGATTTGGACCAATTAGTTTGCCGGTTTCCTCGAATCCTCTTGTTAACGATTGATCCGAGATATAATGATTTGCAGGTGTGTAATACGTCCCCCATAATTATCGTCATATTCCTTCATAATGAACGTATTATTCTTGTCTCTCTCCATCCGTTTGTATACCATTGCATGGTCGTGGGCTTATTTGCGTTAACGGGAGGAGTGTACGTGGAGGTGTCCCTTTGAAAGGGCGTGTGTGGGTAGAACTCTCGTATCCCGAGAATAAAACAGATATTTTTGCATTTATTTCCTTTCGTTGAACAAAGCAGACGTTTGAATAATAAGTTTAAGGGAATATAATATCGTTTAAGTATTATCAATCATGAAAACAATTCATGTGTCGATTAGATATTATTTCTATGTTGAAATGCTACATAGTTAGTAAAGGAATAATAATTTTCAATTTTTTAAAGAGTAAGGAAAATGATACAAATTCTATTTCCTTTCAGTAAACGCATAAAAAGCTCCGAATGATACAGACTTTGTTATTTTTCCGTATTTACCATTTGTACTCGGCCCCCTTTCGAACGTTAATCAGCAGCAACACGGCATTTCGTCCCGCAACGTGGTTCATTTTATAACATATTAGATAATTGTATTTGATTTATACAAATTTATATACATCGACGATCAAATTTCTTGCAAAAGAAACTAAAATTCTATTCCATATAATTTTCTGCGTTACCCATGATAAGATTTGAAAGAATCCAAGCATACGATTTTGTTGTTGCTCTTAATTTGTTCATCTTCATTCTCTCTAACCGACTACGTTGAATCCTTTTGAGGGAGGAAGAAGATAGACTCGACGATGAAATACTGTTTTATACGAAGTAATATTCCCTCGTTATAGCAAATATTCCACCATGATCCCCTAACCACGTACACCGTCGGACGACTCTTCGACATACCTTTCGGAACGATATCGATTACATCCTTTTATACAGCTGCTTGGCTTTGGATCCGGTGAAAGGATATAGTCTAGTACCATCGTTCGAATGCAGTTTTGTAAGACAACATACATGGAACTCGAGAAGGATCGTCACCATTATCATTAAAAATATTGCCTTCGTATTTCCCTTTCTGGTTATTATCGATCGCCTCACGTACATGGTGTAGAAGATATAATGGTTAAATTCGACACCAGGACGTTTTAAAAGAAAATGCCTTGCTACTGATTCAAGCACGTTAATTTATAGTATTTCCTAGAAGCACAAGAAAAGTTGTTGAAGACGTTGAAAATCTCAGATAATACAATATCACCGACCGAAAACATGTAATTCAATGTGAACACTTTATGCATGAGATATATGGCTATGTACTTTTTTTTTTTTTAATTCGATCTATAACGTAAAGCATCAATTCACTGTCTATGAATTGTAACGAAAAACTGAAAATTTTTAAGAACGAAATGACAAAAAGAATTCGGAAACAAAATATTTTAAGCGTAAGACATTTTTGGCCGACGCTTGATAGATGGGAATTAGAAATGTGTATAATAACGTTCACGTGGTACTTCTATCAGGAGAAAAAAATTAATTCCTTTTTCTTTAATATTAATCCTTGATAGGGAGCGATCAGTAAAACGCAGCAGAAGCGCTTCACCGATACGTAGTCACGTAGTATGGATTATTCCATATGGTAATTGAAATGAAAAAATAAAATGAACTCGAATTAAGAGGGATTGGACAACACTTCAGTTTTTTCACACTCATACCCTTTCGCGGAACTTTCAGCTCTTTCTCACGGGGTATAAGAAGTTTGGATTGACATGCATAAAGCGTATTTTTAAGATATACACAAAAAGATAAAACTAAATTATGAAAAAAAATTATGTAAACATTCGATATAATTAAAGAAGGAGAAGTGTTGAATTCTACATTACAAACTGTTTGTAATAATATTCACGGTATATACTTAAAGAATGTTCGTAAGATTTAATGTGCGTTTTTCGTAAATATTGAAATTGGGACGAAGTTATTGCTGCGTAGAGCGTATTATACTGTTGATACGTATTGGTAGGGTTTCATGATAATGGGTGTATGTAATACATGATCTTGTCCTTATTGTCAACTACCTTCATTTGAACAATTCGTTATTATATCTCTCCATCTGGTGCGCGCTTATCTGCGACAGTTCAAGAAGCCGGGTCGAGTGCGCGATCCTGTTAGCATGTGTACGTACGACTCCTGTTTTATTTTTATAACAAGGAAAGTTTTTTATCACTTGTTTTCCTCTCATCAAACCAACCAGACGATTGGAGGATACGATTAGCTGTATACTTCAATTGCCTATTTAGATTTATCATTCGATAATGCTGTTACTTATCCCCCAGAGCATTTAACTATTTTCGTAGAAACAAATCCATTTCAAACGTAATATACGAAATATTAGGTAAGTAGAAATATAATGGGACTATGGTTTTGCATTCTCCAATAGGGAGTACATTTCTAGGAAAATGTACGTGTTCATATAGGAGAGTAAGGTCAGTCGTGATACATCGATGTGCGAAAGACTTAACGAGGTAATTGAATAATATGGCTAAATGGATAATTGAATTATACCGCTAATCGTATTATCGAATTTTCTGCTTGATTTAGTGAGATAATTACCAATGAATAAATACCCTCCCTGTTTTTCAAAAAAGAGAAGAGATGTACGCAAATTCGCGTACTGAATACCGCACTATACTGGCTCACGTAAGCGCGCACGCTCATGGAGAGAGATAATAATAAATCGTTTAATATGATGGTGCTTGACGATAGATATGAGAGAAGGTATTACGTACGTGCAGATCGTTAAATCCGGATCAATACCAGTTAACAAGAGAATTCGCTCTACCTATCCAATTAATTCGTCTAAATTCCTATATAACTGAAAAACCGATTATATTAAAGTATATATAACAAGTATATTAAATATTATGAATACTTTTGAAGGATTTGTCAGGAATATTTTGACAGACGATTTAGAACAACATTGAACTCAACATTTCTTCTGTTCTCAAGTATATTGAATGATTATTTAAATTGATAGGCTGATCTAAACGTGGACTTAATTTTTCACGTATATTTTCATGCATTTGACTCTATTCTATGAATTTTTTGACCGTCCCGTCCGCTGTAATTTTTTTGGAAGATAAAGAGCCCTCAGTTCCATTTTGAGTCTTCATTGATGAAGGTCCTGCTTGCATGGTCGGAAGTCCCTTGAAGAAAATTTGTCTCCTTCTTCTTCCTGCTTTGTTTCAGTCACATAAGGAACCGTATATAGATCTTTACTGATAATTTAAGGACAAAGGTGATTTTTCAAAAAGAAATGCTTTGCCTTTAAATCTGTCACGTTGGTTTATAGTACCTCCAGGAAGCACTAAAAAAGTTTCGGAAGACGTTGACATTCTTAAATAGTACAATACCGCCGACCGATAATATGTGAATGAATATGTGCTTTCCTTGCAGGAGATATGTCTATATTCTATTTCTCTTTCCTTCCTATTTTTAAATTGGAGCTATAACTTAGGGCCGATGAATTACTACAAATAGCTGAAAATGTTAATGCACGATTAGTTATTTCTTATACTGATCAATTTGCCTATCATATAATTTTTATTAAGACAAAAAGAAATCGGAAAAAAATACTTTTGCATGAATAACATTTTTGGACATGGTTTTTCTGAAGGGAATCAGAAATGTGTATATTAAAGTGCACAAGATATTTTCATTATGAGAGAATATCAATAAGAAAATTAATTTTTTCTATTTCAATATTTATCCTTGCAAGAGAGCGATCAATAAATATGAATCAGAAGTATTTATTTCAATATGTATTTGTGCAATATGGATTAATTCATATGGAAGTTAAAAAGGGACGGTAATAATATGTCGAATTAAAAGAGATTGAATGGGACATTCATTTCCTCCCAACCCATATCCTCTTCCGCCGCGTAAAAGGAAATTTTAATTGGCATGCGTACAGCGCATTGAAATGAAACACATGAGAGAACAGATTATATAATGAAAGAAAAATATGAATCTGGGGAAAGATTTTCTCTGATTCCATATTCTTTATTATTACGTAATAAAGGAAAAGAAATGATATTTCCAAGAGATAAGAAAAAAACAGGCATTTATTTCTTATTGATTGTCATTTTTAAGTATACAAATTAAAACAAAATTGAAAGTCGTCAACATTCTTTTATTAATTTCAAATTGCAAACTGAATAGGGAAGAAGAAAAAAAAAGAAAAATAAAAAAGTGAAGTTACATGTCGAATTAAAAGTGATTGTTAGAGAAGTTTATTTGCTCTAAATTAATTTTATTTTCGAGCTTTACGTCCGTGAAAGCAATCAATACGTAAAAACCTGTCTGGGCGGTGCATTCTCGGACGTTTGCTATCAGCAAATCTATGGCAAATTGTTGCGCAAACGCACTTCTACCATTCACATCATATTATGTATCATAACTTTGAAATGAACTAAATTGTTACAATTATATTAAATTTACATAACGATCAGGAACGTCTACAAATTTACATATCATTGTAATGAAATCACAATTTTATTCCTTAATATTTTCTACCTTATCTATGCTACGATATCTTGTTAATTTGGCCATTCTTGATCCTCTTTATTCTGCTATTTCATTAGAAAAATCCAAGGAAACATGCATTTCTCAAGAATTGCGTTCCAATCACTAGACCCTACTCAATTATTTACTTATTCTGTGCTTCTTTCGGAGGGGCGATACGTGAAAGAGAAGAAGGTAATAATGGGAAACGAAGAACTATGATGAAAGATTTTCTCTGTACATATGTATCTGATTATTGTGCGATTACGAAAATGAATTCTTCGATAATTTGAGCAATATGTGTTTGTTAACGAGAAAGAAAGATAATATTTGGAGAAAATGTTTTCAAGGAGTATGGAAGTAGATATAACTTTCGACGAGAAAATTTTTGACGATAGAAGATTTTGGAATAAGAATTACATAGTACGAAAATTGTAATATCATTATTATCTGATAATATTAGAATACTATTTTTAAGCATAACCTGGAGTGTGAAAAGAAGAACATAAATATCGTATACGTATTAAGGAATAATTTTGTAGAAATCGATGCAATATAATTTTAATAATTGCAATAGTTACTATTATGGTAATTATAATTGCAATAACTATTAACAATAATTAATTATATTAGAAGTAATTAGAGTTTTACCCGATTATTTCCTTTAAAAAAGAGACGAAAAATCCTTTAAATTTAGCTGTAGCCATTTGTATAAGATCTATTATGAAATTTCATTTCTATATTATAAAAATGGCATTTAGAAGGCAATTAGAAGGAATCATTTGTTTTATGTTCTGTAATTATACAATTAAAACGAACGAATGACTTTGATCAGTCCTAACCAATTTACGAAATTGGAACTCTTTTAGAGACATAGGGAATAAATTAAAGGTGAAAGCAATTCCAATAGGCAACATTTATTGCGAAGAACCTGAATTTACCAATATCTAAATTATAATACATTCAAAGAAGATACAGGCATTTCAAGTATATTAATCAACGAGCAATGGCTGCTTACATTATCCGAATGCGTCTTGAAACGATCGTCTGTTCTCACAGTCCAATGTGCTACATTACAAAAGATGACATTCACATAGAAATTTGGATGAGATACGTGAACAATTAGTTATATCAGATCTCCTCGTACCTCGTTTATTAAAATCCAGTATTCAAGTGGATGGTTGGTATCGTAATTGCTTGGCACTTTCGACATGTTGTTTCCACACACGAGATGACTAGGTGCATTTCTCGCCAATTTGACTTGAATACCATCCGGAGGATTTGTGATGGTTCAATTTCAAATAGCACATCCTCCCTGAAAAAATTCAAAACATTATTATAAAATATACCTATGATACAGATTTCATATTCCACATTATATTTTAAAATAGAAAATTTATATTTAGCCTCAAAAATATCCAATGATTCCATAAACAAAGCATTGATTGATTTACTATTTAAATATTAGAGTAAACAGGAAAACGTTTTCAAACCTTAATCTGGCTGATGGTCGGACATTTGTACTACCCACGTTGGATGTATCGTCGGATGTACGGAAGAAGAGAAGGTGCGAATTTAAATATGTTTCAATTCGAATGTCGAATATTTAAGTGTCACGGTGGCCGTAGTCGAAATTCGTGTATCTCCTTTGAAATGTATTACAATCTACATATTGCTAAATTCGGATCCTTCGCAATAAATATTGCCTATTGGAAAAACGTTTCCCTTTAAGTCGTTTCGGCCATCCCTAAAATAAGTAAGAATTCGTAGATTAGTTATGACTTACCATAGATATTCAATTGTTCATCTAAGTTGTGTAGTTATCAAGGATATAGCGGTTTCACCCTTTGAAGTAATATAAAGTACTTTCTCTGAGATGCAACAAATAATTATTAAGATGACATTCATTAGGAAATTCGGTTTCATTTGTGTAACGAATAATTGAAATTTAATAAAAAATTATATACTAATGATTACTGATAACTTTATCTTATACTGATAACATAAACGGAAGACTAGTGATATTGAAGAAATTGTTTCCACCGGTTGAACTATTTGTATAATTACCTTTCATGACGTATGATGTATAAAAGTAGCAAAAATATATCTTAAGGCACTATCTGGCTTATTGCCAGTTCCACAGCCACCGAAGAAATGACCAACGGTTTCATCGCTCGTCCTCTGATAGGAGGTATTCATCCCCTACACCCCGCAATCGCTGCGGGCGTTACCTTAGCGACCGAGGAGGCGCCCTCTGCAAAGGGTTATTACGTTTCATGTAGATAAATCAATATTTCCTATTACACGTTCGAACGTTCCAGAAAGGACGTAAGCAGCGAGTTCTCCATTGACTTCTATTAACTGGATGTGTCGTCATCCTTTTTCTACCGTGCCCTTCTTTCGCTTCATCCCTTTCCCTACTTCAGTTTACAATTTGAAACTAAAAATCTACTAAAGAATATTAAAAATTGGCAAATAATGTTCTTCCCGTTCTTGTCGTTAAAAGTTTATATCAATAAGAATTGATTTCGAGCGAAGAATATTGTGTGACATTCGTTTTGTAATATTACCTGTATTCTTTTTTATTATTTAAGTTAACAAGCATCTCACTTCCTTTATTCTGCAGTAATAATGATATGGTGTCAGAGGAAACCGTTCGTCATATCTATTTTTTTTCGTAATATCATCTTCTTCGTTTTTAAGTATTTTGTATTTCCACCTCATGTTATACGCATTTGAATAGGATTTATGGAGATATTTCGAAATTTTCCATTACGCGGTCGAACGAGCCGGAAAGGCCGAAAACGATATGAGAGAGTGGAAACGAGTTTCTCGATAAATCCCTTTAAATTCGTCATATTAGTACTGATCCTTTTTCAATACCGTATGAAATAATCCATATTGCACAAATACATATTGAAATAAACGCTTCTGTTTTACGTTTCTTGATCGCTCTTTACCAAGGAAAAATATTGAATGGAAGGAAATTAATTTTTTTGTTAATAAAAATATGATGTGAACGTTATGAGACACATTTTTAATCCCATCTGCATGAGAGAAATATCGTCGCCGTCGGCGAAAAATGTCTGTGGAAAAAATATTTATTTTCTGATTTCTTCTTGCCACAATAAAAATTTCATAATAGGCGAGATGATCAACATAAGCAGTACCCCATTGTTCTTTAAAATTTTCAGTTTTTTGTTACAGTTCTCTGTCAGTGACAGCATACTTGATGTTACATGACGTGTTCAATAAAAGGAAAAGTAAATGTACATCCGTATATCTCGTGAATAGAGGACATACATCGCAATATATGTCATCGGTCGATTGTATTGCATTATTTAAGATTATCAGTGCTCCAAAAGTGTTTAGTGCTTCTTTGGGATACTATAAATGAACATGCTGCATCTAGAAGCAAGGCATATCGTTTTTAAACGTACTTATTGTCTTTAATTGATACGTAAGTACATGTTACACAAAGTGCTCATTATGTGATCGGCAATACCCAGGAAAAAGAAGACAAAATTAGTAATGGCAGGAACGACGAACCTTGATGAGTCTTACATTACTCCGTCTTACAAAGCAATATTCGAATGGCGGCAGGAGGAGACGGAATATATCTTATTGAATGGATTAAATGGCATATCATCGAGTGTGTTGAGACAGATTTGTGGATGGGCTGGTCGACGTTGCAAATGGATTCTGGATTAAAGTGAAAATGAAATGGTACTGAAACAGGTTTATCTTTGAAAATGATTAAATCTGCATGTACGATCAAAAGATTCATCGATTTTCGATATTGTGTTAGCGCGGGGACACTTAAAAATTATTCGTTAAATATTCAGCGTATGTTTAAGTCATCATGTCGTCCTTATATCGTTAGTTTATATTATTATACAACGTAAATGAAAAGAAAAATTGAGGGAATGTTTGGTTCAATGTTCTAAATTGTTCGTCATAATATTCACGTCATGTACATAAATATAATATATAATAAATGTATTTCAGAAATATAGGTATTTGGATGATTTAATTTATTACGCAACACGAATTTTGACTGGGATTTAATGAAAATGAACGTACACATTACGTTCTTCGATATGTATTGTCAGGTTCCTTGGTATTAAACGATTCGTTATTAGCTCCCTCCATTCCCGTGTTCATTGGGCGCGCTCATGCGCGCTAGGTAATGTGGGTGGGAATACGTACGCCGTACTGTTGGCATGCGTGTGTGTATCTCCTCCCTTATTTGGAAAAGAGGAAAGAAGAAAATTTCTTAATTTATCTTTCTCTCGTGAAACTAAGTAGATAATTTGATAATACGATTTCCTTTTTGGCTGCATCATTTAATTTGTAAATCGATGTATCACCACTAATTTAGTTCTTTCATACAAACGAGTACTACCGCAGTCTCATATATGAAAACACGAATGTTGATAAATGTTTCCTTTTCCTTTTATGTAAAAAAAAAATTTTTTCCTTTATCATTTACGAGCATATTAAAAGATATCTTCCAAGAAAGAAAAAGGGATTTGTATCATCTTCCTTGCTCTTCGATAAATTGAATATTGTTAGTACTATAGTAACGTTTATAGCATTTCAACTTATTGTCTCTTTAGAAATAATATACTATCGACAGATGAATTGTTTTCATGATCGTAATATTTAAACGATATTATATTCCTCTAAACTTATTATCCAAACGTCTGCTTTGTTCGACGAGAGGAAATAAATGCAAAAATATCTGTTTTATTCTCAGGATACGAGAGTTCTACTCACGCACGCCCTGTCAAAAGGATACCTCTACGTACACACAACCCGTTAACGTGAATAAGCCCACGTCCATGCAAATGTATTCAAACGGATGGAGAGGGACAAGAATAATACGTTCATTGTGAAGGGATATGACGATAAATCTTGGGGACGTATTACGCACCTGCAAATCATTATACCTCGGATCAATCGTTAACAAGAGGATTCGAACAAACCAGCAAATTAATTGGTCCAAATCCCTGTATACCTGATGATGTTTATTAAATCATATGCATATTATTGAAGTACCTGCCGTGAATATTATGATAACCATATTGGAAAATTGAATTAAACGTTTCTTCCCTGTTTAGTAATATTTAGCAATTATTTAAACAGAGTATGATAATCAGTTTAATAATTAGTTCATAAATAGTTTAAATATTTATTTAAACGGGTATAACGATGACAGGGTGACGTAAGCGTACACTGAATATGGAGCGCATAATTTTAAAATGTTCCCGCGCTAACACTATTATATCGAAAAACAATGAATCTTTTGATCGTACATGCAGATTTAATCATTTTCAAAGATAAACCTCTTTGAGAACCAATTCAATTCCACTTTAATCCAGAATCCGTTTGGAACGTCGAATAGTCCATGGACAAATCTGTCTGAACACACTCGATGATATGCCCTGGCTAAAGCCGCTTACCATTCGATCCTTTCAATAAGATATACTCCGTCTCCTCCAGCCGCCATTTTCCTTTGTAAGACAGAGCAATGTAAGATACAAGAAGGTTCGTCGTCATTGGCATTACAAATTTTGACTTCTTTTTCCTCTTCTTGTGTATTTTCGATCACATAATGAACTCGGTATGTAATACGTTCTTACGGACCGCTTAAAGACAAGAAGTATGTTTAAAAACGAAATGCCTTGCTTCTAGATGCAGCATGTTGATTTATAGTATACCCAGGAAGCACTAAAACAGTTTTGCGGGACTGATAAACTGTAATAATGCAATACAATCGACCGATGACATGTAATTCGATGTGTGTTCTCTATACACTAGATATATGGATGTACATTTCCATTTCCTTTTTTGAATATGTCCTATACAATAAAGCATCATGTCACTGTCGATGAACTGTAACAAAAAACTGATAATTTTAAAGAAAAATTGGAAAGTGCTAACGCTGATTATCTTGCCTATTATGCTATTTTTATTGTGGTGACAAGAAATCGGAAAATAAATATTTTTTATATAGACAACATCTTTCATCGACGACGACAATATTTCGACAATGCAGATGGAATTAAAAATGTGTCTCATAATGTTCACAAGATATTTTTATTAACAAAAAAATTAATTTCTTTCCATTCAATATTATTCCTTGGTACGGAGCGATCAACAAACATGAAACAGAAGCGTTTACTTCAATATGTATTTGTGCAATCTGGATTATTTCATACGGTATTGAAAAAGGATCAGTACTAATATGAGGAATTTAAAGGGATTTGTCGAGAAACTCGTTTCCTCTCATTCAAATCATTTTCGGCCTTTTTGGCTCGATCGACCGCGTAATGGAAAATTTCGATTTATCTCCATAAATCCTATTCAAATGCGTAAAACATGAAGTGGAAGTACAAATACTTAAAAACGAAGAAGATCATATTACGAAAAAAAAAATAGATATGACGAACGCTTTCCTCTGATTCCATATCATTGCTACTGCAGAATAAAGAAGGAGAGATGCTTGTTAACTTAAATAATAAAAAAAGAATAGAAGGTAATATTACAAAAAGAATGTCAAACAATATTCTTTGCTCAAAATTAATACTTATTGATAAAAACTTTTAACGACTAGAACGGGAAGAATATTATTTGCCAATTTTTAAAATTCTTTAGTAGATTTTTAGTTTCATATTGTAAACTGAAGTAGGGAAAGAGAAGAAACGAAAGAAGAGCATAGTAGAAAAAGGATGATGACACATCCAGTTAATAGAGATTAATGGAGAATTCCATTTCCTCGCAGCTTACGACCTTTCTGGAACGTCAGATCGTGTAATAGGAAATATTGATTAATCTACGTGAAACGTAATAAACCTTTGCAGAGGGCGCCTTCCCGGACGTAAAAGTAAACGCCATTAGTGACTGCGGCGTGTGGGGGATGAATACCTCGCATCAATGGACGAGCGATACAACCGTTGGTCATTCCTTCGGTGGCTGTGGAACTGGCAATAAGCCAGATAGTGCCTTACGATATATTTTTGCTACTTTTATATATCATACGTCACGAAAGGTAATTATACAAATAGTTCAACCGGTGGAAACAATTTCTTCAATCTCACTAGTCTTCCGTTTATGTTATCAATTTAAGATAAAGTTATCAGTAATCATTAGTATATAATTTATTATAAAATTTCAATTACACGTTACGGAAATGAAACCTAATTTTCTAATGAATATTATCTTAATAATTATTTGTTACATCTCAGAGAAAGTACTTTATGTCACTCAAAACGGCGTAACCCGATTTATTCTTGATAACTACACAACTTAGGTGAACAATTGATTATCTATCGTAAATTATAACAAATCTACGAATTCTTACTTCTTTTAGAGATGGTCGAAACGAATTAAAGTGGAAAGTTTTTCCAATAGCCCAAATTTATTGCAAAGGATCTGAATTTAGCAATATCTAAATTGTAATACATTTCAAAGAAGATACACGAATTTCAACTACGGCCACCGTGATACTTAAATATTCGACATCCCAAGTGAAACATATTTAAATTGGCAACATCTCTTCTTCCGTACATCCGACGATGCATCCTACGTGGATAGTACAATGTCCGACCATCAACCAGATTAAGGTTTGAAAACGTATTCCTGTTTAGTCTAATATTTAATTGGTAAATCAATCAAAGCTGTGTCTCTGGAACCATTAGTTATTTTAGAGACCAGATGTAAATTATTTATTCTAAAATATAATATGGAATATGAAATCTATATCATAGGTATATTTTATAATAATGTAATAAATTTTTTCAGGGAGGATGTCCTATTTATAATTGAACCATCACAAATCCTCCGGATGGTATTCATGTCAATTTGGCGTGGAAGACACCTAGTCATCTGGTGTGTGGAAACAACATGTCGCCATTGCTAAGCTATTACGATAGCAACCATCCACTTTAATACTGGATTTTAATAAACGAGGTTCGAAGAAATCTGATATAACTAACTTTTCACGTATCTCATCCAATTCTCTATATGAATGTCATCTTTTATAATGTAGCACATTGGACTGTGAAAACAGAAGATCGTTTTAAGAAGCAAATTGGAAAATTTAAACAGCCACTGCTCGTAGATTAAATATTCTTAAATATTCTGATGCTGATGTACTGCAATACGACCTCGCTATAGAGGTGGGTTTGATAATGAATAATCTCTTTTTTGTATGCTTCATTGATATATTCATTTATTGGAAACTAGATTGGATTATAATTGCGCTAAGTAGATATATGTCAGCCGAAGAACTTTAATCATAATGAAGGTAGCCGATTTTTTTATAGAAATTAATTCTCTCAAAGAAAATGTACATTGAAGTACATTTTTTGTGAATTTAAGTTCATCTGAATATATCGAATTAGTAAAGAACGTACATTTTTTTTTAATTCAAATACGTAGCATTATATACTTCTTAAATGTGGATTATACGGAAATTTTTTTCGGTGAATTATGATACTACATTTGTATATACATACTACGTTTGTTTTTGTGTAACACAACTTAATAGTACTTATCATAATCACAGGAATAAACGATTAGCATGAAATGTAAGACTGAAAATAAAAATGTTTTCATGATCTGATTTGTTTGACAGTCCGGCATTTACACTGTCTACGTAGGACATATTATCGAATGGGGATTGAGGAAAGGACAAATTTACATATGTTCCGCATCAGTAGCCGAATATTTGATCATCACGCCAAGCGTACTTGAAATTGCGTTTATCTACTTTGAGTGTATTACATTTTGGATATTGGTAAATTCAGGTTCTTTGCAATAAATTTTGGCTATTGGAAATGCTTTCGCCTTTAATTTGTTCCTTATATCACTGAAATAGTTCCAATTTCGTAGATTGGTTAAGACTTATCAAAGTCATTCGTTTAATTGTATATTTACCGAACATAAATCAGATGATGCCTTTTAAATGCCTTCGAAATGCCATTTTTATAATACACAAACCAAATTTTGTAATAGATCTTATACATATGCCTACTGCTAAATTTAAAGGAAATCGATATAATAAACGAATGACTAGATTATTTGTAAAGATATTCTTTGGGACATACGAAGTATATACAGTTAGATATTATTTCGCGTATGGCACTCGATTTCTGTTACTGGTTCTAAAACCACTGAAGGAATGACCTCCAGAAAATTATCACACGTCGTCCCGTTAGAAGTCCAAGCTTCCTACATTTTAATTCTCTAGCTAGAACGCACGAGGATGAGAAATTGAACCCTTTCTGTAGTAACATAGTTATATTTATATATACTCTATGTACACGAGAAATTATCTCATGAATCTTGGAACCTTCCAATAAAATGGACATTTATTCGTCTCTTTTTTAGTGGAAATAATCGCGTAAAACTCTAATTACTTCTAATATAATTAATTATTGTTAATAGTTATTGCCATGATAATTCCCATAATAGTAACTATTGCAATTATTAAAGTTATATTGCATCGATTGCTACAAAATTATTCCTTAATTCGATATTTATTCCTTATTCGATAAAATACAATATTTGTAATGTTTCTTCTTTTCATATTCCAGGTTATGCTTAAAAATATTATTCTAATATTATCAGATATTAATGATATTACAATTTTCGTACTATGTAATTCTTATTGCAAAATCCTCTGTCGTAAAGAAATTTTCTCGTCGGAAGTTATATATACCTCCATACTGCTTGAAAATATTTTCTCGAAAAATTACCCTCTTTTCTTGTTAACAAATGCTTATTGCTCAAGTTATCATTTCCGTAATTGCACAATAATAAATGACAAATATACAGAAAAAATCATTCGTCATACTTCTTCGTTTCACAATATTACCTTCTTCTCTTTCACGTATCTCCCCTCCGAAAGAACCACAGAGTTAGCGAGTGATTTGGGAGGATCGAGTGATTGCGACGCAATTTTTTGAGAAATGTATGTTTCTCGTGGCGGTTCTATTCTAATGGCAGAATAAGGCAAGTGAAGAATGGTCAAAATAAAATGAGGTGTGAAAATAATATCACTCGGTTTTACGGAAAAGTAGAAAGTTCACAACAATCTGTGAGCTTCACTAAACCGCTTAGAGAGTGATAAGAAGGACGTGTTTGCAATGATACACGCGAATGCCTCGTAGAATATGGTGATATTTGTTGAATAAGCAAGTATTGATAAAACTGGGATTAAAAGATTTTCAAAGCTGAACTCACTTCGTATTGAAACTTCTAGTAGTATAGACAGATCCCTCGACTAATAATTCAGAAAATCAGGAAAGTAATATTCTCTTTGTATATATCGTTTCGTGATTTCGTAATATACAATTTGAGTCTTCCGACCCGTTTACATACTTATTTCTTTTTCATTAAGAGAACGGCAAAATTTCAAAACGCGAGTGATTTTCAGGTCGTAGGTAATACCGAAGGGGAATTCCTTGTAGACATTTATACGAATACGTTAGAAAAAATAAATTAATCAGGAAGAAAACAATAGCAGTGACAGTAATGACATCCAACAAGAAAACTTATGAAGGACGAAATTTCGATTTTTCTGCAAAAAAATATGATCCTCCATTTCAACAAATTCCCTTGCTAACGGGTATTGATCGGCATATAACGATCTGCACATACATAATACCTTCTCGCGTACCTATCGTCTAGAACCATCATATAAAACGATTTATTATCTCTCAATGTATATGCGCGCTTACGTGTTCCAGGTAAGTGGGCGGGAATCAATACGCTTGGTTGCGTATATCTCCTCTCTTATTTAGAAAAAAGAAGGGTGTTTATTCATTAGTTTTCCTCTCATTAAACCAAGCTAACAATTTGATAATACAATTTGCGATATAATTAAGTTATCTATTCAGCTATATTATTTAATTACCTCGTTAAATCTTTTGCACATCGATGTACCACGGCTGACCTTGCTCTTCTATATGAACACGTACATTTCCCGAGAAATGTACTCCCTATTGGAGAAACAATAGTCCCATTATATTTCTAGGTATGTAATATATCGCATATTGTGTTTCAAATCAAATGATTCCTAAGAAAATACTCCATTGCTCAGCAATATCAATAACTGTCTTATCGAATGATGAATCTAAATAGGAAATTGAATTATACAGGTAATCGTATCCTCCAATTGTCTGCTTGGTCTGATAAGACGAAAACAAATGAAAGAATACTTTCCTTATTATCCAAATAAGAGAAGATTCCTACGTACAAAAGCACACAGGACCGCGCACTCAAACCCATCCACTTGAACTGGCGCAGATAAGCGCGCACAAGAGCATACACAGATAGAGAGATATAGTAACGAAGAGTTCAAACGAATGTACCTCACGATAAGTTCTACATACATCCATTATCACTAAATCCCTATCAAAACGAATCAATGGGTTAATGCGCGCTACGCAGCAATTACTTCGACCAAATTTCAATATTTAAGAAAAACGCACATTAAATATTACGAACATATTTTAAGGAAATGTCGCGAATATTATGACAAACAAATTGAAACGTAGAATTCAACACTTCTCCTTTTTTAATTAAATCGAATGGTTATTTTTGTTAAATTGATGGAATAACGATGACGTGGCCTTTCTATTTCACATATAATTTAAAAGCATTCCCCTGCTATCGTTATTACTTCTAAAAACGTTGATTCCTTTGATCGTCCCTGTATGTTAAATTATTTTGTATCATAAATATCCCTCAGTTTCATTCCCATTCCCCTTTGATCCATATATCGCTTGGAACGTCGGGCGGCCCTGCGACAAATCTTTCCGAGTACAATCGGACATATACTGTAGCTAAAGCCGTTCACGTTCGGATCTTTTGATAAAATCCTATTTTCTCGTACCACCGTACGAAACTTCACAAAACCACGCCACATTTGTCTTTCAAAACTTCGTCGTCAAAGACAGATCTTCTCCCTCTTCGTAGGTATTCTCAATCATATAATGAACACAGTATGAGACCATATAAAGACAAGGAGTATATTTGAAGAGGAAACGATAAATCATAATACCTCCAAGAAGTATTAAAAATGATTTAAAAATCGTTGATGATCTTACATAATACAATCCCGCCGATCGATACCATGTAATTCATTGTCCGCGCATAAGATATATGAATATGTATATTTCTTTCTATTCTTTCTTTAAATTAGAGCTATAATTCAGGGTGACATCACGGCCAGTGAACTGCAACAAACACCTGAAAATATTAAAGCACCATTAGATTCTTATATTGATCAATTCGCACATGATATAATCTTTATAGTGACAAGGAGAGATCGGAAAGAAAACATTTTTTGCACGAACAACGCTTTTAACCAACGTTTCTTAGGAGCATATTAGTACATTGATATAATGTGTATATTGACGCCCATAAGATATATGTATTATGAAAAATTATGAAGAAAAGAATTACTTCCTTTTCATTCAATATTAATCTTTGGTACCGAGCAATCAATAAATACGAGGAAGAAACGTTTGTTGCAATATGTTGTAAAGCAATGTGGATCATTTTATATGCGTTATTTTAAAAGGTAGTAAGGAAAAAATAATTACTTGTCGAATTAAAAGGGGTTAATTAAGGAATTCGTATCCGCCAACTCGCATCCTTTTCGCCCTTTTCGGCTCTTTCGACCATGTAATAGAATATGTTGACTGACTTTCAAATGAAATACATAAAAGGAAAAAAATGATACTAAGAAAATAAAACAAATATGACAAAAGATTTTCTCTGAATTCCCATTTTTTATTATCGAACAATAAAGCAATAATAAAAATTTAATGCTAATTGCATACTGCTGTGTATTATGATATGTATTATGAAGTTGAGGGTTACATTAAACACACGTAGCATGTGTATACAAATGTTTGTATACAAATTACAGTTAATCTAAATAAACTACTATATAATCCGTATGTAAGGAGTATATACTGCTACGTGCTTGAATTTATAAAAAATGTTCTTTACTAATTCGATACATTACGATGAATTAATATTCACAAAAAATGTACTTTGAAGTACCTTTTCTTTGAAGAAATTAATTTGTAAAAAAAAATCGGCCACTTTTGTTTACATTTAAAGTTCTTCGACGAACATATATCTATTTAGCGAAATTATAATCTAATCTAGTTTCCAATAAATGAATATATCAATGAAGCATACGAAAAAGTGATTATCCACTATCAGACCAGCCTCTATAACAACATCACGTGGCAGTACATCACCATCGGAAGATTTAAGAGCATTTAATCTAGGATTAGTTGCTAACAATGTTTATTCTTTTGTTAGATTTTCCAACTGCTTCTTGTACCACTCTTCTGTTTTCACAATCCAATGGGCTATATTATAACAGATGAAATGCCTATGGAAGATTCGAGAAGATACGTAACGAGTTACGTATATCTGATTTCTTCATATCTCGTTTATTAAAATCCAATATTAAAGTAAATGGTTGCCATAGTAACGCCCTCGCAATAGCAACAACTTGTTTCCATACACCAGTTAATTAGGTGCCTCTCTTGGGCACACAACAATTTCTTGGGTTTCATATCAGTTGGAAGATTTGTAATAAATTTGTGAGTAGAACCAGCTTCCTCCGCCGGTTTTACGATCCGATACATTAAATAACAAACGATATGTAAAGCAAAATTCTTTGAAACAACATTGAAATTTTTATTCATGGGTTATTATTCACGTCCTCTCGTTCATCAAGTCTCTCGCTTTCCAATATTCTTCAGTAGACTAGTTGAAAAATATATGGGTTCTTTATTTATTTGCACTAATGGTGTACCTTTAGGATAGCTAGAGTTAAGAGATCTAATGTCCCACTTATCAATAGAAATACTCTAGTCTCCATCATAAAACCTGCGTAAAAATTCAATAAATTATCATGTTAGATACACATGGTATTGATTTTATATTCCATACTACATTTTAGAAAAAAAAATTTGTATCTGATCTCTAAAATTTCTTACCTTTCCATAAACAGCATTGATCGATGTACCATTTAAATATAGGAATAGAAAAAAGATAAACATTTTCATTTCCTAATCTGCTTGACGGTCTGATATTTGTACTATCCAAGTAGGACATATCGTCGGATATAAGGAAAAACAGGAAGTATCAATGTAGTGTGTTTCATTTCTGATACGGAATGTTTAACTATCATGATAAGCATAGTTTAAATCCTTGTATCTTCTTTGGACTTAATTAGAATTCAGATATTACTATATTCTGATTCTCTCCAATACTTCTGGGCTATTGGATAACGTTAAGTCTTGAATATCTATGAAATAATTAAATGTTTTTGAATTAGTTAAGACTTAGGACAGACGTTCAATTGTTCACTTAAATTGTGCAGTCATCAAAGGTAAATCGGGTTATGCCCTTTTCAGTGATATAAATTTCTTCCTTCGAGAATCAACGAAAAAAGAATTAGTGTGGTACTGGTCACGAAAATTAGTTTCATTTTCATAATATAGACTTGAAATTTTATAATAAATTGTATACTAATGATTACTGATATATATACTTTATGTCGATAACATAAACAAAGACTAGCGAGACAGATGAGATTGTTATTATCGCTTGAACTGTTTGGAAGTCTTCTTTGGGACGTATGAAGCATACAGGTGATTATTTAGCACTTACTTGCTTATTACTTGATCAAAAATTATTGAAAGTATGACTTCTATAGGCGACATTCTTCCACAAATCGTCACGTTAAAAGACCGATCCAATTACCGAGGCGAAACTCGGTGGGATGGATTGGTACATTCGGCACAGAGAAATCGATACCACATATTACACTATTTAAAGATCCGAAATGACCTGGGAATTGGGAGGAAATAAATGTTGCCATTGTTGTCTATTAACTGGAGAAGTTATATACCTCTTTTATTTTTCGTTAATTTTTTTTTTCATCCTCAGATTCTTTTCAATTTATAATTGCAAATAGACTAAAGAATTTACATTACCGGCCATCAATATTTTTCTTGTTTTTATGGTTAAAAATATTTATCAGTATTACTTTCGACAAAGAAATACTACTTGAAAATTTGTTTTGTAATATTAGCTACTATTCTTTTTCCTTCGTTTAGGTCAAGTAGCATCTCTCTTTCTTAACTGTGCATTTGCACGGGAATGTGGATTCAGAGAAATTTATTATATATATTTTCGTTCGTAATATTAGTTTAGAATATTTCTTTTGCGTATTTCATTTCAATACGCTTTACGCAAATCAATCAAAGCTACCTATTCCGCGGTCGAAAATGCAAAAAGGAAGAGATCAGTTTGAGTGGGGGGAAAAGAATTTGTCGACCAATCCAATCTAATTCGACATATTTGTTTCTTTTTAACTACGATATGAAATAATCCATATTGCATTACGGCATATTGCAACAAACGCTTCTGCTTCGTTTTATTGGTCGCTCCATACCAAAGATTAATAGTAAATGAAAAGGAATTAATTTTTTTGGTGACCTTTCCTCCTAGCAAAAGTATCTCGTGAGCGTTCTTACGAACATTTTTAATTCTCGTCTCTCAAACTTCCGCCAAAAATGTTTTTTAAGCAAAAAATATTTCTTTTCCGATCTTCATCTTTCATTCGCTCCTTAAAAATTTTCAGTTTTTCCTTACAATTGATAAACAGTGACATGATGCTTGATGATTCGGAACTAATTTTGAAAAATGAGATAAAAAATGTTCCATATACCTCATGCATGGAGAGCACATATCGATTTACGCGTTATCAATCGGTGATACTGCATTATCTAAAATTACGAACCTCTTCCAAAACTTTTCTAGTGATTCTAGAGAATACTACCAATCAACTTGTTGGAATCAATAGAATTTCCTTTTGAATCATCCTCTTGTCTCAATCTAATTACCTTGTTCTACACCGTGTTCGTCAGGTGGTGGGTAATAACCAGAAAGAGATACAGGAAGGCGAAGTTTATAATTGCCATTACGACGAACCTTCTCGAGATCGATATAGTACTGCTTTACTAACCTACATTCGAATGGCGGTACGAGGCTAGGGAATATATCCTTTTAAAGGATCCATCGGTAAGCAGCTTTAACAAGGGGATATAATAGATTGTGTGCCGAAAGTTTGTCGAGGGGTCGTACGACGGCGTATGCAGATCGTGGTTCGATGTAGAATATTTGCTCTTATCAGGGAATATCCTTCATAGAAAAGAATCTTGGTTTCTTTTTGGTTTCTATTTTTTTCCACCCTCCAAGGAATTAAAGGCAGTCGAGGAGGGTAAATCAAGATCAATAATAACGTTGACAGTGTTCTTGGATATCGAACTTATTTTAATTTGGATTGCAATTAGTTATAAATATGTTTATATATATATCATAATATTTATTTAAATACCGTTGGTAAGATTTGGAACGATAAGGAAATCTTATGGTGATTAACAATGATTCCAAAAAGAAAGATTTGTTTTTATAGGAAAAGTATTTTTTCATTTATCTTTACCTTATGTAACCATAGAGCAGACTGAATAATAGGATTAGCTGCATAACTCAACTATCTATTTAGCTACATCGTTTAATTAGCTGCATATTTAAACAAGTCTGGTGCAGGTCGATGTACACTACGAATGATCTCATTTTTCTAAAAACTTACTTCCAATTGGAGAACTTAAGAAATTATCTAATTGTATTTCTTGTCATCCAATACTTCGAATATTGTTATATACTAATTACTTCATTAGAAAATATCGTATTTATTCACTCGATAATTTGTTATTACGTGTAACAGAGTATAACAGCGATTTGATTATATTTTTCAATTAGTGCAGATATAATATAACACTGACATAGCACTCTCCTCAAAATAATAGAGATCTACCATAACCTTTTACAGCTACCGTTATTTAATCATCGGTCCGACATCGCTCGAAACATATGTTCTAAATGTAGGAATAAATACCATGAAATTACTCTACCTTCTGAATATGGTCTTTTGAATTTTGCTTTTTTGGTAATGTCAACGTTCTCTGTACAAAAAATGAATAAATATGAATAAGATTATACCTAAAGATTTTTGCCCTCGTAAGAAAATGAATAAAATTAGATATTTACAAATTAATGTGATCGAAAGCATATGGGTAAGGAGAATAACCAATAGATGGATTCGAAAGGAGAAAAAGGAATCAAAAAAGTATAAGAAGGTTGAAAACAAGCAAAAAATTTCCCTTTACCATAGTATCGATCAGAAATTATTGGTAACATTGTGAAGAGATAGTCGAGATTACTACCCTCGCGAATATATGAAAAAGAGGGGATAGAACGAAACAGCGCATGCTCGACTCAATGTAACAGATTACAAGCTATCCACAGGAGTTGAAACGCTCGTTCACTTCGTATCGAGTCGTCTCTTGAGCAAAATCCTAGGACTTACAGAAGAGGAAGTACCTAGAGTTATATATTAGTCACCGATTCATTACGATAATGGAAATCATTTTCTTAAACAAGATCCCCTCGTTAGGTAAATTTCATTTGTATATAATATTATCTAATATTAATTTAAGGATTTGTTTTCATAAAACTTTTTTCTGTATGTACCGTGCTATAGATAACTATAATTCTGTGTACATATCTATGAGTTTTATTAGAGATACCACATGATAGACCATTTTATACAATTTCGTGTTTAATACTACGATATATTGTTTTATAGTATACTATAGAAAATTGTTATTTTTTTATGATTATTTAACACTTTCTTATACACTGTGCAATTTGTCTTGAGTATTTTATCATATAATATTAGACAGAGGAAGTAGAATAATTCGGTTTATTTGGATTAAAGCTTCTTAAAATATTTGGAATGGTAATATTTGACAGACTTCTTTTTTAATTACCGGGTTGTTATAAAACTGTGTTTCGATCTATCAATCGCAATGCAATATTAATTTTTAATTATTCTCTTACAGGCACTCTTGCAAGGCACAATTATAAATAGAGGGAGATGGCACTATTTTCGCTACTTACTTGGTAAGTTCATTACGTTCTGTTTAAAATTCGCTTATATATTTTCTCTTTTATCGGCTACTTTTGTGAATGGAATTTTCTTTATTCTTTTTAAACGGTAGACGGATTCGATCTGTACGTAAATACATAGACGCATATATGTATATACGTCTTTCTCCGTACTGTGTACTTTCTATGTATTAAAGTCTAATTATGTACATATTTATTTATGTATTTGTCTACAATATAACCTACTATCTATATCTATCTGAGAATCATCAAGGATGTAAATCGAAATAACATCAAAAGAAAATGAATAGATATATTAAAACGAAAAAGGACATTTAAATTAAAGAAGGAAGGGGATATCGATTAAAATGAAAAAGTATATTATAGAAGAAAAGAAACATTGATTAAAATGAAAAAAGAAATTTTTATTAAAGAAGAATGGAGAATCGCCGGTTATATTCTTCATGTTTTTGGTAAGTTGAATCTTATTCAAATTTTATAACGTCTAACGCAAGGATTCATTTATATTAGATTCTTTTTTCTTTATATAGCACGCTACAGAACATTGCATAATTTTATATACTTATCTATGAGCTGTATTAGAGACGCTATGTTGTACGCTATTTTGTATTGTTTTGTAATATAATATTGAAAAATGTATAGAGAATAATGTATTATAGAAAACGTATAATTGCTTATTATAATTGCTCGCCGTATTTTACGTTTCTTTATTATTATTTTTCACTATATTTAACATCTAATTCGTCCATAATGTATTATTGCATAATATTAAGTTCTGCATTAAGTCGAGTAGAGAAAGGAGGAGAAAGTCTAATTAGGGTTATGGGAATTAGGATGCTTCTATTTAGACGTTTATACGATTTATTCGGCTAATCGTATATTCACCTAATCGTATAGTCAAAATCTTGTTTACTAATTCCGTGATATCATCCCGTGTTTGCTATACCGATGGTACTATACGTTGACGTGTCCAACATACGGATTGATTTGCTTGCTTCATACTAGTTGAACTACTATTTTCAGTTAATCAATTAGAATAGAGATACACGATTGCATTGTAACAAGAAAACTGAGAAACGCACAGACAAGCGGTTTGTCTTCGAGAGACAGGTATCAGTAACGGAACGGATATCGTTTGGTTTCGTGATTCAACTTAGAAGTTTTTGTTTATCAATTATTTTACCTTCCGTTTGCATGATACGAAAGTCCATTTCTGAAAGGTTCAACGGGATTTTGACATTCTTTTCAGATAAGTATGAAATTCTGGACGTTGACACAAATGTTTAAATAAATAATTAGGGCGCCTAGAAAGTATACTAATAATTTAATTAATCGTTTTTAATATTTTCGGAAGATTCTGAAATATTTCTATCAAAAATAATATCTCTAACGGATCGAAATTTTTTAAGGATCAAGAGATTTCTTAGTGCCAAGGCGAAAATCATTTAATTGTAACGATGTATTCGGAAGGAGTAATTGAGATATGTTCGATTGTCCACTTTGATATGTCCAAAACCTGTAATAATAATAATTTAGTTAATTAAAATTATTAATAAGAGAGACAGTACTATTTTTCTTAATTTTTCATAAGATCATTAGATTTTGTTTACAAACACTTTGCAGATAAACCTACATAATATCTTTTGTAGTATATACATAGGTGAACGTAATTTTCTTCATTCTTTGCAGACGACAGCGAGATAGCTTCCATGCTCATTCGTCGCAGTGTAAAGGAAAACAGACACGGTAATCGTACAAATAAATTATTTTTTGACTTTCCACGTAGCGAACTAGCGTTATCTTAAACTTTAAGTCTAGCAGAAAATAAATCAAAATCACTTCTTGCCTGGCAGAAGTTCCTTAGGGCTTAACGTTTAACGGAATTTACTATTCCTTAACTAGTGGTTTATTTAACTCCTCGTACATTTATATACTTTAAATTATCTGAAGCATTAAGTTTGACGTTTCCACCTTTGGAAAATGAGGGCAAACCGCAAAGTCACTCAAAAGTTCATTTTTGTTGGCATTATGTGTTGCATCTACGCAACTCATATGCAACCACCTCGAGAACAAAATTATAAATTATTGAAATTTTAGTTTAAAATTATCTCATGTTCCTCGCTCGTTCCGATATTCGTAATGTTTCAGCAAACATAATATCGTTTAAATATTACGATCATGAAAACAATTCATCTGTCGATTATATATTATTTCTAAGTTGAAATGCTATGATCGTTTGTAAAGTAATAATAATTTTCAATTCTTTAAAGAGTAAGGAAAATGATACAAATTCTATTTTCTTTCAGTAAATGTATAAAAAGCCCCGAATTATATATATTTTGATATTTTTCCGTATTTACCATATGTACTCGGCGCCCTTTCCAACGTTAATCAGCAGAAACACGGCATTTCGTCCCGCAAACGTGGTGTATATTATAACATATAACATAATTGTATTTGATTTATACAAATTTATATTCATCGACGCACACATTTCTTGCAAAAGAAATCAAAATTTTATTCCATTTAATTTTCTACGATACCCATGATAAGTTTTGAAACAATTCAAGTATTAATAAGATTTTGTTCTTGCTCTTAATTTGTCATAAATTTGTTGAAAGATTTATTGTAATTAATTGGTTCGGGAGAAAGTAAGGGCAGAGTAGCAGATCAATTTACATAATATCGGCCCATTTCTTAAACGGTTTTTTAATCTCCAACACTTTCCAAATACATATTTGGTTGCATTTTCTTTATTATTGTTTTTTTTAATATCAATTTTATGTTCACTTACATTGAATTTAGCATTTCCTTCTGAAGAATAAATTAAATAATAATGAATAAAACTTTTTTTAAATTAAATGAAAGGCAAACATTTTTCAACAGTCGAGTTTACATTTATCTTTTTGCACAGATATATGAAAGTATGGAATCGGTATCAGTTGTTTCATTTTACCGACGTACATCTCATTACTTGTTTCTTAATGACATCTTTTGTAGTATTTCAATTTATTTTTCAAGTTTCTTTTTAGTTTCATTTTCATTTATCAACATGTAGACAAATGTGTGAATAAATAGGTATATAAATGTATTAGATTCTAGTATATAGTAAGATATATATATATATATATATATATATATATATATATATATATATATATATATATATATATAAATATGATTGTATGTATTTGTGTAGATATGTATAGAGTCCGGCTGCCGTGTGAAAAGAATAATTTGATTTGCATTCATGAACACATCAGGCAGAACATATGAGGAAAAATTATTTATCTAAATTATCGGGAAGCAAACTATTAGAGTTCTGACGAACACACGATAATGGTTCTACGCCTCTCTATTCATAATAGGACTGACTGTACAATAGTAATTGGCATAATAATGAATTCAGAGATTACAAAATGTATGATTTATTATTAGTATTGAAGTATGGTTTATATTATCGAGGGTATGTTGCTTCAAACGATATAGATGATATAGAATTCATTATCGTGGATGGTTGGTGGCCAATATATTATTCTGGGCTTTTCTCTTCTGTAACTCTTAGGAACATGCTTAAATGACGACACAATAAACAAACTGTACTTCCTTATAAGGACACGATAAATTCTAGATTGAAATCACAGTTTGCCTTCGGTCTATTTTGTATCCCACTATTTTTCATAAATTGATGAGATATTATGTCATCCCCGATAATTTCATCACAATGTTACAAATAATTTTATCGATACAACCGTTAAGGAGAAATCCTATTTTTTCTCCTTCTTTACACTTTTTGAATTTAATGTTCCTTATCCGTCATTCTACATACGTGTATAATTTCTATCGTACTAATTTCTAAGCCTCCAATTTTCGTCCATATTTACTAATTCATATTTATTTATTGTTTGTGAAGTGAATGTTGACATTACGAGGAAATGAGAATTCTGAATATTGTATTTAGAAGGTATTGTAATCTCAATTTCACAGAAAAATTATCCTTCTCCAATAGTTATAACTTAGACTTTGAGCGATGTCGGTCGCTTGATGGAATAACAGTACCAAGAAAACAATATAATAAATCGTTACTGTGCTCGGCGAAGTATTACGTAAATGTTTGTTATATTTGCGCTCATTTGAGTAATAACGTCATTCGGATAACGGATCCGCAAAATAAAAATATTGTGTTAATAGAAATATAATAACATAGCAGCTATACTCCATTATACGTAATAAGAAATAAACGATTTAAGAAATATAATACTTTCCAAGAAACTAATCGGTTTAAAACATAATATACTAAATATTTGATGACTAGAAGTAGGATTGAATCACTTGTTTAACTTTCCCTATCGAGAAAGAATTTCTTGGAAGGTGTACTCTTTCTTATAAAAGCATTTAATCAGTGACGTGGTCCATTGCACTGCAAAAGAGCTAATCGGGTAATTAAATGATGCATGCAAATGGTTAATTGAGGTAAACAGCTAATTGTATCGTCTAACTATGTTTGGCTTGCTGAAGAGATGAGAAATGAAAAAATTCCTTTCTCATTTTTGACCAAACCAGACAAAAGGTGTACGCACACACGCTCGCAATATCGCGCATTCATTACCTCCTACTTGAACTAGCTTATATTAATAAGCTCACAAGAATACGCGTAGATAGAATGAGGTAATAATAAATCGTTCTAAGGATAAGTACGGAGAAGCGTATTACGTAGATGCATATCATTAAATTTCAATCAATACTTATTAACAAGAGTATTCGCTCTACGCAGAAACATCAAGATTCCTTCATTTCTGCAATTCGTACATCGTATATTATAAATATTTTTGAAGCACACTTAGTGAAAATTACAGTGTACAAGTCAAACATTTCTGATGTTTTTACCACATTGAGTGATTGTTTATATGTATAATAACGATAACACGATGACGTAAACGTGATACTATCATTTCTCGTATTATTTAAAAGTATTTATTATTATCTCGAAAATCGGTAAATATTTTGATCGTCTCTGCAGGTTTAATCATTTTGAAAGTTTAGCATACCTTAGTTTCATTTCGATTTTTTCTCTGCTCATTCTTCAATCCATGAATAACCATTCTACTCTCATAATTATTTTTATTCTCGATAGTAGTATCTGTTATTTCCATATTATTATTATTATTATTCCCGATAGGTCTCGATGATCCATCCATTCACCTTCCTTCTTACGATACACTGTATTTGAAATTTTCGAGGTCAAATCGAGATTTGCAAAATCATTATTCGACCACAGTCCAACATCGGTATGAATAAATTTAAATTTATCTGCGAAATCATCAGCGTCGAGATAAAATCTATCGTCTATTAAATCGTCAACAAGCGTGAACTCATAATCTTTACCCTCACCTTTCACTCCTGCATCTCCTGTATCTCCATTTTCTTCTTCTTCTTCAACAACATTGACTCACAGATCTTCTTCTTCGGATTCATTTTTAATCGCCCGAATATTTTCCTAATCGTTCCCAATCTCACCATGGAATTAAAATAAATATGATTTTGATATATATATATAATTTTCTAACTAATAGCTGTCCAAATTTACATTAGTCCTATATCCAAGAACATTGTCAATGATATTGTATATCATCATCCTCCCTACTCGACTGCGTTGAATCCTTTTGAGGGTGGAAGAAGATAGACTCGGCGATGAAACATTGTTTTCTACGAAGAAATATTCTCTCATTA
The DNA here is from genome assembly GCA_905340365.1 of Vespula germanica. Classification (NCBI taxonomy): domain Eukaryota; kingdom Metazoa; phylum Arthropoda; class Insecta; order Hymenoptera; family Vespidae; genus Vespula; species Vespula germanica. The sequence continues at coordinate 250,526 of HG996541.1, forward strand.
TAGAAAATAATCCACCATGATCCCCGATCTGCGTACACCGTCGGACGACGCTCCGACAAACCTTTCGTAACGATATCGATTACATCCTTTATAAAGCTGCTTGGCGTTGGATCCTGTGAAAGGATATAGCCTAGTACCATCGTTCGAACGGAGTTTTGTAAGAGAATATACACGGGACTCGAGAGGGTTCCTCATCATTACCATTAAAAATGTTGCCTTCCTGTTTCCCTTTCTGGTTATTAACGATCGCCTCTCGTACATGGTATAGAAGAAGATATAATGGTTAAATTCGACACCAGGACGTTTCAAAAGAAAATGCCTTGCTCCTGATTCAAGCACGTTATTTTATAGTATTTCCTAGAAGCACTAGAAAAGTTGTCGAAGACGTTGATAATCTCAGATAATACAATATCACCGACCGAAAACATGTAATTCAATGTGTACCATTTATGCATCAGATATATGGCTATGTATTTTTTTTTTTATATTCGATCTATAACGTAAAGCATCAATTTACTGTCTATGAATTGTTACGAAAAACTGAAAATTTTTAAGGACGAAATGACAAAAAGAATTCGGAAACAAAATATTTTAAGCGTAAGACATTTTTGGCCGGCGCTTGATAAATGGGAATTAGAAATGTGTATAATAACGTTCACTTCTATCAGGAGAGAAAAATTAATTCTTTTTTCTATAATATTAATCCATGATAGGGAGCGATTAGTAAAACGCAGCAGAAGCGCTTCACCGATACGTAGTCACGTAGTATGGATTATTCCATATGGTAATTGAAATGAAAAAATAAAATGAACTCGAATTAAGAGGGATTGGACAACACTTCAGTTTTTTCCCACTCATACTCTTTCGCGGAACTTTCGGCTCTTTCTCACGGGGAATAAGAAGTATGGATTGACATGCATAAAGCGTATTTTTAAGATATACACAAAAAGATAAAACTAAATTATGAAAAAAAATTATGTAAACATTCGATATAATTAAAGAAGGAGAAGTGTTGAATTCTACATTTCAAACTGTTTGTAATAATATTCGCGGTATATACTTAAAGAATGTTCGTAAGATTTAATGTGCGTTTTTCGTAAATATTGAAATTGGGACGAAGTTATTGCTGCGTGGAGCGTATTATACTGTTGATACGTATTGGTAGGGTTTCATGATAATGGGTGTATGTAATACATGATCTTGTCCTTATTGTCAACTACCTTCATTTGAACAATTCGTTATTCTATCTCTCCATCTGGTGCGCGCTTATCTGCGACAGTTCAAGAAGCCGGGTCGAGTGCGCGATCCTGTGTGCATTAGTATGTACGACTCCTCTTTTATTTTTATAACAAGGAAAGTATTTTATCACTTGTTTTCCTCTCATCAAACCAACCAGACGATTGGAGGATACGATTAGCTGTATACTTCAATTGCCTATTTAGATTTATCATTCGATAATGCGGTTACTTATCTCCCAGAACAATTAACTATTTTCGTAGAAACAAATCCATTTCAAACGTAATATACGAAATATTAGGTAAGTAGAAATATAATGGGACTATGGTTTTGCATTCTCCAATAGGGAGTACATTTCTAGGAAAATGTACGTGTTCATATAGGAGAGTAAGGTCAGTCGTGATACATCGATGTGCGAAAGACTTAACGAGGTAATTGAATAATATAGCTAAATAGATAATTGGATTATACCGCTAATCATATTATCGAATATTCTGCTTGGTTTAATGAGATAATTACCATGGAATAAATATTCTCCTTGTTTTTCAAAAAAGAGAAGAGGTACATGCAGACTCGCGCACTGATTGCCGCCCACTTGACTGGCACCCTTCAGCGCGCACGTTTATGGAGAGAGAGATAATAATAAATCGTTTAATATGATGGTGCTTGACGATAGGTATGAGAGAAGGTATTACGTACGTGTAAATCCTTAAATCCCGATCAATACCAGTTAACAAAAGAATTCGCTCTACGTAGCCAATTAAATCGTTTAAATTCCTATATAACTGAAAATTCGGTTATATTAAAGTATATATATCAAGTATATTAAATATTATGAATATATTTGGACAATTTGTCGAGAATATTTTGATAGACGATTTAGAACAACATCAAACTCAACATTTCTTCTGTTCTCAAGTATGTTGAATGATTATTTAAATTGATAGGCTGATCTAAACGTGGACTTAATATTTCACGTATATTTTCATGCATTTGACTCTATTCTATGAATTTTTTAATCGTCGCGGCAGCTTTAATCCTATTGCAAGGTAGACAGCTCTCAGATTCATTTCGAGACTTCATTGATGAAGATCCCGCGTTCATGGTCGGACGACCCTTGATGGAACTTTTTCGCATGCAATCGATTGTGTCCCCTAGCTAAAATCCATTTCGATCCTTTGAGAAAGGCATATTCTGTCTCTTCGTAACATCATTCGAATGAAGCATTCTAAAACAGCGTCATATGAATCTGGTCCATGTTCGTATTCACTGCCTTTACAAATTTTGTCTCCTTCTTCTTCCAGCTTTATTTCAGTCACGTAAGAAACCGTATATGGATCTTTACTGATAATTTAAGGACAATGGCGATCCATCAGAAAGAAATACTTTGCCTTTAAATCTGTCACGTCGGTTTATAGTATTTCCAGGAAGCACTAAAAAAGTTTCGGAAGACGTTAACAATCTAAGATAGTACAATACCGCCGACCGAAAGTATGCGAATGAGTATGTGCTTTCCAAGCAGGAGATGTGTCTATATTCTATTTTTCTTCCCTTCCTATTTTTAAATTGGAGCTATAACTTAGGGCCGATGAATTGCTACAAAAGTCTGAAAATGTTAAAGCACGATTAGTTACTTCTCATAGTGATCAATTTTCCTATCATATAATTTTTATTAAGACAAAAGGAAATCGGAAAAAAGTACTTTTGCATGAATAACATTTTTAGCCATAGTTTTTCTGAAGGGAATCAGAAATGTGTATATTAAAGTGCACAAGATATTTTCATTATGAGAGAATATCAATAAGAAAATTAATTTTTTCTATTTCAATATTTATCCTTACTAAAGAGCGATCAATAAATATGAATCAGAAGCATTTATTTCAATATGTATTTGTGCAATATGGATTAATTCATATGGTAGTTAAAAAGGGACGGTAATAATGTATCGAATTAAAAGTGATTGTTAGAGAAGTTTATTTGCTCTTAATTAATTTAATTATCGAGCTTTCCGTCCGTGAAAGCAATCAATACGTAAAAACCTGTCTTGGCGGCGCATTCTCGGACGTTAGCTATCAGCAAATCGATGGCAAATTGTTGCGCAAACGCACTTCTACCATTCACATCATATTATGTATCATAACTTTGAAATGAACTAAATTGTTACAATTATATTAAATTTACATAACGTTCAGGAACGTCTACAAATTTACATAACATTGTAATAAAATCAAAATTTTATCCTTTATTATTTTCTACCTTATCTATGCTACGATATCTTGTTAATTTGGCCATTCTTGATTTTCTTTATTCTGCTATTTCATTAGAAAAATCCAGGGAAACATGCATTTCTCAAAAATTGCGTCCCAATCACTCGACCCTACCAAATGATTTACTAACTCTGTGCTTCTTTCGGAGGGGCGATTCGTGACAGAGAAGAAGGTAATAGTGGGAAGCGATGAACTATAACGAAAGATTTTCTCTGTATATATGTATTTTACTATTGTGCGATTAAGACAATGAATTCTTTGATACCTTGAGCAATATGTATTTGTTAACAGGAAAGAATGGTAATATTTGGAGAAAATGTTTTCAAGGAGTATGGATGTAGATATAACTTGAGACGAGAAAATTTTTTACGACAGAAAATTTTGGAATGAGAGTTACATAGTACGAAAATTGTAATATCATTAATGTCTGTTAATATTAGAATACCATTTTTAAGCATAACCTGGAGTATGAAAAGAAGAAACATTACAAATATCGTATACGAATTAACGAATAATTTTGTAGCAATCGATGCAAAGTAACTTTAATAATTGCAATAATTACTATTATGGGAATTATCATGGCAATAACTATTAACAATAATTAATTATATTAGAAGTAATTAGAGTTTTACGCGATTATATTCCCTTAAACACAGACGAATAATTGTCAATTTCATTGGAAGTTTCCAAGACTCATGAGATGATTTCTCCTTTACATAGAGTATATATAAATATAACTACGTAACTACAGAAAGGTGGCAATTTATAGTCCCCGTGCGTTCTAGCTAGAGAATTAAAATGTAGGAAGCTTGGTCTTCTAACGGGATGACGTGTGATTAATTTCTGGAGGTCATTCCTTCAGTGGTTTTGGAACCAGTAACAGCAATGGAGTTGCCATATGCGAAATAATCTCTAACTGTATATACTTCGTACGTCCCTAAGAATGTCTTACAAATAATCCAAACGGTGAAATCAATTTCAACAGTCATACTAGTCATTCGTTTATTACATCAATATCCTTTAAATTTTGTTGTAGCCATTCGTATAAGATCTATTATAAAATTTCATTTCTATATTATAAAAATATCATTTAGAAGGCATTTAAAAGGCACCATTTGTTTTATGTTCGGTAATTATACAATTAAAACGAACGAATGACTTTGATCAGTCCTAACCAATCAACGAAATTGGACCTATTATAGAGATATAGGGAATAAATTAAAGGTGAAAGCAATTCCAATAGGCAACATTTATTGCGAAGAATCTGAATTTACCAATACCTAAATTACAATACATTCAAAGAAGATACAGGCATTTCAAGTATATTAATCAACGAGCAATGGCTGCTTACATTTTCCAAATGCTTCTTGAAACGATCGTCTGTTCTCACAGTCCAATGTGCTACATTATAAAAGATGATATTCATATAGAAAATTGGACGAGATACGTGAAAAGATAGTTATATCAGATCTCTTCGTACCTCGTTTATTAAAATCCAGTATTGAAGTGGATGGTTGGTATCATAATTGCTTAGCAATGGCGACACGTTGTTTCCACATACCAGATGAATAGGTGCATTTCTCGTCAAATTGACTGGAATACCATCCGGAGGATTTGTGATGGTTCAAATTCAAATAGCACATCCTCCCTGAAAAAATTCAAAACATTGTTATAAAATATACCTATGGTACAGATTTCACATTCCACATTATATTTCAGAATAAAAAATTTATATCTAATCTCTAAAATAACTAATGATTCCATAAACAAAGCATTGATTGATTTACCATTTAAATATTAGAGTAAACAGGAAAACGTTTTTAAACCTTAATCTGGTTGATGGTCGGACATTTCTACTATCCACGTAGGATGTATCGTCGGATGTACGGAAGAAGAGGAGGTGCCATTTTAAATATTTTTCAATTCGGATGTCGAATATTTAAGTGTCACGGTGGCCATAGTTGAAACTCGTGTATCTTTTTTGAACTGTATTACAATCTGGGTATTGCTAAATTCGGATCATTCGCAATAAATATTGCCTATTGGAAAAACGTTTCCCTTTAAGTCGTTTCGGCCATCCCTAAAATAAGTAAGAATTCGTAGATTAGTTTTGAACTACAAAAGATATTCAATTGTTCATCTAAGTTGTGTAGTTATCATGGATGAATCGTAGTACATCCTTTTAAGTGATATAAAGTACATTCTCTGAGATGCAACAAATAATTATTAAGATGATATTCATTAGGAAATTCAGTTTCACTTCTGTAACGTATAATTGAAATTTTATAATAAATTATATACTAATGATTACTGATAACTTTATCTTATATTGATAACATAAACAAAAGACTCGTGAGATATAAGATATTGTTTCGACCGGTTGAACTATTTGTATAATTACCTTTCGTGATGTATGATGTATAAAAGTAGCAAAAATATATCGTAAGGCACTATCTGGCGTATTGCCAGTTTCACAGCCACCGAAGAAATGACCAACGGTTTTATCGCTCGTCCTCTGATATAAGGTATTCATCCTCCACACCCCACCGTCACGTTGGGCGTTGCCATTGCGACCGAGAAGGCGCCCTCTGCAAAGGTTTATTACGTTCCAAGTAGATTAATCAATATTTCCTATTACACGTTCCAACGTTCCGGAAAAGTCGTAAGCAGCGAGTTCTCCATTGACCTCTGTTAACTGGATGTGTCATCATCCTTTTTCTACTATGCCCTTCTTTCGCTTCTTCTCATTCCTTACTCAGTTTACAATTTGAAGCTAAAAATCTACTAAAGAATTTTAAAAATTGGCAAATAATGTTCTTCCCGTTTTTGTCGTTAAAAGTTTATATAAATAAGAATTAATTTCGAGCAAAGAATACTGTTTGACAATTTTTTTTATTATATTACCTTTTATTGTTTTTTTATTATTTATGCTAACAAGTATTTCTCTTTCTTTATTATACAGTTGCAATGATATGGATTCAAAGGAAACCGTTCGTCATATCTACTTTTTTTCGTAATATCATCTTCTTCTTTTTTTAGTATTTTGTACTTCCACTTCATGTTTTACGCATTTGAATACGATTTATGGAGACAAATCGAAATTTTCCATTACGCGGTCGAACGAGCCGAAAAGGCCAAAAACGATTTGAGGTATTGGGAACGAGTTTCTCGATAAATCCCTTTAAATTCGTCATACTAGAACTGATCCTTTTTCAATACGGTATGAAATAAACCATATTGCACAGATACATATTGAAATAAACGCTTCTGTTTCACGTTTCTTGATCGCTCTCTACCAAGGAAAAATATTGAGTGAAAAGAAATTAATTTTTTTGTTAATAAAATTATCTTGTGAACGTTATGCTACACATATTTAATTCCATCTATAAAACGACGGCGAAAAATGTTGTCTATGCAAAAAATATATATTTTTCGATTTCTTATCGTCACAATAAAAATTGCATAATAGGCGAGATGATCAGACTGAGCAGTATCCAGTTGTTCTTTAAAATTATCAGTTTTTTGTTACAGTTCATCGGCAATGACATGATGCTTTATGTACAGGACCTTTTCAAAGAAAGGAAACGGAAATGTACATCCATATATCTCGTGTATAGAGAAAGCATATCGAATTACATGTCATCGGTCGATTGTATTGCATTATCTAAGATTATCAGTCCTCCCAAGGTGTTTTAGTGCTTCCTGGGGATACAATAAATCAACATGTTGCATCCAATAGCAAGGCATTTCGTTTTTAAGCATAGTTCTTGTATTTAAGCGATCCGTAAGAACACGTTACATACCGTGTTCATTATGTGATCGAAAATACCCAGGAACAAGAAAACGTAGTCAAAATTAGTAATGGCTGGGACGACAAACCATGATGAGACTTACATTGCTCCGTTTTACAAAGCTACATTCGAATGGCGGCAGGAGGAGACGGAATATATCTTATTGAAAGGATCGAATGGTAAGCGGCTTTAGCTAGAGCATATCTTCGAGTGTGTTGAGATAGATTTGTCGATGGACTATTCGACGTTGCAAACGGATTATGGATTAAAGTGGAATTGAAATGGAACTCAAATAGGTTTATCTTTGAAAATGATTAAATCTGCATGTACGATCAAAAGATTCATTGTTTTTCGATATAATAGTGTTAGCGCGGGGACACTTTTAAATTATGCGTTTAATATTCGTTGTACGTTTATGTCACCCTGTCATCGTTATACTCGTTTAAATAATTATTTAAACTATTTATGAACTAATTATTAAACTGATTATCACACTGAGTTAATATAATTGTTTAATATTACTATACAGGGAGGAAACGTTTAATTCAATGTTCCAAATTGGATATCATAATGTTCACAATATTTAATATACATCTTCGGTTATATAGGAATTTTGACCAATTAATTTGCTGGTTTGCTCGAATCCTCTTCTGAAATATTAATCCGAGGTGTAATGATTTGCAGGTGCGTAACACGTTCCCTCATTATTATCGTCATGTCCCTTCATATCGAACGTATTATTCTTGTCCCTCTCCATCTGCTTGTATACCTTTGCGCATGCTTGGGCTTATTCAAGTTAAGGGAATGAGTGTACGATCCTAAGGGCGTGTGCGCGTATAACTTCTCTCGTATCCCGAAAATAAGACAGGTATTTTTGCATTTGTATTCTTCTCATCGAGCGAAGCAAACGTTTGGATAATAAGATTACTTGGATGCAAAATTTAGTTACCCTGTTAGATCTTTTGCAGAGCTATGTACCGCGTCACTGATTAAGTTTTTACGAAGTCACGTCTACATTTTCTTAAAAATTTACTCCCGATTGGAGAATTTTAAAAAATTATCAAATTATACTTCTAGTTATTCAATACTCCGTACACTGCGTTCTTTATTAATTAATTCCAAGCAAAATATTATATTTCTGCAATCGTTTATTTCTCGTTACGTACAACAGAGTATAAAGCGATTTTATTATATTCCTAGTAACATGATATTTGTATTTTCCGAATATATTATCCGAATGTTTTGATTTCTCAATAAGCGCCGATATAATATAACATTGACATCATAATTTTTCCCAATATGATGGTGATTCATAATTAATATTATTATTATTTTTATATGAAAACATATGTTGTATATGTTGTAGAAAGATGGCCTATTTATGAAATTATATATCTTTCTACAAACAGGTTCTTAAATTCTACTGTCTACGTAATGCCTACACATTTCCTTACGAAAAATATATATGTATGAATAATTAAGTACCAACAAAAATTCCCACCCCGAAAAGGAGATATGAAAAATTACATTTTTACAATATATAATGATTGAAAGTAATAGGGGAAATCAAAAACAGAAAAAAGGATAAAGTCTAAAAGAAATCTCCCTTTACGGTATTAACGATTCGAAATTATAGATAACATTTCGAAGGGATTACTAGGGATGATATCCTGGTTAGTATATGGAAACTAATGAGTGGAAACAGTGCACGCTCCACTAACTAAATAGTTGTCTACCTACCTGCGGTAATTGATTTACCCGTTTGTTGGGAATGGAGTTGTCCTTCAAGCAAGTTTGTAGGATTTTCTGAAGAGGTATGATCCAGAATAATATATAAGCTACCAATTATTCAGGATAATGGAAATTATATATATCATTTTAGACAAGACGCTCTAAGATAGATAAAGCATATTTGAATTTTACGCCGTTTAATATTATCGCAAGAATTTATTTTCATAAGATTTTTTTTTATTTACCATGTTATAGACAATCGCATAATTCTGTATAGATATCTATGAGTTATATTCGTGACGCTACATTAGATTATAACATTTCGTTTTTAATACTAGGATATACTGTTTTAAAATATATTTTAAAACATACTAAAAAAGAAAGTTGTATAGATTTTTATTATTATTTTACACTATATTTTACACTGTGCAATTCCTCTTTGGTATATTATTGTATAAGATTGAACAGAAAAGAAAGTATAAATAGAGTTACTGGATTCAGGCTATTTTTGTTTAGTTATTTATACAATTTAATCCTATAATAACATATAGAACTGTTGTGCAGCTGTTGAATATTCCATGATATTTTTCCGTGTTTGCTATCCCTATGATACTACTTATTGACGAGTCCAACATACTGGTTGATTTGCGTGCTTGATACAAGATGAGTTACCTCTTTGTGTTAATCGATTAGAATAGAGATACACGTTCCAATTATAACAAGAGACCGGAAAAAACGAACGGACAAACGGTTTGTCTTCGAAGGACATATATCGATACCCGAACCGATATCTTTTGGAATTATCCTTGAATCTAGTAGTTTACGTTTTTCACTTATTCGACCTTCCGTTTGCATTATCCGAAAATCCATTTCTGAAAGTTTTTGACATTTTTTCTGTTAAGTATAAAATTTTGAATGTTGACTCAAATGTTTAAATAAATAATTAGGACGTTAATAAAGTACATGATAGATTAATTGAACATTTTGATCGAATGTTCGTATGTTTGATATGTCCTGTTAACATTATCTTTATTGGCATTATCTTTCAAGTAATGAAGCTTCAGGGAATAATTAATAAGACCGGTCAATCGAAATAATAATATTGATATTTCTCTATATCCGAATATATATATGTATATATATATATATATATATATATATATATATATATATATATATACCTATTTATAATTTCTTGTTCGTGGATTATTGTGATGATCGTTCCTTGTCACGTAGTTATTGTTTCATACGATCGAATCAACGAGGGAAATATAAAAATTTGCTTAAAGAGAAATAGTTCGATTTGTGCTTCATTGCTTGCTATGCAGTTCTCTTTCACTACCAAAAATGTCTTGAATAAATCTAAATCTGGTAGAGAATAATAATGTTTTACTTTAAAGAAATAAAAAGGGTAGAAAAAATGTAAAGTGTTAATTTGGTATTTTCTTTCATTCCTAGGATAGAGTTTCGATGCGGTCTCACTACAAACATTGCTAGAAGTTGATGTTCCTTATATATGCGTTGACAAGGGTCGACGCAAAATTCAAGGTACCATTAAAGAGAAATATCAATGGGAATTTAAAGAGAGAGAAATATTAAAGGAATATTAAAACTACTAGGTGCATCTATTGTTGGCAAACTGCTGTAAGTAATTTTTTATTTTCTTGATTAGCGACGAATAATAATTATAATGATAAAATGTGTGAAAATTCCGCTTTAAATGTCTAATTTGATCGTATTATAGTCTTATTGCTATGGAGAGAATGACCATAGCGATTGGATTCCCAAAGATATTGGTTTCATAATCCCATATCTTGTTACATAGAACCAGAGAACTGAACTTATTCTAATGATACATACATAACTGTATTATTACGGAAACATAGTAAGATGTTTGCAATAATTAACAAAAATACCTTGGAATGTTAACATCTAACAGTCTCTTATTTGAATTAATTATCTATTAAGATAATTAATTACAAAGTAGTATTTCATCCGATCGATAGTGATTTGATATTACGGTTTAAAAGTTATCATGGATCTCATCTTCCAAAATATTTAACAGTAATAATTTGCTTGAAAACATGTATTCATAGAGAGAGATACAACTATCTTAGCTAGTTCATTACATTTTTTTGCAATTACTTTAGAGAAAAACTTACATAATGATTAGTTTTATATACACGTACGTGAATGTAATTTTATTCATTCTTTGCAGGCGACAGTGAGCTAATTTAACAGCGATAGCTTCGATGTTTATTCGTCGGAGTACAAAGGAGAACTGATCCGCTAACCGTTCCAAACAATCATTTGTTGACTTCACACGTTGCCAACGACCGCCGTATTTAAAAATTTAAGTCTAGTAGAAAATAATTGAAAATTATTTGTTGCTTCGGAGGTTTTCCCTGGCGTGCAACGTTTAATGTAATTTACTATTGCTTATACCGTTGGTCGTTTAACTCCTCGTGAATCTATATCGTTTACACGAATTTAAAATTATCAAAAAAATTAAGTTTGAAATTTTCACTTTTATAAAGTGAAGGCAATCGTCAAAGCCATTCAAGAGTTCGTTTTTGTCGACATTAGATGCAGCGACGCAACTCAGATGCTACTACCGCGAGATCAAATTATAAAATCGATCTGCAAATTAAATGATACAGCTAAATACCTAATCGTATTATCGTATTGTCTGCTTAGTTTAATGAGATAAAGACACATGAAAAAATTTTCTTCTTTCCTCTTTTCATAGTAAGGGAGGAGATATAAGCACGCACGCCCACGGGACCGCGCACGTATTACCGCCTACATGACCTAACACGCATGCGTGCGCACAATGATCACGGGTATGGAGGATCACGGTATGAATGATTCAATAACACGGTACCTGACGATACATATGGAAGAACGTAATGTGTGCGTGCATTTTCATTAAATCCCAGTCAAAATTCGTGTCGCGTAATAAATTAATTCGTCCAAACACCTATATTTCTGAAATACATTCATTATATATTATTTTTATGTACATGAATATTCTGACAAGCAACTTGGAACATTGAATCAATCATTTCCTCTCTTTTTCTATTTTTTACTTTTCATAATTAGTTAAACTGATGCTACAACGATGACATGATGATGTAAATGTACGCTGAATATTTAACGCATTAATTTTTTATTACCTCAAAAAACGGTAAATCTTTTTATCGTACATGAGGATTTAATCATTTTCAATGATAAACCTGTCTGACATTTCAATTCCACTTTAATCCATATTCCGTTAACATCGACGAACAACCCTTCGACAAATCTCTCGAACCATTCTTGATTATTTCCTCTAACTTATACTGCTAACTTTGGATTCTTTCAATAATGTATTTTCCGTCTCCTAGTGCAACGAATTGCACTATTGCATTCGAATGTAAAACGGCGCAATATTAATCTCGTCAAAGATCGTCGTCACCATCATTATAAACCTTTTGTCTTCTTCTTCCTCTTCCCACAGGTTAATTACATGATGAAGACGGTATGGAGCACAATACTACGGATCACGTAAAGACAAGGACAATATTTGGAAAGGAAACGCTTTCTTATCAAACCCACCACAATGATTGATAGTATCATCAACGAAGAAGCTCTAAAAATGTTTCGGAAGTCGTTGATAATATTAGGTAATAGAATACCGCCAATCGATACTATGTTATTCAGTGTCCGCGCATAAGATATATGGATATATATCTTTCTTTTCTTCCTTTTTTTAAATTCGAGCTATAATATAAGGCGTTATGTCGCCTCCGAAGAATTGTAACAAAAAATTGAAAATGTTAAAGCACAACGTTTTGGATCCCCGACATATTCGAAAGTCAATTGCTTGACATTCCAAGATAGATGAAGATCTTTTTGACGAAGGCTTCTTCGAAACTATTTTCTTACAAATGTATTTGTTCATGCTGATCAATTCACATGTGTACATCTCATGCTGATCAATTCACCCTCGATGTTATTTCTATTATGACCAACAAAAATATTCCTTACATAAACAAGTTCATTAGCCGATTTGGTCAGATAGAAATCACAAATATGTATATGACTGATCCACAAGTCGTTTTCAAACAGAATATTAATAAAAGAATTAATTTTGTTTCATGGAATGTGAATCTTTGGTAGGGAGAGATCAATCAAAACATTCGTCTCTATATTCGGTTATGCAATGTGGATTATTTTATAGATGGTAGTTAAAAAGAAATCGTAATAATATGTCGAATTAAAAGGGATTGATCGAGATATTCATTTCCTTCCAATCCATATACTTCTCGATCGTTTCTGTCCTTTCAGCCGCGAAATAGGAAACTTTAATTGACCCGAGTAAAGCGCATTGAAAAGAAATTCGTAAAAGAGAAGAAAATGATATACCGGAAAAGAAAAACATGAGTATGGCGAAAGATTTTCTCTGAATCCATACTTTATAATATTGTGTAAAAAGCAAAACAAATGATATTTTCGAGAGATGAAATAAAATTAGAATTTAATTCTTATTGATAGTTATTTTAAAGGATACATGTAAGAAAATAGATAATTGTCAATCGTCAGCATTTTTTAGTTAATTTTCAATCGAAATCTGTAAAGAAAAAATGGCAGAAAGAGAAAATGGAAAAAAGCAATTTGTCGAATTAAAACGGTTTGGTCGAAAAATTCATTTCCCCGAACTCATACTGCTTTGGCCTTTTCAGTTTGTTCGGCCGCGTAATAGGAAACTTTAATTGAGCTGTGTATAGCGTATTGAAATAAAATACGTAAAAGGGAAGAAGATGGTATAGCGAAAAAAAAAGAACGATGAATATTGTGAAAGGTTTTCTCTGAATCCATATTTTTTAAAATTGCATAATGTAGCAAAAGAAATGATATCTTCGAAAGATGAAAAAGCTGAGAATTTAATTCTTATTGATAGTCATTAATAGGCATACAAATCAGAAAAAAATTGTCAATCGTCAATATTGTTCAGTTAATCTCAAACTGTAAACCGTAAAGAAGAAAAGAAAAAAAAAAGAAAAATAAAATAGAAAAGTAATATGTCGAATTAGAAGAGATTATTAGAGGAGTTTATTTCCTATTAATTAATTTCATTTTTGATCTTTCCGTCCGTGAGAGCAATTAATGCGCGACAAACGTAATAACGCTTTCTGCTTTGAGCACTTTCACACGTAAGCTCTCAACATATCAATACTTTATCGCGCAAACGTAGTCCTACGACTCGCATCATATAATATATCATAACTTCAAAACCAAATAATACATTATAACGATGCTTAATTTATATGAATTTGTAGATATCGCAGAACATATTTTCTTATAAAAAGACCAAAATTGTATCACTAATAATTTTCTATCAGATCTACGATAAATTTTGAAGCCATACTTTTCCAACATTTTCGTCCCTATCATTATCTATGAGATCTCCCGGTTTTCTTGTTAGATGATATCACTATCACTACTGTTGTTTTCATCCAGATTTACTTTTATACTTAAATGCCGAAGCAATCGATGCTGTGTTTATCCAGTCGTAAGATATTATCATTATTTAATATAAAATTTATATCATAGGCATGTTTTGTAATAATTTATTGACTTTTTATACAGATTTTACAAAGTCGGCGAGGATGTTTCTATTGATAATTGAATTCATTTCAAATCTTCCACGTGATATGAAACCCAAATTGGCGAGAAAAGCACGTTATTACCCGGTGTATGGAGACAACGTGACGCCATTGCTAACGCATTATTATAGCAATCATTGATCTTGATATTAGATTTAATAAACGAGGTACGAAGAGATCGGATATGAATAACTCGTCACGTATCTTATCCAAACTTCCATATTAATTCCAATTCCTGCTGGGTCCAATTGTCTGCTTGGTCTGATACGAGGAAAGCAAATGAAAGAATGCTCTCTTTATTATCCAAATAAGAGAGGATTCGATCGTACAAACGTTCACAGGACGGCGCACTCAATCCCAGCCACTTCAACTGATGCAGATAAGCGCGCACCAGAGCATACACAGATAGGGAGATATAACAACGAAGGGTTCCAAACGAAGGTACTTCACGATACGTGCGGGAGCACGTACATACATACACTATCACTAAATCTCTATCAAGAGGTTTCAACATGGTAATTCGTGCTACGCAACAATTACTTCGAACAAATTTCCATACCTATGAAAAACGCACATTAAATATTACGAATATTTTTTAAGTACATGTCGTGATCATTAAGACAAACAATTTGAAACGTAGAATTCAACACTTCTCCTTTAATTCTATCGAATGGTTACTTCAGTTAAATTGAAGGAATAACGATGACGCAAACGTGGACTTTCTATTTCACGTATAATTTAAAAGTATTTCCCTGCTAATTATTACTTCCAAAAACAATGAATCTTTTGATCGTCCCTGTATGTTAAATTATTTTGTATGATAAATCTCCCTCAATTTCATTCCAATTGTCCTTTGATCCATGTACCGCTTGAAACGTTGGACGGCCCATCGACAAATCTTTCCGAGTACAATCTCATATATCCTCTAGCTAAAGCCGCTTACGTTTGGATCCTTTGATAAAATCCCATTTTCTCGTACCACTGTTCCAAGTTTTACAAAACTGCGCCACATTGGTCTTTCCAAACTTCATCGTCAAGCATAAATGTTTCACCTTTTTCCTCTTCCTAGGTATTCTCAATCGCATAATGAACACAGTATCATATCACATAAAGACGAGGACGATGCTGGTAGAGAAAACGATAACTTATAGTACCTCGAAGAAGTATTAAAGATAATTTAAGAATCTTAGATGATACAATTACGCCGATCGATACCATTCATAGTCCGCGCATAAGATATACGCATACGTATTTTTCTTTCTATTCTTTCTTTAAATTAGAGCCATAATTCAGGGTGACATCACGGCCAATGAACAGCTACTAAAACCTGAAAATATTAAAGCACCATTAGACTCTTATATTGATCAATTCGCACATGATATAATCTTTATAGTGACAAGGAGAGATCGGAAAGAAAACATTTTTTGCACGAACAACGCTTTTAATCAACGTTTCTTAAGAGCATATCAGTACTGTGTATACTAACGCCCGCAAGATATACGTATTATGAAAAATTATCAAGAAAACCTTTTCATTCGATATTAATCTTTGATACAGAGCAATCAATATGTACGGGGCAGAAGCGTTTGTTGCAATATTAATTACGCAATGTAGATCAAATGAGTTATTTCAAAAGGTAGTGACGAAAAAGTAAAAACTTGTCGTATTACTAGGGATTGATCGAAAGATTCGTATCCCCCAACTCGCATCCTTTTCGGCCTTTTCGGCACTTTCGACTACGTAATAGGAAATGTGCTCTGATCTTCAAATGAAACACGTAAAAGGAAAACACTGATACTACGAAAATAAAATAAATACGACAAAAGATTTTCTCTGAATTCCTACTTTATATTATCGATCAACAAAGCAGTAATAAAAATTTAATGTTAATCGCATCCTACACAGCATTATGATATGTATTACGATGTTGAGGGTTACGTTAAACACACGTAGGAAGTGAATAGTAATGGAGTATTACAATTGATCGAAATAAACTTCTATATAATGCGTATTTAAGGAGTATATGCTTGAATTTATAAAAAATGTTCTTTACTAATTCGATACATTACGATGAACTTAAATTCACAAACAATCTACTTCAAAGTACATTTTCTTTGAAGAAATTGATCTCTATGAGAAAATCGGCTACTTTCATTTCCGTTTAAAGTTCTCCGTCGGATATAGACCTACTTGGCGAAATTCTAATCCAATCTAGTTTTCAATAAATGAATATATCAATGCAGCATGACGAAAAAGTGATTATCCATTATTAAACCAACCTCTATTGCAACATCGCGTTGCAGTAAATCAACATCAGAAGAGATATGGACATTGAATCTACGAGCAATGGCTGACAATGTTCGTTCTTTGGTTAGATTTTCCAACTGCTTCTTGAAACACTCTTCTGTTTTCACAATCCAATGTACTATATTATAAAAGATGGAATTAATATGGAAGATTGGATAAGATACGTGGCGAGTTATTTATATCCGATCTCTTCGCACCTCGTTTCTTAAAATCCAATATCAAGATCAATAATAGCTATAATAATGCGCTAGCAATGGCGTCACGTTGTCTTTATACACCAGATAATTACGTTCTTCTCTCGTCAACTTGGGTTTCATATCACGCGGAAGATTTTAAATGAATTCAATTATCAATAGAAACAACCTCGCCGACTTTGTAAAATCTGTGTAAATATTCAATAAATAATTATGTTATACATCCATCATATAGATTTTATATTCCATATTACATTTTAGAAAAAAAAATATATCTTATCTCTAAAATATCATACCATTTCATAAACACAGCATGGATCGATTTAGCATTTAAATATAGGAATGGAAAAGAGATAAACGTTTTCATTTCCTAATCTGGTTGACGGTCTGATATTTGTACTATCCCAGTAGGACATATCGTCGGATGTCGAATGTTTAATCATCGCGTTGCGCATAGTTGAAATCCTTGTATCTCCTTCTGACGTAATTAAAATTCAGATATCTGTTAATTCGGCTCCTCTGCAATACTTCTTTGTTATTGGAACTGCTCTTGGGTTCATTTAGTTTCGTACATCTCTGAAATAATTTAAAATTCGTAGATTAGTTAAGACTTAGGATAGACGTTCAGTTGTTCATTTAAATTGTGCAGTCATCAAAGGAAAATCCGGTTACGCCCTTTTTTAAGCGGCATAAAGTTCCTTCTCCAAGAAGCAACGAAATAAGAGTTAGGGTGGGCCTGGTCACGATAATCAGTTTCATTTTCATATTATAGAACTGAGATTTTTAAATAAATTATAGACTAATGATCACTGATATGAATTTACCTTATATGAATAAATTAAACAAAAGACTAGCGGAAATGAAGAAATTGCTTGTACCGTTTGGACTGCTTGTAACTTTCCTTTGGTACGTATGAATTAAAAACGCGATTATCTAGCACCTACTTACGTATTACTTTCATTTTAATTAATAGAAGAACTACAGGCGAGATTCTTCCCCTAACCGCCACACCCTACTACCCAGCAAATTACGGAGGCTGATCACGGTGGGATGAGTCAGCACATTCGACGCAAGTAAATCGATACCACGTATTACACGATATAAAGAGTCGAAATGTCCTTCGGATCAGAACGAAATAAATTTTTCAATTGTTCTCTATTCCCTGGACAAGTTATTTTCCTTTTTTAATTACTTTAAATAGGAGCTGTATTATTTTTTTCATCCTCTTTTTCTTTAGAATTTACAATTGGAAATTGGATAAAAAATGTTGATAACCGGCCATCAATATTTTTCTTGCTTTTATTGTTAAAAATATTTATCAGTAAGTATTACTTTCGATAAAGAAATATTACTCGATAATTTGTTTCGTAATATTACCTACTACTTTTTTTCCATCGTTTAGGTTAACAAGCATCTCTCTTTCTTTACTGTGCATTTGCAAGGGAATGTGGATTCAGAGAAAGTTATTATATTTATTTTCTTTCGTAATATTAGTTTAGATTGTTTTCTTTTGAGTATTTCATTTCAGTTCGCTTTACGCAAATCAATCGAAACTTCCTATTTAGCGGTCGAAAAAGCCGAAAAGGGTCTGAAAAGTATGAGTGGGGGGAAAAGAATTTGTCGACCAATCCCACCAGATTCGACGTACTTTTTTCCATTTAACTACGATATGAGGTAATCCATATTGCGCTACGGCATATTGCAACTAACGCTTCTGCTTCGTTTTATTGATCGCTCCCTACCAAGGATTAATATCAAATGCAAAGGAATTAACTTTTTGGTGACGTTTTCTCCTAATAAAAGTATTTCTTGAACGTTATTATACATTCGTTTTGAATTCCCATCCGTCAAACTTAGGCCAACAACATTTTTTACGCAAAAAATATTTCTTTGGCGATCATTTTTTTCATTTGGTCCTAGAAAATTTTCAGTCTTTCTTTACAGTTCATCGACAGAGACGTGATGTTTGTCGTTACGGGACGAATTTTGAAAAATGAGATGAATTATGTTCCATATATCTCATGCATGGAGAGCACATATCGATTTACTCCTTATCAATCGGTGATACTGCATTAACAAAAATTATGAACCTCTTCCAAAACTTTTCTAGTGCTTCTAGGGAATACTATCAATCAACGTGATGGAATCAATAGCAAGGCAATTCCTTTTGAAACATTTTCTTGTCTCAAACTTACCGTAATACCTTCTTTTATACCGCGTTCGTCAGGTGATCGATAATAACAAGGAAGGGAAATAGGAAGGCAAGATTTTTAATGGTCATAACGACGAACCTTCTCAAGTCCCATGTATAATGGTTTACCTAACTACGTTCGAACGGTGGTACGAGGCTAGGGAATATATCCTTTCAAAGGATCCTATGGTTAGCAGCTTTATAAGAGTATATAATAGATTGCGTTCTGAAAGGTTTGATGTAGGGTCGTCCGACGGTGGACGCGGCTCGTGCATCAAAGTACAACGTTTGCTCTAATGAGGGATTATCCCTTCATAGTAAATAATATTTCATTGAGGTATCCTTTTGAATTCCATCTTCTTCACCCTCGAAGAGATTCAATGCAGTCGAGGAGGGAATATGAAGATCAATAATAACGTTGGTAGTGTTCTTTGATATCGAACTAATGTTAATTTCTATAGCAATTAGTCAGAAAGTTATATACACCGTAATAATATTTATTTCAATCCCATGGGTGAGATTAGGAACGATAAGAAAAATCTTATGGCGATTAACAATGATTTCAAAAAGGAAAATCTGGGAATCAAGGCTGAAGATGAAGAGGAAGTAAAAGGAAGTACAGGAGATGAAGAAGTTGAAGGGGAGGGTAAATATAAGGAGTAAACCCTCGTTTACGATTGAATCGACGTTACATTTTATCTCGACGACGATAATTCCATTGGTAAATTTAGTTCTAATCAAACCGATGTTGGTCTCTGGCCGAACATTGATTTTGTAAAACTGGATTTGAATTCGAAAGTTCCTAAGACGGCGTATCGTAAGGACGAAGTCGAATGGATCATCGAGACATTTCGGGAATAATATTAATAATGTGGAAATAACAGAGAATAATATCGAGAATAGAAACGAATAATAGTTTCGAAAGCTTATTCATGGATTCAGGAATGAGCTCAGAAAAAATCGAAATGAAACCAAGGCAGGTTTAACTTTCAAAATGATTAAACCTGTAGGGACGACCAAAGGATACACCGGTTTTCGATATAATAATGAATAGTTTTAAATCGCATGAGAAATGTTAATTCCACGCTTACGTTACCTTTACATCTTGATTTCATGGGATTAAATTAAGTAAACGTTCAATTAAATTAAAAATAGAAGAAGTGTTGAATTAATTTTCTAAATTGTATGTCATAATATTCACGTCGTGTACTTAAAAGATATTCATAATATTTCATTTATGTATTGCACAAAAATACGAATTTCCACGAATTTATTTGCTGCGTAGCCAGGATTCTCTCGTTAGTACGTTCTGAAAGGGATTTAATTGAAATGCATAAGCGTATTACGTTCTTCCAAACGTATCGTAGAGTATTAAACGATTTCTTAATATCTCACTCCATGCACGTGTGCCCTTGTGCGGGCTTACACGCGCCAATGCAAGTGTGCAGTAATGGGTACGGGGTCCTGTACGCATTTAGTATATCTCCCGTCTGATTATGAAAATAATAAATATATTTTTTAATTTGTCTGCCCCTTACGAAACCATAGAGCAGATTGAATAATAGGATTTGCTATATAACTCAATTATCTATTCAGCTGCATCTTTTAATTATGAGAACTTGAGAAATTATCTAATCAAATTATTGTCACCCAACATTTGGTATATCATCTTCTATACTAATTAGTTCCTTACAAAATATCGTATTTATTCATTCGTTTATTTCTTATTACGTGTATCAGAGTATAATGCTATATAATGCTATAGGAAGCTTTTCCATGAAATTACTCTACATTCTCAATATGGTTTTTTGAATTTTACTTTTTTGGTATTGTCAACGTTTTCTCTACAAAAGATAAATAAATTTGAATAAGTAAATACATAAAAAATTTCTGCCGCATAAGAAAATGAATAAAATTAGTATTTTACAAAGTAAAATGGTCGAAAGTATAAGGGTAAAGAGAATAAACGATAGGCAGAAAAACGAATCAGAAATGTATAAGAAGCTTGAAAACAAGCAGAAGTTTCCCCTTTACCATAGTATCGATCCAAAAGTATGGGTAATATTGTGAAGAGATAGTCGGGGATGCTACCCTCGCGAAAATATGGAAAAGAGGGGGTAGGACGAAACAACGCATGCCCGACTAATTGAAACAGATTACTAGCTATCCGCAGGAGTTGAAACCCTCGTTCATTTCGTATCGAGTCGTCTGTCGAGCAAGTTTCTAAGGGGTCCAGAAGAGGAAACACCCAGAATAATATATAAGTCTCTGATCTATCACGATAATGGAAATCATCTTAAACAAGATCCCTTCGTTAGGTAAATTTTATTTCTATATAATATCGTCTAATATTAACTCAAGGATTTATTTTCATAAGATTTTTTCTGCATGTACCGTGCTGTAGATAACTGTATAATTCTGTGTGTACCTATCTATGAGTGATATTAGAGATACCACATTATAGACCATATTATACAATTTCGTGTTTAATAATACGATATATTGTTTTATACGAAAATTGTTAGCTTTTTATTATTATTTAACACTTTCTTTTCCACTGTGCAATTTGACTTGAGTATATTATCGTATAATATTAAACAGAGGAAATAGTATAGTTCGGCTTATTTGAATGAATACTTCGTAAATTATTTGGAATGGTAATATTTGACAGACTTCTTTATTAATAACCGGGTTGTTATAAAACTGTGTTTCGATCTATCTATCGCAATGCAATATTAATTTCTAATTATTCTTTTACAGGCACTCGTGCAAGGCGGAATTATTAATAGCGGGAAATGGCACTATCATCGCTACCTACTTGGTAAGTTCATTACGTCCTCTTTAAAATTAGCTTGTATATTTTCTCTTTTATCTGCTACGTTTGGGAATGAAATTTTCTATATTCTTTTTAGACGGTAGACGGATTCGATGTATACGTAAATACATATATTTATATATATGTTTATATAAATATATATATATATATATATATATATATATATATATATATATACGTCTTTCTCCATACTGTGTACTTTCTATGTATTAAAGTCTAATTATGTACATATTTATTTATGTATTTATCTACAAAATGACCTACTATCTATATCTATCTGAGAATCATCAACGACGTAAATCGAAATAACATCAAAAAGAAATTTAATAGATAAATTAAAACGAAAAATGGAATTTAAATTAAAGGAGAAAGAAAACATTCATTAAAATGAAAGAAGAAATCTAAATTAAAGAAGAAATGGAGACATCGAGAAAAGAAGCGAACCTCTATGTATCCGGAAAGTGGATTAATTTTTACGAATTTCATATTTTCATATATTTGTGTGGGATAGATAAATGGAAACTCGATTATTGATAAATATTCGCTGTTTCGGAATATCAAAAAAAGAATTCAAAAGAAACCATAAAACTAAAAGCTCGACGAAATTTGGACCAACTTATGTTTAATCGAGACGATAGCCTGTCCAGAGCGACGAAATTCCAAGAAAGAAAGACGATGAGCATACAAATCGTAATATTTGAAAATTGCCCGCACTATCTCGAATCGGTATTGAGAATCGCCTGTTATATTCTTCATGTTCTTGGTAAGTTGAATCATATTCAAATTTTTTTTCTTTATATAGCATGCTGCAGAAAATTGCATAATTCTATTTACGTATCTATGAGCTGTATTAGAGACGCTATGTTGTACACTATTTTATACTATTTTATAATATACTATAGAAAATTGTATAGTTTCTTATTATAATTTTTCGCCGAACTTACTGTATTTAACGTTTGATTCGGCTCTGACGTATTATTGCATAATACTAAACGGAGGAGAATGTCTAATTAGGGTTGCCGGAATCAGGATACTTCTGTTTAGACGTTTATACGATTTATTCGACTAATCATATATACAACTAATTGTACAGCCAACTGTTGCTAACTAATTCCATGATATTATTGTGTGTTTGCTATCCCTATGATACTACCTATTGACGAGTCCAACATACTGGTTGATTTGCTCGCTTGATACTAGTTGAGTTACTTTTTTTAGTTAATCGATTAGAATAGAGATACACGATTCCATTCTAACAAGAGAACTGAGAAACGAACGGATAAGTGGCTTGTCTTCGAGGAGATAGGTATCGGTAACCGAAACGATATCGTTTGGTTTTATGAACGAACCTAGTAGTTTTCGTTTCTTAATTATTCTACCTTCCCTTTGCATGATACGAAATTCCATTGTAGAAAGTTTCAGCGAGATTCTGACATTTTTCTCTGATATGTATGAAAGTCTATATGTTGACTCAAATGTTTAAATAAATAATTAGGTCGCTTAGAAAGTTTATTGATAGATTAATTGAGCACTTTTATATTTTCGGAGGATTCTAATGTATTTCTGTCAAAAATAACATCTCTAACGGATCGAAATTTGTTAAGGATCAAGAGATTTCTTCATGCCAAGGTGAAAATCGTTTAATTGTAGCGATGTATTCGGAAGGGGTTATTAATGGATGTTGGAATATCCACTTTGATATGTCCAAGACCTTTCATAATAATAATTTGCTTAATTACAATTTTTAATAGAGAGAGATAGAACTATTTTTGTTAATTTGTCATAAGATCATTAGATTTTGTTTACTCACAGTTTGCAGATAAGCCTACATAATACCTTTTCTTGTATATACGTACGTGAATATAATTTTCTTCATTTTTTGCAGGCAACAGCGAGAGAGCTTCCATTCCTCGGAGTGCAAAGGAAAACTGACACAGTAACCAATACAGTAATTCAATCATTTTTTGACTTTACACGTAGCGAACGAGCGCCATTTGAAAATTTATATCTAGCAGGAAATAAATTAGTTATTCGTGCTTCTTAGGTGTTCCGTAGCGTGTAACGTTTAACGGAATTTACTATTGCTTCAACAGTGGTTTAATTAACTACTCGTACATCTATATAGTTTAAATGAATTTACAATTATCTGAAGTATGAAGTTCGAAGTTTTCACCTTTAGAAATAGAGGGCGTTATCGTAAAAGCCATTCAAAATTTTTTCAAAAAAAATTATTTTCATTTACCAATTTATTATATTACTTTTCCATAGTATCATCTACGAATGGTTTTTTTTATTTTCTCGTAAATAATAAGTTAAATAACATCTTTTTTTAAATTAAAGGAAAATCAAACATTTATCAACAGTCGTGTTTACATTTATGTGTCTTGCGCAGATATATGAAAATATGGAATTCGTAGGAGTTGGTTCGCTTTCCCGATAGATAGCTGTTTGCTTCTATCTTAATGACATCTCTTTTATTATTTCAATTTATTTTTCAAGTTTCTCTTTAATTTTGTTTTCATTTATATGCTTAGAGATGTTCAGATAGATATAAATACTTAATCAACGTGTAGACAAATGTGTGAATAAATAGGTATATAAATGTATTAGATTCTAGTATATAGTATGATATATATGTATATATATACATATATATGAATGTATGCATTTGTGAGTATATGTATAGAATCGGTCTGCCGTGTGAAAAGAATATACAAGATTGCATCAAATTCAATTAATCGGGAACACATCAGGCAAAACACATGACGAAAAATGAAGTATCTAAATTTTCGTTAAGTTAACTTTTACAATTATCTACGCCTCTCTAGCAATAATGGGACTGGCTTTACGAAAGCAATCGGCATAATAACGAATTGAGAGATGAAAAAAATGTAATTATGTTTTATATTATCGAGTGTATGCTGTTTAAAACGATATAGATGATATAGAATTCATTATCGTGACTGGTTGGTTGCTTATATATTATTCTGGGCCTTTCTCTTTTGGATCTCTTAGAAACCTGCTTAAACGACGATAGAATAACCAAATTGTACTCCCTTTCAAAAAATACAATAAACTCAAGGATGAAATCACAGTCTGTATTCCGTCTATTTTCTATCCCACTATTTTTCACAAATTGATGAGGTATTATGTCAACACCGGTAATTTCATCAGAATGTTACAAACACTTTTTATCCATACTATCGTTAAGGAGAAATCTTTTTTCTTTCTTATCCTTCCTTACACATTTTGATTTTTTTCCCTTTAATATACCGTATTCGACATTTTTCATACGCATATATTTTCTATCCTTCTACTTTTCAAGCGTCTAATTTTCGTCGGTATTTACTAATTCATATTTATTTGTCGTTTGTGAAGAGAATGTTGACATTACCAGGAAAGTTGCGTTTTGAATATCGTATTCAGAAAGAATAGTAATCTCAATATCACAGAAAAATTATCTTTCTACAATATTTATAACTTAAACTTTGAGCTATGTTAATCGCTTGATCGAATAACAGTACCAAGAAAACAATATAATAAATCGCTACTATGCTGGGCGAAGTAATACGTAAATGTTTGTTATATTTGCACTCATTTGAGTAATAACATCATTCGGATAACGGATTCGCAAAATAAAAATATTGTGTTAACAGAAATATAATAACATTGCAGCTATACTCCATTTTACGTAATAAAAAATAGACGATTTAAGAAATATAATACTTCCCAAGAAACTAATCGGTTTGAAACATAATATATTAAATATTGGATGACTAGAAGTAGGATTGAATTACTTGTTTAAGTCTTCCTATAAATAGTGAATTTCTGGGAAAATGTACTCCTTCTTATAAATGCATTAAATCCGTGACGTGGTCCATTGCACTGCAAAAGAGCTAATCGGGTAATTAAAGGATGCATGTAATAAGCTAATTGAATTACACAGCTAATTGTATCGTCCAACTCTCTGTTTGGTTTGCTCAGGAGAAGACAAAAGAAAAAATTCCTTTCTTATTTTCGAACAGACGAGACAAGAGGTGTAAGCACACACGCTCGCAATACCGCGCATTCATTACCGCCCACTTGAATTAGCTTATTTCAATAAGCTCACAAGAATACGCGTAGATAGAAGGAGGTAATAATAAATCGTAATGACAATAACTACGGGAGAGCGTATAACGTACATACACATCATTAAATCTCAATCAATACATATTAATAAGAGAATTCGTTCTCAGAAAGGATAATTCCAAATTTCTACATTTCTGCAAATTGAACATTAAATATTATGAATATTTGTGCATGTACAAATTCATCTCTTGTGTTTTTATTACATTCAGTGATTGTTTAAACTGATGTAAAAACGATAACACAATTACGTAAACGTGATACTATCGTTTCTCGTATTATTTAAAAGTATTTATTATTATCTTGAAAATCGGTAAATGTTTTTATCGTTTCTGCAGGTTTAATCATTTTGAAAGTTAAACATACCTTAGTTCCATTTCGATTTTTTCTCAGCTCATTCTTCAATCCTGAATACACTTTCGTCTCTCATATTCGTTTCTATTCTCGATATTAGTTCTTGTTATTTCCATAATATTATTATCATTATTTACGATAGGTCTCGACGATCCATTCAACTTCGTTCTTACGATACACCGTGTTAGTTATTTTCGAAATCAAGTCGAGATTCGCAAAATCAATATTCGGCCAAAGTCCAACATCGATTTGATTAGAATTAAATTTATCTGTGGAATGATCAGCGTCGAGATAAGATCTATCGTCGATTGAATCGTTGAAACTAGCGCGAACACGCAATCTTTACCCTGAACTTCCACATCAATCTATCGATTCGTATCAACTATACCGTTTTTTTCCTCTTCTTCTTGAACATTGACTCACAGATCTTTTTTTTCGGAATCATTGTTAATCGCCCGAAGATTTTCCTTATCGTTCCTAATCTCATCCATGGTATTGAGATAAATATGATTATGATATATTTGATTTTCTGACTAATAGCTATCCAAATTAACATCAGTTCGATATGCAAGAACACTGTCAACGTTAATATTGATCTCCATTCTCCCTTCCCGACTGGGTTGAGGGTGGCAAAAGATAGACTCCATAAAGATACCGCAATGAAATATACTCTTCTACGAAGAAATATTCCCTCATTACAACAAATATTCTTCCATGATATCCGATCGGCGTCCACCGTCGGACGACCTATCGACAATCGATTACATACTCTTATAAAACTGCTTACCTTTGGATCCATTGAGAGGATATATTCCCTAGCCTCGTACCACGGTTCGAACGTAATTTTGTAAGCCAATATACATAGGACTCGAGAAGCTTCGTCGTCATTACCATAACAAATGTTGCCTTCCTATTTCCCTTTCTGGTTATTATCGATCGCCTCACGAACATGGTATAGAAGAAGCTATTACGGGTAAATTCGAAACCAGGATGTTTCAAAAGGAAATGCCTTGCTACTGATTCAAGCACGTTAATTTATAGTATTTCCTAGAAGCACTAGAAAAGTTTCGAAGACGTTGATAATCTCAGATAATACAATATCACCGAAAAAAAAACATGTAATTCAATGTGTACTTTTTATGCATGCGATGTATGGATGTGTACATTTTCTTTTCTTTTAAATTCGACCTATGACATAAAGCATCACGTCACTGTCTATGAACTGTAACGAAACATTGCAAATTTTTAACGATGAAATGACAAAAAGTAATCGGAAAAAATATTTTAAGCGTAAAAGACATTTTTGGCCAATGCTTGATAGATGTGAATTAAAAATATGTATAATATCGTTCACGAGATAGTTTTATTAGGAGAAAATGTCATCAAAAAAATGAATTTCTCTTTATTTAACACTGATCCTTGGTAGAGAGCGACCAATAAAACGCAGCAGAAGCGCTTCAACGATACGCAGTCACGTAATATGGATTATTCCATATGGAAATTGAAAGGAAAGAATAATAGGAAATCGAATTAAGAGGGATTGGTCAACACGTTTTCCCCCACTAATACCCTTTCATGGCACTTTCGGCTCTTTTGCACGAGGAATAGAAAGTTTTGATTGACTTGCGTAAAGCGTATTCTTAAGAAATACACAAAAAGAAAAAACTACATTACGCAAAAAAAAGTATATAAACGTAACGAATGATTTTTTCTACATCCATATTCTTTGCTACTGCGTAATAAAGAAAGAGAGTCGTTTGTTAACTTAAATAATAGAAAGAGAATAAAAGGTAATATCACGGAATAAATTTTCAAGCAGTATTTCTTCCTCGTGATTAGTAGTTATTGATAAATATTTATAATGATAAAAACACGAAAAATGTTAATAGCCGAATGTCAGAATTATTTAGTGAATTTCTCATTGTAAATTGTAAAGATTAAGAGGGTGAAAAAGGAGAAAAAAGAAGAAAAGAACAAGAGAAAAAGAGGAAAGTAGTCCATTCAATAAAGCACAATTGAGAAATGTATTTCCTCTCGATCCCCATGACATTTCGGCTCTTTACATCGTGTAATACGTGATATAAATTAACTCCCGTAGATTCTATTAACTCTTTACACGGAGCTCCGTCTCGGAAATTAGCTCGACTTGGGGAAGAATTTCGCCTGTAGAATTCATTCTTTCGATTATTTTTGAACAAGTAATACGCAAATAAGTGCCAAATGATCGCCCGATACTTCATACGACCCAAAGTAAACGTCCAAGCAGCACAAACGATACGAACAATCTCTTCATTCTCGCTAGTCTTTTGTTTATGTTATTGGCATAAGGAATATATATCAGCAGTCATTAGTAAACAATTTGTTATAAAATTTCAATTCTATATGATGGAAATAAAACTGATTTTCGTGAACAATCCCATCATAATTATTATTTTGTTCCTTCTTGGAGAAGGAACTTTATATCAGTTAAAAGGGTGTATCCGGATTTACCTTTTTTGATTGTCCTTGTGAAACGAACAATTGAACGTCTGTCCTAAGTCTTAACTAATCTACGTATTTTAAATTATTTCAGAGATGTAAGAGATGAAACGTAGGCTAAAGCAGTTCCAATAGTCCAGAAGTATTGCAGAATGGCAGAATTAACCTTTATCTGAATTGTAATAACTTCCAAAGAAGATAAACTGTTTTCAACTATGTTGAAATTGATAATTAAACATTCGACGTACAAAGCTGATTCTGTTGACAAATTTATTACAATTCTTCCAAGTGATACGAAACCCATGTTGGTTAGAGAGGAATATTATTATCCTGCGTATTGAAACAACATGTTTCTATTGCTAGGGCGTTAGTGTAGCAACCATTTACTTTAGTATTCGATTTTAATAAACGAGGTATGAAGAGATCAGATATGAGTAACTTGTCACCTATCTTACCCAATTTCTATATATGTATATAGTTCCTCCTAAAAAACGTCAATTAAAAATGTTGTTATATGCAAAAAATATTTCTTTTCAAATTCATCTTATCGCAGTAAAGATTGTATCATGGACGAATTGATCAGTATGAGAAGTATATAATTGTGCTCTAATATTTTCAGGATTTTGTAACAGTCCATCGGCAGTGATGACGCTCTAAATTGTAGCTCGAATTTAAAAAAAGGACAGAAAGAAAAATACATATCCATGTACCTTATTTGGGGACAATGAATTACGTGGTGTCGATCGGCGGAAGTATCTGAGATAAATCACGATTTTTAAATCATTTTCAGTACTTGTTGGAGGTACTATGAATTATCGTTTACTTTTCAAACATCGTCTTTGTCTTTATATGATCTCACACTGTGTTCCTTATGCGATTGAGAGTCCCTAGGAAGAGGACAAAGAAGGTAAAACATTTGTACATGACGACAGAGTTTTGAAAGACCAATGTGGAGCACTTTTGTGAAGATTGCAATGGTGCTCAGAGGAAATCAGATTTTATCAAAGGATGCAAAGGTAAGCGGGTTTATTTAGAGAATATATGCAATTGTGCTCAGAAATGTTTGTCGAAGGGTCGACCGGCGTTCCAAGCGAAACATGGATCAAAGAGGAATTGGAATGAAACTGAGGGAGAGTTATCATACAAAATAATTCAACATACAGGGAGGATCAAAAGATTCAACGTTTTTAGAAGTAATAATGTTAGCAGGGGAACACTTCTAAATTATACGTGAAATAGAAAGTCCACGTCATCGTTATTCCCTCAATTTAACTGAAATTACCATTCGATATAATTAAAAATGGAAAAGTGTTGAATTCTACATTCCAAACTGTTCGACATAATATTCACGACATGTACTTAAAAAATATTGAAATTTGGACGAAGTAACTGCTGCGTAGCGCGAATTACTCTGCTGATACGTTTTGATAGGGATTTAATGGGAATTGATGTGCCTAATACGTGCGCCCATACTTATCGTGAAGTACCTTCGTTTTGAACCCTTCGTTATTACATCTCTCCACCTGTTGCGCGCTTATCTGCGCCAGTTCAAGTAGCCGGGTCGAATGCGCGATTCAGTGTGCGTGTGCACGTATGACTCCTGTATTATTTTTATAGCAAGGAAAGTATTTTTTCATTTGTTTTCCTCTCATCAAACTAATCAGACAATTGGAGGATACGATTAGCTGTATACTTCAATTGCCTATTTAGATTTATCATTCGATAATGCGGTTACTTATCTCGCAGAGCAATGAACTATTTTTTTAGAAATAAATCCATTTGAAACGAAATATACGAAATATTGGGTAAGTAGAAATATAATGGGACTATGGTTTTGCATTCTCCAATAGGGAGTACATTTCTAGGAAAATGTACGTGTTCATATAGAAGAGTAAGGTCAATCGTGATACATCGATGTGCGAAAGACTTAACGAGGTAATGGAATAATATGGCTAAATTGGATTATATCGCTAATCGTATTATCGAATTTTCTGCTTGATTTAATGAGATAATTACCAATGAATAAATACACTCCTTCTTTTTCAAAGAAGAGAAGAGGTGGATGCAGACTCGCGCACTGATTGCCGCCCACTTGACCGGCACACGTAAGCGCGCACGTACATGGAGACATATAATAATAAATCGTTTAATATGATGGTGCTTGACGATAGGTATGAGAGAAAAGATTACCTACGCGCAGATCGTTAAATCCGGATCAATACCAGTTAATAAGAGAATTCGCTCTACCTATCCAATTAATTCGTCTAAATTCCTATATAATTGAAAAACCGGTTATATTAAAGTATATGTAACAAGTATATTAAATATTATGGATACTTTTGAAGGATTTGTCAGGAATATTTTGACAAACGATTTAGAACAACATTGAAATCAACATTTCTTCGGTTAGCAAGTTTATTGAATGATTATCTAAATTGACAGGTTTGTCTAAACGTGGACTTAATATTTCACGTATATTTTCATGCATTTGACTCTATTCTAAGAATTTTTTGATCGTCTCGTCTGCTTTAATCCTTTTGCAAGATAAAGAGCCCTTAGTTCTATTTTAGTGTCTTTCTTGATGACGGTTCCGCCTTCATGGTCGGACGTCCCTTGAAGGAACTTTTTCGCACACAATGGATTATGTCGCCTAGCTAAATCCCCCTTCGATCCTTTACGAAAGGGATATTCCGTCTCTTCGTATCATCATTCGAATGAAGCATTCTAAAACAGCGCCATATGAATCTGGTCAATGTTCGTAGTCATGCCTTTACAAATTTTGTCTTCTTCTTCCCGCTTTATTTCAGTCACATAAAGAACCGTATATGGATCTTTACTGATTATTTAAAGACAAAGGCGATCCTTCAAAAAGAAATGCTTTGCCTTTAAATCTGTCACGTTGGATTATAGTACCTCCAGGAAGCACTAAAAAAGTTTCGGAAGACGTTGACAATCTTAGATAGTACAATACCGCCGACCGATAATACGTGAATGAATATGTGCTTTCCATGCAGGAGATATGTCTTTATTCTATTTTTCCTTCCTTCATAATTTTAAATTGGAGCTATAACTTAGGGCCGATGAATTGCTACAAAAACCTGAAAATGTTAAAGCACCATTAGTTACTTCTCATACTGATCAATTTGCCTATCATATAATTTTTGTTAAGACAAAAAGAAATCGAAAAAAAAGTACTTTTGCATGAATAACATTTTTGGACATCGTTTTTCTGAAGGGAATCAGAAAGGTGTATATTAACGTGCACAAGATATTTTCATTATGAGAGTGTGTCTATAAGAAAATTAATTTTTTCTATTTCAATATTCATCCGTGCTAGAGATCGATCAATAAATATGAATCAGAAGCATGTATTTCAATATGTATTTGTGCAATATGGATAAATTTATATGGTAGTTAAAAAGGGACGGTAATAATATGTCGAATTAAAAGAGATTGGATGGGAAATTCATTTCCTCCCAACCCATATCCTCTTCAGCCGCGTAAAGGGAAATTTTATTTGGTTTGCGTACAGCGCATTGAAATGAAACACATGAGAGAACAGATTATATAATGAAAGAAAAATATGAATATGGGGAAAGATTTTCTCTGATTCCATATTCCTTATTATTACGTACTAAAGGAAAAGAAATGATATTTCCAAGAGATAAGAAAAAAACAGGCATTTATTTCTAATTGATTGTCATTTTTAAGTATACAAATTAAAACAAAATTGAAAGTCGTCAACATTCTTTTATTAATTTCAAATTGCAAACTGAATAGGAAAGAAGAAAAAAAAAGAAAAATAAAAAAGTGAAGTTACATGTCGAATTAAAAGTGATTGTTAGAGAAGTTTATTTGCTCTTAATTAATTTTATTTTCGAGCTTTATGTCCGTGAAAGCAATCAATACGTAAAAACTTGTCTGGGCGGCGCATTCTCGGACGTTTGCTATTAGCAAATCGATGGCAAATTGTTGCGCAAACGCACTTCTACCATTCACATCATATTATGTATCAAAACTTTGAAATCAACTAATGTGTTATAATGATATTTAATTTACATAACGTTAAGGAATGTCTACAAATTTACATATCTTTGTAATAAAATCAAAATTTTATCCCATATTATTTTCTACAAAATTTATGATACGATATCTAGTTAATTTGGCCATTCTTGATTTGCTTTATTCTGCCATTTCAATAGAAAACTCAGGGGAACATGCATTTCTCAAAAAATTGCGTCCCAATAACTCGACCCTACCAACTTTCTCACTAACTCTGTGATTCTTTCGGAGGGGTGATACGTGAAAGAGAAGAAGGTAATATTGGGAAGCGAAGAACTATGACGAAAGATTTTCTCTGTATATACGTATTCTATTATTGTGCAATTACGGAAAAGAATTCTTCGATAACTTGAGCAATATGCATTTGTTAAGAAGAAAGGTAGGTAATATTTGGAGAAAATGTTTTTAAGGAGCATGGAAGTAGATATAACTTCCGACGAGAACATTTTTGACGACAGAAGATTTTGCAATAAGAATTACATAGTACGAAAATTGTAATATCATTAATATCTGATAATATTAGAATACTATTTTTAAGCATAACCTGGAATATGAAAAGAAGAAACATTACAAATATCGTATACGAATTAAGGAATAATTTTGTAGCAATCGATGCAAAATAACTGTAATAATTGCAATAATTACTGTTATGGGAATTATCATGGCAATTACTATTAACAATAATTAATTATTTAGAAGTAATTAGAGTTTTACGCGATTATATACCCTACAAAAGAGACAAATAATTGTTAATTTCATTGGAAGGTTCCAAGATTCATGAGATAATTTCTCGTGTACATAGAGTATATATAAATATAACTACGTAACTACAGAAAGAGGGCAATTTCTCGTCACCGGGCGTACTAGCTAGAGAATTAAAATCTAGGAAGCTTGCTCTTCTAACGGAACGCCGTGTGATTAACTTTTGGAGGTCATTCATTGAAGGAACCAGTAAGTGCAATCGAGTGCTATACGCGATATAATCGCTATATGTATATATTTCGTACGTCCCACAGAATACCTTTACATATAATCCAAACGGCGAAATCAACTTCATCAGTCATTCTAGTCATTTGTTTATTACATCAATATCCTATAAATTTAGCTGTAGCCATTTGTATAAGATCTATTATGAAATTTCATTTCTATATTACAAAAATGGCATTTAGAAGGCATTTAAAAAGCATCATTTGTTTTATGTTCGGTAATTATACAAGTAAAACGAACTGACTTTGATCAGTCCTAACCAATCTAATAAATTGGACCTATTTTAGAGATATAGGGAATAAAAGAAAGGCGAAAGCAATTCCAATAGGCAACATTTATTGCGAAGAATCTGAATTTACCAATACCTAAATAATAATACATTCAAAGAAGATACAGGCATTTCAAGTATATTAATCAACGAGCAATGGCTGCTTACATTTTCCAAATGCTTCTTGAAATGATCTTCTGTTCTCACAGTCCAATGTGCTACATTACAAAAAATGACATTCACATAGAAAATTGGATGAGATACGTGAAAAATTAGTTATATGAGATCTCTTCCTACCTCGTTTATTAAAATGCAGTATTCAAGTGGAAGATTGCTATCGTAATAGCGTATCAATGGCGACGTGTTATTTCCACACACCAGATGACTAGGTGCCTTTCTCGCCAAATTAACTTGAATACCATCTGGATTTGTGATGGTTCAATTTCAAATAGCACATCCTTCCTGAAAAAATTCAAAACATTATTATAAAATATACCTATGATACAAATTTCATATTCCACATTATATTCTAAAATAGAAAATTTATATCTAGTCTCAGAAATATTCAATGATTCCATAAACAAAGCATTTATTGATTTACCATTTAAATATTGGAGTAAAAAGGAAAACGATTTCAAACCTTAATCTGGCTGATGGTCGGACATTTTTACTATCCACGTTGGATGTATCGTCGGATGTACGGACGAAGAGAAGGTGGGAATTTAAATATGTTTGACTTCGATTGTCGAATATTTATGTGTCACGGTGGCCGTAGTCGAAATTCGTGTATCTCCTTTGAAATGTATTACGATCTAGGTATTGCTAAATTCGGATCATTCGCAATAAATATTGCCTATTGGAAAAACGTTTCCCTTTAGGTCGTTTCGGCCATCCCTAAAATAAGTAAGAATTGGTAGATTAGTTATGACTTACGATAGATATTCAATTGTTCATCTAAGTTGTGTTGTTATCAAGGATATATCGGGTTTCACCCTTTTAAGTGATATAAAGTACTTTCTCTGAGATGCAACAAATAATTATTAAGATGATATTCATTAGGAAATTCGGTTTCATTTCTGTAACGAATAATCGAAATTTTCTAATAAATTATATAGTAATGATTACTGATAACTTTATCTTATATTGATAACATAAACAGAAGACTAGTGAGATTGAAGAAATTGTTTCCACCGGTTGAACTATTTATATAATTACCTTTCGTGACGTATGATATATAAAAGTAACAAAAATATATCGTAAGGCACTATCTGGCTTATTGCCAGTTCCACAGCCACCGAAGGAATGACCAACGGTTTTATCGCTCGTCCTCTGATATGAGGTATTCATCCCCCACACCCGCAGTCGCTATGGGCGTTACCATTGCGACCGAGAATGCGCCCTCTGCAAAGGTTTATTACGTGTCACGTAGAATAATCAATATTTCCTATTACACGTTCGAACGTTCCGGAGAGGTCGTAAGCAGGGAGTTCTCCATTGACCTCCATTAACTGAATTTGTCATCCTTTTTCTGCTATGCCCTTCTTTCGCTTCATCTCGTTCCCTACTTCAGTTTACAATTTGAAATTAAAAATCTACTAAAGAATTTTAAAAAATTGGCAAATAATGTTCTTCCTGTTCTTGTCGTCAAAAGTTTATATCAATAAGAATTAATTTCGAGGGAAGAATATTGTTTGACATACTTTTTGTAATATTACCTTCTATTCTTTTTTTATTATTTAAGTCAACAAGCATCTCACTTTCTTTATTCTGCAGTAGCAATGATATGGAATCAGAGGAAACCGTTCGTCATATCTATTTTTTTTTTCGTAATATCATCTTCGTTTTTAAGTATTTTGTATTTCCAGTTCATGTTTTACGCATTTGAATAGGATTTATGGAGGTATATCGAAATTTTCCATTACGCGGTCGAACGACCCGAAAAGGCCGAAAAGGATATGAGTGGAAACGAGTTTCTCGACAAATCCCTTTAAATTCGTCATATTAGTACTGATCCTTTTTCAATACCGTATCAAATAATCCATATTGCACAAATACATATTGAAACAAACGCTTCTGTTTCATGTTTCTTTATAGCTCCCTACCAAGGAATAATATTGAATGGAAAGAAATTAATTTTTTCGTTAATAAAAATATCTTGTGAGCGTTATGAGACACATTTTTAATCCCATCTCCATGGGCGAAATATCGTCGTCGTCGGCGAAAAACGTTGTCTATGCAAATAATATTTATTTTTCGATTTCTTCTTGCCACAATAAAAATTACATAATCGGCGAGATGATCAACATGAGTAGTATCCAATTGTTCTTTAAAATTTTCAGTTTTTTGTTACAGTTCATCGTCAGTGTCATCATGCTTTATGTTGCAGGACGTGTTCAAAAAAAGAAAAAGTAAATGTACATCCGTGCATCTCGTGTATAAAGAACACACATCCAATTACATGTCATAGGTCGATTGTGTTGCATTACTTAAGTTTATCAATCCCCTAAAACTGTTTTAGTGCTTCCTAGGGATACTATAAATCAACATGCTGCATCTAGAAGCAAGGTACTTCGTTTTTAAACATACTTCTTGTCTTTCTGCGATCCGTAAGAACATGTTACATACCTAGTTCATTATGTGATCGAGAATACCCAGGAAGAGGAAGACAAAATTAGTCATGGCAGGGACGACGAACCTTGACGAGTCTTACATTGCTCCGTCTTACAAAGGTACATTCGAATGGCGGCAGGAGGAGACGGAATATATCTTATTGGAAGGATCGAATGGTAAGCGGCTTTAGCCAGTGCATATCATCGACTGTGTTCAGACAGATTTGTACATGGACTATTCGACGTTCCAAACGGATTCTGGATTAAAGTGGAATTGAATTGGTTCTCAAAGAGGTTTATCTTTGAAAATGATTAAATCTGCATGAACGATCAAAAGATTCATTGTTTTTCGATATAATAGTGTTAGCGCGGGAACACTTTTAAATTATGCGTATAATATTCAGTGTACGTTTACGGCACTCTGTCATCGTTATACCCGTTTAAGTAATTATTTGAACTATTTATGAACTAATTATTAAACTGATTATGTCATTCAGTTTAAATAATTACTTAATATTACTAAACAGGGAAGAAACGTTTAATTCAATGGTCCAAATTGGTTATCATAATATTCACCGCAGGTACTTCATTAATATGCATTAGATTTAATATACATCATCAGGAATATAGGGATTTGGACCAATTAGTTTGCTGGTTTCCTCGAATCCTTTTGTTAATGATTGATCTGAGTTATAATGATTTGCTGGTGCGTAATACGTTCCCCCATAATTATCGTCATATCCCTTCATATTGAACGTATTATTCTTGTCCCTCTCCATCCGTTTGTATACCTTTGCATGGTCGTTGGTTTATTTACGTTAACGGGAGGAGTGTACGTATAGGTGTCCCTTTGAAAGGGCGTGTGTGCGTAGAACTCTCGTATCCCGAGAATAAAACAGATATTTTTGCATTTATTTCCTCTCGTCGAACAAAGCATATTTGGAACATATTTGGTTGCATTTTCTTTATTATTGTTTTTTTAAATATCAATTTTATGTTCACTTACTTTGAAGTTAGCATTTAATTTCCTTGTGAAAAATAAATTAAATAACCATAAATGAAGCTTTTTTTAAATTAAATGAAAGGCAAACATTTTTCAACAGTCGAGTTTACATTTCTTTGTTGCACAGATATATGAAAGTATAGAATCGGTATCAGTTGTTTCATTTTACCGACGTACATCTCTTTATTTGTTTCTTAATGACATCTTTTGTAGAATTTCAATTTATTTTTCAAGTTTCTCTTTAGTTTCCTTTTCATTTATCAACATGTAGACAAATGTGTGAATAAATAGGTATATAAATCTATTAGATTCCAGTATATAGTAAGATATGTAGGCATATATATATATATATATATATATATATATATATATATATATATATAGATAGATAGATAGATAGATAGATAGATAGATAGATATGAATGAATGTATTTGTGTAGATATGTATAGAGTCCGGCTGCCGTGTGAAAAGAATAATTTAAATTGCATTCATGAACGCATCGGGCAGAACATATGAGGAAAGATTATTTATCTAAATTTTCGCGAAGCAAACTATTAGAATTCTGACGAACGCACGATAATGATTCTACGCCTCTCTATTAATAATAGGACTGGCTGTACAACAGTAATTGGCATAATAATGAATTCAGAGATAAAAATATATGATTTATTATTGGTAATGAATTATGGTTTATATTATCGAGAGTATGTTGTTTAAAACGATATAGATGATATAAAATTCATTATCGTGGATGGTTAGTGGCCAATATATTATTCTGGTTCTTTCCCTTCTGTAATTCTTAAGAACATGCTTAAAAGACGAAACAATAAACAAATTGTACTCCCTTTTAAAGGATACAACAAATTTAAGAATTGAAACTGTGATTTCATTCTTCCGTCTACTTCTATCCCACTATTTTTCATAAATTGATGATTTTCTCTGCTCATTCTTTAATCCATGAATAACCATTCTACTCTCATATTTATTTCTATTCTCGATAGTAGTTTCTGTAATTGCCATACTATTATTATTATTATTCCCGATAGGTCTCGAGGATCCATTCACCTTCCTTCTTACGATACACCGTATTTGGTATTTTCTAGGTGAAATCGAGATTTGCATAATCAATATTAGACCAGAGTCCAACATCGGTATGATTAGATTTAAATTTATCTGCGAAATCATCAGCGTCGAGATAAAATCTATCGTCTATTGAATCGACAACAAGCGTGAACTCATAATCTTTACCCTCACCTTTCACTCCTTCATCTCCAATATATCCTTTTTCTCCTTCATCTTCTTCTGCTACATTGACTCACAGATCTTCTTTTTCGGATTGATTGTTAATCGCCCGAATATTTTCCTTATCGTTCCCAATCTCACCATTGTATTAAAATATATATGATTATGATATATATAATTTTCTAACTAATAGCTATCCAAATTTACATTAGTTCTATATACAAGAACATTGTCAATGTTATTGTTTATCGTCATTCTCTCAAATCGACTGCGTTGAATCCTTTTGAGGGAGGAAGAAGGTAGACTCGACGATGAAATATTGTTTTCTACGAAGAAATATTCCCTCATTATAGCAAATATTCCATCAAGATCCCCGATCCGCGTACACCGTCGGACGACACTTCGACATACCTTTCGGAACGATATCGATTACATCCTCTTATAAAGCTGCTTGGCTTTGGATCCTGTGAAAGGATATAGCCTAGTACCATCGTTCGAACGAAATTTTGTAAGACAATATACATGGGACTCGAGAAGGTTCGTCACCATTACCATTAAAAATATTGCCTTCCTATTTCCCTTTTCACTTATTATCGATCGCCTCACGTACATGGTGTAGAAGAAGAAATAATGGTTAAATTCGACACCAGGACGTTTCAAAAGAAAATGCCGTGCTACTGATTCAAGCACGTTAATTTATAGTATTTCGTAGAAGCACTAGAAAAGTTGTCAAAGGCGTTGATAATCTCAGATTATACAATATCACAGACCGAAAACATGTAATTCAATGTGTACTCTTTACGCATTGCATATATGGCTATGTACTTTCTTTTTTTTAATTCGATCTATAACGTAAAGCATCAATTCAATGTCTATGAATTGTAACGAAAAACTGAAAATTTTTAAGGACGAAATGACAAAAAGAAATTGGAAAAAAAATATTTTAAGCATAAGACATTTTTGGCCGACGCTTGATAGATGGGAATTAGAAATGTGTATAATAACGTTCACTTCTATTAGGAGAAAAAAATTAATTCCTTTTTCTTTAATATTAATCCTTGATAGGGAGCGATCAGTAAAACGCAGCAGAAGCGCTTCACCGATACGTAGTCACGTAGTATGGATTATTCCATATGGTAATTGAAATGAAAGAATAAAAGGAACTCGAATTAAGTGGGATTGGTCAACACTTCACTTTTTCCCCACTCATACCATTTCGCGGCACTTTCGGCTCTTTCTCACGGGGAATAGGATGTTTTAATTGTCATGAATAAAGCGTATTTTTAAGATATACACAAAAAGATAAAACTAAGTTATAAAAAAAAATTACGTAAACATTCTATATAATTAAAGAAGGAGAAGAGTTGAATTCTACATTTCAAATTGTTGGTCATAATATTCGCGACATTTACTTATAAAATGATCGTAAGAATTAATCTGCGTTTTTCGTAAATATTGAAATTGGGACGAAGTAATTGCTGCGTAGAGCGTATTATACTGTTTGTACGTATTGGTAGGATTTAATGATAATGGGTGTATGTAATACATGATCTTGTCCTTATTGTCAACTACCTTCATTTGAACAATTCGTTATTATATCTCTCCATCTGGTGCGTGCTTATCTGAGCCAGTTCAAGAAGCCGGGTCCAGTGCGCGATCCTGTGTACATGTGTACGTATGACTCCTGTTTTATTTTTATGACAAGGAAAGTATTTTATCACTTGTTTTCCTCTCATCAAACCAACCAGACAATTGGAGGATACGATTAGCTGTATACTTCAATTGCCTATTTAGATTTATCATTCGATAATGCGGTTACTTATCTCGCAGAGCAATGAACTATTTTCTTAGAAACAAATCCATTTCAAACGTAATATACGAAATATTAGGTAAGTAGAAATATAATGGGACTATGGTTTTGCATTTTCCAATAGGGAGTACATTTCTAGGAAAATGTACGTGTTCATATAGAAGAATAGGGTCAGTCGTGATACATCGATGTGCGAAAGATTTAACGAGGTAATTGAATAATATAGCTAAATAGATAATTGGATTATACCGCTAATCGTGTTATCGAATTTTCTGCTTGGTTTAATGAGATAATTACCAATGAATAAATACCCTCCTTGTTTTTCAAAAAAGAGAAGAGATGTACGCAAACTCGGCAACTGATTACCTCCCACTAGACTGGCACACGTAAGCGCGCACGCACATGGATAGAGATAATAATAAATCGTTTAATATGATGGTGCTTGACGATAGGTATGAGAGAAGGTATTACGTACGTGCAGATCGTTAAATCCGGATCAATACCAGTTAACAAGAGAATTCGCTCTACCTATCCAATTAATTCCTATATAATTGAAAAACCGGTTATATTAAAGTATATATAACAAGTATATTAAATATTATGGATACTTTTGAAGGATTTGTCAGGAATATTTTGACAAACGATTTAGAACAACATTGAAATCAACATTTCTTCGGTTTTCAAGTTTATTGAATGATTATCTAAATTGACAGGTTGATCTAAACGTGGACTTAATATTTCACGTATATTTTCATGCATTTGACTCTATTCTAAGAATTTTTCGATCGTCTCGTCTGCTTTAATCCTTTTGCAAGATAAAGAGCCCTCAGTTCCATTTCGAGTCTTCATCGATGAAGGTCCCGCTTGCATGGTCGGAAATCCCTTGAAGAAACTTTGTCTCCTTCTTCTTCCTGCTTTCTTTCAGTCATATAAGGAACCGTATATGGATCTTTACTGATAATTTAAGGACAAAGGCGATCCTTCAAAAAGAAATGCTTTGCCTTTAAATCTGTCACGTTGGTTTATAGTACCTCCAGGAAGCACTAAAAAATTTTCGGAAGACGTTGACAATCTTAGATAGTACAATACCGCCGACCGATAATACGTGAATGAATATGTGCTTTCCATGCAGGAGATATGTCTCTATTCTATTTTTCCTTCCTTCATAATTTTAAATTGGAGCTATAAATTAGGGTCGATGAATTGCTACAAAAGCCTTAAAATGATAAAGCACCATTAGTTACTTCTCATACTGGTCAATTTGCCTATCATATAATTCTTATTAAGACAAAAAGAAATCGGAAAAAAAGTACTTTTGCATGAATAACATTTTTAGACATCGTTTTTCTGATGGGAATCAGAAAGGTGTCTATTAACGTGCACAAGATATTTTCATTATGAGAGTATATCAATAAGAAAACTGATTCTTTCTATTTCAATATTTATCCATGCTAGAGAGCGATCAATAAATATGAATCAGAAGCATTTATTTCAATATGTATTTGTGCAATATGGATTAATTCATATAGTAGTTAAAAAGGGACGGTAATAATATGTCGAATTAAAAGAGATTGGATGGGAAATTCATTTCCTCCCAACTCATATCCTCTTCAGCCGCGTAACGGGAAATTTTAATTGGTTTGCGTACAGCGCATTGAAATGAAACACATGAGAGAACAGATTATATAATGAAAGAAAAATATGAATATGAGGAAAGATTTTCTCTGATTCGATATTCTTTATTATTGCGTAATAAAGGAAAAGAAATGATATTTCCAAGAGTTAAGAAAAAAACAGGCATTTATTGCTTATTGATTATCATTTTTAAGTATACAAATTAAAACAAAAGTGAAAGTCGTCAACATTCTTTTTTTAATTTCAAATTGCAAACTGAATAAGAAATAAGAAAAAAAAAGAAAAATAAAAAAGGGAAGTTATATGTCGAATTAAAAGTGATTGTTAGAGAAGTTTATTTGCTCTTAATTAATTTTATTTTCGAACTTTCCGTCCGTGAAAGCAATCAATACGGAAAAACCTGTCTTGGCGGCGCATTCTCGGACGTTAGCTATCAGCAAATCGATGGCAATTTCTTGCGCAAACGCACTTCTACAATTCACATCATATTATGTATCATAACTTTGAAATGAACTAAAGTGTTACAAAGATATTTAATTTACATAACGTACAGGAATGTCTACAAATTTACATATCACTGTAATAAAATCAAAATTTTATCCCTTATTATTTTCTACCTTATCTATGCTACGATATCTTGTTAATTTGGCCATTCTTGATTTTCTTTATTCTGCTATTTCATTAGAAAAATCCAAGGAAACATGCATTTCTCAAGAATTGCGTCCCAATCACTCGACCCTACCAAATTATTTACTAACGCTGTGCTTCTTTCGGAGGGATGATACGTGAAAGAGAAGAAGGTAATAATGGGAAGCGAAGAACTGTGACGAAAGATTTTCTCTGTATATATGTATCTTATTATTGTGCGATTACGAAAATGAATTCTTCGATAACTTGAGAAATATGTGTTTTTTAACGAGAAAGAAAGGTAATATTTGGAGAAAATGTTTTCAAGGAGTATGGAAGTAGATATAACTTTCGACGAGAAAATT
This sequence comes from Vespula germanica, assembly GCA_905340365.1. NCBI lineage: Eukaryota > Metazoa > Arthropoda > Insecta > Hymenoptera > Vespidae > Vespula > Vespula germanica. The sequence goes on from HG996541.1 coordinate 294,296, forward strand.
TTTGACGATAGAAATTTTTGGAATAAGAAATACATAATACGAAAATTGTAATATCATTATTATCTGATAATATTAGAATAATATTTTTAAGCATAACCTGGAGTATGAAAAGAAGAAATATTACAAATATCGTATACGAATTAAGGAATAATTTTGTAGAAATCGATGCAATATAATTTTAATATTTGCAATAGTTACTATTATGGTAATTATAATTGCAATAATAATTAACAATAATTAATTATATTAGAAGTAATTGCAGTTTTACACTATTATTTCCTCTAAAAAGAGACGCAAAATACTTTAAATTTAGCTGTAGCCATTTGTATAAGATCTATTATGAAATTTCATTTCTATATTATAAAAATGGCATTTCGAAGGCATTTAAAAGGCATCATTTGTTTTATGTTCGGTAATTATACAATTAAAACGAACGAATGACTTTGATCAGTCCTAACCAATCTACGAAATTGGACCTATTTTAGAGATATAGGGAATAAATTAAAGGTGAAAGCAATTCCAATAGGCAACATTTATTGCGAAGAATCTGAATTTACCAATATCTAAATTATAATACATTCAAAGAAGATACAGGCATTTCAAGTATATTAATCAACGAGCAATGGCAGCTTACATTTTCCGAATGCGTCTTGAAACGATCGTCTGTTATCACAGTCCAATGTGCTACATTACAAAAGATTACATTCACATAGAAATTTGGATAAAATACGTGAAAAATTAGTTATATCAGATCTCCTCGTACCTCGTTTATTAGAATCCAGTATTCAAGTGGATGGTTGGTATCGTAATTGCTTGGCACTTTCGACAGGTTGTTTCCACACACCAGATGACTAGGTGCATTTCTCGCCAATTTGACTTGAATACCATCCGGAGGATTTGTGATGGTTCGATTTCAAATAGCACATCCTCCCTGCAAAAATTCAAAACATTATTATAAAATATACGTATGGTACAGATTTCACATGCCACATTATATTTCAGAATAAAAGTTTATATCTAGTCTCTAAAATAACTAATGATTCCATAAACAAAGCATTGATTGATTTACCATTTAAATATTAGAGTAAACAGGAAAACGTTTTCAAACCTTTATCTGGTTGATGGTCGGACATTTCTACTATCCACGTAGGATGTATCCTCGGATGTACGGAAGAAGAGAAGGTGCCATTTTAAATATGTTTCACTTCGGATGTCGAATATTTAAGTATCACGGTGGCCGTAGTTGCAATTCGTGTATCTTCTTTGAAATGTATTACGATCTAGATATTGTTAAATTCGGATCCTTCGCAATAAATATTGCCTATTGGAAAAAGGTTTTCCTTTAAGTCGTTTCGGCCATCCCTAAAATAAGTAAGAATTCGTAGATTAGTTATGACCTACGAAAGATATTCAATTGTTCATCTAATTTGTGTAGTTATCAAGGATAAATCGTGTTACACCCTTTTAAGTGATATAAAGTACTTTCTCTGAGATGCAACAAATAATTATTAAGATGACATTCATTAGGAAATTCGGTTTCATTTCTGTAACGTATAATTGAAATTTTATAATAAATTATATATTAATGATTACTCATAGCTATATCTTATATTGATAACATAAACGGAAGACTAGTGAGATTGAAGAAATTGTTTCCACCGGTTGAACTATTTGTATAATTACCTTTCGTGACGTATGATGTATAAAAGTAGCAAAAATATATCGTAAGGCACTATCTGGCTTATTGTCAGTTACACAGCCACCGAAGAAATGACCAACGGTTTTATCGCTCGTCCTCTGATATGAGGTAATCATCCCCCACACCACGCAGTCGCTATGGGCGTTACCATTGCGACCGAGAAGGCGCCCTCTGCAAAGGTTTATTACGTCTCATGTAGATTAATCAATATTTCCTATAACACGTTCGAACGTTTCGGATAGGTCGTAAGCAGCGAGTTCTCCATTGACCTCTGTTAACTGGATGTGTCATCATCCTTTTTCTACTACGCCCTTCTTTCGCATCATCTCTTTCCCTACTTCAGTTTACAAATTGAAACTAAAAATCTACTAAGGAATTTTAAAAATTGGCAAATAATGTTCTTCTCGTTCTTGTCGTGAAAAGTTTATATCAATAAGAATTAATTTCGCAGGGACAACATTGTTTGACATCCTTTTTGTAATATTACCTTCTATTCTTGTTTTATTATTGAAGTTAACAAGCATCTCACTTTCTTTATTCTGCAGTAGCAATGATATGGAATCAGAGGAAACCGTTCGTCATATCTATTTTTTTTCTCGTAATATCATCTTCTTCGTTTTTAAGTATTTTGTACTTCCACTTCATGTTTTACGCATTTGAATAGGATTTATGGAGGTATATCGAAATTTTCCATTACGCGGTCGAACGAGCCGAAAAGGACGAAAACGATATGTGTCAGTGGAAACGAGTTTCTCGACAAATCCCCTTTAATTCGTCAAACTAGTCCTCATCCTTTTTCAATACCGTATGAAATTATTCATATTGCACATATACATATTTAAATAAACACTTCTGTTTCGTGTTTGTTGATAGCTTTTTACCAAGGAAAAATATTGAAGGGACAGAAATTAATTTTTTTGTTAATAATAATATCTCGTGAACGTTATGAGTCACATTTTTAATCCCATCTGCATGGGCGAAATATTGTCGTCGTGGGCAAAAAATGTTGTCTGTGAAAAAAATATTTATTTTCCGATTTCTTCTTGCCACAATAAAAATTACATAATCGGCAAGATGATCAACATAAGCAGTATCCCATTGTTCTTTAGAATTTTCAGTTTTTTGTTACACTTCATCGTCAGTGACTTCATGCTTTATGTTACATGATGTGTTCAAAAAAGGGAAGAGTAAATGTACATCCGTATATCTCGTGTATAGAGAACACACATCGCTTTACATGTCATCGGTCGATTGTATTGCATTATTTAAGATTACCAGTGCTCCAAAAATGCTTAGTGGTTCCTTGCGATACTATAATGCATCTAGAAGCAAGGCATATCGTTTTTAAACATACTTCTCGTCTTTTAACGATACGTAAGAACATGTTACAAACCGTGTTCATTATGTGATCGAGAATACCCAGGAAAAGAAAAAAGAAGACAAAATTAGTAATGGCAGAGACGACGAACCTTGATGTGTCTTACATTGCTCCGTCTTACAAAGCTACATTACAAAGCAGGAGACGGAATATATCTTATTGAAGGATCGAATGGTAAGCGGTTTAGTCAGAGCATATCATCTAGTGTTTTCAGATAGATTTGTCGATGGACTATTCGACGTTCCAAATTGTTCGTCAGTATATTCACGTCATGTACATAAAAATAATATATAATATGTGTTTTTCAGGAATATAGGTATTTGATCGATTTAATTTATTCCGCAACAAGAATTTTGATTGGGATTTAATGAAAATGAACGTACACATTACGTTCTTCGATATGTATTGTCAGGTTTCTTGATATTAAACGATTCGTTATTAGCTCCCTCCATTCCCGTGTTTATTGTGCGCGCTCATGCGCGCTAGCTAATGTGGGTGGGAATACGTGCGCGTCTTGTGGACATGCGTGCGTGTATCTCCTCCCTTATTTAAAAAAAAAGAAAGAAGAAAGTTTCTCAATTTACCTTTCTCTCGTGAATCTAAGTAGATAATTTGATAATGCGATTTCCTTTTTGGCTGCATCATTTAATTTGTAAATCGATGTATCACCCCTAATTTAGTTCTTTCATACAAACGGGTACTACCACAGTCTCATATATGAAAACAGGACTGTTGATAAATGTTTCCTTTTCCTTTTGTGTAAAAATAAAATTTTTTACTTTATCATTTACGAGAAAATTAAAAGATATATTCGAAAAAGAAAAAAGAATTTGTATCATTTTCCTTGCTCTTCGATAAATTGAATATTGTTATTACTATAGTAACGTTTATAGCATTTCAACTTATTGTCTCTTTAGAAATAATATACAATCGACAGATGAATTGTTCTCATGATCGTAATATTTAAACGATATTATATTCCCTTAAACTTATTATCCAAACGTCTACTTTGTTCGACGAGAGGAAATAAATGCTAAAATATCTGTTTTATTCTCGGAATACGAGAGTTCTACGCACACACGCCCTTTCAAAGGGATTCCTCTACGTACACTCATCCCGTTACCGTGAATACGCCCACGACCATGCAAATGTATTCAAACGGATGGAGAGGGACAAGAATAATACGTTCAATATGAAGGGATATGACGAGAATTATGGGGGAACGTATTAAGCACCTGCAAATCATTATACATCGGATCAATCAGTAACAAGAGTATTTGAGCAAACCAGCAAATTAATTGGTACAAATCCCTATATTCCTCATGATGTATATTAAATCTTGTGCATATTATTGAAGTACCTGCCGTGAATATTACGCTAACCAATTTGGAACATTGAATTAAACGTTCCTTCCCTGTTTAGTAATATTAAACAATTATTTAAATGAAGAGAGATAATCAGTTTAATAATTAGTTCATAAATAGATTAAATATTTATTTAAACGGGTATAAGGATGACAGGGTGACGTAAGCGTACACTGAATATTAAATGCATAATTTAAAAATGTTCCCGCGCTAACACTATTATATCGAAAAACAATGAATCTTTTGATCGTACATGCAGATTTAATCACTTTCATAGATAAACCTCTTTGAGAACCAATTCAATTCCACTTTAATCCAGAATCCGTTTGGAACGTCGAATAGTCCATGGCCAAATCTGTCTGAACACACTCGATGATATGCATTGGCTAAAGCCGCTTACCATTCGATCCTTCCAATAAGATATATTCCGTCTCCTCCTACCGCCATTCGAATGTAGCTTTGTAAGACGGAGCAATGTAAGACTCATCAAGGTTCGTCGTCCCTGCCATTAGAAATTTTGTTTTCTTTTTCCTCTTTCTGGGTATTCTCGATCACGTAATGAACTCGGTATGTAACATGTCCTTACGGATCGCTTAAAGACAAGAACTATGCTTAAAACGAAATGCCTTGCTTCTTGATGCATCATGTTGATTTATAGTATCCCCAGGAAGCACTAAAACAGTTTAGAGGGACTGATAAACTTAAGTAATGCAATTCAATCGACTTATGACATGTGATTCGATGTGTGTTCTCTATACACGAGATGTACAGGTGTACATTATCTTTTCCTTTTGTTGAACCCGACGTGTAACATAAAGCATGATGACACTGACGATGAACTGTGACAAAATACTGAAAATTTTAAAGAACAATTGGATACTGCTTATGTTGATCATCTCGCCGATTATGTAATTTTTATTGTGGCAAGAAGAAATCAGAAAATAAATATTTTTCTCACAGACAACATTTTTCGCCGACGGCGACGATATTTCTCTCATGCAGATGGGATTAAAAATGTGTCTCATAACGCTCACAAGATATTTTTATTAACGAAAAAATTAATTTCTTTCCATTCAATATTATTCCTTGGTAGGGAGCTATAAAGAAACATGAAACAGAAGCGTTTGTTTCAATATGTATTTGTGCAATATGGATTATTTGATACGGTATTGAAAAAGGATCAGTACTGATATGACGAATTAAAAGGGATTTGTCGAGAAACTCGTTTCCACTCATATCCTTTTCGGCCTTTTCGGGTCGTTCGACCGCGTAATGGAAAATTTCGATATACCTCCATAAATCCTATTCAAATGCGTAAAACATGAACTGGAAGTACAACATACTTAAAAAAGAAGAAGATGTAATTACAAAAAAAAATAGATATGACGAACGGTTTTCTTTGAATCCATATCATTGCAACTGTATAATAAAGAAAGAGAGATACTTGTTAACTTAAATAATAAAAAAAGGATAGAATGTAATATTACAACAAGAATGTCAAACAATATTCTTCCCTTGAAATTAATTCTTATTAATATAAACTTTTAACGACAAGAACAGGAAGAACATTATTTGCCAATTTTTAAAATTCTTTAGTAGATTTTTAGCTTCAAATTATAAACTGAGTAGGGAAAGAGAAGATGCGAAAGAAGAGCATAGTAGAGAAAGGATGATGATACATCCAGTTAATAGAGGTCTATGGAGTACTCGCTGCTTACGCTCTTTCCGGAACGTTCGAACGTGTAATAGGAAATATTGATTATTCTACGTGACACGTAATAAACCTTTGCAGAGGGCGCCTTCCTGGACGCATAGGTAAACGCACATAGCGACTGCGGGATGTGGGGGATGAATACCTCATATCAGAGGACGAGCGATAAAAGGTCATTCCTTTGGTGGCTGTGGAACTGGCAATAAGCCATATAGTGCCTTACGATATATTTTTACTAATTTTATACATCATACGTCACGAAAGGTTATTATACAAATAGTTCAACCGGTGGAAACAATTTCTTCACCCCACTAGTCATTTGTTTATATTATCGATATAAAATATAGTTATGAGTAATCATTAATATATAATTTATTATAAAATTTCAATTATACGTTACGGAAATGAAACCGAATTTCCTAATGAATAAGGTCTTAATAATTATTTGTTGCATCTCAGAAAATATACTTTATATCACTTAAAAGAGTGAAATCCGATATATCTTTAATAACTACACAACTTAGATGAACAATTGAATATCTTTCGTAAGTCATAACTAATCTACGTATTCTTACTTATTTTAGAGATGGTCGAAACGAATTAAAGTGGAAAGTTTTTCCAATAGCCAAAATTTATTGCAAAGGATCTGAATTTAGCAATATCTAAATTGTAATACATTTGAAAGAAGATACACGAATTTCAACTACGGCCACCGTGACTCTTAAATATTCGATATTCGAAGTGAAACTTATTTAACTTCGCACCTTCTCTTCTTCCGAACATCCGACGATACAGCCTACGTGAATAGTGCAAGTGTCCGACCATCAACCAGATTAAGGTTTGAAAACGTTTTCCTGTTTACTCTAATATTTAAATGGTAAATCAATCAATGCTTTGTTTATGGAATCATTGGATATTTTTGAGACTAGATATAAATTTTCTATTTTAAAATTTAATGTGGAATATGAAATCTGTATCACAGGTATTTTATATAATAATGTTTTGAATTTTTTCAGGGAGGATGTGCTATTTGAAATTGAACCATCACAAATCCTCCGAATGGTATTCAAGTCAAATTGGCGAGAAATGCACCTAGTCATCTGGTGTGTGGAAACAACATGTCGCCCTGGCTAAGGTATTACGATAGCAACCATCCACTTGAATACTGGATTTTAATAAACGAGGTACGAAGAGATCTGATGTAACTAACTTGTCACGTATCACATCAAATTTTCTCTACCAACTTCATCTTTTATAATGTAGCACATTGGACTGTGAAAACAGATGACCTTATTAAGTAGCAAATTGGAAAATTTAAGCAGCCATTGCTCGTAGATTAAATATTCTTAAATATTCTGATGTTGATGTACTGTAATTCGATCTTGCTATGGAGGTGGGTTTGATAATGAATAATCTCTTTTTTGTGTGCTTCATTGATATATTCATTTATTGGAAACTAGATTGGATTATATCTTCGCTAAGTAGATATATGTCCGCCGAGGAACTTTAAACGGAAATGAAGGTAGCCGATTTTTTTATGGAAATTAATTCTGTCAAAGAAAATGTACATTGAAATATATTTTTTGTGAATTTAAGTTCATCTGAATATATCGAATTAGTAAAGAACGTACATTTTTTTGTAATTTCAAATACATAGCATTATATACTTCTTAAATATGGATTATACGGAAATTTTTTTCGTTGAATTATGATACTACATTTGTATATACATACTACGTTTGTTATTGTGTAAATCAACTTCATAGTACTCATCATAATCACAGCAATATACGATTAGCATGAAATGTAAGACTGAAAAGAAAAATGTTTTCATGATCTGATTTGTTTGACAGTCCGGCATTTACACTGTATACGTAGGACATATTATCGAGTGGGGATTGACGAAAGAACAAATTTACATATCTTTCGCATGGGTAGCCGAATATTTGATCATCACGCCAAGCGTACTTAAAATTGCTTTTATCTTCTTTGAGTGTATTGCAGTTTGGATATTGGTAAATTCAGGTTCTTTGCAATAAATTTTGGCTATTGGAATTGCTTTCGCCTTTAATTTGTTCCCTATATCTCTGAAATAGATCCAATTTCGTAGATTGGTTAAGACTGATCGAAGTCATTCGTTTCAATTGTATGTTTAGCGAACATAAATCAGATAATACCTTTTAAATGCATCCAAACGCCATTTTTATAATATAGAAAACAAATTTTGTAATAGATCTTATACATATGCCTACTGCTAAATTTAGAGCATATTGATGTAATAAACGAATAACTAGATTATTTGTAAAGAAATTCCTTGGGACGTACGTAGTATATACAGTTAGCGATTATTTCGCGTATGGCACTCGATTGCTGTTATTGTTTCCAAAACCACTGATGGAATGACCTCCAGAAATTAATCACACGTCGTCCCGTTAGAAGACCAAGCTTCCTAGATTTTAATTCTCTAGCTAGAACGCAGGGGGATGAGAAATTGCCTCCTTTCTGTAGTTACGTAGTTACATTTATATATACTCTATGTACACGAGAAATGATGTCATGAATCTTGGATCCTTCCAATAAAATTGACAATTATTCGTCTCTTTTTTAGTGGAAATAATCGCGTAAAACTCTAATTACTTCATATATAATTAATTATTGTTAATAGTTATTGCAATGATAATTCCCATAATAGTAACTATTGTATTTATTAAAGTTATATTGCATCGATTGCTACAAAATTATTCCTTAATTCGTATACGATATTTGTAATGTTTCTTCTTTTCATATTCCAGGTTATGCTTAAAAATAGTATTCTAATATTATCAGATATTAATGATATTACAATTTTCGTACTATGTAATTCTGATTGCAAAATCCTCTGTCGTAGAGAAATTTTCTCGTCGGAAGTTATACCTACCTCCATACTGCTTGAAAATATTTTCGCCAAATATTACCTTCTTTTCTTGTTAACAAATGCTCATTGCTCAAGTTATCGAAGAATTCATTTCCGTAATTGCACAACAATGAACTACATATATGCAGAGAAAAACTTTCGTCATAGTTCTTCGCTTCCCACTATTACCTTCTTCTCTTTCACTTTTCACCCCTCCGAAACAACCACAGAGTTAGTGAGAAATTTGGTAGGGTCGAGTGATTGGGACGCAATTTCTTGAGAAATGCATGTTTCTCGGGATTTTTCTATTCTAATGGCAGAATAAGGCAACTGAAGCATGGTGAAATTAACAAGATGTGTGAAAATAATATCAGTCGGTTTTACGGAAAAGACGTACGTTCACAATGGTCTGAGAGCTCCTTAAACCGCTTAGAGAGTGATAAGAAGCAATGATACACGAGAATGCCTCGTAGGATATGGTGACATTTGTTCAATAAGCAAGTATTGATAAAATTGGGATTAAAAGATTTTCAAAGCTGAACTCACCTCGTATTGAAACTTCTAGTAGTATAGACAGATCCCTGGACTAATAATACAGAAAATCAGGAAAGTAATATTCTCTTTGTATATATTATTTCGTGATTTCGTAATATACAATTTGAGTCTTCCGACCCGTTTACGTACTTATTTATTTTTCATTAAGAGAACGGGAAAATTTCAAAACGCGAGTGATTTTCGGATCATAGGTAATACCGAATGGGAATTCCTTGTAGACATTTATACGAATACGTTAGAGAAAATAAATATTAATCAGGAAGAAAACAATAGCAGTGACAGTAATGACATCCAACAAGAAAACTTATGAAGGACGAAATTTCGATTTTTCTGCAAAAATATATGATCCTCCATTTCAACAAATTCCCTTGCTAACGGGTATTGATCGGCATATAACGAACTGCACATACATAATACCTTCTCGCGTACCTATCGTCAAGAACCATCATATAAAAGGATTTATTATCTCTCTCCATATTTGTGCGCGCTTACGTGTTCCAGGTAAGTGGGCGAGAATCAATACGCTTGTCTGCGTATATCTCCTCTCTTATTTAGAAAAAAGAAGGGTATTTATTCATTAGTTTTCCTTTCATTAAACCAACCTAACAATTTGATAATACAATTTGCGATATAATTAAGTTATCTATTCAGCTATATTATTTAATTACCTCGTTAATTCTTTTGCACATCGATGTACCAGAACTGACCTTACTCTTCTATATGAACACGTACATTTCCCGAGAAATGTACTCCCTATTGGAGAATGCAAAACAATGGTCCCATTATATTTCTAGGTATGTAATATATCGCATATTGTGTTTCAAATCAAATGATTCCTAAGAAAATACTCCATTGCTCAGCAAGATGAATAACTGTGTTATGGAATGATGAATCTAAATAGGAAATTGAAATATACAGGTAATCGAATCCTCCAATTGTCTACTTGGTCTGATAAAAGGAAAACAAATGAAAGAATACTTTCCTTATTATTCAAATAAGACAAGATTCCTATGTACATAAGCACACAGGACCCCGCACTCAATCCCGGCCACTTGAACTGACGCAGATAAGCGCGCACCAGAGCATACACAGATAGAGAGATATGGTAACGAAGAGTTCAAAACGAATGTACCTCACGATAAGTACTACATACATCCATTATCACTAAATCCCTATAAAAACGAATCAATGGGTTAATTCGCGCTACGCAGCAATTACTTCGACCAAATTTCAATATTTAAGAAAAACACACATTAAATATTACGAACATATTTTAAGGAAATGTCGCGAATATTATGACAAACAATTTGAAACGTAGAATTCAACACTTCTCCTTTTTTAATTAAATCGAATGGTTATTTTTGTTAAATTGAGGGAATAACGATGACGTGGCCTTTCTATTTCACATATAATTTAAAAGTATTCCCCTGCTAACGTTATTACTTCTAAAAACGTTGATTCCTTTGATCGTCCCTGTATGTTAAATTATTTTGTATCATAAATATCCCTCAGTTTCATTCCCATTCCCCTTTGATCCATATATCGCTTGGAACGTCGGGCGACCCTCCGACAAATCTTTCCGAGTACAATCGGACATATCCTCTAGCTAAAGCCGTTCACGTTCGGATCCTTTGATAAAATCCTATCTTCTCGACCGTACCAAGCTTTACAAAACCGCGCCACATTGTACTTTCAAAGCTTCGTCGTCAAGCACAAATCTTCTCCCTCTTCCTAGGTATTCTCAATCATATAATGAACATAGTATGAGACCGCATAAAACCAAGGAGTATATTTGACGAGAAAACGATAAATTATAGTACCGCCAAGAAGTATTAAAAATGATCTAAAACTCGTTGATGATCTTACATAATACAATCCCGTCGACCGATACTATGTAATTCATTGTCCGCGCATAAGATATATGAATATGTATTTTTCTTTCTGCTTCTTGTCATTGTTCAAGTGCTTCTTGAACCACTATTCTGTTTTCACAATCCAATCTGCTATATTATAAACGATGAAATTCCTATGGAAGATTCGAGAAGATACGTGACGAGTTACGTATATCTGATTTCTTGATATCTCGTTTATTAAAATCCAATATTAAAGTAAATGGTTGCCATAGGAACGCCCTCGCAATAGCAACAAGTTGTTTCCATACACTGGTTAATTAGGTGCCTCTCTCACCAACTAAGGTTTCATATCACTTGGAAGATTTGTAATAAATTCGGGAGCAGAACCAGCTTCCTTCGACGGTTTTACGATCTGACACATTAAGTAACAAACGATATGTAAGGCAAAATTCTTTGAAACAAGTGAAATTTTTATTCATAGGTTATTATTCACCTCCTCTCGTTCATCAAGTCTCTTGCTTTCCATATCTAATATTCTTCATTAGACTAGTTGAAAAATATATGGGTTCTTGATTTATATGCACTAATGGTGTACCTTTAGGATAGCTAGAGTTAAGAGATCTAATGTCCCACTTATGGATAGAAATACTCTGTCGCCATCATAAAACCTATGTAAAAGTTCAATAAATTATTATGTTATATACCCAGATTTTATATTCCATATTACATTTTAGAAAAAAAATTCATATCTGATCTATAAAATATCTTACCGTTTCATATACACAGCATTGATCGATTTACCATTTAAATATAAAAGCAGAAAAGAGATGAACATTTTCATTTTCTAATCAGGTTGATGGTCGGACATTTCTTGTATGCAAGTAGGAAGTATATTGAGTTGTAAGGAAGAACAGGAAGTGCCGATATAAGTTTGTTTCATTTCTGATGTCGAATGTTTAATTATTATGATGAGCATAGTTTAAATCCTTGTATCTTATTTGGATGTAATTAGAATTCGTATATCGCTCTATTCTGCTTCTCTAGAATACTTCTGGGTTATTGGATAACATTTAGTCTTGGATATCTCTGAAATAATTGAAAATGCCTGAATTAGTCGAGACTTAGACCAGACGTTCAATTGTTTATTTAAATTGTGCAGTCATCAAAGATAAATAAGGCTACGCATCTTTAAGTAATATAAATTTCCTTCTTCGAGAATCAGTGAAAAAAGAATTAGTGTGGCACTGGTCACGAAAATCAGTTTTATTTTCATAATATAGAACTGAAATTTTATAATAAATTGTATACTAAGGATTACTGATATATTTATCTTATGTCGATAACATAAACAAAAGACTAGCGAGACGAAGAGATTGTTTCATCGCTTGGACTGTTTGGAAGTCTCCTTTGGGACGTATAAAGTATACAGGCGATTTTTTAGTACTTACTTGCGTATTATTTGTTCAAAAATTATTGAAAGTATGACTTCTATAGGCGACATTCTTCCACAAATCCTCACATTAGAAGACCTATCCAATTATCGAGGCGGAGCTCGGTTGCATGGACTGTACATTCAGCACAGGGTAATCGATACCACGTATTACACTATATAAAGATTCGAAATAACATGGGAACTGGCCGGAAATAAATTTTTCCATAGTTCTGTATTAACTGGACAAGTTATATACCTCTTTTAATTTCTGCTAATTTCTTTTTTTTCATCCTCTGATTCTTTTCAATTTATAATTGGAAATTGACTAAAGAATTTTGATAACCAGCCATCAATATTTTTCTTGGTTTTATGGTTAAAAATATTTATCAGTATTACTTTCGACAAAGAAATACTACATGAAAATCTGTTTCTTAATATTATCTATTATCCTTTTTCCTTCGTTTAGGTGAAGAAGCATCTTTCTTTCTTTACTGTGCATTTGCAAGGGAATGTGAATTCAGAGTAAGTTATTATATTTATTTTCCTTCGTAATATTAGTTTAGATCATTTCCTTTCGAGTATTTCATTTCAGTTCGCTTTACGCAAATGAATCGAAACTTCCTATTCTGCGGTCGAAAGAGCCGAAAAGAGACAGAAGAGAATGAGTGGGGAGAAAAGAATTTGTCGACCAATCCCATCAAATTCCACGTACTTTTTTCCTTTTAACTACGATATGAAGTAATCCATATTGCGCTACGGCATATCGCAACTAACGCTTCTGCTTCGTTTTATTGATCGCTTCCAACCAAGGATTAATATTAAATAAAAAGGAATTAACTTTTTGGTGACATTTTCTCCTAATAAAAGTATTTCGTGAACGTTACTATATATATTTTTAATTCCCATCCGTCAAACTTAGTCCAAATACATTTTTTACGCAGAAAATATTTCTTTTGCGATCTATTTTTTTCATTCGGTCCTTTAAAATTTTCAGTTTTTCCTTACAATTGATAAACAGTGGCATGATGCTTGATGATTGGGATTATATATTGATGAGTTTTGAAAAATGCAATCAAAAATGTTCTATATACCCCGTGCATGGAGAGCACATTACGATTTACGCGTTATCAATCGGTGATACTGCATTATCTAAAATTACGAACCTCTTCCAAAATTTTTCTACTGATTCTAGAGAATACTACCAATCAACTTTTTGGAATGAATAGCATTTCCTGTTGAATCATCCTCTTGTCTCAATCTAATTACCTTGTTCTACACCGTGTTCGTCAGGTGGTGGATAATAACCAGAAAGAGATACAGGAAGGCAAAGTTTATAATTGCCATTACGAAGAACCTTCTCGAGATCGATATAGTACTGCTTTACTAACCTACATTCGAATGGCGGTACGAGGATAGGGAATATATCCTTTTAAAGGATCCATCCGTAAGCAGCTTTAACAAGGGGATATAATAGATTGTGTGCCGAAAGTTTGTCGAAGGGTCGTTCGACGGCGTATGCGGATCGTGGTTCGAAGTAGAATATTTGCTGTTATGAGGGAATATCCTTCATAGAAAATAATATCTCATCTCGGTATCTTTTTGATTCAATCTTTTTCCATTCTCCAAGGTATTCAAGGCAGTCGAGGAGGGAAAATGAAGATCAATTATAACGTTGACAGTGCTCTTGGATATCGAACTAAACTTAATTTGGATTGCAATTAGTTATAAATATATATATATATATATCATAATATTTATTTAAATACTGTAATCATAAATATCATAATATTTATTTAAATAAATAAATATGAATAAAATAATACCTAAAGATTTTTGCCCTCATAAGAAAATGAATAAAATTAGATTTTTACAAATTAAAGTGATCGAAAGCATATGGGTAAGGAGAATAACCAATAGATGGATTCGAAAGGAGAAAAAGGAATCAAAAAAGTATAAGAAGGTTGAAAACAAGCAAAAAATTTCCCTTTACCATAGTATCGATCAGAAATTATTGGTATCATTGTGAAGAGATAGTCGAGGTTACTACCCTCGCGAATATACGAAAAAGAAATAAACAGCACATGCTCGACTCAATGTAACAGATTACCAGCCGCAGGAGTTGAAACACTCGTTCACTCCGTATCGAGTCGTCTCTTGAGCAAGTTCCTAGTACTTACAGAAGAGGAAACATCTATAGTTATATATTAGTCACTGATCCATTACGATAATAGAAATCATCTTCTCAAAAAAGATCCCCTTGTTAGGTAAATTTTATTTGTATATAATATTGTCTAATATTAATTCAAGGATTTACTTTTATAAAATTTTTTTTTTCTGTATGTACCGTTCTGTAGATAACTGTATAATTCTGTGTATATATCTATGAGTTTTATTACAGTTACCACATACCATATTATACAATTTCGCGTTTAATACTACGATATATTGTTTTATAGTATACTATAGAAAATTCTTATTTTTTTATGATTATTTAACACTTTCTTTTACCCTGTGCAATTTGTCTTGAGTATTTTATTATATAATATTAGACATAGGAAGTAGTATAATTCGGTTTATTTGAATTTAGACTTCGTAAAATATTTGGAATGGTAATATCTAACAGACTTCTTTTTTGATTATCGGGTTGCTATTAAACTGTGTTTCGATCTATCAATCGCAATGCAATATTAATTACCTACTATCTATGTCTATCCGATGTTCATCAAGAATGTAAATCTAAATAACATCAAAAAGAAAATGAATAGATATATTAAAACGAAAAAGGACATTGAAATTAAAGAAAGAAGGGGATATTGATTAAAATGAAAAAGTATATTTAAATTATAGAAGAAAAGAAACATTGATTAAAATGAATAAAGAAATTTTTATTAAAGAAGAATGGAGAATCGCCGGTTATATTCTTCATGTTCTTGGTAAGTTGAATCTTATTCAAATTTTATAACGTCTAACGCAAGGAATCATTTATATTAGATTCTTTTTTCTTTATATAGCATGCTATAGAAAATTGCATAATTTTATATACGTATCTATGAGCTGTATTAGAGACGCTATGCTGTACACTATTTTGTATTGTTATATAATACACTATAGAAAAATGTATAGAGAATAATGTATTATAGAAATAGTATAGTTTCTTCTTACAATATCTCGCCGTATTTTACGTTTAATTATTATTATTTTTCACTACATTTAACATTTAATTCGTCCGTGATGTATTATTGCATAATATTAAGTTATGCATTAAGTCGAGAAGAGAAAGCAGGAGAAAGTGTAATTAGGGTTATGGGAATTAGGATGCTTCTGTTTAGACGATTATACGATTTTTTCGGCTAATCGTATATTAACAAATCGTATATTCAAAATCTGGTTTATTAATTCTGTGATATTACTCCGTGTTTGCTATACCGATGGTACTATATGTTGACGTGTTCACCATACGGATTGATTCGTTTGCTTCATACTAGTTGAACTACTTTTTTCAGTTAATCAATTAGAATAGAGATATACAAATCCATTGTAACAAGAAAAGTGAGAAACGAACACACAAGCGGTTTGTCTTTGAGAGAGAGGTATCAGTAACCGAACCGATATCGTTTGGTTTCGTGATTCAACTTAGAAGTTTTTGTTTATCAATTATTTTACCTTCCGCTAGCATGATACGAAAGTCCATTTCTGAAAGTTTTAACGGGATTTTGACATTCTTTTCAGATAAGTATGAAATTCTGGACGTTGACACAAATGTTTAAATAAATAATTAGGGCGCCTACAAAGTATACTAATAAGTTAATTGATCGTTTTTAATATTTTCGGAAGATTCTGAAATATTTCTATTAAAAATAATATCTCTAACGGATCGAAATTTTTTAAGGATCAAGAGATTTCTTAATGCCAAGGCGAAAATCGTTTAATTATAACGATTTATTCGGAAGGAGTAATTGAAATATGTTCCATTGTCCAGTTTGATATGTCCAAAACCTTTAATAATAATAATTTAGTTAATTAAAATTATTAATAAGAGATAGTACTATTTTTCTTAATTTGTCATAAGTTCATTAGATTTTGTTTACAAACAGTTTGCAGATAAACCTACATAATATCTTTTGTAGTATATACATAGGTGAATGTAATTTTCTTCATTCTTTGCAGGCGACAGCGATATAGCTTCCATGTTCATTCGTCGAAGTGCAAAGGAAAACTGACACTGTAATCGTACAAATCAATCATTTTTTGACTTTCCACGTAGCGAACGAGCGTCATTTTAAACTTTAAGGCTAGCAGAAAATAAATCAAAATCACTTCTTACCTGACAGGTATTCCTTAGCGCGTAAAGTTTAACGGAATTTACTATTCCTCAAATAGTGGTTTATTTAACTCCTTGTACATCTATATACCTTAAATTATCTGAAGTATTAAGTTTGATGTTTCCACCTTTTGAAAATGAGAGCAATCGGCACAGTCACTCAAAAGTTCGTTTTTGTTGACATTATGTGTTGCATCTACGCAACTCATATGCAACCACCCCGAGAACATAATTATAAATTATTGAAATTTTAGTTTAAAGTTATTTCATGTTCCTCGCGTGTTCCGATATTCGTAATGTTTCAGCGAAAATATTATCGTTTAAATATTACGATTATGAAAACAATTCATCTGTCGATTATATATTATTTCTAAGTTGAAATGCTATATCGTTAGTAAAGTAATAATAATTTTCAATTTTTTAAAGAGCAAGGAAAATGATACAAATCCTATTTCCTTTCAGTAAACGTTTATAAAACTCCGAATGATACATATTTTGATATTCTTCAGTATTTACCATATGTACTCGGCGCCCTTTCGAACGTTAATCAGCAGCAACACGGTATTTTATCCCGAGAACGTGATTTATTTTATAACATATTACATAATTGTATTTGATTTATAAAAATTGATATACATCGACGAACATATTTCTTGCAAAAAAAATCAAAATGTTATTCCATATAATTTTCTGCGATACCCATGATAAGTTTTGAAACAATCCAACTATACGATTTTGTTGTTGCTCTTAATTTGTCATAAATTTGTTCAAAGATTTATTGTAATTAATTGGTTCGGGAAAATGTAAGGGCAAAGTAGCAAATCAATTTACATAATATCGGCCCATTTCTTAAACGGCTTTTTAATCACCAACACATTCCAAATACATATTTGGTTGCATTTTTTTATTATTGTTTTTTTGAATATCTATTTCATGTTCACTTACCTTGTATTTAGCATTTAATTTCCTGGTGAAAAATAAATTAAATTATAGTAAATAAAACTTTTTTTAAATTAAATGAAAGGCAAACATTTTTCAACAGTCTAGTTTACATTTATCTTTGTTGCACAGATATATGAAAGTATGGAATGGGTATCAGTTGTTTAATTTTACCGACGTACATCTCTTTACTTGTTTCTTAATAACATCTTTTGTAGTATTTCAATTTATTTTTCAAGTATCTCTTTAATTTCCTTTCATTTATCAACATGTAGACAAATGTGTGAATAAATAGGTATATAAATGAATTAGATTCTAGTTTATAGTAAGGTATATAGGTATATATATATATATATATATATATATATATATATATATATATATAGATATGAATGTATGCATTTGTGTAGATATGTATAAAGTCCGGCTGCCGTGTAAAAAGAATAATTTAAATTGCATTCATGAACACATCAAGCAGAACATATGAGGAAAAATTATTTATCTAAATTTTCGCGAAGCAAACTTTTAGAATTCTGACGAATGCACGATAATGATTCTACGCCTCTCCATTAATAATAGGACTGGCTGTACAACAGTAATTGGCATAATAATGAATTCAGAGAAAAAAAAAGTATGATTTATCATTGGTATTGAAGTATGGTTTATATTATCGAGGGTATGTTGTTTAAAACGATATAGATGATATAGAATTCATTATCGTGGATGGTTGGTGGCCAATATATTATTCTGGGCTTTTCTCTTCTGTAACTCTTAGGAACATGCTTAAATGACGACACAATAAACAAACTGTACTTCCTTATAAGGACACGATAAATTCTAGATTGAAATCACAGTTTGCCTTCGGTCTATTTTGTATCCCACTATTATTCATAAATTGATGAGATATTATATCATTCCCCGTAATTTCATCACAATGTTACAAACAATATTTATCGATACTACCGTTAAGGAGAAATCCTATTTTTTCTCCTTCTTTACACTTTTTGATTTTTTTTCCACTTTAATATCCCTTATACGTCATTCTACAGACTCATATATTTTCTATCCTACTAATTTCTAAGCATCTAATTTTTGTCGATATTTACTAATTCATATTTATTTATTGTTTGTGAAGTGAATGTTGACATTACTAGGAAATGAGAATTTTGAATATCGTATTTAGAAGGAATTGTAATCTAAATTTCACAGAAAAATTATCGTTCTCCAATAATTATAATTTAGACTTTGAGCGATGTCGATCGCTTGATCGAATAACAGTACCAAGAAAACAATATAATAAATCGTTACTATGATGAGCGAAGTATTACGGGAATGTTTGTTATATTTGCTCTCATTTGAGTAATAACATCATTCGGATAACGGATCCGCAAAATAAAAATATAGTGTTAATAAAAATATAATAACATAGCAGCTATACACCATTCTACGTAATAAGAAATAAACGATTTAAGAAATATAATATATTCCATGAAACTAATCGGTTTAGAACATAATATATTTAATATTTGATGACTAGAAATAGGATTGAATCACTTGTTTATGTTTCCATATCGAGAAAGAATTTTTAGGAGAAGTGTATTCATGTTATAGAAGCATTAAATCAGTGACGTGGTCCATTGCACTGCAAAAGAGCTAATCTGATAATTAAAGGATGAATGTAAATAGTTAATTGAATTACACAGCTAATTGTATCGTCCAACTCTCTGTTTGGTTTGCTGAGGAGCAAACAAATGAAAAAATTCCTTTCTTATTTTCGACCAAACGAGACAAGAGATGTACGCACACACGCTCGCAATACCGCGCATTCATTACCGCCCACTTGAATTAGCTTATATTAATAAGCTCACAAGAATACGCGTAGATAGAAGGAGGTAATAATAAATCGTACTAGCGATAAGTACGGAGAAGCGTATTACGTAGATGCATATCATTAAATCTCAATCAATACTTATTAATAAGAGAATTCGCTCTACGCAGAAACATCAAGATTCCTACATTTCTGCAATTCGTACATCGTATATTATAAATGTTTTGGAAGCACACTTCATGAATATTACGATGTACAAATCCAACATCTCTCTTCAATCTTTTTATTACATTGAGTGATTGTATATATGTATAATAACGATAACACGTTGACGTAAGCGTGATACTATCATTTCTCGTATGACCTAAAATCTCGAATTATCTCGAAAATCGTTAAATGTTTTGATCGTCTCTTCAAATTTAATCATTTTGAAAGTTATACATACCTTAGTTCCATTTCGAATTTTTCTCAGCTCATTCCTCAATTCATGAATAAACATTCGACTCTCATATTTGTTTCTATTCTCGTTATTAGTTTCTGTTATTTCCATATTATTATTCTTATTATTCCCGATAGGTCTCGACGATCCATTCAACTTCCTTCCTACGGTACACCGTGTTAGGATGTTCGAGGTCAAATCGAGATTCGCAAAGTCAATATTCGGCCAGAGACCAACATCGGTTTGATTAGATTTAAATTTATGTGCGGAATGATCAGCGTCGAGATAAAATCTATCGTCTATTGAATCGCAAACCAGCGTGAACTCATAATCTTTACCATCACATTTCACTCCTACATCTCCTGTATCTCCTTTTTCTTCTTCTTCTTCTTCAGCAACATTGACTCACAGATCTTCTTTTTCGGAATCATTGTTAATCGCCCGAATTTTTTTCTTATCGTTCTAATCTCACCATGGTATTAAAATAAATATGATTATGATATATATAATCTTCTAACTAATAGGTGTCCAAATTTACATTAGTTCGATGTCCAACAACATTGTCAATATTATTATTCATCTTCATTCTCCCTACTCGACTGCGTTGAATCTTTTTGATGGTGGAAGAAGATACATTCAACCATGAAATTTTGTTTTCTACGAATAAATATTGCCTCATTATAGCAAATATTCCACCACGATCCCCGATCAGCGTGCACCGTCGGACGACACTCCGACAAACCTTTCGTAACAATATCGATTACATCCTCTTATAAGGCTGGTTTGCTTTGAATCTTGTGAAAGGATATAGCCTAGTGCGGTCGTTTGAACGCAGTTTTGAAAGACAATGTACATGAAACTCGAGCAGCTTCGTTGTCATGACAATTATAAATGTTGCCCTTCTATTTCACCTTCTGGCTATTATCGATCGCCTCACGAATATGGTATACAAGAAGCTTTTACGTTTAAGTTCGAGACAAGAATGCTGTTTCAAAAGGAAATGTTTTGTTATTGCTTTCAGCACATTAGTTTATAGTATTCCCTAGAAGCACATGAAAAGTTGTCCAAGACGTTGATAATCTCAGATAATACAATATCACCGACCGAAAATATGTAATTATATGTGTCCTCTTTATGCATGAGTTATATGGCTGTGTACTTTTTTTTTTTTAATTCGATCTATAACGAGAAGAACCAATTCACTGTCTATGAACTGTAACGAAAAGTTGAAATTTTTTGAGGACGAAATGACAAAAAGAAATCGGAAACAAAATATTTTAAGCGTGAGACATTTTTGGCCGACACTTGAAAAATGGGAATTAGAAATGTATAGAATAACGTTCACAAGGTACTTTTATCAGGAGAAAAAAATTAATTCCTATTTCTTTAATATTAATTCTTGATAGGGAGCAATCAGTAAAACGCAGCAGAAGCGCTTCAACGATACGCAGTTGCGTAGTATGGATTATTCCATATGGTAATTGAATGGAAAGAATAATAGGAATTCAAATAAAGCGGGATTGGTCAACACTTTAGTTTTCCCTCACTCATACCCTTTCGCGGCACTTTCGGCTCTTTCTCGCGGGAAATAGGATGTTTTGATTGACATGCAGAAAGCAAAAACGAAGTAATTGCTCCGTAGCGCGTATTACACTGTTGATACGTTTTAATAGGGTTTTAATAGTAATAAGTGTACGTAATACGTGCTCTTGTACTTATTGACAAGTCCCTTCGTTTTGAACCCTTCGCTATTATATCTCTCCAACCGGTGCGCGCTTTTCTACGCCACTTCAAGGTGCCGGGTCGTGTGCACGATCCTGTGTGCGTGTGTACGTATGATTCCTGTTTTATTTTTGTAACAAGGAAAGTATTTTTTCATTTGTTTTCCTCTCATCAAACCAGACCGATAATATGTGAATGAATATGTGCTTTCCATGCAGGAGATATGCCTATATTCTATTTCTCTTTCCTTCCTATTTTTAAATTGGAGCTATAACTTAGGGCTGATGAATTGCTACAAAAGTCTGAAAATGTTAAAGCACCAGTAGTTACTTCTCATACTGATCAATTTGCCTATCATATAATTTTTATTAAGACAAAAGGAAATCGGAAAAAAGTACTTTTGCATGAATAACACTTTTAGCCACCGTTTTTCTGAAGGGAATCAGAAATGTGTATATTAAAGTGCAAAAGATATTTTCATTATGAGAGTATATCAATAAGAAAATTAATTTTTTCTATTTCAATATTTATCCTTGCTAGAGAGCGATCTATAAATATGAATCAGAAGCAGTTATTTCAATATGTATTTGTGCAATATGGATTAATTCATATGGCAGTTAAAAAGAGACGGTAATAATATGTCGAATTAAAAGTGATTGTTAGAGAAGTTTATTTGTTCTTAATTAATTTTATTTTCGAGCTTTCCGTCCGTGAAAGCAATCAATACGTAAAAAGCTGACTTGCCGGCGCATTCTCGGACATTAGCTATCAACAAATCGATGGCAATTTGTTGCGCAAACGCACTTCTACGATTCACATCATATTATGTATCCTAACTTTAAAATCAACTAAAATGTTACAATGATATGTAATTTACATAACGTTCAGGAACGTCTACAAATTTACATAACTTTGTAATAAAATCAAAATTTTATCCCATATTATTTTCTACCATTTCTATGATACGATATCTTGTTAATCAGGCCATTCTTGATTTGCTTTATTCTGCTATTTCAATAGAAAAATCCAGGGAAACATGCATTTCTCAAAAAAATGCGTCCCAATCTCTCGACCCTACCAAATTTCTTACTAACTCTGTCCTTCTTTCGGTGGGGTGATAAGTGAAACAGAAGAAGGTAATAGTGGGATGCGAAGAACTATGACGAAAGACATTCTCTGCATATATGTATTTTATTATTGTGCAATTACGGAAATGAATTCTGCGATAACTTGAGCAATAAGCATTTGTTAACAAAAAAAGAAGGTAATATTTGGAGAAAATATTTTCAAGGAGTATGAGAAAAAACTTCCGACGAGAAAATGTTTTCACAAAAGAAGATTTTGGAATACGAATTACATAGTACGAAAATTGTAATATCATTAATATCTGATAATATTAGAATACTATTTTTAAGCATAACCTGGAATATGAAAAGAAGAAACATTACAAATATCGTATACGAATTAAGGAATAATTTTGTAGCAATCGATGCAATATAACTTTAATAATTACAATAGTTACTATTATGGGAATTATCATTGCAGTAACTATTAACAATAATTAATTATATATGAAGTAATTAGAGTTTTACGCGATTATTTCCACTAAAAAAGAGACGAATAATTGTCAATTTCATTGGAAGGATCCAAGATTCATGACATCATTTCTCATGTACATAGAGTATATATAAATGTAAATACGTAACTACAGAAAGGAGGCAATTTCTCATCCCCGTCCGTTCTTGCTAGAGAATTAAAATCTAAGAAACTTGGTCTTCTAACGGGACGACGTGTGATTAATTTCTGGAGGTCATTCCTTCAGTTGTTTTGGAAACAGTAACAGCAATCGAGTGCCATACGCGAAATAATCGCTAACTGTATATACTACGTACGTCCCAAGGAATTTCTTTACAAATAATCTAGTTATTCGTTTATTACATCAATATGCTCTAAATTTAGCAGTAGGCATATGTATAAGATCTATTACAAAATTTGTTTTCTATATTATAAAAATGGCGTTTGGATGCATTTAAAAGGTATCATCTGATTTATGTTCGGTAAATATACAATTGAAACGAATGACTTCGATCAGTCTTAACCAATCTGCGAAATTGGATCTATTCCAGAGATATAGGGAACAAATTAAAGGCGAAAGCAATTCCAATAGCCAAAATTTATTGCAAAGAACCTGAATTTACCAATATCCAAACTGTAATACACTCAAAGAAGATAAACGCAATTTCAAGTACGCTTGGCGTGATGATGAAATATTCGGCTACCGATGCAGAAGATATGTAAATTTGTCCTTTCGTCAATCCCCATTCGATAATATGTCCTACGTATACAGTGTAAATGCCGGACTGTCAAACAAATCAGATCACGAAAACGTTTTTATTTTCAGTCTTACATTTCATGATAATCGTTTATTACTGTGATTATGATAAGTACTATTAAGTTGAGTTACACAATAACAAACGTAGTATGTATATACAAATGTAGTATCATAATCAACCGAAAAAAATTTCCGTATAATCCATATTTAAGAAGTATATAGTGCAATACATTTAAATTTAGAAAAAAATGTACGTTCTTTACTAATTCGATATATTCCGATGAACTTAAATTCACAAAGAATTTATTTCTATGTACATTTTCTTTGAGAGAATTAATTTCTATAAAAAAATCGGCTACCTTCATTTCCGTTTAAAGATCTTCGGCGGACATATATCTACATAGCGAAATTATAATCCAATCTAGATTCCAATAAATGAATATATCAATTAAGTATACAAGAAAGAGATTATTAATTATCAAACCCACCTCTATAGCAAGATCGTATTGCAGTACATCAACACCAGAATATATAAGAATATTTAATCTACGAGCAATGGCTGCTTAAATTTTCCAATTTGCTTCTTAAAACGTTCTTCTGTTTTCACAGTCCAATGTGCTACATTATAAAAGATGAAATTCGTATAGAAGATTGGATGAGATACGTGACAAGTTAGTTATATTAGATCTCTTCGTACCTCGTTTATTAAAATCCAGTATTCAAGTGGATGGTTGCTATCGTAATAGCTGAGCAAGGGCGATATGTTGTTTCCACACACCAGATGACTAGGTGCCTTCCCCGCCATATTGATTTGAATACCATCCGTAGGATTTGCGAAGGTTCAATTATAAATAGGATATCCTCCCTGAAAAAATTCAATACATTATTATATAATGTATCTATGATACAGATTTCATATTCCACCTTATATTTTAGACTAAATAATTTACATTTGGTCTCTAAAATATCTAATGGTTCAACAGACACAGCTTTGATAGATTTACCATTCAAATATTAGACTAAACAGGAAATCGTTTTCAAACCTTAATCTGGTTGATAGTCGGACATTTGTACTATCCACGTAGTATGTATCGTCGAATGTACAAAAGAGATGGTGTCAATATAAATGTTTCACTTCGGATGTCGAATATTTAATTTTACGATGGCCGTAGTTGAAATTCGTATATCTTCTTTGAATGTATTACAATTTAGATATTGCTAAATTCAGATCCTTTGCAATAAATATTGGCTATTGGAAAAACTTTCCACTTTATTTCGTTTCGACCATCTCTAAAAGAAGTAAGAATTCGTAGATTAGTTATGCTTTACGATAGAGATTCAATTGCTCATCTAACTTGTGTAGTTATCAAGGATAAATAGGGTTACGCCCTTTTAAGAGATATTAATTACTTTCTCTGAGATGAAACAAATAACTATTAAGACGATATTCATTAGGAAATTCGGTTTCATTTACGTATAATTGAAATTTTATAATAAATTATATATTAATGATTACTCATAACTATATCTTATATTGATAAAATAAACAAAAGACTAGTGAGATTGAAGAAATTGTTTCCACCGGTTGAACTATTTGTATAATTACCTTTCGTGACGTATGATGTATAAAAGTATCAAAAATATATCGTAAGGCACTATCTGGCTTATTGTCCGTTCCACAGCCACCGAAGGAATGACCAACGGTTTTATCGCTAGTCCTCTGATACGAGGTATTCCTTCCCCACCCCCCACAGTCGCTATGGGCGTTTACCTTTCCGTCCGGGAAGGCGCCCTCTGCAAAGGTTTGTTGCGTTTCACGTAGATTAATCAATATTTCCTATTACACGAACTGACGTTCTGGAAAGGTCGTAAGCTGCGAGGAAATGGAGTTCTGCATTGATCTCTATTAACTGGATGTGTCATCATCCTTTTTCTACTATGCTCTGCTTTCGCTTCTTCTCTTTCCCTACTTCAGTTTACAATTTGAAACTAAAAATCTACTAAAGAATTAAAAAAATTCGCAAATATTGTTTTTCCCGTTCTTGTCGTTAAAAGTTTATATCAATAAAAATTAATTTTGAGGAAAGAATATTCTTTAACATTCTTTTTGTAATATTACCTTCTATTCTTTTTTTATTATTTAAGTTAACAAACATCTCTTCTTCTTTATTCTGGAGTAGCAATGATATGGAATCAGAGGAAACGGTTCTTCATATCTATTTCTTTTTTGTAATATCATCTTCTTCTTTTTTAGGTATTTTGTACTTCCACTTTACGTTTTACGCATTTGAATACGATTTATGGATATAAATCGAAATTTTCCATTACGCGGTCGAACGAGCCAAAAGGCCGAAAACGATTTGAGTGAGTGGAAACGAGTTTCTCGACAAATCCCTTTAAATTCGTCATATTAGTACTGATCCTTTTTCAATGAGTATGAAATAATCCATATTGCACAAATACATATTGAAATAAACGCTTCTGTTTCATGTTTGTTGATCGCTCGCTACCAAGGAATAATATTGAATGGAAGGAAATTAATTTTTTTGTTAATAAAAATATGATGTGAACGTTATGAGACACATTTTTAATCCCATCTGCATGAGAGAAATATCGTCGCCGTCGGCGAAAAATGTTATCTATGCAAAAAATATTTATTTTCCGATTTTTTCTTGCCACAATTAAAATTACATTATCGGCGAGATACTCAACATGAGCAGTACTCAAATGTTCTTTAAAATTTTCAGTTTTTTGTTTCAGTTTATCGTCAGTGACATCATGCTTTATGTTACAGGACGTGTTCAAAAAAAGTAAAAGTAAATGTACATCCGTATATCTCGTGTATAGAGAACACACATCGCATTACACGTCATCGGTCGTTTGTATTGCATAATTTAAGATTATCAGTGCTTCAAAAGTGTTTAGTGCTTCCTTGGGATACTATAAATAAACATGCTGCATCTAGAAGCAAGGCATATCGTTTTTAATACTTCTTGTCTTTAAGCGATATGTAAGAATATGTTACATACCGTGTTCATTATGTGATCGAGAATACCCAGGAAGAGGAAAACGAAGACAAAACTAGTAATGGCAGTGACGACGAACCGTGATGAGTCTTACATTTCTCCGTCTTACAAAGCTACATCCGAATGGTGGCAGGAAGAGACGGAATATATCTTATTGAAGGATCGAATGGTAAGCGGTTTAGTCAGAGCATATCTTCTAGTGTTTTCAGATAGATTTGTCGATGGACTATTCCACGTTTCAAAAGGATTGTGGATTAAAGTAGAATTGAAATGGTACTCAAGCAGGTTTATCTTTGAAAATGATTAAATCTGCATCTACGGTCAAAAGATTCATCGTTCTTCGATATAATAGTGTTAGCGTGGGAACACTTTTAACTTATGTGGTTAATATTCAGTGTATGCTTACGTCACCCTGTCATCGTTACACCCGTTTAAATAAATAGTTAAACTATTTATGAACTAATTATTAAACTAATTATCACACTCAGTTTAAATAATTGTTTAATATTATTAAACAGGCAAGAAACGTTTAATTCAATGTTCCAAATTGGTTATCATAATATTCATAGCAGGTACTTCAATAATATGCATAAAATTTAATATACATCATCAGGAATATAGGGATTTGGACCAATTAATTTGCTGCTGTGCTCGAATACTCTTGTTAACGATTGATCCGAGGTATAATGATTTGCAGGTGCGTAATACGTTCCCCGATAATTCTCGTTATATCCCTTCATATTGAACGTATTATTCTGATCCCTCTCCAACCGTTTGTATACCTTTGTAGGGTCGTGGGCTTATTCACCTTAACGGGATGAGTGTACGTAGAGGTATCCCTTTGAAAGGGCGTGTGTGCGTAGAACTCTCGTATTCCGAGAATAAAACAGATATTTTTGCATTTTTTTCCTCTCGTCGAACAAAGCAGACGTTTCGATAATAAGTTTAAAGGAATATAATATCGTTTAAATATTACGATCATGAAAACAATTCATCTGTCGATTATATATTATTTCTGAAGAGACAATAAGTTGAAATGCTATAAACGTTACTATAGTAATAAAAATATTCAATTTATCGAAGAGCAAGGAAAATGATACAAATTCTTTTTTCTTTCTTGGAAGATATCTTGTAATTTTCTCGTAAATGATAAAGTGAAAAATTTTTTTTTTACATAAAAGGAAAAGGAAACATTTATCAACAGTCGTGTTTTCAAATATGAGACTGTGGTAGTACCCGTTTGTACGAAAGAAATAAATTCGCGGTTGATACATTGATTTAAAAATTAAATGATGCAGGCAAAAAGGAAATCGTATTATCAAATTATCTACTTAGTTTCAAGAGAGAAAGATAAATTAAGAAATTTTCATTTTTCTTTTTTTTTAAATAAGGAAGGCGATACACGCACGCATGCCCACAAGGCGGCATACGTATTCCCACCCATATTACCCAGCGCGCATGAGCGCGCACAATGAACACGGGAATGGAGGGAGGTAATAACGAATCGTTTAATACCAAGGAACCTGACAATACATATCGAAGAACGTAATGTGTACGTTCATTTTCATTAAATCCCAGTCAAAGTTCGTGTTGCGTAATAAATTAAATCGTCCAAATACCTATATTTCTGAAATACATTTATTATATATTATATTTATGTACATGACGTGAATATTCTGACGAACAATTTGGAACATTGAACCAAACATTTCCTCTCTTTTTCTTTTCATTTACGTTGTATAATTATTTAAACTAATGACATAAGGACGACATGATGACTTAAACTTAAGGTGAATATTTAACGAATAATTTTAAAGTGTCCCCGCGCTAACACAATATCGAAAATCGATGAATCTTTTGATCGTACGTGCAGATTTAATCATTTTCAAAAATAAACCAGTTTGAGTACCATTTCATTTCCACTTTAATCCAGAAGCCATTTGCAACGTCGACCAGCCCATCCACAAATCTGTCTCAACACACTGGATGATATGCCATTTAATCCATTCAATAAGATATATTCCGTCTCCTCCTGCCGCCATTCGAATATTGCTTTGTAAGACGGAGCAATGTAAGACTCATCAAGGTTCGTCGTCCCTGCCATTACTAATTTTGTCTTCTTTTTCCTGGGTATTGCCGATCACATAATGAGCACTGTGTGTAACATGTACTTACGTATCGATTAAAGACAAGAAGTACGTTTAAAAACGAAATGCCTTGCTTCTAGATGCAGCATGTTGATTTATAGTATCCCAAGGAAGCACTAAACACTTTTCGAGCACTGATAAAATTAAATTATGCAATACAATCGACCGATGACATGTAATGCTATGTGTGTTCTCTATACACGAGATATACGGATGTACATTTACTTTTCCTTTTTTTGAATACGTCCGACAACATAAAGCATCATAAAGATGAACTGTAAGAAAGAACTGAAAATTTTTAAGAACAATTAGATACTGCTCATGTTGATCACTTCGTCAATTATTTAATTTTTATTGTGGCAAGAAGAAATCGGAAAATAGATAATTTTTGTATAGACAATATTTTTCGCCGACGACGACGATATTTCGCCCATGCAGATGGGATTAAGACTGTGTCTCATAACGTTCACGAGATATTTTTATTAACAAACAAATTAACTTCTTTCCAGTCAGTATTATTCTTTGGTAGGGAGCGATCAACAACCATGAAACAGAAGCATTTATTTCAATATTTATTTGTGCAATATGGATTATTTCATACGGTATTGAAAAAGGATCAGTACTAATATGACGAATTTAAAGGGATTTGTCGAGAAACCCGTTTCCACTCACTCAAACCGTTTTCGGTCTTTTTAGCTCGTTCGACCGCGTAATGGGAAATTTCGATTTACCTGCATAAATCGTATTTAAATGCGTAAAACTTGAAGTAGTAATGCGAAATACTTAAAGTAGCAGAAGATGATATTACGAAAAGAAAAGTAAATATGACGATTGAATTTCTCTGAATCCATATCATTGTTACTGTGAAAGCAAGAAAGAGAGATGCTTGTTAACTTAAGTAACAGAAAAAGAATAAATGCTAATATTACCAAAAAAGATGTCAAACAATATTCTTTGCTCGAAATTATTTCTTCTTGATATATACTCTTAACGACAACGACGGGAAGAACATTATTTGCCAATTTTTAAAATACTTTAGTAGATTTTTAGTTTCAATTTGGAAACTGTAGTAGGGAAAGAGAAGAAGAGAAAGAAGAGCATAGTAGAAGAAGGATGATGATGCATCCGATTAATAGAGATCAATAGAGAATTCTATTTCCTCGCACATTACGACCTTTCGGGATCTTTCGATCGTGTAATAGGAAATATCGATTATCCTACGTGGAACGTAAAAACTCTTTGCAGATGGTGCCCATTCGGACGCTTTTTTACTTCCCTAAGCGACGTGCAGGAGACGAAATCTACCTATCAGAGAACGGCGATAAAACTGTAGGTCATTCCTTCGGTAGTTGTATGACTAACTAGTTATACGCGAGCGGGTGTAATACAATAAATATTCCCTATGTGTATGCATCATACGTCTCAAACGGTAGTTTTACAAGTAGTTCAAGCGGCGGAAACAATTTCTTCATTCTCACTAGTCTTTCGTTTGTGTTATCAATATAAGGTAAATTATCAGTAGTCATTAGTATATTATTCATTATAGAATTTCAATTATACACTATGGAAATGAAACCGATTTTCCTGATCAATATCATCTTAATAATTATTTGTTGATTCTCAGAGATGGTACTTTATATCACTTAAAAGAGCGTAGCCCTATTTATCCTTGATTACTACACAATTTAGATGAACAGTTGAATATCTCTCGTAAGGCATAACTAATCTACGAATTTTGGCTTATATTAGAGATATACAAAACTAATTAAAGGCGTAGGCAGTTCCAATACCCAGGAAGTATTGCAAAGAACCTGAATCGACCGATATCCGGATTGTAATTATTTCCAAAGAAAATACAAGAATTTTAACTACGCTCAACTTGATACTTAAATATGAGATATCCAAAGAGAAACATATTTACCTGGTCTTCGTGTTCTTCTGTACATCCGATAACAAGTCCTACATGGATAATACAAACGTCAGACCATCAACCAGATTAAGGTATGAAAACATTCTCCTTTTTAATCTTATATTCAAACGGTAAATCGATCAATGCTTTATTTATGGAATGATAAGATAGTACTTAGTACGATAATTGTAATATCATTAATATTTAGCAATATAGGAAAACTGTTTTTAAGTATAACTTGGGATAATAAAAAAAGAAACATTACGAATTTCGTATAGGAATTAACGAATCATTTTATAGCAATCAATTCAATATAATCTTATTAATTACAATAATTGGAATTAATAGAAGAAATTATTTACC
The DNA here is from genome assembly GCA_905340365.1 of Vespula germanica. Taxonomy (NCBI): domain Eukaryota; kingdom Metazoa; phylum Arthropoda; class Insecta; order Hymenoptera; family Vespidae; genus Vespula; species Vespula germanica. Next base: position 326,207 of record HG996541.1, read on the forward strand.
GTTCTAGTAACTTGTCAGAGATATAAAATCTAGGAAGCTTGATCCTTTAATGAGAGGACTCGTTTAATTGAGGGAGTGATCATTCCTTCGGTGGTTATCGAACCAATAATATGTAAGCGAGTATCGTACGCAAAATAATCCTTACCCGTAGACATCATACATCCCAAATGATACCTTTACAAATAATTCAAACGACGGAAACAATCTCATCATTCACACTAGTTATTCGTTTATTCCATCAATATTTTTAAAATTTAGCAGTACTGATTAGTATAAGATTTATTGTAAAACTTCATTTCTATATTTTGGAATTGAAAATGATTTTGTTGATTTACATCATGTTAATTATTATTTTTAATATAAGAAGTTAACTAAAGAATTTTAAAAATTTATCGATAATTTTCTTCCCGTTCTTGTCGTTAAAAATATGTACCAATAAGAATTAATTTTGAGCAAAGAACGTTGTTTGATCATTTTTTTTTTGTAATATTACTTCCTATTCTTTTTCTGTAACTTAAGTTAACGCTCAATTTTTTTTTACACATCTCTCTTTTTTATAACGCCGTAATAAAAAATATCGATTTAGCGATCAATTGTCGTATTCTTTTTTTTCTAATATCATCTTTTTCTGTGTTATGTATTTCATTTGAACACGATTTACACAAGACGATGAAAAGTTCCTATTATGCGATCGAACGAATCGAAAAAGCTTAATTGGATGTGGATTAAGGCTCGACGAATATCTTTCAATTCGACATATTATTATTGTCCCTTTCTAATTACCATATGATATAATCTATTTTGAATAACTGCGTATTGCGAAGGCGGCATCTGCTTCAATTTTATCGATCGCTCCTTACGAAGGATTAATATAAAATTAAAAGAAATTATTTTTTTTGTTGACACTATCTCATAATAAACATATCTTATGAACGTTATTATACACATTTTCGATTTCCATCAGTCAAAATCAGCCAAACGTATTTCCCACGCAAAAAATTCTTTTCATATTTCTTTTGGTCGTATTAAAAATTATATCATGATTGAATTCACCAGCATGAGAAGTATTTGCTTCTTCATTATGATCGTTAGATAGACTATCTATGTACAAATACATTTCAAAGAAACCTTCGATAAAAACAGATTCTTCATCTATCATTGAAGATCAAGCATTCAACTTTCAAAGTTATCGCGTGTTATCATCGAAAGCGTTGCGCATTAACATTTTCAGTTTTTTGTTACAGTTCTTCGATAGTGACTTCACGCTTTATATAACAGCTCGCATTTAAAAAAAAGAAGAAAAAAAAATACATATCCATTTTTCTTACACGCGGCCAATGAAATACATAATGTCGATCGACGGTATTCTATTATCTAAAATTATCAACGACTTCCAAAACATTTTTAATGCTTCTTAGCGACACTATGAATCAACGTGGTGGGTTTGAAAGGAAGGCGTTTCCCTTTCAAACACCGTCCTTGTCTTTACGGGATCCGTAGTATTGTGTTCTATCCCGCCTTAATCATGTGATCGAGATTAACCAGAAAGTAATGTAACACGACGTATTTAATTCTTCTATATAAACGTGTACATTTTCCTAAAAATTCAATCCCTATTGGAGAATGTAAAACAATAATCTCGCTATATTTCTACTTATCCAATATTTCGTATAGTACGTTCCAAATCAATGGGTTTCTAAGAAAATAGTCCATTGCAATGGAAAATAAGTATCCGTGTTACTTTGTGATGAAGTTAGTAATTATTAAATGATGAATCTAAATAGACCATTGAATTATATAGTTAAAGATATCCTCCAATGGTCTGTTTGGTTTGATGAGAAGAAAACAAATGAAAAAATATTTTCCTTGCTATCGAAATAAGACAGGAGTCGTACGTATACACGTCCACAGGATCGCGCACGTAATCCCTCCTACTTAAACTGGCAGAGGTAAGCGCTCAATAGAGCACCCGCAGATGGAGAGAGATAATAACGAGAGATATAAAACGAAGCTACTTGACGATAAGTATGGGAGAATGTATTACGTACAACCACTTCCATTAAATCCCTATCAAAATGTATCAACAGGGTAATTCGCGCTACGCAGCAATTACTTCCTCCAAATTTCAATATTAACGTAAAATTTAAATGTAGAATTCAACACTTCTCCTTTTTTAATTATATCGAATGGTTACTTAATTTAAATCAACGGAATAACGATGACGTGGACGTGGACTTTCTATTTCACGTATAATTTAAAAGCACTCCTCTGCTAACGTTATTACTTCCAAAAACGGTTTGTCTCTTGATCGTCCCTGTAGGTGAAATTATTTTTTACGGTAAATCTCCCTCAGATTCATTTCAATTCCCCTTTGACCGGTGAACCGTCCGACGGCCTTTCGACGAACTTTTTTCAGCACAATAGCATATATCCTATAGCTAAATCCGCTCACGTTTGAATCCCTTTATAAAAGTAAATTACATGTCCTCGTACCACCCTTCCAAGCTTCATAAAACAGCGCCACATTGGTCTTTCCAAATTTCAACGTCAAGCGTAAATGTTTTACCTTCTTTTTCCTCTTCCTAGGTATTCTCAATCAAATAATGAATACAGTATGAGATCACATAAAGCCGAGGACGGTGCTTGAAAAAGAATCGATAACTTATAGTACATCGCAGAAGTACTAAAAATGATTTAAAAATCGTTTATAATCTCAGATAATACAATTCCGCCGATCGATACTATATAATTCTTAGTCCGCGCATAAGATATAAGCGTACGTATTTTTCTTTCTGCCCTTTTTTTAAATTCGAGCTACAATTTAGAGCGTCATCAACGCACATGGATTGCTACAAAACCATGAAAATGTTAAAGAACAATTGAATACTCATACTGATCAATTCGCTCATGATATAATCTATATTGTGACAAGTAGAAATCGCAAAAAAATGTATTTTTTGCACGAATAACCCTTTTAGAAGCGATTCAATAATGTGCATATTAACGCGCATAAGATATATGTATTATGAGAAATTATCAAGAAAAAAACTAGTTCCTTTTCATTCAATATTAATATTTGGTACAGAGCAATCAATAAATATGAGGCAGAAGCGTTTGTTGCAATATGTAGTTACGCAATGTGGACCATTTCATATAAGTTATTTCAAAAGGTAGTTACGAAAAAATGATAACTTGTCGCATTAAAAGGGACTGATCGAGAAATTCTTCTTTCCCGAACTCATATCCTTTTCGGTCTATTAGGTTCTTTCAACCGTTTCATACGAAATGTTGACTGACCTTCGAATGAAATACGTAAAAGAAAAAAATGCATATTACGAAAATAAAATAAATATGAGAAAAAAAAGATTTTCTTTGAATTCCTACGTTTTATTATTGCGCAATAATGCAGTAATAAAAATATAATGCTAATCGCATACTGCTATCTGATATCTTCATATCTCGTTTATTAAAATCCAATATTAAAGTAAATGGTTGCTACAGCAACGCCCTAGCAGTAGCAACAAGTTGTTTCCATACACTGGATAATTAGGTGACTCTCTCACCAACTTGAGTTTCATATCACTTGGAAGATTTGTAATAAATTCGTGAGCATCATCGGCTTCTTCCGTCGCGTATACGATCTGATACATTAAGTGACGAACGATATGTAACGTAAAATTCCTTGAAAAAATATTGTAATTTTTATTCATATATTATTATTTAACTTCTTTGCTTCATATAATATCTTGCCTTCCATATATAATATTCTTCACTATACTAGTTGAAAATTATATCTGGTCTTGATTTATATGCAGTAAAGGAGTACCTACATGATAGCTAGAGTTAAGAGACCTAATGTCCCACTTACCGATAGAAATACTCTCGTCGCCATCATAAAATCAGTGTAAATATTCAATAAATTATTATGAAATATACCTATGATACAGATTTTATATTCCATATTACATTTTAGAATAAAAAATTTATATCTTACCTCCAAAATACATTACCATTCCATAAACACATCATTGATTGATTTACCACTCAAATATAAGACTAAAAAGGAAAACGTATTCATATCCTAATTTCTTTAATGGGCGGAGATTTGTACTATCCATGTAGAGCGTATCGTCAGATGTACAAAGAACAGAAAGTGCAATTGTAATTATATGGCACTTCAGATGTCGAATATACAATTATCACGTTAAGTGTAGTTGAAATGCGTATCTTCTTTGCAAGTAATTAGAACTCTGATATCGATTCCTAATTCCTAATTCCGCTCCTACTTAATATTTCTAGGATATTGGAAATGCTTTCGCCTCCGTTTGATCTTTTATATCTCTGAAATAATTAAAAATTCGTAGATTAGGTAAGAATTAGGATAGACGTTCAATTTTTCCTTTAAATTCTATAGTCAATAAAGGTAACTCCATTTACGCCCTTCTAAGCGATATAAAATACCTTCTCCGAGAAACAACAATGTATTAATTAGGATGGTATTGATCATGAGAATCAGAATCATTTTCATAATACAGAATTGAAATTATATAATAATTTATATACTAATGACGACTGATAAATTTACCTCACGTGGATAACATAAACAAAAGACTGGCGAGAGGAAGAGATTGTAACGTTTGTACTGCTTGGAAGATACCTTTGGGACGTATGAAGATACATGCGTTTATTTAACGCTTCTTTGTGTATTACTTGTTCAAACATAGTTGAAAAAGTGACTTCTACAAGCGACATTTTTCCCCAAATCATCACGTTGGAAGACCCACCTAATTACCGAGACGAAGCTCCGTGGAAAGAGTTAAGACAATCTACACAGGTTAATCTATACCATGTATTACACAATATAAAGAGACGAAATGTCATGGGTATCGGAAGAAAATAAATTTCTCAGTTTTGCGGTATTCATTGGACTAGTTTCCTGTTTTCTTTTCCTTCTACGAAAGAATATGGATTCAGAGAAAATCATTCGTTATGTTTATTTTCTTTTTCGTTTTGCCGATTTCATTGAATTCGCTTCACGCAAGTGAATAAAAACTTCCTATTCCGCGTTCGGAAGAGCTGAAAGTTCCGCGAATGGGTATAAGTGGGGGGAAACGAATACGTTGACCAATCCCTTTGAATTCGACGTACTATTATTTATTCATGTCAACTACCATACGAAATATTCCACATAGCATGACTGCATATTAAAAAAATGCGTCTGCTTCGTTTTATTGATCACCCCCTACCAAGGATTAATATTAAATAAAAAGGAATTAATTTTATTCTTGACACTTTCTCATAATAAAAATGTCTTGTGAACTTTATTATACCCGTTTTTAATCCCATCTGCCAAACGTCGACGGAAAATGTTGTTTAGGCAAACAATATTCTTTTGCCGATTTCTTGTTGCTATAACAAAAATTGCATAATAAGTTATCAGCATGAGAAGTATCCCATTGTTCTTTAAAATGTCCAGTTCTTTGTTCCTGTTCATCGGCAGTGACAGAAGTCTTTACGTTATAGGAGGAACTTAAAAAAAGGAAAAGGTAAAATACATCCATATAACTTATGCATGGAGTGCACACATTGAATTACAAGTTATCTGTCGGTGATATTGTATTATCTAAAATTATCAACGTCTTTCATAACTTTTCTGGTACTTCTAGAGAATACTATAAAATAACGTGCTGGAATTATTACAAAGGCATTTCCTTGTAAAACATCTTCCTTGTATCTAACATAATCATAATACCTCGTTCTATTCCGCGTTCGTCGGATGATCGATATTATCCGGAAAGAGAAAAAAGAAGACACTAGGTATAATGGCCATAACGACGGACCTTCTTGAAACTGATATAGTATTGTTTTATTCTGCTACCTTCGAATGGTGGTACGAGGCTAGGGAATATATCCCTTCAAAGGGTCCAAGCGTAAGCAGGTTCCGCAAGACTATATAATCGGATGCGTTCGGTGAGGTTGATCAAAGGGACGTCGGACGGTGTAAGCGGATGGTGGGTCCTGGTTGAATTTTTCCTCTAACGAGGGAATATTCTTTCGTAGAAAAGAAGGTTTCATCGCAGAATCTTTTTCAAGTCCATCTTTTTCCCCTCCAAAGGATTCAACGCGGTTTAGAAAGAAAGATAAGGATCAACAATTTCGTTGAACGTGTTCTTGGATATCAAACTAATGTTAATTTGGATTGCATTTAGTATTAAAAATTATATATGTATCTTAATATGTATTGCAATACGGTGAGTGAGATTAATAACGATAAGGAAAGAAGTGTTCTGTTAATCGATGTTGAAGAAGAAGAGGAAGAAAATGGAGATACGGAAGATGAAGAAGTGCAAGGTAAGGCTAATGATTATGAATCCATAATCCTTTACGTTCATTCGACGATAGATATTATCTCGACGATGATCATTCCACAAACAAATTTAATTCTAATCGAAACGATGTTCGTCTCTGGCCTATCACTGATTTTTCAAATCTCTACTTGATTTCGAAAATTTTTAACACTGTGTATCGTAAGAACGAAGTTGAATGAATCATCGAGAACTATCGGGAATAATAATAATAATATGCAAATAACAGTAATAAATATCGAGGATAGAAAGAAAGTGATAAAGGTTTAATAATGGGCTGAAGCATGAGCTCGGAAAAAGTCCAGATGAAACTAATGTATGTTTAACTTTCAAAATGATTAAATATTTAAGGACGACCAAAGGGTTTACCGATTTTCCATATAACAATGAATACTTTTAAATCGCACGAGAAGTGTTAATTCCATGCTTTCGTCACCTTTTCATCCTGATTTCATCAAATTAAATTAAGTAATCATTCAATTAAATAAAAAATTGAAAAAATGAATTAATTTTCAAAATTGTATGTCATAAGATTCACATTGTGTACCTAAAAATTATTCATAATATTTAATTTACGTTTTAAAGTAATGGAATTTCAACGATCCATTTGCTGCATATCGCGAAATCTCTTTAGCACGTTCTGATATGCATTTAATGAAAATGGATGTGCCTATTACGAGTTTCCCTACGCATCGTCATCCATCTTCGTATTATACGATTCGTTCTTATTTCCCTCCATCTATGCGTGGTTTCGGCTTCGTGGTTCAGTGCGCGTGGACAGGAATGAGTGCGCGGTCCTCTGTGGATGCGAGCGTACATCTCCCATTTGATTTTGAAAACATGAAAAGTATTTTTTCATTTGTTCTCCCCTTATCAAACCATACGGACCATTGGATAATATGATTAGCTGTGTAACTCAATTATCTGTTTAAATCCATCGTTTCATTACCTTCTATCGAATTCAGTGCATTAGTCAGGGTCAGTGGTATTTATACACCCAGTTCTATAAGACATAATTATTAACAGAGTGAGATAAAACTATTTTCCCTACTCCTTCATAAGTTTATTGCATTTTGTTTAAAATGAGAGTAGCGATTAGTTTATATATTTTTTCTTATATGTACTACGTTCATGGATGGAATCTACTTTATTCTTATATCTATACCGGTTCGGTTGCCCATATGTATCCCTCAATGACAAATCGTTTCTCCCTTCGTCTCTTTGTACTTTCGTTCTCGTTGAAGCACGTATCTCCATTCTAATCGACTAACTGATCGACAAGCAAGTACTTCTACTATTATCAGCCAAGAAAATCAACTAATTTGTCGGACTCGTCGATAGGTAGTTTCATATGGTTAGCAAACACGGAATAATATCATGGAATATCCAACAGCTGTGCAACAGCTGGCCGTATATACGACTATGCGATTAACTCCTATAAATGTCTAAACAAAAATATCTTAAATCCGATAACTCTTGGTAATTTCAAAAATTTGATAATTTTTTAAATTCTCCAATCGTATGTAAATTTTTAAGAAAATGTAGACGTTTCTACATAAGAACTAAATCAGTGACGCGGTACATAGCTCTAAAAAAGAACTAACAGGACAATAAAATTTTGCATCCAAGTAGATAACCAAATTATGTAGGTAATCTTATTATCAAAAAGCCTGCTTGGTTCGATAAGGGCGAAAACAAATGAAAAAGTACCTGTCCTATTTTCGAGATACGAGAGGAATTATACGCGCACGCGTCCTTAGGATGGCACACTCATCCCGATAACATGAATAAGCTTACGCACGCGTAAAGCTGTACCAACAGATGAAGGGGAAAGAGAATACTACGATCAATATGAAAGGACATAACGTTAATTATAGAGGAACGTATTACGCACCCGCAGATCGGTATACCTCGGATCGATCGTTAACAAGAGAATTCGAGCTAACCAGCTAATTAATTGGTCCAAATCTCCATATTACTAAAGATGTACATTAAACATTACGAATATTTTTTAGGTACGTGTCGCGAATATTACGATAAACAATTTGGAACATTGAACTAAACGTTTCTTCCTTTTTTAATTATATAAAACAATTGTTTAACCTGACTATGATAATCAGTTTAATAATTAGTTTAATGAATAGTTTAAATAATTATTTAAACTGGTATAACGATGACGTGATGACGTAAACGTACACTGAATATTCGACGCATAATTTAAAAGTGTTCCGTGGCTAACACTGTCATCCCGAAGAATGGTAAATCCTTTGATCGTACATGCAGATTTAATCATTTTCGAAGATAAACCTGTCTGAGTACCATTTCAATTTCTCTTTAATCCAGATTCCGTTTGCAAAGTCGAACAGCCCTTTGATAAATCTGTCTCGACACACTCGATTTTATCCTCTAGCTAAAGCCGCTTATCTTTGGATCCTTTCAATGAGATATATTCCGCCTCCTCGTACCGCCACTCGAATGTAGTTTTTTAAACGCAGCAATTTGAGACTCGTCAAGGCACGTCCTCACTGCCATTATAATCTTCGTCTTCTTCTTCCACTTCCCGGGTATTCTCCATCACATAATGAACACGATATATAACATGTTATTACGGATCACTTAAAGAAAGGAAGGAGGTTTAAAAGCGAAATGCCTTGCTTCTAGATGCAGCATATTGATTTCTAGACCTCCACGAAGCATTAAAAAAGTTTTGGACGACGTTGATAATATAATACAATCGACGGATGACATGTTATTCGATGTTTTTTCTCCGTACATAAGATATATAGTGTATTTCCATTTCCTTTTCTTGAATTCGTCCTCTAACATGAAGCATCATGTCACTGCCGATGGACTGTAACCAAAACTAAAAATTTTTAAGAACAATTGGATTCTTCTCATGCTGATTATCTCGTTTATTATACAATTTTTATTGTGGCATCAAGATATCGGAGAAGAAATTTTTTATTGCATAGACATTTTCCGCCGACGTTTGATAAGTTAAAAATGTGTATACCGTTCACAAGATATTTTTATAACGATAGTATATCAAGAAATAAATTTATTTCTTTTTATTCAATATTAATCCTTGGGATGGAGCGATCAATAAATATGAAGTAGAAGCGTTTATCTCCATATGTATTTGTGCAATATGGATTATTTCATACGGTAGTGAAGAAGGTAGAGTAGTAATATGTCAAATGAAAAGAGATTTTTTGAGAAATTCGTCTCCCCTCACTCATATCCCCTTCGGCCTTTTCGGTTCGTTCGACCGTGTAATGAGAAATTTGGATTTACCTGCATAAATCGTATTCAAATGCGTAAAACGTGACGCAGAAATGTGAAATACTTAAAGTAGCAGAATATTACGAAAGAAAAAATAAATATGACGAATGAATTTCTCTGAATCCATATCTTTGCTACTGGGAAATAAAGAAAGAGAGATGCTTGTTAACTTAAGTAACAGAAAAAGAATAAATGCTAATGTTACGAAAAAAGATGTCAAACAATATTCTTTACTCGAAATTAATTCTTATTCATATATACTTTTAACGACAAGAACGGGAAGAAAATTATTTGCCAATTTTTTAAAATCTTTAGTAGATTTCTAGTTTCAACTTGTAAACTGTGGTAGGGAAAGAGAAGAAGAGAAAGAAGAGCATAGTAGAAAAAGGATGATGATACATCCGATTAATAGAGATCAATAGAGAATTCTGTTTCCTCGCACCTTGCGACCTTTCGGAATCTTTCGATCGTGTAATAGGAAATATTGATTATTCTACATGGAACGTAAAAACTCTTTGCAGAGGGTGCCCTTTCGGACACTTTTTAACTTCCCCAAGCGACGTGCAGGAGACGAATGCCACCTGTCAGAGAACGGCGATGAAACTGTGGGTCATTCCTTCGGTAGTTGTATGACTAGTTATACGCGAGCGGATGTAGTACAATAAATATTCCCGATGTGTGTGCATCATACGTCACAAACGGTAATTTTACAAGTAGTTCAACGGCGGAAACGATTTCTTCATTCTCACTAGTCTTTCGTTTCTGTTATCAATATAAGGTAAATTTTCAATAATCATTAGCATATTATTCATTATAAAATTTCAATTTTACACTATGAAAATGAATCCGATTTTCCTGATCAATATCATCTTAATAATTATTTGTTGCTTCTCAGAGATGGTACTTTATATCACTTAACCCGATTTATCTTTGATAACTACACAATTAGATGAACAGTTGAATATCTCTCGTAAGTCTTAACTAATCTACGAATTTTGGCTTATTTTAGAGATATACAAAACTAATTAAAGGCGTCGGCAGTTCCAATACCCAGGAAGTATTGCAAAGAACCTGAATCGACCGATATCCGGATTATAATTACTTCCAAAGAAGATACAAGAATTTTAACTACGCTCAACTTTATAATTAAATATGAGACATCCAAAGAGAAATATTTTACGTGGTCTTCCTGTTCTTCTGTACATCCGATAACAAGTCTTACATGGATAATACAAACCTTAGACCATCAACCAGATTAAGGTATGAAAACATTCTCCTTTTTAGTCTTATATTTAAACGGTAAATCAATCAATGCTGTATTTATGGAATGCTAAGATATTTTAGAGACAAGATATAAATTTTTTATTCGAAATTGTAATGTGGAGTATTATATAAATTTTTGGTGAATTTCAATTCGTCGTAATATATCGAAGTAGTAAAGAACATTTTTTTATAAATTCAAGTACATAGCAATATATTCTCCTTAAATACTGATTATATGGAAGTTTATTTCGTTTAACTGTAATACTATATTTGTGTACAGATGCTACGTTTGCTTAATGTGCAGCTCATCTTCATAATATATATCGTAATACACAGCAGTATGCGATTAACATTAAATTTTTATTACTGCTTTATTGTGCAATGATAGAAGGTGGGAATTCAGAGAAAATCTTTTCTGATATTTATTTTATTTTCGTAATAGCAATTTTTTTCTTTTACGTATTTCATTCGAAGGTCAGTCAACATGTCTTATTAAACGGTCGAAAGAATCGAATAGACCGAAAAGTATATGAGTTGGAGAAAAACGAATTTCTCGATCAATCCCTTCTAATGCGAGGAGTTATTATTTTCTCGTTACTACCTTGTGAAATAACTCAAATGAAATGATCCACATTGCGTAACTACATATTACAACACACGTTTCTGTTTCCTATTGACAGATTGCTCTGTACCAAAGATTAATATTGAATGAAAAGGAAGTAATTTTTTTTTTGATAATTTCTTTTGATACATATATCTTGTGGGCGTTAATATACACATTACTGATACGCTCCTAAGATTATATCATGGGCAAATTGATCAGTATAAGTATCTAATCGTGCTTTAACATTTTCAGGTTTTTGTAGCAATCCATCGGCGGTGATGATGCTCTAAATTGTAGCTGTGAATCATATTATCGAATTGTCTGCTTTATTTCACTAGAGAAAAACTAATGACAAAAGACCTTTTTTGTTTTCGAAATAAGGGAGATGTACGCAACATGCATACAATATCGCGCACTCGTTCCCGCCAACTTGAACTACCGCACGTAAGCGCGCACATGTATGGAGAGAGGTAATAAGTAATAGATTAATATGATAATGCTGGACGATATTTACGAGGGAATGTATTACGTACGTGCAGATCGTTAAATCCCGATCAATACCAGTTAAAAAGCTAATTGGTAGACATAGGAAATCATATATTTTTGTCAAATATCAAAATTTCGTCCTTTATAATGTCTATGATAAATATTTAAATTATTTTCTTCGAACACTATCATTCATCGCATTATGTATGAGATCTCTTTGTTTTCTCGATGGATGACATCACTATCACTGCTATCGTTTCCTTTCCGATTAATATTTATTTTTTCTAACATATCCGTATAAATGTGTATACCTGTAATTCCCCTTCGACATTACTTATGACTTGAAACTCGTGTTTGGAAATTTTGCCATACTTAACGAAAAAGAAATAAGTAAGTAAACGGTTTGGTAATCTCAAATTGTAGATTAGGAAATAACGAAACGATATATACAAAATGAATATTACTATTCTGATTTTCTGAATTATTAGTCGAGGGATCTATCTATACTACTCGATGATTCAATACCAATTGAGTTCAGCTTTGGAAATCTCTTAATCCCAGTTTTATCAATATTTGTTTACTTCATCAAATGTCAGCATATTAAACGAGGTCTACTTGCATACCATTGCAAACAAGTCTATCTTATCACTCTCTTTAAGCGGTTTAGAGACGTCCTAAGGTCGTTCAGAACACATTTCTTTTTCGTAAAACTGATCGATATTCATTTCATGTATCTTGGTAATTAGACCATTTCTTGATATGCTTTCTTTTGCCACTTCAATAGAAAAATCCAGAGAAATATGCTTGTCTCAAAAAATTGCGATGCAATCATTCGATCTTCTCAAATAACTTACAAATTCTGTAGTTCTTTGGGAGGGGAAATACGTGAAAGAGAAGAAGGTGATATTGGCAAACGTAAAAATATGACGTAAGATTTTCTTTGAGTACATTTTTTTTTATTATTTTTTTGGATATATATTTTCATTATATAATATTATTGTAAAATAACGGAAATGAATTCTTCGATAACTTAAGATATATATTTGTTTAGAGAAAAAGAGGTTAATATTTAGAGAAAATGTTTCCAAGGAATCTGAAAGTAGATCTAACTTTCGACGAAAAAATTTTTTTTCATTGGAAGATTTTACAAAAAAATTACATAGTACGAAAATTGTAATATCATTAAAATTTGGTAATATTAGAAAACTGTTTTTAAGTATAACTGGGAATAAGAAAAAAAGAAACATTAAAAATTTCGTATAGGAACTAACGAATAATTTTATAGCAATCAATTCAATAGAATGTTAATAATTACAATAATTGCAATTAATAGAAGAAATTATTTACCGTTCTACCTATAAACCGTTCTAGTTATATACCGTTCTAGATATAAAATCAAGGAAGCTTGGCCTCTAATGGGAGGACTCGTTTAATTTAGGGAGTAGTCATTATTTGTAGATTAGTTATGGCTCATGATAAATATTCAATTGTTCATGTAAATTATATAGATATCAAAGATAAATCGGGTTGCGGCCTTTTAAATAATTTAAAGTACCGTTTCTGAAAAGCAACAAATAATAATTGAGATGGTATTTAACAGGAAAATAAGTTTCATTTCGATAGTATATAATTGAAAATTTATAATAAATTATGTACTAATGATTACTGATAAATTTACCTTATAAACAACTTTGTAGTAAGAACGAAGGAATTCTTTCCATCGCTTGAACTACTTGTAAAAGTGCCAATTGAGATGTATGACGTATAGAGATAGCGAATATTTACTGTACGAGACTCCCTTGCGGCTGACTCGTCCGAAGACCACCGAAGAAATGATACAAAGCTATGTCACCGTTCTGTGACCTGCGGTATTCATCCCCCCCACATCGTTTTGGGAGGTTAACCGAGCGACCACGAGGATGCTCTCTGCAGTATTATCAAGCTTGATGTAGATTGATCAATTTTTCCTATTATACGATCGAATGATCCGAAAAGGTCATAAGCTATGAGGAAATTTATTGATTTCTATTAATTAGATGTATCATTATTCTTTTTCTCCTATGCTCCTATTTCGTTCCCTTTTTCCCTACTTTTCTGTCCTTTACAATTTAAAATTAGAAGTTAACTAAAGAGTTTAAAAAATTGATCAATAATTTTCTTCCCGTTCTTGTCGTTAAAAATATGTACCAATAAAAATTAATTTGGAGCGAAAAACGTTGTTTGATCATTTTTCTCGTAATACTTCCTATTCTTTTTTTGTTACTTAAGTATAACGTAAGTTAACGCTCAATTTTTTTTACACATCTCTCTTTTTTATAACGTCGTAGTAAAGAATATCGATTTAGTGATCAATTGTCGTATTCTTTTTTTTCCTAATATCATCTTTTTCTGTGTTATGTATTTCATTTGAACACGATTTACACAAGTCGATGAAAAGTTCCTATTACGCGATGGAACGAATCGAAAAAGCTTAATTGGATGTGGATTAAGGCTCGACGAATATCTTTCTATTCGACATATTATTATTGTCCCTTTCTAATTACCATATGATATAATCTATTTTGAATAACTGCGTATTGCGAAGGCGGCTTCTGCTTCAATTTTATCGATCGCTCCTTACGAAGGATTAATATAAAATTAAAAGAAATTATTTTTTTTGTTGACACTATCTCATAATAAACATATCTTATGAAAGTTATTATACACATTTTCGATTTCCATCAGTCAAAATCAGCCAAACGTATTTCCCACGCAAAAAATTCTTCTCATATTTCTTTTGGTCGTATTAAAAATTATATCATGATTGAATTCACCAGCATGAGAAGTATTTGCTTCTTCATTATGATCGTTAGATAGACTACCTATGTACAAATACATTTCAAAGAAACCTTCGTTAAAAACAGATTCTTCATCTATCATTGAAGATCAAGCATTCAACTTTCAAAGTTATCGCGTGTTATCATCGAAAGCGTTGCGCATTAACATTTTCAGGTTTTTGTTACAGTTCTTCGATAGTGACTTCACGCTTTATATTACAGCTCGCATTTAAAAAAAGGAAGAAAAAAAAATACAAATCCATATATCTTACACGCGGCCAATGAAATACATAATGTCGATCGGCGGTATACTATCATCTAAAATTATCAACGGCTTCCAAAACATTTTTAATGCTTCTTAGCGATACTATGAATCAACATACTAGGTTTGAAAGGAAGGCGTTTCCCTTTCAAACACCGTTCTTGTCTTTACGTGATCCGTAGTATTGTGTTCTATCCCGTCTTCATTATGTGATCGAGATTAACCAGAAAGAAGAGGAAGAAGACAAAACGTTTATATTGGCGATGACGAGGATCCTTGAGGAGATTTATATGATGCTGTTTTACAAAGCTTTATTCGAGTGGTTGAACGGGGAAACCGATTATACCTCTCCCAAAGGATTGAAACGTGGGCAGCTACAGATAGAAGATACATGCGACTGTACTCAAGAAGATTTGTCGAAGGGCAGTCCGACGTTGCGAGCGGAATATGCATCAAAGGCGGACTGAAATGAAACTGAGGGAGCTTTATGGTGCAAAATGATTCAACATGTAGGGACGATAAAAATATTCACCGTTTTTGGAGATAATACCGTTAGCACAAGAATATTTCCAAAATGTACGAGAAATAGAAAGTCCACGTTTACGTCATCCTTATTCCATTAATTTAAATTCTGTAATCATTCGATATAATTAAAAAAGAACAAATGTTGAATTCTACATTTCAAATTGTTTGTCAGAATATTCGCGACATGTGCTTAAAAAATATTCGAAATTCGTGCGTTCTTCATAAATATTGGAAATTGCAGGAAGTTATTTGCTTTGTAACGCGAATTCCCTTGCCAATACGTTTCGACAGGCATTTAATGAAAATGCAGGAGCGTATCACGTTCTTGCATATTTGTCATCAAATACAACAATAGTAGACAACTTATTATTAACTCTTTCCATGTACGCGTATTCTTTTGCGGCTTTTATGCGACACTTGAAATGGGCAGAAACGAGTGCGAGATCTTGTATGTATGTTGCGTACACCTTCTCTCTTATTTCGAAAACAAAAAATATCTTTTTTCATTAGTTTTCTCTCGTGAAACAAAGCAGACAATTGGATAATACAATTAGCAATATAATTTAATTAACTATGTAGCTGTACCATTTAATGATCCGGTTAAATCTTTTGCGATGTAACACGACTGATTTAATTCTTCTACATAAACGAGTACATTTTCTTAAAAATTCAATCCCTATTGGAGAATGTAAAACGATAATATCGCTAAACTTCTACTTATCCAATATTCCGTCTATTACGTTCCAAATCAGTGGGTTCCTAAGAAAATAGTCCATTGCTCTGGAAAATAAGTAACCGTGTTACTTTATGAGGAAGTTAATAGTTGTTAAATAGACGATTGAATTATACAGCTAATGATATCCTTCAATCGTCTGTTTGGTATAATGAGAAGAAAACAAATAAAAGAATACTTTCTTTCTAATCAAAACAAGACAAGGGTCGTACGTATACACGTCCACAGTACCGTGCACGCAATCCCGCCTACTTGAACTGGCACAGGTAAGCACCAAACAGAGCACCCGCAGGTGGAGAGAGATAATAACGAGGGGTTTAAAACGAAGCGACTTATTACAAAGGCATTTCCTTTTATAACATCTTCCTTGTATCTAACATCAGCATAATACCTCGTTCTATACCGCGTTCGTCGGATGATCGATATTATCCGGAAAGAGAAAAAGGAAGACAGTAGGTATAATGGCCATAACGACGGACCTTCTCGAAACCGATATAGTACTGTTTCGTTCAGTTACATTCGATTGGTGGTACGAGGCTAGGGAATATATCCCTTCAAAAGGTCCAAGCGTAAGCGGGTTCGATAAGAAGATATCATCGATTGCGTTGGGAAAGGTTGGACAAAGGGACGTCGGACGGTGTAAGCGGATTGTAGATCAAAGTTGAATTTTTGCTCTAATGAGGGAATATTTCTTCGTAGAAAAGATTTCATCGCAGAATCTTTTTCGAGTCCATCTTTTTCCCCTCTCCAGAGGATTCAACGCAATCGAGAAAGAAAAATAAGGATCAATAATTTCGTCGATCGTTTTCTTGGATATCGAACTAATGTTAATTTGGATTGCATTTAGTATTAAAAGTTATATATGTATCTTAATATGTACTGCAATACAGTGAGTGGAATTGGGAACGATAAGGAAAAGAGAGGTCTGTTAATCGATGTTGAAGAAGAAGAGGAAAAAAAGATGAAAAAGTGCAAGGTAAGGCTAAAGATTATGAATCCATAATCGTTTACGATTCATTCGACGTTTGATATTATCTCGACGATGATCATTCCACAAACAAATTTGATTCTAATCAAAACGATGTTGGTCTCTGGCCTATTATTGATTTTTCAAATCTCTACTTGATTTCAAAAATTCTTAACACGGTGTATCGTAAGAACGAAGTAGAATAAATCATCGAGATCTATCGGAAATAATAAGAATAATATGAGGATAACAGTAATAAATATCGAGGATAGAAAGGAAGTGATGAAAATGGAAGGTTTAATAATGGACTGAAGAATGAGCTCGGAAAAAGTCGAAATGAAATTAAGGTAGGTTTAACATTCAAAATGATTAAATCTTTAAGGACGACCAAAGAATTTATTGATATTCCATATAACAATGAATAATTTGAAATCTCACGAGAAGTGTTAATTCCATGCTTTCGTCACCTTTTCATCCTGATTTCATCAAATTAAATTAAGTAATCATTCAATTAAATAAAAAATAGAAAAAATGTTGAATTAATTTTCTAAATTGTATGTCATAATATTCACATTGTGTACCTAAAACTTATTCATAATGTTTATTTGCGTTTTAAAGTAACGTAATTCCAACTATTCATTTGTTGCATATCGCGAAATCTCTTGTTAGCACGTTCTGGTAGGCATTTAATGAAAATGGATGTGCTTATTACGAGTTTTTCTATGTATCGTTATCCATCTTCGTATTATACGATTCGTTCGTATTTCCGTCCATCTGTGAGTGGTTTTGGCTTCGTGTGTCGGTGCGTGTGGACAGGAATGAGTGCGAGGTCCTCTGTAGATGCGAGCGTACATCTCCTATCTGATTTTGGAAACATGAAAAGTATTTTTTCATTTGTTCTCCCCTTATCAAACCATACTGACAATTGGATAATATGATTAGCTGTATAACTCAATTATCTGTTTAAATCCATCATTTAGTTACCTGCACATTTGATTATGTCTTCTGCAGATCTATATATCACGACTCTCTCAGTTCTTTCATCCGAACGACTGCTTTTTCCTAAAAATTTACTTTCTATTGGAGAACGTAAATAAATGATCCAATTCACTTCTTTTTATCAAATACCATATATTATGTTCTAAACAAGTTAGTTTCTTTGAAAATTTTATATTTCTTCAATCGTTTATTTCTTCTTATGTTTAACTGAGTATAGCAGTGATTTTAGGATATTTTTCGTAACATAATATTTGAATTTTCCGAATTTATTGTCGGAATGATTTAATTTCTCAATGAGCATACATATAACGCCGACACAATACTATATTTACACAATACATACACATGTACTACGTTCATGGATGAAATCTTCTTTATTCTTATATCTATACCGATTCGGTTGCCCATATGTATCCCTCAATGACAAATCGTTTCTTCTTTCGTCTCTTTGTACAATTCTAATCGATTAACTGATCGACAAGCAAGCACATCTACTATTATCAGCCAAGAAAATCAACCAATTTGTCGGACTCGTCGATAGGTAGTATCATAGGGTTAGCAAACACGGAATAATATCATGGAATAGCCAACGCCTGTGCAACAGTTGGCCGTATATACGACTATACGATTAACTCGTATAAATGTCTAAACAAGAATATCCTAAATCCGATAACTCTAATTATACTTTCTTATCTGTTCAATATTATGCAATAGTATACCGAAGAGAAATTGCACAATGTAAAATATAGTGTAAAGTAATAATAAAAAACTATACAACTTTCAACAGTATATTATAAAACAGTATATGGTAGTATATAACACGAAATGGTATAAAATGGTCTATAATATCGCATCTCGAATATAACTCATAAATACGTATATAGAATTATGCGATGTCTATAACATGGTAAATAAAGAAAAAAATCTTACGAAAATAAATTCTTGCATTAATATTAAGCGGTATAATATTCAAATATGGTTCATCTAATCGAGAGGATTATATCTAAATTGATGTAAATGTTTTCCATTACCGTGACTAATTGGGAGCTTCTATATTATTCTGCATCGTTCCTTTGTATAAACTTCTAGAAGTTTACTCCATTCAGGACGACTCCATTCAGAATAATCGGCTTATTCAACTATCGCACTGAGGCAGTAAGCTCTCTAATTGGTGGAGCGTGCACTGTTTCCGCTCATTAGTTTTCACATATTAACGAGGCTATCATGCCTAGTAATGCCTTCGAAATGTTCACAATAATTTCGCATCGTTACTATCGTCAAGGGGGATTGTCTTTTAGGTTTTAATCTTCTTTCTCTTTTTAATCCTCTCTTCTACTTTTGATTCCACATATTCCTTTCGATCATTTTACTTTGTAAAAATCTAATTTTACATATCTCCTTTTCCGAAGTGGAGTCTTCCTTGATAGTTAATTATTCATACTTACATATTTTTCGTGAAGAAAAGTGTAGGCATCAACATCCGGATAATATATTCGGAAAATACAAATATCTATTACTAGAAATATAATATTTTGTTTGGAATTAATTAATAAAGAACAGAGTATACGGAATACTGTACTATTGTGAGTATAATTTGATAATTTTTTAAATTCTCCAATCGGATGTAAATTTTTAGAAAAATGTAGACGTTCCTACGTAAGAACTTAATCAGTGACGCCGTACATAGCTCTATAAAAGAACTAACAGGACAATAAAATTTTGCATCCAAGTAGATAACTAAATTATACAGGTAATCTTATTACCCAAAAGCCAGCTTGGTTCGATAAGGACAAAAACAAATGAAAAAGTACGTGACCTATTTTCGAGATACGAGAGGAGTTATACGCGCACGCGCCCTTAGGATGGCACACTCATCCGGATAACTTGAATAAGCTTACGCACGCGCAAAGCTATAGCAACAAGTGAAGAGGAATGAGAATAATACGTTCAATATGAAAGGACATGAAGTTAATTATAGAGGAACGTATTACGCATCCGCAGATCGTTATTCCTCGGATCGATCGTTAACAAGAGAATTCGAGCTAGCCAGCTAATTAATTGGTCCAAATCTCCATATTACTAAAGATGTACATTAAATATTATGAATATTTTTTAGGTACGTGTCGTGAATTTTACGATAAACAATATGGTACATTGAACTAAATGTTTCTTCCTTTTTTAATTATTTAAAATAATTATTTAAACTGACTATGATATTGCTTTTAGATGCAGCATATTGCTTTATAGACCCCACGAAGCATTAAAAAAGTTTTGGAGGACATTGATAATATAATACAATCGACCGATAACATGTTATTAGATATTTGTTCTCCACACATGAGATATATGGATGTGTATTTCCTTTTCCTTTTCTTGAATTCGTCCTGTAACATGAAGCATCATGTCACTGCCGATGAACCGTAATGAAAACTGAAACTTTTAGAGAACAATTGGAGTCTTCTCATGCTGATCATCTCGTTTATTATGCAATGTTTATTACGGCATCAAGATATCGGAAAAAAATTTTTTATTGCATAGACAACATTTTCCGCCGACGTTTGATAAATTAAATATGTGTATAATAACGTTCAGAAGATATTTTTATTACGAGAGTATATGAAGAAATAAATTAATTTCTTTTTATTCAATATTAATCCTTGGGACGGAGCGATCAATAAACATGAAGTATAAGCGTTTATTTCCGTATGTATTTGTGCAATATGGATTATTTCATACGGTAGTGAAAAAGATACAGTAGTAATATGTCAAATGAAAAGAGATTTTTCGACAAACTCGTTTCCCCTCACTCATATCCTCTTCGGTCTTTTTGGCTCGTTCGACTGCGTAATGGGTAATTTGGATTTACTTGCATAAATCGTATTCAAATGCGTAAACCGTGAAATAGAAATGCGAAGTACTTAAAGTAGCAGATGATATTACGACGAAAAAATAATGATTTTCTCTGAATCCATATCTTTGCTACTGGGTAATAAAGAAAGAGAGATGCTTGTTAACTTAAGTAACAGAAAAAATAGAAGGTAATATTACGAAAAAAGATGTCAAACAATATTCTTTGCTCGAAATTAATTCTTATTGATATATGTTTTTAACGACAAGAACGGGAAGAAAGTTATTTGTCAATTTTTTTAAATCTTTAGTAGATTTCTAGTATCAAATTCTAAACTGTAATAGGGAATTCATTACGAATCTTCCAAATGATATGAAACCCAAGTTGGCCAGAGAGACGCCTAATTATCCAGTGTATGGAAACTACATGCCGCCATTGCTAGGGCATTACTGTAGCAACCATCGACTTTATCATTGAATGTTAATAAACGAGGTATGAAGAGATCTGATATAATTAACTGTGTCATGTGTCTTATCTAATTTTTTATATTAATTTCATCTATTATATTGTAGCATACTGCATACTGAAAGCCGAAGAGTGATTCAAGAAGCAGTTTGCAAATCTAACCAAAGAAAAAAAACTGCTAGCTATTGTCCATAAATTAAGTATTCTTAAGTCTTTTGATATTGATATATTGCAACATAATGTTACTAATATAGAAGTAGGTTTGATAATAAATAATCACTATTTTACATGCTTGATTGATATATTAATGTATTGAAAACTAGATTGGATTACAATTTCGCTCTGTTCAAGAATTTTAAACAGAAATGAAGGAAGTTAATTTTTTTATCAAAATTAATTTCTAAGAAGAAAATGCACATCGAAGAAAATTCTTTGTGAATTTAAATTCATCGGAATATATAGAATTAGTAAAGAACGAACATTTTTTTGTAAATTCAAATACCTGGTAGTATGTACTCCTTAAATACGGATTATACGGAAATTTTTTCCGGTTAATTGTGATACTACATTTGTATATACATACTATGTGTGCTGAATTTCTCATAATACTTATCATTATACACAGCAATATGCGATTAGCATTAAATGTAAGACTGAAAAGAAAAAAGTTTTCTTGGTCTAATTTGTTTGACGGTCGGTTGTTTATACTGTCTATGTAGGACGTTATATCGGATGAGGATCGACAAATTTACACATGTACCGCTTCGATAGTCGCATATTTGATCACCACACCGAGCGTACCTGAAATGGCGTGTATCTTCTTTGGATGTATTATAATTAAGATATCGGTCAACTCATCTTTGCAATAATTTTCTGTTATTGGAATTGCTTTTGCCTTTTATTTGTTTCGTATATCTTTAAAAGAAATCCAAATTCGTAGATTGGTTAAGACTTATCAAAGCCATTCGTTTTAGTTGTATAATTACCGAAGATAAAGCAGATGATGCTTTTTACATGCGTTCTAAATGGCAATTCTATAGAAATGAAATTTTATAAGAAATCTTATACTAATGGTTACTGCTAAATTTAAAGAATATTGATGGAATAAACGAATGACTAGTATGAACGATGAAATTGTTTTCGCCGTCTGCATTACTTGTAAAGATCTTCTTTGGGACGTATGAAGTATATACAGCTGGAGCTTACTTCGTGTATTACTGGTTCGAAAACCACCGAAGGAATGACATCCCCTCCCGAAATTAATCTCACATCGTCTCGTTAGAAGACCAAGCTTCCTGGATTTTAGTTCTTTAGCTAGAATACACGGGGATGAGAAATTTCCCCTCTACTGTAGTTATATTTATATATACTCTATGTACACGAGAAATTATATCATGAATCTTGAAATCTTCTAATAAGAATCTTATAATAATTCGTCTCTTTCTTAACTTAAATAATCACGTAAAACTATAATTATTTATAATATAATTAATTATTATTAATAATTATGGTAATTATCAAAACTAACTGCTATGAACTTAATCGTAAATTTATATTCAAAATTTGTAATGTTTCTTCTTTCGTAAGTTCAAGTTATACTTAAAAATAGTGTTCTAATATTATTAGATATTAATGATATTACAATTGTCAGACTATCAAAATTTTATTGTAAAATCTTCTGTCGTGAAAAAGTGTTCTCCATGAAAATTGTCTACTTCCCTATTCCTTGAAAACCTTTTCTCAAAATATTACATTCTTTTCTTGTAAACGAATGTACATTGTTCAAGTTATCTCAGAATTCATTTCCGTTATTCCATAATAATAAAAAACATCTATGCCCAGAAAATCTTTCATCATATTTCTTTGTTTCCATATATTACCTTCTTCTCTTTCACGTATTTCCCCTGCGAGAGATCAATCATAGTTAATGAAGACACAATCGAATTATCAAGCTATATGAAAAGAATATCAGTCGGTTTTAAGGAAAAGACGTACGTTCACAACGGTCTGAGGGCTCCTTAAACCGCTTAGAGAGCGATAAGGATTTGTTTGCAATGGTACAAGAGAATGCCTCGTACGATAAGGCGATATTTGTTGACTAAACAAGTATTGATAAAACTGGGATGAAGAGATTTTCAAAGCTGAACTCACTTCGTATTGAAACTTCGAGTAGTACAGATAGATGCCTGGACTGATAATTCAGAAAATCAGAAAAGTAATATTCTCTTTGTATATATCGTTTCGTGTTTACGTAATATACAATTTGAGTCTTCCGACCCGTTTACATACTTATTTCTTTTCCATTAAGAGAATGACAAAATTTCCAAACGCGAGTGAGTTTCGGGTCATAGGTAATACCGAAGGAGAATTCCTTGTAGACATTTATACGAATACGTTAGAAAAAATAAATATTAATCAGGAAGAATACAATAGCAGTGACAGTAATGACATCCAACAAGAAAACTTATCAAGGACGAAATTTCGATTTTTCTGCAAAAATATATGATCCTCGATTTCAACAAATTCCCTTGCTAACGGGTATTGATCGGCATATAACGATCTGCACATACATAATACCTTCTCGCGTACCTATCGTCAAGAACCATCATATAAAACGATTTATTATCTCTCTCCATGTATGTGCGCGCTTACGTGTTCCAGGTAAGTGGGCGGGAATCAATACGTGTGTCTGCGTATATCTCCTCTCTTATTTAGAAAACAAGAAGGGTATTTATTCATTAGTTTTCCTCTCATTAAACCAAGCAAACAATTTGATAATACGATTGGCGGTATAATTCAATTATTTATTCAGCTATATTATTTAACTACATCGTTAAATCTTTTGCACATCGATGTATCACGACTGACCTTACTCTTCTATATGCACACGTACATTTCCCGAGAAATGTACCCCCTATTGGAGAATGCAAAACAATAGTCCCATTATATTTCTAGGTATGTAATATTTTGTATATTATGTTTCAAATCAAATGATTCCTAAGAAAATACCCCACTGCTCAGCAAGATGAATAACTGTGTTATGAAATGATGAATCTAAATAGGAAATTGAATTATACAGGTAATCGTATCCTGCAATTGTCTGTTTGGTCTGATAAGAGGAAAACAAATGAAAGAATACTTTCCTTATTATCCAAATAAGACAAGATTCCTACGTACAAAAGCACACAGGACCGCGCACTCAATCCCGTCCACTTGAACTGGCGCAAATAAGAGCGCACCAGAGCATACACAGAAACAGATATATAGTAACGAAGAGTTCAAAACGAATGTACCTCACGATAAGTACTACATACATCCATTATTACTAAATCCCTATCAAAACGAATGAATAGGTTAATTCCCGCTACCCAGCAATTACTTCGACCAAATTTCAATATTTATGAAAAACATTAAATATTACGAACATATTTTAAGAAAATGTCGCGAATATTATAACAAACAATTTGAAACGTAGAATTCAACGCTTCTCCTTTTTTAATTAAATCGAATGGTTACTTCTGTTAAATTGAGGGAATAACGATGACGTGGACTTTCTATTTCACATATAATTTAAAAGTATTCCCCTGCTAACGTTATTACTTCTAAAAACGTTGATTCCTTTGATCGTCCCTGTATGTTAAATTATTTTGTATCATAAATATCCCTCAGTTTCATTCCCATTCCCCTTTGATCCATATACCGCTTGGAACGTCAGGCGGCCCTGCGACAAATCTTTCCGAGTACAATCGGACATATCCTCTAGCTAAAGCCGTTCACGTTCGGATCCTTTGATAAAATCCTATTTTCTCGTAACACCATACCATTTATCAAATGTCTTGCTTTCCATATCTAATATTCTTTATTAAACTAGTTGAAAAATATATGGGTTCTTGATTTATATGCACGAATACAATACTTTTAGGATAGCTAGAATTAAGATATCTAATGTCTCACTTATCGATAGAAATACTCTAGTCGCCATCATAAAACCTGCGTAAAAATTCAATAAATTATTATTTTACATACCCATGGTATTGATTTTATATACTACACCACATTTTAGAAAAAAACATTTATATCTGATCTCTAAAATTTCTTACCGCTCCATAAACACAGCATTGATCGATTTACCACTTAAATATAGGAATAGAAAAAAGATAAACATTTTCATTTCCTAATCTGGTTGACGGTCTGATATTTGTATTATCCAAGTAGAAGATATCGTCGGATGTAAGGAAGAGCAGGAAGTACCAATGTAGTGTGTTTCATTTCGGATGTCGAATGTTTAATTATCATGATAAGCATAGTTTAAATCCTTGTATCTTCTTTGGACGTAATTAGAATTCAGATATCACTGTACTCTGATTCTTTCCAATACTTCTGGATTATTGGATAACGTTCAGTCTTGGATATCTCTGAAATAATTAAAAGTTACTGAATTAGTTAAGACTTAGGACAGACGTTCAATTGTTCACTTAAATTGTGCAGTCATCAAAGGTAAATCGGGTTATGCCCTTTTCAGTGATATAAATTTCTTCCTTCGAGAATCAACGAAAAAAGAATTAGTGTGGTACTGGTCACGAAAATTAGTTTCATTTTCATAATATAGACTTGAAATTTTATAATAAATTGTATACTAATGATTACTGATATATATACTTTATGTCGATAACATAAACAAAGACTAGTGAGACAGATGAGATTGTTATTTTCGCTTGGACTGTTTGGAAGTCTTCTTTGGGACGTATGAAGCATACAGGCGATTATTTAGCACTTACTTGCTTATTACTTGATCAAAAATTATTGAAAGTATGATTTCTATAGGCGACATTCTTGCACAAATCGTAACACTAGAACACCCAGCCAATTACCGAGGAAAGCTCGGTGGGATGGATTAATACATTCGGCCCAGATTAATCGATACCACGTATTACACGATATATAGAGCCGAAATGACCTGGGGATTGGGAGGAAATAAATTTTTCCATTGTTCTCTATTAACTGGACAAGATATATACCTCTTTTAATTTCTGTCTATTTCTTTTTTTTTTATCCTCCGATTCTTTTCAATTTCTAATTGGAAATTGACTAAAGAATTTTGATAGCCGGCCATTAATATTTTTCTTACTTTTATGGTTAAAAATATATATCATTAAGTATTCATTTCAACCAAGAAATACTATGTGAAAATTTGTTTCGTAATAATACCTTTTATTCTTTTTCTATCATTTAGGTTAACAAGCATCACCCTTTATTTATTGTGCATTAGCAAAGGCATATGGTTTCAGAGAAATTCTTTCTTATATTTATTTTCTTTCGTAATATTAGTTAAGATTATTTCCTTTTGCGTAATTCATTTCAATACGCTTTACGCAAATCAATAGAAACTTCCTATTCCGCGGTCGAAACAGCCGAAAAGGAAGAAAAGAGTATGAGTGGGGGAAAAGAATTTGTCGACCAATCCAATCTAATTCGACATATTTGATTCGTTTTAACTACGATATGAAATAATCCATATTGCATTACGGCATATTGCAACAAACGCTTCTGCTTCGTTTTATTGATCGCTCCCTACCAAGGATTAATATTAAATGAAAAGGAATTAATTTTTTGGTGACATTTCTTCCTAATAAACGTATCTCGTGAGCGTTATTATGAACATTTTTAATTCTCGTCTGTCAAACTTCCGCCAAAAACGTTTTTTAAGCAAAAAATATTTCTTTTCCGATCTTCATCTTTCATTCACTCTTTAAAACTTTTCAGTTTTTCCTTACCATTGATAAACAGTGACATGATGCTTGATGATTCGGGACTAATTTTGAAAAATGAGATGAAAAATGTTCCATATACCTCATGCATGGAGAGCACATATCGATTTACGCGTTATCAATAGATGATACTGCATTATCTAAAATTACGAACATCTTCCAAAACTTTTCTAGTGATTCTAGAGAATATTACCAATGAAATTGTTGGAATCAATAGCATTTCCTTTTGAATCATCCTCTTGTCTCAATCTAATTACCTTGTTCTACACCGTGTTCGTCAGTTGGTGGATAATAACCAGAAAGAGATACAGGAAGGCAAAGTTTATAATTGCCATTACGACGAACCTTCTCGAGATCGATATAGTACTGCTTTACTAACCTACATTCGAATGGCGGTACGAGGCTAGGGAATACATCCTTTTAAAGGATCCATCCGTAAGCAGCTTTAACAAGGGGATATAACAGATTGTGTGCCGAAAGTTTGTCGAGGGGTCGTTCGACGGCGTACGCGGATCGTGGTTCGAAGTAGAATATTTGCTCTTATGAGGGAATATCCTTCATAGAAAAGAATATTTCATCTCAGTATCTTTTTGGATTCGATCTTTTTCCATCCTCCAAGGAATTCTAGGCAGTCGAGAAGGGAGAATCAAGATCAATAATAACGTTGACAGTGTTCTTGGATATCGAACTAATCTTAATTAGGATTGCAATTAATATAAATATAAATATTTATATATATATCATAATATTAGTTATGGTGCAATCGATGTACAATACGAATGATCTCATTTTTCTAAAAACTTACTTACAATTGGAGAACTTAAGAAATTATGTAATTGTATTTCTTGTCATCCAATACTTCGTATATTGTTATATACTAATTAGTTCATTAGAAAATATCGTATTTATTCATTCGGTAATTTGTTATTACGTTTAATATTTTTCTTAATTTTTCTAAATTTGTCATAAGATCTTTAGATTTAGTTTACAAACAGTTTGCAGATAAACCTACATAATATCTTCTGTAGTATATACGTACGTGAATGTAATTTGCTGCATCCTTTGCAGGCGACAGCGAGAGAGCTTCCATGTTCATTCGTCGAAGTACAAAGGAAAACTGACACCATAATCGTACAAAATCAATCATTTTTTGACTTTCCATGTAGCGAACGAGCGTCATTTAAAACTTTAAGTCTAGCAGAAAATAAATCAAAATCACTTCTTGCCTGGCAGGTGTTCCGTAGCGCGTAAAGTTTAACGGAATTTACTATTCCTTAAATAGTGGTTTATTTAACTCCTTGTACATCTATATTCCTTAAATTATCTGAAGCATTAAGTTTGATGTTTCCACCTTTTGAAAATGAGGGCAATCGGCAAAGTCACTCAAAAGTTCATTTTTGTTGACATTATGTGTTGCATCTACGCAACTCATATGCAACCACCCCGAGAACAAAATTATAAATTATTGAAATTTTAGTTTAAAATTATCTCATGTTCCTCGCGCGTTCCGTTATTCGTAATGTTTCAGCGAATATAATATCGTTTAAATATTACGGTGATGAAAACGATTCATCTGTCGATTATATATTATTTCTAAGTTGAAATGCTATAGTCGTTTGTAAAGTAATAATAATTTTCAATTTTTTAAAGAGCAAGGAAAATGATACAAACTCCTTTTTCTTTCAGTAAACGTATAGAAAGCCCCGAATGATATATATTTTGGTGTTTCTCCGTATTTACCATATGTACTCGGCGCCCTTTCGAACGTTATTCAGCAGCAACACGGCATTTCGTCCCGCAAAAGTGGTTTATATTACATAATTGTATTTGATTTATACAAAAATATATACATCGAAGAACAAATTTCTTACAAAAGAAATCATAATTCTATTCGATATAATTTTCTACGATACCCATGATAAGTTTTGAAACAATTCAAGTATACGATTTTGTTGATGCCCTTAATTTGTCATAAATTTGTTCAAAGATTTATTGTAATTAATTGTTTCGGGAAAAAGTAAGGGCAGAGTAGCAGATCAAATTCAATTCGTAACTCATTTGAAAATCTTATTAGTTAATATTACATAATATCGGCCCATTTCTTAAATATTCTTTAATCCCCATCACTTTCCAACTACATATATGGTTGCATTTTTTTTATTATTGTTTTTTTGAATATCTATTTCATGTTCACTTACCTTGAATTTAGCATTTAATTTCCTGGTGAAAAATAAATTAAATAATAATAAATAAAACATTTTTTAAATTAAATGAAAGGCAAACATTTTTCAACAGTCTAGTTTACATTTATCTTTGTTGCACAGATATATGAAAGTATGGAATGGGTATCAGTTGTTTCATTTTACCGACGTACATCTCTTTACTTGTTTCTTAATAACATCTTTTGTAGTATTTCAATTTATTTTTCAAGTATCTCTTTAATTTCCTTTCATTTATCAACATGTAGACAAATGTGTGAATAAATTGGTATATAAATGTATTAGATTCTAGTTTATAGTACGGTATATAGGTATATATATATATATATATATATATATATATATATATATATATATATATATATAGAGAGAGAGAGATATGAATATATGCATTTGTGTAGATATGTATAAAGTCCGGCTGCCGTGTAAAAAGAATAATTTAAATTGCATTCATGAACACATCAAGCAGAACATATGAGGAAAAATTATTTACCTAAATTTTCGCGAAGCAAACTTTCAGAATTCTGACGAATGCACGATAATGATTCTACACCTCTCTATTAATAATAGGACTGGCTGTACAACAGTAATTGGCATAATAATGAATTCAGAGAAAAAAAAAAGTATGATTTATCATTGGTATTGAAGTATGGTTTATATTATCGAGGGTATGTTGTTTAAAACGATATAGATGATATAGAATTCATTATCGTGGATGGTTGGTGGCCAATATATTATTCTGGGCTTTTCTCTTCTGTAACTCTTAGGAACATGCTTAAATGACGACACAATAAACAAACTATACTTCCTTATAAGGACACGATAAATTCTAGATTGAAAACACAGTTTGCCTTCCGTCTATTTTGTATCCCACAATTTTTCATAAATTGATGAGATATTATGTCATTCCCGCTAATTTCATCACAATGTTACTAACAATTTTTATCGATACTACCGTTAAGAAGAAATCCTTTTTTTTCTCCTTCTTTACACTTTTTGATTTTCTTTCCCCTTTAATATCCCTTATCCGTCATTCTACATACGCATATATTCTCTATCCTTCTAATTTCTTAGCCTCTAATTTTCGTCGATATTTATTAATTCATATTCATTTATTGTTTGTGAATAGAATGTTGCCATTACTAGGATATAAGAATTTTGAATATCATATTTAGAAGGAATTGTAATCTCAATTTCACAGAAAAATTATATTTCTACAATAATTATAAATTAGACTTTGAGCGATGTCGATCGCTTGATCGAATAACAGTACCAAGAAAACTATATAATACATCGCTACTATGCTCGGCTAAGTATTACGTAAATGTATGTTATATTTGAGCTCATTTGAGTAATAACATCATTCGCATAACGGATCCGCAAAATAAAAATATTGTGTTAACAGAAATATAATAAAATAGCAACTATACTCCATTATACGTAATAAAAAATAAACGATTGTAGAAATATAATACTTTCTAAGAAACTAATCGGTTTGAAACATAATATACTAAATATTCGATGGCTAGAAGTAGAATTGAATAATTTGTTTAAGTTTCCCTATCGAGAAAGAATTTTTAGGAATGTGTATTCATGTTATAAAATCATTAAATCAGTGAGGTGATCCGTTGCACTGCAAAAGAACTAATTGGGTAATTAGAGGATGCATGTAAATAGTTAATTGAATTACACAGCTAATTGTATCGTCCAACTCTCAGTTTGGTTTGCTGAGGAAAAGTCACATGAAAAAATTCCTTTGTTATTCTCGACCAAACGGACAAGAGATGTACGAACAAACGCTCTGAATACCGCGCATTCATTAGCGCCCACTTGAACTAGCTTATATTAATAAGCTCACAAGGACACGCGTAGATAGGAAGAGGTAATAGTAAATCGTACAAACGATAAGTACGGAGAAGCGTATTATGTAGGTGCATATCATTAAATGAAAATCAATATTTATTAACAAGAGAATTCGTTCTACGCAGAAACATCAAGACTCCTACATTTTTGCAATTCGTACATCGTATATTATAAATATTTTGGAGGCACACTTCATGAATATTACGATGTACAAATCCAACATTTCTTCTGTTTTTATTACATTGAGTGATTGTTTATATGTATAATAACGATGACACGATGACGAAAACGTGATACTATCATTTCTCGTATTATTTAAAAGTATTTATTATTATCTCGAAAATCAGTAAATATTTTGATCGTCTCTGCAGGTGTAATCATTTTGAAAGTGAAGCATACCTTAGTTTCATTTCGATTTTTTCTTTGCTCATTCTTCAATCCATGAATAACCATTCAACTCTCATATTTATTTCTATTCTCGTTAGTTGTTTCTGTAATTTCCATACTATTATTATTATTATTCCCGATAGGTCTCGAAGATCCATTCACCTTCCTTCTTACGATACACCGTATTTGGTATTTTCGAGGTCAAATCGAGATTTGCAAAATCAATATTCGACCAGAGTCCAACATCGGTATGATTAGATTTAAATTTATCTGCGAAATCATCAGCGTCGAGATAAAATCTATCGTCTATTGAAACGACAACGAGAGTGAACTCATAATCTTTACTCTCACCTTTCACTCCTTCAGCTCCTGTATCTCCTTTTTCTCCTTCTTCTTCTTCTGCAACATTCACTCATAGATCTTCTTTTTCGGATTCATTGTTAATCGTCCGAATATTTTCCTTATCGTTCCCAATCTCACCATGGTATTAAAATAAATATGATTATGATATATATAATTTTCTAACTAATAGTTATCCAGATTTACATTAGTTCTATATCCAGGAACATTGTCAATGTTATTGCTCATCTTCATTCTCTCTACTCGACTGCGTTGAATCCTTTTGAGGGAGGAAGAAGATAGACTAGACCATGAAATATTGTTTTCTACGAAGAAATATTCTACGAAGAAATATGCAAACATTCCCCCATGATCCACCATCCGTGTACACCGTCGTTCGACCCTCCGACAAACCTTTTCTAACGATATCGATTACATTCTCTTAGAAGGCTGTTTGGCTTTGAATCTTGTGAAAGGATATACCCTAGTGCGGTCGATCGAACGCAGTTTTGTAAGACAATATACATGGGACTCGAGAAGGATCGTCACCATTATCATTAAAAATATTGCCTTCCTATTTCCCTTTCTGGTTATTATCGATCGCCTCACGTACATGGTGTAGAAGATATAATGGTTAAATTCGACACCAGGACGTTTTAAAAGAAAATGCCTTGCTACTGATTCAAGCATGTAAATTTATAGTATTTCCTAGAAGCACTAGAAAAGTTTTCAAGGACGTTGATAATCACAGATAATACAATTTCACCGATCGAAAACATGTAATTCAATGTGTACTATTTATGCATGAAATATATGGCTGTGTACTTTCCTTTTTTTAATTCGATCTATAACGTGAAGAATCAATTCACTGTCTATGAACTGTAACGAAAAGTTGAAATGTTTTGAGGACGAAATGACAAAAAGAAATCGGAAACAAAATATTTTAAGCGTAAGACATTTTTGGCCGACGCTTGAAAGACGGGAATTAGAAATGTATATAATAACTTTCACGAGATACTTTTATCAGGAGAAAGTGTCACAAAAAAATTAATTCCTTTTTCTTTAACATAAATCCTTGATAGGGAGCGATCAGTAAAACGCTGCAGAAGCGCTTCAACGATACGCAGTAGCGTAGTGTGAATTATTCCATATGAAAGGAAAGAGTAAATGGAACTGGAATTAACAAAGATTGGACAACACTTCCGTTTTCCCCCACTCATACCCTTTTGCGGCACCTTCGTCTCTTTCTGACGAGGAATAGGAAGTATTGATTGACTTGCGTAAAGCGTATTCTTAAGAAATACACAAAAAGAAAAAACTAAATTACGAAAAAAAGTATATAAACATTCGATTTAATTAAAGAAGGAGAAGTGTTGAATTCTACATTTCAAATGGTTTGTCCTAATACCCGCGACATTTACTTAATAAAATATATTTCACACATACTTTTTCATAAATATTGCAATTTGAACGAAGTAAGTGCTGCGTAGCGCGTATTACACTGTCGATACGTTTGGAAGGGTTTTAATGACAATGAGTTTACGTAATACGTGCTCTTGTACTTATTGTCAAGTACCAACGCTTTGAACCCTTCATTACTATATCTCTCCATCCGGTGCGCGCTTATCTGCGCCAGTTCAAGTTGCCTGGTCGCGTGCGCGATCCTGTGTGCGTGTGTACATATGATTCCAGTTTTATTTTTATAACCAGGAAAGTATTTTTTCATTTGTTTTCCTCTCACCAAACCAACCAGACAATTGGACAATGGAGCTGTATACTTCAATTGCCAATTTAGATTGATCATTCGATAATGCGGTTACTTATTTCGCAGAGCAATGTCTAGGCGATGCTTCAAAAAGAAATGCTTTTCCTTTAAATGTGTCACGTTGGTTTATAGTATCTCCAGGAAGCATTAAAAAATTTTCGGAAGACGTTGACAATCTTAGATAGAACAATACCGCCGACCGATAATATGTGAATGAATATGTGCTTTCCATGCAGGAGATATGTCTATATTCTATTTTTCTTTCCTTCCTATTTTTAAATTGGAGATATAACTTAGGGACGATGAATTGCTACAAATAGCTGAAAATGTTAAAGCACGATTAGTTATTTCTTATACTGATCAATTTACCTATTATTTAATTTTTATTAAGAAAAAAGGAAATCGGAAAAAATTACTTTTGCATGAATAACATTTTTAGCCATCGTTTTTCTGAAGGGAATCAAAAATGTGTATATTAACGTGCACAAGATATTTTCATTATGAGAGTGTATCTATAAGAAAATTAATTTTTTCTCTTTCAATATTTATCCTTGCTTGAGAGCGATCAATAAATATGAATCTGAAGCATTTATTTCAATATGCATTTGTGCGATATGGATTAATTCATATGGAAGTTAAAAAGGGACGGTAATAATATGTCGAATTAAAAGATATTGAATGGGACATTCATTTCCTCCCAACCCATATCCTCTTCAGTCTCGTAGTGGGAAATTTTAATTGGCATGCGTACAGCGCATTGAAATGAAACACATGAGAGAACAGATTATATAATGAAAGAAAAATATGAATATGGCGAAAGATTTTCTCTGATTCCATATTCCTTATTTTGCGTAATAAAGGAAAAGAAATGATATTTTCAAGAGATAAGAAAAAAACAAGAATTTATTTCTTATTGATTTTTATTTTTAAGCATACAAATTAAAACAAAATTGAAAATCGTCAATGTTCTTTTGTTAATTTCAAATTGCAAACTGAAAAGAAGAAAAATGAAGAAAAATAAAGACGAAAAGTTATATGTCGAATTAAGGGAGATTGTTAGAGAAGTTTATTTGCTCTTAATTAATTTCATTTTCCGTCCGTGAAAGCAATCAATACGTAAAAACCTGTCTTGCCGGCACCTTCTCCGACATTAGCTATCAAAAAATCGATGGCAAATTGTTGCGCAAACGCACTCCTACGATTGACATCAGATTATGTATCATAACTTTGAAATCAACTAATGTGTTATAATGATATTTAATTTACATAACGTTAAGGAACGTTTACAAATTTACATATATTTCTAATAATGTCAAAATTTTATCCCATATTATTTTGTACAATATTTAGGATACTATATCTAGTTAATTTTGACATTCTTGATTTGCTTTATTCTGCCATTTCAATAGAAAAATCCAGGGAAACATGCATTTCTCAAAAAACTGCGTTCCAATAACACGACCCTACCAAATTTCTCACTAACTCTGCGGTTCTTTCGGAGGGGCGATACGTGAAAGAGAAGAAGGTAATAATGGGAAGCGAAGAACTATGACGAAAGATTTTCTCTGTATATATGTATTTTATTATTGTGCAATTACGGAAATGAATTCTTCGATAACTTGAGCAATATGTGTTTATTAACGAGAAAGAAAGGTAATATTTGAAGAAAATGTTTTCTAGGAGTATGGAAGTAAATATAACTTTTGACGAGAAAATTTTTGACGATAGAAATTTTTGAATAAGAATTACATAGCACGAAAATTGTAATATCATTATTATCTGATAATATTAGAATACTATTTTTAAGCATAACCTAGAGTGTGAAAAGAAGAACATAAATATCGTATACGAATTCAGGAATAATTTTGTAGTAATTGATGCAAAATAAGTTTAATAATTGCAATAATTACTGTTATGGTAATTATCATGGCAATAACTATTAACAATAATTAATTATATTAGAAGTAATTAGAGTTCTACGCGATTATATACCCTACAAAAGAGACGAATAATTGTCAATTTCATTGGAAGGTTCCAAGATTCATGAGATAATTTCTCGTGTACATAGAGTATATATAAATATAACTACATAACTACAGAAAGGGGGCAATTTCTCGTTGCCGGGCGTACTAGCTAGAAAATTAAAATCTAGGAAGCTTACTCTTCTAACGGGACGACGTGTGATTAACATCTGCAGTTCATTCATTGAAGGATCCAGTAAGAGCAATCGAGTGCCATACGCGAAATGATCGCTATATGTATATATTTCGTACGTCCCAAAGAATTTCTTTATAAATAATCTAGTTATTCGTTTATTACATCAATATGCTCTAAATTTAGCAGTAGGCATATGTATAAGATCTATTACAAAATTTGGTTTCTATATTATAAAAATGTCATTTAGAAGGCATTTAAAAGGCATCATTTGTTTTATGTTCGGAAAGTATACAATTAAAACGAAGGAATAACTTTGATCAGTCCTAACCAATCTACGAAATTGGACCTATTTTAGAGATATAGGGAATAAATGAAAGGCGAAAGCAATTCCAATAGGCAACATTTATTGCGAAGAATCTGAATTTACCAATATCTAAATTATAATACATTCAAAGAAGATACAGGCATTTCAAGTATATTAATCAACGAGCAATGGCTGCTTACATTTTCCAAATACTTCTTGAAACGATCTCCTGTTCTCACAGTCCAATGTGCTACATTAGAAAAGATGACATTCACATGGAAAATTAGATGAGATACGTGAAAAATTAGTGATATCAGATCTCTTCGTACCTCGTTTATTAAAATCCACTATTCAAGTGGAAGGTTGCTATTGTAATAGCTGATCAATGGCGACATGTTGTTACCACACACCAGATGACTAGGTGTCTTTCTCGCCAAATTAACTTGAATACCATCTGGAGGATTTGTGATGGTTCAATTTCAAATAGCACATCCTCCCTGAAAAAATTCAAAACATTATTATAAAATATACCTATGGTACAGATTTCATATTCCACATTATACTTTAAAATAGAATATTTATATCTAGTCTCAAAAATATCCAATGATTCCATAAACAAAGCATTGTTTCATTTACCATTTAAATATTAGAGTAAACGGGAAAACGTTTTCAAACCTTAATCTGGCTGATGGTCGGACATCTCTACTATCCACGTAGGATGTATCGTCGGTTGTACGGAAGAAGAGAAGGTGGGAATTTAAATATGTTTCACTTCGATTGTCGAATATTTAAGTGTCACGGTGGCCGTAGTCGAAATTCGTGTATCTCCTTTGAAATGTATTACAATCTACATATTGCTAAATTCGGATCCTTCGCAATAAATATTGCCTATTGGAAAAACGCTTCCCTTTAAGTCGTTTTGGCCATCCCTAAAATAAGTAAGAATTCGTAGATTAGTTATGATTTACGATAGATATTCAATTGTTCATCTAAGTTGTGTAGTTATCAAGGATATAACGGGTTTCACCCTTTTAAGTGATATAAATTACTTTCTCTGAGATGCAACAAATAATTATTAAGACGTTATTCATTAGGAAATTAGGTTTCATTTCCGTAACGTATAATGGAAATTTTATAATAAATAATATACTAATGATTACTGATAACTTTATCTTATATT
This sequence comes from Vespula germanica, assembly GCA_905340365.1. Taxonomy (NCBI): domain Eukaryota; kingdom Metazoa; phylum Arthropoda; class Insecta; order Hymenoptera; family Vespidae; genus Vespula; species Vespula germanica. Next base: position 363,804 of record HG996541.1, read on the forward strand.
GATAACGTAAACAGAAGACTAGTGAGATTGAAGAAATTGTTTCCACCGGTTGAACTATTTATATAAATACCTTTCGTGACGCAAGATGTATAAAAGTAGCAAATATATATAGTAAGGCACAAGCTGGCTTATTGCCAGTTCCACAGCCACCGAAGGAATGACCAACGGGTTTATCGCTCGGCCTCTGATGTGAGATATTCATCCCCCACACCCCGCAAACGCTGCTGGCGTTACCATAGCGACCGAGAAGGAGCCCTGTGCAAAGCGTTATTACGTTTCAGGTAGAATAATCAATATTTCCTATAACACGGTCGGACGTTCCGGAAAGGTCGTAAGCAGCGAGTTCACCATTCATCTCTATTAACTGGACGTGTCATCATCCTTTTTCTGCTAAGCCCTTCTTTCGCTTCTTCTCTTTCCCTACTTCAGTTTACAATTTGAAACTAAAAATCTACTAAAGAATTTTAAAAATTGGCAAATAATGTTCTTCCCGTTCTTGTCAATAAAAGTTTATATAAATAAGAATTAATTTCGAGCAAAGAATATTGTTTAAAAATTTTTTTTATAATATTACCTTCTATTCTTTTTTTATTATTTAAGTTAACAAGTATCTCTCTTTTTTTATTATACAGTTGCAATGATATGGATTCAAAGGAAACCGTTCGTCATATCTACTTTTTTTCGTAATATTATCTTTTTCTGTTTTAAGTATTTTGTACTTCCACTTCATGTTTTACGCATTTGAATACGATTTATGGAGATAAATCGAAATTTTCCATTACGCGGTCGAACGAGCCAGAAGGCCGAAAACGATTTGAGTGAGTGGAAACGAGTTTCTCGACAAATCCCTTTAAATTCCTTATATTAGTACTGATCCTTTTTCAATACCGTAAAATATTGCACAAATACATATTGAAATAAACGTTTCTGTATCATATTTGTCGATCGCTCCCTACCAAGGAATACTACTGAATGGAAAGAAATTAATATTTTTGTTAATAAAAATATATTGTGAACGTTTGAGACACATTTTTAATCCCATCTGCATGGGCCAAATATCGTCGTCGTCGGCGAAAAATGTTGTCTATGCAAAAACTATTTATATTCCGATTTCTTCTTGCCACAATTAAAATTATATAATCGGCGAGATGATCAACATGAGCAGTATCCAATTGTTCTTTAAAATTTTCAGTTTTATGTTACAGTTCATCGTCAGTGTCATCATGCTTTATGTTGCAGGACGGGTTCAAAAAAAGAAAAAGTAAATGTACATCCGTACATCTCATGTATAAAGAACACACATCGAATTACATGTCATAGGTCGATTGTATTGCATTAGTTAAGTTTATCAGTCCCCTAAAACTGTTTTAGTGCTTCCTAGAGATACTATAAATCAACATGCTGCATCTAGAAGCAAGGCATTTCGTTTTTAAACATACTTCTTGTCCTTATGCGATCCGTAAGAACATGTTACATACCGAGTTCATTATGTGATCGAGAATACCCTGGAAGAGGAAAACGAAGACAAAATTAGTCACGGCAGGGACGACGAACCTTGACGAGTCTTACATTGCTCCGTCTTACAAAGCTACATTCGAATGGTGGCAGGAGGAGACGGTATATATCTTATTGAAAGGATCGAATGGTAAGCGGCTTTAGCCACAGCATATCATCGAGTGTGTTCAGACAGATTTGTCAATGGACTATTCGACGTTGCAAACGGATTCTGGATTAAAGTGGAATTGAATTTGTTCTGAAAGTGGTTTATCTTTGCAAATGATTAAATCTGAATGTGCGATCAAAAGATTCATTGTTTTTCAATATAATAGTGTTAGCGCGTAAACACTTTCAAATTATGCGTTTAATATTCAGTGTACGTTTACGTCACCCTGTCATCGTTATATCCGTTTAAATAATTATTTAAACTATTTATGAACTAATTATTAAACTGATTATGACACTCAGTTTAAATAATTGCTTAATATTACTAAACAGGGAAGAAACTTTTAATTCAATGTTCCAAATTGGTTATCATAATATTCACCGCAGGTATTTCAGTAATATGCAGTAGATTTAATATACATCATCAGGAATATAGTGATTTGGACCAATTAGTTTGCCGGTTTCCTCGAATCCTCTTGTTAACGATTGATCCGAGATATAATGATTTGCAGGTGTGTAATACGTCCCCCATAATTATCGTCATATCCCTTCATAATGAACGTATTATTCTTGTCCCTCTCCATCCGTTTGTATACCATTGCATGGTCGTGGGCTTATTTGCGTTAACGGGAGGAGTGTACGTGGAGGTGTCCCTTTGAAAGGGCGTGTGTGGGTAGAACTCTCGTATCCCGAGAATAAAACAGATATTTTTGCATTTATTTCCTTTCGTTGAACAAAGCAGACGTTTGAATAATAAGTTTAAGGGAATATAATATCGTTTAAATATTATCAATCATGAAAACAATTCATGTGTCGATTATATATTATTTCTATGTTGAAATGCTACATCGTTAGTAAAGTAATAATAATTTTCAATTTTTTAAAGAGTAAGGAAAATGATACAAATTCTATTTCCTTTCAGTAAACGCATAAAAAGCCCCGAATGATACAGACTTTGTTATTTTTCCGTATTTACCATTTGTACTCGGCCCCCTTTCGAACGTTAATCAGCAGCAACACGGCATTTCGTCCCGCAACGTGGTTCATTTTATAACATATTAGATAATTGTATTTGATTTATACAAATTTATATACATCGACGATCAAATTTCTTGCAAAAGAAACTAAATTTCTATTGCATATAATTTTCTGCGTTACCCATGATTAGATTTGAAAGAATCCAAGCATACGATTTTGTTGTTGCTCTTAATTTGTTCATCTGCATTCTCTCTAACCGACTACGTTGAATCCTTTTGAGGGAGGAAGAAGATAGACTCGACGATGAAATATTGTTTTATACGAAGTAATATTCTCTCATTATAGCAAATATTCCACCATGATCCCCAATCCGTCGGACGACTCTTCGACATACCTTTCGGAACGATATCGATTCCATCCTCTTATACAGCTGCTTGGCTTTGGATCCGGTGAAAGGATATAGTCTAGTACCATCGTTCGAACGCAGTTTTGTAACACAATATACATGGGACTCGAGAAGGATCGTCACCATTATCATTAAAAATATTGCCTTCCTATTTCCCTTTCTGGTTATTATCGATCGCCTCACGTACATGGTGTAGAAGATATAATGGTTAAATTCGACACCAGGATGTTTTAAAAGAAAATGCCTTGCTACTGATTTAAGCACGTTAATTTATTGTATTTCCTAGAAGCACTAGAAAAGTCGTCGAAGACGTTGAAAATCTCAGATAATACAATATCACCGACCGAAAACATGTAACTCAATGTGTACACTTTATGGATGAGATATATGGCTATGAACTTTTTTTTTTTTTTAATTCGATCTATAACGTAAAGCATCAATTCACTGCCTATGAATTGTAATGAAAAACTGAAAATTTTTAAGAACGAGACGACAAAAAGAATTCGGAAACAAAATATTTTAAGCGTAAGACATTTTCGGCCGACGCTTGATAAATGGGAATTAGAAATGTGTATAATAACGTTCACTTCTATCAGGAGAAAAAAATTAATTCCTTTTTCTTTAATATTAATCCTTGATAGGGAGCGATCAGTAAAACGCAGCAGAAGCGCTTCACCGATACGTAGTCACGTAGTATGGATTATTCCATATGGTAATTGAAATGAAAGAATAAAAGGAACTTGAATTAGGTGGGATTGGACAACACTTCAGTTTTTTCCCACTCATACCCTTTCGCGGAACTTTCGGCTCTTTCTCACGGGGAATAAGAAGTATGGATTGACATGCATAAAGCGTATATTTAAGATATACACAAAAAGATGAAACTAAATTATGAAAAAAAATTATGTGAACATTCGATATAATTAAAGAAGGAGAAGTGTTGAATTCTACATTTCAAACTGTTTGTAATAATATTCGCGGTATATACTTAAAGAATGTTCGTAAGATTTAATGTGCGTTTTTCGTAAATATTGAAATTGGGACGAAGTTATTGCTGCGTAGAGCGTATTATACTGTTGATACGTATTGGTAGGGTTTCATGATAATGTGTGTATGTAATACATGATCTTGTCCTTATTGTCAACTACCATCATTTGAACAATTCGTTATTATATCTCTCCATCTGGTGCGCGCTTATCTGCGACAGTTCAAGAAGCCGGGTCGAGTGCGCGATCCTGTGTGCATGTGTACGTACGACTCCTGTTTTATTTTTATAACAAGGAAAGTATTTTATCACTTGTTTTCCTCTCATCAAACCAACCAGACGATTGGAGGATACGATTAGCTGTATACTTTAATTGCCTATTTAGATTTATCATTCGATAATGCTGTTACTTATCTCCCAGAGCAATTAACTATTTTCGTAGAAACAAATCCATTTCAAACGTAATATACGAAATATTAGGTAAGTAGAAATATAATGGAACTATGGTTTTGCATTCTCCAATAGGGAGTATATTTCTAGGAAAATGTACATGTTCATATACAAGAGTAAGGTCAGTCGTGATACATCGATGTGCGAAAGACTTAACGAGGTAATTGAATAATATGGCTAAATGGATAATTGAATTATACCGCTAATCGTATTATCGAATTTTCTGCTTGATTTAGTGAGATAATTACCAATGAGTAAATACCCTCCCTGTTTTTCGAACAAGAGAAGAGATGTACGCAAATTCGCGCACTGAATACCGCCCACTATACTGGCTCTCGTAAGCGCGCACACTCATGGAGAGAGATAATAATAAATCGTTTAATATGATGGTGCTTGACGATAGATATGAGAGAAGGTATTACGTACGTGCAGATCGTTAAATCCGGATCAATACCAGTTAACAACAGAATTCGCTCTACCTATCCAATTAATTCGTCTAAATTCCTATATAACTGAAAAACCGATTATATTAAAGTATATATAACAAGTATATTAAATATTATGAATACTTTTGAAGGATTTGTCAGGAATATTTTGACAGACGATTTAGAACAACATTGAACTCAACATTTCTTCTGTTCTCAAGTATATTGAATGATTATTTAAATTGATAGGCTGATCTAAACGTGGACTTAATTTTTCACGTATATTTTCATGCATTTGACTCTATTCTATGAATTTTTTGACCGTCCCGTCCGCTTTAATTTTTTTGGAAGATAAAGAGCCTTCAGTTCCATTTTGAGCCTTCATTGATGAAGGTCCTGCTTGCATGGTCGGAAGTCCCTTGAAGAAAATTTGTCTCCTTCTTCTTCCTGCTTTGTTTCAGTCACATAAGGAACCGTATATGGGTCTTTACTGATAATTTAAGGACAATGGTGATTTTTCAAAAAGAAATGCTTTGCCTTTAAATCTGTCACGTTGGTTTATAGTACCTCCAGGAAGCAATAAAAAAGTTTCGGAAGACGTTGACAATCTTAAATAGTACAATACCGCCGACCGATAATATGTGAATGAATATGTGCTTTCCTTGCAGGAGATATGTCTATATTCTATTTTTCTTTCCTTCCTATTTTTAAATTGGAGATATAACTTAGGGCCGATGAATTGCTACAAATAGCTGAAAATGTTAATGCACGATTAGTTATTTCTTATACTGATCAATTTGCCTATCATATAATTTTTATTAAGACAAAAAGAAATCGGAAAAAAGTACTTTTGCATGAATAACATTTTTGGAAATGGTTTTTCTGAAGGGAATCAGAAAGGTGTCTATTAACGTGCACAAGATATTTTCATTATGAGAGTATATCAATAAGAAAATTAATTTTTTCTATTTCAATATTTATCCTTGCAAGAGAGCGATCAATAAATATGAATCAGAAGTATTTATTTCAATATGTATTTGTGCAATATGGATTAATTCATACGGAAGTTAAAAAGGGACGGTAATAATTTGTCGAATTAAAAGAGATTGAATGGGACATTCATTTCCTCCCAACCCATATCCTCTTCAGTCTCGTAGTGGGAAATTTTAATTGGCATGCGTACAGCGCATTGAAATGAAACACATGAGAGGACAGATTATATAATGAAAGAAAAATATGAATATGGGGAAAGATTTTCTCTGATTCCATATTCCTTATTATTACGTAATAAAGGAAAAGAAATGATATTTCCAAGAGATAAGAAAAAAACAGACATTTATTTCTTATTGATTGTCATTTTTAAGTATACAAATTAAAACAAAATTGAAAGTCGTCAACATTCTTTTATTAATTTCAAATTGCAAACTGAATAGGAAAGAAGAAAAAAAAAGAAAAATAAAAAAATGAAGTTACATGTCGAATTAAAAGTCATTGTTAGAGAAGTTTATTTGCTCTTAATTAATTTTATTTTCGAGCTTTACGTCCGTGAAAGCAATCAATACGTAAAAACCTGTCTGGGCGGCGTATTCTCGGACGTTTGCTATTAGAAAATCGATGGCAAATTGTTGCGCAAACGCACTTCTACCATTCACATCATATTATGTATCATAACTTTGAAATGAACTGAAGTGTTACAATGATATTAAATTTACATAACGTTCAGGAACGTCTACAAATTTACATATCATTGTAATGAAATCAAAATTTTATTCCTTAATATTTTCTACCTTATCTATGCTACGATATCTATGCTTGTTAATTTGGCCATTCTTGATCCTCTTTATTCTGCTTTCATTAGAAAAATCCAAGGAAACATGCATTTCTCAAGAATTGCGTTCCAATCACTAGACCCTACCCAATTATTTACTTACTCTGTGCTTCTTTCGGAGGGGCGATACGTGAAAGAGAAGAAGGTAATAATGGGAAGCGAAGAACTATGACGAAAGATTTTCTCTGTACATATGTATCTGATTATTGTGCGATTACGAAAATGAATTCTTCGATAATTTGAGCAATATGTGTTTATTAACGAGAAAGAAAGGTAATATATGGAGAAAATGTTTTCTAGGAGTATGGAAGTAGATTCTTGACGATAGAAAATTTTGGAATAAGAATTACATAATACGAAAATTGTAATATCATTATTATCTGATAATATTAGAATACTATTTTTAAGCATAACCTTGAGTATGAAAAGTAGAAATATTACAAATATCGTATACGAATTAAGGAATAATTTTGTAGAAATCGATGCAATATAATTTTAATATTTGCAATAGTTACTATTATGGTAATTATAATTGCAATAATAATTAACAATAATTAATTCTATTAGAAATAATTAGAGTTTTACCCGATTATTTCCTTTAAAATAGAAACGAAAAATCCTTTAAATTTAGCTGTAGCCATTTGTATAAGATATATTATGAAATTTCATTTCTATATTATAAAAATGGCATTTAGAAGGCACTTAGAAGGAATCATTTGTTTTATGTTCTGTAATTATACAATTAAAACGAACGAATGACTTTGATCAGTCCTAACCAATTTACGAAAATGCAACTCTTTTAGAGATATAGGGAATAAATTAAAGGTGAAAGCAATTCCAATAGGCAACATTTATTGCGAAGAACCTGAATTTACCAATATCTAAATTATAATACATTCAAAGAAGGTACAGGCATTTCAAGTATATTCATCAACGAGCAATGGCTGCTTACATTTTCCGAATGCGTCTTGAAACGATCGTCTGTTCTCACAGTCCAATGTGCTACATTACAAAAGATGACATTCACATAGAAATTTGGATGAGATACGTGAACAATTAGTTATATCAGATCTCCTCGTACCTCGTTTATTAAAATCCAGTATTCAAGTGGATGGTTGGTATCGTAATTGCTTGGCACTTTCGACATGTTGTTTCCACACACCAGATGACTAGGTGCATTTCTCGCCAATTTGACTTGAATACCATCCGGAGGATTTGTGATGGTTTAATTTCAAATAGCACATCCTCCCTGAAAAAATTCAAAACATTATTATAAAATATACCTATGATACAGATTTCATATTCCACATTATATTTTAAAATAGAAAATTTATATCTAGCCTCAAAAATATCCAATGATTCCATAAACAAAGCATTGATTGATTTACCATTTAAATATTAGAGTAAACAGGAAAACGTTTTCAAACCTTAATCTGGCTGATGGTCGGACATTTGTACTACCCACGTTGGATTTATCGTCGGATGTACGGAAGAAGAGAAGGTGTGAATTTAAATATGTTTCAACTCGAATGTCGAATATTTAAGAGTCACGGTGGCCGTAGTCGAAATTCGTGTATCTCCTTTGAAATGTATTACAATCTACATATTGCTAAATTCGGATCCTTCGCAATAAATATTGCCTATTGGAAAAACGCTTCCCTTTAAGTCGTTTTGGCCATCCCTAAAATAAGTAAGAATTCGTAGATTAGTTATGATTTACGATAGATATTCAATTGTTCATCTAAGTTGTGTAGTTATCAAGGATATAACGGGTTTCACCCTTTTAAGTGATATAAATTACTTTCTCTGAGATGCAACAAATAATTATTAAGACGTTATTCATTAGGAAATTAGGTTTCATTTCCGTAACGTATTATGGAAATTTTATAATAAATTATATACTAATGATTACTGATAACTTTATCTTATATTGATAAAATAAACGGAGGACTAGTGATATTGAAGAAATTGTTTCCACCGGTTGAACTATTTGTATAATTACCTTTCGTGACGTATGATGTATAAAAGTAGCAAAAATATATCGTAAGGCACTATCTGGCTTATTGCCAGTTCCACAGCCACCGAAGAAATGACCAACGGTTTTATCGCTCGTCCTCTGATATGAGGTATTCATCCCCCACACCACGCAGTCGCTATGGGCGTTACCATTGCGACCGAGAAGGCGCCCTCTGCAAAGGGTTATTACGTTTCATGTAGATAAATCAATATTTCCTATTACACGTTCGAACGTTCCAGAAAGGACGTAAGCAGCGAGTTCTCCATTGACCTCTATTAACTGGATGTGTCGTCATCCTTTTTCTACCGTGCCCTTCTTTCGCTTCATCCCTTTCCCTACTTCAGTTTACAATTTGAAACTAAAAATCTACTAAAGAATATTAAAAATTAGCAAATAATGTTCTTCCCGTTCTTGTCGTTAAAAGTTTATATCAATAAGAATTGATTTCGAGTGAAGAATATTGTTTGACATTCATTTTGTAATATTACCTCTATTCTTTTTTTATTATTTAAGTTAACAAGCATCTCACTTCCTTTATTCTGCAGTAATAATGATATGGTGTCAGAGGAAACCGTTCGTCATATCTATTTTTTTTCGTAATATCATCTTCTTCGTTTTCAAGTATTTTGTATTTCCACTTCATGTTGTACGCATTTGAATAGGATTTATGGAGATATTTCGAAATTTTCCATTACGCGGTCGAACGAGCCGGAAAGGCCGAAAACGATATGAGAGAGTGGAAACGAGTTTCTCGACAAATCCCTTTAAATTCGTCATATTAGTACTGATCCTTTTTCAATACCGTATGAAATAATCCATATTGCACAAATACATATTGAAATAAACGCTTCTGTTTCACGTTTCTTGATCGCTCTCTACCAAGGAAAAATATTGAATGGAAGGAAATTAATTTTTTTGTTAATAAAAATATGATGTGAACGTTATGAGACACATTTTTAATCCCATCTGCATGAGAGAAATATCGTCGCCGTCGGCGAAAAATGTTGTCTGTGAAAAAAATATTTATTTTCTGATTTCTTCTTGCCACAATAAAAATTTCATAATAGGCGAGATGATCAACATAAGCAGTACCCCATTGTTCTTTAAAATTTTCAGTTTTTTGTTACAGTTCTCTGTCAGTGACAGCATACTTGATGTTATTTGACGTGTTCAAAAAAAGGAAAAGTAAATGTACATCCGTATATCTCGTGAATAGAGGACATACATCGCAATATATGTCATCGGTCGATTGTATTGCATTATTTAAGATTATCAGTGCTCCAAAAGTGTTTAGTGCTTCTTTGGGATACTATAAATCAACATGCTGCATCTAGAAGCAAGGCATTTCGTTTTTAAACGTACTTCTTGTCTTTAATCGATACGTAAGTACATGTTACACACAGTGCTCATTATGTGATCGGCAATACCCAGGAAAAAGAAGACAAAATTAGTAATGGCAGGGACGACGAACCTTGATGAGTCTTACATTGCTCCGTCTTACAAAGCAATATTCGAATGGCGGCAGGAGGAGACGGAATATATCTTATTGAATGGATTAAATGGCATATCATCCAGTGTGTTGAGACAGATTTGTGGATGGGCTGGTCGACGTTGCAAATGGCTTCTGGATTAAAGTGGAAATGAAATGGTACTCAAACTGGTTTATTTTTGAAAATGATTAAATCTGCACGTACGATCAAAAGATTCATCGATTTTCGATATTGTGTTAGCGCGGGGACACTTTAAAATTATTCGTTAAATATTCACCTTAAGTTTAAGTCATCATGTCGTCCTTATGTCATTAGTTTAAATAATTATACAACGTAAATGAAAAGAAAAAGAGAGGAAATGTTTGGTTCAATGTTCCAAATTGTTCGTCAGAATATTCACGTCATGTACATAAATATAATATATAATAAATGTATTTCAGAAATATAGGTATTTGGACGATTTAATTTATTACGCAACACGAACTTTGACTGGGATTTAATGAAAATGAACGTACACATTACGTTCTTCGATATGTATTGTCAGGTTCCTTGGTATTAAACGATTCGTTATTACCTCCCTCCATTCCCGTGTTCATTGTGCGCGCTCATGCGCGCTAGGTAATGTGGGTGGGAATACGTGCGCCGTCCTGTTGGCATGCGTGTGTGTATCTCCTCCCTTATTTTGAAAAGAGGAAAGAAGAAAATTTCTTAATTTATCTTTCTCTCGTGAAACTAAGTAGATAATTTGATAATACGATTTCCTTTTTGGCTGCATCATTTAAATTGTAAATCGATGTATCACCACTAATTTAATTCTTTCATACAAACGAGTACTACCACAGTCTCATATATGAAAACACGAATGTTGATAAATGTTTCCTTTTCCTTTTATGTAAAAAAAAATTTTTTTCCTTTATCATTTACGAGCATATTAAAAGATATCTTCCAAGAAAGAAAAAGGGATTTGTATCATCTTCCTTGCTCTTCGATAAATTGAATATTGTTAGTACTATAGTAACGTTTATAGCATTTCAACTTATTGTCTCTTTAGAAATAATATACTATCGACAGATGAATTGTTTTCATGATCGTAATATTTAAACGATATTATATTCCTCTAAACTTACTATCCAAACGTCTGCTTTGTTCGACGAGAGGAAATAAATGCAAAAATATCTGTTTTATTCTCAGGATACGAGAGTTCTACGCACACACGCCCTGTCAAAAGGATACCTCTACGTACACACAACCCGTTAACGTGAATAAGCCCACGTCCATGCAAATGTATTCAAACGGATGGAGAGGGACAAGAATAATACGTTCATTATGAAGGGATATGACGATAATTCTTGGGGACGTATTATGCACCTGCAAATCATTCTACCTCGGATCAATCGTTAACAAGAGGATTCGAACAAACCAGCAAATTAATTGGTCCAAATCCCTGTATACCTGATGATGTATATTAAATCTTATGCATATTATTGAAGTACCTGCCGTGAATATTATGATAACCATATTGGAACATTGAATTAAACGTTTCTTCCCTGTTTAGTAATATTAAGCAATTATTTAAAGAGAGTATGATAATCAGTTTAATAATTAGTTCATAAATAGTTTAAATATTTATTTAAACGGGTATAACGATGACAGGGTGACGTAAGCGTACACTGAATATGGAGCGCATAATTTTAAAATGTTCCCGCGCTAACACTATTATATCGAAAAACAATGAATCTTTTGATCGTACATTCAGATTTAATCATTTGCAAAGATAAACCACTTTCAGAACAAATTCAATTCCACTTTAATCCAGAATCCGTTTGCAACGTCGAATAGTCCATTGACAAATCTCTCTGAACACACTCGATGATATGCACTGGCTAAAGCCGCTTACCATTCGATCCTTTCAATAAGATATACTCCGTCTCCTCCAGCCGCCATTTTCCTTTGTAAGACAGAGCAATGTAAGATACAAGAAGGTTCGTCGTCATTGGCATTACAAATTTTGACTTCTTTTTCCTCTTCCTGTGTATTTTCGATCACATAATGAACTCGGTATGTAACACGTTCTTACGGACCGCTTAAAGACAAGAAGTATGTTTAAAAACGAAATGCCTTGCTTCTAGATGCAGCATGTTAATTTATAGTATACCCAGGAAGCATTAAAACAGTTTTGCGGGACTGATAAACTGTAATAATGCAATACAATCGACCGATGACATGTAATTCGATGTGTGTTCTCTATACACTAGATATATGGATGTACATTTCCATTTCCTTTTTTGAATATATCTTATACAATAAAGCATCATGTCACTGTCGATGAACTGTAACAAAAAACTGATAATTTTAAAGAAAAATTGGAAAGTGCTAACGCTGATTATCTTGCCTATTATGCTATTTTTATTGTGGTGACAAGAAATCGGAAAATAAATATTTTTTATATAGACAACATTTTTCACCGACGACGACGATATTTCGACAATGCAGATGGGATTAAAAATGTGTCTCATAATGTTCACAAGATATTTTTATTAACAAAAAAATTAATTTCTTTCCATTCAATATTATTCCTTGGTGCGGAGCGATCAACAAACATGAAACAGAAGCGTTTACTTCAATATGTATTTGTGCAATCTGGATTATTTCATACGGTATTGAAAAAGGATCAGTACTAATATGACGAATTTAAAGGGATTTGTCGAGAAACTCGTTTCCTCTCATTCAAATCATTTTCGGCCTTTTTGGCTCGATCGACCGCGTAATGGAAAATTTCGATTTATCTCCATAAATCCTATTCAAATGCGTAAAACATGAAGTGGAAGTACAAAATACTTAAAAACGAAGAAGATGATATTACGAAAAAAAAAAATAGATATGACGAACGCTTTCCTCTGATTCCACATCATTGCTACTGCAGAATAAAGAAGGAGAGATGCTTGTTAATTTAAATAATAAAAAAGAATAGAAGGTAATATTACAAAAAGAATGTCAAACAATATTCTTTGCTCAAAATTAATACTTATTGATAAAAACTTTTAACGACTAGAACGGTAAGAATATTATTTGCCAATTTTTAAAATTCTTTAGTAGATTTTTAGTTTCAAATTGTAAACTGAAGTAGGGAAAGAGAAGAAACGAAAGAAGAGCATAGTAGAAAAAGGATGATGACACATCCAGTTAATAGAGATTAATGGAGAATTCCATTTCCTCGCAGCTTACGACCTTTCTGGAACGTCAGATCGTGTAATAGGAAATATTGATTAATCTACGTGAAACGTAATAAACATTTGCAGAGGGCGCCTTCCCGGACGTAAAAGTAAACGCCAATAGCGACTGCGGGGTGTGGGGGATGAATACCTCGTATCAATGGACGAGCGATAAAACCGTTGGTCATTCTTTCAGTGGCTGTGGAACTGGCAATAAGCCAGATAGTGCCTTACGATATATTTTTGCTACTTTTATACATCATACATCACGAAAGGTAATTATACAAATAGTTCAACCGGTGGAAACAATTTCTTCAATTACACTAGTCTTCCGTTTATGTTATCAATTTAAGATAAAGTTATCAGTAATCATTAGTATATAATTTATTATAAAATTTCAATTACACGTTACGGAAATGAAACCTAATTTCCTAATGAATATTATCTTAATAATTATTTGTTACATCTCAGAGAAAGTACTTTATGTCACTCAAAACGGCGTAACCCGATTTATTCTTGATAACTACACAACTTAGGTGAACAATTGATTATCTATCGTAAATTATAACAAATCTACGAATTCTTACTTCTTTTAGAGATGGTCGAAACGAATTAAAGTGGAAAGTTTTTCCAATAGCCAAAATTTATTGCAAAGGATTTGAATTTAGCAATATCTAAATTGTAATACATTTCAAAGAAGATACACGAATTTCAACTACGGCCACCGTGATACTTAAATATTCGACATCCCAAGTGAAACATATTTAAATTGGCAACATCTCTTCTTCCGTACATCCGACGATGCATCCTACGTGGATAGTACAATGTCCGACCATCAACCAGATTAAGGTTTGAAAACGTTTTCCTGTTTAGTCTAATATTTAATTGGTAAATCAATCAAAGCTGTGTCTCTGGAACCATTAGTTATTTTAGAGACCAGATGTAAATTATTTATTCTAAAATATAATATGGAATATGAAATCTGTATCATAGGTATATTTTATAATAATGTAATAAATTTTTTCAGGGAGGATGTCCTATTTATAATTGAACCATCACAAATCCTCCGGATGGTATTCATGTCAATTTGGCGAGGAAGACACCTAGTCATCTGGTGTGTGGAAACAACATGTCGCCATTGCTAAGCTATTACGATAGCAACCATCCACTTGAATACTGGATTTTAATAAACGAGGTTCGAAGAAATCTGATATAACTAACTTTTCACGTATATTATCCAATTTTCTATATGAATGTCATCTTTTATAATGTAGCACATTGAACTGTGAAAACAGAAGATCGTTTTAAGAAGCAAATTGGAAAATTTAAACAGCCATTGCTCGTAGATTAAATATTCTTAAATATTCTGATGCTGATGTACTGCAATACGACCTCGCTATAGAGGTGGGTTTGATAATGAATAATCTCTTTTTTGTATGCTTCATTGATATATTCATTTATTGGAAACTAGATTGGATTATAATTCCGCTAAGTAGATATATGTCCGCCGAAGAACTTTAATCATAATGAAGGTAGCCGATTTTTTTATAGAAATTAATTCTCTCAAAGAAAATGTACATTGAAGTACATTTTTTGTGAATTTAAGTTCATCTGAATATATCGAATTAGTAAAGAACGTACATTTTTTTTTAAATTCAAATACGTAGCATTATATACTTAAATGTGGATTATATGGAAATTTTTTTCGGTGAATTATGATACTACATTTGTATATACATACTACGTTTGTTTTTGTGTAACACAACTTAATAGTACTTATCATAATCACAGGAATAAACGATTAGCATGAAATGTAAGACTGAAAATAAAAATGTTTTCATGATCTGATTTGTTTGACAGTCCGGCATTTACACTGTCTACGTAGGACATATTATCGAATGGGGATTGAGGAAAGGACAAATTTACATATGTTCCGCATCAGTAGCCGAATATTTGATCATCACGCCAAGCGTACTTGAAAGTGCGTTTATCTACTTTGAGTGTATTACATTTTGGATATTGGTAAATTCAGGTTCTTTGCAATAAATTTTGGCTATTGGAAATGCTTTCGCCTTTAATTTGTTTCTTATATCACTGAAATAGATCCAATTTCGTAGATTGGTTAAGACTTATCAAAGTCATTCGTTTTAATTGTATATTTACCGAACATAAATCAGATGATGCCTTTTAAATGCCTTCGAAATGCCATTTTTATAATACACAAACCAAATTTTGTAATAGATCTTATACATATGCCTACTGCTAAATTTAAAGGAAATCGATATAATAAACGAATGACTAGATTATTTGTAAAGATATTCTTTGGGACGTACGAAGTATATACAGTTAGATATTATTTCGCGTATGGCACTCGATTTCTGTTACTGGTTCTAAAACCACTGAATGAATGACCTCCAGAAAATTATCACACGTCGTCCCGTTAGAAGTCCAAGCTTCCTACATTTTCATTCTCTAGCTAGAACGCACGAGGATGAGAAATTGAACCCTTCCTGTAGTAACGTAGTTATATTTATATATACTCTATGTACCCGAGAAATTATCTCATGAATCTTGGAACCTTCCAATAAAATGGACATTTATTCGTCTCTTTTTTAGTGGAAATAATCGCGTAAAACTCTAATTACTTCTAATATAATTAATTATTGTTAATAGTTATTGCCATGATAATTCCCATAATAGTAACTATTGCAATTATTAAAGTTATATTGCATCGACTGCTACAAAATTATTCCTTAATTCGATATTTATTCCTTATTCGATAAAATACAATATTTATAATGTTTCTTCTTTTCATTTTCCAGGTTATGCTTAGAAATAGTATTCTAATATTATCAGATATTAATGATATTACAATTTTCGTACTATGTAATTCTTATTGTAAAATCCTCTGTCGTAAAGAAATTTTCTCGTCGGAAATTATATATACCTCCATACTGCTTGAAAATATTTTCTCGAAAAATTACCCTCTTTTCTTGTTCACAAATGCTTATTGCTCAAGTTATCATTTCCGTAATTGCACAATAATAAATGACAAATATACAGGAAAAATCATTCGTCATAGTTCTTCCTTTCACAATATTACCTTCTTTTCTTTCACGTATCTCCCCTCCGAAAGAACCACAGAGTTGTAGAGTGATTTGGGAGGATCGAGTGATTGCGACGCAATTTTTTGAGAAATGTATGTTTCTCGGGAGTGTTCTATTCTAATGGCAGAATAAGGCAAGTGAAGAATGGTCAAAATAACAAGAGGTGTGAAAATAATATCACTCGGTTTTACGGAAAAGAAGAAAGTTCACAACGATCTGTGAGCTTCACTAAACCGCTTAGAGAGTGATAAGAAGGACGTGTTTGCAATGATACACGAGAATGCCTTGTAGGATATGGTGATATTTGTTGAATAAGCAAGTATTGATAAAACTGGGATTAAAAGATTTTCAAAGCTGAACTCACTTCGTATTGAAACTTCTCGTAGTATAGGCAGATCCCTCGACTAATAATTCAGAAAATCAGGAAAGTAATATTCTCTTTGTATATATCGTTTCGTGATTTCGTAATATACAATTTGAGTCTTCCGACCCGTTTACATACTTATTTCTTTTTCATTAAGAGAACGGCAAAATTTCAAAACGCGAGTGATTTTCGGGTCATAGGTAATACCGAAGG
Source organism: Vespula germanica (assembly GCA_905340365.1). Classification (NCBI taxonomy): domain Eukaryota; kingdom Metazoa; phylum Arthropoda; class Insecta; order Hymenoptera; family Vespidae; genus Vespula; species Vespula germanica. The sequence continues at coordinate 380,941 of HG996541.1, forward strand.
GGAATTCCTTGTAGACATTTATACGAATACGTTAGAAAAAATAAATTAATCAGGAAGAAAACAATAGCAGTGACAGTAATGACATCCAATAAGAAAACTTATGAAGGACGAAATTTCGATTTTTCTGCAAAAATATATGATTCTCTATTTCAACAAATTCCCTTGCTAACGGGTATTGATCGGCATATAACGATGTGCACATACATAATACCTTCTGGCGTACCTATCGTCAAGAACCATCATATAAAACGATTTATTATCTCTCAATGTATATGCGCGCTTACGTGTTCCAGGTAAGTGGGCGGGAATCAATACGCGTGTCTGCGTATATCTCTTCTCTTATTTAGAAAAAAGAAGGGTATTTATTCATTAGTTTTCCTCTCATTAAACCAAGCTAACAATTTGATAATACAATTTGCGATATAATTAAGTTATCTATTCAGCTATATTATTTAATTACCTCGTTAAATCTTTTGCACATCGATGTACCACGACTGACCTTGCTCTTCTATATGAACACGTACTTTCCAGAGAAATGTACCCCCTATTGGAAAATGCAAAACAATAGTCCCATTATATTTCTAGGTATGTAATATATCGCATATTATGTTTCAAATCAATTGATTCCTAAGAAAATACCTCATTGCTCAGCAAGATAAATAATTGTCTTATCGAATGATGAATCTAAATAGGAAATTGAATTATACAGGTAATCATATCCTCCATTTGTCTGCTTGGTCTGATAAGACGAAAACAAATGAAAGAATACTTTCCTTATTATCCAAATAAGACAAGATTCCTACGTACAAAAGCACACAGGACCGCGCACTAAAACCCGTCCACTTGAACTGGCGCAGATAAGCGCGCACCAGAGCATACACAGATAGAGGGATATAGTAACGAAGAGTTAAAAAGGAATGTATCTCACGATAAGTTCTACATACATCCATTATCACTAAATCCCTATCAAAACGAATCAATGGGTTAATGCGCGCTACGCAGCAATTACTTCGACCAAATTTCAATATTTAAGAAAAACGCACATTAAATATTACGAACATATTTTAAGGAAATGTCGCGAATATTATGACAAACAATTTGAAACGTAGAATTCAACACTTCTCCTTTTTTAGTTAAATCGAATGGTTACTTCTGTTAAATTGAGGGAATAACGATGAGGTGGACTTTCTATTTCACATATAATTTAAAAGTATTCCCCTGCTAACGTTATTACTTCTAAAAACGTTGATTCCTTTGATCGTTAAATTATTTTGTATCATAAATATCCCTCAGTTTCATTCCCATTCCCCTTTGATCCATATATCGCTTGGAACGTCGGGCGGCCCTGCGACAAATCTTTCCGAGTACAATCGGACGTATACTGTAGCTAAAGCCGTTCACGTTCGGATCTTTTGATAAAACCTATTTTCTCGTACCACCTTACGAAACTTTACAAAACCGCGCCACATTTGTCTTTCAAAACTTCGTCGTCAAAGACAGATCTTCTCCCTCTTCGTAGGTATTCTCAATCATATAATGAACACAGTATGAGACCATATAAAGACAAGGAGTATATTTGAAGAGGAAACGATAAATCATAATACCTCCAAGAAGTATTAAAAATGATTTAAAAATCGTTGATGATCTTACATAATACAATCCCGCCGATCGATACCATGTAATTCATTATCCGCGCATAAGATATATGAATATGTATATTTCTTTCTATTCTTTCTTTAAATTAGAGCTATAATTCAGGGTGACATCACGGCCAGTGAACTGCAACAAAAACCTGAAAATATTAAAGTACCATTAGATTCTTATATTGATCAATTCGCACATGATATAATCTTTATAGTGACAAGGAGAGATCGGAAAGAAAACATTTCTTGCACGAACAACGCTTTTAACCAACGTTTCTTAGGAGCATATTAGTATATTGATATAATGTGTATATTGACGCCCATAAGATATATGTATTATGAAAAATTATGAAGAAAAAAATTACTTCCTTTTCATTCAATATTGATCTTTGGTACCGAGCAATCAATAAATACGAGGAAGAAGCATTTGTTGCAGTATGTTGTAAAGCAATGTGGATCATTTTATATGCGTTATTTTAAAAGGTAGTAAGGAAAAAATAATTACTTGTCGAATTAAAAGGGGTTGATTAAGGAATTCGTATCCGCCAACTCGCATCCTTTTCGCCCTTTTCGGCTCTTTCGACCATGTAATAGAATATGTTGACTGACTTTCAAATGAAATACATAAAAGGAAAAAAATGATACTAAGAAAATAAAACAAATATGACAAAAGATTTTCTCTGAATTCCCATTTATTATTATCGCACAATAAAGCAATAATAAAAAGTTAATGCTAATTGCATACTGCTGTGTATTATGATATGTATTATGAAGTTGAGGGTTACATTAAACACACGTAGCATGTGTATACAAATGTTTGTATACAAATTACAGTTAATTTAAATAAACTACTATATAATCCGTATGTAAGGAGTATATACTGCTACGTGCTTGAATTTATAAAAAATGTTCTTTACTAATTCGATACATTACGATGAATTAATATTCACAAAAAATGTACTTTGAAGTACCTTTTCTTTGAAGAAATTAATTTGTAAAAAAAAATCGGCCACTTTTGTTTACATTTAAAGTTCTTCGACGAACATATATCTATTTAGCGAAATTATAATCCAATCGAATTTCCAATAAATGAATATATCAATGAAGCATACGAAAAAGTGATTATCCACTATCAGACCAGCCTCTATAACAACATCACGTGGCAGTACATCACCATCGGAAGATTTAAGAGCATTTAATCTAGGAGTTGTTGCTAACAATGTTTATTCTTTTGTTAGATTTTCCAACTGCTTCTTGTATCACTCTTCTGTTTTCACAATCCAATGGGCTATATTATAACAGATGAAATGCCTATGGAAGATTCGAGAAGATACGTAACGAGTTACGTATATCTGATTTCTTCATATCTCGTTTATTAAAATCCAATATTAAAGTAAATGGTTGCCATAGTAACGCCCTCGCAATAGCAACAAATTGTTTCCATACACCAGTTAATTAGGTGCCTCTCTTGGGCACACAACAATTTCTTGGGTTTCATATCAGTTGGAAGATTTGTAATAAATTTGTGAGTAGAACCTGCTTCCTCCGCCGGTTTTACGATCCGATACATTAAATAACAAACGATATGTAAAGCAAAATTCTTTGAAACAACATTGAAATTTTTACTCATGGGTTATTATTCACGTCCTCTCGTTCATCAAGTCTCTGGCTTTCCATATCTAATATTCTTCATTAGACTAGTTGAAAAATATATGGGTTCTTGATTTATTTGCACTAATGGTGTACCTTTAGGATAGCTAGAGTTAAGAGATCTAATGTCCCACTTGTCAATAGAAATACTCTAGTCTCCATCATAAAACCTGCGTAAAAATTCAATAAATTATTATGTTACATACACATGGTGTTGATTTTATATTCCATACTACATTTTAGAAAAAAAAATTTATATCTGATCTCTAAAATTTCTTACCTTTCCATAAACAGCATTGATCGATTTACCATTTAAATATAGGAATAGAAAAAAGAACAACATTTTCATTTCCTAATCTGCTTGACGGTCTGATATTTGTACTATCCAAGTAGGACATATCGTCGGATATAAGAAAAAACAGGAAGTATCAATGTAATGTGTTTCATTTTTGATGCGGAATGTTTAACTATCATGATAAGCATAGTTTAAATCCTTGTATCTTCTTTGGACGTAATTAGAATTCAGATATTACTATATTCTGATTCTCTCCAACACTTCTGAGCTATTGGATAACGTTCAGTCTTAAATATCTATGAAATAATTAAAAGTTTTTGAATTAGTTAAGACTTAGGACAGACGTTCAATTGTTCACTTAAATTGTGCAGAGATCAAAGGTAAATCGGGTTATGCCCTTTTCAGTGATATAAATTTCTTCCTTCGAGAATCAACGAAAAAAGAATTAGTGTGGCACTGGTCACGAAAATGAGTTTCATTTTCATAATATAGACTTGAAATTTTATAATAAATTGTATACTAATGATTACTGATATATATACTTTATGTCGATAACATAAACAAAGACTAACGAGAAAGATGAGATTGTTATTATCGCTTGAACTGTTTGGAAGTCTTCTTTGGGACGTATGAAGCATACAGGCGATTATTTAGCACTTACTTGCTTATTACTTGATCAAAAATTATTGAAGGTATGACTTCTATAGGCGACATTCTTGCACAAATCGTCACGTTAGAAGACCGATCCAATTACCGAGGCGAAACTCGGTGGGATGGATTGGTACATTCGGCACAGAGAAATCGATACCACATATTACACTATTTAAAGATCCGAAATGACCTGGGAATTGGGAGGAAATAAATGTTGCCATTGTTCTCTATTAACTGGAGAAGTTATATACCTCTTTTATTTTCCGTTAATTTTTTTTTTCATCCTCAGATTCTTTTCAATTTATAATTGCAAATAGACTAAAGGATTTACATTACCGGCCATCAATATTTTTCTTGTTTTTATGGTTAAAAATATTTATCAGTATTACTTTCGACAAAGAAATACTACTTGAAAATTTGTTTTGTAATATTAGCTACTATTCTTTTTCCTTCGTTTAGGTCAAGTAGCATCTCTCTTTCTTTACTGTGCATTTGCAAGGGAATGTGGATTCAGAGAAATTTATTATATATATTTTCGTTCGTAATATTAGTTTAGAATATTTCTTTTGCGTATTTCATTTCAATACGCTTTACGCAAATTAATCAAAGCTACCTATTCCGCGGTCGAAAAAGCAAAAAGGAAGAGATCAGTTTGAGTGGGGGGAAAAGAATTTGTCGACCAATCCAATCTAATTCGACATATTTGTTTCTTTTTAACTACGATATGAAATAATCCATATTGCATTACGGCATATTGCAACAAACGCTTCTGCTTCGTTTTATTGGTCGCTCCATACCAAAGATTAATAGTAAATGAAAAGGAATTAATTTTTTTGGTGACCTTTCCTCCTAGCAAAAGTATCTCGTGAGCGTTCTTACGAACATTTTTAATTCTCGTCTGTCAAACTTCCGCCAAAAATGTTTTTTAAGCAAAAAATATTTCTTTTCCGATTTTCATCTTTCATTCGCTCCTTAAAAATTTTCAGTTTTTCCTTACAATTGATAAACAGTGACATGATGCTTGATGATTCGTAACTAATTTTGAAAAATGAGATAAAAAATGTTCCATATACCTCATGCATGGAGAGCACATATCGATTTACGCGTTATCAATCGGTGATACTACATTATCTAAAATTACGAACCTCTTCCAAAACTTTTCTAGTGATTCTAGAGAATACTACCAATCAACTTGTTGGAATCAATAGCATTTCCTTTTGAATCATCCTCTTGCCTCAATCTAATTACCTTGTTCTACACCGTGTTCGTCAGGTGGTGGATAATAACCAGAAAGAGATACAGGAAGGCGAAGTTTATAATTGCCATTACGACGAACCTTCTCGAGATCGATATAGTACTGCTTTACTAACCTACATTCGAATGGCGGTACGAGGCTAGGGAATATATGCTTTTAAAGGATCCATCGGTAAGCAGCTTTAACAAGGGGATATAATAGATTGTGTGCCGAAAGTTTGTCGAGGGGTCGTTCGACGGCGTACGCGGATCGTGGTTCGATGTAGAATATTTGCTCTTATCAGGGAATATCCTTCATAGAAAAGAATCTCGGTTTCTTTTTGGTTTCAATTTTTTTCCACCCTCCAAGGAATTAAAGGCAGTCGAGGAGGGTAAATCAAGATCAATAATAACGTTGACAATGTTCTTGGATATCGAACTAATTTTAATTTGGATTGCAATTAGTTATAAATATGTTTATATATATCTTAATATTTATTTAAATACCGTTGGTAAGATTTGGAACGATAAGGAAATCTTATGGTGATTAACAATGATTCCAAAAAGAAAGATTTGTTTTTATAGGAAACGTATTTTTTCATTTATCTTTACTTTATGTAACCATAGAGCAGACTGAATAATAGGATTAGCTGCATAACTCAACTATCTATTTAGCTACATCGTTTAATTAGCTACATATTTAAACAAGTCTGGTGCAGGTCGATGTACACTACGAATGATCTCATTTTTCTAAAAACTTACTTCCAATTGGAGAACTTAAGAAATTATCTAATTGTATTTCTTGTCATCCAATACTTCGTATATTGTTATATACTAATTACTTCATTAGAAAATATCGTATTTATTCACTCGATAATTTGTTATTACGTGTAACAGAGTATAACAGCGATTTGATTATATTTTTCAATTAGTGCAGATATAATATAACACTGACATAGCACTCTCCTCAAAATAATAGAGATCTACCATAACCTTTTACAGCTACCGTTATTTAATCATCGGTCCGACATCGCTCGAAACATATGTTCTAAATGTAGGAATATTTACCATGAAATTACTCTACCTTCTGAATATGGTCTTTTGAATTTTGCTTTTTTGGTAATGTCAACGTTCTCTGTACAAAAACTGAATAAATATGAATAAGATTATACCTAAAGATTTTTGCCCCCGTAAGAAAATGAATAAAATTAGATATTTACAAATTAATGTGATCGAAAGCATATGGGTAAGGAGAATAACCAATAGGTGGATTCGAAAGGAGAAAAAGGAATCAAAAAAGTATAAGAAGGTTGAAAACAAGCAAAAAATTTCCCTTTACCATAGTATCGATCAGAAATTATTGGTAACATTGTGAAGAGATAGTCGAGATTACTACCCTCGCGAATATATGAAAAAGAGGGGATAGAACGAAACAGCGCATGCTCGACTCAATGTAACAGATTACAAGCTATCCACAGGAGTTGAAACGCTCGTTCACTTCGTATCGAGTCGTCTCTTGAGCAAAATTCTAGGACTTACAGAAGAGGAAGTACCTAGAGTTATATATTAGTCACCGATTCATTACGATAATGGAAATCATTTTCTTAAACAAGATCCCCTCGTTAGGTAAATTTTATTTGTATATAATATTGTCTAATATTAATTTAAGGATTTGTTTTCATAAAAGTTTTTTCTGTATGTACCGTGCTATAGATAACTATAATTCTGTGTACATATCTATGAGTTTTATTAGAGATACCACATGATATACCATTTTATACAATTTCGTGTTTAATACTACGATATATTGTTTTATAGTATACTATAGAAAATTGTTATTTTTTTATGATTATTTAACACTTTCTTATACACTGTGCAATTTGTCTTGAGTATTTTATCATATAATATTAGACAGAGAAAGTAGAATAATTCGGTTTATTTGGATTAAAGCTTCTTAAAATATTTGGAATGGTAACGTTTGACAGGCTTCTTTTTTAATTACCGGGTTGTTATAAAACTGTGTTTCGATCTATCAATCGCAATGCAATATTAATTATTAATTATTCTCTTACAGGCACTCTTGCAAGGCACAATTATTAATAGAGGGAGATGGCACTATTTTCGCTACTTACTTGGTAAGTTCATTACGTTCTGCTTAAAATTCGCTTATATATTTTCTCTTTTATCGGCTACTTTTGCGAATGGAATTTTCTTTATTCTTTTTAAACGGTAGACGGATTCGATCTGTACGTAAATACATAGACGTATATATGTATATACGTCTTTCTCCGTACTGTGTACTTTCTATGTATTAAAGTCTAATTATGTACATATTTATTTATGTATTTGTCTACAATATAACCTACTATCTATATCTATCTGAGAATCATCAAGGATGTAAATCGAAATAACATCAAAAAGAAAATGAATAGATATATTAAAACGAAAAAGGACATTGAAATTAAAGAAAGAAGGGGATATTGATTAAAATGAAAAAGTATATTTAAATTATAGAAGAAAAGAAACATTGATTAAAATGAATAAAGAAATTTTAATAAAGAAGAATGGAGAATCGCCGGTTATATTCTTCATGTTCTTGGTAAGTGGAATCTTATTCAAATTTTATAACGTCTAACGCAAGGATTCATTTATATTAGATTCTTTTTTCTTTATATAGCATGCTACAGAAAATTGCATAATTTTATATACTTATCTATGAGCTGTATTAGAGACGCTATGTTGTACGCTATTTTGTATTGTTTTGTAATATAATATTGAAAAATTTATAGAGAATAATGTATTATAGAAAACGTATAATTGCTTATTATAATTGCTCGCCGTATTTTACGTTTCTTTATTATTATTTTTCACTATATTTAACATCTAATTCGTCCATAATGTATTATTGCATAATATTAAGTTCTGCATTAAGTCGAGTAGAGAAAGGCGGAGAAAGTCTAATTAGGGTTATGGGAATTAGGATGCTTCTATTTAGACATTTATACGATTTATTCGGCTAATCGTATATTCACCTAATCGTATAGTCAAAATCTTGTTTACTAATTCCGTGATATCATTCCGTGTTTGCTATACCGATGGTACTATACGTTGACGTGTCCAACATACGGATTGATTTGCTTGCTTCATACTAGTTGAACTACTATTTTCAGTTAATTAATTAGAATAGAGATACACGATTGCATTGTAACAAGAAAACTGAGAAACGCACAGACAAGCGGTTTGTCTTCGAGAGACAGGTATCAGTAACCGAACTGATATCGTTTGGTTTCGTGATTCAACTTAGAAGTTTTTGTTTATCAATTATTTTACCTTCCGTTTGCATGATACGAAAGTCCATTTCTGAAAGGTTCAACGGGATTTTGACATTCTTTTCAAATAAGTATGAAATTCTGGACGTTGACACAAATGTTTAAATAAATAATTAGGGCGCCTAGAAGGTATACTAATAATTTAATTGATCGTTTTCAATATTTTCGGAAGATTCTGAAATATTTCTATTAAAAATAATATCTCTAACGGATCGAAATTTTTTAAGGATCAAGATATTTCTTAGTGCCAAGGCGAAAATCATTTAATTGTAACGATGTATTCGGAAGGAGAAATTGAGATATGTTCGATTGTCCACTTTGATATGTCCAAAACCTGTAATAATAATAATTTAGTTAATTAAAATTATTAATAAGAGAGACAGTACTATTTTTCTTAATTTTTCATAAGATCATTAGATTTTGTTTACAAACACTTTGCAGATAAACCTACATAATATCTTTTGTAGCATATACATAGGTGAACGTAATTTTCTTCATTCTTTGCAGACGACAGCGAGATAGCATCCATGCTCATTCGTCGCAGCGCAAAGGAAAACAGACACGGTAATCGTACAAATCAATCATTTTTTGACTTTCCACATAGCGAACTAGCGTCATCTTAAACTTTAAGTCTAGCAGAAAATAAATCAAAATCACTTCTTGCCTGGCAGGAGTTCCTTAGTGCGTAACGTTTAACGGAATTTACTATTCCTTAACTAGTGGTTTATTTAACTCCTCGTACATCTATATACTTTAAATTATCTGACGCATTAAGTTTGACGTTTCCACCTTTGGAAAATGAGGGCAAACCGCAAAGTCACTCAAAAGTTCATTTTTGTTGGCATAATGTGTTGCACCTACGCAACTCATATGCAATCACCCCGAGAACAAAATTATAAATTATTGAAATTTTAGTTTAAAATTATCTCATGTTCCTCGCTCGTTCCGATATTCGTAATGTTTCAGCAAACATAATATCGTTTAAATATTACGATCATGAAAACAATTCATCTGTCGATTATATATTATTTCTAAGTTGAAATGCTATGATCGTTTGTAAAGTAATAATAATTTTCAATTCTTTAAAGTGAAAGGAAAATGATACGAATTCTATATATTTTGATATTTTTCCGTATTTACCATATGTACTCGGCGCCCTTTCGAACGTTAATCAGCAGAAACATGGCATTTCGTCCCGCAAACGTGGTGTATATTATAACATATTACATAATTGTATTTGATTTATACAAATTTATATACATTGACGCACACATTTCTTGCAAAAGAAATCAAAATTCTATTCCATATAATTTTCTACGATACCCATGATAAGTTTTGAAACAATTCAAGTATAAGATTTTGTTGTTGCTCTTAATTTGTCATAAATTTGTTGAAAGATTTATTGCAATTAATTGGTTCGGGAGAAAGTAAGGGCAGAGTAGCAGATCAATTTACATAATATCGGCCCATTTCTTAAACGGCTTTTTAATCTCCAACACTTTCCAAATACATATTTGGTTGCATTTTCTTTATTATTGTTTTTTTTAATATCAATTTTATGTTCACTTACATTGAATTTAGCATTTAATTTCCTTCTGAAGAATAAATTAAATAATAATGAATAAAACTTTTTTTAAATTAAATGAAAGGCAAACATTTTTCAACAGTCGAGTTTACATTTATCGTTTTGCACAGATATATGAAAGTATGTAATTGGTATCAGTTGTTTCATTTGACCGACGTACATCTCATTACTTGTATCTTAATGACATCTTTTGTAGTATTTCAATTTATTTTTTAAGTTTCTTTTTAGTTTCATTTTCATTTATCAACATGTAGACAAATGTGTGAATAAATAGGTATATAAATGTATTAGATTCTAGTATATAGTAAGATATATAGGTATATATATATATATATATATATATATATATATATATATATATATATATATATATATGAATGTATGGATTTGTGTAGATATGTATAGAGTCCGGCTGCCGTGTGAAAAGAATAATTTGAATTGCATTCATGAACACATCAGGCAGAACATATGAGGAAAAATTATTTATCTAAATTATCGGGAAGCAAACTATTAGAGTTCTGACGAACGCACGATAATGGTTCTACGCCTCTCTATTAATAATAGGACTGACTGTGCAATAGTAATTGGCATAATAATGAATTCAGAGATTACAAAATGTATGATTTATTATTGGTATTGAAGTATGGTTTATATTATCGAGGGTATGTTGCTTCAAACGATATAGATGATATAGAATTCATTATCGTGGATGGTTGGTGGGCAATATATTATTCAAGGCCTTTGTCTTCTGTAACTCTTAGGAACATGCTTAAATGACTACACAATAAAGAAATTGTACTTCCTTATAAGGATACAATAAATTCAAGAATGAAATCACAGTTTGTCTTCCGTCTATTTTCTATCCCACTATTTTTCATAAATTGATGAGATATTATGTCATCCCCGATAATTTCATCACAATGTTACAAATAATTTTCTCGATACAACCGTTAAGGAGAAATCCTATTTTTTCTCCTTCTTTACACTTTTTGAATTTTTTTCCCCTTTAATGTTCCTTATCCGTCATTCTACATACGTATATAATTTCTATCGTACTAATTTCTAAGCCTCCAATTTTCGTCCATATTTACTAATTCATATTTATTTATTGTTTGTGAAGTGAATGTTGACATTACGAGGAAATGAGAATTTTGAATATCGTATTTAGAAGGTATTGTAATCTCAATTTCACAGAAAAATTATCCTTCTCCAATAGTTATAACTTAGACTTTGAGCGATGTCGGTCGCTTGATTGAATAACAGTACCAAGAAAACAATATAATAAATCGTTACTGTGCTGGGCGAAGTATTACGTAAATGTTTGTTATATTTGCGCTCATTTGAGTAATAACGTCATTCGGATAACGGATTCGCAAAATAAAAATATTGTGTTAATAGAAATATAATAACATAGCAGCTATACTCCATTATACGTAATAAGAAATAAACGATTTAAGAAATATAATACTTTCCAAGAAACTAATCGGTTTAAAACATAATATACTAAATATTTGATGACTAGAAGTAGGAGTGAATCACTTGCTTAACTTTCCATATCGAGAAAGAATTTTTTGGAAAGTGTACTCTTTCTTATAAAAGCATTTAATCAGTGACGTGGTCCATTGCACTGCAAAAGAGCTAATCGGGTAATGAAATGATGCATGCAAATGGTTAATTGAGATACACAGCTAATTGTATCGTCTAACTATGTTTGGCTTGCTGAGGAGATGAGAAATGAAAAAATTCCTTTCTCATTTTCGACCAAACTAGAGAAAAGGTGTACGCACACACGCTCGCAATATCGCGCATTCATTACCGCGTACTTGAACTAGCTTATATTAATAAGCTCACAAGAATACGCGTAGATAGAAGGAGGTAAAAATAAATCGTTCTAACGATAAGTACGGAGAAGCGTATTACGTAGATGCATATCATTAAATTTCAATCAATACTTATTAACAAGAGAATTCGCTCTACGCAGAAACATCAAGATTCCTTCATTTCTGCAATTCGTACATCGTATATTATAAATACTTTTGAAGCACACTTAGTGAAAATTACGATGTACAAGTCAAACATTTCTGATGTTTTTACCACATTGAGTGGTTGTTTATATGTATAATAAGGATAACACGATGACGTAAACGTGATACTATCATTTTTCGTATTATTTAAACGTATTTATTATTATCTCGAAAATCGGTAAATATTTTGATCGTTTCTGCAGGTTTAATCATTTTGAAAGTTTAGCATACGTTAGTTTCATTTCGATTTTTTCTCTGCTCATTCTTCAATCCATGAATAACAATTCTACTCTCATAATTATTTTTATTCTTGATAGTAGTATCTGTTATTTCCATATTATTATTATTATTATTCCCGATAGGTCTCGATGATCCATCCATTCACCTTCCTTCTTACGATACACTGTATTTGGAATTTTCGAGGTCAAATCGAGGTTTGCAAGATCAATATTCGACCACAGTCCAACATCGGTATGAATAAATTTAAATTTATCTGCGAAATCATCAGCGTCGAGATAAAATCTATCGTCTATTAAATCGTCAACAAGCGTGAACTCATAATATTTACCCTCACCTTTCACTCCTTCAGCTCCTGTATCTCCTTTTTCTCCTTCTTCTTCTTCAGCAACATTGACTCACAGATCTTCTTTTTCGTATTCATTTTTAATCGCCCGAATATTTTCCTAATCGTTCCCAATCTCACCATGGAATTAAAATAAATATGATTTTGATATATATAATTTTCTAACTAATAGCTGTCCAAATTTACATTAGTCCTATATCCAAGAACATTGTCAATGATATTGTACATCATCATCCTCCCTACTCGACTGCGTTGAATCCTTTTGAGGGTGGAAGAAGATAGACTCGGCGATGAAACATTGTTTTCTACGAAGAAATATTCTCTCATTATAGAAAATATTCCACCATGATCCCCGATCTGCGTACACCGTCGGACGACGCTCCGACAAACCTTTCGTAACGATATCGATTACATCCTTTATAAGGCTGCTTGGCTTTGGATCCTGTGAAAGGATATAGCCTAGTACCATCGTTCGAACGGAGTTTTGTAAGAAAATATACACGGGACTCGAGAGGGTTCCTCATCATTACCATTAGAAATGTTGCCTTCCTGTTTCCCTTTCTGGTTATTAACGATCGCCTCTCGTACATGGTATAGAAGAAGATATAATGGTTAAATTCGACACCAGGACGTTTCAAAAGAAAATGCCTTGCTCCTGATTCAAGCACGTTATTTTATAGTATTTCCTAGAAGCACTAGAAAAGTTGTCGAAGACGTTGATAATCTCAGATAATACAATATCACCGACCGAAAACATGTAATTCAATGTGTACCCTTTATGCATCAGATATATGGCTATGTATTTTTTTTTTTTTAAATTCGATCTATAACGTAAAGCATCAATTAACTGTCTATGAATTGTTACGAAAAACTGAAAATTTTTAAGGACGAAATGACAAAAAGAATCCGGAAACAAAATATTTTAAGCGTAAGACATTTTTGGCCAGCGCTTGATAAATGGGAATTAGAAATGTGTATAATAACGTTCACTTCTATCAGGAGAAAAAAATTAATTCCTTTTTCTTTAATATTAATCCTTGATAGGGAGCGATCAGTAAAACGCAGCAGAAGCGCTTCACCGATACGTAGTCACGTAGTATGGATTATTCCATATGGTAATTGAAATGAAAGAATAAAAGGAACTTGAATTAAGTGGGATTGGACAACACTTCAGTTTTTTCCCACTCATACCCTTTCGCGGAACTTTCGGCTCTTTCTCACGGGGAATAAGAAGTATGGATTGACATGCATAAAGCGTATTTTTAAGATATACACAAAAAGATGAAACTAAATTATGAAAAAAAATTATGTAAACATTCGATATAATTAAAGAAGGAGAAGTGTTGAATTCTACATTTCAAACTGTTTGTAATAATATTCGCGGTATATACTTAAAGAATGTTCGTAAGATTTAATGTGCATTTTTCGTAAATATTGAAATTGGGACGAAGTTATTGCTGCGTAGAGTGTATTATACTGTTGATACGTATTGGTAGGGTTTCATGATAATGGGTGTATGTAATACATGATCTTGTCCTTATTGTCAACTACCTTCATTTGAACAATTTGTTATTATATCTCTCCATCTGGTGCGCGCTTATCTGCGACAGTTCAAGAAGCCGGGTCGAGTGCGCGATCCTGTGTGCATGTGTACGTACGACTCCTATTTTATTTTTATAACAAGGAAAGTATTTTATCACTTGTTTTCCTCTCATCAAACCAACCAGACGATTGGAGGATACGATTAGCTGTATACTTCACTTGCCTATTTAGATTTATCATTCGATAATGCTGTTACTTATCTCCCAGAGCAATTAACTATTTTCGTAGAAACAAATCCATTTCAAACGTAATATACGAAATATTAAGTAAGTAGAAATATAATGGGACTATGGTTTTGCATTCTCCAATAGGGAGTACATTTCTAGGAAAATGTACGTGTTCATATAGGAGAGTAAGGTCAGTCGTGATACATCGATGTGCGAAAGACTTAACGAGGTAATTGAATAATATAGCTAAATAGATAATTGGATTATACCGCTAATCGTGTTATCGAATATTCTGCTTGGTTTAATGAGATAATTACCATGGAATAAATATCCTCCTGGTTTTTCAAAAAAGAGAAGAAGTGCATGCAGACTCGCGCACTGATTGCCGCCCACTTTACTGGCACCCTTCAGCGCGCACGTTTATGGAGAGAGAGATAATAATAAATCGTTTAATATGATGGTGCTTGACGATAGGTATGAGAGAAGGTATTACGTACGTGTAGATCCTCAAATCCCGATCAATACCAGTTAACAAAAGAATCCGCTCTACCTAGCCAATTAAATCGTTTAAATTCCTATAATACTGAAAATTCGGTTATATTAAAGTATATATATCAGGTATATTAAATATTATGAATATATTTGGACAATTTGTCGAGAATATTTTGACAGACGATTTAGAACAACATCAAACTCAACATTTCTTCTGTTCTCAAGTATGTTGAATGATTATTTAAATTGATAGGCTGATCTAAACGTGGACTTAATATTTCATGTATATTTTCATGCATTTGATTCTATTCTATGAATTTTTTAATCGTCTCGGCAGCTTTAATCCTATTGCAAGATAGACAGCGCTCAGATTCATTTCGAGACTTCATTGATGAAGATCCCGCTTTCATGGTCGGACGACCCTTGATGGAACTTTTTCGCATGCAATCGATTGTGTCCCCTAGCTAAAATCCATTTCGATCCTTTGAGAAAGGCATATTCCGTCTCTTCGTAACATCATTCGAATGAAGCATTCTAAAACAGCGTCATATGAATCTGGTCCATGTTCGTATTCACTGCCTTTACAAATTTTGTCTCCTTCTTCTTCCAGCTTTATTTCAGTCACGTAAGAAACCGTATATGGATCTTTACTGATAATTTAAGGACAATGGCGATCCATCAGAAAGAAATGCTTTGCCTTTAAATCTGTCACGTCGGTTTATAGTATTTCCAGGAAGCACTAAAAAAGTTTCGGAAGACGTTGACAATCTAAAATAGTACAATACCGCCGACCGAAAATATGCGAATGAATATGTGCTTTCCAAGCAGGAGATGTGTCTATATTCTATTTTTCTTCCCTTCCTATTTTTAAATTGGAGCTATAACTTAGGGCCGATGAATTGCTACAAAAGCCTGAAAATGTTAAAGCACGATTAGTTACTTCTCATAGTGATCAATTTTCCTATCATATAATTTTTATTAAGACAAAAGGAAATCGGAAAAAAATACTTTTGCGTGAATAACATTTTTAGCCATCGTATTTCTGAAGGGAATCAGAAATGTGTATATTAAAGTGCACAAGATATTTTCATTATGAGAGAATATCAATAAGAAAATTAATTTTTTCTATTTCAATATTTATCCTTACTAGAGAGCGATCAATAAAAATGAATCAGAAGCATTTATTTCAATATGTATTTGTGCAATATGGATTAATTCATATGGTAGTTAAAAAGGGACGGTAATAATGTGTCGAATTAAAAGTGATTGTTAGAGAAGTTTATTTGCTCTTAATTAATTTAATTTTCGAGCTTTCCGTCCGTGAAAGCAATCAATACGTAAAAACCTGTCTTGGCGGCGCATTCTCGGACGTTAGCTATCAGCAAATCGATGGCAATTTGTTGCGCAAACGCACTTCTACAATTCACATCATATTATGTATCAGAAATTTGAAATGAACTATAGTGTTAACATGATATTTAATTTACATAACGTTCAGGAACGTCTACAAATTTACATATCATTGTAATAAAATCAAAATTTTATCCCTTATTATTTTCTACCTTATCTATGCTACGATATCTTATTAATTTGGCCATTCTTGATTTTCTTTATTCTGCTATTTCATTAGAAAAATCCAGGGAAACATGCATTTCTCAAAAATTGCGTCCCAATCACTCGACCCTACCAAATGATTTACTAACTCTGTCCTTCTTTCGGAGGGGCGATTCGTGACAGAGAAGAAGGTAATAGTGGGAAGCGATGAACTATGACGAAAGATTTTCTCTGTATATATGTATTTTACTATTGTGCGATTATGGCAATGAACTCTTTGATACCTTGAGCAATATGTATTTGTTAACAAGAAAGAAAGGTAATATTTGGAGAAAATGTTTTAAAGGAGTATGGAAGTAGATATAACTTGAGACGAGAAAATTTTTTACGACAGAAGATTTTGGAATGAGAATTACATAGTACGAAAATTGTAATATCATTAATATCTGTTAATATTAGAATACTATTTTTAAGCATAACCTGGAGTATGAAAAGAAGAAACATTACAAATATCGTATACCAATTAACGAATAATTTTGTAGCAATCGATGCAAAGTAACTTTAATAATTGCAATAATTACTATTATGGGAATTATCATGGCAATAACTATTAACAATAATTAATTATATTAGAAGTAATTAGAGTTTTACGCGATTATATTCCCTTAAAGACAGACGAATAATTGTCAATTTCATTGGAAGTTTCCAAGACTCATGAGATGATTTCTCCTTTACATAGAGTACATATAAATATAACTACGTAACTACAGAAAGGTGGCAATTTATCGTCCCCGTGCGTTCTAGCTAGAGAATTAAAATGTAGGAAGCTTGGTCTTCTAACGTGATGACGTGTGATTAATTTCTGGAGGTCATTCCTTCAGTGGTTTTAGAACCAGTAACAGCAATCGAGTTGCCATATGCGAAATAATCTCTAACTGTATATACTTCGTACGTCCCTAAGAATGTCTTACAAATAATCCAAACGGCGAAATCAATTTCAACAGTCATAATAGTCATTCGTTTATTACATCAATATCCTTTAAATTTTGTTGTAGCCATTCGTATAAGATCTATTATAAAATTTCATTTCTATATTATAAAAATATCATTTAGAAGGCATTTAAAAGGCACCATTTGTTTTATGTTCGGTAATTATACAATTAAAACGATCGAATGACTTTGATCAGTCCTAACCAATCTACGAAATTGGACCTATTATAGAGATATAGGGAATAAATTAAAGGTGAAAGCAATTCCAATAGGCAACATTTATTGCGAAGAATCTGAATTTACCAATACCTAAATTACAATACATTCAAAGAAGATACAGGCATTTCAAGTTTATTAATCAACGAGCAATGGCTGCTTACATTTTCCAAATGCTTCTTGAAACGATCGTCTGTTCTCACAGTCCAATGTGCTACATTATAAAAGATGACGTTCATATAGAAAATTGGACGAGATACGTGAAAAGTTAGTTATATCAGATCTCTTCGTACCTCGTTTATTAAAATCCACTATTCAAGTGGAAGGTTGCTATTGTAATAGCTGATCAATGGCGACACGTTATTTCCACATACCAGATGAATAGGTGCATTTCTCGTCAAATTGACTGGAATACCATCCGGAGGATTTGTGATGGTTCAAATTCAAATAGCACATCCTCCCTGAAAAAATTCAAAACATTCTTATAAAATATACCTATGGTACAGATTTCACATTCCACATTATATTTCAGAATAAAAAATTTATATCTAATCTCTAAAATAACTAATGATTCCATAAACAAAGCATTGATTGATTTACCATTTAAATATTAGAGTAAACAGGAAAACGTTTTTAAACCTTAATCTGGTTGATGGTCGGACATTTCTACTATCCACGTAGGATGTATCGTCGGATGTACGGAAGAAGAGGAGGTGCCATTTTAAATATTTTTCACTTCGGATGTCGAATATTTAAGTGTCACGGTGGCCGTAGTTGAAATTCGTGTATCTTTTTTGAAATGTATTACAATCTAGGTATTGCTAAATTCGGATCATTCGCAATAAATATTGCCTATTGGAAAAACGTTTCCCTTTAAGTCGTTTCGGCCATCCCTAAAATAAGTAAGAATTCGTAGATTAGTTTTGACCTACGAAAGATATTCAATTATTCATCTAAGTTGTGTAGTTATCAAGGATGAATCGTAGTACATCCTTTTAAGTGATATAAAGTACTTTGATAATGCAACAAATAATTATTAAGATGATATTCATTAGGAAATTCAGTTTCATTTCTTTAACGTATAATGGAAATTTTATAATAAATTATATACTAATGATTACTGATAACTTTATCTTATATTGATAACATAAACAAAAGACTCGTGAGATATAAGATATTGTTTCCGCCGGTTGAACTATTTGTATAATTACCTTTCGTGATGTATGATGTATAAAAGTAGCAAAAATATATCGTAAGGCACTATCTGGCGTATTGCCAGTTTCACAGCCACCGAAGAAATGACCAACGGTTTTATCGCTCGTCCTCTGATATCAGGTATTCATCCTTCGCACCCCACCGACGCATTGGGCGTTGCCATTGCGACCGAGAAGGCGCCCTCTGCAAAGGTTTATTACGTTCCACGTAGATTAATCAATATTTCCTATTACACGTTTCAACGTTCCGGAAAGGTCGTAAGCAGCGAGTTCTCCATTGACCTCTGTTAACTGGATGTGTCATCATCCTTTTTCTACTATGCCCTTCTTTCGCTTCTTCTCATTCCTTACTCAGTTTACAACTTGAAGCTAAAAATCTACTAAAGAATTTTAAAAATTGGCAAATAATGTTCTTCCCGTTTTTGTCGTTAAAAGTTTATATAAATAAGAATTAATTTTGAGCAAAGAATACTGTTTGACAATGTTTTTTATTATATTACCTTTTATTGTTTTTTTATTATTTAAGCTAACAAGTATCTCTCTTTCTTTATTATACAGTTGCAATGATATGGATTCAAAGGAAACCGTTCGTCATATCTATCTTTTTTTCGTAATATCATCTTCTTCTTTTTTTAGTATTTTGTAGTTCCACTTCATGTTTTACGTATTTGAATACGATTTATGGAGACAAATCGAAATTTTCCATTACGCGGTCGAACGAGCCGAAAAGGCCAAAAACGATTTGAGTGAGTGGGAACGAGTTTCTCGATAAATCCCTTTAAATTCGTCATACTAGAACTGATCCTTTTTCAATACCGTATGAAATAAACCATATTGCACAGATACATATTGAAATAAACGCTTCTGTTTCACGTTTCTTGATCGCTCTCTACCAAGGAAAAATATTGAGTGAAAAGAAATTAATTTTTTTGTTAATAAAATTATCTTGTGAACGTTATGATACACATTTTTAATTTCATCTATAAAACGACGGCGAAAAATGTTGTCTATGCAAAAAATATATATTTTCCGATTTCTTATCGTCACAATAAAAATTGCATAATAGGCGAGATGATCAGACTGAGCAGTATCCAGTTGTTCTTTAAAATTATCAGTTTTTTGTTACAGTTCATCGGCAATGACATGATGCTTTATGTTATAGGACCTTTTCAAAGAAAGGAAACGGAAATGTACATCCATATATCTCGTGTATAGAGAACGCATATCGAATTACATGTTATCAGTCGATTGTATTGCATTATCTAAGATTATCAGTCCTCCAAAAGTGTTTTAGTGCTTCCTGGGGATACAATAAATCAACATGTTGCATCCAATAGCAAGGCATTTCGTTTTTAAGCATAGTTCTTGTATTTAAGCGATCCGTAAGAACACGATACATACCGTGTTCAATATGTGATCGAAAATACCCAGGAACAAGAAAACGTAGTCAAAATTAGTAATGGCTGGGACGACGAACTTTGATGAGACTTACATTGCTCCGTTTTACAAAGCTACATTCGAATGGCGGCAGGAGGAGACGGAATATATCTTATTGAAAGGATCGAATGGTAAGCGGCTTTAGCTAGAGCATATCATCGAGTGTGTTGAGATAGATTTGTCGATGGACTATTCGACGTTGCAAACGGATTATGGATTAAAGTGGAATTGAAATGGAACTCAAACAGGTTTATCTTTGAAAACGATTAAATCTGCATGTACGATCAAAAGATTCATTGTTTTTCGATATAATAGTGTTAGCGCGGGGACACTTTTAAATTATGCGTTTAATATTCGTTGAACGTTTATGTCACCCTGTCATCGTTATACTCATTTAAATAATTATTTAAACTATTTATGAACTAATTATTAAACTGATTATCACACTGAGTTAAAATAATTGTTTAATATTACTATACAGGGAGGAAACGTTTAATTCAATGTTCCAAATTGGTTATCATAATATTCACAATATTTAATATACATCTTCGGTTATATAGGAATTTTGACCAATTAATTTGCTGGTTTGCTCGAATCCTCTTCTGCAATATTAATCCGAGGTGTAATGATTTGCAGGTGCGTAACACGTTCCCTCATTATTATCGTCATGTCCCTTCATATCGAACGTATTATTCTTGTCCCTCTCCATCTGCTTGTATACCTTTGCGCATGCTTGGGCTTATTCAAGTTAAGGGAATGAGTGTACGATCCTAAGGGCGTGTGCGCGTATAACTCCTCTCGTATCCCGAAAATAAGACAGGTATTTTTGCATTTGTATTCTTCTCATCAAGCGAAGCAAACGTTTGGATAATAAGATTACTTGGATGCAAAATTTAGTTACCCTGTTAGATCTTTTGCAGAGCTATGTACCGCGTCACTGATTAAGTTTTTACGAAGTCACGTCTACATTTTCTTAAAAATTTACTCCCGATTGGAGAAATTTAAAAAATTATCAAATTATACTTCTAGTTATTCAATACTCCGTACACTGCGTTCTTTATTAATTAATTCCAAGCAAAATATTATATTTCTGCAATCGTTTATTTCTCGTTACGTACAACAGAGTATAAAGCGATTTTATTATATTCCTAGTAACATGATATTTGTATTTTCCGAATATATTATCCGAATGTTTTGATTTCTCAATAAGCGCCTATATAATATAACATTGACATCATAATTTTTACCAATATGATGGTGATTCATAATTAATATTATTATTATTTTTATATGAAAACATATGTTGTATATGTTGTAGAAAGATGGCCTATTTATGAAATTATATATCTTTCTACAAACAGGTTCTTAAATTCTACTGTCTACGTAATGCCTACACATTTCCTTACGAAAAATATATATGTATGAATAATTAAGTACCAACAAAAATTCCCGCCCCGAAAAGGAGATATGAAAAATTACATTTTTACAATATATAATGATTGAAAGTAATAGGGGAAATCAAAAACAGAAAAAAGGATAAAGTCTAAAAGAAATCTCCCTTTACGGTATTAACGATTCGAAATTATAGATAACATTTCGAAGGGATTACTAGGGATGATATCCTGGTTAGTATATGGAAACTAATGAGTGGAAACAGTGCACGCTCCACTAACTAAATAGTTGTCTACCTACCTGCGGTAATTGATTTACCCGTTTGTTGGGAATGGAGTTGTCCTTCAAGCAAGTTTGTAGGATTTTCTGAAGAGGTATGATCCAGAATAATATATAAGCTACCAATTATTCAGGATAATGGAAATTATATATATCATTTTAGACAAGACGCTCTAAGATAGATAAAGCATATTTGAATTTTACGCCGTTTAATATTATCGCAAGAATTTATTTTCATAAGATTTTTTTTTATTTACCATGTTATAGACAATCGCATAATTCTGTATAGATATCTATGAGTTATATTCGTGACGCTACATTAGATTATAACATTTCGTTTTTAATACTAGGTTATACTGTTTTAAAATATATTTTAAAACATACTAAAAAAGAAAGTTGTATAGATTTTTATTATTATTTTACACTATATTTTACACTGTGCAATTCCTCTTTGGTATATTATTGTATAAGATTGAACAGAAAAGAAAGTATAAATAGAGTTACTGGATTCATGCTATTTTTGTTTAGATATTTATATAATTTAATCCTATAATAACATATAGAGCTGTTGTGCAGCTGTTGAATATTCCATGATATTTTTCCGTGATTGCTATCCCTATGATACTACTTATTGACGAGACCAACATACTGGTTGATTTGCGTGCTTGATACAAGATGAGTTACCTCTTTGTGTTAATCGATTAGAATAGAGATACACGTTCCAATTATAACAAGAGACCGGAAAAAACGAACGGACAAACGATTTGTCTTCGAAGGACATATATCGATACCCGAACCGATATCTTTTGGAATTATTCTCGAATCTAGTAGTTTACGTTTTTCACTTATTCTACCTTCCGTTTGCATTATCCGAAAATCCATTTCTGAAAGTTTTTGACATTTTTTCTGTTAAGTATAAAATTTTGAATGTTGACTCAAATGTTTAAATAAATAATTAGGACGTTAATAAAGTACATGATAGATTAATTGAACATTTTGATCGAATGTTCGTATGTTTGATATGTCCTGTTAACATTATCGTTATTGGCATTATCTTTCAAGTAATGAAGCTTCAGGGAATAATTAATAAGACCGGTCAATCGAAATAATAATATTGATATTTCTCTATATCCGAATATATATATATATGTACCTATTTATAATTTCTTGTTCGTGAATTATTGTGATGATCGTTCCTTGTCACGTAGTTAATGTTTCATACGATCGAATCAACGAGGGAAATATAAAAATTTGCTTAAAGAGAAATAGATGGATTTGTGCTTCATTGCTTGCTATGCAGTTCTCTTTTACTACCAAAAATGTCTTGAATAAATCTAAATCTGGTAGAGAATAATAATGTTTTACTTTAAAGAAATAAAAAGGGTAGAAAAAATGTAAAGTGTTAATTTGGTATTTTCTTTCATTCCTAGAATAGAGTTTCGATGCGGTCTCACTACAAACATTGCTAGAAGTTGATGTTCCTTATATACGCGTCGACAAGGGTCGACGCAAAATTCAAGGTACCATTAAAGAGAAATATCAATGGGAATTTAAAGAGAGAGAAATATTAAAGGAATATTAAAACTACTAGGTGCATCTATTGTTGGCAAACTGCTGTAAGTAATTTTTTATTTTCTTGATTAGCGACGAATAATAATTATAATGATAAAATGTGCGAAAATTCCGCTTTAAATTTCTAATTTGATCGTATTATAGTCTTATTGCTATGGAGAGAATAACCATAGCGATTGGATTCCCAAAGATATTGGTTTCATAATCCCATATCTTGTTACATAGAACCGGAGAACTGAACTTTTTCTAATGATACATACATACCTGTATTATTACGGAAACACAGTAAGATATTTGCGATATTTAATAAAAAGACCTTGGAATGTTAACATCTAACAGTCTCTTATTTTAATTAATTATCTATTAAGTTAATTAATTACAAAAGAGTATTTCATCCGATCGATAGTGATATGATATTACGGTTTAAAAGTTATCATGGATCTCATCTTCCAAAATATTTAACAGTAATAATTTGCTTGAAAACATGTATTCATAGAGAGAGATACAACTATCTTAGCTAGTTCATTACATTTTTTTGCAATTACTTTAGAGAAAAACTTACATAATGATTGGTTTTATATACACGTACGTGAATGTAATTTTATTCATTCTTTGCAGGCGACAGTGAGCTAATTTAACAGCGATAGCTTCGATGTTTATTCGTCGGAGTACAAAGGAGAACTGATCCGCTAACCGTTCCAAACAATCATTTGTTGACTTCACACGTTGCCAACGACCGCCGTATTTCAAAATTTAAGTCTAGTAGAAAATAATTGAAAATTATTTGTTGCTTCGGAGGTTTTCCCTGGCGTGCAACGTTTAATGTAATTTACTATTGCTTATACCGTTGGTCGTTTAACTCCTCGTGAATCTATATCGTTTACACGAATTTAAAATTATCAAACAAATTAAGTTTGAAATTTTCACTTTTATAAAGTGAAGGCAATCGTCAAAGCCATTCAAAAGTTCGTTTTTGTCGACATTAGATGCAGCGACGCAACTCAGATGCTACTACCGCGAGATCAAATTATAAAATCGATCTGCAAATTAAATGATACAGCTAAATACCTAATCGTATTATCGTATTGTCTGCTTAGTTTAATGAGATAAAGACACATGAAAAAATTTTCTTCTTTCTTCTTTTCATAGTAAGGGAGGAGATGTAAGCACGCACGCCCACGGGACCGCGCACGTATTACCGCCTACATGACCTAACAGGCATGCGTGCGCACAATGATCACGGGTATGGAGGATCACGGTATGAATGGTTCAATAACACGGTACCTGACGATACATATGGAAGAACGTAATGTGTACGTGCATTTTCATTAAATCCCAGTCAAAATTCGTGTCGCGTAATAAATTAATTCGTCCAAACACCTATATTTCTGAAATACATTCATTATATATTATTTTTATGTACATGAATATTCTGACAAGCAATTTGGAACATTGAATCAATCATTTCCTCTCTTTTTCTATTTTTTACTTTTCATAATTAGTTAAACTGATGCTACAACGATGACATGATGATGTAAATGTATGGTGAATATTTAACGCATTAATTTTTTATTACCTCAAAAAACGGTAAATCTTTTTATCGTACATGAAGATTTAATCATTTTCAATGATAAACCTGTCTGACATTTCAATTCCACTTTAATCCATATTCCGTTAACATCGACGAACAACCCTTCGACAAATCTCTCCAACCATTCTTGATTATTTCCTCTAACTTATACTGCTAACTTTGGATTCTTTCAATAATGTATTTTCCGTCTCCTAGTGCAACGAATTGCACTATTGCATTCGAATGTAAAACGGCGCAATATTAATCTCGTCAAAGATCGTCGTCACCATCATTATAAACCTTTTGTCTTCTTCTTCCTCTTCCCACTGGTTAATCTCGATTACATGATGAAGACGGTATGGAGCACAATACTACGGATCACGTAAAGACAAGGACAATATTTGGAAAGGAAACGCTTTCTTATCAAACCCACCACAATGATTGATAGTATCATCAACGAAGAAGCTCTAAAAATGTTTCGGAAGTCGTTGATAATATTAGGTAATAGAATACCGCCAATCGATACTATGTTATTCAGTGTCCGCGCATAAGATATATGGATATATATCTTTCTTTTCTTCCTTTTTTTAAATTCGAGCTATAATATAAGGCGTTATGTCGCCTCCGAAGAATTGTAACAAAAAATTGAAAATGTTAAAGCACAACGTTTTGGATCCCCGACATATTCGAAAGTCAATTGCTTGACATTCCAAGATAGATGAAGATCTTTTTGACGAAGGCTTCTTCGAAACTATTTTCTTACAAATGTATTTGTTCATGCTGATCAATTCACATGTGTACATCTCATGCTGATCAATTCACCCTCGATGTTATTTCTATTATGACCAACAAAAATATTCCTTACATAAACAAGTTCATTAGCCGATTTGGTCAGATAGAAATCACAAATATGTATATGACTGATCCACAAGTCGTTTTCAAACAGAATATTAATAAAAGAATTAATTTTGTTTTATGGAATGTGAATCTTTGGTAGGGAGAGATCAATCAAAACATTCGTCTCTATATTCGGTTATGCAATGTGGATTATTTTATAGATGGTAGTTAAAAAGAAATCGTAATAATATGACGAATTAAAAGGGATTCATCGAGATATTCATTTCTTTCCAATCCATATACTTCTCGTTCGTTTCTGTCCTTTCAGCCGCGAAATAGGAAACTTTAATTGACCCAAGTAAAGCGCATTGAAAAGAAATTCGTAAAAGAGAAGAAAATGATATACCGGAAAAGAAAAACATGAGTATGGCGAAAGATTTTCTCTGAATCCATACTTTTTAATATTGCGTAAAAAGCAAAACAAATGATATTTTCGAGAGATGAAATAAAATTAGAATTTAATTCTTATTGATAGTTATTTTAAAGGATATATGTAAGAAAATAGATAATTGTCAATTGTCAGCATTTTTTAGTTAATTTTCAATCGAAATCTGTAAAGAAAAAATGGCAGAAAGAGAAAATGGAAAAAAGCAATTTGTCGAATTAAAATGGTTTAGTCGAAAAATTCATTTCCCCCAACTGATACTCCTTTGGCCTTTTCAGTTTGTTCGGTCGCGTAATAGGAAACTTTAATTGAGCTGTGTATAGCGTATTGAAATAAAATACGTAAAAGGGAAGAAGATGGTATAGCGAAAAAAAAAAGAACGATGAATATTGCGAAAGGTTTTCTCTGAATCCATATTTTTAAAAATTGCATAATGTAGCAAAAAAATGATATCTTCGAAAGATGAAAAAACTGAGAATATAATTCTTATTGATAGTCATTAATAGGCATACAAATTAGAAAAAAATTGTCAATCGTCAATATTGTTCAGTTAATCTCAAACTGTAAACCGTAAAGAAGAAAAGAAAAAAAAAAGAAAAATAAAATAGAAAAGTAATATGTCGAATTAGAAGAGATTATTAGAGGAGTTTATTTCCTATTAATTAATTTCATTTTTGATCTTTCCGTCCGTGAGAGCAATTAATGCGCGACAAACGTAATAACGCTTTCTGCTTTGCGCACTTTCACACGTAAGCTCTCAACATATCAATACTTTATCGCGCAAACGTAGTCCTACGACTCGCATCATATAATATATCATAACTTCAAAACCAAATAATACATTATAACGATGCTTAATTTATATGAATTTGTAGATATCGCAGAACATATTTTCTTATAAAAAGACCAAAATTGTATCACTAATAATTTTCTATCAGATCTACGATAAATTTTGAAGCCATACTTTTCCAACATTTTCGTCCCTATCATTATCTATGAGATCTCCCGGTTTTCTTGTTAGATGATATCACTATCACTACTGTTGTTTTCATCCAGATTTACTTTTATACTTAAATGCCGAAGCAATCGATGCTGTGTTTATCCAGTCGTAAGGTATTATCATTATTTAATATAAAATTTATATCATAGGCATGTTTTGTAATAATTTATTGACTTTTTATACAGATTTTACAAAGTCGGCGAGGATGTTTCTATTGATAATTGAATTCATTTCAAATCTTCCACGTGATATGAAACCCAAATTGGCGAGAAAAGCACGTAATTACCCGGTGTATGGAGACAACGTGACGCCATTGCTAACGCATTATTATAGCAATCATTGATCTTGATATTAGATTTAATAAACGAGGTACGAAGAGATCGGATATGAATAACTCGTTACGTATCTTATCCAAACTTCCATATTAATTCCAATTCCTGCTGGGTCCAATTGTCTACTTGGTCTGATACGAGGAAAGCAAATGAAAGAATGCTCTCTTTATTATCCAAATAAGAGAGGATTCGATCGTACAAACGTTCACAGGACGGCGCACTCAATCCCAGCCACTTCAACTGATGCACATAAGCGCGCACTAGAGCATACACAGATGGAGAGATATAACAACGAAGGGTTCCAAACGAAGGTACTTCACGATACGTGCGGGAGCACGTACATACATACACTATCACTAAATCTCTATCAAGAGGTTTCAACATGGTAATTCGTGCTACGCAACAATTACTTCGAACAAATTTCCATACCTATGAAAAACGCACATTAAATATTACGAATATTTTTTAAGTACATGTCGTGATCATTAAGACAAACAATTTGAAACGTAGAATTCAACACTTCTCCTTTAATTCTATCGAATGGTTACTTCAGTTAAATTGAAGGAATAACGATGACGCAAACGTGGACTTTCTACTTCACGTATAATATAAAAGTATTCCCCTGCTAATTATTACTTCCAAAAACAATGAATCTTTTGATCGTCCCTGTATGTTAAATTATTTTGTATGATAAATCTCCCTCAATTTCATTCCAATTGTCCTTTGATCCATGTACCGCTTGAAACGTTGGACGGCCCATCGACAAATCTTTCCGAGTACAATCTCATATATCCTCTAGCTAAAGCCGCTTACGTTTGGATCCTTTGATAAAATCCCATTTTCTCGTACCACTGTTCCAAGTTTTACAAAACTGCGCCACATTGGTCTTTCCAAACTTCATCGTCAAGCATAAATGTTTCACCTTCTTTTTCCTCTTCCTAGGTATTCTCAATCGCATAATGAACACAGTATCATATCACATAAAGACGAGGACGATGCTGGTAAAGAAAACGATAACTTATAGTACCTCGAAGAAGTATTAAAGATAATTTAAGAATCTTAGATGATACAATTACGCCGATCGATACCATATAATTCATAGTCCGCGCATAAGATATACGCATACGTATTTTTCTTTCTATACTTTCTTTAAATTAGAGCCATAATTCAGGGTGACATCACGGCCAATGAACAGCTACTAAAACCTGAAAATATTAAAGCACCATTAGATTCTTATATTGATCAATTCGCACATGACATAATCTTTATAGTGACAAGGAGAGATCGGAAAGAAAACATTTTTTGCACGAACAACGCTTTTAATCAACGTTTCTTAAGAGCATATCAGTACTGTGCATATTAACGCCCGTAAGATATACGTATTATGAAAAATTATCAAGAAAACCTTTTCATTCGATATTAATCTTTGATACAGAGCAATCAATAAGTACGGGGCAGAAGCGTTTGTTGCAATATTAATTACGCAATGTAGATCAAATGAGTTATTTCAAAAGGTAGTGACGAAAAAGTAAAAACTTGTCGTATTACTAGGGATTGATCGAAAGATTCGTATCCCCTAACTCGTATCCTTTTCGGCCTTTTCGGCACTTTCGACTACGTAATAGGAAATGTGCTCTGATCTTCAAATGAAACACGTAAAAGGAAAACACTGATACTACGAAAATAAAATAAATACGACAAAAGATTTTCTCTGAATTCCTACTTTATATTATCGATCAACAAAGCAGTAATAAAAATTTAATGTTAATCGCATCCTACACGGCATTATGATATGTATTACGATGTTGAGGGTTACGTCAAACACACGTAGGAAGTAAATAGTAATGGAGTATTACAATTGATCGAAATAAAGTTCTATATAATGCGTATTTAAGGAGTATATGCTTGAATTCATAAAAATTGTTCTTTACTAATTCGATACATTACGATGAACTTAAATTCACAAACAATCTACTTCAATGTACATTTTCTTTGAAGAAATTGATCTCTATGAGAAAATCGGCTACTTTCATTTCCGTTTAAAGTTCTCCGTCGGATATAGACCTACTTGGCAAAATTCTAATCCAATCTAGTTTTCAATAAATGAATATAACAATGCAGTATGACGAAAAAGTGATTATCCATTATTAAACCAACCTCTATTGCAACATCGCGTTGCAGTAAATCAACATCAGAAGAGATATGGACATTGAATCTACGAGCAATGGCTGACAATGTTCGTTCTTTGGTTAGATTTTCCAACTGCTTCTTGAAACACTCTTCTGTTTTCACAATCCAATGTACTATATTATAAAAGATGGAATTAATATGGAAGATTGGATAAGATACGTGGCGAGTTATTTATATCCGATCTCTTCGTACCTCGTTTCTTAAAATCCAATATCAAGATCAATGATAGCTATAATAATGCGCTAGCAATGGCGTCACGTTGTCTTTATACACCAGATAATTACGTTCTTCTCTCGTCAACTTGGGTTTCATATCACGCGGAAGATTTTAAATGAATTCAATTATCAATAGAAACAACCTCGCCGACTTTGTAAAATCTGTGTAAATATTCAATAAATAATTATGTTATACATCCATCATATAGATTTTATATTCCATATTACATTTTAGAAAAAAAAATATATCTTATCTCTAAAATATCATACTATTTCATAAACACAGCATGGATCGATTTAGCATTTAAATATAGGAATGGAAAAGAGATAAACGTTTTCATTTCCTAATCTGGTTGACGGTCTGATATTTGTACTATAATATTAGTTTAGATTATTTTCTTTTGAGTATTTCATTTCAGTTCGCTTTACGCAAATCAATCGAAACTTCCTATTTAGCGGTCGAAAGAGCCGAAAAGGGTCTGAAAAGTATGAGTGGGGGGAAAAGAATTTGTCGACCAATCCCATCAGATTCGACGTACTTTTTTCCATTTAACTACGATATGAAGTAATCCATATTGCGCTACGGCATATTGCGACTAACGCTTCTGCTTCGTTTTATCGATCGCTCCCTACCAAGGATTAATATCAAATGCAAAGGAATTAACTTTTTGGTGACGTTTTCTCCTAATAAAAGTATTTCTTGAACGTTATTATACATCCGTTTTGAATTCCCATCCGTCAAACTTAGGCCAACAACATTTTTTACGCAAAAAATATTTCTTTGGCGATCTTTTTTTTCATTTGGTCCTAGAAAATTTTCAGTCTTTCTTTACAGTTCATCGACAGTGACGTGATGTTTGTCGTTACGGGACGAATTTTGAAAAATGAGATGAATTATGTTCCATATATCTCATGCATGGAGAGCACATATCGATTTACTCCTTATCAATCGGTGATACTGCATTAACAAAAATTATGAACCTCTTCCAAAACTTTTCTAGTGCTTCTAGGGAAAACTATCAATCAACGTGATGGAATCAATAGCAAGGCAATTCCTTTTGAAACATTTTCTTGTCTCAAACTTACCGTAATACCTTCTTTTATACCGCGTTCGTCAGGTGATCGATAATAACAAGGAAGGGAAATAGGAAGGCAAGATTTTTAATGGTCATAACGACGAACCTTCTCAAGTCCCATGTATAATGGTTTACCTAACTACGTTCGAACGGTGGTACGAGGCTAGGGAATATATCCTTTCAAAGGATCCTATGGTTAGCAGCTTTATAAGAGTATATAATAGATTGCGTTCTGAAAGGTTTGATGTAGGGTCGTCCGACGGTGGACGCGGCTCGTGCATCAAAGTACAACGTTTGCTCTAATGAGGGATTATCCCTTCATAGTAAATAATATTTCATTGAGGTATCCTTTTGAATTACATCTTCTTCACCCTCGAAGAGATTCAATGCAGTCGAGGAGGGAATATGAAGATCAATAATAACGTTGGTAGTGTTCTTTGATATCGAACTAATGTTAATTTCTATAGCAATTAGTCAGAAAGTTATATACACCGTAATAATATTTATTTCAATCCCATGGGTGAGATTAGGAACGATAAGAAAAATCTTATGGCGATTAACAATGATTTCAAAAAGGAAAATCTGGGAATCAAGGCTGAAGATGAAGAGGAAGTAAAAGGAAGTACAGGAGATGAAGAAGTTGAAGGGGAGGGTAAATATAAGGAGTAAACCCTCGTTTACGATTGAATCGACGTTACATTTTATCTCGACGACGATAATTCCATTGGTAAATTTAGTTCTAATCAAACCGATGTTGGTCTCTGGCCGAACATTGATTTTGTAAAACTGGATTTGAATTCGAAAGTTCCTAAGACGGCGTATCGTAAGGACGAAGTCGAATGGATCATCGAGACATTTCGGGAATAATATTAATAATGTGGAAATAACAGAGAATAATATCGAGAATAGAAACGAATAATAGTTTCGAAAGCTTATTCATGGATTCAGGAATGAGCCCAGAAAAAATCGAAATGAAACCAAGGTAGGTTTAACTTTCAAAATGATTAAACCTGTAGGGACGACCAAAGGATACACCGGTTTTCGATATAATAATGAATAGTTTTAAATCGCATGAGAAATGTTAATTCCACGCTTACGTTACCTTTACATCTTGATTTCATGGGATTAAATTAAGTAAACGTTCAATTAAATTAAAAATAGAAGAAGTGTTGAATTAATTTTCTAAATTGTATGTCATAATATTCACGTCGTGTACTTAAAAGATATTCATAACATTTCATTTATGTTTTGCACAAAAATACGAATTTCCACGAATTTATTTGCTGCGCAGCCAGGATTCTCTCGTTAGTACGTTCTGAAAGGGATTTAATGAAAATGCATAAGCGTATTACGTTCTTCCAAACGTATCGTAGAGTATTAAACGATTTCTTAATATCTCACTCCATGCACGTGTGCTCTTGTGCGGGCTTACACGCGCCAATGCAAGTGTGCAGTAATGGGTACGGGGTCCTGTACGCATTTAGTATATCTCCCGTCTGATTATGAAAATAATAAATATATTTTTTAATTTGTCTGCCCCTTACGAAACCATAGAGCAGATTGAATAATAGGATTTGCTATATAACTCAATTATCTATTCAGCTGCATTTTTTAATTATGAGAACTTGAGAAATTATCTAATCAAATTATTGTCACCCAACATTTCGTATATCATCTTCTATACTAATTAGTTCCTTACAAAATATCGTATTTATTCACTCGTTTATTTCTTATTACGTGTATCAGAGTATAACGCTATATAATGCTATAGGAAGCTTTTCCATGAAATTACTCTACATTCTCAATATGGTTTTTTGAATTTTACTTTTTTGGTATTGTCAACGTTTTCTCTACAAAAGATAAATAAATTTGAATAAGTAAATACATAAAAAATTTCTGCCGCATAAGAAAATGAATAAAATTAGAATTTTACAAAGTAAAATGGTCGAAAGTATAAGGGTAAAGAGAATAAACGATAGGCAGAAAAACTGAATCAGAAATCAGAAAACAGAATCAGAAATGTATAAGAAGCTTGAAAACAAGCAGAAGTTTCCCCTTTACCATAGTATCGATCCAAAAGTATGGGTAATATTGTGAAGAGATAGTCGGGGATGCTACCCTCG
This sequence comes from Vespula germanica, assembly GCA_905340365.1. NCBI lineage: Eukaryota > Metazoa > Arthropoda > Insecta > Hymenoptera > Vespidae > Vespula > Vespula germanica. Next base: position 414,637 of record HG996541.1, read on the forward strand.
CGAATATATGGAAAAGAGGGGGTAGGACGAAACAACGCATGCCCGACTAATTGAAACAGATTACTAGCTATCCGCAGGAGTTGAAACCCTCGTTCATTTCGTATCGAGTCGTCTGTCGAGCAAGTTTCTAAGGGGTCCAGAAGAGGAAACACCCAGAATAATATATAAGTCTCTGATCTATCACGATAATGGAAATCATCTTAAACAAGATCCCTTCGTTAGGTAAATTTTATTTCTATATAATATCATCTAATATTAACTCTAGGATTTATTTTCATAAGATTTTTTCTGCATGTACCGTGCTGTAGATAACTGTATAATTCTGTGTGTACCTATCTATGAGTGATATTAGAGATACCACATTATAGACCATATTATACAATTTCGTGTTTAATAATACGATATATTGTTTTATACGAAAATTGTTAGCTTTTTATTATTATTTAATACTTTCTTTTCCACTGTGCAATTTGACTTGAGTATATTATCGTATAATATTAAACAGAGGAAATAGTATAGTTCGGCTTATTTGAATGAATACTTCGTAAATTATTTGGAATGGTAATATTTGACAGACTTCTTTATTAATAACCGGGTTGTTATAAAACTGTGTTTCGATCTATCAATCGCAATGCAATATTAATTTCTAATTATTCTTTTACAGGCACTCGTGCAAGGCGGAATTATTAATAGCGGGAAATGGCACTATCATCGCTACCTACTTGGTAAGTTCATTACGTCCTCTTTAAAATTAGCTTGTATATTTTCTCTTTTATCTGCTACGTTTGGGAATGAAATTTTCTATATTCTTTTTAGACGGTAGACGGATTCGATGTATACGTAAATACATATATTTATATATATGTTTATATATATATATATATATATATATATATATATATATATATATACGTCTTTCTCCATACTGTGTACTTTCTATGTATTAAAGTCTAATTATGTACATATTTATTTATGTATTTATCTACAAAATGACCTACTATCTATATCTATCTGAGAATCATCAACGACGTAAATCGAAATAACATCAAAAAGAAAATTAATAGATAAATTAAAACGAAAAATGGAATTTAAATTAAAGGAGAAAGAAAACATTCATTAAAATGAAAGAAGAAATCTAAATTAAAGAAGAAATGGAGACATCGAGAAAAGAAGCGAACCTCTATGTATCCGGAAAGTGGATTAATTTTTACGAATTTCATATTTTCATATATTTGTGTGGGATAGATAAATGGAAACTCGATTATTGATAAATATTCGCTGTTTCGGAATATCAAAAAGAGAATTCAAAAGAAACCATAAAACTAAAAGCTCGACGAAATTTGGACCAACTTATGTTTAATCGAGACGATAGCCTGTCCAGAGCGACGAAATTCCAAGAAAGAAAGACGATGAGCATACAAATCGTAATATTTGAAAATTGCCCGCACTATCTCGAATCGGTATTGAGAATCGCCTGTTATATTCTTCATGTTCTTGGTAAGTTGAATCATATTCAAATTTTTTTTCTTTATATAGCATGCTGCAGAAAATTGCATAATTCTATTTACGTATCTATGAGCTGTATTAGAGACGCTATGTTGTACACTATTTTATACTATTTTATAATATACTATAGAAAATTGTATAGTTTCTTATTATAATTTTTCGCCGAACTTACTGTATTTAACGTTTGATTCTGCTCTGACGTATTATTGCATAATACTAAACGGAGGAGAATGTCTAATTAGGGTTGCCGGAATCAGGATACTTCTGTTTAGACGTTTATACGATTTATTCGACTAATCATATATACAACTAATTGTACAGCCAACTCTTGCTAACTAATTCCGTGATATTATTGTGTGTTTGCTATCCCTATGATACTACCTATTGACGAGTCCAACATACTGGTTGATTTGCTCGCTTGATACTAGTTGAGTTACTTTTTTTAGTTAATCGATTAGAATAGAGATACACGATTCCATTCTAACAAGAGAACTGAGAAACGAACGGATAAGTGGCTTGTCTTCGAGGAGATAGGTATCGGTAACCGAAACGATATCGTTTGGTTTTCTGAACGAACCTAGTAGTTTTCGTTTCTTAATTATTCTACCTTCCCTTTGCATGATACGAAATTCCATTGGAGAAAGTTTCAGCGAGATTCTGACATTTTTCTCTGATATGTATGAAAGTCTATATGTTGACTCAAATGTTTAAATAAATAATTAGGTCGCTTAGAAAGTTTATTGATAGATTAATTGAGCACTTTTATATTTTCGGAGGATTCTAATGTATTTCTGTCAAAAATAACATCTCTAACGGATCGAAATTTGTTAAGGATCAAGAGATTTCTTCATGCCAAGGTGAAAATCGTTTAATTGTAGCGATGTATTCGGAAGGGGTTATTAATAGATGTTGGAATATCCACTTTGATATGTCCAAGACCTTTCATAATAATAATTTGCTTAATTACAATTTTTAATAGAGAGAGATAGAACTATTTTTGTTAATTTGTCATAAGATCATTAGATTTTGTTTACTCACAGTTTGCAGATAAGCCTACATAATACCTTTTCTTGTATATACGTACGTGAATATAATTTTCTTCATTTTTTGCAGGCAACAGCGAGAGAGCTTCCATTCCTCGGAGTGCAAAGGAAAACTGACACAGTAACCAATACAGTAATTCAATCATTTTTTGACTTTACACGTAGCGAACGAGCGCCATTTGAAAATTTATATCTAGCAGGAAATAAATTAGTTATTCGTGCTTCGTAGGTGTTCCGTAGCGTGTAACGTTTAACGGAATTTACTATTGCTTCAACAGTGGTTTACTTAACTACTCGTACATCTATATAGTTTAAATGAATTTACAATTATCTGAAGTATGAAGTTCGAAGTTTTCACCTTTAGAAATAGAGGGCGTTATCGTAAAAGCCATTCAAAATTTCTTTTTTTTTGTTATTCCACGCAGCGGCGCGACGCAGATCCAACCACGCCAAGATCAAAATTATAAATTATTGAAATTTTTGTTTAAAATTAACTTATGTTCCTCGCGCAGTCCGATATTCATAATTCGTTAATTTCAATTTTTTTCACTTATTTCCGTTTCGTTAAAAAATTATTTTCATTTACCAATTTATTATATTACTTTTCCATAGTATCATCTACGAATGGTTTTTTTTATTTTCTCGTAAATAATAAGTTAAATAACATCTTTTTTTAAATTAAAGGAAAATCAAACATTTATCAACAGTTGTGTTTACATTTATGTGTCTTGCGCAGATATATGAAAATATGGAATTCGTAGGAGTTGGTTCGCTTTCCCGATAGATAGCTGTTTGCTTCTATCTTAATGACATCTCTTTTATTATTTCAATTTATTTTTCAAGTTTCTCTTTAATTTTGTTTTCATTTATATGCTTAGAGATGTTCAGATAGATATAAATACTTAATCAACGTGTAGACAAATGTGTGAATAAATAGGTATATAAATGTATTAGATTCTAGTATATAGTAAGATATATATGTATATATATACATATATATGAATGTATGCATTTGTGAGTATATGTATAGAATCGGTCTGCCGTGTGAAAAGAATATACAAGATTGCATCAAATTCAATTAATCGGGAACACATCAGGCAAAACACATGACGAAAAATGAAGTATCTAAATTTTCGTTAAGTTAACTTTTACAATTATCTACGCCTCTCTAGCAATAATGGGACTGGCTTTACGAAAGCAATCGGCATAATAACGAATTGAGAGATGAAAAAAATGTAATTATGTTTTATATTATCGAGTGTATGCTGTTTAAAACGATATAGATGATATAGAATTCATTATCGTGACTGGTTGGTTGCTTATATATTATTCTGGGCCTTTCTCTTTTGGATCTCTTAGAAACCTGCTTAAACGACGATAGAATAACCAAATTGTACTCCCTTTCAAAAAATACAATAAACTCAAGGATGAAATCACAGTCTGTATTCGTCTATTTTCTATCCCACTATTTTTCACAAATTGATGAGGTATTATGTCATCCCCGGTAATTTCATCAGAATGTTACAAACACTTTTTATCCATACTATCGTTAAGGAGAAATCTTTTTTCTTTCTTATCCTTCCTTACACATTTTGATTTTTTTCCCTTTAATATACCGTATTCGACATTTTCCATACGCATATATTTTCTATCCTTCTACTTTTCAAGCGTCTAATTTTCGTCGGTATTTACTAATTCATATTTATTTGTCGTTTGTGAAGAGAATGTTGACATTACCAGGAAAGTTGCGTTTTGAATATCGTATTCAGAAAGAATAGTAATCTCAATATCACAGAAAAATTATCTTTCTACAATATTTATAACTTAAACTTTGAGCGATGTCGATCGCTTGATCGAATAACAGTACCAAGAAAACAATATAATAAATCGCTACTATGCTGGGCGAAGTAATACGTAAATGTTTGTTATATTTGCACTCATTTGAGTAATAAGATCATTCGGATAACGGATTCGCAAAATAAAAATATTGTGTTAACAGAAATATAATAACATTGCAGCTATACTCCATTATACGTAATAAGAAATAGACGATTTAAGAAATATAATACTTCCCAAGAAACTAATCGGTTTGAAACATAATATATTAAATATTGGATGACTAGAAGTAGGATTGAATTACTTGTTTAAGTCTTCCTATAAATAGTGAATTTCTGGGAAAATGTACTCCTTCTTATAAATGCATTAAATCCGTGACGTGGTCCATTGCACTGCAAAAGAGCTAATCGGGTAATTAAAGGATGCATGTAATAAGCTAATTGAATTACACAGCTAATTGTATCGTCCAACTCTCTGTTTGGTTTGCTCAGGAGAAGACAAAAGAAAAAATTCCTTTCTTATTTTCGAACATTCGAGACAAGAGGTGTAAGCACACACGCTCGCAATACCGCACATTCATTACCGCCCACTTGAATTAGCTTATTTCAATAAGCTCACAAGAATACGCGTAGATAGAAGGAGGTAATAATAAATCGTAATGACAATAACTACGGGAGAGCGTATAACGTACATACACATCATTAAATCTCAATCAATACATATTAATAAGAGAATTCGTTCTCAGAAAGGATAATTCCAAATTTCTACATTTCTGCAAATTGAACATTAAATATTATGAATATTTGTGCATGTACAAATTCAACTCTTCTGTTTTTATTACATTGAGTGATTGTTTAAACTGATGTAAAAACGATAACATAATTACGTAAACGTGATACTATCGTTTCTCGTATTATTTAAAAGTATTTATTATTATCTCGAAAATCAGTAAATGTTTTTATCGTTTCTGCAGGTTTAATCATTTTGAAAGTTAAACATACCTTAGTTCCATTTCGATTTTTTCTCAGCTCATTCTTCAATCCATGAATACACTTTCGACTCTCATATTCGTTTGTATTCTCGATATTAGTTCTTGTTATTTCCATAATATTATTATCATTATTTACGATAGGTCTCGACGATCCATTCAACTTCGTTCTTACGATACACCGTGTTAGTTATTTTCGAAATCAAATCGAGATTCGCAAAATCAATATTCGGCCAAAGTCCAACATCGATTTGATTAGAATTAAATTTATCTGTGGAATGATCAGCGTCGAGATAAGATCTATCGTCGATTGAATCGTTGAAACTAGCGTGAACACGTAATCTTTACCCTGAACTTCCACATCAATCTATCGATTCGTATCAACTATACCGTTTTTTTCCTCTTCTTCTTGAACATTGACTCACAGATCTTTTTTTTTCGGAATCATTGTTAATCGCCCGAAGATTTTCCTTCTCGTTCCTAATCTCATCCATGGTATTGGAATAAGTATGATTATGATATATATGATTTTCTGACTAATAGCTATCCAAATTAACATCAGTTCGATATGCAAGAACACTGTCAACGTTGAACTCCATTCTCCCTTCTCGACTGGGTTGAGGGTGGCAAAAGATAGATATCCATAAAGATACCGCGATGAAATATACTTTTCTACGAAGAAATATTCTCTCATTACAACGAATATTCCTCCATGATATCCGATCGGCGTCCAACGTCGGACGACCCATCGACAATCGATTACATCCTCTTATAAAACTGCTTACGCTTTGGATCCATTGTGAGGATATATTCCCTAGCCTTGTACCACCGTTCGAACGTAGTTTTGTAAGCCAATATACACGAGACTCGAGAAGCTTCGTCGTCATTACCATTACAAATGTTGCCTTCCTATTTCCCTTTCTGGTTATTATCGATCGCCTCACGAACATGGTATAGAAGAAGCTATTACGGGTAAATTCGAAACCAGGACGTTTCAAAAGGAAATGCCTTGCTACTGATTCGTGCACCTTAATTTATAGTATTTCCTAGAAGCACTAGAAAAGTTTCGAAGACGTTGATAATCTCAGATAATACAATATCACCGAAAAAAAAACATGTAATTCAATGTGTACTTTTTATGCATGCGATGTATGGATGTGTACATTTTCTTTTCTTTTAAATTCGACCTATGACATAAAGCATCACGTCACTGTCTATGAACTGTAACGAAACATTGTAAATTTTTAACGATGAAATGACAAAAAGAAATCGGAAAAAATATTTTAAGTGTAAAAGACATTTTTGGCCAATGCTTGATAGATGTGAATTAAAAATATGTATAATATCGTTCACGAGATATTTTTATTAGGAGAAAATGTCATCAAAAAAATGAATTTCTCTTTATTTAACACTGATCCTTGGTAGAGAGCGACCAATAAAACGCAGCAGAAGCGCTTCAACGATACGCAGTCACGTAATATGGATTATTCCATATGGAAATTGAAAGGAAAGAATAATAGGAAATCGAATTAAGAGGGATTGGTCAACACGTTTTCCCCCACTAATACCCTTTCATGGCACTTTCGGCTGTTTTGCACGAGCAGTAGAAAGTTTTGATTGACTTGCGTAAAGCGTATTCTTAAGAAATACACAAAAAGAAAAAACTACATTACGAAAAAAGAAGTATATAAACGTAACGAATGATTTTTTCTATATCCATATTCTTTGCTACTGCGTAATAAAGAAAGAGAGACGTTTATTAACTTAAATAATAGAAAGAGAATAAAAGGTAATATCACGGAATAAATTTTCAAGCAATATTTCTTCCTCGTGATTAGTAATTATTGATAAATATTTATAATGATAAAAACATGAAAAATGTTAATAGACGAATGTCAGAATTATTTAGTGAATTTCTCATTGTAAATTGTAAAGATTAAGAGGGAGAAAAAGGAGAAAAAAGAAGAAAAGAACAAGAGAAAAAGAGGAAAGTAGTCCATTCAATAAAGCACAATTGAGAAATGTATTTCCTCCCGATCCCCATGACATTTCAGCTCTTTATATCGTGTAATACGTAATATAAATTAACCCCCATAGATTCTATTAACTCTTTACACGGAGCTCCGTCTCGGAAATTAGCTCGACTTGGGGAAGAATTTCGCCTGTAGAATTCATTCTTTCGATTATTTTTGAACAAGTAATATGCAAATAAGTGCCAAACAATCGCCCGATCCTTCATACGACCCAAAGGAAACGTCCAAGCAGCCCAAACGATACGAACAATCTCTTCATTCTCGCTAGACTTTTGTTTATGTTATCGGCATAAGGTAAATATATCAGCAGTCATTGGTAAACAATTTGTTATAAAATTTCAATTCTATATGATGGAAATGAAACTGATTTTCGTGATCACTCCCATCATAATTATTATTTTGTTCCTTCTCGGAGAAGGGACTTTATAGCAGTTAAAAGGGTGTATCCGGATTTACCTTTTTAGGACTGTCCTTTTGAAACGAACAATTGAACGTCTGTCCTAAGTCTTAACTAATCTACGTATTTTAAATTATTTCAGAGATATAAGAGATGAAACGTAGGCTATAGCAGTTCCAATAGTCCAGAAGTATTGCAGAATGGCAGAATTAACCTTTATCTGAATTGTAATAACTTCCAAAGAAGATAAACTGTTTTCAACTATGTTGAAATTGATAATTAAACATTCGACGTACAAAGCTGATTCTGTTGACAAATTTATTACAATTCTTCCAAGTGATACGAAACCCATGTTGGTTAGAGAGGGATATTATTATCCTGCGTATTGAAACAACATGTTTCTATTGCTAGGGCGTTAGTGTAGCAACCATTTACTTTAGTATTGGATTTTAATAAACGAGGTATGAAGAGATCAGATATGAGTAACTTGTCACCTATCTTACCCAATTTCTATGTATGTATATAGTCCCTCCTAAAAAACGTCAATTAAAAATGTTGTTATATGCAAAAAATATTTCTTTTCAAATTCATCTTATCGCAGTAAAGATTGTATCATGGACGAATTGATCAGTATGAGAAGTATATAATTGTGCTCTAATATTTTCAGGATTTTGTAACAGTCCATCGGCAGTGATGACGCTCTAAATTGTAGCTCGAATTTAAAAAAAGGACAGAAAGAAAAATACATATCCATGTACCTTATTTGGGGACAATGAATTACGTGGTGTCGATCGGCGGAAGTATCTGAGATAAATCACGATTTTTAAATCATTTTCAGTACTTGTTGGAGGTACTATGAATTATCGTTTACTTTTCAAACATCGTCTTTGTCTTTATATGATCTCACACTGTGTTCATTATGCGATTGAGAGTACCTAGGAAGAGGACAAAGAAGGTAAAACATTTGTACATGACGACAGAGTTTTGAAAGACCAATGTGGAGCACTTTTGTGAAGATTGCAATGGTGCTCAGAGGAAATCAGATTTTATCAAAGGATGCAAAGGTAAGCGGTTTATTAGAGAAATGTTTGTCGAAGGGTCGACCGGCGTTCCAAGCGAAACATGGATCAAAGAGGAATTGGAATGAAACTGAGGGAGAGTTATCATACAAAATAATTCAACATACAGGGAGGATCAAAAGATTCAACGTTTTTAGAAGTAATAATGTTAGCAGGGGAACACTTTTAAATAATACGTGAAATAGAAAGTCCACGTCATCGTTATTCCCTCAATTTAACTGAAATTACCATTCGATATAATTAAAAATGGAAAAGTGTTGAATTCTACATTCCAAACTGTTCGACATAATATTCACGACATGTACTTAAAAAATATTGAAATTTGGACGAAGTAACTGCTGCGTAGCGCGAATTACTCTGCTGATACGTTTTGATAGGGATTTAATGGGAATTGATGTGCCTAATACGTGCTCCCATACTTATCGTGAAGTACCTTCGTTTTGAACCCTTCGTTATTACATCTCTCTACCTGTTGCGCGCTTATCTGCGCCAGTTCAAGTAGCCGGGTCGAATGCGCGATTCAGTGTGCGTGTGCACGTATGACTCCTGTTTTATTTTTATAGCAAGGAAAGTATTTTTTCATTTGTTTTCCTCTCATCAAACTAATCAGACAATTGGAGGATACGATTAGCTGTATACTTCAATTGCCTATTTAGATTTATCATTCGATAATGCGGTTACTTATCTCGCAGAGCAATGAACTATTTTTTTAGAAATAAATCCATTTGAAACGAAATATACGAAATATTGGGTAAGTAGAAATATAATGGTACTATGGTTTTACATTCTCCAATAGGGCGTATATTTCTAGGAAAATGTACGTGTTCATATAGAAGAGTAAGGTCAATCGTGATACATCGATGTGCGAAAGACTTAACGAGGTAATCGAATAATATGGCTAAATTGGATTATATCGCTAATCGTATTATCGAATTTTCTGCTTGATTTAGTGAGATAATTACCAATGAATAAATAGACTCCTTCTTTTTCAAAGAAGAGAAGAGGTGGATGCAGACTCGCGCAATGATTGCCGCCCACTTGACCGGCACACGTAAGCGCGCACGTTCATGGAGACATATAATAATAAATCGTTTAATATGATGGTGCTTGACGATAGGTATGAGAGAAAATATTACGTACGCGCAGATCGTTAAATCCGGATCAATACCAGTTAATAAGAGAATTGGTCTACCTATCCAATTAATTCGTCTAAATTTCTATATAACTGAAAAACCGGGTATATTAAAGTATATATAACAAGTATATTAAATATTATAGATACTTTTGAAGGATTTGTCAGGTATATTTTGACAGACGATTTAGAACAACATCGAACTCAACATTTTTTCTGTTCTCAAGTACATTGAATGATTATTTAAATTGATAGGCTGACCTAAACGTGGACCTAACATCTCACGTATATTTTCATGCATTTGATTCTATTCTATGAATTTTTTGATCGCCACGACAGCGTTAATCCTTTTACAAGATAAAGAGCCCTTAGTTCTATTTTAGTGTCTTTCTTGATGACGGTTCCGCCTTCATGGTCGGACGTCCCTTGAAGGAACTTTTTCGCACACAATGGATTATGTCCCCTAGCTAAATCTACCTTCGATCCTTTACGAAAGGGATATTCCGTCTCTTCGTATCATCGTTCGAATGAAGCATTCTAAAACAGCGCCATATGAATCTGGTCAATGTTCGTAGTCATGCCTTTACAAATTTTGTCTTCTTCTTCCCGCTTTATTTCAGTCACATAAGGAACCGTATATGGATCTTTACTGATTATTTAAGGACAAAGGCGATCCTTCAAAAAGAAATGCTTTGCCTTTAAATCTGTCACGTTGGATTATAGTACCTCCAGGAAGCACTAAAAAAGTTTCGGAAGACGTTGACAATCTTAGATAGTACAATACCGCCGACCGATAATACGTGAATGAATATGTGCTTTCCATGCAGGAGATATGTCTTTATTCTATTTTTCCTTCCTTCATAACTTTAAATTGGAGCTATAACTTAGGGCCGATGAATTGCTACAAAAGCCTGAAAATGTTAAAGCACCATTAGTGTTACTTCTCATACTGATCAATTTGCCTATCATATAATTTTTGTTAAGACAAAAAGAAATCGAAAAAAAAGTACTTTTGCATGAATAACATTTTTGGACATCGTTTTTCTGAAGGGAATCAGAAAGGTGTATATTAACGTGCACCAGATATTTTCATTATGAAAGTATATCAATAAGAAAATTAATTTTTTCTATTTCAATATTCATCCTTGCTAGAGAGCGATCAATAAATATGAATCAGAAGCATTTATTTCAATATGTATTTGTGCAATATGGATTAATTGATATGGTAGTTAAAAAGGGACGGTAATAATATGTCGAATTAAAAGAGATTGGATGGGAAATCCATTTCCTCCCAACCCATATCCTCTTCAGCCGCGTAAAGGGAAATTTTATTTGGTTTGCGTACAGCGCACTGAAATGAAACACATGAGAGAACAGATTATATAATGAAAGAAAAATATGAATATGGGGAAAAATTTTCTCTGATTCCATATTCCTTATTATTACGTAATAAAGGAAAAGAAATGATATTTCCAAGAGATAAGAGAAAAACAGGCATTTATTTCTAATTGATTGTCATTTTTAAGTATACAAATTAAAACAAAATAATACAAATTAAATTAAAAGTGAAGTCGTCAACATTCTTTTTTTAATTTCAAATTGCAAACTGAATAAGAAAGAAGAAAAAAAAAGAAAAATAAAAAAGTGAAGTTACATGTCGAATTAAAAGTGATTGTTAGAGAAGTTTATTTGCTCTTAATTAATTTTATTTCCGAGCTTTATGTCCGAGAAAGCAATCAATACGTAAAAACCTGTCTGGGCGGCGCATTCTCGGACGTTTGCTATTAGCAAATCGATGGCAAATTGTTGCGCAAACGCACTTCTACGAGTGACATCATATTATGTATCAAAACTTTGAAATCAACTAATGTGTTATAATGATATTTAATTTACATAACGTTAAGGAATGTCTACAAATTTACATATCTTTGTAATAAAATCAAAATTTTATCCCATATTATTTTCTACAATATTTATGATACGATATCTAGTTAATTTGGCCATTCTTGATTTGCTTTATTCTGCCATTTCAATAGAAGAATCCAGGGGAACATGCATTTCTCAAAAAATTGCGTCCCAATAACTCGACCCTACCAACTTTCTCACTAATTCTGTGATTCTTTCGGAGGGGTGATACGTGAAAGAGAAGAAGGTAATATTGGGAAGCGAAGAACTATGACGAAAGATTTTCTCTGTATATATGTATTCTATTATTGTGCAATTACGGAAAAGAATTCTTCGATAACTTGAGCAATATGCATTTGTTAAGAAGAAAGGAAGGTAATATTTGGAGAAAATGTTTTTAAGGAGCATGGAAGTAGATATAACTTCCGACGAGAACATTTTTGACGATAGAAGATTTTGGAATAAGAATTACATAGTACGAAAATTGTAATATCATTAATATCTGATAATATTAGAACACTATTTTTAAGCATAACCTGGAATATGAAAAGGAGAAACATTACAAATATCGCATACGAATTAAGGGATAAATTTGTAGCAATCGATGCAAAATAATTGTAATAATTGCAATAATTACTGTTATGGGAATTATCATGGCAATTACTATTAACAATAATTAATTATTTAGAAATAATTAGAGCTTTACGCGATTATATACCCTACAAAAGAGACAAATAATTGTTAATTTCATTGGAAGGTTCCAAGATTCATGAGATAATTTCTCGTGTACATAGAGTATATATAAATATAACTACGTAACTACAGAAAGGGTGCAATTTCTCGTCACCGGGCGTACTAGCTAGAGAATTAAAATCTAGGAAGCTTGCTCTTCTAACGGGACGCCGTGTGATTAACTTTTGGAGGTCATTCATTGAAGGAACCAGTAAGAGCAATCGAGTGCTATACGCGATATAATCGCTATATGTATATATTTTGTACGTCCGACAGAATACCTTTACAAATAATCCAAACGGCGAAATCAACTTCATCAGTCATTCTAGTCATTTGTTTATTACATCAATATGCTCTAAATTTAGCAGTAGGCATATGTATAAGATCTATTACAAAATTTGGTTTCTATATTATAAAAATGTCATTTAGAAGGCATTTAAAAAGCATCATTTGTTTTATGTTCGGTAATTATACAATTAAAACGAACTGACTTTGATCAGTCCTAACCAATCTAATAAATTGGACCTATTTTAGAGATATAGGAAATAAAAGAAAGGCGAAAGCAATTCCAATAGGCAACATTTATTGCGAAGAATCTGAATTTACCAATACCTAAATAATAATACATTCAAAGAAGATACAGGCATTTCAAGTATATTAATCAACGAGTAATGGCTGCTTACATTTTCCAAATGCTTCTTGAAATGATCTTCTGTTCTCACAGTCCAATGTGCTACATTACAAAAAATGACATTCACATAGAAAATTGGATGAGATACGTGAAAAATTAGTTATATGAGATCTCTTCCTACCTCGTTTATTAAAATGCAGTATTCAAGTGGAAGGTTGCTATCGTAATAGCGTATCAATGGCGACGTGTTATTTCCACACACCAGATGACTAGGTGCCTTTCTCGCCAAATTAACTTGAATACCATCCGGATTTGTGATGGTTCAATTTCAAATAGCACATCCTTCCTGAAAAAATTCAAAACATTATTATAAAATATACCTATGATACAAATTTCATATTCCACATTATATTCTAAAATAGAAAATTTATATCTAGTCTCAGAAATATTCAATGATTCCATAAACAAAGCATTGATTGATTTACCATTTAAATATTGGAGTAAAAAGGAAAACGATTTCAAACCTTAATCTGGCTGATGGTCGGACATTTGTACTATCCACGTTGGATGTATCGTCGGATGTACGGAAGAAGAGAACGTGGGAATTTAAATATGTTTCACTTCGATTGTCGAATATTTTTGTGTCACGGTGGCCGTAGTCGAAATTCGTGTATCTCCTTTGAAATGTATTACGATCTAGGCATTGCTAAATTCGGATCATTCGCAATAAATATTGCCTATTGGAAAAACGTTTCCCTTTAGGTCGTTTCGGCCATCCCTAAAATAAGTAAGAATTCGTAGATTAGTTATGCCTTACGATAGATATTCAATTGTTCATCTAAGTTGTGTTGTTATCAAGGATATATCGGGTTTCACCCTTTTAAGTGATATAAAGTACTTTCTCTGAGATGCAACAAATAATTATTAAGATGATATTCATTAGGAAATTCGGTTTCATTTCTGTAACGAATAATTGAAATTTTCTAATAAATTATATAGTAATGATTACTGATAACTTTATCTTATATTGATAACATAAGCAGAAGACTAGTGAGATTGAAGAAATTGTTTCCACCGGTTGAACTATTTATATAATTACCTTTCGTGACGTAAGATGTATAAAAGTAGCAAAAATATATCGTAAGGCACTATCTGGCTTATTGCCAGTTCCACAGCCACCGAAGGAATGACCAACGGTTTTATCGCTCGTCCTCTGATATGAGGTATTCATCTCCCACACCACGCAGTCGCTATGGGCGTTACCATTGCGACCGAGAAGGCGCCCTCTGCAAAGGTTTATTACGTTTCATGTAGATTAATCAATATTTCCTATAACACGTTCGAACGTTCCGGAAAGGTCGTAAGCAGCGAGTTCTCCATTGACCTCCATTAACTGAATGTGTCATCATCCTTTTTCTACTATGCCCTTCTTTCGCATCATCTCTTTCCCTACTTCAGTTTACAAATTGAAGCTAAAAATCTACTAAGGAATTTTAAAAATTGGCAAATAATGTTCTTCTCGTTCTTGTCGTTAAAAGTTTATATCAATAAGAATTAATTTCAAGGAAAGAATATTGTTTGACATTCTTGTTGTAATATTACCTTCTATCCTTTTTTTATTATTTAAGTTAACAAGCATCTCACTTTCTTTATTCTGCAGTAGCAATGATATGGAATCAGAGGAAACCGTTCGTCATATCTATTTTTTTTCTCGTAATATCATCTTCTTCGTTTTTAAGTATTTTGTACTTCCACTTCATATTTTACGCATTTGAATAGGATTTATGGAGATATATCGAAATTTTCCATTACGCGGTCGAACGAGCCGAAAAGGACGAAAACGATATGTGTCAGTGGAAACGCGTTTCTCGACAAATCCCCTTTAATTCGTCATACTAGTCCTCATCCTTTTTCAATACCGTATGAAATTATCCATATTGCACATATACATATTGAAATAAACGCTTCTGTTTCATGTTTGTTGATTGCTTTTTACCAAGGAAAAAAAAATTGAAGGGAAAGAAATTAATTTTTTTGTTAATAAAAATATCTCGTGAACGTTATGAGACACATTTTTAATCCCATCTGCATGGGCGAAATATTGTCGTCGTGGGCGAAAAATGTTGTCTGTGAAAAAAATATTTATTTTCCTATTTCTTCTTGCCACAATAAAAATTACATAATCGGCAAGATGATCAACATAAGCAGTATCCCATTGTTCTTTAAAATTTTTAGTTTTTTGTTACACTTCATCGTCAGTGACTTCATGCTTTATGTTACATGATGTGTTCAAAAAAGGGAAAAGTAAATGTACATCCGTATATCTCGTGTATAGAGAACACACATCGCTTTACATGTCATCGGTCGATTGTATTGCATTATTTAAGATTACCAGTGCTCCAAAAATGCTTAGTGCTTCCTTGCGATACTATAATGCATCTAGAAGCAAGGCATATCGTTTTTAAACATACTTCTCGTCTTTTAACGATACGTAAGAACATGTTACAAACCGTGTTCATTATGTGATCGAGAATACCCAGGAAAAGAAAAAAGAAGACAAAATTAGTAATGGCAGAGACTACGAACCTTGATGTGTCTTACATTGCTCCGTCTTACAAAGCTACATTCCAAAGCAGGAGACGGAATATATCTTATTGAATGGATGGAATGGTAAGCGGCTTTAGACATGGCATATCATCGAGTGTGTTGAGACAGATTTGTGGATGGGCTGATCGACGTTGCAAATGGCTTCTGGATTAAAGTGGAAATGAAATGGTACTCAAACTGGTTTATTTTTGAAAATGACTAAATCGGCATGTATGATCAAAAGATTCGTCGATTTTCGATATTATGTTATCACGGGGACACTTTAAAATTAAATGATTAAATATTCAGCTTAAGTTTAAGTCATCATGTCGTCCTTATATCGTTAGTTTAAATAATTATACAACGTAAATGAAAAGAAAAAGAGAAGAAATGTTTTGTTCAATGTTCGAAATTGTTCGTCACTATATTCACGTCATGTACATATAAATAATATTTAATAAGTGTTTTTCAGGAATATAGGTATTTGGACGATTTAATTTATTCCGCAACACGAATTTTGACTGGGCTTTAATGAAAATGAACGTACACATTACGTTCTTCGATATGTATTGTCAGGTTTCTTGGTATTAAACGATTCGTTATTAACTCCCTCCATTCCCGTGTTTATTGTGCGCGCTCATGCGCGCTAGCTAATGTGGGTGGGAATACGTGCGCGCCTTGTGGACATGCGTGCGTGTATCTCCTCCCTTATTTAAAAAAAAAGAAAGAAGAAAGTTTCTTAATTTACCTTTCTCTCGTGAAACTAAGTAGATAATTTGATAATACGATTTCCTTTTTGGCTGCATCATTTAATTTGTAAATCGATGTATCACCCCTAATTTAGTTCTTTCATACAAACGGGTACTACCACAGTCTCATATATGAAAACAGGACTGTTGATAAATGTTTCCTTTTCCTTTTGTGTAAAAATAAAATTTTTTACTTTATTATTTACGAGAAAATTAAAAGATATATTCGAAAAAGAAAAAAGAATTTGTATCATTTTCCTTGCTCTTCGATAAATTGAATATTGTTATTACTATAGTAAGGTTTATAGCATTTCAACTTATTGTCTCTTTAGAAATAATATACAATCGACAGATGAATTGTTCTCATGATCGTAATATTTAAACGATATTATATTCCCTTAAACTTATTATCCAAATGTCTACATTGTTCGACGAGAGGAAATAAATGCCAAAATATCTGTTTTATTCTGGGAATACGAGAGTTCTACGCACACACGCCCTTTCAAAGGGATTCCTCTACATAGACTCATCCCGTTACCGTGAATACGCCCACGACCATGCAAATGTATTCAAACGGATGGAGAGGGACAAGAATAATACGTTCAATATGAAGGGATATGACGAGAATTATGGGGGAACGTATTAAGCACCTGCAAATCATTATACATCGGATCAATCAGTAACAAGAGTATTTGAGCAAACCAGCAAATTAATTGGTCCAAATCCCTATATTCCTGATGATGTATATTAAATCTTGTGTATATTATTGAAGTACCTGCCGTGAATATTACGATAACCAATTTGGAACATTGAATTAAACGTTTCCTCCCTGTATAGTAATATTAAACAATTATATTAACTCAGTGTGATAATCAGTTTAATAATTAGTTCATAAATAGTTTAAATAAATATTTAAACGGGTATAACGATGACAGAGTGACGTAAACGTACACTGAATATTTAACGCATAATTTAAAAGTGTTCCCGCGCTAACACTATTATATCGAAAAACAATGAATCTTTTGATCGTTCATGCAGATTTAATCATTTTCAAAGATAAACCTCTTTGAGAACCAATTCAATTCCACTTTAATCCAGAATCCGTTTGGAACGTCGAATAGTCCATGTACAAATCTGTCTGAACACACTCGATGATATGCACTGGCTAAAGCCGCTTACCATTCGATCCTTCCAATAAGATATATTCCGTCTCCTCCTGCCGCCATTCGAATGTACCTTTGTAAGACGGAGCAATGTAAGACTCATCAAGGTTCGTCGTCCCTGCCATTAGAAATTTTGTTTTCTTTTTCCTCTTCCTGGGTAATCTCGATCACGTAATGAACTCGGTATGTAACATGTCCTTACGGATCGCTTAAAGACAAGAACTATTCTTAAAACGAGATGCCTTGCTTCTAGATGCATCATGTTGATTTATAGTATCCCCAGGAAGCACTAAAACAGTTTAGAGGGACTGATAAACTTAAGTAATGCAATTCAATCGACTAATGACATGTAATTCGATGTGTGTTCTCTATACACGAGATGTACAGGTGTACATTATCTTTTCCTTTTGTTGAACCCAATCTGTAACATAAAGCATGATAACACTGACGATGAACTGTGACAAAATACTGAAAATTTTAAAGAACCATTGGATACTGCTTATGTTGATCATCTCGCCGATTATGTAATTTTTATTGTGGCAAGAAGAAATCAGAAAATAAATATTTTTCTCACAGACAACATTTTTCGCCGACGGCGACGATATTTCTCTCATGCAGATGGGATTAAAAATGTGTCTCATAACGCTCACAAGATATTTTTATTAACGAAAAAATTAATTTCTTTCCATTCAATATTATTCCTTGGTAGGGAGCTATAAAGAAACATGAAACAGAAGCGTTTGTTTCAATATGTATTTGTGCAATATGGATTATTTGATACGGTATTGAAAAAGGATCAGTACTGATATGACGAATTAAAAGGGATTTGTCGAGAAACTCATTTCCACTCATATCCTTTTCGGCCTTTTCGGGTCGTTCGACCGCGTAATGGAAAATTTCGATATACCTCCATAAATCCTATTCAAATGCGTAAAACATGAACTGGAAATACAACATACTTAAAAAAGAAGAAGATGTAATTACAAAAAAAAATAGATATGACGAACGGTTTTCTTTGAATCCATATCATTGCAACTGTATAATAAAGAAAGAGAGATACTTGTTAACTTAAATAATAAAAAAAGGATAGAAGGTAATATTACAACAAGAATGTCAAACAATATTCTTCCCTTGAAATTAATTCTTATTAATATAAACTTTTAACGACAAGAACAGGAAGAACATTATTTGCCAATTTTTAAAATTCTTTAGTAGATTTTTAGCTTCAAATTATAAACTGAGTAGGGAAAGAGAAGATGCGAAAGAAGAGCATAGTAGAAAAAGGATGATGATACATCCAGTTAATAGAGGTCTATGGAGAACTCGCTGCTTACGCTCTTTCCGGAACGTTCGAACGTGTAATAGGAAATATTGATTATTCTACGTGACACGTAATAAACCTTTGCAGAGGGCGCCTTCCTGGACGCATAGGTAAACGCACATAGCGACTGCGGGATGTGGGGGATGAATACCTCATATCAGAGGACGAGCGATAAAAGGTCATTCCTTTGGTGGCTGTGGAACTGGCAATAAGCCATATAGTGCCTTACGATATATTTTTACTAATTTTATACATCATACGTCACGAAATGTTATTATACAAATAGTTCAACCGGTGGAAACAATTTCTTCACCCCACTAGTCATTTGTTTATATTATCGATATAAAATATAGATATGAGTAATCATTAATATATAATTTATTATAAAATTTCAATTGTACGTTACGGAAATGAAACCGAATTTCCTAATGAATAAGGTCTTAATAATTATTTGTTGCATCTCAGAAAATATACTTTATATCACTTAAAAGAGTGAAATCCGATATATCTTTAATAACTACACAACTTAGATGAACAATTGAATATCTTTCGTAAGGCATAACTAATCTACGAATTCTTACTTATTTTAGAGATGGTCGAAACGAATTAAAGTGGAAAGTTTTTCCAATAGCCAAAATTTATTGCAAAGGATCTGAATTTAGCAATATCTAAATTGTAATACATTTCAAAGAAGATACACGAATTTCAACTACGGCCACCGTGACTCTTAAATATTCGATATTCGAAGTGAAACATATTTAACTTCGCACCTTCTCTTCTTCCGAACATCCGACGATACAGCCAACGTGAATAGTGCAAATGTCCGACCATCAACCAGATTAAGGTTTGAAAACGTTTTCCTGTTTACTCTAATATTTAAATGGTAAATCAATCAATGCTTTGTTTATGGAATCATTGAATATTTCTGAGACTAGATATAAATTTTCTATTTTAAAATTTAATGTGGAATATGAAATCTGTATCATAGGTATTTTATATAATAATGTTTTGAATTTTTTCAGGGAGGATGTGCTATTTGAAATTGAACCATCACAAATCCTCCGGATGGTATTCAAGTCAAATTGGCGAGAAATGCACCTAGTCATCTGGTGTGTAGAAACAACATGTCGCCCTGGCTAAGGTATTACGATAGCAACCATCCACTTGAATACTGGATTTTAATAAACGAGGTACGAAGAGATCTGATATAACTAACTTGTCACGTATCACATCAAATTTTCTCTACCAACTTCATCTTTTATAATGTAGCACATTGGACTGTGAAAACAGATGACCATATTAAGTAGCAAATTGGAAAATTTAAGCAGCCATTGCTCGTAGATTAAATATTCTTAAATATTCTGATGTTGATGTACTGTAATTCGATCTTGCTATGGAGGTGGGTTTGATAATGAATAATCTCTTTTTTGTGTGCTTCATTGATATATTCATTTATTGGAAACTAGATTGGATTATAACTTCGCTAAGTAGATATATGTCCGCCGAGGAACTTTAAACGGAAATGAAGGTAGCCGATTTTTTTATGGAAATTAATTCTCTCAAAGAAAATGTACATTGAAATATATTTTTTGTGAATTTAAGTTCATCGGAATATATCGAATTAGTAAAGAACGTACATTTTTTTGTAATTTCAAATACATAGCATTATATACTTCTTAAATATGGATTATACGGAAATTTTTTTCGGTGAATTATGATACTACATTTGTATATACATACTACGTTTGTTATTGTGTAACTCAACTTCATAGTACTCATCATAATCACAGCAATATACGATTAGCATGAAATGTAAGACTGAAAAGAAAAATGTTTTCATGATCTGATTTGTTTGACAGTCCGGCATTTACACTGTATACGTAGGACATATTATCGAGTGGGGATTGACGAAAGAACAAATTTACATATCTTTCGCATGGGTAGCCGAATATTTGATCATCACGCCAAGCGTACTTAAAATTGCTTTTATCTTCTTTGAGTGTATTACAGTTTGGATATTGGTAAATTCAGGTTCTTTGCAATAAATTTTGGCTATTGGAATTGCTTTCGCCTTTAATTTGTTCCCTATATCTCTGAAATAGATCCAATTTCGTAGATTGGTTAAGACTGATCGAAGTCATTCGTTTCAATTGTATGTTTAGCGAACATAAATCAGATAATACCTTTTAAATGCATCCAAACGCCATTTTTATAATATAGAAAACAAATTTTGTAATAGATCTTATACATATGCCTACTGCTAAATTTAGAGCATATTCATGTAATAAACGAATAACTAGATTATTTGTAAAGAAATTCCTTGGGACGTACGTAGTATATACAGTTAGCGATTATTTCGCGTATGGCACTCGATTGCTGTTACTGTTTCCAAAACCACTGATGGAATGACCTCCAGAAATTAATCACACGTCGTCCCGTTAGAAGACCAAGCTTCCTAGATTTTAATTCTCTAGCTAGAACGCACGGGGATGAGAAATTGCCTCCTTTCTGTAGTTACGTAGTTACATTTATATATACTCTATGTACACGAGAAATGATGTCATGAATCTTGGATCCTTCCAATAAAATTGACAATTATTCGTCTCTTTTTTAGTGGAAATAATCGCGTAAAACTCTAATTACTTCATATATAATTAATTATTGTTAATAGTTATTGCAATGATAATTCCCATAATAGTAACTATTGTATTTATTAAAGTTATATTGCATCGATTGCTACAAAATTATTCCTTAATTCGTATACGATATTTGTAATGTTTCTTCTTTTCATATTCCAGGTTATGCTTAAAAATAGTATTCTAATATTATCAGATATTAATGATATTACAATTTTCGTACTATGTAATTCTGATTGCAAAATCCTCTGTCGTAAAGAAATTTTCTCGTCGGAAGTTTTACCTACCTCCATACTGCTTGAAAATATTTTCACCAAATATTCCCTTCTTTTCTTGTTAACAAATGCTCATTGCTCAAGTTATCGAAGAATTCATTTCCGTAATTGCACAACAATGAACTACATATATGCAGAGAAAAACTTTCGTCATAGTTCTTCGCTTCCCACTATTACCTTCTTCTCTTTCACTTTTCACCCCTCCGAAAGAACCACAGAGTTAGTGAGAAATTTGGTAGGGTCGAGTGATTGGGACACAATTTCTTGAGAAATGCATGTTTCTCGGGATTTTTCTATTCTAATGGCAGAATAAGGCAACTGAAGCATGGTGAAATTAACAAGATGTGTGAAAATAATATCAGTCGGTTTTACGGAAAAGACGTACGTTCACAATGGTCTGAGAGCTTCTTAAACCGCTTAGAGAGTGATAAGAAGCAATGATACACGAGAATGCCTCGTAGGATATGGTGACATTTGTTGAATAAGCAAGTATTGATTAAATTGGGATTAAAAGATTTTCAAAGCTGAACTCACCTCGTATTGAAACTTCTAGTAGTATAGACAGATCCCTGGACTAATAATGCAGAAAATCAGGAAAGTAATATTCTCTTTGTATATATTATTTCGTGATTTCGTAATATACAATTTGAGTCTTCCGACCCGTTTACGTACTTATTTCTTTTTCATTAAGAGAACGGCAAAATTTCAAAACGCGAGTGATTTTCGGATCATAGGTACCGAATGGGAATTCCTTGTAGACATTTATACGAATACGTTAGAGAAAATAAATATTAATCAGGAAGAAAACAATAGCAGTGACAGTAATGACATCCAACAAGAAAACTTATGAAGGACGAAATTTCGATTTTTCTGCAAAAATATATGATCCTCCATTTCAACAAATTCCCTTGCTAACGGGTATTGATCGGCATATAACGAACTGCACATACATAATACCTTCTCGCGTACCTATCGTCAAGAACCATCATATAAAAGGATTTATTATCTCTCTCCATATTTGTGCGCGCTTACGTGTTCCAGGTAAGTGGGCGAGAATCAATACGCTTGTCTGCGTATATCTCCTCTCTTATTTAGAAAAAAGAAGGGTATTTATTCATTAGTTTTCCTTTCATTAAACCAACCTAACAATTTGATAATACAATTTGCGATATAATTAAGTTATCTATTCAGCTATATTATTTAATTACCTCGTTAATTCTTTTGCACATCGATGTACCAAAACTGACCTTACTCTTCTATATGAACACGTACATTTCCTGAGAAATGTACTCCCTATTGGAGAATGCAAAACAATAGTCCCATTATATTTCTAGGTATGTAATATTTTGTATATTATGTTTCAAATCAAATGATTCCTAAGAAAATACTCCATTGCTCAGCAAGATGAATAACTGTGTTATGGAATGATGAATCTAAATAGGAAATTGAAATATACAGGTAATCGAATCCTCCAATTGTCTGCTTGGTCTGATAAAAGGAAAACAAATGAAAGAATACTTTCCTTATTATTCAAATAAGACAAGATTCCTACGTACATAAGCACACAGGACCCCGCACTCAATCCCGGCCACTTGAACTGACGCAGATAAGCGCGCACCAGAGCATACACAGATAGAGAGATATGGTAACGAAGAGTTCAAAACGAATGTACCTCACGATAAGTACTACATACATCCATTATCACTAAATCCCTATCAAAACGAATCAATGGGTTAATTCGCGCTACGTAGCAATTACTTCGACCAAATTTTAATATTTAAGAAAAACACACATTAAATATTACGAAGATATTTTAAGGAAATGTCGCGAATATTATGACAAACAATTTGAAACGTAGAATTCAACACTTCTCCTTTTTTAATTAAATCGAATGGTTATTTTTGTTAAATTGAGGGAATAACGATGACGTGGCCTTTCTATTTCACATATAATTTAAAAGCATTCCCCTGCTAACGTTATTACTTCTAAAAACGTTGATTCCTTTGATCGTCCCTGTATGTTAAATTATTTTGTATCATAAATATCCCTCAGTTTCATTCCCATTCCCCTTTGATCCATATATAGCTTGGAACGTCGGGCGACCCTCCGACAAATCTTTCCGAGTACAATCGGACATATCCTCTAGCTAAAGCCGTTCACGTTCGGATCCTTTGATAAAATCCTATCTTCTCGACCGTACCAAGCTTTACAAAACCGCGCCACATTGTACTTTCAAAGCTTCGTCGTCAAGCACAAATCTTCTCCCTCTTCCTAGGTATTCTCAATCATATAATGAACATAGTATGAGACCGCATAAAACCAAGGAGTATATTTGACGAGAAAACGATAAATTATAGTACCGCCAAGAAGTATTAAAAATGATCTAAAACTCGTTGATGATCTTACATAATACAATCCCGTCGACCGATACTATGTAATTCATTGTCCGCGCATAAGATATATGAATATGTATTTTTCTTTCTGCTTCTTGTCATTGTTCAAGTGCTTCTTGAACCACTCTTCTGTTTTCACAATCCAATCTGCTATATCATAGAAGATGAAATTCCTATGGAAGATTCGAGAACATACGTGACGAGTTACGTATATCTGATTTCTTGATATCTCGTTTATTAAAATCCAATATTAAAGTAAATGGTTGCCATAGTAACGCCCTCGCAATAGCAACAAGTTGTTTCCATACACTGGTTAATTCGGTGCCTCTCTCACCAACTTGGGTTTCATATCACTTGGAAGATTTGTAGTAAATTCGGGAGCAGAACCAGCTTCCTTCGACGGTTTTACGATCTGACACATTAAATAACAAACGATATGTAAGGCAAAATTCTTTGAAACAAGTGAAATTTTTATTCATAGGTTATTATTCACCTCCTCTCGTTCATCAAGTCTCTTGCTTTCCATATCTAATATTCTTCATTAGACTAGTTGAAAAATATATGGGTTCTTGATTTATGTGCACTAATGGTGTACCTTTATAATAGCTAGAGTTAAGAGATCTAATGTCCCACTTATGGATAGAAATACTCTGTCGCCATCATAAAACCTGTTTAAAAGTTCAATAAATTATTATGTTATATACCCAGATTTTATATTCCATATTACATTTTAGAAAAAAAAATTCATATCTGATCTCTAAAATATCTTACCGTTTCATATACACAGCATTGATCGATTTACCATTTAAATATAAAAGCAGAAAAGAGATAAACATTTTCATTTTCTAATCAGGTTGATGGTCGGACATTTCTTCTATGAAAGTAGGAAGTATATTGAGTTGTAAGGAAGAACAGGAAGTGCCGATATAAGTTTGTTTCATTTCTGATGTCGAATGTTTAATTATCATGATGAGCATAGTTTAAATCCTTGTATCTTATTTGAATGTAATTAGAATTCATATATCGCTCTATTCTGCTTCTCTAGAATACTTCTGGATTATTGGATAACGTTTAGTCTTGGATATCTCTGAAATAATTGAAAATGCCTGAATTAGTCGAAACTTAGACCAGACGTTCAACTGTTTATTTAAATTGTGCAGTCATCAAAGGTAAATAAGGCTACGCATCTTTAAGTAATATAAATTTCCTTCTTCGAGAATCAGTGAAAAAAGAATTAGTGTGGCACTGGTCACGAAAATAAGTTTCATTTTCATAATATAGAACTGAAATTTTATAATAAATTGTATACTAATGATTACTGATATATTTATCTTATGTCGATAACATAAACAAAAGACTAGCGAGACGAATTGATTGTTTCATCGCTTGGACTGTTTGGAAGTCTCCTTTGGGACGTATAAAGTATACAGGCGATTTTTTAGTACTTACTTGCGTATTATTTGTTCAAAAATTATTGAAAGTATGACTTCTATAGGCGACATTCTTCCACAAATCGTCACATTAGAAGACCGATCCAATTATCGAGGCGGAGCTCGGTTGCATGGACTGTACATTCGGCACAGGATAATCGATACCACGTATTACACTATATAAAGATCCGAAATAACATGGGAACTGGCCGGAAATAAATTTTTCCATAGTTCTGTATTAACTGGACAAGTTATATACCTCTTTTAATTTCTGCTAATTTCTTTTTTTTCATCCTCTGATTCTTTTCAATTTATAATTGGAAATTGACTAAAGAATTTTAATAACCAGCCATCAATATTTTTCTTGCTTTTATGGTTAAAAATATTTATCAGTATTACTTTCGACAAAGAAATACTACATGAAAATCTGTTTCCTAATATTACCTATTATCCTTTTTCCTTCGTTTAGGTGAAGAAGCATCTTTCTTTCTTTACTGTGCATTTGCAAGGGAATGTGAATTCAGAGTAAGTTATTATATTTATTTTCTTTCGTAATATTAGTTTAGATCATTTCCTTTCGAGTATTTCATTTCAGTTCGGTTTAAGCAAATGAATCGAAACTTCCTATCCTGCGGTCGAAAGAGCCGAAAAGAGACAGAAGAGAATGCGTGGGGGGAAAAGAATTTGTCGACCAATCCCATCAAATTCCACGTACTTTTTTCCTTTTAACTACGACATGAAGTAATCCATATTGCGCTACGGCATATCGCAACTAACGCTTCTGCTTCGTTTTATTGATCGCTTCCTACCAAGGATTAATATTAAATAAGAAGGAATTAACTTTTTGGTGACATTTTCTCCTAATAAAAGTATTTCGTGAACGTTATTATACATATTTTTAATTCCCATCCGACAAACTTAGTCCAAATACATTTTTTACGCAGAAAATATTTCTTTTGCGATCTATTTTTTTCATTCGGTCCTTTAAAATTTTCAGTTTTTCCTTACAATTGATAAACAGTGACATGATGCTTGATGATTGGGATTATATATTGATGAGTTTTGAAAAATGCAATCAAAAATGTTCTATATACCCCGTGCATGGAGAGCACATATCGATTTACGCGTTATCAATCGGTGATACTGCATTATCTAAAATTACGAACCTCTTCCAAAATTTTCTAGTGATTCTAGAGAATACTACCAATCAACTTGTTGGAATCAATAGCATTTCCTTTTGAATCATCCTCTTGTCTCAATCTAATTACCTTGTTCTACACCGTGTTCGTCAGGTGGTGGATAATAACCAGAAAGAGATACAGGAAGGCGAAGTTTATAATTGCCATTACGACGAACCTTCTCGAGATCGATATAGTACTGCTTTACTAACCTACATTCGAATGGCGGTACGAGGCTAGGGAATATATGCTTTTAAAGGATCCATCGGTAAGCAGCTTTAACAAGGGGATATAATAGATTGTGTGCCGAAAGTTTGTCGAGGGGTCGTTCGACGGCGTACGCGGATCGTGGTTCGAAGTAGAATATTTGCTGTTATGAGGGAATATCCTTCATAGAAAATAATATCTCATCTTGGTATCTTTTTGATTCAATCTTTTTCCATTCTCCAAGGAATTCAAGGCAGTCGAGGAGGGAAAATGAAGATCAATTATAACGTTGACAGTGCTCTTGGATATCGAACTAAACTTAATTTGGATTGCAATTAGTTATAAATATATATATATATATATATATATATATATATATCATAATATTTATTTAAATACTGTAATCATAAATATCATAATATTTATTTAAATAAATAAATATGAATAAAATAATACCTAAAGATTTTTGCCCTCGTAAGAAAATGAATAAAATTAGATTTTTACAAATTAAAGTGATCGAAAGGATTTGGGTATGGAGAATAACCAATAGGGGGATTCGAAAGCAGAAAAAGGAATCAAAAATGTATAAGAAGGTTGAAAACAAGCAAAAAATTTCCCTTTACCATAGTATCGATCAGAAATTATTGGTATCATTGTGAAGAGATAGTCGAGGTTACTACCCTCGCGAATATACGAAAAAGAAATAAACAGCGCATGCTCGACTCAATGTAACAGATTACCAGCCGCAGGAGTTGAAACACTCGTTCACTCCGTATCGAGTCGTCTCTTGAACAAGTTCCTAGTACTTACAGAAGAGGAAACATCTATAGTTATATATTAGTCACTGATCCATTACGATAATGGAAATCATCTTCTCAAAAAAGATCCCCTTGTTAGGTAAATTTTATTTGTATATAATATTGTCTAATATTAATTCAAGGATTTACTTTTATAAAATTTTTTTTTTCTGTATGTACTGTTCTGTAGATAACTGTATAATTCTGTGTATATATCTATGAGTTTTATTACAGTTACCACATACCATATTATACAATTTCGCGTTTAATACTACGATATATTGTTTTATAGTATACTATAGAAAATTCTTATTTTATTAAGATTATTTAACACTTTCTTTTACCCTGTGCAATTTGTCTTGAGTATTTTATTATATAATATTAGACAGAGGAAGTAGTATAATTCGGTTTATTTGAATTTAGGCTTCGTAAAATATTTGGAATGGTAATATTTAACAGACTTCTTTTTTGATTACCGGGTTGCTATTAAACTGTGTTTCGATCTATTAATCGCAATGCAATATTAATTTTTAATTATTCTCTTACAGACACTCTTGCAAGGCACAATTATAAATCGAGGGAGATGGCACTATTTTCGCTACTTATTTGGTAAGTTCATTACGTTCTGCTTAAAATTCGCTTATGTATTTTCTCTTTTATCGGCTACGTTCGTGAATGGAATGTTCTTTATTCTTTTTAAACGGTAGACGGATTCGATTTGTACGTAAATACATAGACGTATATGTATATGTATATATATATATATATATATATATATATATATATATATATATACGTTTTTCTCCGTACTGTGTACTTTCTATGTATTAAAGTCTAATCATGTACATATTTATTTATGTATTTGTCTACAAAATAACCTACTATCTATATCTATCTGATGTTCATCAAGAATGCAAATCGAAATAACATCAAAAAGAAAATGAATAGATATATTAAAACGAAAAAGGACATTGAAATTAAAGAAAGAAGGGGATATTGATTAAAATGAAAAAGTATATTTAAATTATAGAAGAAAAGAAACATTGATTAAAATGAATAAAGAAATTTTAATAAAGAAGAATGGAGAATCGCCGGTTATATTCTTCATGTTCTTGGTAAGTGGAATCTTATTCAAATTTTATAACGTCTAACGCAAGGATTCATTTATATTAGATTCTTTTTTCTTTATATAGCATGCTACAGAAAATTGCATAATTTTATATACGTATCTATGAGCTGTATTAGAGACGCTATGCTGTACACTATTTTGTACTGTTTTATAATATACTATAGAAAAATGTATAGAGAATAATGTATTATAGAAATAGTATAGTTTCTTCTTACAATATCTCGCCGTATTTTACGTTTAATTATTATTATTTTTCACTACATTTAACATTTAATTCGTCCGTGATGTATTATTGCATAATATTAAGTTATGCATTAAGTCGAGGAGAGAAAGTAGGAGAAAGTGTAATTAGGGTTATGGGAATTAGGATGCTTCTGTTTAGACGATTATACGATTTTTTCGGCCAATCGTATATTAACAAATCGTATATTCAAACTCTGGTTTATTAATTCTGTGATATTACTCCGTGTTTGCTATACCGATGGTACTATATGTTGACGTGTTCACCATACGGATTGATTCGTTTGCTTCATACTAGTTGAACTACTTTTTTCAGTTAATCAATTAGAATAGAGATATACAAATCCATTGTAACAAGAAAAGTGAGAAACGAACAGACAAGCGGTTTGTCTTTGAGAGAGAGGTATCAGTAACCGAACCGATATCGTTTGGTTTCGTGATTCAACTTAGAAGTTTTTGTTTATCAATTATTTTACCTTCCGCTAGCATGATACGAAAGTCCATTTCTGAAAGTTTCAACGGGATTTTGACATTCTTTTCAGATAAGTATGAAATTCTGGACGTTGACACAAATGTTTAAATAAATAATTAGGGCGGCTAGAAAGTATACTAATAAGTTAATTGATCGTTTTTAATATTTTCGGAAGATTCTGAAATATTTCTATTAAAAATAATATCTCTAACGGATCGAAATTTTTTAAGGATCAAGAGATTTCTTAATGCCAAGGCGAAAATCGTTTAATTATAACGATTTATTCGGAAAGAGTAATTGACATATGTTCGATTGTCCAGTTTGATATGTCCAAAACCTTTAATAATTATAATTTAGTTAATTAAAATTATTAATAAGAGATAGTACTATTTTTCTTAATTTGTCATAAGTTCATTAGATTTTGTTTACAAACACTTTGCAGATAAACCTACATAATATCTTTTGTAGCATATACATAGGTGAACGTAATTTTCTTCATTCTTTGCAGACGACAGCGAGATAGCTTCCATGCTCATTCGTCGAAGTGCAAAGGAAAACTGACACTGTAATCGTACAAATCAATCATTTTTTGACTTTCCACGTAGCGAATGAGCGTCATTTTAAACTTTAAGGCTAGCACAAAATAAATCAAAATCACTTCTTGCCTGACAGGTATTCCTTAGCGCGTAAAGTTTAACGGAATTTAGTATTCCTTAAATAGTGGTTTATTTAACTCCTTGTACATCTATATACCTTAAATTATCTGAAGTATTAAGTTTGATGTTTCCACCTTTTGAAAATGAGGGCAATCGGCACAGTCACTCAAAAGTTCGTTTTTGTTGACATTATGTGTTGCATCTACGCAACTCATATGCAACCACCCCGAGAACATAATTATAAATTATTGAAATTTTAGTTTAAAGTTATTTCATGTTCCTCGCGTGTTCCGATATTCGTAATGTTTCAGCGAAAATATTATCGTTTAAATATTACGATCATGAAAACAATTCATCTGTCGATTATATATTATTTCTAAGTTGAAATGCTATATCGTTAGTAAAGTAATAATAATTTCCAATTTTTTAAAGAGCAAGGAAAATGATACAAATCCTATTTCCTTTCAGTAAACGTTTATAAAACCCCGAATGATACACATTTTGATATTTTTCAGTATTTACCATATGTACTCGGCGCCCTTTCGAACGTTAATCAGCAGCAACACGGTATTTTATCCCGAGAACGTGATTTATTTTATAACATATTACATAATTGTATTTGATTTATAAAAATTGATATACATCGACGAACATATTTCTTGCAAAAAAAATCAAAATGCTATTCCATATAATTTTCTGCGATACCCATGATAAGTTTTGAAACAATCCAACTATACGATTTTGTTGTTGCTCTTAATTTGTCATAAATTTGTTCAAAGATTTATTGTAATTAATTGGTTCGGGAAAATGTAAGGGCAGAGTAGCAGATCAATTTACATAATATCGACCCATTTCTTAAACGGCTTTTTAATCTCCAACACATTCCAGATACATATTTGGTTGCATTTTCTTTATTATTGTTTTTTTTAATATCAATTTTATGTTCACTTACTTTGAATTTAGAATTTAATTTCTTGGTAAAAAATAAATTAAATAATAATAAATACAATTTTTTTTTAAATTAAATGAAAGGCAAACATTTTTCAACAGTCGAGTTTACATTTATCTTTGTTGCACAGATATATGAAAGTATGGAATCGGTATCAGTTGCTTCATTTTACCGACGCACATCTCTTTACATTTTTCTTAATGACATATTTTATAGTATTTCAATTTATTTTTCAAGTTTCTCTTTAGTTTCATTTTCATTTATCAACATGTAGACAAATGTGTGATTAAATAGGTATATAAATGTATTAGATTCTAGTTTATAGTAAGGTATATAGGTATATATATATATATATATAGATATGAATGTATGTATTTATGTAGATATGTATAGAGTCCGGCTGCCGTGTAAAAAGAATAATTTAAATTGCATTCATGAACACATCAGGCAGAACATATCAGGAAAAATTATTTATCTAAATTTTCGCGAAGCAAACATTTAGAATTCTGACGAACGCACGATAATGATTCTACGCCTCTCTATTAATAATAGGATTGGCTGTACAACAGTAATTGGCATAATAATGAATTCAGAGAAAAAAAAAGTATGATTTATCATTGGTATTGAAGTATGGTTTATATTATCGAGGGTATGTTGTTTAAAACGATATAGATGATATAGAATTCATTATCGTGGATGGTTGGTGGCCAATATATTATTCTGGGCTTTTCTCTTCTGTAACTCTTAGGAACATGCTTAAATGACGACACAATAAACAAATTGTACTTCCTTATAAGGATACAATAAATTCTAGGATGAAATCACAGTTTGTCTTCCGTCTATTTTGTATCCCACTATTTTTCATAAATTGATGAGATATTATATCATTCCCCGTAATTTCATCACAATGTTACAAACAATATTTATCGATACTACCGTTAAGGAGAAATCCTATTTTTTCTCCTTTACACTTTTTGATTTTTTTCCACTTTAATATCCCTTATACGGTATTCTACAGACGCATATATTTTCTTTCCTACTAATTTCTAAGCATCTAATTTTCGTCGATATTTACTAATTCATATTTATTTATTGTTTGTGAAGTGAATGTTGACATTACTAGGAAATGAGAATTTTGAATATCGTATTTAGAAGGAATTGTAATCTAAATTTCACAGAAAAATTATCGTTCTCCAATAATTATAATTTAGACTTTGAGCGATGTCGATCGCTTGATTGAATAACAGTACCAAGAAAACAATATAATAAATCGTTACTATGATGAGCGAAGTATTACGGAAATGTTTGTTATATTTGCTCTCATTTGAGTAATAACATCATTCGGATAACGGATCCGCAAAATAAAAATATAGTGTTAATAGAAATATAATAACATAGCAGCTATACACCATTCTACGTAATAAGAAATAAACGATTTAAGAAATATAATATATTCCATGAAACTAATCGGTTTAAAACATAATATACTTAATATTTGATGACTAGAAATAGGATTGAATCACTTGTTTATGTTTCCCTATCGAGAAAGAATTTTTAGGAGAAGTGTATTCATGTTATAGAAGCATTAAATCAGTGACGTGGTCCATTGCACTGCAAAAGAGCTAATCTGATAATTAAAGGATGAATGTAAATAGTTAATTGAATTACACAGCTAATTGTATCGTCCAACTCTCTGTTTGGTTTGCTGAGGAGCAGACAAATGAAAAAATTCCTTTCTTATTTTCGACCAAACGAGACAAGAGATGTACGCACACACGCTCGCAATACCGCGCATTCATTACCGCCCACTTGAATTAGCTTATATTAATAAGCTCACAAGAATACGCGTAGATAGAAGGAGGTAATAATAAATCGTACTAGCGATAAGTACGGAGAAGCGTATTATGTAGATGCATATCATTAAAACTCAATCAATACATATTAATAAGAGAATTCGCTCTACGCAGAATCATCAAGATTCCTACATTTCTGCAATTCGTACATCGTATATTATAAATGTTTTGGAAGCACACTTCATGAATATTACGATGTACAAATCCAACATCTCTCTTCAATCTTTTTGTTACATTGAGTGATTGTATATATGTATAATAACGATAACACGGTGACGTAAGCGTGATACTATCATTTCTCGTATGACCTAAAATCTCGAATTATCTCGAAAATCGTTAAATGTTTTGATCGTCTCTTCAAATTTAATCATTTTGAAAGTTATACATACCTTAGTTCCATCTCGAATTTTTCTCAGCTCATTCTTCAATTCATGAATAAACATTCGACTCTCATATTTGTTTCTATTCTCGTTACTAGTTTCTGTTATTTCCATATTATTATTCTTATTATTCCCGATAGGTCTCGACGATCCATTCAACTTCCTTCCTACGGTACACCGTGTTAGGATGTTCGAGGTCAAATCGAGATTCGCAAAGTCAATATTCGGCCAGAGACCAACATCGGTTTGATTAGATTTAAATTTATGTGCGGAATGATCAGCGTCGAGATAAAATCTATCGTCTATTGAATCGCAAACGAGCGTGAACTCATAATCTTTACCATCACATTTCACTCCTACATCTCCTGTATCTCCTTTTTCTTCTTCTTCTTCTTCAGCAACATTGACTCACAGATCTTCTTTTTCGGAATCATTGTTAATCGCCCGAATTTTTTTCTTATCGTTCCCAATCTCACCATGGTATTAAAATAAATATGATTATGATATATATAATCTTCTAACTAATAGGTGTCCAAATTTACATTAGTTCCTTGTCCAACAACATTGTCAATGTTATTATTCATCTTCATTCTCCCTACTCGACTGCGTTGAATCTTTTTGATGGTGGAAGAAGATACATTCAGCCATGAAATTTTGTTTTCTACGAATAAATATTGCCTCATTATAGCAAATATTCCACCACGATCCCCGATCAGCGTGCACCGTCGGATGACACTCCGACAAACCTTTCGTAACAATATCGATTACATCCTCTTATAAGGCTGGTTGGCTTTGAATCTTGTGAAAGGATATAGCCTAGTGCGGTCGTTTGAACGCAGTTTTGAAAGACAATATACATGGAAATCGAGAAGCTTCGTTGTCATGACAATTATAAATGTTGCCCTTCTATTTCACCTTCTGGCTATTATCGATCGCCTCACGAATATGGTATACAAGAAGCTTTTACGGGTAAGTTCGAGACAAGAACGCTGTTTCAAAAGGAAATGTCTTGTTATTGCTTTCATCACATTAATTTATAGTATTCCCTAGAAGCACATGAAAAGTTGTCGAAGACGTTGATAATCTCAGATAATACAATATCACCGACCGAAAATATGTAATTAATGTGTACTCTTTATGCATGAGTTATATGGCTGTGTACTTTTTTTTTTTTTTAATTCGATCTATAACGAGAAGAACCAATTCACTGTCTATGAACTGTAACGAAAAGTTGAAATTTTTTGAGGACGAAATGACAAAAAGAAATCGGAAACAAAATATTTTAAGCGTGAGACATTTTTGGCCGACATTTGAAAAATGGGAATTAGAAATGTATAGAATAACGTTCACAAGGTACTTTTATCAGGAGAAAAAAATTAATTCCTATTTCTTTAATATTAATTCTTGCTAGGGAGCAATCAGTAAAACGCAGCAGAAGCGCTTCAACGATACGCAGTTGCGTAGTATGGATTATTCCATATGGTAATTGAATGGAAAGAATAATAGGAATTCGAATAAAGCGGGATTGGTCAACACTTTAGTTTTCCCCCACTCATACCCTTTCGCGGCACTTTCGGCTCTTTCTCACGGGGAATAGGATGTTTTGATTGACATGCAGAAAGCAAAAACGAAGTAATTGCTCCGTAGCGCGTATTACACTGTTGATACGTTTTAATAGGGTTTTAATAGTAATAAGTGTCCGTAATACGTGCTCTTGTACTTATTGACAAGTACCTTCGTTTTGAACCCTTCGCTATTATATCTCTCCAACCGGTGCGCGCTTTTCTACGCCAGTTCAAAGTGCCGGGTCGTGTGCACGATCCTGTGTGCGTGTGTACGTATGATTCCTGTTTTATTTTTATAACAAGGGAAGTATTTTTTCATTTGTTTTCCTCTCATCAAACCAGAGCGATAATATGTGAATGAATATGTGCTTTCCATGCAGGAGATATGTCTATATTCTATTTTCCTTTCCTTCCTATTTTTAAATTGGAGCTATAACTTAGGGCCGATGAATTGCTACAAAAGCCTGAAAATGTTAAAGCACGATTAGTAGTTACTTCTCATACTGATCAATTTGCCTATCATATAATTTTTATTAAGAGAAAAGGAAATCGGAAAAAAGTACTTTTGCATGAATAACACTTCTAGCCACCGTTTTTCTGAAGGGAATCAGAAATATGTATATTACAGTACACAAGATATTTTCATTATGAGAGTATATCAATAAGAAAATTAATTTTTTCTATTTCAATATTTATCCTTGCTAGAGAGTGATTTATAAATATGAATCAGAAGCAGTTATTTCAATATGTATTTGTGCAATATGGATTAATTCATATGGCAGTTAAAAAGAGACGGTAATAATATGTCGAATTAAAAGTGATTGTTAGAGAAGTTTATTTGCTCTTAATTAATTTTATTTTCGAGCTTTCCGTCCGTGAAAGCAATCAATACGTAAAAAGCTGACTTGCCAGCGCATTCTCGGACATTAGCTATCAACAAATCGATGGCAATTTGTTGCGCAAACGCACTTCTCCGATTCACATCATATTATGTATCCTAACTTTGAAATCAACTAAAGTGTTACAATGATACGTAATTTACATAACGTTCAGGAACGTCTACAAATTTACATAACTTTGTAATAAAATCAAAATTTTATCCCATATTATTTTCTACCATTTCTATGATACGATATCTTCTTAATCAGGCCATTCTTGATTTGCTTTATTCTGCTATTTCAATAGAAAAATCCAGGGAAACATGCATTTCTCAAAAAAATGCGTCCCAATCACTCGACCCTACCAAATTTCTTACTAACTCTGTGGTTCTTTCGGTGGGGTGATAAGTGAAACAGAAGAAGGTAATAGTGGGATGCGAAGAACTATGACGAAAGATTTTCTCTGCATATATGTATTTTATTATTGTGCAATTACGGAAATGAATTCTGCGATAACTTGAGCAATAAGCATATGTTAACAAAAAAAGAAGGTAATATTTGGAGAAAATATTTTCAAGGAGTATGAGGCTATAACTTCCGACGAGAAAATGTTTTCACAAAAGAAGATTTTGGAATACGAATTACATAGTACGAAAATTGTAATATCATTAATATCTGATAATATTAGAATACTATTTTTAAGCATAACATGGAACATGAAAAGAAGAAACATTACAAATAACGTATACGAATTAAGGAATAATTTTGTAGCAATCGATGCAATATAACTTTAATAATTACAATAGTTACTATTATGGGAATTATCATTGCAATAACTATTAACAATAATTAATTATATATGAAGTAATTAGAGTTTTACGCGATTATTTCCACTAAAAAAGAGACGAATAATTGTCAATTTCATTGGAAGGATCCAAGATTCATGACATCATTTCTCGTGTACATAGAGTATATATAAATGTAACTACGTAACTACAGAAAGGAGGCAATTTCTCATCCCCGTGCGTTCTTGCTAGAGAATTAAAATCTAAGAAACTTGGTCTTCTAACGGGACGACGTGTGATTAATTTCTGGAGGTCATTCTTTCAGTGGTTTTGGAAACAGTAACAGCAATCGAGTGCCATACGCGAAATAATCGCTAACTGTATATACTACGTACGTCTCAAGGAATTTCATTACAAAGAATCTAGTTATTCGTTTATTACATCAATATGCTCTAAATTTAGCAGTAGGCATATGTATAAGATCTATTACAAAATTTGGTTTCTATATAATAAAAATAGCGTTTGGATGTATTTAATAGGCATCATCTGATTTATGTTCAGTAAA
The DNA here is from genome assembly GCA_905340365.1 of Vespula germanica. Lineage (NCBI taxonomy): Eukaryota > Metazoa > Arthropoda > Insecta > Hymenoptera > Vespidae > Vespula > Vespula germanica. The sequence continues at coordinate 452,126 of HG996541.1, forward strand.
TGTACAATTAAAACGAATGACTTCGATCAGTCTTAACCAATCTGCGAAATTGGATCTATTCCAGAGATATAGGGAACAAATTAAAGGCGAAAGCAATTCCAATAGCCAAAATTTATTGCAAAGAACCTGAATTTACCAATATCCAAACTGTAATACACTCAAAGAAGATAAACGCAATTTCAAGTACGCTTGGCGTGATGATGAAATATTCGGCTACCGATGCGGAAGATATGTAAATTTGTCCTTTCGTCAATCCCCATTCGATAATATGTCCTACGTATACAGTGTAAATGCCGGACTGTCAAACAAATCAGATCACGAAAACGTTTTTATTTTCAGTCTTACATTTCATGATAATAGTTTATTACTGTGATTATGATAAGTACTATTAAGTTGCGTTACACAATAACAAACGTAGTATGTATATACAAATGTATTATCATAATTAACCGAAAAAAATTTCCGTATAATCCATATTTAAGAAGTATATAGTGCAATACATTTAAATTTAGAAAAAAATGTACGTTCTTTACTAATTCGATATATTCCGATGAACTTAAATTCACAAAGAATTTATTTCTATGTACATTTTCTTTGAGAGAATTAATTTCTATAAAAAAATCGGCTACCTTCATTTCCGTTTAAAGATCTTCGGCGGACATATATCTACATAGCGAAATTATAATCCAATCTAGATTCCAATAAATGAATATATCAATGAAGCATACAAGAAAGAGATTATTAATTATCAAACCCACCTCTATAGCAAGATCGTATTGCAGTACATCAACACCAGAATATATAAGAATATTTAATCTACGAACAATGGCTGCTTAAATTTTCCAATTTGCTTCTTAAAACGTTCTTCTGTTTTCACAGTCCAATGTGCTACATTATAAAAGATGAAATTCGTGTAGAAAATTGGATGAGATACGTGACAAGTTAGTTATATCAGATCTCTTCGTACCTCGTTTATTAAAATCCAGTATTCAAGTGGATGGTTGCTATCGTAATAGCTGAGCAAGGGCGATATGTTGTTTCCACACACCAGATGACTAGGTGCCTTCCCCGCCATATTGATTTGAATACCATCCGTAGGATTTACGAAGGTTCAATTATAAATAGGATATCCTCCCTGAAAAAATTCAATACATTATTATAAAATGTATCTATGATACAGATTTCATATTCCACCTTATATTTTAGACTAAATAATTTACATTTGGTCTCTAAAATATCTAATGGTTCAACAGACACAGCTTTGATAGATTTACCATTCAAATATTAGACTAAACAGGAAAACGTTTTCAAACCTTAATCTGGTTGATGATCGGACATTTGTACTATCCACGTAGGATGCATCGTCGGATGTACGGAAGAAGAGATGTTGCCAATTTAAATATGTTTCACTTGGGATGTCGAATATTTAATTTTACGATGGCCGTAGTTGAAATTCGTATATCTTCTTTGAATGTATTACAATTTAGATATTGCTAAATTCAGATCCTTTGCAATAAATATTGGCTATTGGAAAAACTTTCCACTTTATTTCGTTTCGACCATCTCTAAAAGAAGTAAGAATTCGTAGATTAGTTATGCCTTACGATAGAGATTCAATTGCTAATCTAACTTGTGTAGTTATCAAGGATAAATAGGGTTACGCCCTTTTAAGAGATATTAAGTACTTTCTCTGAGATGAAACAAATAATTCTTAAGACGATATTCATTAGGAAATTCGGTTTCATTTCCGTAACGTATAATTGAAATTTTATAATAAATTATATATTAATGATTACTCATAACTATATCTTATATTGATAACATAAACAAAAGACTAGTGAGATTGAAGAAATTGTTTCCACCGGTTGAACTATTTGTATAATTACCTTTCGTGACGTATGATGTATAAAAGTATCAAATATATATCGTAAGGCACTATCTGGCTTATTGTCCGTTCCACAGCCACCGAAGGAATGACCAACGGTTTTATCGCTAGTCCTCTGATACGAGGTATTCCTTCCCCACCCCCCACAGACGCTATGGGCGTTTACCTTTCCGTCCGGGAAGGCGCCCTCTGCAAAGGTTTGTTGCGTTTCACGTAGATTAATCAATATTTCCTATTACACGATCTGACGTTCTGGAAAGGTCGTAAGCTGCGAGGAAATGGAGTTCTGCATTGATCTCTATTAACTGGATGTGTTATCATCCTTTTTCTACTATGCTCTGCTTTCGCTTCTTCTCTTTCCCTACTTCAGTTTACAATTTGAAACTAAAAATCTACTAAAGAATTTAAAAAATTCGCAAATATTGTTTTTCCCGTTCTTGTCGTTAAAAGTTTATATCAATAAAAATTAATTTTGAGGAAAGAATATTCTTTAACATTCTTTTTGTAATATTACCTTCTATTCTTTTTTTATTATTTATGTTAACAAGCATCTCTTCTTCTTTATTCTGCAGTAGCAATGATATGGAATCAGAGGAAACGGTTTTTCATATCTATTTCTTTTTTGTAATATCATCTTCTTCTTTTTTAGGTATTTTGTACTTCCACTTTACGTTTTACGCATTTGAATAGGATTTATGGATATAAATCGAAATTTTCCATTACGCGGTCGAACGAGCCAAAAGGCCGAAAACGATTTGGATGAGTGGAAACGAGTTTCTCGACAAATCCCTTTAAATTCGTCATATTAGTACTGATCCTTTTTCAATGAGTATGAAATAATCCATATTGCACAAATACATATTGAAATAAACGCTTCTGTTTCATGTTTGTTGATCGCTCGCTATCAAGGAAGAATATTGAATGGAAAGAAACTAATTTTTTTGTTAATAAAAATATCTTGTAAACGTTATGAGACATATTTTTAATCCCATCTGCATGGGCGAGATATCGTCGTCGTCGGCGAAAAATGTTATCTATGCAAAAAATATTTATTTTCCGATTTTTTCTTGCCACAATTAAAATTACATTATCGGCGTATGAGGCATGAGTAGTACCCAAATGTTCTTTAAAATTTTCAGTTTTTTGTTTCAGTTTATCGTCAGTGACATCATGCTTTATGTTACAGGACGTGTTCAAAAAAAGGAAAAGTAAATGTACATCCGTATATCTCGTGTATAGAGAACACACATCGCATTACACGTCATCGGTCGTTTGTATTGCATAATTTAAGATTATCAGTGCTTCAAAAGTGTTTAGTGCTTCCTTGGGATACTATAAATAAACATGCTGCATCTAGAAGCAAGGCATATCGTTTTTAATACTTCTTGTCTTTAAGCGATACGTAAGAACATGTTACATACCGTGTTCATTATGTGATCGAGAATACCCAGGAAGAGGAAAACGAAGACAAAACTAGTAATGGCAGTGACGACGAACCGTGATGAGTCTTACAATTCTCCGTCTTACAAAGCTACATCCGAATGGTGGCAGGAAGAGACGGAATATATCTTATTGAAGGATCGAATGGTAAGCGGTTTGGTCAGAGCATATCATCTAGTGTTTTCAGATAGATTTGTCGATGGACTATTCCACGTTTCAAAAGGATTATGGATTAAAGTGGAAATGAAATGGTACTCAAGCAGGTTTATCTTTGAAAATGATTAAATCTGCATCTACGGTCAAAAGATTCATCGTTCTTCGATACAATAGTGTTAGCGAGGAAACACTTTCAAATTATGCGTTTAATATTCAGTGTACGTTTACGTCACCCTGTCATCGTTACACCCGTTTAAATAAATAGTTAAACTATTTATGAACTAATTATTAAACTGATTATCACACTCAGTTTAAATAATTGTTTAATATTATTAAACAGGCAAGAAACGTTTAATTCAATGTTCCAAATTGGTTATCATAATATTCATGGCAGGTACTTCAATAATATGCATAAAATTTAATATACATCATCAGGAATATAGGGATTTGGACCAATTAATTTGCTGGTGTGCTCGAATACTCTTGTTAACGATTGATCCGAGGTATAATGATTTGCAGGTGCGTAATACGTTCCCCGATAATTCTCGTTATATCCCTTCATATTGAACGTATTATTCTGATCCCTCTCCAACCGTTTGTATACCTTTGTAGGGTCGTGGGCTTATTCACCTTAACGGGATGAGTGTACGTAGAGGTATCCCTTTGAAAGGGCGTGTGTTCGTAGAACTCTCGTATCCAGAGAATAAAACAGATATTTTTGCATTTTTCTCCTCTCGTCGAACAAGGCGGACGTTTCGATAATAAGTTTAGAGGAATATAATATCGTTTAAATATTACGATCATGAAAACAATTCATCTGTCGATTGTATATTATTTCTAAAGAGACAATAAGTTCAAATGCTATAAACGTTACTATAGTAATAAAAATATTCAATTTATCGAAGAGCAAGGACAATGATACAAATTCTTTTTTCTTTCTTGGAAGATATCTTTTAATTTTCTCGTAAATGATAAAGTGAAAAATTTTTTTTTTACATAAAAGAAAAAGGAAACATTTATCAACAGTCGTGTTTTCATATATGAGACTGTGGTAGTACCCGTTTGTACGAAAGAAATAAATTAGCGGTTGATACATTGATTTAAAAATTAAATGATGCAGGCAAAAAGGAAATCGTATTATCAAATTATCTACTTAGTTTCACGAGAGAAAGATAAATTAAGAAATTTTCATTTTTCTTTTTTTTTAAATAAGGGAGGCGATACACGCACGCATGCCCACAAGGCGGCGTACGTATTCCCACCCATATTACCCAGCCCGCATGAGCGCGCATAATGAACACGGGAATGGAGGGAGCTAATAACGAATCGTTTAATACCAAGAAACCTGACAATACATATCGAAGAACGTAATGTGTACGTTCATTTTCATTAAATCCGGGTCAAAATTCGTGTTGCGTAATAAATTAAATCGTCCAAATACCTATATTTCTGAAATACATTTATTATATATTATTTTAATGTACATGACGTGAATATTCTGACGAACAATTTGGAACATTGAACCAAACATTTCCTCACTTTTTCTTTTCATTTACGTTGTATAATTATTTAAACTAACGATATAAGGACGACAGGATGACTTAAACATACGCTGAATATTTAACGAATAATTTTAAAGTGTCCCCGCGCTAACATAATATCGAAAATCGATGAATCTTTTGATCGTACATGCCGATTTAATCATTTTCAAAGATAAACCTGTTTGAGTACCATTTCATTTCCACTTTAATCCAGAATCCATTTGCTACGTCGACCAGCCCATCCACAAATCTGTCTCAACACACTCGATGATATGCGATGTCTAAAGCCGCTTACCATTTGATCCATTCAATAAGATATATTCCGTCTCCTCCTCCCGCCATTCGAATATAGCTTTGTAAAACGGAGCAATGTTAGACTCAACAATGTTCGTCGTTCCTGCCATTACTAATTTTGTCTTCTTTTTCCTTTTCCTGGGTATGCGCGATCACATAATGAACACGGTGAGTGATATGTTCTTTCGTATCGCTTAAAGACAAGAAGTATGTTTAAAATGATATGCCTTGCTTCTAGATGCAGTATGCTTATTTATAGTATCCCAAGGAAGCACTAAACACTTTTGGAGCACTGATAAAATTAAATTATGCAATACAATCGACCGATGACATGTAATGCTATGTGTGTTCTCTATACACGAGATATACGGATGTACATTTACTTTTCCTTTTTTTGAATACGTCCGACAACATAAAGCATCATAAAGATGAACTGTAAGAAAAAACTGAAAATTTTTAAGAACAATTAGATACTGCTCATGTTGATCACCTCGTCAATTATTTAATTTTTATTGTGGCAAGGAGAAATCGGAAAATAGAAAATTTTTCTATAGACAATATTTTTCACCGACGACGACGATATTTCGCCCATGCAGATGGGATTAAGACTGTGTCTCATAACGTTCACGAGATATTTTTATTAACAAAAAAATTAACTTCTTTCCATTCAGTATTATTCTTTGGTAGGGAGCGATCAACAACCATGAAACAGAAGCATTTATTTCAATATTTATTTGTGCAATATGGATTATTTCATACGGTATTGAAAAAGGATCAGTACTAATATGACGAATTTAAAGCGATTTGTCGAGAAACCCGTTTCCACTCACTCAAACCGTTTTCGGTCTTTTTAGCTCGTTCGACCGCGTAATGGGAAATTTCGATTTACCTACATAAATCGTATTTAAATGCGTATTTATCCTTGATTACTACACAATTTAGATGAACAGTTGAATATCTCTCGTAAGGCATAACTAATCTACGAATTTTGGCTTATATTAGAGATATACAAAACTAATTAAAGGCGTCGGCAGTTCCAATACCCAGGAAGTATTGCAAAGAACCTGAATCGACCGATACCCGGATTGTAATTATTTCCAAAGAAAATACAAGAATTTTAACTACGCTCAACTTGATACTTAAATATGAGATATCCAAAGAGAAACATATTTACCTGGTCTTCCTGTTCTTCTGTACATCCGATAACAAGTCCTACATGGATAATACAAACGTCAGACCATCAACCAGATTAAGGTATGAAAACATTCTCCTTTTTAATCTTATATTCAAACGGTAAATCGATCAATGCTTTATTTATGGAATGATAAGATAGTACTTAGTACGATAATTGTAATATCATTAATATTTAGCAATATAGGAAAACTGTTTTTAAGTATAACTTGGGATAAAAAAAAGAAACATTACGAATTTCGTATAGGAATTAACGAATCATTTTATAGCAATCAATTCAATATAATCTTATTAATTACAATAATTGGAATTAATAGAAGAAATTATTTACCGTTCTAGTAACTTGTCAGAGATATAAAATCTAGGAAGCTTGATCCTTTAATGAGAGGACTCGTTTAATTGAGGGAGTGATCATTCCTTCGGTGGTTATCGAACCAATAATATGTAAGCGAGTATCGTACGTAAAATAATCCTTACCCGTAGACATCATACATCCCAAATGATACCTTTACAAATAATTCAAACGACGGAAACAATCTCATCATTCACACTAGTTATTCGTTTATTCCATCAATATTTTTAAAATTTAGCAGTACTGATTAGTATAAGATTTATTGTAAAACTTCATTTCTATATTTTGGAATTGAAAATGATTTTGTTGATTTACATCATTTTAATTATTATTTTTAATATAAGAAGTTAACTAAAGAATTTTAAAAATTTATCGATAATTTTCTTCCCGTTCTTGTCGTTAAAAATATGTACCAATAAGAATTAATTTTGAGCAAAGAACGTTGTTTGATCATTTTTTTTGTAATATTACTTCCTATTCTTTTTCTGTAACTTAAGTTAACGCTCAATTTTTTTTTACACATCTCTCTTTTTTATAACGCCGTAATAAAAAATATCGATTTAGCGATCAATTGTCGTATTCTTTTTTTTTTAATATCATCTTTTTCTGTGTTATGTATTTCATTTGAACACGATTTACACAAGACGATGAAAAGTTCCTATTACGCGATCGAACGAATCGAAAAGGCTTAATTGGACGTGGATTGGGGCTCGACGAATATCTTTCAATTCGACATATTATTATTGTCCCTTTCTAATTGCCATATGATATAATCCATTTTGAATAACTGCGTATCGCGAAGGACGCTTCTGCTTCAATTTTATCGATCGCTCCTTACGAAGGATTAATATTAAATTAAAAGAAATTATTTTTTTTGTTGACACTATCTCATAATAAAAATATCTTATGAACGTTATCATACACATTTTTGATTTCCATCAGTCCATATCAGCCAAATGTGTTTCCCACGCAAAAAATTCTTTTCATATTTCTTTTGGTCGTATTAAAAATTATATCATGAGTGAATTCACCAGCATGAGAAGTATTTGCTCCTTCATTATGCTCGTTAGATATACTACCTATGTAAAAATATATTTCGAAGAAACCTTCGTTAAAAACAAATTCTTCATCTATAATGGAAAATCAAGCATTCAACTTTCGATGTTGTCGCGTGTTATCATCGAAAGCGTTGCGCATTAACATTTTCAGTTTTTTGTTACAGTTCTTCGATAGTGACTTCACACTTTATATAACAGCTCGCATTTAAAAAAAAGAAGAAAAAAAATTACAAATCCATTTTTCTTACACGCGGCCAATGAAATACATAATGTCGATCGACGGTATTCTATTATCTAAAATTATCAACGACTTCCAAAACATTTTTAATGCTTCTTAGCGACACTATGAATCAACGTGGTGGGTTTGAAAGGAAGGCGTTTCCCTTTCAAACACCGTCCTTGTCTTTACGGGATCCGTAGTATTGTGTTCTATCCCGCCTTAATCATGTGATCGAGATTAACCAGAAAGTAATGTAACACGACGTATTTAATTCTTCTATATAAACGTGTACATTTTCCTAAAAATTCAATCCCTATTGGAGAATGTAAAACAATAATCTCGCTATATTTCTACTTATCCAATATTTCGTATAGTACGTTCCAAATCAATGGGTTTCTAAGAAAATAGTCCATTGCAATGGAAAATAAGTATCCGTGTTACTTTGTGATGAAGTTAGTAGTTATTAAATGATGAATCTAAATAGACCATTGAATTATATAGTTAAAGATATCCTCCAATGGTCTGTTTGGTTTGATGAGAAGAAAACAAATGAAAAAATATTTTCCTTGCTATCGAAATAAGACAGGAGTCGTACGTATACACGTCCACAGGATCGCGCACGTAATCCCTCCTACTTAAACTGGCAGAGGTAAGCGCTCAATAGAGCACCCGCAGATGGAGAGAGATAATAACGAGAGATATAAAACGAAGCTACTTGATGATAAGTATGGGAGAATGTATTACGTACAACCACTTCCATTAAATCCCTATCAAAATGTATCAACAGGGTAATTCGCGCTACGCAGCAATTACTTCCTCCAAATTTCAATATTAACGTAAAATTTAAATGTAGAATTCAACACTTTTCCTTTTTTAATTATATCGAATGGTTACTTAATTTAAATCAACGGAATAACGATGACGTGGACGTGGACTTTCTATTTCACGTATAATTTAAAAGTACTCCTCTGCTAACGTTATTACTTCCAAAAACGGTTTGTCTCTTGATCGTCCCTGTAGGTGAAATTATTTTTTACGGTAAATCTCCCTCAGATTCATTTCAATTCCCCTTTGACCGGTGAACCGTCCGACGGCCTTTCGACGAACTTTTTTCAGCACAATAGCATATATCCTATAGCTAAATCCGCTCACGTTTGAATCCCTTTATAAAAGTAAATTACATGTCCTCGTACCACCCTTCCAAGCTTTATAAAACAGCGCCACATTGGTGTTTCCAAACTTCAACGTCAAGCGTAAATGTTTTACCTTCTTTTTCCTCTTCCTAGATATTCTCAATCAAATAATGAATACAGTATGAGATCACATAAAGCCGAGGACGGTGCTTGAAAAAGAATCGATAACTTATAGTACATCGCAGAAGTACTAAAAATGATTTAAAAATCGTTTATAATCTCAGATAATACAATTCCGCCGATCGATACTATATAATTCTTAGTCCGCGCATAAGATATAAGCGTACGTATTTTTCTTTCTGCCCTTTTTTTAAATTCGAGCTACAATTTAGAGCGTCATCAACGCACATGGATTGCTACAAAACCATGAAAATGTTAAAGAACAATTGAATACTCATACTGATCAATTCGCTCATGATATAATCTATATTGTGACAAGTAGAAATCGAAAAAAAATGTATCTTTTGCACGAATAACCCTTTTAGAAGCGATTCAGTAATGTGCATATTAACGCGCATAAGATATATGTATTATGAGAAATTATCAAGAAAAAAACTAGTTCCTTTTCATTCAATATTAATATTTGGTACAGAGCAATCAATAAATATGAGGCAGAAGCGTTTGTTGCAATATGTAGTTACGCAATGTGGACCATTTCATATAAGTTATTTCAAAAGGTAGTTACGAAAAAATGATAACTTGTCGCATTAAAAGGGACTGATCGAGAAATTCTTCTTTCCCGAACTCATATCCTTTTCGGTCTATTAGGTTCTTTCAACCGTTTCATACGAAATGTTGACTGACCTTCGAATGAAATACGTAAAAGAAAAAAATGCATATTACGAAAATAAAATAAATATGAGAAAAAAAAGATTTTCTTTGAATTCCTACGTTTTATTATTGCGCAATAATGCAGTAATAAAAATATAATGCTAATCTCATACTGCTATCTGATATCTTCATATCTCGTTTATTAAAATCCAATATTAAAGTAAATGGTTGCTACAGCAACGCCCTAACAGTAGCAACAAGTTGTTTCCATACACTGGATAATTAGGTGACTCTCTCACCAACTTGAGTTTCATATCACTTGGAAGATTTGTAATAAATTCGTGAGCATCATCGGCTTCTTCCGTCGCGTATACGATCTGATACATTAAGTGACGAACGATATGTAACGTAAAATTCCTTGAAAAAATATTGTAATTTTTATTCATATATTATTATTTAACTTCTTTGCTTCATATAATATCTTGCCTTCCATATATAATATTCTTCACTATACTAGTTGAAAATTATATCTGGTCTTGACTTATATGCAGTAAAGGAGTACCTACATGATAGCTAGAGTTAAGAGACCTAATGTCCCACTTACCGATAGAAATACTCTTGTCGCCATCATAAAATCAGTGCAAATATTCAATAAATTATTATGAAATATACCTATGATACAGATTTTATATTCCATATTACATTTTAGAATAAAAAATTTATATCTTACCTCCAAAATACATTACCATTCCATAAACACATCATTGATTGATTTACCACTCAAATATAAGACTAAAAAGGAAAACGTATTCATATCCTAATTTCATTAATGGGCGGAGATTTGTACTATCCATATAGAGCGTATCGTCAGATGTACGAAGAGCAGGAAGTGCAAATGTAATTATATGTCACTTCAGATGTCGAATATACAATTATCACGTTAAGTGTAGTTGAAATGCGTATCTTCTTTGCAAGTAATTAGAACTCTGATATCGATTCCTAATTCCTAATTCCGCTCCTACTGAATATTTCTAGGATATTGGAAATGCTTTCGCCTCCGTTTGATCTTTTATATCTCTGAAATAATTAAAAATTCGTAGATTAGTTAAGAATTAGGATAGACGTTCAATTTTTCCATTAAATTCTATAGTCAATAAAGGTAAATCCGTTTACGCCCTTCTAAGCGATATAAAATACCTTCTCCGAAAAACAACAATGTAATAATTAGGATGGTATTGATCATGAGAATCAGAATCATTTTCATAATACAGAATTGAAATTATATAATAATTTATATACTAATGACGACTGATAAATTTACCTCACGTGGATAACATAAACAAAAGACTGGCGAGAGGAAGAAATTGTAACGTTTGTACTGCTTGGAAGATACCTTTGGGACGGATGAAGATACATGCGTTTATTTAACGCTTCTTTGTGTATTACTTGTTCAAACATAGTTGAAAAAGTGACTTCTACAAGCGACATTTTTCCCCAAATCATCACATCGGAAGACCCACCTAATTACCGAAACGAAGCTCCGTGGAAAGAGTTAAGACAATCTACACAGGTTAATCTATACCACGTATTACACAATATAAAGAGACGAAATGTCATGGGTATCGGAAGAAAATAAATTTCTCAGTTTTGCGGTATTCATTGGACTAGTTTCCTGTTTTCTTTTCCTGCTACGAAAGAATATGGATTCAGAGAAAATCATTCGTTATGTTTATTTTCTTTTTCGTTTTGCCGATTTCATTGAATTCGCTTCACGCAAGTGAATAAAAACTTCCTATTTCGCGTTCGGAAGAGCTGAAAGTTCCGCGAATGGGTATAAGTGGGAGGAAACGAATACGTCGACCAATCCCTTTGAATTCGACGTACTATTGTTTATTCATGTCAACTACCATACGAAATATTCCACATAGCATGACTGCATATTAAAAAAATGCGTCTGCTTCGTTTTATTGATCACCCCCTACCAAGGATTAATATTAAATAAAAAGGCATTAATTTTGTTCTTGACGCTTTCTCATAATAAAAATGTCTTGTGAACTTTAGTATACCCGTTTTTAATCCCATCTGCCAAACGTCGACGGAAAATGTTGTTTAGGCAAACAATATTCTTTTGCCGATTTCTTGTTGCTATAACAAAAATTGCATAATAAGTTATCAGCATGAGAAGTATCCCATTGTTCTTTAAAATGTCCAGTTCTTTGTTCCTGTTCATCGGCAGTGACAGGAGTCTTTACGTTATAGGAGGAACTTAAAAAAAGAAAAAGGAAAAATACATCCATATAACTTATGCATGGAGTGCACACATTGAATTACAAGTTATCTGTCGGTGATATTGTATTATCTAAAATTATCAACGTCTTTCATAACTTTTCTGGTACTTCTAGAGAATACTATAAAATAACGTGCTGGAATTATTACAAAGGCATTTCCTTGTAAAACATCTTCCTTGTATGTAACATAATCATAATACCTCGTTCTATTCCGCGTTCGTCGGATGATCGATATTATCCGGAAAGAGAAAAAAGAAGACACTAGGTATAATGGCCATAACGACGGACCTTCTTGAAACTGATATAGTATTGTTTTATTCTGCTACCTTCGAATGGTGGTACGAGGCTAGGGAATATATCCCTTCAAAGGGTCCGAGCGTAAGCAGGTTCCGCAAGACTATATAATCGGATGCGTTCGGCGAGGTTGGTCAAAGGGACGTCGGATGGTGTAAGCGGATGGTGGGTCCTGGTTGAATTTTTCCTCTAACGAGGGAATATTCTTTCGTAGAAAAGAAGATTTCATCGCAGAATCTTTTTCAAGTCAATCTTTTTCCCCTCCAAAGGATTTAACGCGGTTTAGAAAGAAAGATAAGGATCAACAATTTCGTTGAACGTGTTCTTGGATATCAAACTAATGTTAATTTGGATTGCATTTAGTATTAAAAATTATATATGTATCTTAATATGTATTGCAATACGGTGAGTGAGATTAATAACGATAAGGAAAGAAGTGTTCTGTTAATCGACTTTGAAGAAGAAGAGGAAGAAAATGGAGATACGGAAGATGAAGAAGTGCAAGGTAAGGCGAATGATTATGAATCCATAATCCTTTACGTTCATTCGACGATAGATATTATCTCGACGATGATCATTCCACAAACAAATTTAATTCTAATCGAAACGATGTTCGTCTCTGGCCTATCACTGATTTTTCAAATCTCTACTTGATTTCGAAAATTTTTAACACTGTGTATCGTAAGAACGAAGTTGAATGAATCATCGCGAACTATCGGGAATAATAATAATAATATGCAAATAACAGTAATAAATATCGAGGATAGAAAGAAAGTGATAAAGGTTTAATAATGGGCTGAAGCATGAGTTCGGAAAAAGTCCAAATGAAACTAATGTATGTTTAACTTTCAAAATGATTAAATATTTAAGGACGACCAAAGGGTTTACCGATTTTCCATATAACAATGAATACTTTTAAATCGCACGAGAAGTGTTAATTCCATGCTTTCGTCATCTTTTCATCCTGATTTCATCAAATTAAATTAAGTAATCATTCAATTAAATAAAAAATTGAAAAAATGAATTAATTTTCAAAATTGTATGTCATAAGATTCACATTGTGTACCTAAAAATTATTCATAATATTTAATTTACGTTTTAAAGTAATGGAATTTCAACGATCCATTTGCTGCATATCGCGAAATCTCTTTAGCACGTTCTGATATGCATTTAATGAAAATGGATGTGCCTATTACGAGTTTCCCTACGCATCGTCATCCATCTTCGTATTATACGATTCGTTCTTATTTCCCTCCATCTATGAGTGGTTTCGGCTTCGTGGTTCAGTGCGCGGTCCTCTGTGGATGCGAGCGTACATCTCCCATTTGATTTTGAAAACATGAAAAGTATTTTTTCATTTGTTCTCCCCTTATCAAACCATACGGACCATTGGATAATATGATTAGCTGTGTAACTCAATTATCTGTTTAAATCCATCCTTTCATTACCTTCTATCGAACTCAGTGCATTAGTCAGGGTCAGTGGTATTTATACACCCAGTTCTATAAGACATAATTATTAACAGAGTCAGATAAAACTATTTTCCCTACTCCTTCATAAGTTTATTGCATTTTGTTTAAAATGAGAGTAGCGATTAGTTTATATATTTTTTCTTATATGTACTACGTTCATGGATGGAATCTTCTTTATTCTTATAACTATACCGGTTCGGTTATATGTATCCCTCAATGACAAATCGTTTCTCCCTTCGTCTCTTTGTACTTTCGTTCTCGTTGAAGCACGTATCTCCATTCTAATCGACCAACTGATCGACAAGCAAGTACTTCTACTATTATCAGCCAAGAAAATCAACTAATTTGTCGGACTCATCGATAGGTAGTTTTATAGGGTTAGCAAACACGGAATAATATCATGGAATATCCAACAGCTGTGCAACAGCTGGCCGTATATACGACTATACGATTAACTCCTATAAATGTCTAAACAAAAATATCCTAAATCCGATAACTCTTGATAATTTCAAAAATTTGATAATTTTTTAAATTCTCCAATCGTATGTTAATTTTTAAGAAAATGTAGACGTTTCTACATAAGAACTAAATCAGTGACGCGGTACATAGCTCTAAGAAAGAACTAACAGGACAATAAAATTTTGCATCCAAGTAGATAACCAAATTATATAGGTAATCTTATTATCAAAAAGCCTGCTTGGTTCGATAAGGGCGAAAACAAATGAAAAAGGACCTGTCCTATTTTCGAGATACGAGAGGAATTATACGCGCACGCGTCCTTAGGATGGCACACTCATCCCGATAACATGAATAAGCTTACGCACGCGTAAAGCTATACCAACAGATGAAGGGGAAAGAGAATACTACGATCAATATGAAAGGACATAACGTTAATTATAGAGGAACGTATTACGCACCCGCAGATCGGTATACCTCGGATCGATCGTTAACAAGAGAATTCGAGCTAACCAGCTAATTAATTGGTCCAAATCTCCATATTACTAAAGATGTACATTAAAAATTACGAATATTTTTTAGGTACGTGTCGCGAATATTACGATAAACAATTTGGAACGTTGAACTAAACGTTTCTTCCTTTTTTAATTATATAAAACAATTGTTTAACCTGACTATGATAATCAGTTTAATAATTAGTTTAATGAATAGTTTAAATAATTATTTAAACTGGTATAACGATGACGTGATGACGTAAACGTACACTGAATATTCGACGCATAATTTAAAAGTGTTCCGTGGCTAACACTGTCATCCCGAAGAATGGTAAATCCTTTGATCGTACATGCAGATTTAATCATTTTCGAAGATAAACCTGTCTGAGTACCATTTCAATTTCTCTTTAATCCAGATTCCGTTTGCAAAGTCGAACAGCCCTTTGATAAATCTGTCTCGACACACTCGATTTTATCCTCTAGCTAAAGCCGCTTATCTTTGGATCCTTTCAATGAGATATATTCCGCCTCCTCGTACCGCCACTCGAATGTAGTTTTTTAAACGCAGCAATTTGAGACTCGTCAAGGCACGTCCTCACTGCCATTATAATCTTCGTCTTCTTCTTCCACTTCCCGGGTATTCTCCATCACATAATGAACACGATATATAACATGTTATTACGGATCACTTAAAGAAAGGAAGGAGGTTTAAAAGCGAAATGCCTTGCTTCTAGATGCAGCATATTGATTTCTAGACCTCCACGAAGCATTAAAAAGTTTTGGACGACGTTGATAATATAATACAATCGACGGATGACATGTTATTCGATGTTTTTTCTCCGTACATAAGATATATAGTGTATTTCCATTTCCTTTTCTTGAATTCGTCCTCTAACATGAAGCATCATGTCACTGCCGATGAACTGTAACAAAAACTAAAAATTTTTAAGAACAATTGCATTCTTCTCATGCTGATTATCTCGTTTATTATACAATTTTTATTGTGGCATCAAGATATCGGAGAAGAAATTTTGTATTGCATAGACATTTTCCGCCGACGTTTGATAAGTTAAAAATGTGTATACCGTTCACAAGATATTTTTATAACGATAGTATATCAAGAAATAAATTTATTTCTTTTTATTCAATATTAATCCTTGGGATGGAGCGATCAATAAATATGAAGTAGAAGCGTTTATCTCCATATGTATTTGTGCAATATGGATTATTTCATACGGTAGTGAAGAAGGTAGAGTAGTAATATGTCAAATGAAAAGAGATTTTTTGAGAAATTCGTCTCCCCTCACTCATATCCCCTTCGGCCTTTTCGGTTCGTTCGACCGTGTAATGAGAAATTTGGATTTACCTGCATAAATCGTATTCAAATGCGTAAAACGTGACGCAGAAATATGAAATACTTAAAGTAGCAGAATATTACGAAAGAAAAAATAAATATGACGAATGAATTTCTCTGAATCCATATCTTTGCTACTGGGAAATAAAGAAAGAGAGATGCTTGTTAACTTAAGTAACAGAAAAAGAATAAATGCTAATGTTACGAGAAAAGATGTCAAACAATATTCTTTACTCGAAATTAATTCTTATTCATATATACTTTTAACGACAAGAACGGGAAGAAAATTATTTGCCAATTTTTTAAAATCTTTAGTAGATTTCTAGTTTCAACTTGTAAACTGTGGTAGGGAAAGAGAAGAAGAGAAAGAAGAGCATAGTAGAAAAAGGATGATGATACATCCGATTAATAGAGATCAATAGAGAATTCTGTTTCCTCGCACCTTGCGACCTTTCGGAATCTTTCGATCGTGTAATAGGAAATATTGATTATTGTACATGGAACGTAAAAACTCTTTGCAGAGGGTGCCCTTTCGGACACTTTTTAACTTCCCTAAGCGACGTGCGGGAGACGAATTCCACCTGTCAGAGAACGGCGATGAAACTGTAGGTCATTCCTTCGGTAGTTGTATGACTAGTTATATGCGAGCGGGTGTAGTACAATAAATATTCCCTATGTGTATGCATCATACGTCTCAAACGGTAGTTTTACAAGTAGTTCAAGCGGCGGAAACAATTTCTTCATTCTCACTAGTCTTTCGTTTGTGTTATCAATATAAGGTAAATTTTCAATAATCATTAGCATATTATTCATTATAAAATTTCAATTTTACACTATGAAAATGAATCCGATTATCCTGATCAATATCATCTTAATAATTATTTGTTGCTTCTCAGAGATGGTACTTTATATCACTTAACCCGATTTATCTTTGATAACTACACAATTAGATGAACAGTTGAATATCTCTCGTAAGTCTTAACTAATCTACGAATTTTGGCTTATTTTAGAGATATACAAAACTAATTAAAGGCGTCGGCAGTTCCAATACCCAGGAAGTATTGCAAAGAACCTGAATCGACCGATATCCGGATTATAATTACTTCCAAAGAAGATACAAGAATTTTAACTACGCTCAACTTTATAATTAAATATGAGACATCCAAAGAGAAATATTTTACGTGGTCTTCCTGTTCTTCTGTACATCCGATAACAAGTCTTACATGGATAATACAAACCTTAGACCATCAACCAGATTAAGGTATGAAAACATTCTCCTTTTTAGTCTTATATTTAAACGGTAAATCAATCAATGCTGTATTTATGGAATGCTAAGATATTTTAGAGACAAGATATAAATTTTTTATTCGAAATTGTAATGTGGAGTATAATATAAATTTTTGGTGAATTTCAATTCGTCGTAATATATCGAAGTAGTAAAGAACATTTTTTTATAAATTCAAGTACATAGCAATATATTCTCCTTAAATACTGATTATATGGAAGTTTATTTCGTTTAACTGTAATACTATATTTGTGTACAAATGCTACGTTTGCTTAATGTGCAGCTCATCTTCATAATATATATCGTAATACACAGCAGTATGCGATTAACATTAAATTTTTATTACTGCTTTATTGTGCAGTGATAAAAGGTGGGAATTCAGAGAAAATCTTTTCTGATATTTATTTTATTTTCGTAATAGCAATTTTTTTCTTTTACGTATTTCATTCGAAGGTCAGTCAACATGTCTTATTAAACGGTCGAAAGAATCGAATAGACCGAAAAGTATATGAGTTGGAGAAAAACGAATTTCTCGATCAATCCCTTCTAATGCGAGGAGTTATTATTTTCTCGTTACTACCTTGTGAAATAACCCAAATGAAATGATCCACATTGCGTAACTACATATTACAACACACGTTTCTGTTTCCTATTGACAGATTGCTCTGTACCAAAGATTAATATTGAATGAAAAGGAAGTAATTTTTTTCTTGATAATTTCTTTTGATACATATATCTTGTGGGCGTTAATATACACATTACTGATACGCTCCTAAGATTATATCATGGGCAAATTGATCAGTATAAGTATCTAATCGTGCTTTAACATTTTCAGGTTTTTGTAGCAATCCATCGGCGGTGATGACGCTCTAAATTGTAGCTGTTAATCATATTATCGAATTGTCTGCTTTATTTCACTAGAGAAAAACTAATGACAAAAGACCTTTTTTGTTTTCGAAATAAGGGAGATGTACGCAACATGCATACAATATCGCGCACTCGTTCCCGCCAACTTGACTACCGCACGTAAGCGCGCACATGTATGGAGAGAGGTAATAAGTAATAGATTAATATGATAATGCTGGACGATATGTACGAGGGAATGTATTACGTACGTGCAGATCGTTAAATCCCGATCAATACCAGTTAACAAGGTAATTGGTAGACATAGGAAATCATATATTTTTGTCAAATATCAAAATTTCGTCCTTTATAATGTCTATGATAAATATTTAAATTATTTTCTTCGAACACTATCATTCATCGCATTATGTATGAGATCTCTTTGTTTTCTCGATGGATGACATCACTATCACTGCTATCGTTTCCTTTCCGATTAATATTTATTTTTTCTAACATATCCGTATAAATGTGTATACCTGTAATTCCCCTTCGACATTACTTATGACTTGAAACTCGTGTTTGGAAATTTTGCCATACTTAACGAAAAAGAAATAAGTAAGTAAACGGTTTGGTAATCTCAAATTGTAGATTAGGAAATAACGAAACGATATATACAAAATGAATATTACTATTCTGATTTTCTGAATTATTAGTCGAGGGATCTATCTATACTACTCGATGATTCAATACCAAATGAGTTCAGCTTTGGAAATCTCTTAATCCCAGTTTTATCAATACTTATTTACTTCATCAAATGTCAGCATATTAAACGAGGTCTACTCGCTTACCATTGCAAACAAGTCTATCTTATCACTCTCTTTAAGCGGTTTAGAGACGTCCTAAGGTCGTTCAGAACACATTTCTTTTTCGTAAAACTGATCGATATTCATTTCATGTATCTTGGTAATTAGACCATTTCTTGATTTGCTTTCTTTTGCCACTTCAATAGAAAAATCCAGAGAAATATGCTTGTCTCAAAAAATTGCGATGCAATCATTCGATCTTCTCAAATAACTTACAAATTCTGTAGTTCTTTGGGAGGGGAAATACGTGAAAGAGAAGAAGGTGATATTGGCAAACGTAAAAATATGACGTAAGATTTTCTTTGAGTACATTTTTTTTTATTATTTTTTTGGATATATATTTTCATTATATAATATTATTGTAAAATAACGGAAATGAATTCTTCGATAACTTAAGATATATATTTGTTTAGAGAAAAAGAGGGTAATATTTAGAGAAAATGTTTCCAAGGAATCTGAAAGTAGATCTAACTTTCGACGAAAAAATTTTTTTTCATTGGAAGATTTTACAAAAAAATTACATAGTACGAAAATTATAATATCATTAAAATTTGGTAATATTAGAAAACTGTTTTTAAGTATAACTTGGAATAAGAAAAAAAGAAACATTAAAAATTTCGTATAGGAACTAACGAATAATGTTATAGCAATCAATTCAATAGAATGTTAATAATTACAATAATTGCAATTAATAGAAGAAATTATTTACCGTTCCAGCTATAAACCGTTCTAGTTATATACCGTTCTAGATATAAAATCAAGGAAGCTTGGCCTCTAATGGGAGGACTCGTTTAATTTATGGAGTAGCCATTATTTGTAGATTAGTTACGACTCATGATAAATATTCAATTGTTCATGTAAATTATATAGATATCAAAGATAAATCGGGTTGCGGCCTTTTAAATAATTTAAAGTACCGTTTCTGAAAAGCAACAAATAATAATTGAGATGGTATTTAACAGGAAATTAAGTTTCATTTCGATAGTATATAATTGAAAATTTATAATAAATTATGTACTAATGATCACTGATAAATTTACCTTATAAACAACTTTGTAGTAAGAACGAAGGAATTCTTTCCATCGCTTGAACTACTTGTAAAAGTGCCAATTGAGATGTATGACGTATAGAGATAGCGAATATTTACTGTACGAGACTCCCTTGCGCCTGACTCGTCCAAAGACCACCGAAGAAATGATACAAAGCTATGTCACCGTTCTGTGACCTGCGATATTCATCCGCCGCACATCGTTTTGGGAGGTTAACCGAGCGACCACGAAGATGCTCTCTGCAGTATTATCAAACTTGATGTAGATTGATCAATTTTTCCTATTATACGATCGAAAGATCCGAAAAGGTCATAAGCTATGAGGAAATAAAATTCTTTATTGATCTCTATTAATTAGATGTATCATTATTCTTTTTCTCCTATGCTCCTATTTCGTTCCTTTTTTTCCCTACTTTTCTGTCCTTTACAATTTAAAATTAGAAGTTAACTAAAGAGTTTTTAAAATTGATCAATAATTTTCTTCCCGTTCTTGTCATTAAAAATATGTACCAATTAGAATTAATTTTGAGCGAAAAACGTTATTTGATCATTTTTTTCGTAATACTTCCTATTCTTTTTTTGTTACTTAAGTGTAACTTAAGTTAACGCTCAACTTTTTTTTACACATCTCTCTTTTTTATAACGTCGTAGTAAAGAATATCGATTTAGTGATCAATTGTCGTATTCTTTTTTTTCCTAATATCATCTTTTTCTGTGTTATGTATTTCATTTGAACACGATTTACACAAGTCGATGAAAAGTTCCTATTACGCGATCGAACGAATCGAAAAAGCTTAATTGGATGTGGATTGAGGCTCGACGAATATCTTTCAAGTCGACATATTATTACTGTCCCTTTCTAATTACCATATGATATAATCCATTTTGAATGACTGCGTATTGCGAAGGCGGCTTCTGCTTCAATTTTATCGATCGCTCCTTACGAAGGATTAATATAAAATTAAAAGAAATTATTTTTTTTTTGACACTATCTCATAATAAAAATATCTTATGAACGTTATTATACACATTTTCGATTTCCATCAGTCAAAATCAGCCAAACGTATTTCCCACGCAAAAAATTCTTTTCATATTTCTTTTGGTCGTATTAAAAATTATATCATGAGTGAATTCACCAGCATGAGAAGTATTTGCTTCTTCATTATGATCGTTAGATAGACTGCCTATGTACAAATACATTTCAAAGAAACCTTCGTTAAAAACAGATTCTTCATCTATCATTGAAGATCAAGCATTCAACTTTCAAAGTTATCGCGTGTTATCATCGAAAGCGTTGCGCATTAACATTTTCAGGTTTTTGTTACAGTTCTTCGATAGTGACTTCACGCTTTATATTACAGCTCGCATTTAAAAAAAGGAAGAAAAAAAAATACAAATCCATATATCTTACACGCGGCCAATGAAATACATAATGTCGATCGGCGGTATTCTATCATCTAAAATTATCAACGGCTTCCAAAACATTTTTAATGCTTCTTAGCAATACTATGAATCAACATACTAGGTTTGAAAGGAAGGCGTTTCCCTTTCAAACACCGTTCTTGTCTTTACGTGATCCGTAGTATTGTGTTCTATCCCGTCTTCATTATGTGATCGAGATTAACCAGAAAGAAGAGGAAGAAGACAAAACGTTTATATTGGCGATGACGAGGATCCTTGAGGAGATTTATATGATGCTGTTTTACAAAGCTTTATTCGAGTGGTTGAACGGGGAAACCGATTATACCTCTCCCAAAGGATTGAAACGTGGGCAGCTACAGATAGAAGATACATGCGACTGTACTCAAGAAGATTTGTCGAAGGGCAGTCCGACGTTGCGAGCGGAATATGCATCAAAGGCGGACTGAAATGAAACTGAGGGAGCTTTATGGTGCAAAATGATTCAACATGTAGGGACGATAAAAATATTCACCGTTTTTGGAGATAATACCGTTAGCACAAGAATATTTCCAAAATGTACGAGAAATAGAAAGTCCACGTTTACGTCATCCTTATTCCATTAATTTAAATTCTGTAATCATTCGATATTATTAAAACAGAACAAATGTTGAATTCTACATTTCAAATTGTTTGTCAGAATATTCGCGACATGTGCTTAAAAAATATTCGAAATTCGTGCGATCTTCATAAATATTGGAAATTGCAGGAAGTTATTTGCTTCGTAACGCGAATTCCCTTGCCAATACGTTTCGACAGGCATTTAATGATAATGCAGGAGCGTATCACGTTCTTGCATATTTGTCATCAAATACAACAATAGTAGACAACTTATTATTAACTCTTTCCATGTACGCGTATTCTTGTGCGGCTTTTATGCGACACTTGAAATGGGCAGAAACGAGTGCGAGATCTTGTATGTATGTTGCGTACACCTTCTCTCTTATTTCGAAAACAAAAAATATCTTTTTTCATTAGTTTTCTCTCGTGAAACAAAGCAGACAATTGGATAATACAATTAGCAATATAATTCAATTAACTATGTAGCTGTACCATTTAATGATCCGGTTAAATCTTTTGCGATGTAACACGACTGATTTAATTCTTCTACATAAACGAGTACATTTTCTTAAAAATTCAATCCCTATTGGAGAATGTAAAACAATAATATCGCTAAACTTCTACTTATCCAATATTCCGTCTATTACGTTCCAAATCAGTGGGTTCCTAAGAAAATAGTCCATTGCTCTGGAAAATAAGTAACCGTGTTACCTTATGATGAAGTTAATAGTTGTTAAATAGACGATTGAATTATACAGCTAATGATATCCTTCAATCGTCTGTTTGGTATAATGAGAAGAAAACAAATAAAAGAATACTTTCTTTCTAATCAAAACAAGACAAGGGTCGTACGTATACACCTCCACAGTACCGTGCACGCAATCCCGCCTACTTGAACTGGCACAGGTAAGCACCAAACAGAGCACCCGCAGGTGGAGAGAGATAATAACGAGGGGTTTAAAACGAAGCGACTTATTACAAAGGCATTTCCTTTTATAACATCTTCCTTGTATCTAACATAAGCATAATACCTCGTTCTATACCGCGTTCGTCGGATGATCGATATTATCCGGAAAGAGAAAAAGGAAGACAGTAGGTATAATGGCCACAACGACGGACCTTCTCGAAACCGATATAGTACTGTTTCGTTCAGTTACATTCGATTGGTGGTACGAGGCTAGGGAATATATCCCTTCAAAAGGTCCAAGCGTAAGCGGGTTCGGTAAGAAGATATCATCGATTGCGTTCGGAAAGGTTGGACAAAAGGACGTCGGACGGTGTAAGCGGATTGTAGATCAAAGTTGAATTTTTGCTCTAATGAGGGAATATTTCTTCGTAGAAAAGATTTCATCGCAGAATCTTTTTCGAGTCCATCTTATTCCCCTCTCCAGAGGATTCAACGCAGTCGAGAAAGAAAAATAAGGATCAATAATTTCGTCGATCGTTTTCCTGGATATCGAACTAATGTTAATTTGGATTGCATTTAGTATTAAAAATTATATATGTATCTTAATAGGTACTGCAATACGGTGAGTGGAATTGGGAACGATAAGGAAAAGAGGGGTCTGTTAATCGATGTTGAAGAAGAAGAGGAAAAAAAAGATGAAAAAGTGCAAGGTAAGGCTAAAGATTATGAATCCATAATCGTTTACGATTCATTCGACGATTGATATTATCTCGACGATGATCATTCCACAAACAAATTTGATTCTAATCAAAACGATGTTGGTCTCTGGCCTATTATTGATTTTTCAAATCTCTACTTGATTTCAAAAATTCTTAACACGGTGTATCGTAAGAACGAAGTAGAATAAATCATCGAGATCTATCGGGAATAATAAGAATAATATGAAAATAACAGTAATAAATATCGAGGATAGAAAGGAAGTGATGAAAATGGAAGGTTTAATAATGGACTGAAGAATGAGCTCGGAAAAAGTCGAAATGAAATTAAGGTAGGTTTAACATTCAAAATGATTAAATCTTTAAGGACGACCAAAGAATTTATTGATTTTCCATATAACAATGAATACTTTGAAATCTCACGAGAAGTGTTAATTCCATGCTTTCGTCACCTTTTCATCCTGATTTCATCAAATTAAATTAAGTAATCATTCAATTAAATAAAAAATAGAAAAAATGTTGAATTAATTTTCTAAATTGTATGTCATAATATTCACATTGTGTACCTAAAACTTATTCAAAATGTTTATTTGCGTTTTAAAGTAACGTAATTCCAACTAATCATTTGCTGCATATCGCGAAATCTCTTGTTAGCACGTTCTGGTAGGCATTTAATGAAAATGGATGTGCTTATTACGAGTTTTTCTATGTATCGTCATCCATCTTCGTATTATACGATTCGTTCGTATTTCCGTCCATCTGTGAGTGGTTTTGGCTTCGTGTGTCGGTGCGTGTGGACAGGAATGAGTGCGAGGTCCTCTGTAGATGCGAGCGTACATCTCCTATCTGATTTTGGAAACATGAAAAGTATTTTTTCATTTGTTCTCCCCTTATCAAACCATACTGACAATTGGATAATATGATTAGCTGTATAACTCAATTATCTGTTTAAATCCATCATTTAGTTACCTGCACATTTGATTAAGTCTTCTGCAGATCTATATATCACGACTCTCTCAGTTCTTTCATAGGAACGACTGCATTTTCCTAAAAATTTACTTTCTATTGGAGAACGTAAATAAATGATCCAATTCACTTCTTTTTATCAAATACCATATATTATGTTCTAAACAAGTTAGTTTCTTTGAAAATTTTATATTTCTTCAATCGTTTATTTCTTCTTATGTCTAACTGAGTATAGCAGTGATTTTAGTATATTTTTCGTAACATAATATTTGAATTTTCCGAATTTATTGTCGGAATGATTTAATTTCTCAATGAGCATACATATAACGCCGACACAATACTATATTTACACAATACATACACATGTACTACGTTCATGGATGAAATCTTCTTTATTCTTATATCTATACCGATTCGGTTGCCCATATGTATCCCTCAATGACAAATCGTTTCTTCTTTCGACTCTTTGTACTTTCGTTCTCGTTGAAGCACATATCTCAATTCTAATCGATTAACTGATCGACAAGCAAGCACATCTACTATTATCAGCCAAGAAAATCAACCAATTTGTCGGACTCGTCGATAGGTAGTATCATAGGGTTAGCAAAAACGGAATAATATCATGGAATAGCCAACGGCTGTGCAACAGTTGGCCGTATATACGACTATACGATTAACTCGTATAAATGTCTCAACAAGAATATCCTAAATCCGATAACTCTAATTATAATTTCTTATCTGTTCAATATTATACAATAGTATACCGAAGAGAAATTGCACAATGTAAAATATAGTGTAAAGTAATAATAAAAAACTATACAACTTTCAACAGTATATTATAAAACAGTATATGGTAGTATATAACACGAAATGGTATAAAATGGTCTATAATGTCGCATCTCGAATATAACTCATAAATACGTATATAGAATTATGCGATGTCTATAACATGGTAAATAAAGAAAAAAATCTTACGAAAATAAATTCTTGCATTAATATTAAGCGGTATAATATTCAAATATGGTTCATCTAATCGAGAGCATTATATCTAAATTGATGTAAATGTTTTCCATTATTGTGTCTAATTGGGAGCTTCTATATTATTCTGCATCGTTCCTTTGAATAAACTTCTAGAAGTTTACTCCATTCAGGACGACTCCATTCAGAATAATCGGCTTATTCAACTATCGCACTTAGGCAGTAAGCTCTCTAATTGGTGGAGCGTGCACTGTTTCCGCTCATTAGTTTTCACATATTAACGAGGCTATCATGCCTAGTAATGCTTTCGAAATGTTCACAATAATTTCGCATCGTTACTATCGTCAAGGGGGATTGTCTTTTAGGTTTTAATCTTCTTTCTCTTTTTAATCCTCTCTTCTACTTTTGATTCCACATATTCCTTTCGATCATTTTACTTTGTAAAAATCTAATTTTACATATCTCCTTTTCCGAAGTGGAGTCTTCCTTGATAATTAATTATTCATACTTACATATTTTTCGTGAAGAAAAGTATAGGCGTCAACATCCGGATAATATATTCGGAAAATACAAATATCTATTACTAGAAATATAATATTTTGTTTGGAATTAATTAATAAAGAACAGAGTATACGGAATACTGTACTATTGTAAGTATAATTTGATAATTTTTTAAATTCTCCAATCGGATGTAAATTTTTAGAAAAATGTAGACGTTCCTACGTAAGAACTTAATCAGTGAGGCGGTACATAGCTCTATAAAAGAACTAACAGGACAATAAAATTTTGCATCCAAGTAGATAACTAAATTATACAGGTAATCTTATTATCCAAAAGCTTGCTTGGTTCGATAAGGGCAAAAACAAATGAAAAAGTACGTGACCTATTTTCGAGATACGAGAGGAGTTATACGCGCACGCGCCCTTAGGATGGCACACTCATCCGGATAACTTGAATAAGCTTACGCACGCGCAAAGCTATAGCAACAAGTGAAGAGGAATGAGAATAATACGTTCAATATGAAAGGACATGAAGTTAATTATAGAGGAACGTAGTACGCACCCGCAGATCTGTATACCTCGGATCGATCGTTAACAAGAGAATTCGAGCTAACCAGCTAATTAATTGGTCCAAATCTCCATATTACTAAAGATGTACATTAAATATTATGAATATTTTTTAGGTACGTGTCGTGAATTTTACGATAAACAATATGGTACATTGAACTAAATGTTTCTTCCTTTTTTAATTATTTAAAATAATTATTTAAACTGACTATGATATTGCTTTTAGATGCAGCATATTGCTTTATAGACCCCACGGAGCATTAAAAAAGTTTTGGAGGACATTGATAATATAATACAATCGACCGATAACATGTTATTAGATATTTGTTCTCCACACATGAGATATATGGATGTGTATTTCCTTTTCATTTTCTTGAATTCGTCCTGTAACATGAAGCATCATGTCACTGCCGGTGAACCGTAATGAAAACTGAAACTTTTAGAGAACAATTGGAGTCTTCTCATGCTGATCATCTCGTTTATTATGCAATGTTTATTACGGCATCAAGATATCGGAAAAAAATTTTTTATTGCATAGACAACATTTTCCACCGACGTTTGATAAATTAAATATGTGTATAATAATGTTCAGAAGATATTTTTATTACGAGAGTATATGAAGAAATAAATTAATTTCTTTTTATTCAATATTAATCCTTGGGACGGAGCGATCAATAAACATGAAGTATAAGCGTTTATTTCCATATGTATTTGTGCAATATGGATTATTTCATACGGTAGTGAAAAAGATACAGTAGTAATATGTCAAATGAAAAGAGATTTGTCGACAAACTCGTTTCCCCTCACTCATATCCTCTTCGGTCTTTTTGGCTCGTTCGACTGCGTAATGGGTAATTTGGATTTACTTGCATAAATCGTATTCAAATGCGTAAACCGTGAAATAGAAATGCGAAGTACTTAAAGTAGCAGATGATATTACGAAGAAAAAATAATGATTTTCTCTGAATCCATATCTTTGCTACTGGGTAATAAAGAAAGAGAGATGCTTGTTAACTTAAGTTACAGAAAAAGAATAGAAGGTAATATTACGAAAAAAGATGTCAAACAATATTCTTTGCTCGAAATTAATTCTTATTGATATATGTTTTTAACGACAAGAACGGGAAGAAAGTTATTTGTCAATTTTTTTAAATCTTTAGTAGATTTCTAGTATAAAATTCTAAAGTGTAATAGGGAATTCATTACGAATCTTCCAAATGATATGAAACCCAAGTTGGCCAGAGAGACGCCTAATTATCCAGTGTATGGAAACTACATGCCGCCATTGCTAGGGCATTACTGTAGCAACCATCGACTTTATCATTGAATGTTAATAAACGAGGTATGAAGAGATCTGATATAATTAACTGTGTCATGTGTCTTATCTAATTTTTTATATTAATTTCATCTATTATATTGTAGCATATTGCATACTGAAAGCCGAAGAGTGATTCAAGAAGCAGTTTGCAAATCTAACCAAAGAAAAAACACTGCTAGCTATTGTCCATAAATTAAGTATTCTTAAGTGTTTTGATATTGATATATTGCAACATAATGTTACTTATATAGAAGTAGGTTTGATAATAAATAATCACTATTTTACATGCTTGATTGATATATTAATGTATTGAAAACTAGATTGGATTACAATTTCGCTCTGTTCAAGAATTTTAAACAGAAATGAAAGAAGTTAATTTTTTTATCAAAATTAATTTCTAAGAAGAAAATGGACATCGAAGAAAATTCTTTGTGAATTTAAATTCATCGGAATATATAGAATTAGTAAAGAACGAACATTTTTTTGTAAATTCAAATACCTGGTAGTATGTACTCCTTAAATACGGATTATACGGAAATTTTTTCCGGTTAATTGTGATACTACATTTGTATATACATACTATGTGTGCTGAATTTCTCATAATACTTATCATTATACACAGCAATATGCGATTAACATTAAATGTAAGACTGAAAAGAAAAAAGTTTTCTTGGTCTAATTTGTTTGACGGTCGGTTGTTTATACTGTCTATGTAGGACGTTATATCGGATGAGGATCGACAAATTTACATATGTACCGCTTCGATAGTCTCATATTTGATCACCACACCGAGCGTACCTGAAATGGCGTGTATCTTCTTTGGATGTATTATAATTAAGATATCGGTCAATTCATCTTTGCAATAATTTTCTGTTATTGGAATTGCTTTTGCCTTTTATTTGTTTCGTATATCTTTAGAAGAAATCCAAATTCGTAGATTGGTTAAGACTTATCAAAGCCATTCGTTTTAGTTGTATAATTACCGAAGATAAAGCTGATGATGCTTTTTACATGCGTTCTAAATGGCAATTCTATAGAAATGAAATTTTATAATAAATCTTATACTAATGGTTACTGCTAAATTTAAAGAATATTGATGGAATAAACGAATGACTAGTATGAACGATGAAATTGTTTTCCCCGTCTGCATTTCTTGTAAAGATCTTTTTTGGGACGTATGAAGTATATACAGCTGGAGCTTACTTCGTGTATTACTGGTTCGAAAACCACCGAAGGAATGACATCCCCTCCCGAAATTAATCTCACATCGTCTCGTTAGAAGACCAAGCTTCCTGGATTTTAGTTCTTTAGCTAGAATACACGGGGATGAGAAATTTCCCCTCTACTGTAGTTATATTTATATATACTCTATGTACACGAGAAATTATATCATGAATCTTGAAATCTTCTAATAAGAATCTTATAATAATTCGTCTTTTTCTTAACTTAAATAATCACGTAAAATTATAATTATTTATAATATAATTAATTATTATTAATAATTATGGTAATTATCAAAACTAACTGCTATGAACTTAATCGTAAATTTATATTCAAAATTTGTAATGTTTCTCCTTTCGTAAGTTCAAGTTATACTTAAAAATAGTGTTCTAATATTATTAGATATTAATGATATTACAATTGTCAGACTATCAAAATCTTATTGTAAAATCTTCTGTCGTGAAAAAGTGTTCTCCATGAAAATTGTCTACTTCCCTATTCCTTGAAAACCTTTTCTCAAAATATTACCTTCTTTTCTTGTAAACGAATGTACATTGTTCAAGTTATCTCAGAATTCATTTCCGTTATTCCATAATAATAAAAAACATCTATGCCCAGAAAATCTTTCATCATATTTCTTTGTTTCCATATATTACCTTCTTCTCTTTCACGTATTTCCCCTGCGAGAGATCAATCATAGTTAATGAAGACACAATCGAATTATCAAGCTATATGAAAAGAATATCAGTCGGTTTTAACGAAAAGACGTACGTTCACAACGGTCTGAGGGCTCCTTAAACCGCTTAGAGAGCGATAAGGATTTGTTTGCAATGATACAAGAGAATGCCTCGTACGATATGGCGATATTTGTTGATTAAACAAGTATTGATAAAAGTGGGATGAAGAGATTTTCAAAGCTGAACTCAGTTCGTATTGAAACTTCGAGTAGTACAGATAGATGCCTGGACTGATAATTCAGAAAATCAGAAAAGTAATATTCTCTTTGTATATATCGTTTCGTGTTTTCGTAATATACAATTTGAGTCTTCCGACCCGTTTACATACTTATTTCTTTTCCATTAAAAGAATGACAAAATTTCCAAACGCGAGTGAGTTTCGGGTCATAGGTAATACCGAAGGAGAATTCCTTGTAGACATTTATACGAATACGTTAGAAAAAATAAATATTAATCAGGAAGAATGCAATAGCAGTGACAGTAATGACATCCAACAAGAAAACTTATGAAGGACGAAATTTCGATTTTTCTGCAAAAATATATGATCCTCCATTTCAACAAATTCCCTTGCTAACGGGTATTGATCGGCATATAACGATCTGCACATACATAATATCTTCTCGCGTACCTATCGTTAAGAACCATCATATAAAACGATTTATTATCTCTCTCCATGTATGTGCGCGCTTACGTGTTCCAGGTAAGTGGGCGGAAATCAATACGCGTGTCTGCGTATATCTCCTCTCTTATTTAAAAAACAAGAAGGGTGTTTATTCATTAGTTTTCCTCTCATTAAACCAAGCAAACAATTTGATAATACGATTGGCGGTATAATTCAATTATCTATTCAGCTATATTATTTAATTACCTCGTTAAATCTTTTGCACATCGATGTATCACGTCTGACCTTACTCTTCTATATGAACACGTACATTTCCCGAGAAATGTACCCCCTATTGCAGAATGCAAAACAATAGTCCCATTATATTTCTAGGTATGTAATATTTTGTATATTATGTTTCAAATCAAATGATTCCTGAGAAAATACTCCACTGCTCAGCAAGATGAATAACTGTGTTATGAAATGATGAATCTAAATAGGAAATTGAATTATACAGGTAATCGTATCCTGCAATTGTCTGCTTGGTCTGATAAGAGGAAAACAAATGAAAGAATACTTTCCTTATTATCCAAATAAGACAAGATTCCTACGTACAAAAGCACACAGGACCGCGCACTCAATCCCGTCCACTTGAACTGGCGCAGATAAGAGCGCACCAGAGCATACACAGATAGAGATATATAGTAACGAAGTGTTC
This sequence comes from Vespula germanica, assembly GCA_905340365.1. Lineage (NCBI taxonomy): Eukaryota > Metazoa > Arthropoda > Insecta > Hymenoptera > Vespidae > Vespula > Vespula germanica. The sequence goes on from HG996541.1 coordinate 483,872, forward strand.
AAAACGAATGTCCTCACGATAAGTACTACATACATCCATTATTACTAAATCCCTATCAAAACGAATGAATAGGTTAATTCCCGCTACGCAGCAATTACTTCGACCAAATTTCAATATTTATGAAAAACGCACATTAAATATTACGAACATATTTTAAGGAAATGTCGCGAATATTATAACAAACAATTTGAAACGTAGAATTCAACGCTTCTCCTTTTTTAATTAAATCGAATGGTTACTTCTGTTAAATTGAGGGAATAACGATGACGTGGACTTTCTATTTCACATATAATTTAAAAGTATTTCCCTGCTAACGTTATTACTTCTAAAAACGTTGATTCCTTTGATCGTCCCTGTATGTTAAATTATTTTGTATCATAAATATCCCTCAGTTTCATTCCCATTCCCCTTTGATCCATATACCGCTTGGAACGTCAGGCGGCCCTGCGACAAATCTTTCCGAGTACAATCGGACATATCCTCTAGCTAAAGCCGTTCACGTTCGGATCCTTTGATAAAATCCTATTTTCTCGTACCACCGTACCATTCATCAAATGTCTTGCTTTCCATATCTAATATTCTTTATTAAACTAGTTGAAAAATATATGGGTTCTTGATTTATATGCACGAATACAATACTTTTAGGATAGCTAGAATTAAGATATCTAATGTCTCACTTATCGATAGAAATACTCTAGTCGCCATCATAAAACCTGCGTAAAAATTCAATAAATTATTATGTTACATACCCATGGTATTGATTTTATATACTACACCACATTTTAGAAAAAAACATTTATATCTAATCTCTAAAGTTTCTTACCGCTCCATAAACACAGCATTGATCGATTTACCACTTAAATATAGGAATAGAAAAAAGATAAACATTTTCATTTCCTAATCTGGTTGACGGTCTGATATTTGTATTATCTAAGTAGAAGATATCGTCGGATGTAAGGAAGAGCAGGAAGTACCAATGTAGTGTGTTTCATTTCGGATGTCGAATGTTTAATTATCATGATAAGCATAGTTTAAATCCTTGTATCTTCTTTGGACGTAATTAGAAATCAGATATCACTGTACTCTGATTCTTTCCAATACTTCTGGATTATTGGATAACGTTCAGTCTTGGATATCTCTGAAATAATTAAAAGTTACTGAATTAGTTAAGACTTAGGACAGACGTTCAATTGTTCACTTAAATTGTGTAGTCATCAAAGGTAAATCGGGTTATGCCCTTTTCAGTGATATAAATTTCTTCCTTCGAGAATCAACGAAAAAAGAATTAGTGTGGTACTGGTCACGAAAATTAGTTTCATTTTCATAATATAGACTTGAAATTTTATAATAAATTGTATACTAATGATTACTGATATATATACTTTATGTCGATAACATAAACAAAGACTAGCGAGACAGATGAGATTGTTATTTTCGCTTGGACTGTTTGGAAGTCTTCTTTGGGACGTATGAAGCATACAGGCGATTATTTAGCACTTACTTGCTTATTACTTGATCAAAAATTATTGAAAGTATGATTTCTATAGGCGACATTCTTGCACAAATCGTAACACTAGAACACCCAGCCAATTACCGAGGAAAGCTCGGTGGGATGGATTAATACATTCGGCCCAGATTAATCGATACCACGTATTACACGATATATAGAGCCGAAATGACCTGGGGATTGGGAGGAAATAAATTTTTCCATTGTTCTCTATTAATTGGACAAGATATATACCTCTTTTAATTTCTGTTTATTTCTTTTTTTTTTATCCTCCGATTCTTTTCAATTTCTAATTGGAAATTGACTAAAGAATTTTGATAGCCGGCCATTAATATTTTTCTTACTTTTATGGTTAAAAATATATATCACTAAGTATTCATTTCAACCAAGAAATACTATGTGAAAATTTGTTTCGTAATAATACCTTTTATTATTTTTCTATCATTTAGGTTAACAAGCATCACCCTTTATTTATTGTGCATTAGCAAAGGCATATGGTTTCAGAGAAATTCTTTCTTATATTTATTTTCTTTCGTAATATTAGTTAAGATTATTTCCTTTTGCGTAATTCATTTCAATACGCTTTACGCAAATCAATAGAAACTTCCTATTCCGCGGTCGAAACAGCCGAAAAGGAAGAAAAGAGTATGAGTGGGGGAAAAGAATTTGTCGACCAATCCAATCTAATTCGACATATTTGATTCTTTTTAACTACGATATGAAATAATCCATATTGCATTACGGCATATTGCAACAAACGCTTCTGCTTCGTTTTATTGATCGCTCCCTACCAAGGATTAATATTAAATGAAAAGGAATTAATTTTTTGGTGACATTTCTTCCTAATAAACGTATCTCGTGAGCGTTATTATGAACATTTTTAATTCTCGTCTGTCAAACTTCCGCCAAAAACGTTTTTTAAGCAAAAAATATTTCTTTTCCGATCTTCATCTTTCATTCACTCTTTAAAACTTTTCAGTTTTTCCTTACCATTGATAAACAGTGACATGATGCTTGATGATTCGGGACTAATTTTGAAAAATGAGATGAAAAATGTTCCATATACCTCATGCATGGAGAGCACATATCGATTTACGCGTTATCAATCGGTGATACTGCATTATCTAAAATTACGAATCTCTTCCAAAACTTTTCTAGTGATTCTAGAGAATACTACCAATCAACTTGTTGGAATCAATAGCATTTCCTTTTGAATCATCCTCTTGTCTCAATCTAATTACCTTGTTCTACACCGTGTTCGTCAGTTGGTGGATAATAACCAGAAAGAGATACAGGAAGGTGAAGTTTATAATTGCCATTACGACGAACCTTCTCGAGATCGATATAGTACTGCTTTACTAACCTACATTCGAATGGCGGTACGAGGCTAGGGAATACATCCTTTTAAAGGATCCATCCGTAAGCAGCTTTAACAAGGGGATATAACAGATTGTGTGCCGAAAGTTTGTCGAGGGGTCGTTCGACGGCGTACGCGGATCGTGGTTCGAAGTAGAATATTTGCTCTTATGAGGGAATATCCTTCATAGAAAAGAATATTTCATCTCAGTATCTTTTTGGATTCCATCTTTTTCCATCCTCCAAGGAATTCTAGGCAGTCGAGAAGGGAGAATCAAGATCAATAATAACGTTGACAGTGTTCTTGGATATCGAACTAATCTTAATTAGGATTGCAATTAATATAAATATAAATATTTATATATATATATCATAATATTAGTTATGGTGCAATCGATGTACAATACGAATGATCTCATTTTTCTAAAAACTTACTTACAATTGGAGAACTTAAGAAATTATGTAATTGTATTTCTTGTCATCCAATACTTCGTATATTGTTATATACTAATTAGTTCATTAGAAAATATCGTATTTATTCATTCGGTAATTTGTTATTACGTTTAATATTTTTCTTAATTTTTCTAAATTTGTCATAAGATCTTTAGATTTAGTTTACAAACAGTTTGCAGATAAACCTACATAATATCTTCTGTAGTATATACGTACGTGAATGTAATTTGCTGCATCCTTTGCAGGCGACAGCGAGATAGCTTCTATGTTCATTCGTCGAAGTGCAAATGAAAACTCACACCGTAATCGTACAAAATCAATCATTTCTTGAATTTCCACGTCGCGAACTAGCGTCATTTTAAACTTTAAGACTAGCAGAAAATAAATCAAAATCACTTCTTGCCTGGCAGGTGTTCCGTAGCGCGTAAAGTTTAACGGAATTTACTATTCCTTAAATAGTGGTTTATTTAACTGCTCGTACATCTATATACTTTAAATTATCTGAAGCATTAAGTTTGATGTTTCCACCTTTTGAAAATGAGGGCAATCGGCAAAGTCACTCGAATGTTCATTTTTGTTGACATTATGTGTTGCATCTACGCAACTCATATGCAACCACCCCGAGAAAAAAATTATAAATTATTGAAATTTTAGTTTAAAATTATCTCATGTTCCTCGCTCGTTCCGATATTCGTCATTCTACATACGCATATATTCTCTATCCTTCTAATTTCTAAGCCTCTAATTTTCGTCGATATTTATTAATTCATATTCATTTATTGTTTGTGAATAGAATGTTGCCATTACTAGGACATAAGAATTTTGAATATCATATTTAGAAGGAATTGTAATCTCAATTTCACAGAAAAATTATATTTCTACAATAATTATAAATTAGACTTTCAGCGATGTCGATCCCTTGATCGAATAACAGTACCAAGAAAACAATATAATACATCGCTACTATGCTCGGCTAAGTATTACGTAAATGTATGTTATATTTGAGCTCATTTGAGTAATAACATCATTCGCATAACGGATCCGCAAAATAAAAATATTGTGTTAACAGAAATATAATAAAATAGCAACTATACTCCATTATACGTAATAAAAAATAAACGATTGTAGAAATATAATACTTTCTAAGAAACTAATCGGTTTGAAACATAATATACTAAATATTCGATGGCTAGAAGTAGAATTGAATAATTTGTTTAAGTTTCCTTATCGAGAAAGAATTTTTAGGAATGTGTATTCATGTTATAAAAGCATTAAATCAGTGAGGTGATCCGTTGCACTGCAAAAGAACTAATTGGGTAATTAGAGGATGCATGTAAATAGTTAATTGAATTACACAGCTAATTGTATCGTCCAACTATCTGTTTGGTTTGCTGAGGAAAAGTCACATGAAAAAATTCCTTTGTTATTCTCGACCAAACGGACAAGAGATGTACGCACAAACGCTCTGAATACCGCGCATTCATTAGCGCCCACTTGAACTAGCTTATATTAATAAGCTCACAAGAATACGCGCAGATAGAAGGAGGTAATAATAAATCGTACTAACGATAAGTACGGAGAAGCGTATTATGTAGGTGCATATCATTAAATCAAAATCAATATTTATTAACAAGAGAATTCGTTCTACGCAGAAACATCAAGACTCCTACATTTTTGCAATTCGTACATCGTGTATTATAAATATTTTAGAGGCACACTTCATGAATATTACGATGTACAAATCCAACATTTCTTCTGTTTTTATTACATTGAGTGATTGTTTATATGTATAATAACGATGACACGATGACGAAAACGTGATACTATCATTTCTCGTATTATTTAAAAGTATTTATTATTATCTCGAAAATCAGTAAATATTTTGATCGTCTCTGCAGGTTTAATCATTTTGAAAGTTAAGCATACTTTAGTTTCATTTCGATTTTTTCTTTGCTCATTCTTCAATCCATGAATAACCATTCCACTCTCATATTTATTTCTATTCTCGTTAGTTGTTTCTGTAATTTCCATACTATTATTATTATTATTCCCGATAGGTCTCGAGGATCCATTCACCTTCCTTCTTACGATACACCGTATTTGGTATTTTCGAGGTCAAATCGAGATTTGCAAAATCAATATTCGACCAGAGTCCAACATCGGTATGATTAGATTTAAATTTATCTGCGAAATCATCAGCGTCGAGATAAAATCTATCGTCTATTGAATCGACAACGAGAGTGAACTCATAATCTTTACTCTCACCTTTCACTCCTTCAGCTCCTGTATCTCCTTTTTCTCCTTCTTCTTCTTCAGCAACATTCACTCACAGATCTTCTTTTTCGGATTCATTGTTAATCGTCCGAATATTTTCCTTATCGTTCCCAATCTCACCATGGTATTAAAATAAATATGATCATGATATATATAATTTTCTAACTAATAGTTATCCAGATTTACATTAGTTCTATATTCAGGAACATTGTCAATGTTATTGCTCATCTTCATTCTCTCTACTCGACTACGTTGAATCCTCTTGAGGGAGGAAGAAGATAGACTCGACCATGAAATATTGTTTTCCACGAAGAAATATTCTACGAAGAAATATGCAAACATTCCCCCATGATCCACCATCCGTGTACACCGTCGTTCGACCCTCCGACAAACCTTTCCTAACGATATCAATTACATCCTCTTTGAAGGCTGTTTGGCTTTGAACCTTGTGAAAGGATATACCCTATTGCTGTCGATCGAACACAGTTTTGTAGGTCAATATACATGGAACTCGAGAAGCTTCGACGTCATGACCATTAAAAATGTTGCCCTTCTATTTCACTTTCTGACTATTACCGATTACCTGATGAACATGGAACAGAAGAAGGTTTTACGGGTAAATTCACAACCAGGACGATTCAAAAGGAAATGCCTTGCTACTGATTCAAGCATGTAAATTTATAGTATTTCCTAGAAGCACTAGAAAAGTTTTCAAGGACGTTGATAATCACAGATAATACAATTTCACCGACCGAAAACATGTAATTCAAAGTGTACTATTTATGCATAAAATATATGGCTGTGTACTTTCTTTTTTTTAATTCGATCTATAACGTGAAGAATCAATTCACTGTCTATGAACTGTAACGAAAAGTTGAAATGTTTTGAGGACGAAATGACAAAAAGAAATCGGAAACAAAATATTTTAAGCGTAAGACATTTTCGGCCGACGCTTGAAAGACGGGAATTAGAAATGTATATAATAACTTTCACGAGATACTTTTATCAGGAGAAAGTGTCACAAAAAAATTAATTCCTTTTTCTTTAACATAAATCCTTGATAGGGAGCGATCAGTAAAACGCTGCAGAAGCGCTTCAACGATACGCAGTAACGTAGTGTGAATTATTCCATATGAAAGGAAAGAGTAAATGGAACTCGAATTAAGAAAGATTGGACAACACTTCCGTTTTCCCCCACTCATACCCTTTTGCGGCACTTTCGACTCTTCCTCACGAGGAATAGGAAGTATTGATTGACTTGCGTAAAGCGTATTCTTAAGAATTACACAAAAAGAAAAAACTAAATTACGAAAAAAAGTATATAAACATTCGATTTAATTAAAGAAGGAGAAGTGTTGAATTCTACATTTCAAATGGTTTGTCCTAATACCCGCGACATTTACTTAAAAAATATATTTCACACATACTTTTTCATAAATATTGCAATTTGAACGAAGTAAGTGCTGCGTAGCGCGTATTACACTGTTGATACGTTTGGAAGGGTTTTAATGACAATGAGTGTACGTAATACGTGCTCTTGTACTTATTGTCAAGTACCAACGCTTTGAACCCTTCATTACTATATCTCTCCATCCGGTGCGCGCTTATCTGCGCCAGTTCAAGTTGCCTGGTCGCGTGCGCGATCCTGTGTGTGTGTGTACATATGATTCCAGTTTTATTTTTATAACCAGGAAAGTATTTTTTCATTTGTTTTCCTCTCACCAAACCAACCAGACAATTGGACAATGGAGCTGTATACTTCAATTGCCAATTTAGAATGATCATTCGATAATGCGGTTACTTATTTCGCAGAGCAATGTCTAGGCGATGCTTGAAAAAGAAATGCTTTTCCTTTAAATGTGTCACGTTGGTTTATAGTATCTCCAGGAAGCATTAAAAAATTTTCGGAAGACGTTGACAATCTTAGATAGAACAATACCGCCGACCGATAATATGTGAATGAATATGTGCTTTCCATGCAGGAGATATGTCTATATTCTATGTTTCTTTCCTTCCTATTTTTAAATTGGAGATATAACTTAGGGACGATGAATTGCTACAAATAGCTGAAAATGTTAAAGCACGATTAGTTATTTCTAATACTGATCAATTTGCCTATCATATAATTTTTATTAAGACAAAAAGAAATCGGAAAAAAGTACTTTTGCATGAATAACATTTTTAGCCATCGTTTTTCTGAAGGGAATCAGAAATGTGTATATTAACGTGCACAAGATATTTTCATTATGAGAGTGTATCTAAAAGAAAATTAATTTTTTCTCTTTCAATATTTATCCTTGTTTGAGAGCGATCAATAAATATGATTCTGAAGCATTTATTTCAATATGTATTTGTGCAATATGGATTAATTCATACGGTAGTTAAAAAGGGACGGTAATAATTTGTCCAATTAAAAGAGATTGGATGGGAAATTCATTTCCTCCCAACTCATATCCTCTTCAGCCGCGTAACGGGAAATTTTAATTGGTTTGCGTACAGCGCATTGAAATGAAACACATGAGAGAACAGATTATATAATGAAAGAAAAATATGAATATGGCGAAAGATTTTCTCTGATTCCATATTCCTCATTTTGCGTAATAAAGGAACAGAAATGATATTTTCAAGAGATAAGAAAAAAACAAGAATTTATTTCTTATTGATGGTCATTTTTAAGCATACAAATTAAAACAAAATTGAAAATCGTCAATGTTCTTTTGTTAATTTCAAATTGCAAACTGAAAAGAAGAAAAATGAAGAAAAATAAAGACGAAAAGATATATGTCGAATTAAGGGAGATTGTTAGAGAAGTTTATTTGCTCTTAATTAATTTCATTTTCCGTCCGTGAAAGCAATCAATACGTAAAAACCTGTCTTGCCGGCACCTTCTCCGACGTTAGCTATCAACAAATCGATGGCAATTTGTTGCGCAAACGCACTCCTACGATTGACATCAGATTATGTATCATAACTTTGAAATCAACTAATGTATTATAATGATATTTAATTTACATAACGTTAAGGGACGTCTACAAATTTACATATATTACTAATAAAGTCAAAATTTTATCCCATATTATTTTCTACAATATTTATGATACGATATCTAGTTAATTTTGACATTCTTGATTTGCTTTATTCTGCCATTTCAATAGAAAAATCCAGGGAAACATGCATTTCTCAAAAAATTGCGTTCCAATAACACGACCCTACCAAATTTCTCACTAACTCTGCGGTTCTTTCGGAGGGGCGATACGTGAAAGAGAAGAAGGTAATAATGGGAAGCGAAGAACTATGACGAAAGATTTTCTCTGTATATATGTATTTTATTATTGTGCAATTACGGAAATGAGTTCTTCGATAACTTGAGCAATATGTGTTTATTAACGAGAAAGAAAGGTAATATTTGAAGAAAATGTTTTCTAGGAGTATGGAAGTAGATATAGCTTTCGACGAGAAAATTTTTGACGATAGAAATTTTGGAATAAGAATTACATAGCACGAAAATTGTAATATCATTATTATCTGATAATATTAGAATACTATTTTTAAGCATAACCTGAAGTGTGAAAAGAAGAACATAAATATCGTATACGAATTAAGGAATAATTTTGTAGTAATCGATGCAAAATAACTTTAATAATTGCAATAATTACTGTTACGGTAATTATCATGGCAATAACTATAAACAATAATTAATTATATTAGAAGTAATAAGAGTTTTACGGGATTATATACCCTACAAAAGAGACGAATAATTGTCAATTTCATTGGAAGGTTCCAAGATTCATGAGATAATTTCTCGTGTACATAGAGTATATATAAATATAACTTCGTAACTACAGAAAGGGGGAAAATTCTCGTCACCGGGCGTACTAGCTAGAAAAATAAAATCTAGGAAGCTTACTCTTCTAACGGGACGACGTGTGATAAACATCTGCAGTTCATTCATTGAAGGATCCAGTAAGAGCAATCGAGTGCCATACGCGAAATGATCGCTGTATGTATATATTTCGTACGTCCCAAAGAATTTCTTTACAAATAATCTAGTTATTCGCTTATTATATCAATATGCTCTAAATTTAGCAGTAGGCATATGTATAAGATCTATTACAAAATTTGATTTCTATATTATAAAAATGTCATTTAGAAGACATTTAAAAGGCATCATATGTTTTATGTTCGGAAAGTATACAATTAAAAGGAAGGAATAACTTTGATCAGTCCTAACCAATCTACGAAATTGGACCTATTTTAGAGATATAGGGAATAAATTAAAGGCGAAAGCAATTCCAATAGGCAACATTTATTGCGAAGAATCTGAATTTACCAATATCTAAATTATAATACATTCAAAGAAGATACAGGCATTTCAAGTATATTAATCAACGAGCAATGGCTGCTTACATTTTCCAAATGCTTCTTGAAACGACCTCCTGTTCTCACAGTCCAATGTGCTACATTAGAAAAGATGACATTCACATAGAAAATTGGATGAGATACGTGAAAAATTAGTTATATCAGATTTCCTCGTACCTCGTTTATTAAAATCCAGTATTCAAGTGTATGGTTGGTATCGTAATTGCTTGGCACTTTCAACTTGTTGTTTCCACACACCAGATGACTAGGTGCATTTCTCACCAATTTGACTTGAATACCATCCGGAGGATTTGTGATGGTTCAATTTCAAATAGCACATCCTTCCTGAAAAAATTCAAAACATTATTATAAAATATACCTATGGTACAGATTTCATATTCCACATTATACTTTAAAATAGAATATTTATATCAAGTCTCAAAAATATCTAATGATTCCATAAACAAAGCATTGTTTCATTTACCATTTAAATATTAGAGTAAACGGGAAAACGTTTTCAAACCTTAATCTGGCTGATGGTCGGACATCTCTAGTATCCACGTAGGATGTATCGTCGGATGTACGGAAGAAGAGAAGGTGGGAATTTAAATATGTTTCAACTCGAATGTCGAATATTTAAGAGTCACGGTGGCCGTAGTCGAAATTCGTGTATCTCCTTTGAAATGTATTACAATCTACATATTGCTAAATTCGGATCCTTCGCAATAAATATTGCCTATTGGAAAAACGCTTCCCTTTAAGTCGTTTGGGCCATCCCTAAAATAAGTAAGAATTCGTAGATTAGTTAAGATTTACGATAGATATTCAATTGTTCGTCTAAGTTGTGTAGTTATCAAGGATATAACGGGTTTCACTCTTTTAAGTGATATAAATTACTTTCTCTGAGATGCAACAAATAATTATTAAGACGTTATTCATTAGGAAATTAGGTTTCATTTCCGTAACGTATAATGGAAATTTTATAATAAATTATATACTAATGATTACTGATAATTTTATCTTATATTGATAACATAAACAGAAGACTAGTGAGATTGAAGAAATTGTTTCCACCGGTTTAACTATTTATATAAATACCTTTCGTGACGCAAGATGTATAAAAGTAGCAAATATATATAGTAAGGCACTAGCTGGCTTATTGCCAGTTCCACAGCCACCGAAGGAATGACCAACGGCTTTATCGCTCGGCCTCTGATGTGAGGTATTCATCCCCCACAACCCGCAATCGCTACAGGCGATGCCATAGCGACCGAGAAGGCGCCCTCTGCAAAGGATTATTACGTTTCAGGTAGATTAACCAATATTTCCTTTTACACGGTCGAGTGTTCCGGAAAGGTCGTAAGCAGCGAGTTTTCCATTCATCTCTATTAACTGGACGTGTCATCATCCTTTTTCTGCTAAACCCTTCTTTCGCTTCTTCTCTTTCCCTACTTCAGTTTACAATTTGAAACTAAAAATCTACTAAAGAATTTTAAAAATTGGCAAATAATGTTCTTCCCGTTCTTGTCATTAAAAGTTTATATAAGTAAGAATTAATTTCGAGCAAAGAATATATTTAAAAAATTTTTTTTATAATATTACCTTCTATTCTTTTTTTATTATTTAAGTTAACAAGTATCTCTCTTTCTTTATTATACAGTTGCAATGATATGGGTTCAAAGGAAACCGTTCGTCATATCTACTTTTTTTCGTAATATTAACTTCTTCTGTTTTAAGTATTTTGTACTTCCACTTCATGTTTTACGCATTTGAATACGATTTATGGAGATAAATCGAAATTTTCCATTACGCGGTCGAACGAGCCAGAAGGGCGAAAACGATTTGAGTGAGTGGAAACGAGTTTCACGACAAATCCCTTTAAATTCCTTATATTGGTACTGATCCTTTTTCAATACCGTAAAATGTTGCACAAATACATATTGAAATGAACGTTTCTGTATCATATTTGTCGATCGCTCCCTACCAAGGAATACTACTGAATGGATAGAAATTAATATTTTTGTTAATAAAAATATCTTGTGAACGTTTGAGACACATTTTTAATCCCATCTGCATGGTCCAAATATCGTCGTCGTCGGCGAAAAATGTTGTCTATGCAAAAAATATGTATGTTCCGATTTCTTCTTGCCACAATAAAAATTATATAATCGGCGAGATGATCAACATGAGCAGTATCCAATTGTTCTTTAAAATTTTCAGTTTTTTGTTACAGTTCATCGTCAGTGTCATCATGCTTTATGTTGCAGGACGGGTTCAAAAAAAGAAAAAGTAAATGTACATCCGTGCATCTCGTGTATAAAGAACACACATCCAATTACATGTCATAGGTCGATTGTGTTGCATTACTTAAGTTTATCAATCCCCTAAAACTGTTTTAGTGCTTCCTAGGGATACTATAAATCAACATGCTGCATCTAGAAGCAAGGCACTTCGTTTTTAAACATACTTCTTGTCTTTCTGCGATCCGTAAGAACATGTTACATACCTAGTTCATTATGTGATCGAGAATACCCAGGAAGAGGAAAACGAAGACAAAATTAGTAAAGGCAGGGACGACGAACCTTGATGAGTCTTTCATTGCTCCATCTTACAAAGCTACATTCGAATGGTGGCAGGAAGAGACGGTATTCTTATATCTTATTGAAAGGATCGAATGGTAACCGGCTTTAGCCACAGCATATCATCGAGTGTGTTCAGACAGAATTGTCAATGGACTATTCGACGTTGCAAACGGATTCTGGATTAAAGTGGAATTGAAATGGTTCTGAGAGTGGTTTATTTTTGCAAATGATTAAATCGACATGTACGATCAAAAGATTCATTGTTTTTCGATATAATAGTGTTAGCGCGGAAACACTTTCAAATTATGCGTTTAATATTCAGTGTACGTTTACGTCACCCTGTCATCGTTATAACCGTTTAAATAATTATTTAAACTATTTATGAACTAATTATTAAACTGATTATGACACTCAGTTTAAATAATTGCTAATTACTAAACAGGGAAGAAACTTTTAATTCAATGTTCCAAATTGATTATCATAATATTCACCGCAGGTACTTCAGTAATATGCAGTAGATTTAATATACATCATCAGGAATATAGGGATTTGGACCAATTAGTTTGCCGCTTTCCTCGAATCCTCTTGTTAACGATTGATCCGATATAATGATTTGCAGGTGCGTAATACGTCCCCCATAATTATCGTCATATCCCTTCATAATGAACGTATTATTCTTGTCCCTCTCCATTCGTTTGTATATCATTGCATGGTCGTGGGCTTATTCGCGTTAACGGGAGGAGTGTACGTGGAGGTGTCCCATTGAAAGGGCGTGTGTGGGTAGAACTCTCGTATCCCGAGAATAAAACAGATATTTTTGCATTTATTTCCTTTCGTTGAACAAAGCAGACGTTTGAATAATAAGTTTAAGGGAATGTAATATCGTTTAAATATTGTGTAAATCATGTAAACAATTCATCTGTCGATTATATATTATTTCTACGTTGAAATGCTACATCGTTAGTAAAGTAATAATAATTTTCAATTTTTTAAAGAGTAAGGAAAATGATACAAATTTTATTTCCTTTCAGTAAACGCATAAAAAGTCCCGAATGATACAGACTTTGTTATTTTTCCGTATTTACCATTTGTACTCGGCCCCCTTTCGAACGTTAATCAGCAGCAACACGGCATTTCGTCCCGCAAACGTGGTTCATTTTATAACATATTAGATAATTGTATTTGATTTATACAAATTTATATACATCGACGATCAAATTTCTTGCAAAAGGAACTAAAATTCTATTCCATATAATTTTCTGCGTTACCCATGATAAGATTTGAAAGAATCCATGCATACGATTTTGTTGTTGCTCTTAATTTATTCATCTTCATTCTCTCTAATCGACTACGTTGAATGCTTTTGAGGGAGGAAGAAGATAGACTAGACGATGAAATATTGTTTTATACGAAGAAATATTCCCTCATTAAAGCAAATATTCCACCATGATCCCCTATCCGTCGGACGACTCTTCGACATACCTTTCGGAACGATATCGGTTACATCCTCTTATACAGCTGCTTGGCTTTAGATCCGGTGAAAGGATATAGTCTAGTACCATCGTTCGAACGCAGTTTTGTAAGACAATATACATGGGACTCGAGAAGGATCGTCACCATTATCATTAAAAATATTGCCTTCCTATTTCCCTTTCTGGTTATTATCGATCGCCTCACGTACATGGTGTAGAAGATATAATGGTTAAATTCGACACCAGGACGTTTTAAAAGAAAATGCCTTGCTACTGATTCAAGCACGTTAATTTATAGTATTTCCTAGAAGCACTAGAAAAGTTGTCGAAGACGTTGAAAATCTCAGATAATACAATATCACCGACCGAAAACATGTAATTCAATGTGTACACTTTATGCATGAGATATATGGCTATGTACTTTTTTTTTTTTAATTCGATCTATAACGTAAAGCATCAATTCACTGTCTATGAATTGTAACGAAAAACTGAAAATTTTTAAGAACGAAATGACAAAAAGAATTCGGAAACAAAATATTTTAAGCGTAAGACATTTTTGGCCGACGCTTGATAAATGGGAATTAGAAATGTGTATAATAACGTTCACGAGATACTTTTATCAGGAGGAAAAAATTAATTCCTTTTTCTTTAATATTAATCCTTGATAGGGAGAGATCAGTAAAACGTAGCAGAAGCGCTTCAACGATACGCAGTCAGGTAGTATGGATTATTCCATATGGTAATTGAAAGGAAAGAAAAAAGTGAACTCGAATTAGGAGGGATTGGACAACACTTCAGTTTTTCCCCACTTATACCCTTTCGCGGAACTTTCGGCTCTTTCTCACGGGGAATAAGAAGTTTGGATTGACATGCATAAAGCGTATTTTTAAGATATGCACAAAAAGATAAAACTAAATTATGAAAAAAAATTATGTAAACATTCGATATAATTAAAGAAGGAGAAGTGTTGAATTCTACATTTCAAACTGTTTGTAATAATATTCGCGATATATACTTAAAGAATGTTCGTAAGATTTAATGTGCGTTTTTCGTAAATATTGAAATTGGGACGAAGTTATTGCTGCGTAGAGCGTATTATACTGTTGATACGTATTGGTAGGGTTTCATGATAATGGGTGTATGTAATACATGATCTTGTCCTTATTGTCAACTACCTTCATTCGAACAATACGTTATTATATCTCTCCATCTGGTGCGAGCTTATCTGCGACAGTTCAAGAAGCCGGGTCGAGTGCGCGATCCTGTGTGCATGTGTACGTACGACTCCTTTTATAACAAGGAAAGTATTTTATCACTTCTTTTCCTCTCATCAAACCAACCAGACGATTGGAGGATACGTTTAGCTGTATACTTCAATTGCCTATTTAGATTTATCATTCGATAATGCTGTTACTTATCTCCCAGAGAAATTAACTATTTTCGTAGAAACAAATCCATTTCAAACGTAATATAGGAAATATTAGGTAAGTAGAAATATAATGGAACTATGGTTTTGCATTCTCCAATAGGGAGTATATTTCTAGGAAAATGTACATGTTCATATACAAGAGTAAGGTCAGTCGTGATACATCGATGTGCGAAAGACTTAACGAGGTAATTGAATAATATGGCTAAATGGATAATTGAATTATACCGCTACTCGTATTATCGAATTTTCTGCTTGATTTAGTGAGATAATTACCAATGAATAAATACCCTCCCTGTTTTTCAAAAAAGAGAAGAGATGTACGCAAACTCGCGCACTGAATACCGCCCACTACACTGGTTCACGTAAGCGCGCACGCTCATGGAGAGAGATAATAGTAAATCGTTTAATATGATGGTGCTTGACGATAGGTATGAGAGAAGGTATTACATACGTGCAGACCGTTAAATCCGGATCAATACCAGTTAACAAGAGAATTCGCTCCACCTATCCAATTAATTCGCCTAAATTCCTATATAACTGAAAAACCGATTATATTAAAGTATATCTAACAAGTATATTAAATATTATGAATAATTTTGAAGGATTTGTCAGGAATATTTTGACAGACGATTTAGAACAACATTGAACTCAACATTTCTTCTGTTCTCAAGTATATTGAATGATTATTTAAATTGATAGGCTGATCTAAACGTGGACTTAATTTTTCACGTATATTTTCATGCATTTGACTCTATTCTATGAATTTTTTGACCGTCCCGTCCGCTTTAATTTTTTTGCAAGATAACGAGCCCTCAGTTCCATTTCGAGTCTTCATTGATGAAGGTCCTGCTTGCATGGTCGGAAGTCCCTTGAAGAAACTTTGTCACCTTCTTCTTCCTGCTTTGTTTCAGTCATATAAGGAACCGTATATGGATGTTTACTGATAATTTAAGGACAAAGGTGATTTTTCAAAAAGAAATGCTTTGCCTTTAAATCTGTCACGTTGGTTTATAGTACCTCCAGGAAGCACTAAAAAAGTTTCGGAAGACGTTGACAATCTTAAATAGTACAATACCGCTGACCGATAATATGTGAATGAATATGTGCTTTCCTTGCAGGAGATATGTCTATATTCTATTTCTCTTTCCTTCCTATTTTTAAATTGGAGCTATAACTTAGGGCCGATGAATTGCTACAAATAGCTGAAAATGTTAATGCACGATTAGTTATTTCTTATACTGATCAATTTGCCTATCATATAATTTTTATTAAGACAAAAAGAAATCGGAAAAAAGTACTTTTGCATGAATAACATTTTTGAACATGGTTTTTCTGAAGGGAATCAGAAATGTGTATATTAAAGTGCACAAGATATTTTCATTATGAGAGTATATTAACAAGAAAATTAATTTTTTCTATTTCAATATTTATCCTTGCTAGATAGCGATCAATAAATGTGAATCAGAAGCATTTATTTCAATATGTATTTGTGCAATATGGATTAATTCATATGGAAGTTAAAAAGGGACGGTAATAATATGTCGAATTAAAAGAGATTGAATGGGAAATTCATTTCCTCCCAACCCATATCCTCTTCAGTCTCGTAGTGGGAAATTTTAATTGGCATGCGTACAGCGCATTGAAATGAAACACATGAGAGAACAGATTATATAATGAAAGAAAAATATGAATATGGGGAAAGATTTTCTCTGATTCCATATTCCTTATTATTACGTAATAGAGGAAAAGAAATGATATATCCAAGTGATAAGAAAAAAACAGGCATTTATTTCTTATTGATTGTCACTTTTAAGTATACAAATTAAAACAAAATTGAAAGTCGTCAACATTCTTTTATTAATTTCAAATTGCAAACTGAATAGGAAAGAAGAAAAAAAAAGAAAAATAAAAAAGTGAAGTTATATGTCGAATTAATAGTGATTGTTAGAGAAGTTTATTTGCTCTAAATTAATTTTATTTTCGAGCTTTCCGTCCGTGAAAGCAATCAATACGTAAAAACCTGTCTGAGCTGCGCATTCTCGGACGTTTGCTATCAGCAAATCGATGGCAAATTATTGCGCAAACGCACTTCTGCCATTCACATCATATTATGTATCATAACTTTGAAATGAACTAAAGTGTTACAATGATATTAAATTTACATAACGTTCAGGAACGTCTACAAATTTACGTATCATTGTAATGAAATCAAAATTTTATTTCTTAATATTTTCTACCTTATCTATGCTACGATATCTTGATAATTTGGCCATTCTTGATCCTCTTTATTCTGCTATTTCATTAGAAAAATCCAAGGAAACATGCATTTCTAAAGAATTGCTTCCCAATCACTAGACCCTACCCAATTATTTACTTACTCTGTGCTTCTTTCGGAGGGGCGAAACGTGAAAGAGAAGAAGGTAATAATGGGAAGCGAAGAACTATGACGAAAGATTTTCTCTGTACATATGTATCTGATTATTGTGTGATTACGAAAATGAATTCTTCGATAATTTCAGCAATATGTGTTTGTTAACGAGAAAGAAAGGTAATATTTGGAGAAAATGTTTTCAAGGAGTATGGAAGTAGATATAACTTTCACGAGAAAATTTTTGACGATAGAAGTTTTTTGAATAAGAATTACATAGCACGAAAATTGTAATATCATTATTATCTGATAATATTAGAATACTATTTTTAAGCATAACCTGAAGTGTGAAAAGAAGAACATAAATATCGTATACGAATTAAGGAATAATTTTGTAGAAATCGATGCAATATAATTTTAATAATTGCAATAGTTACTATTATGGTAATTATAATTGCAATAACTATTAACAATAATTAATTATATTAGAAGTAATTAGAGTTTTACCCGATTATTTCCTTTAAAAAAGAGACGAAAAATCCTTGAAATTTAGCTGTAGCCATTTGTATAAGATCTATTATGAAATTTCATTTCTATATTATATAAATGGCATTTAGAAGGCACTTAGAAGGAATCATTTGTTTTATGTTCTGTAATTATACGATTAAAACGAACGAATGACTTTGATCAGTCCGAAACAATTTACGAAATTGGACCTCTTTTAGAGATATAGGGAATAAATTAAAGGTGAAAGCAATTCCAATAGGCAACATTTATTGCGCAGAACCTGAATTTACCAATATCTAAATTATAATACATTCAAAGAAGATACAGGCATTTCAAGTATATTAATCAACGAGCAATGGCTGCTTACATTTTCCGAATGCGTCTTGAAACGATCGTCTGTTCTGACATTCCAATGTGCTACATTACAAAAGACGACATTCACATAGAAATTTGGATGAGATACGTGAAAAATTAGTTATATCAGATTTCCTCGTACCTCGTTTATTAAAATCCAGTATTCAAGTGTATGGTTGGTATCGTAATTGCTTGGCACTTTCAACTTGTTGTTTCCACACACCAGATGACTAGGTGCATTTCTCACCAATTTGACTTGAATACCATCCGGAGGATTTGTGATGGTTCAATTTCAAATAGCACATCCTCCCTGAAAAAATTCAAAACATTATTATAAAATATATCTATGATACAGATTTCATATTCCACATTATATTTTAAAATAGAAAATTTATATCTAGCCTCAAAAATATCCAATGATTCCATAAACAAAGCATTAATTGATTTACCATTTAAATATTAGAGTAAACAGGAAAACGTTTTCAAACCTTAATCTGGCTGATGGTCGGACATTTGTACTACCCACGTTGGATGTATCGTCGGATGTACGGAAGAAGCGAAGGTGCGAATTTAAATATGTTTCAACTCGAATGTCGAATATTTAAGAGTCACGGTGGCCGTAGTCGAAATTCGTGTATCTCCTTTGAAATGTATTACAATCTACATATTGCTAAATTCGGATCCTTCGCAATAAATATTGCCTATTGGAAAAACGTTTCCCTTTAAGTCGTTTCGGCCATTCCTAAAATAAGTAAGAATTCGTAGATTAGTTATGACTTACGATAGATATTCAATTGTTCATCTAAGTTGTGTAGTTATCAAGGATATAACGGGTTTCACCCTTTTAAGTGATATAGGAATTCGGATATTAATAATTCGATATTAGGAACTTCGGTTTCATTTCTTTAACGAATAATTGAAATTTTATAATAAATTATATACTAATAATTACTGATAACTTTATCTTATATTGATAACATAAACGGAAGACTAGTGAGATTGAAGAAATTGTTTCCACCGGTTGAACTATTTGTATAATTACCTTTCGTGACGTATGATGTATAAAAGTAGCAAAAATATATCGTAAGGCACTATCTGGCTTATTGCCAGTTCCACAGCCACCGAAGAAATGACCAACGGTTTTATCGCTCGTCCTCTGATAGGTGGTATTCATCCCCTACACCCCGCAAACGCTGCGGGCGTTACCTTAGCGACCGAGAAGGCGCCCTCTGCAAAGGGTTATTACGTTTCATGTAGATAAATCAATATTTCCTATTACTCGTTCGAACGTTCCAGAAAGGACGTAAGCAGCAAGTTCTCCATTGACCTCTATTAACTGGATGTGTCGTCATCCTTTTTCTATCTTGCCCTTCTTTCGCTTCATCCCTTTCCCTACTTCAGTTTACAATTTGAAACTAAAAATCTACTAAAGAATATAAAAAATTAGCAAATAATGTTCTTCCCCATCTTGTCGGTAAAACTGTATATCAATAAGAATTAATTTCGAGGGAAGAATATTGTTTGACATTAGTTTTGTAATATTACCTCTATTCTTTTTTTATTATTTAAGTTAACAAGCATCTCACTTTCTTTATTCTGCAGTAATAACGATATGGTGTCAGAGGAAACCGTTCGTCATATCTATTTTTTTTCGTAATATCATCTTCTTCGTTTTTAAGTATTTTGTATTTCCACTTCATGTTATACGCATTTGAATAGGATTTATGGAGATATATCGAAATTTTCCATTACGCGGTCGAACGAGCCGGAAAGGCCGAAAACGATATGAGAGAGTGGAAACGAGATTCTCGACAAATCCCTTTAAATTCGTAATATTAGTACTGATCCTTTTTCAATACCGTATGAAATAATCCATATTGCACAAATACATATTGAAATAAACGCTTCTGTTTCACGTTTCTTGATCGCTGTCTACCAAGGAAAAATATCGAATGGAAGGAAATTAATTTTTTTGTTAATAAAAATATGATGTGAACGTTATGAGACACATTTTTAATCCCATCTGCATGAGAGAAATATCGTCGCCGTCGGCGAAAAATGTTGTCTGTGAAAAAAATATCTATTTTCTGATTTCTTCTTGCCACAATAAAAATTTCATAATAGGCGAGATGATCAACATAAGCAGTACCCCATTGTTCTTTAAAATTTTCAGTTTTTTGTTACAGTTCTCTGTCAGTGACAACATACTTGATGTTACATGACGTGTTCAAAAAAAAGGAAAAGTAAATGTACATCCGCATATCTCGTGAATAGAGGACACACATCGCAATATATGTCATCGGTCGATTGTATTGCATTATTTAAGATTATCAGTGCTCCAAAAGTGTTTATTGCTTCTTTGGGATACTATAAATGAACATGCTGCATCTAGAAGCAAGGCATATCGTTTTTAAACGTACTTCTTGTCTTTAATCGATACGTAAGTACATGTTACACACCGTGTTCATTATGTGATCGACAATACCCAGGAAAAAGAAGACAAAATTAGTAATGACAGGGACGACGAACCTTGATGAGTCTTACATTGCTCCGTCTTACAAAGCAATATTCGAATGGCGACAGGAGGAGACGGAATATATCTTATTGAATGTATTAAATGGCATATCATCGAGTGTGTTGAGACAGATTTGTGGATGGGCTGGTCGACGTTGCAAATGGATTCTGGATTAAAGTGAAAATGAAATGGTACTGAAACAGGTTTATCTTTGAAAATGATTAAATCTGCATGTACGATCAAAAGATTCATTGATTTTCGATATTATGTTAGCGCGGGGACACTTTAAAATTATTCGTTAAATATTCAGCGTATGTTTAAGTCATCCTGTCGTCCTTATATCGTTAGTTTAAATTATTATACAACGTAAATGAAAAGAAAAATTGAGGGAATGTTTGGTTCAATGTTCCAAATTGTTCGTCAGAATATTCACGTCATGTACATTAAAATAATATATAATAAATGTATTTCAGAAATATAGGTATTTGGACGATTTAATTTATTACGCATCACGAATTTTGTCTGGGATTTAATGAAAATGAACGTACACGTTACGTTCTTCGATATGTATTGTCAGGTTCCTTAGTATTAAACGATTCGTTATTAGCTCCCACCATTCCCGTGTTCATTGTGTTCGCTCATGCGCGCTGGGTAATATGGGTGGGAATACGTACGCCGCCTTGTGGGCATGCGTGCGTGTATCGCCTCCCTTATTTAAAAAAAAAGAAAGAAGAAAATTTCTTAATTTATCTTTCTCTCGTGATACTAAGTAGATAATTTGATAATACGATTTCCTTTTTGGCTGCATCATTTAATTTGTAAATCGATGTATCACCACTAATTTAGTTCTTTCATACAGACGAGTACTACCACAGTCTCATATATGAAAACACGAATGTTGATAAATGTTTCCTTTTCCCTTTATGTAAAAAAAAATTTTTTCCTTTATCATTTACGAGAATATTAAAAGATGTCTTCCAAGAAAGGAAAAAGGATTTGTATCATCTTCCTTGCTCTTCGATAAATTGAATATTGTTATTACTATAGTAACGTTTATAGCATTTCAACTTATTGTCTCCTTAGAAATAATATACTATCGACAGATGAATTGTTTTCATGATCGTAATATGTAAACGATATTATATTCCTCTAAACTATTATCCAAATGTCTGCTTTGTTCAACGAGAGGAAATAAATGCAAAAATATCTGTTTTATTCTCGGTATACGAGAGTTCTACGCACACACGCCCTGTCAAAAGGATACCTCTACGGACACACATCCCGTTAACGTGAATAAGCCCACGTCCATGCAAATGTATTGAAACGGATGAAGAGGGACAAGAATTATACGTTCATTATGAAGGCATATGACGATAATTATGGGGGACGTATTACGCACCTGCAAATCATTATACCACGGATCAATCGTTAACAAGAGGATTCGAGCAAACCAGCAAATTAATTGGTCCAAATCCCTGTATACCTGATGATGTATATTAAATCTTATGCATATTATTGAAGTACCTGCCGTGAATATTATGATAACCAATTTGGAACATTGAATTAAACGTTTCTTCCCTGTTTAGTAATATTAAGCAATTATTTAAACTGAGTATGATAATCAGTTTAATAATTAGTTCATAAAGAATTTAAATATTTATTTAAACTGGTATAACGATGACAGGGTGACGTAAGCGAACACTGAATATTGAGCGCAGAATTTAGAAGTGTTCCCGCGCTAACACTATTATATCGAAAAACGATGAATCTTTTGACCGTACAAGCAGATTTAATCATTTTCAAAGATAAACCTGTTTGGGTACCATTTCAATATCACTTTAATCCACAATCCTTTTGAAACGTGGAATAGTCCATCGACAAATCTGTCTGAACACACTCGATGATATGCTCTGGCTAAAGCCGCTTACCATTCGATCCTTTCAATAAGATATACTCCGTCTCCTCCTGCCGCCATTTGCCTTTGTAAGACAGAGCAATGTAAGATACAAGAAGGTTCGTCGTCACTGGCATTACAAATTTTGACTTCTTTTTCCTCTTTCTGGGTATTTTCGACTACATAATGAACTCGGTATGTAACACGTTCTTACGGATCGCTTAAAGACAAGAAGTATGTTTAAAAACGAAATGCCTTGCTTCTAGATGCAGCATGTTGATTTATAGTATACCCAGGAGGCACTAAAACAGTTTTGCGGGACTGATAAACTGTAATAATGCAATACAATCGACCAATGACATGTAATTCGATGTGTGTTCTCTATACACTAGATATATGGATGTACATTTCCATTTCCTTTTTTGAATATGTCCTATACAATAAAGCATAATGTCACTGTCGATGACCTGTAACAAAAAATTGATAATTTTAAAGAAAAATTGGTAAGTGCTCACGCTGATTATCTCACCTATTATGCTATTTTTATTGTGGTTACAAGAAATCGGAAAACAAATATTTCTTATATAGACAACATTTTTCGCCGACGACGACGATATTTCGACCATGCAGATGGGATTAAAAATGTGTCGCATAATGTTCACAAGATATTTTTATTAACAAAAAAATTAATTTCTTTCCATTCAATATTACTCCTTGGTAGGGAGCGATCGACAAATATGATACAGAAACGTTTATTTCAATATCTATTTGTGCAATATTATACGGTATTGAAAAAGGATCAGTACTAATATGACGAATTTAAAGGGATTTGTCGAGAAACTCGTTTCCTCTCATTCGAATCGTTTTCGGCCTTTTTGGCTCGTTCGACCGCGTAATGGAAAATTTCGATTTATCTCCATGAATCCTATTGAAATGCGTAAAATATGAAGTGGAAGTACAAAATACTTAAAAACGAAGAAGATGATATTACGAAAAAAAAAAATAGATATGACGAACGCTTTCCTCTGATTCCATATCATTGCTACTGCAGAATAAAGAAGGAGAGATGCTTGTTAACTTAAATAATAAAAAAGAATAGAAGGTAATATTACAAAAAGAATGTCAAACAATATTCTTTGCTCAAAATTAATACTTATTGATAAAAACTTTTAACGACTAGAACGGTAAGAATATTATTTGCCAATTTTTAAAATTCTTTAGTAGATTTTTAGTTTCAAATTGTAAACTGAAGTAGGGAAAGAGAAGAAACGAAAGAAGAGCATAGTAGAAAAAGGATGATGACACATCCAGTTAATAAGGATCAATGGAGAATTCCATTTCCTCGCAGCTTACGACCTTTCCGGAACGTCAGATCGTGTAATAGGAAATATTGATTAATCTACGTGAAACGTAATAAACCTTTGCAGAGTGCGCCTTCCCGGACGTAATGGTAAACACCTATAGCGACTGCGGGGTGTGGGGGATGAATACCTCGTATCAGAGGACGAGCGATAAAACCGTTGGTCATTCCTACAGTGGCTGTGGAACTGGCAATAAGCCAGATAGTGCCTTACGATATATTTTTGCTACTTTTATACATCATACGTCACGAAAGGTAATTATACAAATAGTTCAACCGGTGGAAACAATTTCTACAATTTCAATAGTCTTCCGTTTATGTTATCAATTTAAGATAAAGTTATCAGTATTCATTAGTATATAATTTATTATAAAATTTCAATTATACGTTACGGAAATGAAACCTAATTTCCTAATGAATATTATCTTAATAATTATTTGTTACATCTCAGAGAAAGTACTTTATGTCACTCAAAAGGGCATAACCAGATTTATTCTTGATAACTACAAAACTTAGGTGAACAATTGATTATCTATCGTAAATTATAACTAATCTACGAATTCTTACTTCTTTTAGAGATGGTCGAAACGAATTAAAGTAGAAAGTTTTTCCAATAGCCAAAATATATTGCAAAGGATCTGAATTTAGCAATATCTAAATTATAATACATTTCAAAGAAGATACACGAATTTCAACTATCGCCACCGTGATACTTAAATATTCGACATCCCAAGTGAAACATATTTAAATTGGCAACATCTCTTCTTCCGTACATCCGACGATGCATCCTACGTGGATAGCACAAATGTCCGACCATCAACCAGATTAAGGTTTGAAAACGTTTTCCTGTTTAGTCTAATATTTAAATGGTAAATCAATCAAAGCTGTGTCTCTGGAACCATTAGATATTTTAGAGACTAGATGTAAATTATTTATTCTAAAATATAATGTGGAATATTAAATCTGTATCATAGGTATATTTTATAATAATGTAATAAATTTTTCAGGGAGGATGTCCTATTTATAATTGAACCATCACAAATCCTCCGGATAGTATTCAAGTCAATTTGGCGAGGAAGACACTTAGTCATCTGGTGTGTGGAAACAACATGTCGCCATTGCTAAGCTATTACGATACCAACCATCCACTTGAATACTGGATTTTAATAAACGAGGTTAGAAGAAATCTGATATAACTAACTTTTCACGTATCTCATCCAATTTTCTATACGAATTTCATCTTTTGTAATGTAGCACATTGGACTGTGAAAACAGAAGATCGTTTTAAGAAGCAAATTGGAAAATTTAAGCAGCCATAGCTCGTACATTAAATATTCTTAAATATCCTGATGCTGATGCACTGCAATACGATCTCGCTATAGAGGCGGGTTTGATAATGAATAATCTCTTTTTTGTATGCTTCATTGATATATTCATTTATTGGAAACTAGATTGGATTATAATTTCGCTAAGTAGATATATGTCCGCCGAAGAACTTTAATCGGAAATGAAGGTAGCCGATTTTTTTATAGAAATTAATTCTCTCAAAGAAAATGTACATTGAAGTACATTTTTTGTGAATTTAAGTTCATCTGAATATATCGAATTAGTAAAGAACGTACATTTTTTTTAAATTCAAATACGTAGCATTATATACTTCCTAAATATGGATTATACGGAAATTTTTTTCGGTGAATTATGATACTACATTTGTATATACATATTACGTTTGTTTTTGTGTAACTCAACTTAATAGTACTTATCATAATCACAGTAATAAACGATTAGCATGAAATGTAAGACTGAAAATAAAAATGTTTTCATGATCTGATTTGTTTGACAGTCCGGCATTCACACTGTCTACGTAGGACATATTATCGAATGGGGATTGAAGAAAGGACAAATTTACACATGTTCCGCATCAGTAGCCGAATATTTGATCATCACGCCAAGCGTACTTGAAATTGCGTTTATCTACTTTGAGTGTATTACATTTTGGATATTGGTAAATTCAGGTTCTTTGCAATAAATTTTGGCTATTGGAAATGCTTTCATCTTTAATTTGTTCCTTATATCACTGAAATAGATCCAATTTCGTAGATTGGTTAAGACTGATCAAAGTTATTCGTTTTAATTGTATATTTACCGAACATAAATCAGATGATGCCTGTTAAATGCCTTCGAAATGCCATTTTTATAATACACAAACCAAATTTTGTAATAGATCTTATACATATGCCTACTGCCAAATTTAAAGGATATTGATATAATAAACGAATGACTAGATTATTTGTAAAGATATTCTTTGGGACGTACGAAGTATATACAGTTAGATATTATTTCGCGTATGGCACTCGTTTGCTGTTACTGGTTCTAAAACCACTGAAGGAATGACCTCCAGAAATTAATCACACGTCGTCCCGTTAGAAGACCAAGCTTCCTACATTTTAATTCTCTAGCTAGAACGCACGGGGAGGAGAAATTGAACCCTTTCTGTAGTTATGTAGTTATATTTATATATACTCTATGTACACGAGAAATTATCTCATGAATCTTGGAACCTTCCAATGAAATTGACAATTATTCGTCTCTTTTTTAGTGGAAATAATCGCGTAAAACTCTAATTACTTCTAATATAATTAATTATTGTTAATAGTTATTGTCATGACAATTCCCATAATAGTAACTATTGCAATTATTAAAGTTATATTGCATCGATTGCTACAAAATTATTCCTTAATTCGATATTTTTTGCTTATTCGATAAAATACAATATTTGTAATGTTTCTTCTTTTCATATTCCAGGTTATGCTTAAAAATAGTATTCTAATATTATCAGATATTAATGATATTACAATTTTCGTACTATGTAATTCTTATTGCAAAATCCTCTGTAGGAAAGAAATTTTCTCGTGGGAAGTTATATATACCTCCATACTGCTTGAAAATTTTTTCTCCAAATATTACCCTCTTTTCTTGTTAACAAATGTTTATTGCTCAAGTTGTCATTTCCGTAATTGCACAATAATAAAAAACAAATATACAGAAAAAATCATTCGTTATAGTTCTTCGTTTCCCAATATTACCTTCTTCTCTTTCACGTATCTCCCCTCCGAAAGAACCACAGAGTTAGAGAGTGATTTGGGAGGATCGAGTGATTGCGACGCAATTTTTTGAGAAATGTATGTTTCTCGGGATTGTTCTATTCTAATGGCAGAATAAGGCAAGTGAAGAATGGTCAAAATAACAAGAGGTGTGAAAATAATATCACTCGGTTTTACGGAAAAGAAGAGAGTTCACAACGATCTGTGAGCTTCACTAAACCGCTTAGAGAGTGATAAGAAGGACGTGTTTGCAATGAAACACGAGAATGCCTCGTACGATATGGTGATATTTGTTGAATAAGCAAGTATTGATGAAACTGGAATTAAAAGATTTTCAAAGCTGAACTCACTTCGTATTGAAACTTCTAGTAGTATAGACAGATCCCTCGACTAATAATTCAGAAAATCAGGAAAGTAATATTCTCTTTGTATATATCGTTTCGTGATTTCGTAATATACAATTTGAGTCTTCCGACCCGTTTACATACTTATTTCTTTTTCATTAAGAGAACGGCAAAATTTCAAAACGCGAGTGATTTTCGGGTCATAGGTAATACCGAAGGGGAATTCCTTGTAGACATTTATACGAATACGTTAGAAAAAATAAATTAATCAGGAAGAAAACAATAGCAGTGACAGTAATGACATCCAACAAGAAAACTTATAAAGGACGAAATTTCGATTTTTCTGCAAAAATATATGATCCTCTATTTCAACAAATTCCCTTGCTAACGGGTATTGATCGGCATATAACGATCTGCACATACATAATACCTTCTCGCGTACCTATCGTCAAGAACCATCATATAAAACGATTTATTATCCTTCAATGTATATGCGCGCTTACGTGTTCCAGGTAAGTGGGCGGGAATCAATACGCTTGTCTGCGTATATCTCCTCTCTTATTTAGAAAAAAGAAGGGTATTTATTCATTAGTTTTCCTCTCATTAAACCAAGCTAACAATTTGATAATACAATTTGCGATATAATTAAGTCATCTATTCAGCTATATTATTTAATTACCTCGTTAAATCTTTTGCACATCGATGTACCACGACTGACCTTACTCTTCTATATGAACACGTACATTTCCCGAGAAATGTACCCCCAATTGGAGAATGCAAAACAATAGTCCCATTATATTTCTAGGTATGTAATATATCGCATATTATGTTTCAAATCAAATGATTCCTAAGAAAATACCTCATTGCTCAGCAAGATAAATAACTGTCTTATCGAATGATGAATCTAAATAGGAAATTGAATTATACAGGTAATCGTATCCTCCAATTGTCTGCTTGGTCTGATAAGACGAAAACAAATGAAAGAATACTTTCCTTATTATCCAAATAAGACAAGATTCCTACATACAAAAGCACACAGAACCGCGCACTCAAACCCGTCCACTTGAACTGGCGCAGATAAGCGCGCACCAGAGCATACACAGATAGAGAGATATAGTAACGAAGAGTTCAAAACGAATGTACCTCACGATAAGTTCTACATACATCCATTATCACTAAATCCCTATCAAAACGAATCAATGGGTTAATTCGCGCTACACAGCAATTACTTCGACCAAATTTCAATATTTAAGAAAAACGCACGTTAAATATTACGAACATATTTTAAGGAAATGTCGCGAATATTATGACAAACAAATTGAAACGTAGAATTCAACACTTCTCCTTTTTTAATTAAATCGAATGGTTACTTCTGTTAAATGGAGGGAATAACGATGAGGTGGACTTTCTATTTCACATATTATTTAAAAGTATTCCCCTGCTAACGTTATTACTTCTAAAAATGTTGATTCCTTTGATCGTTAAATTATTTTGTATCATAAATATCCCTCAGTTTCATTCCTATTCCCCTTTGATCCATATATCGCTTGGAACGTCGGGCGGTCCTGCGACAAATCTTTCCGAGTACAATCGGACATATCCTGTAGCTAAAGCCGTTCACGTTCGGATCTTTTGATAAAATCCTATTTTCTCGTACCACCGTACCAAACTTTACAAAACCGCGCCACATTTGTCTTTCAAAACTTCGTCGTCAAAGACAGATCTTCTCCCTCTTCGTAGGTATTCTCAATCTTATAATGAACACAGTATGAGACCATATAAAGACAAGGAGTATTATGAAAAATTATGAAGAAAAAAATTACTTCCTTTTCATTCAATATTAACCTTTGGTACCGAGCAATCAATAAATACGAGGAAGAAGCGTTTGTTGCAATATGTTGTAAAGCAATGTGGATCATTTTATATGCGTTATTTTAAAAAGTAGTAAGGAAAAAATAATTACTTGTCGAATTAAAAGGGATTGATTAAGGAATTCGTATCCGCCAACTCGCATCCTTTTCGCCCTTTTCGGCTCTTTCGACCATGTAATAGAATATGTTGACTGACTTTCAAATGAAATACATACAAGGAAAAAAATGATACTATGAAAATAAAACAAATATGACAAAAGATTTTCTCTGAATTCCCATTTTTTATTATCGCGCAATAAAGCAATAATAAGAATCTAATGTTAATCGCATACTGCTGTGCATTAGGATATGTATTATAAAGTTGAGGGTTACATTAAACACACGTAGCATGTGTATACAAATGTTTGTATACAAATTACAGTTAATCTAAATAAACTACTATATAATCCGTATGTAAGGAGTATATACTGCTACGTGCTTGAATTTATATAAAATGTTCTTTACTAATTCGATACATTATGATGAATTAATATTCACAAAAAATGTACTTTGAAGTACCTTTTCTTTGAAGAAATTAATTTGTAAAAAAAAATCGGCCTCTTTTGTTTACATTTAAAGTTCTTCGACGAACATATATCTATTTAGCGAAATTATAATCTAATCTAGTTTCCAATAAATGAATATATCAATGAATCTATCAAACCAGCCTCTATAACATCACGTTGCAGTACATCACCATCGGAAGATTTAAGAGCATTTAATCTAGGAGTAGTTGCTAACAATGTTTATTCTTTTATTAGATTTTCCAACTGCTTCTTGTACCACTCTTCTGTTTTCATAATCCAATGGGCTATATTATAACAGATGAAATGCCTATGGAAGATTCGAGAAGATACGTAACGAATTACGTATATCTGATTTCTTCATATCTCGTTTATTAAAATCCAATATTAAAGTACATGGTTGCCATAGTAACGCCCTCGCAATAGCAACAACTTGTTTCCATACACCAGTTAATTAGGTGCCTCTCTTGGGCACACAACAATTTCTTGGGTTTCATATCAGTTGGAAGATTTGTAATAAATTTGTGAGTAGAACCAGCTTCCTCCGCCGGTTTTACGATCAGATACATTAAATAACAAACGATATGTAAAGCAAAATTCTTTGAAACAACATTGAAATTTTTATTCATGGGTTATTATTCACGTCCTCTCGTTCATCAAGTCTCTGGCTTTCCATATCTAATATTCTTCATTAGACTAGTTGAAAAATATATGGGTTCTTGATTTATTTGCACTAATGGTGTATCTTTAGGATAGCTAGAGTTAAGAGATCTAATGTCCCACTTATCAATAGAAATACTCTAGTCTCCATCATAAAACCTGCGTAAAAATTCAATAAATTATTATGTTACATACCCATGGTATTGATTTTATATTCCATACTACATTTTAGAAAAAAAAATTTATATCCGATCTCTAATATTTCTTACCTTTCCATAAACAGCATTGATCGATTTACCATTTAAATATAGAAATAGAAAAAAGAAAAACATTTTTATTTCCTAATCTGCTTGATGGTCTGATATTTGTACTATCCAAGTAGGACATATCGTCGGATATAAGGAAAAACAGGAAGTATCAATGTAGTGTGTTTCATTTCTGATGCGGAATGTTTAACTATCATGATAAGCATAGTTTAAATCCTTGTATCTTCTTTGGACATAATTAGAATTCAGATATTACTATATTCTGATTCTCTCCAATACTTCTGGGCTATTGGATAACGTTCAGTCTTGAATATCTATGAAATAATTAAAAGTTTTTGAATTAGTTAAGACTTAGGACAGACGTTCAATTGTTCACTTAAATTGTGCAGACATCAAAGGTAAATCGGGTTATGCCCTTTTCAGTGATATAAATTTCTTCCTTCGAGAATCAACGAAAAAAGAATTAGTGTGGCACTGGTCACGAAAATCAGTTTCATTTTCATAATATAGACTTGAAATTTTATAATAAATTGTATACTAATGATTACTGATATATATACTTTATGTCGATAACATAAACAAAAGACTAGCGAGAAAGATAAGATTGTTATTATCGCTTGAACTGTCTGGAAGTTTTCTTTGGGACGTATGAAGCATACAGGCGATTATTTAGCACTTACTTGCTTATTATTTGTTCAAAAATTATTGAAAGTATGACTTCTATAGGCGACATTCTTCCACAAATCGTCACGTTAGAAGACCGATCCAATTTCCGAGGCGAAACTCGGTGGGATGGATTGGTACATTCGGCACAAAGAAATCGATACCACATATTACACTATATAAAGATCCGAAATGACCTGGGAATTGGGAGGAAATAAATGTTGCCATTGTTCTCTATTAACTGGAGAAGTTATATACCTTTTTTATTTTCCGTTAATTTTTTTTTTCATCCTCAGATTCTTTTCAATTTATAATTGCAAATAGACTAAAGAATTTACATTACCATCAATATTTTTCTTGTTTTTATGGTTAAAAATATTTATCAGTATTACTTTCGACAAAGAAATACTACTTGAAAATTTGTTTCGTAATATTAGCTACTATTCTTTTTCCTTCGTTTAGGTCCAGTAGCATCTCTCTTTTTTTACTGTGCATTTGCAAGGGAATGTGGATTCAGAGAAATTTATTATATATATTTTCGTTCGTAATATTAGTTTAGAATATTTCCTTTTGCGTATTTCATTTCAATACGCTTTACACAAATCAATCAAAACTTCCTATTCCGCGGTCGAAAAAGCCAAAAGGAAGAGAACAGTTTGAGTGGGGGGAAAAGAATTTGTCGACCAGTCCAATCTAATTCGACATATTTGTTTCTTTTTAACTACGATATGAAATAATCCATATTGAAATTACGGCATATTGCAACAAACGCTTCTGCTTCGTTTTATTGATCGCTCCATACCAAATATTAATAGTAAAGGAAAAGGAATTAATTTTTTTGGTGACCTTTCCTCCTAGAAAAAGTATCTCGTGAGCGTTCTTACGAACATTTTTAATTCTCGTCTGTCAAACTTCCGCCAAAAACGTTTTTTAAGCAAAAAATATTTCTTTTCCGATCTTCATCTTTCATTCGCTCCTTAAAAATTTTCAGTTGTTTCTTACAATTGATAAACAGTGACATGATGCTTGATGATTCGGAACTAATTTTGAAAAATGAGATAAAAAATGTTCCATATACCTCATGCATGGAGAGCACATATCGATTTACGCGTTATCAATCGGTGATACTACATTATCTAAAATTACGAACCTCTTCCAAAACTTTTCTAGTGATTCTAGAGAATACTACCAATCAACTTGTTGGAATCAATAGCATTTCCTTTTGAATCATCCTCTTGTCTCAATCTAATTACCTTGTTCTACACCGTGTTCGTCAGTTGGTGGATAATAACCAGAAAGAGATACAGGAAGGTGAAGTTTATAATTGCCATTACGACGAACCTTCTCGAGATCGATATAGTATTGCTTTACTAACCTACATTCGAATGGCGGTACGAGGCTAGGGAATATATCCTTTTAAAGGATCCATCGGTAAGCAGCTTTAACAAGGGGATATAATAGATTGTGTGCCGAAAGTTTGTCGAGGGGTCGTTCGACGGCGTACGCGGATCGTGGTTCGATGTAGAATATTTGCTCTTATCAGGGAATATCCTTCATAGAAAAGAATCTCGATTTCTTTTTGGTTTCAATTTTTTTCCACCCTCCAAGGAATTAAAGGCAGTCGAGGAGGGTAAATCAAGATCAATAATAACGTTGACAATGTTCTTGGATATCGAACGAATTTTAATTTGGATTGCAATTAGTTATAAATATGTTTATATATATATATCATAATATTTATTTAAATACCGTTGGTAAGATTTGGAACGATAAGGAAATCTTATGGTGATTAACAATGATTCCAAAAAGAAAGATTTGTTTTTATAGGAAAAGTATTTTTTCATTTATCTTTACCTTATGTAACCATAGAGCAGACTGAATAATAGGATTAGCTGCATAACTCAACTATCTATTTAGCTACATCGTTTAATTTAAACAAGTCTGATGCAGGTCGATGTACACTACGAATGATCTCATTTTTCTAAAAACTTACTTCCAATTGGAGAACTTAAGAAATTATCTAATTGTATTTCTTGTCATCCAATACTTCGTATATTGTTATATACTAATTAGTTCATTAGAAAATATCGTATTTATTCACTCGATAATTTGTTATTACGTGTAACAGAGTATAACAGCGATTTGATTATATTTTTCAATTAGTGCAGATATAATATAACACTGACATAGCACTCTCCTCAAAATAATGGAGATCTACCATAACCTTTTACAGCTACCGTTATTTAATCATCGTTCCGACATCGCTCGAAACATATGTTCTAAATGTAGGAATATTTACCATGAAATTACTCTACCTTCTGAATATGGTCTTTTGAATTTTGCTTTTTTGGTAATGTCAACGTTCTCTGTACAAAAAATGAATAAATATGAATAAGATTATACCTAAAGATTTTTGCCCCCGTAAGAAAATGAATAAAATTAGATATTTACAAATTAATGTGATCGAAAGCATATGGGTAAAGAGAATAACCAATAGGTGGATTCGAAAGGAGAAAAAGGAATCAAAAACGTACAAGAAGGTTGAAAACAAGCAAAAAATTTCCCTTTACCATAGTATCGATCAGAAATTATTGGTAACATTGTGAAGAGATACTCGAGATTACTACCCTCGCGAATATATGAAAAAGAGGGGATAGAACGAAACAGCGCATGCTCGATTCAATGTAACAGATTACAAGCTATCCACAGGAGTTGAAACGCTCGTTCACTTCGTATCGACTCGTCTCTTGAGCAAGTTCCTAAGACTTACAGAAGAGGAAGTACCTAGAGTTATATATTTGTCACCGATTCATTACGATAATGGAAATCATTTTCTTAAACAAGATCCCCTCGTTAGGTAAATTTTATTTGCATATAATATTGTCTAACATTAATTTAAGGATTTGTTTTCATAAAACTTTTTTCTGTATGTACCGTGCTATAGATAACTATAATTCTGTGTACATATCTATGAGTTTTATTAGAGATACCACATGATAGACCATTTTATACAATTTCGTGTTTAATACTACGATATATTGTTTTATAGTGTACTATAGAAAATTGTTATTTTTTTATGATTATTTAACACTTTCTTATACACTGTGCAATTTGTCTTGAGTATTTTATGATATAATATTAGACAGAGGAAGTAGAATAATTCGGTTTATTTGGATTAAAACTTCGTAAAATATTTGGAATGGTAATATTTGACAGACATCTTTTTTAATTACCGGGTTGTTATAAAACTGTGTTTCGATCTATCAATCGCAATGCAATATTAATTTTTAATTATTCTCTTACAGGCACTCTTGCAAGGCACAATTATTAATAGAGGGAGATGGCACTATTTTCGCTACTTACTTGGTAAGTTCATTACGTTCTGCTTAAAATTCGCTTATATATTTTCTCTTTTATCGGCTACGTTTGTGAATGGAATTTTCTTTATTCTTTTTAAACGGTAGACGGATTCGATCTGTACGTAAATACATAGACGCATATATATATATATATACGTCTTTCTCCGTACTGTGTACATTCTATGTATTAAAGTCTAATTATGTACATATTTATTTATGTATTTGTCTACAAAATAACCTACTATCTATATCTATCTGAGAATCATCAAGGATGTAAATCGAAATAACATCAAAAAGAAAGTGAATAGATATATTAAAACGAAAAAGGACATTTAAATTAAAGAAGGAAGGGGATATCGATTAAAATGAAAAAGTATATTATAGAAGAAAAGAAACATTGATTAAAATGAAAAAAGAAATTTTTATTAAAGTAGAATGGAGAATCGCCGGGTATATTCTTCATGTTCTTGGTAAGTTGAATCTTATTCAAATTTTATAAGGTCTAACGCAAGGATTCATTTATATTAGATTCTTTTTTCTTTATATAGCATGCTACAGAAAATTGCATAATTTTATATACTTATCTATGAGCTGTATTAGAGACGCTATGTTGTACACTATTTTGAATTGTTTTGTAATATAATATTGAAAAATGTATAGAGAATAATGTATTATAGAAAACGTATAATTTCTTATTATAATTGCTCGCCGTATTTTACGTTTCTTTATTATTATTTTTCACTATATTTAACATTTAATTCGTCCATGATGTATTATTGCATAATATTAAGTTCTGCATTATGTCGAGTAGAGAAAGGAGGAGAAAGTCTAATTAGGGTTATGGGAATTAGGATGCTTCTATTTAGACGTTTATACGATTTATTCGGCTAATCGTATATTCATCTAATCGTATAGTCAAAATCTTGTTTACTAATTCCGTGAGATCATTCCGTGTTTGCTATACCGATGATACTATACGTTGACGTGTCCAACATACGAATTGATTTGCTTGCTTCATACTAGTTGAACTACTTTTTTCAGTTAATCAATTAGAATAGAGATACACGATTGCATTGTAACAAGAAAACTGAGAAACGCACAGACAAGCGGTTTGTCTTCGAGAGACAGGTATCAGTAACCGAACCGATATCGTTTGGTTTCGTGATTCAACTTAGAAGTTTTTGTTTATCAATTATTTTACCTTCCGTTTGCATGATACGAAAGTCCATTTCTGAAAGGTTCAACGGGATTTTGACATTCTTTTCAGATAAGTATGAAATTCTGGACGTTGACACAAATATTAAAATGAATAATTAGGGCGCCTAGAAAGTATACTAATAATTTAATTGATCGTTTTTAATATTTTCGGAAGATCCTGAAATATTTCTATTAAAAATAATATCTCTAACAGATCGAAATTTTTTAAGGATCAAGAGGTTTCTTAATGCCAAGGCAAAAATCGTTTAATTGTAACGATGTATTCGGAAGGAGTAATTGAGATATGTTCGATTGTCCACTTTGATATGTCCAAAACCTGTAATAATAATAATTTAGTTAATTAAAATTATTAATAAGAGAGACAGTACTATTTTTCTCAATTTTTCATAAGATCATTAGATTTTGTTTACAAACATTTTGCAGATAAACCTACATATCTTTGTAGTATATACATAGGTGAACGTAATTTTCTTCATTGTTTGCAGGCGACAGCGATGTAGCTTCCATACTCATTCGTCTCAGTGCAAAGGAAAACAGACACGGTAATCGTACAAATCAATCATTTTTTGACTTTCCACGTAGCGAACTAGCGTCACTTTAAACTTTAAGGCTAGCAGAAAATAAATCAAAATCACTTCTTACCTGACAGGTATTCCTTAGCGCGTAACGTTTAACGGAATTTACTATTCCTTAACTAGTGGTTTATTTAACTTCTCATACATCTATATACTTTAAATTATCTGAAGCATTAAGTTTGACGTTTCCACCTTTGGAAAATGAGGGCAAACCGCAAAGTCACCCAAAAGTTCATTTTTGTTGGCATTATGTGTTGCATCTACGCAACTCATATGCAACCACCCCGAGAACAAAATTGTAAATTATTGAAATTTTAGTTTAAAATTATCTCATGTTCCTCGCTCGTTCCGATATTCGTAATGTTTCAGCAAACATAATATCGTTTAAATATTACGATCATGAAAACAATTCATCTGTCGATTATATATTATTTCTAAGTTGAAATGCTATGATCGTTAGTAAAGTAATAATAATTTTCAATTCTTTAAAGAGCAAGGAAAATGATACAAATTCTATTTTCTTTCAGTAAACGTATAAAAAGCCCCGAATTATATATATTTTGATATTTTTCCGTATTTACCATATGTACTCGGCGCCCTTTCGAATGTTAATCAGATGAAACACGGCATTTCGTCCCGCAAACGTGGTGTATAGTATAACATATTACATAATTGTATTTGATTTACATAATATCGGCCCATTTCTTAAACGGCTTTTTAATCTCCAACACTTTCCCAATACATATTTGGTTGCATTTTCTTTATTATTGTTTTTTTTTTAATATCAATTTTATGTTCACTTACTTTGAATTTAGCATTTAATTTCCTTGTGAAAAATAAATTAAATAACCATAAATAAAACTTTTTTTAAATTAAATGAAAGGCAAACATTTTTCAACAGTCGAGTTTACATTTATCTTTTTGCGCAGATATATGAAAGTATGGAATCGGTATCAGTTATTTCATTTTACCGACGTACATCTCATTACTTGTTTCTTAATGATATCTTCTGTTGTATTTCAATTTATTTTTCAAGTTTCTCTTTAGTTTCATTTTCATTAATCAACATGTAGACAAATGTGTGATTGAATAGGTATATAAATGTATTAGATTCTAGTTTATAGTAAGGTATATAGGTATATATATATATATATATATATATATGAATGTATGTATTTGTGTAGATATGTATAGAGTCCGGCTGCCGTGTAAAAAGAATAATTTAAATTGCATTCATGAACACATCAGGCAGAACATATGAGGAAAAATTATTTATCTAAATTTTCGCGAAGCAAACTTTTAGAATTCTGACGAACGCACGGTAATGATTCTTCGCCTCTCTATTAATAATAGGACTGACTGTACAATAGTAATTGGCATAATAATGAATTCAGAGATTACAATATGTATGATTTATTATTGGTATTGAAGTATGGTTTATATTATCGAGGGTATGTTGCTTAAAACGATATAGATGATATAGAATTCATTATCGTGGATGGTTGGTGGGCAATATATTATTCTGGGCCTTTGTCTTCTGTAACTCTTAGGAACATGCTTAAATGACGACACAATAAAGAAATTGTACTTCCTTATAAGGATACAATAAATTCAAGAATGAAATCACAGTTTGTCTTCCGTCTATTTTCTATCTCACTATTTTTCATAAATTGATGAGATATTATGTCATCCCCGATAATTTCATCACAATGTTACAAATAATTTTAACGATACAACCGTTAAAGTTGGAAAAATCCTTTTTTTCTCCTTCTTTACACTTTTTGAATTTTTTTCCCCTTTAATATTCCTTATCCGTCATTCTACATACGTATATAATTTCTATCGTACTAATTTCTAAGCCTCCAATTTTCGTCCATATTTATTAATTCATATTTATTTATTGTTTGTGAAGTGAATGTTGACATTACGAGGAAATGAGAATTTTGAATATCGTGTTTAAAAGGTATTGTAATCTCAATTTCACAGAAAAATTATCCTTCTCCAATAGTTATAACTTAGACTTTGAGCAGTGTCGGTCGCTTGATTGAATAACAGTACCAAGAAAACAATATAATAAATCCCTACTGTGCTGGGCGAAGTATTACGTAAATGTTTGTTATATTTGCGCTCATTTGAGTAATAACGTCATTCGGATAACGGATATGCAAAATAAAAATATTGTGTTAATAGAAATATAATAACAAAGCAGCTATACTCCATTATACATAATAAGAAATAAACGATTTAAGAAATATAATACTTTCCAAGAAACTAATCGGTTTAAAACATAATATACTAAATATTTGATGACTAGAAGTAGAATTGAATCACTTGCTTAACTTTCCCTATCGAGAAAGAATTTTTTGGAAGGTGTACTCTTTCTTATAAAAGCATTTAATCAGTGATGTGGTCCATTGCACTGCAAAAGAGCTAATCGGGTAATTAAATGATGCATGCAACTGGTTAATTGAGGTAAACAGCTAATTGTATCGTCTAACTATGTTTGGCTTGCTGAGGAGATGAGAAATGAAAAAATTCCTTTCTCATTTTCGACCAAACCAGACAAAAGGTGTACGCACACACGCTCGCAATATCGTGCATTCATTACCGCCTACTTGAACTCGCTTATATTAATAAGCTCACAAGAATACGCGTAGATAGAAGGAGGTAATAATAAATCGTTCTAATGTAAGTACGGAGAAGCGTATTACGTAGATGCATATCATTAAATTTCAATCAATACTTATTAACAAGAGAATTCGCTCTACGCAGAAACATCAAGATTCCTTCATTTCTGCAATTCGTACATCGTATATTATAAATATTTTTGAAGCACGCTTAGTGAAAATTACGATGTACAAGTCAAACATTTCTGATGTTTTTACCACATTGAGTGATTGTTTATATGTATAATAACGATAACACGATGACGTAAACGTGATACTATCATTTCTCGTATTATTTAAAAGTATTTATTATTATCTCGAAAGTCGGTAAATATTTTGATCGTCTCTGCAGGTTTAATCATTTTGAAAGTTTAGCATACCTTAGTTTCATTTCGATTTTTTCTCTGCTCATTCTTCAATCCATGAATAACCATTCTACTCTCATAATTATTTTTATTCTCGATAGTAGTATCTGTTATTTCCATATTATTATTATTATTATTCCCGATAGGTCTCGATGATCCATCCATTCACCTTCCTTCTTACGATACACTGTATTTGGAATTTTCGAGGTCAAATCGAGATTTGCAAAATCAATATTCGACCACAGTCCAACATCGGTATGAATAAATTTAAATTTATCTGCGAAATCATCAGCGTCGAGATAAAATCTATCGTCTTTTAAATCGTCAACAATCGTGAACTCATAATCTTTACCCTCACCTTTCACTCCTGCATCTCCTGTATCACCATTTTCTTCTTCTTCTTCAGCAACATTGACTCACAGATCTTTTTTTTCGGATTCATTTTTAATCGCCCGAATATTTTCTTAATCGTTCCCAATCTCACGAGGGAATTAAAATAAATATGATTTTGATATGTATAATTTTCTAACTTATAGCTGTCCAAATTTACATTAGTCCTATATCCAAAAACATTGTCAATGATATTGTACATCATCATCCTCCCTACTCGACTGCGTTGAATCCTTTTGAGGGTGGAAGAAGATAGACTCGACGATGAAATATTGTTTTATACGAAGAAATAGTACCTCATTATAGCAAATATTCCACCATGATCCCCGATCTGCGTACACCGTCGGACGACACTCCGACAAACCTTTCGTAACGATATCGATTACATCCTTTATAAAGCTGCTTGGCTTTGGATCCTGTGAAAGGATATAGCCTAGTACCATCGTTCGAACGGAGTTTTGTAAGAAAATATACGCAGGACTCGAGAGGGTTCCTCGTCATTACCATTAAAAATGTTGCCTTCCTGTTTCCCTTTCTGGTTATTAACGATCGCCTCTCGTACATGGTATAGAAGAAGATATAATGGTTAAATTCGACACCAGGACGTTTCAAAAGAAAATGCCTTGCTCCTGATTCAAGTTATTTTATAGTATTTCCTAGAAGCACTAGAAAAGCTGTCGAAGACGTTGATAATCTCAGATAATACAATATCACCGACCGAAAACATGTAATTCAATGTGTACCCTTTATGCATCAGATATATGGCTATGTACTTTCTTTTTTTTAATTCGATCTATAACGTAAAGCATCAATTTACTGTCTATGAATTGTTACGAAGAACTGAAAATTTTTAAGGACGAAATGACAAAAAGTATTCGGAAACAAAATATTTTAAGCGTAAGACATTTTCGGCCGACGCTCGATAGATGGGAATTAGAAATGTGTATAATAACGTTCACTTCTATCAGGAGAAAAAAATTAATTCCTTTTTCTTTAATATTAATCCTTGATAGGGAACGATCAGTAAAACGCAGCAGAAACGCTTCAACGATACGTAGTCACGTAGTATGGATTATTCCATATGTTAATTGAAAGGAAAGAATAAAAGGAACTCGAATAAAGAGGGATTGGTCAACACTTTAGTTTTCCCCCACTCATACCCTTTCGCGGCACTTTCGGCTCTTTCTCACGGGGAATAGGATGTTTTGATTGACATGAATAAAGCGTATTTTTAAGATATACACAAAAAGATAAAACTAAGTTATGCAAAAAAATTATGTAAACATTCGATATAATTAAAGAAGGAGAAGAGTTGAATTCTACATTTCAAATTGTTGGTCATAATATTCGCGACATTTACTTATAAAATGATCGTAAGATTTAATCTGCGTTTTTCGTAAATATTGAAATTTGGACGAAGTAATTTCTGCGTAGCGGGTATTATCCTGTTGATACGTATTGGTAGGATTTAATGACAATGGGTGTATATAATACATTCTCTTGTCCTTATTATCAAGTACCTTCATTTCAACCCTTCCTTATTATATCTCTCCATCTGGTGCGCGCATATCTGCGCTAGTTCAAGTAGCCGTGTCGAGTGTGCGATCCTGTGTGCGTTTGTACGTATGACTCCTGTTTTATTTTTATAACAAGGAAAGAATTTTTTCATTTGTTTTCCTCTCATCAAACCAAGCAGACAATTGGACAATACGATTAGCTGTATACTTCAATTGCCTAATTAGATTCATCATTCGATAATGCGGTTACTTATCTCGCAGAGCAATGAACTATTTTCTTAGAAACAAATCCATTTGAAACGTAATATACGAAATATTAGGTAAGTAGAAATATAATGGGACTATGTTTTTGCATTCTCCAATAGGGAGTACATTTCTAGGAAAATGTACGTGTTCATTTAGAAGAGTAAGGTCAGTCGCGATACATCGATGTGCGGAAGACTTAACGAGGTAATTGAATAATATAGCTAAATAGATAATTGGATTATACCGCTAATCATATTATCGAATATTCTGCTTGGTTTAATGAGATAATTACCATGGGATAAATATACTTCTTGTTTTTCAAAAAAGAGAAGAGGTGCATGCAGACTCGCGCACTGATTGCCGCCCACTTGACTGGCACCCTTCAGCGCGCACGTTCATGGAGAGCGGTAATAATAAATCGTTTAATATGATGGTGCTTGACGATAGGTATGAGAGAAGGTATTACGTACGTGCAGATCGTTAAATCCGGATCAATACCAGTTAACAAGAGTATTCGCTCTACCTATCCAATTAATCCGTCTAAATTCCTATATAATTAAAAACCGTTTATATTAAAGTATATATAACAAGTATATTAAATATTATGGATACTTTTGAAGGATTTGTCAGGAATATTTTGACAGACGATTTAGAACAACATTGAAATCAACATTTCTTCTGTTCTCAAGTATATTGAATGATTATTTAAATTGATAGGCTGATCTAAACGTGGACTTAATATTTCACGTATATTTTCATACATTTGACTCTATTCTATGAATTTTTTGATCGTCCCGGCAGCTTTAATCCTTTTGCAAGATAGACAGCGCTCAGATTCATTTCGAGTCTTCATTGATGAAGATCCCGCTTTCATGGTCAGACGACTCTTGAAGAATCTTTTTCGCATGCAATCGATTGTGTCCCCTAGCTAAAATCCATTTCGATCCTTTGAGAAGGGCCTATTCCGTCTCTTCGTAACATCATTCGAATGAAGCATTCTAAAACAGCGTCATATGAATCTGGTCCATGTTCGTATTCACTGCCTTTACAAATTTTGTCTCCTTCTTCTTCCAGCTTTATTTCAGTCACATAAGAAACCATATATGGATCTTTACTGATAATTTAAGGACAAAGGCGATCCATCAGAATGAAATGCTTTGCCGTTAAATCTGTCACGTCGGTTTATAGTACTTCCAGGAAGCACTAAAAAAGTTTCGGAAGACGTTGACAATCTAATATAGTACAATACCGCCGACCGAAAATATGCGAATGAATATGTGCTTTGCAAGCAGGAGATGTGTCTATATTCTATTTTTCTTTCCTTCCTATTTTTAAATTGGAGCTATAACTTAGGGCCGATGAATTGCTACAAAAGCCTGAAAATGTTAAAGCACGATTAGTTACTTCTCATAGTGATCAATTTGCCTATCATATAATTCTTATTAAGACAAAAAGAAATCGGAAAAAAGTACTTTTGCAGGAATAACATTTTTAGCCATCGTTTTTCTGAAGGGATTCAGAAATGTGTATATTAAAGTGCACAAGGTATTTTCATTATGAGAGTATATCAATAAGAAAATTAATTTTTTCTATTTCAATATTTATCCTTGCTAGAGAGCGATCTATAAATATGAATCAGAAGCAGTTATTTCAATATGTATTTGTGCAATATGGATTAATTCATATGGCAGTTAAAAAGAGACGGTAATAATATGTCGAATTAAAAGTGATTGTTAGAGAAGTTTATTTGCTCTTAATTAATTTAATTTTCGAATTTTCCGTACGTGAAAGCAATCAATACGTAAAAACCTGTCTTGGCGGCGCATTCTCGGACGTTAGCTAGCCGCAAATCGATGGCAATTTGTTGCGCAAACGCACTTCTACAATTCACATATTATGTATCATACCTTTGA
This sequence comes from Vespula germanica, assembly GCA_905340365.1. Classification (NCBI taxonomy): domain Eukaryota; kingdom Metazoa; phylum Arthropoda; class Insecta; order Hymenoptera; family Vespidae; genus Vespula; species Vespula germanica. The sequence continues at coordinate 528,022 of HG996541.1, forward strand.
AATGAACTATAGTGTTAACATGATATTTTATTTACATAACGTACAGGAATATCTACAAATTTACATATCACTGTAATAAAATCAAAATTTTATCCCTTATTATTTCCTACCTTATCTATGCTACGATATCTTGTTAATTTGGCAATTCTTGATCTTCTTTATTCTGCTATTTCATTAGAAAAATCCAAGGAAACATGCATTTCTCAAGAATTGCGTCCCAATCACTCGACCCTACCAAATTATTTACTAATTCTGTGCTTCTTTCGGAGGGGTGATACGTGACAGAGAAGAAGGTAATAGTGGGAAGCGAAGAACTATGACGAAAGATTTTCTCTGTATATATGTATTTTATTATTGTGCGATTACGGAAATGAATTCTTTGATACCTTGAGCAATATGTATTTGTTAACAAGAAAGAAAGGTAATATTTGGAGAAAATGTTTTCAAGGAGTATGGAAGTAGATATAACTTGAGACGAGAAAATTTTTTACGACAGAAAATTTTGGAATGAGAATTACATAGTACGAAAATTGTAATATCATTAATATCTGTTAATATTAGAATACCATTTTTAAGCATAACCTGGAATATGAAAAGAAGAAACATTACAAATATCGTATACGAATTAACGAATAATTTTGTAGCAATCGATGCAAAGTAACTTTAATAATTGCAATAATTACTATTATGGGAATTATCATGGCAATAACTATTAACAATAATTTATTATATTAGACGTAATTAGAGTTTTACGCGATTATATTCCCTTAAAGACAGACGAATAATTGTTAATTTCATTGGAAGTTTCCAAGACTCATGAGATGATTTCTCCTGTACATAGAGTATATATAAATATAACTACGTAACTACAGAAAGGGGGCAATTTATCGTCCCCGTGCGTTCTAGCTAGCGAATTAAAATGTAGGAGGCTTGGTCTTCTAACGGGACGACGTGTGATTAATTTCTGGAGGTCATTCCTTCAGTGGTTTTGGAACCAGTAACAGCAATCGAGTGACATATGCGAAATAATCTCTATCTGTATATACTTCGTACGTCCCAAAGAATGTCTTGACAAATAATCCAAACGACGAAATCAATTTCAACAGACATACTAGTCATTCGTTTATTACATCAATATCCTTTAAATTTTGTTGTAGCCATTCGTATAAGATCTATTATAAAATTTCATTTCTATATTATAAAAATATCATTTAGAAGGCATTTAAAAGGCACCATTTGTTTTAGGTTCGTTATTATACAATTAAAACGAACGAATGACTTTGATCAGTCCTAACCAATCTACGAAATTGGACCTATTATAGAGATATAGGGAATAAATTAAAGGTGAAAGCAATTCCAATAGGAAACATTTATTGCGAAGAATCTGAATTTACCAATACCTAAATTATAATACATTCAAAGAAGGTACAGGCATTTCAAGTATATTAATCAACGAGCAATGGCTGCTTACATTTTCCAAATGCTTCTTGAAACGACCTCCTGTTCTCACAGTCCAATGTGCTACATTAGAAAAGATGACATTCACATAGAAAATTGGATGAGATACGTGAAAAATTAGTTATATCAGATCTCTTCGTACCTCGTTTATTAAAATCCACTATTCAAGTGGAAGGTTGCTAATGTAATAGCTGATGAATGGCGACATGTTGTTACCACACACCAGATGACTAGGTGTCTTTCTCGCCAAATTGACTGGAATACCATCCGGAGGATTTGTGATGGTTCAATTTCAAATAGCACATTCTCCCTGAAGAAATTCAATACATTATTATAAAATATACCTATGGTACAGATTTCACATTCCACATTATATTTCAGAATAAAAAATTTATATCTAGTCTCTAAAATAACTAATGATTCCATAAACAAAGCATTGATTGATTTACCATTTAAATATTAGAGTAAACGGGAAAACGTTTTCAAACCTTAATCTGGCTGATGGTCGGACATCTCTAGTATCCACGTAGGATGTATCGTCGGATGTACGGAAGAAGAGAAGGTGGGAATTTAAATATGTTTCAACTCGAATGTCGAATATTTAAGAGTCACGGTGGCCGTAGTCGAAATTCGTGTATCTCCTTTGAAATGTATTACAATCTACATATTGCTAAATTCGGATCCTTCGCAATAAATATTGCCTATTGGAAAAACGCTTCCCTTTAAGTCGTTTGGGCCATCCCTAAAATAAGTAAGAATTCGTAGATTAGTTTGGACCTACGAAAGATATTCAATTGTTCATCTAAGTTGGGTAGTTATGAAGGATGGATCGCATTACACCCTTTTAAGTGATATAAAATACATTCTCTGAGATGCAACAAATAATTATTAAGATGACATTCATTAGGAAATTCAGTTTCATTTCTATAACGTATAATTGAAATTTTATAATAAATTATATACTAATGATTACTGATAACTTTATCTTATATTGATAACATAAACAGAAGATTAGTGAGATTGAAGATATTGTTTCCGCCGGTTGAACTATTTGTATAATTACCTTTCGTGACGTATGATGTATAAAAGTAGCAAAAATATATCGTAAGGCACTATCTGGCGTATTGCCAGTTTCACAGCCACCGAAGAAATGACCAACGGTTTTATCGCTCGTCCTCTGATATCAGGTATTCATCTTCCACACCCCACCGTCGCGATGGGCGTTGCCATTGCGACCGAGAAGGCGCCCTCTGCAAAGGTTTATTACGTTTCACGTAGATTAATCAATATTTCCTATTACACGTTCCAACGTTCCGGAAAGGTCGTAAGCAGCGATTTCTTCATTGACCTCTATTAACTAGATGTGTCATCATCCTTTTTCTACTATGCCCTTCTTTCGCTTCTTCTCTTTCCCTACTCAGTTTACGATTTGAAGCTAAAAATCTACTAAAGAATTTTAAAAATTGGCAAATAATGTTCTTCCCGTTTTTGTCGTTAAAAGTTCATATAAATAAGAATTAATTTCGAGCAAAGAATATTGTTTGAAAATTTTTTTTATAATATTACCTTCTATTCTTTTTTTATTATTTAAGTTAACAAGTATCACTCTTTCTTTATTATACAGTTGCAATGATTTGGATTCAAAGGAAACCGTTCGTCATATCTACTTTTTTTCGTAATATTATCTTCTTCTTTTTTAAGTATTTTGTACTTCCACTTCATGTTATACGCATTTGAATACGATTTATGGAGACAAATCGAAATTTTCCATTACGCGGTCGAACGAGCCGAGAAGGCCTAAAACGATTTGAGTGAGTGGAAACGAGTTTCTTGATAAATCCCTTTAAATTCGTCATATTAGAACTGATCCTTTTTCAATACCGTATGAAATAATCCATATTGCACAGATACATATTGAAATAAACGCTTCTGTTTCACGTTTCTTCATCGCTCTCTACCAAGAAAAAATATTGAGTGAAAAGAAATTAATTTTTTTGTTAATAAAATTATCTTGTGAACCTTATGATACACATTTTTAATCCCATCTATAAAACGACGGCGAAAAATGTTGTCTATGCAAAAATTATATATATTTTCCGATTTCTTATCGTCACAATAAAAATTGCATAATTGGCGAGATGATCAGCATGAGCAGTATCCAGTTGTTTTTTAAAATTATCAGTTTTTTGTTACAGTTCATCGGCAATGACATGATGCTTTATGTTATAGGACCTGCTCAAAGAAAGGAAACAGAAATATACATCCATTTATCTCGTGTATAGGGAACGCACATCGAATTACATGTCATCGATCATGTCATTGTATTGCATTGTCTAAGATTATCAGTCCTCCAAAAGTGTTTTAGTGCTTCCTGGGAATACAATAAATCAACATGTTGCATCCAATAGCAAGGCATTTCGTTTTTAAGCATAGTTCCTGTATTTAAGCGATCCGTAAGAACACGTTACGTACCGTGTTCATTATGTGATCGAAAATACCCAGGAACAAGAAAACGTAGTGAAAATTAGTAATGGCAGGGACGACGAACCTTGATGAGACTTACATTGCTCCGTTTTACAAAGCTACATTCGAATGGCGGCAGGAGGAGACGGAATATATCTTATTGAAAGGATCGAATGGTAAGCGGCTTTAGCTAGAGCATATCATCGAGTGTGTTGAGATAGATTTGTCGATGGACGATTCGACGTTGCAAACGGATTATGGATTAAAATGGAATTGAAATGGAACTCAAACAGGTTTATCTTTGAAAATGATTAAATCTGTATGTACGATCAAAATATTCATCCATTTTCGACATAATGTTAGCGCGGGGACACTTTTAAATTATGCGTTTAATATTCGGTGTACGTTTATGTCAACCTGTCATCGTTATACTCACTTTAAATAATTATTTAAACTATTTATGAACTAATTATTAAACTGATTTTCATACTGAGTTAAAATAATTGTTTAATATTACTATACAGGGAGGAAACGTTTAATTCAATGTTCCAAATTGGTTATCATAATATTCACAATATTTAATACACATCTTCGGTTATATAGGAATTTTGACCAATTAATTTGCTGGTTTGCTCGAATCCTCTTCTGAAATATTAATCCGAGGTGTAATGATTTGCAGGTGCGTAACACGTTCCCTCATTATTATCGTCATGTCCCTTCATATCGAACGTATTATTCTTGTCCCTCTCCATCTGCTTGTATACCTTTGCGCATGCGTGGGCTTATTCAAGTTAAGGGAATGAGTGTACGATCCTAAGGGCGTGTGCGCGTATAACTCCTCTCGTATCCCGAAAATAAGACAGGTATTTTTGCATTTGTATTCCTCTCATCGAGCGAAGCAAACGTTTGGATAATAAGATTACTTGGATGCAAAATTTAGTTACCCTGTTAGATCTTTTGCAGAGCTATGTACCGCGTCACTGATTAAGTTTTTACGAAGTCACGTCTACATTTTCTTAAAAATTTACTCCCGATTGGAGAATTTTAAAAAATTATCCAATTATACTTCTAGTTATTCAATATTCCGTACACTGCGTTCTTTATTAATTAATTCCAAGCAAAATATTATATTTCTGCAATCGTTTATTTCTCGTTACGCACAACAGAGTATAAAGCGATTTTATTATATTCCTAGTAACATGATATTTGCATTTTCCGAATATATTATCCGAATGTTTTGATTTCTCAATAAGCGCCTATATAATATAACATTGACATCATAATTTTTCCCAATATGATGGTGATTCATAATTAATATTATTATTATTTTTATATGAAAACATATGTTGTATATGTTGTAGAAAGATGGCCTATTTATGAAATTATATATCTTTCTACAAACAGGTTCTTAAATTCTACTGTCTACGTAATGCCTACACATTTCCTTACGAAAAATATATATTTATGAATAATTAAGTACCAACAAAAATTCCCACCCCGAAAAGGAGATATGAAAAATTACATTTTTACAATATATTATGATTGAAAGTAATAGGGGAAATCAAAAACAGAAAAAAGGATAAAGTCCAAAAGAAATCTCCCTTTACGGTATTAACGATTCGAAATTATAGATAACATTTCGAAGGGATTACTAGGGATGATATCCTGGTTAGTATATGGAAACTAATGAGTGGAAACAGTGCACGCTCCACTAACTAAATAGTTGTCTACCTACCTGCGGTAATTGATTTACCCGTTTGTTGGGAATGGAGTTGTCCTTCAAGCAAGTTTGTAGGATTTTCTGAAGAGGTATGATCCAGAATAATATATAAGCTACCAATTATTCAGGATAATGGAAATTATATATATCATTTTAGACAAGACGCTTTAAGATAGATAGAGCATATTTGAATTTTACGCCGTTTAATATTATCGCAAGAATTTATTTTCATAAGATTTTTTTTTTATTTACCATGTTATAGACAATCGCATAATTCTGTATAGATATCTATGAGTTATATTCGTGACGCTACATTACATTATAACATTTCGTTTTTAATACTAGGATATACTGTTTTAAAATATATTTCAAAACATACTAAAAAAGAAAGTTGTATAGATTTTTATTATTATTTTACACTATATTTTACACTGTGCAATTCCTCTTTGGTATATTATTGTATAAGATTGAACAGAAAAGAAAGTATAAATAGAGTTACTGGATTCAGGCTATTTTTGTTTAAATATTTATACAATTTAATCATATAATAACATATAGAACTGTTGTGCAACTGTTGAATATTCCATGATATTTTTCCGTGTTTGCTATCCCTATGATACTACTTATTGACGAGTCCAACATACTGGTTGATTTGCGTGCTTGATACAAGATGAGTTACCTCTTTGTGTTAATCGATTAGAATAGAGATACACGTTCCAATTATAACAAGAGACCGGAAAAAACGAACGGACAAACGGTTTGTCTTCGAAGGACATATATCGATACCCGAACCGATATCTTTTGGAATTATCCTTGAATCTAGTAGTTTACGTTTTTCACTTATTCTACCTTCCGTTTGCATTATCCGAAAATCCATTTCTGAAAGTTTTTGACATTTTTTCTGTTAAGTATAAAATTTTGAATGTTGACTCAAATGTTTAAATAAATAATTAGGACATTAATAAAGTACATGATAGATTAATTGAACATTTTGATCGAATGTTCGTATGTTTGATATGTTCTGTTAACATTATCTTTATTGGCATTATCTTTCAAGTAATGAAGCTTCAGGGAATAATTAATAAGACCGGTCAATCGAAATAATAATATTGATATTTCTCTATATCCGAATATATGTATATATTTATATTTATATTAAATAGGTATATATATATATATATATATATATATATATATATATATCTATTTATAATTTCTGGTTCGTGGATTATTGTTATGATCGTTCCTTGTCACGTAGTTATTGTTTCATACGATCGAATCAACGAGGGAAATATGAAAATTTGCTTAAAGAGAAATAGATGGATTTGTGCTTCATTGCTTGCTATGCAGTTCTCTTCTACTACCAAAAATATCTTGAATAAATCTAAATCTGGTAGAGAATAATAATATTTTACTTTAAAGAAATAAAAAGGGTAGAAAAAATGTAAAGTGTTAATTTGATATTTTCTTTCATTCCTAGGATAGAGTTTTGATGCGGTCTCACTACACAAACATTGCTAGAAGTTGATGTTCCTTATATACCCGTCGACAAGGGTCAACGCAAAATTCAAGGAACCATTAAAGAGAAATATTAATGGGAATTTAAAGAGAGAGAAATATTAAAGGAATATTAAAACTACTAGGTGCATCTATTGTTGGCAAACTGCTGTAAGTAATTTTTTATTTTCTTGATTAGCGACGAGTAATAATTATAATGATAAAATGTGTGAAAATTCCGCTTTAAATTTCTAATTTGATCGTATTATAGTCTTATTGCTATGGAGAGAATGACCATAGCGATTGGATTCCCAAAGATATTGGTTTCATAATCCCATATCTTGTTACATAGAACCAGAGAACTGAACTTATTCTAACGATACATACATACGTGTATTATTACGGAAACATAGTAAGATATTTGCAATAATTAAGAAAAATATCTTGGAATGTTAACATCTAATAGTCTCTTATTTTAATTAATTATCTATTAAGTTAATTAATTACAAAAGAGTATTTCATCCGATCGACAGTGATATGATATTACGGTTTAAAAGTTATCATGGATCTCATCTTCCAAAATATTTAACAGTAGTAATTTGCTTGAAAACATGTATTCATAGAGAGAGATACAACTATCTTAGCTAGTTCATTACATTTTTTTGCAATTACTTTAGAGAAAAACTTACATAACGATTAGTTTTATATACACGTACGTGAATGTAATTTTATTCATTCTTTGCAGGCGACAGTGAGCTAATTTAACAGCGATAGCTTCCATGTTTATTCGTCGGAGTACAAAGGAGAACTGATCCGCTAACCGTACAAATCAATCATTTGTTGACTTCACACGTTGCCAACGACCGCCGTATTTCAAAATTTAAGTCTAGTAGAAAGTAATTGAAAATTATTTGTTGCTTCGGAGGTTTTCCCTGGCGTGCAACGTTTAATGTAATTTACTATTGCTTATACCGTTGGTCGTTTAACTCCTCGTGAATCTATATCGTTTACACGAATTTAAAATTATCAAAAAAATTAAGTTTGAAATTTTCACTTTTATAAAGTGAAGGCAATCGTCAAAGCCATATAAAAGTTCGTTTTTGTCGACATTAGATGCAGCGACGCAACTCAGATGATACTACCGCGAGATCAAATTATAAAATCGATCTGCAAATTAAATGATACAGCTAAATACCTAATCGTATTATCGTATTGTCTGCTTAGTTTAATGAGATAAAGACACATGAAAAAATTTTCTTCTTTCTTCTTTTCATAGTAAGGGAAGAGATATAAGCACGCACGCCCACGGGACCGCGCTCGTATTACCGCCTACATGACCTAACACGCATGCGTGCGCACAATGATCACGGGTATGAAGGATCACGGTATGAATGGTTCAATAACACGGTACCTGACGATACATATGGAAGAACGTAATGTGTGCGTGCATTTTCATTAAATCCCAGTCAAAATTCGTGTCGCGTAATAAATTAATTCGTCCAAACACCTATATTTCTGAAATACATTCATTATATATTATTTTTATGTACATGAATATTCTGACAAGCAATTTGGAACATTGAATCAATCATTTCCTCTCTTTTTCTATTTTTTACTTTTCATAATTAGTTAAACTGTTGCTACAACGATGACATGATGATGTAAATGTACGCTGAATATTTAACGCATTCATTTTTTATTACCTCAAAAAACGGTAAATCTTTTTATCGTACATGAAGATTTAATCATTTTCAATGATAAACCTGTCTGGCATTTCAATTCCACTTTAATCCATATTCCGTTAACATCGACGAACAACCCTTCGACAAATCTCTCCAACCATTCTTAATTATTTCCTCTAACTGATACTGCTAACTTTGGATTCCTTCAATAATGTATTTTCCCTCTCCTAGTGCAACCATTCGAATGTAAAACGGCGCAATATTAATCTCGTCAAAAATCGTCGTCACCATCATTATAAATCTTTTGCCTTCTTCTTCCTCTTCCCACTGGTTAATCTCGATTACATGATGAAGACGGTAAGGAGCACAATACTACGGATCACGTAAAGACAAGGACAATATTTGGAAAGGAAACACTTTCTTATCAAACCCACCACGTTGATTGATAGTATCATCAACGAAGTAGCACTAAAAATGTTTCGGAAGTCGTTGATAATATTAAGTAATAGAATACCGCCGATCGATACTATGTTATTCAGTGTCCGCGCATAAGATATATGGATATATATCTTTCTTTTCTTCCTTTTTTTAAATTCGAGCTAGAAGATGGTATACCGAAAAAAGAAAGAAAGATGAATATTGCGAAAGGTTTTCTCTGAATCCATATTTTTTAAAATTGCATAATGTAGCAAAAGAAATGATATCTTCGAAAGATGAAAAAGCTGAGAATTTAATTCTTATTGATAGTTATTAATAGGCATACAAATCAGAAAAAAATTGTCAATCGTCAATATTGTTCAGTTAATCTCTAACTGTAAACCGTAAAGAAGAAAAGAAAAAAAAAAAGAAAAATAAAATAGAAAAGTAATATGTCGAATTAGAAGAGATTATTAGAGGAGTTTATTTCCTATTAATTAATTTCATTTTTGATCTTTCCGTCCGTGAGAGCAATTAATGCGCGACAAACGTAATAACGCTTTCTGCTTTGCGCACTTTCACACGTAAGCTCTCAACATATCAATACTTTATCGCGCAAACGTAGTCCTACGACTCGCATCATATAATATATCATAACTTCAAAACCAAATAATACATTATAACGATGCTTAATTTATATGAATTTGTAGATATCGCAGAACATATTTTCTTATAAAAAGACCAAAATTGTATCACTAATAATTTTCTATCAGATCTACGATAAATTTTGAAGCCATACTTTTCCAACATTTTCGTCCCTATCATTATCTATGAGATCTCCCGGTTTTCTTGTTAGATGATATCACTATCACTACTGTTGTTTTCATCCAGATTTACTTTTATACTTAAATGCCGAAGCAATCGATGCTGTGTTTATCCAGTCGTAAGATATTATCATTATTTAATATAAAATTTATATCATAGGCATGTTTTGTAATAATTTATTGACTTTTTATACAGATTTTACAAAGTCGGCGAGGATGTTTCTATTGATAATTGAATTCATTTCAAATCTTCCACGTGATATGAAACCCAAGTTGGCGAGAAAAGCACATAATTACCCGGTGTATGGAGACAACGTGACGCCATTGCTAACGCATTATTATAGCAATCATTGATCTTGATATTAGATTTAATAAACGAGGTACGAAGAGATCGGATATGAATAACTCGTCACGTATCTTATCCAAACTTCCATATTAATTCCAATTCCTGCTGGGTCCAATTGTCTGCTTGTTCTGATACGAGGAAAGCAAATGAAATAATGCTCTCTTTATTATCCAAATAAGAGAGGATTCGTACGTACAAACGTTCACAGGACAGCGCACTCAATCCCAGCCACTTCAACTGATGCAGATAAGCGCGCACCAGAGCATACACAGATGGGGAGATATAACAACGAAGGGTTCCAAACGAAGGTACTTCACGATAAGTGCGGGAGCACGTACATACATACACTACCACTAAATCTCTATCAAGAGGTTTCAACAGGGTAATTCGTGCTACGCAACAATTACTTCGAACAAATTTCCACCTATGAAAAACGCACATTAAATATTACGACTATTTTTTAAGTACATGTCGTGATCATTAAGACAAACAATTTGAAACGTAGAATTCAACACTTCTCCTTCTTTAATTCTATCGAATGGTTACTTCAGTTAAATTGAGGGAATAACGATGACGTAAACGTGGACTTTCTATTTCACGTATAATTTAAAAGTATTCCCCTGCTAATTATTACTTCCAAAAACAATGAATCTTTTGAACGTCCCTGTATGTTAAATTATTTTGTATGATAAATCTCCCTCAATTTCATTCCAATTGTCCTTTGATCCATGTACAGCTTGAAACGTTGGACGGCCCATCGACAAATCTTTCCGAGTATAATCTCATATATCCTCTAGCTAAAGCCGCTTACGTTTGGATCCTTTGATAAAATCCCATTTCTCGTACCACTGTTCCAAGTTTTACAAAACTGCGCCACATTGGTCTTTCCAAACTTCATCGTCAAGCATAAATGTTTCACCTTCTTTTTCCTCTTCCTAGGTATTCTCAATCGCATAATGAACACAGTATCATATCACATAAAGACGAGGACGATGCTGAAAAACAAAACGATAACTTATAGTACCTCGAAGAAGTATTAAAGATAATTTAAAAATCTTATATGATACAATTCCGCCGATCGATACCATATAATTTATAGTCCGCGCAAAAGATATACGCATACGTATTTTTCTTTCTATTCTTTCTTTAAATTAGAGCCATAATTCAGGGTGACATCACGGCCAGTGAACTGCAACTAAAACCTGAAAATATTAAAGCACCATTAGATTCTTATATTGATCAATTCGCACATGATATAATCTTTATAATGACAAGGAGAGATCGGAAAGAAAACATTTTTTGCACAAACAACGCTTTTAACCAACGTTTCTTAGGAGCATATCAGTACTGTGCATATTAACGCCCGTAAGATATACGTATTATGAAAAATTATCAAGAAAACCTTTTCATTCGATATTAATCTTTGATACAGAGCAATCAATAAGTACGGGGCAGAAGCGTTTGTTGCAATATTAATTACGCAATGTAGATCAAATGAGTTATTTCAAAAGGTAGTGACGAAAAAGTAAAAATTTGTCGTATTACTAGGGATTGATCGAAAGATTCGTATCCTCCAACTCGCATCCTCTTCGGCCTTTTCGGCTCTTTCGACCACGTAATACGAAATGTGATCTGATCTTCAAATGAAACACGTAAAAGGAAAATATTGATACTACGAAAATAAAATAAATACGACAAAAGATTTTCTCTGAATTCCTACTTTATATTATCGATCAACAAAGCAGTAATAAAAATTTAATGTTAATCGCACCCTACACGGCATTATGATATGTATTACGATGTTGAGGGTTACGTTAAACACATGAAGCAAGTGAATAGTAATGGAGTATTACAACTGATCGAAATAAACTTCTATATAATGCGTATTTAAGGAGTATATGTTTGAATTTATAAAAAATGTTCTTTACTAATTCGATACATTACGATGAACTTAAATTCACAAACAATCTACTTCAATGTACATTTTCTTTGAAGAAATTAATCTCTATGAGAAAATCGGCTACTTTCATTTCCGTTTAAAGTTCTCCGTCGGATATAGACCTACTTGGCGAAATTCTAATCCAATCTAGTTTTCAATAAATGAATATATCAATGCAGCATGAGGAAAAAGTGATTATCCATTATTAAACCAACCTCTATTGCAACATCGCGTTGCAGTAAATCAACATCAGAAGAGATAAGGACATTTAATCTACGAGCAATGGCTGACAATGTTCGTTCTTTGGTTAGATTTTCCAACTGCTTCTTGAAACACTCTTCTGTTTTCACAATCCAATGTACTATATTATAAAAGATGGAATTAATGTGAAAGATTGGATAAGATACGTGACGAGTTACTTATATCCAATCTTTTCGTACCTCGTTTCTTAAAATCCAATATCAAGATCAATGATAGCTATAATAATGCGCTAGCAATGGCGTCACGTTGTCTCCATACACCAGATAATTACGTTCTTCTCTCGTCAACTTGGGTTTCATATCACGCGGAAGATTTGAAATGAATGCAATTATCAATAGAAACACTCTCGCCGACTTTGTAAATCTGTGTAAATATTCAATAAATAATTATGTTATACATCCATCATACAAATTTTATATTCCATATTACGTTTTAGAAAAAAAAATTTATATCTTATCTATAAAATATCATACCATTTCATAAACACAGCATGGATCGATTTAGCATTTAAATATGGGAATGGAAAAGAGAGAAACGTTTTCATTTCCTAATCTGGTTGACTGTCTGATATTTGTACTATCCCAGTAGAACATATCGTCGGATGTCGAATGTTTAATCATCGCGTTGCGCATAGTTGAAATCCGTGTATCTCCTTCTGACGTAATTAGAATTCAGATATCTGTCAATTCGGCTCCTCTGCAATACTTCTTTGTTATTGGAACTGCTCTTGCGTTCATTTCGTTTCATATATCTCTGAAATAATTTAAAATTCGTAGATTAGATAAGACTTAGGATAGACGTTCAGTTGTTCATTTAAATTGTGCAGTCATCAAAGGAAAATCCGGTTACGCCCTTTTTTAAGCGGCATAAAGTTCCTTCTCCAAGAAGCAACGAAATAAGAGTTAGGGTGGGCCTGGTCACGATAATCAGTTTCATTTTCATATTATAGAACTGAGATTTTAAAATAAATTATAGACTAATGATCACTGATATGAATTTACCTTATATGAATAAATTAAACAAAAGACTAGCGGAAATGAAGAAATTGTTTGTACCGTTTGGACTGCTTGTAACTTTCCTTTGGTACGTATGAAGTAAAAACGCGATTATCTAGCACCTACTTACGTATTACTCTCATTTTAATTATTAGAAGAACGACTCCTACACGCGAGATTCTTCCCCTAACCGCTACACCCTAGTACCGAGCAAATTACGGATGCTGATCACGGTGGGATGAGTCAGCACATTCGACGCAAGTAAATCGATACCACGTATTACACGATATAAAGAGTCGAAATGTCCTTCGGATCAGAACGAAATAAATTTTTCAAATGTTCTCTATTCCCTGGACAAGTTATTTTCCTTTTTTAATTACTTTAAATAGGAGCTGTATTATTTTTTTCATCCTCTTTTTCTTTAGAATTTACAATTGGAAATTGGATAAAAAATGTTGATAACCGGCCTTCAATATTTTTCTTGCTTTTATTGTTAAAAATATTTATCAGTAAGTATTACTTTCGACAAAGAAATATTACTCGATAATTTGTTTCGTAATATTACCTATTATTTTTATTCCATCGTTTAGGTTAACAAGCATCTGTCTTTCTTTACTGTGCGTTTGCAAGGGAATGTGGATTCAGAGAAAGTTATTATATTTATTTTCTTTCGTAATATTAGTTTAGATTATTTTCTTTTGAGTATTTCATTTCAGTTCGCTTTACGCAAATCAATCGAAACTTCCTATTTAGCGGTCGAAAGAGCCGAAAAGGGTCAGAAGAATATGAGTGGGGGGAAAAGAATTTGTCGACCAATCCCACCAGATTCGAATTACTTTTTTCCATTTAACTACGATATGAAGTAATCCATATTGCGCTACGGCATATTGCAACTAACGCTTCTGCTTCGTTTTATTGATTGCTCCCTACCAAGGATTAATATCAAATGAAAAGGAATTAACTTTTTGGTGACGTTTTCTCCTAATAAAAGTATTTCTTGAACGTTATTATACATCCGTTTTGAATTCCCATCCGTCAAACTTAGGCCAACAACATTTTTTACGCAAAAAATATTTCTTTAGCGATCTTTTTTTCATTTGGTCCTAGAAAATTTTCAGTCTTTCTTTACAGTTCATCGACAGTGACGTGATGTTTGTCGTTACGGGACGAATTTTGAAAAATGAGATGAATTATGTTGCATATATCTCATGCATGGAGAGCACATATCGATTTACTCGTTATCAATCGGTGATACTGCATTAACAAAAATTATGAATCTCTTCCAAAACTTTTCTAGTGCTTCTAGGGAATACTATCAATCAACGTGATGGAATCAATAGCAAGGCAATTCCTTTTGAAACATTTTCTTGTCTCAAACTTACCGTAATACCTTCTTTTATACCGCGTTCGTCAGGTGATCGATAATAACAAGGAAGGGAAATAGGAAGGCAAGATTTTTAATGGTCATAACGACGAACCTTCTCAAGTCCCATGTATAATGGTTTACCTAACTACATTCGAACGGTGGTACGAGGCTAGGGAATATATCCTTTCAAAGGATCCTATGGTTAGCAGCTTTATAAGAGTATATAATAGATTGCGTTCTGAAAGGTTTGATGTAGGGTCGTCCGACGGTGGACGCGGCTCGTGCATCAAAGTACAACGTTTGCTCTAATGAGGGATTATCCCTTCATAATAAATAATATTTCATTGAGGTATCCTTTTGAATTCCATCTTCTTCACCCTCGAAGAGATTCAATGCAGTCGAGGAGGGAATATGAAGATCAATAATAACATTGGTAGTGTTCTTTGATATCGAACTAATGTTAATTTCTATAGCAATTTGTCAGAAAGTTATATACACCATAATAATATTTATTTCAATCCCATGGGTGAGATTAGGAACGATAAGAAAAATCTTATGGCGATTAACAATGATTTCAAAAAGGAAAATCTGGGAATCAAGGCTGAAGATGAAGAGGAAGTAAAAGGAAGTACAGGAGATGAAGAAGTTGAAGGGGAGGGTAAATGTAAGGAGTAAACCCTCGTTTACGATTGAATCGACGTTACATTTTATCTCGACGACGATAATTCCATTGGTAAATTTAGTTCTAATCAAACCGATGTTGGTCTCTGGCCGAACATTGATTTTGTAAAACTGGATTTGAATTCGAAAGTTCCTAAGACGGCGTATCGTAAGGACGAAGTCGAATGGATCATCGAGACATTTCGGGAATAATATTAATAATGTGGAAATAACAGAGAATAATATCGAGAATAGAAACGAATAATAGTTTCGAAAGCTTATTCATGGATTCAGGAATGAGCCCAGAAAAAATCGAAATGAAACCAAGGTAGGTTTAACTTTCAAAATGATTAAACCTGTAGGGACGACCAAAGGATACACCGGTTTTCGATATAATAATGAATAGTTTTAAATCGCATGAGAAATGTTAATTCCACGCTTACGTTACCTTTACATCTTGATTTCATGGGATTAAATTAAGTAAACGTTCAATTAAATTAAAAATAGAAGAAGTGTTGAATTAATTTTCTAAATTGTATGTCATAATATTCACGTCGTGTACTTAAAAGATATTCATAACATTTCATTTATGTTTTGCACAAAAATACGAATTTCCACGAATTTATTTGCTGCGCAGCCAGGATTCTCTCGTTAGTACGTTCTGAAAGGGATTTAATGAAAATGCATAAGCGTATTACGTTCTTCCAAACGTATCGTAGAGTATTAAACGATTTCTTAATATCTCACTCCATGCACGTGTGCTCTTGTGCGGGCTTACACGCGCCAATGCAAGTGTGCAGTAATGGGTACGGGGTCCTGTACGCATTTAGTATATCTCCCGTCTGATTATGAAAATAATAAATATATTTTTTAATTTGTCTGCCCCTTACGAAACCATAGAGCAGATTGAATAATAGGATTTGCTATATAACTCAATTATCTATTCAGCTGCATTTTTTAATTATGAGAACTTGAGAAATTATCTAATCAAATTATTGTCACCCAACATTTCGTATATCATCTTCTATACTAATTAGTTCCTTACAAAATATCGTATTTATTCACTCGTTTATTTCTTATTACGTGTATCAGAGTATAACGCTATATAATGCTATAGGAAGCTTTTCCATGAAATTACTCTACATTCTCAATATGGTTTTTTGAATTTTACTTTTTTGGTATTGTCAACGTTTTCTCTACAAAAGATAAATAAATTTGAATAAGTAAATACATAAAAAATTTCTGCCGCATAAGAAAATGAATAAAATTAGAATTTTACAAAGTAAAATGGTCGAAAGTATAAGGGTAAAGAGAATAAACGATAGGCAGAAAAACGAATCAGAAATGTATAAGAAGCTTGAAAACAAGCAGAAGTTTCCCCTTTACCATAGTATCGATCCAAAAGTATGGGTAATATTGTGAAGAGATAGTCGGGGATGCTACCCTCGCGAATATATGGAAAAGAGGGGGTAGGACGAAACAACGCATGCCCGACTAATTGAAACAGATTACTAGCTATCCGCAGGAGTTGAAACCCTCGTTCATTTCGTATTGAGTCGTCTGTTGAGCAAGTTTCTAAGGGGTCCAGAAGAGGAAACACCCAGAATAATATATAAGTCTCTGATCTATCACGATAATGGAAATCATCTTAAACAAGATCCCTTCGTTAGGTAAATTTTATTTCTATATAATATCGTCTAATATTAACTCTAGGATTTATTTTCATAAGATTTTTTCTGCATGTACCGTGCTGTAGATAACTGTATAATTCTGTGTGTACCTATCTATGAGTGATATTAGAGATACCACATTATAGACCATATTATACAATTTCGTGTTTAATAATACGATATATTGTTTTATACGAAAATTGTTAGCTTTTTATTATTATTTAATACTTTCTTTTCCACTGTGCAATTTGACTTGAGTATATTATCGTATAATATTAAACAGAGGAAATAGTATAGTTCGGCTTATTTGAATGAATACTTCGTAAATTATTTGGAATGGTAATATTTGACAGACTTCTTTATTAATAACCGGGTTGTTATAAAACTGTGTTTCGATCTATCAATCGCAATGCAATATTAATTTCTAATTATTCTTTTACAGGCACTCGTGCAAGGCGGAATTATTAATAGCGGGAAATGGCACTATCATCGCTACCTACTTGGTAAGTTCATTACGTCCTCTTTAAAATTAGCTTGTATATTATCTCTTTTATCTGCTACGTTTGGGAATGAAATTTTCTATATTCTTTTTAGACGGTAGACGGATTCGATGTATACGTAAATACATATATTTATATATATGTTTATATATATATATATATATATATATATATATATATATACGTCTTTCTCCATACTGTGTACTTTCTATGTATTAAAGTCTAATTATGTACATATTTATTTATGTATTTATCTACAAAATGACCTACTATCTATATCTATCTGAGAATCATCAACGACGTAAATCGAAATAACATCAAAAAGAAAATTAATAGATAAATTAAAACGAAAAATGGAATTTAAATTAAAGGAGAAAGAAAACATTCATTAAAATAAAAGAAGAAATCTAAATTAAAGAAGAAATGGAGACATCGAGAAAAGAAGCGAACCTCTATGTATCCGGAAAGTGGATTAATTTTTACGAATTTCATATTTTCATATATTTGTGTGGGATAGATAAATGGAAACTCGATTATTGATAAATATTCGCTGTTTCGGAATATCAAAAAGAGAATTCAAAAGAAACCATAAAACTAAAAGCTCGACGAAATTTGGACCAACTTATGTTTAATCGAGACGATAGCCTGTCTAGAGCGACGAAATTCCAAGAAAGAAAGACGATGAGCATACAAATCGTAATATTTGAAAATTGCCCGCACTATCTCGAATCGGTATTGAGAATCGCCTGTTATATTCTTCATGTTCTTGGTAAGTTGAATCATATTCAAATTTTTTTTCTTTATATAGCATGCTGCAGAAAATTGCATAATTCTATTTACGTATCTATGAGCTGTATTAGAGACGCTATGTTGTACACTATTTTATACTATTTTATAATATACTATAGAAAATTGTATAGTTTCTTATTATAATTTTTCGCCGAACTTACTGTATTTAACGTTTGATTCGGCTCTGACGTATTATTGCATAATACTAAACGGAGGAGAATGTCTAATTAGGGTTGCCGGAATCAGGATACTTCTGTTTAGACGTTTATACGATTTATTCGACTAATCATATATACAACTAATTGTACAGCCAACTCTTGCTAACTAATTCCGTGATATTATTGTGTGTTTGCTATCCCTATGATACTACCTATTGACGAGTCCAACATACTGGTTGATTTGCTCGCTTGATACTAGTTGAGTTACTTTTTTTAGTTAATCGATTAGAATAGAGATACACGATTCCATTCTAACAAGAGAACTGAGAAACGAACGGATAAGTGGCTTGTCTTCGAGGAGATAGGTATCGGTAACCGAAACGATATCGTTTGGTTTTCTGAACGAACCTAGTAGTTTTCGTTTCTTAATTATTCTACCTTCCCTTTGCATGATACGAAATTCCATTGGAGAAAGTTTCAGCGAGATTCTGACATTTTTCTCTGATATGTATGAAAGTCTATATGTTGACTCAAATGTTTAAATAAATAATTAGGTCGCTTAGAAAGTTTATTGATAGATTAATTGAGCACTTTTATATTTTCGGAGGATTCTAATGTATTTCTGTCAAAAATAACATCTCTAACGGATCGAAATTTGTTAAGGATCAAGAGATTTCTTCATGCCAAGGTGAAAATCGTTTAATTGTAGCGATGTATTCGGAAGGGGTTATTAATGGATGTTGGAATATCCACTTTGATATGTCCAAGACCTTTCATAATAATAATTTGCTTAATTACAATTTTTAATAGAGAGAGATAGAACTATTTTTGTTAATTTGTCATAAGATCATTAGATTTTGTTTACTCACAGTTTGCAGATAAGCCTACATAATACCTTTTCTTGTATATACGTACGTGAATATAATTTTCTTCATTTTTTGCAGGCAACAGCGAGAGAGCTTCCATTTCTCGGAGTGCAAAGGAAAACTGACACAGTAACCAATACAGTAATTCAATCATTTTTTGACTTTACACGTAGCGAACGAGCGCCATTTGAAAATTTATATCTAGCAGGAAATAAATTAGTTATTCGTGCTTCGTAGGTGTTCCGTAGCGTGTAACGTTTAACGGAATTTACTATTGCTTCAACAGTGGTTTACTTAACTACTCGTACATCTATATAGTTTAAATGAATTTACAATTATCTGAAGTATGAAGTTCGAAGTTTTCACCTTTAGAAATAGGGTGCGTTATCGTAAAAGCCATTCAAAATTTCTTTTTTTTTGTTATTCCACGCAGCGGCGCGACGCAGATCCAACCACGCCAAGATCAAAATTATAAATTATTGAAATTTTTGTTTAAAATTAACTTATGTTCCTCGCGCAGTCCGATATTCATAATTCGTTAATTTCAATTTTTTTCACTTATTTCCGTTTCGTTAAAAAATTATTTTCATTTACCAATTTATTATATTACTTTTCCATAGTATCATCTACGAATGGTTTTTTTTATTTTCTCGTAAATAATAAGTTAAATAACATCTTTTTTTAAATTAAAGGAAAATCAAACATTTATCAACAGTTGTGTTTACATTTATGTGTCTTGCGCAGATATATGAAAATATGGAATTCGTAGGAGTTGGTTCGCTTTCCCGATAGATAGCTGTTTGCTTCTATCTTAATGACATCTCTTTTATTATTTCAATTTATTTTTCAAGTTTCTCTTTAATTTTGTTTTCATTTATATGCTTAGAGATGTTCAGATAGATATAAATACTTAATCAACGTGTAGACAAATGTGTGAATAAATAGGTATATAAATGTATTAGATTCTAGTATATAGTAAGATATATATGTATATATATACATATATATGAATGTATGCATTTGTGAGTATATGTATAGAATCGGTCTGCCGTGTGAAAAGAATATACAAGATTGCATCAAATTCAATTAATCGGGAACACATCAGGCAAAACACATGACGAAAAATGAAGTATCTAAATTTTCGTTAAGTTAACTTTTACAATTATCTACGCCTCTCTAGCAATAATGGGACTGGCTTTACGAAAGCAATCGGCATAATAACGAATTGAGAGATGAAAAAAATGTAATTATGTTTTATATTATCGAGTGTATGCTGTTTAAAACGATATAGATGATATAGAATTCATTATCGTGACTGGTTGGTTGCTTATATATTATTCTGGGCCTTTCTCTTTTGGATCTCTTAGAAACCTGCTTAAACGACGATAGAATAACCAAATTGTACTCCCTTTCAAAAAATACAATAAACTCAAGGATGAAATCACAGTCTGTATTCGTCTATTTTCTATCCCACTATTTTTCACAAATTGATGAGGTATTATGTCATCCCCGGTAATTTCATCAGAATGTTACAAACACTTTTTATCCATACTATCGTTAAGGAGAAATCTTTTTTCTTTCTTATCCTTCCTTACACATTTTGATTTTTTTCCCTTTAATATACCGTATTCGACATTTTCCATACGCATATATTTTCTATCCTTCTACTTTTCAAGCGTCTAATTTTCGTCGGTATTTACTAATTCATATTTATTTGTCGTTTGTGAAGAGAATGTTGACATTACCAGGAAAGTTGCGTTTTGAATATCGTATTCAGAAAGAATAGTAATCTCAATATCACAGAAAAATTATCTTTCTACAATATTTATAACTTAAACTTTGAGCGATGTCGATCGCTTGATCGAATAACAGTACCAAGAAAAAAATATAATAAATCCCTACTATGCTGGGCGAAGTAATACGTAAATGTTTGTTATATTTGCACTCATTTGAGTAATAAGATCATTCGGATAACGGATTCGCAAAATAAAAATATTGTGTTAACAGAAATATAATAACATTGCAGCTATACTCCATTATACGTAATAAGAAATAGACGATTTAAGAAATATAATACTTCCCAAGAAACTAATCGGTTTGAAACATAATATATTAAATATTGGATGACTAGAAGTAGGATTGAATTACTTGTTTAAGTCTTCCTATAAATAGTGAATTTCTGGGAAAATGTACTCCTTCTTATAAATGCATTAAATCCGTGACGTGGTCCATTGCACTGCAAAAGAGCTAATCGGGTAATTAAAGGATGCATGTAATAAGCTAATTGAATTACACAGCTAATTGTTTCGTCCAACTCTCTGTTTGGTTTGCTCAGGAGAAGACAAAAGAAAAAATTCCTTTCTTATTTTCGAACATTCGAGACAAGAGGTGTAAGCACACACGCTCGCAATACCGCACATTCATTACCGCCCACTTGAATTAGCTTATTTCAATAAGCTCACAAGAATACGCGTAGATAGAAGGAGGTAATAATAAATCGTAATGACAATAACTACGGGAGAGCGTATAACGTACATACACATCATTAAATCTCAATCAATACATATTAATAAGAGAATTCGTTCTCAGAAAGGATAATTCCAAATTTCTACATTTCTGCAAATTGAACATTAAATATTATGAATATTTGTGCATGTACAAATTCAACTCTTCTGTTTTTATTACATTGAGTGATTGTTTAAACTGATGTAAAAGCGATAACATAATTACGTAAACGTGATACTATCGTTTCTCGTATTATTTAAAAGTATTTATTATTATCTCGAAAATCAGTAAATGTTTTTATCGTTTCTGCAGGTTTAATCATTTTGAAAGTTAAACATACCTTAGTTCCATTTCGATTTTTTCTCAGCTCATTCTTCAATCCATGAATACACTTTCGACTCTCATATTCGTTTGTATTCTCGATATTAGTTCTTGTTATTTCCATAATATTATTATCATTATTTACGATAGGTCTCGACGATCCATTCAACTTCGTTCTTACGATACACCGTGTTAGTTATTTTCGAAATCAAATCGAGATTCGCAAAATCAATATTCGGCCAAAGTCCAACATCGATTTGATTAGAATTAAATTTATCTGTGGAATGATCAGCGTCGAGATAAAATCTATCGTCGATTGAATCGTTGAAACTAGCGTGAACACGTAATCTTTACCCTGAACTTCCACATCAATCTATCGATTCGTATCAACTATACCGTTTTTTTCCTCTTCTTCTTGAACATTGACTCACAGATCTTTTTTTTTCGGAATCATTGTTAATCGCCCGAAGATTTTCCTTCTCGTTCCTAATCTCATCCATGGTATTGGAATAAGTATGATTATGATATATATTATTTTCTGACTAATAGCTATCCAAATTAACATCAGTTCGATATGCAAGAACACTGTCAACGTTGAACTCCATTCTCCCTTCTCGACTGGGTTGAGGGTGGCAAAAGATAGATATCCATAAAGATACCGCGATGAAATATACTTTTCTACGAAGAAATATTCTCTCATTACAACGAATATTCCTCCATGATATCCGATCGGCGTCCAACGTCGGACGACCCATCGACAATCGATTACATCCTCTTATAAAACTGCTTACGCTTTGGATCCATTGTGAGGATATATTCCCTAGCCTTGTACCACCGTTCGAACGTAGTTTTGTAAGCCAATATACACGAGACTCGAGAAGCTTCGTCGTCATTACCATTACAAATGTTGCCTTCCTATTTCCCTTTCTGGTTATTATCGATCGCCTCACGAACATGGTATAGAAGAAGCTATTACGGGTAAATTCGAAACCAGGACGTTTCAAAAGGAAATGCCTTGCTACTGATTCGTGCACCTTAATTTATAGTATTTCCTAGAAGCACTAGAAAAGTTTCGAAGACGTTGATAATCTCAGATAATACAATATCACCGAAAAAAAAACATGTAATTCAATGTGTACTTTTTATGCATGCGATGTATGGATGTGTACATTTTCTTTTCTTTTAAATTCGACCTATGACATAAAGCATCACGTCACTGTCTATGAACTGTAACGAAACATTGTAAATTTTTAACGATGAAATGACAAAAAGAAATCGGAAAAAATATTTTAAGTGTAAAAGACATTTTTGGCCAATGCTTGATAGATGTGAATTAAAAATATGTATAATATCGTTCACGAGATATTTTTATTAGGAGAAAATGTCATCAAAAAAATGAATTTCTCTTTATTTAACACTGATCCTTGGTAGAGAGCGACCAATAAAACGCAGCAGAAGCGCTTCAACGATACGCAGTCACGTAATATGGATTATTCCATATGGAAATTGAAAGGAAAGAATAATAGGAAATCGAATTAAGAGGGATTGGTCAACACGTTTTCCCCCACTAATACCCTTTCATGGCACTTTCGGCTGTTTTGCACGAGCAGTAGAAAGTTTTGATTGACTTGCGTAAAGCGTATTCTTAAGAAATACACAAAAAGAAAAAACTACATTACGAAAAAAGAAGTATATAAACGTAACGAATGATTTTTTCTATATCCATATTCTTTGCTACTGCGTAATAAAGAAAGAGAGACGTTTATTAACTTAAATAATAGAAAGAGAATAAAAGGTAATATCACGGAATAAATTTTCAAGCAATATTTCTTCCTCGTGATTAGTAATTATTGATAAATATTTATAATGATAAAAACATGAAAAATGTTAATAGACGAATGTCAGAATTATTTAGTGAATTTCTCATTGTAAATTGTAAAGATTAAGAGGGAGAAAAAGGAGAAAAAAGAAGAAAAGAACAAGAGAAAAAGAGGAAAGTAGTCCATTCAATAAAGCACAATTGAGAAATGTATTTCCTCCCGATCCCCATGACATTTCAGCTCTTTATATCGTGTAATACGTAATATAAATTAACCCCCATAGATTCTATTAACTCTTTACACGGAGCTCCGTCTCGGAAATTAGCTCGACTTGGGGAAGAATTTCGCCTGTAGAATTCATTCTTTCGATTATTTTTGAACAAGTAATATGCAAATAAGTGCCAAACAATCGCCCGATCCTTCATACGACCCAAAGGAAACGTCCAAGCAGCCCAAACGATACGAACAATCTCTTCATTCTCGCTAGACTTTTGTTTATGTTATCGGCATAAGGTAAATATATCAGCAGTCATTGGTAAACAATTTGTTATAAAATTTCAATTCTATATGATGGAAATGAAACTGATTTTCGTGATCACTCCCATCATAATTATTATTTTGTTCCTTCTCGGAGAAGGGACTTTATAGCAGTTAAAAGGGTGTATCCGGATTTACCTTTTTAGGACTGTCCTTTTGAAACGAACAATTGAACGTCTGTCCTAAGTCTTAACTAATCTACGTATTTTAAATTATTTCAGAGATATAAGAGATGAAACGTAGGCTATAGCAGTTCCAATAGTCCAGAAGTATTGCAGAATGGCAGAATTAACCTTTATCTGAATTGTAATAACTTCCAAAGAAGATAAACTGTTTTCAACTATGTTGAAATTGATAATTAAACATTCGACGTACAAAGCTGATTCTGTTGACAAATTTATTACAATTCTTCCAAGTGATACGAAACCCATGTTGGTTAGAGAGGGATATTATTATCCTGCGTATTGAAACAACATGTTTCTATTGCTAGGGCGTTAGTGTAGCAACCATTTACTTTAGTATTGGATTTTAATAAACGAGGTATGAAGAGATCAGATATGAGTAACTTGTCACCTATCTTACCCAATTTCTATATATGTATATAGTCCCTCCTAAAAAACGTCAATTAAAAATGTTGTTATATGCAAAAAATATTTCTTTTCAAATTCATCTTATCGCAGTAAAGATTGTATCATGGACGAATTGATCAGTATGAGAAGTATATAATTGTGCTCTAATATTTTCAGGATTTTGTAACAGTCCATCGGCAGTGATGACGCTCTAAATTGTAGCTCGAATTTAAAAAAAGGACAGAAAGAAAAATACATATCCATGTACCTTATTTGGGGACAATGAATTACGTGGTGTCGATCGGCGGAAGTATCTGAGATAAATCACGATTTTTAAATCATTTTCAGTACTTGTTGGAGGTACTATGAATTATCGTTTACATTTCAAACATCGTCTTTGTCTTTATATGATCTCACACTGTGTTCATTATGCGATTGAGAGTACCTAGGAAGAGGACAAAGAAGGTAAAACATTTGTACATGACGACAGAGTTTTGAAAGACCAATGTGGAGCACTTTTGTGAAGATTGCAATGGTGCTCAGAGGAAATCAGATTTTATCAAAGGATGCAAAGGTAAGCGGTTTATTAGAGAAATGTTTGTCGAAGGGTCGACCGGCGTTCCAAGCGAAACATGGATCAAAGAGGAATTGGAATGAAACTGAGGGAGAGTTATCATACAAAATAATTCAACATACAGGGAGGATCAAAAGATTCAACGTTTTTAGAAGTAATAATGTTAGCAGGGGAACACTTTTAAATAATACGTGAAATAGAAAGTCCACGTCATCGTTATTCCCTCAATTTAACTGAAGTAACCATTCGATATAATTAAAAAAGGAAAAGTGTTGAATTCTACATTCCAAACTGTTCGACATAATATTCACGACATGTACTTAAAAAATATTGAAATTTGGACGAAGTAACTGCTGCGTAGCGCGAATTACTCTGCTGATACGTTTTGATAGGGATTTAATGGGAATTGATGTGCCTAATACGTGCTCCCATACTTATCGTGAAGTACCTTCGTTTTGAACCCTTCGTTATTACATCTCTCTACCTGTTGCGCGCTTATCTGCGCCAGTTCAAGTAGCCGGGTCGAATGCGCGATTCAGTGTGCGTGTGCACGTATGACTCCTGTTTTATTTTTATAGCAAGGAAAGTATTTTTTCATTTGTTTTCCTCTCATCAAACTAATCAGACAATTGGAGGATACGATTAGCTGTATACTTCAATTGCCTATTTAGATTTATCATTCGATAATGCGGTTACTTATCTCGCAGAGCAATGAACTATTTTTTTAGAAATAAATCCATTTGAAACGAAATATACGAAATATTGGGTAAGTAGAAATATAATGGGACTATGGTTTTACATTCTCCAATAGGGCGTATATTTCTAGGAAAATGTACGTGTTCATATAGAAGAGTAAGGTCAATCGTGATACATCGATGTGCGAAAGACTTAACGAGGTAATCGAATAATATGGCTAAATTGGATTATATCGCTAATCGTATTATCGAATTTTCTGCTTGATTTAGTGAGATAATTACCAATGAATAAATAGACTCCTTCTTTTTCAAAGAAGAGAAGAGGTGGATGCAGACTCGCGCAATGATTGCCGCCCACTTGACCGGCACACGTAAGCGCGCACGTTCATGGAGACATATAATAATAAATCGTTTAATATGATGGTGCTTGACGATAGGTATGAGAGAAAATATTACGTACGCGCAGATCGTTAAATCCGGATCAATACCAGTTAATAAGAGAATTGGTCTACCTATCCAATTAATTCGTCTAAATTTCTATATAACTGAAAAACCGGGTATATTAAAGTATATATAACAAGTATATTAAATATTATAGATACTTTGGAAGGATTTGTCAGGAATATTTTGACAGACGATTTAGAACAACATCGAACTCAACATTTTTTCTGTTCTCAAGTACATTGAATGATTATTTAAATTGATAGGCTGACCTAAACGTGGACATAACATCTCACGTATATTTTCATGCATTTGATTCTATTCTATGAATTTTTTGATCGCCACGACAGCGTTAATCCTTTTGCAAGATAAAGAGCCCTTAGTTCTATTTTAGTGTCTTTCTTGATGACGGTTCCGCCTTCATGGTCGGACGTCCCTTGAAGGAACTTTTTCGCACACAATGGATTATGTCCCCTAGCTAAATCTACCTTCGATCCTTTACGAAAGGGATATTCCGTCTCTTCGTATCATCGTTCGAATGAAGCATTCTAAAACAGCGCCATATGAATCTGGTCAATGTTCGTAGTCATGCCTTTACAAATTTTGTCTTCTTCTTCCCGCTTTATTTCAGTCACATAAGGAACCGTATATGGATCTTTACTGATTATTTAAGGACAAAGGCGATCCTTCAAAAAGAAATGCTTTGCCTTTAAATCTGTCACGTTGGATTATAGTACCTCCAGGAAGCACTAAAAAAGTTTCGGAAGACGTTGACAATCTTAGATAGTACAATACCGCCGACCGATAATACGTGAATGAATATGTGCTTTCCATGCAGGAGATATGTCTTTATTCTATTTTTCCTTCCTTCATAATTTTAAATTGGAGCTATAACTTAGGGCCGATGAATTGCTACAAAAGCCTGAAAATGTTAAAGCACCATTAGTGTTACTTCTCATACTGATCAATTTGCCTATCATATAATTTTTGTTAAGACAAAAAGAAATCGAAAAAAAAGTACTTTTGCATGAATAACATTTTTGGACATCGTTTTTCTGAAGGGAATCAGAAAGGTGTATATTAACGTGCACCAGATATTTTCATTATGAGAGTATATCAATAAGAAAATTAATTTTTTCTATTTCAATATTCATCCTTGCTAGAGAGCGATCAATAAATATGAATCAGAAGCATTTATTTCAATATGTATTTGTGCAATATGGATTAATTTATATGGTAGTTAAAAAGGGACGGTAATAATATGTCGAATTAAAAGAGATTGGATGGGAAATCCATTTCCTCCCAACCCCTATCCTCTTCAGCCGCGTAAAGGGAAATTTTATTTGGTTTGCGTACAGCGCACTGAAATGAAACACATGAGAGAACAGATTATATAATGAAAGAAAAATATGAATATGGGGAAAAATTTTCTCTGATTCCATATTCCTTATTATTACGTAATAAAGGAAAAGAAATGATATTTCCAAGAGATAAGAGAAAAACAGGCATTTATTTCTAATTGATTGTCATTTTTAAGTATACAAATTAAAACAAAATAATACAAATTAAATTAAAAGTGAAAGTCGTCAACATTCTTTTTTTAATTTCAAATTGCAAACTGAATAAGAAAGAAGAAAAAAAAAGAAAAATAAAAAAGTGAAGTTACATGTCGAATTAAAAGTGATTGTTAGAGAAGTTTATTTGCTCTTAATTAATTTTATTTTCGAGCTTTATGTCCGAGAAAGCAATCAATACGTAAAAACCTGTCTGGGCGGCGCATTCTCGGACGTTTGCTATTAGCAAATCGATGGCAAATTGTTGCGCAAACGCACTTCTACGAGTGACATCATATTATGTATCAAAACTTTGAAATCAACTAATGTGTTATAATGATATTTAATTTACATAACGTTAAGGAATGTCTACAAATTTACATATCTTTGTAATAAAATCAAAATTTTATCCCATATTATTTTCTACAATATTTATGATACGATATCTAGTTAATTTGGCCATTCTTGATTTGCTTTATTCTGCCATTTCAATAGAAAAATCCAGGGGAACATGCATTTCTCAAAAAATTGCGTCCCAATAACTCGACCCTACCATCTTTCTCACTAATTCTGTGATTCTTTCGGAGGGGTGATACGTGAAAGAGAAGAAGGTAATATTGGGAAGCGAAGAACTATGACGAAAGATTTTCTCTGTATATATGTATTCTATTATTGTGCAATTACGGAAAAGAATTCTTCGATAACTTGAGCAATATGCATTTGTTAAGAAGAAAGGAAGGTAATATTTGGAGAAAATGTTTTTAAGGAGCATGGAAGTAGATATAACTTCCGACGAGAACATTTTTGACGATAGAAGATTTTGGAATAAGAATTACATAGTACGAAAATTGTAATATCATTAATATCTGATAATATTAGAACACTATTTTTAAGCATAACCTGGAATATGAAAAGGAGAAACATTACAAATATCGCATACGAATTAAGGGATAAATTTGTAGCAATCGATGCAAAATAATTGTAATAATTGCAATAATTACTGTTATGGGAATTATCATGGCAATTACTATTAACAATAATTAATTATTTAGAAATAATTAGAGCTTTACGCGATTATATACCCTACAAAAGAGACAAATAATTGTTAATTTCATTGGAAGGTTCCAAGATTCATGAGATAATTTCTCGTGTACATAGAGTATATATAAATATAACTACGTAACTACAGAAAGGGGGCAATTTCTCGTCACCGGGCGTACTAGCTAGAGAATTAAAATCTAGGAAGCTTGCTCTTCTAACGGGACGCCGTGTGATTAACTTTTGGAGGTCATTCATTGAAGGAACCAGTAAGAGCAATCGAGTGCTATACGCGATATAATCGCTATATGTATATATTTTGTACGTCCGACAGAATACCTTTACAAATAATCCAAACGGCGAAATCAACTTCATCAGTCATTCTAGTCATTTGTTTATTACATCAATATCCTATAAATTTAGCTGTAGCCATTTGTATAAGATCTATTATGAAATTTCATTTCTATATTACAAAAATGGCATTTAGAAGGCATTTAAAAAGCATCATTTGTTTTATGTTCGGTAATTATACAATTAAAATGAACTGACTTTGATCAGTCCTAACCAATCTAATAAATTGGACCTATTTTAGAGATATAGGAAATAAAAGAAAGGCGAAAGCAATTCCAATAGGCAACATTTATTGCGAAGAATCTGAATTTACCAATACCTAAATAATAATACATTCAAAGAAGATACAGGCATTTCAAGTATATTAATCAACGAGTAATGGCTGCTTACATTTTCCAAATGCTTCTTGAAATGATCTTCTGTTCTCACAGTCCAATGTGCTACATTACAAAAAATGACATTCACATAGAAAATTGGATGAGATACGTGAAAAATTAGTTATATGAGATCTCTTCCTACCTCGTTTATTAAAATGCAGTATTCAAGTGGAAGGTTGCTATCGTAATAGCGTATCAATGGCGACGTGTTATTTCCACACACCAGATGTCTAGGTGCCTTTCTCGCCAAATTAACTTGAATACCATCTGGATTTGTGATGGTTCAATTTCAAATAGCACATCCTTCCTGAAAAAATTCAAAACATTATTATAAAATATACCTATGATACAAATTTCATATTCCACATTATATTCTAAAATAGAAAATTTATATCTAGTCTCAGAAATATTCAATGATTCCATAAACAAAGCATTGATTGATTTACCATTTAATATTGGAGTAAAAAGGAAAACGATTTCAAACCTTAATCTGGCTGATGGTCGGACATTTGTACTATCCACGTTGGATGTATCGTCGGATGTACGGAAGAAGAGAACGTGGGAATTTAAATATGTTTCACTTCGATTGTCGAATATTTTTGTGTCACGGTGGCCGTAGTGGAAATTCGTGTATCTCCTTTGAAATGTATTACGATCTAGGCATTGCTAAATTCGGATCATTCGCAATAAATATTGCCTATTGGAAAAACGTTTCCCTTTAGGTCGTTTCGGCCATCCCTAAAATAAGTAAGAATTCGTAGATTAGTTATGCCTTACGATAGATATTCAATTGTTCATCTAAGTTGTGTTGTTATCAAGGATATATTGGGTTTCACCCTTTTAAGTGATATAAAGTACTTTCTCTGAGATGCAACAAATAATAATTAAGATGATATTCATTAGGAAATTCGGTTTCATTTCTGTAACGAATAATTGAAATTTTCTAATAAATTATATAGTAATGATTACTGATAACTTTATCTTATATTGATAACATAAGCAGAAGACTAGTGAGATTGAAGAAATTGTTTCCACCGGTTGAACTATTTATATAATTACCTTTCGTGACGTAAGATGTATAAAAGTAGCAAAAATATATCGTAAGGCACTATCTGGCTTATTGCCAGTTCCACAGCCACCGAAGGAATGACCAACGGTTTTATCGCTCGTCCTCTGATATGAGGTATTCATCCCCCACACCCGCAGTCGCCATGGGCGTTACCATTGCGACCGAGAATGCGCCCTCTGCGAAGGTTTATTACGTGTCACGTAGAATAATCAATATTTCCTATAACACGTTCGAACGTTCCGGAGAGGTCGTAAGCAGGGAGTTCTCCATTGACCTCCATTAACTGAATTTGTCATCATACTTTTTCTACTATGCCCTTCTTTCGCTTCATCTCTTTCCCTTCTTCAGTTTACAATTTGAAATTAAAAATCTACTAAAGAATTTTAAAAAATTGGCAAATAATGTTCTTCCTGTTCTTGTCGTTAAAAGTTTATATTAATAAGAATTAATTTCAAGGGAAGAATATTGTTTGACATTCTTGTTGTAATATTACCTTCTATCCTTTTTTTATTATTTAAGTTAACAAGTATCTCTCTTTCTTTATTATACAGTTGCAATGATATGGATTCAAAGAAAACCGTTCGTCATATCTATTTTTTTTTGTAATTACATCTTCTTCTTTTTTAAGTATGTTGTATTTCCAGTTCATGTTTTACGCATTTGAATAGGATTTATGGAGGTATATCGAAATTTTCCATTACGCGGTCGAACGACCCGAAAAGGCCGAAAAGGATATGAGTGGAAACGAGTTTCTCGACAAATCCCTTTTAATTCGTCATATCAGTACTGATCCTTTTTCAATACCGTATCAAATAATCCATATTGCACAAATACATATTGAAACAAACGCTTCTGTTTCATGTTTCTTTATAGCTGCCTACCAAGGAATAATATTGAATGGAAAGAAATTAATTTTTTCGTTAATAAAAATATCTTGTGAGCGTTATGAGACACATTTTTAATCCCATCTGCATGAGAGAAATATCGTCGCCGTCGGCGAAAAATGTTGTCTATGTAAAAAATATTTGTTTTCCGATTTCTTGTTGCCACAATAATAATAGCACAATAGGCGAGATGATCAACATAAGCAGTATCCAATTGTTCTTTAAAATTTTCAGTATTTTGTCACAGTTCATCGTCAGTGTCATCATGCTTTATGTTACAGATTGGGTTCAACAAAAGGAAAAGATAATGTACACCTGTACATCTCGTGTATAGAGAACACACATCGAATTACATGTCATAAGTCGATTGAATTGCATTACTTAAGTTTATCAGTTCCTCTAAACTGTTTTAGTGCTTCCTGGGGATACTATAAATCAACATGATGCATCTAGAAGCAAGGCATCTCGTTTTAAGCATAGTTCTTGTCTTTAAGCGATACGTAAGGACATGTTACATACCGAGTTCATTACGTGATCGAGAATACCCAGGAAGAGGAAAAAGAAAACAAAATTTCTAATGGCAGAGAC
Source organism: Vespula germanica (assembly GCA_905340365.1). Taxonomy (NCBI): domain Eukaryota; kingdom Metazoa; phylum Arthropoda; class Insecta; order Hymenoptera; family Vespidae; genus Vespula; species Vespula germanica. The sequence continues at coordinate 560,955 of HG996541.1, forward strand.
GACGAACCTTGATGAGTCTTACATTGCTCCGTCTTACAAAGGTACATTCGAATGGCGGCAGGAGGAGACGGAATATATCTTATTGGAAGGATCGAATGGTAAGCGGCTTTAGCCAGTGCATATCATCGAGTGTGTTCAGACAGATTTGTACATGGACTATTCGACGTTCCAAACGGATTCTGGATTAAAGTGGAATTGAATTGGTTCTCAAAGAGGTTTATCTTTGAAAATGATTAAATCTGCATGAACGATCAAAAGATTCATTGTTTTTCGATATAATAGTGTTAGCGCGGGAACACTTTTAAATTATGCGTTAAATATTCAGTGTACGTTTACGTCACTCTGTCATCGTTATACCCGTTTAAATATTTATTTAAACTATTTATGAACTAATTATTAAACTGATTATCACACTGAGTTAATATAATTGTTTAATATTACTATACAGGGAGGAAACGTTTAATTCAATGTTCCAAATTGGTTATCGTAATATTCACGGCAGGTACTTCAATAATATACACAAGATTTAATATACATCATCAGGAATATAGGGATTTGGACCAATTAATTTGCTGGTTTGCTCAAATACTCTTGTTACTGATTGATCCGATGTATAATGATTTGCAGGTGCTTAATACGTTCCCCCATAATTCTCGTCATATCCCTTCATATTGAACGTATTATTCTTGTCCCTCTCCATCCGTTTGAATACATTTGCATGGTCGTGGGCGTATTTACGGTAACGGGATGAGTCTATGTAGAGGAATCCCTTTGAAAGGGCGTGTGTGCGTAGAACTCTCGTATCCCGAGAATAAAACAGATATTTTTGCATTTATTTCCTCTCGTCGAACAAAGCATATTTGTTACATATTTGGTTGCATTTTCTTTATTATTGTTCTTTTAAATATCAATTTTATGTTCACTTACTTTGAATGTAGCATTTAATTTCCTTGTGAAAAATAAATTAAATAACCATAAATTAAGCTTTTTTTAAATTCAATGAAAGGCAAACATTTTTCAACAATCGAGTTTACATTTCTTTGTTGCACAGATATATGAAAGTATAGAATCGGTATCAGTTGTTTCATTTTACCGACGTACATCTCTTTATTTGTTTCTTAAGGACATCTTTTGTAGAATTTCAATTTATTTTTCAAGTTTCTCTTTAGTTTCCTTTTCATTTATCAACATGTAGACAAATGTTTGAATAAATAGGTATATAAGTCTATTAGATTCCAGTATATAGTAAGATATGTAGGTATATATATATCTATATATATATATATATATATACATATATATATATATACATATATATATATATATATACATATATATATACATACATATATATATATATATATATATATATATATATATATATATAGATAGATAGATAGATAGATAGATAGATAGGAATGTATGTATTTGTGTAGATATGTATAGAGTCCGGCTGCCGTGTGAAAAGAATAATTTAAATTGCATTCATGAACGCATCGGGCAGAACATATGAGGAAAGATTATTTATCTAAATTTTCGCGAAGCAAACTATTAGAATTCTGACGAACGCACGATAATGATTCTACGCCTCTCTATTAATAATAGGACTGGCTGTACAACAGTAATTGGCATAATAATGAATTCAGAGATAAAAATATATGATTTATTATTGGTAATGAATTATGGTTTATATTATCGAGAGTATGTTGTTTAAAACGATATAGATGATATAGAATTCATTATCGTGGATGGTTAGTGGCCAATATATTATTCTGGTTCTTTCCCTTCTGTAATTCTTAAGAACATGCTTAAAAGACGAAACAATAAACAAATTGTACTCCCTTTTAAAGGATACAACAAATTTAAGAATTGAAACTGTGATTTCATTCTTCCGTCTATTTCTATCCCACTATTTTTCATAAATTGATGATTTTCTCTGCTCATTCTTTAATCCATGAATAACCATTCTACTCTCATATTTATTTCTATTCTCGATAGTAGTTTCTGTAATTGCCATACTATTATTATTATTATTCCCGATAGGTCTCGAGGATCCATTCACCTTCCTTCTTACGATACACCGTATTTGGTATTTTCTAGGTGAAATCGAGATTTGCATAATCAATATTAGACCAGAGTCCAACATCGGTATGATTAGTTTTAAATTTATATGCGAAATCATCAGCGTCGAGATATAATCTATCGTCTATTGAATCGACAACAAGCGTGAACTCATAATCTTTACCCTCACCTTTCACTCCTTCATCTCCAATATATCCTTTTTCTCCTTCATCTTCTTCTGTTACATTGACTCACAGATCTTCTTTTTCGGATTCATTGTTAATCGCCCGAATATTTTCCTTATCGTTCCCAATCTCACCATTGTATTAAAATAAATATGATTATGATATATATAATTTTCTAACTAATAGCTATCCAAATTTACATTAGTTCTATATACAAGAACATTGTCAATGTTATTGTTCATCTTCATTCTCTCAAATCGACTGCGTTGAATCCTTTTGAGGGAGGAAGAAGGTAGACTCGACGATGAAATATTGTTTTCTACGAAGAAATATTCCCTCATTATAGCAAATATTCCACCAAGATCCCCGATCCGCGTACACCGTCGGACGACACTTCGACATACCTTTCGGAACGATATCGATTACATCCTCTTATAAAGCTGCTTGGCTTTGGATCCTGTGAAAGGATATAGCCTAGTACCATCGTTCGAACAAAGTTTTGTAACACAATATACATGGGACTCGAGAAGGATCGTCACCATTATCATTAAAAATATTGCCTTCCTATTTCCCTTTTCAGTTATTATCGATCGCCTCACGTACATGGTGTAGAAGAAGAAATAATGGTTAAATTCGACACCAGGACGTTTCAAAAGAAAATGCCGTGCTACTGATTCAAGCACGTTAATTTATAGTATTTCCTAGAAGCACTAGAAAAGTTGTCAAAGGCATTGATAATCTCAGATTATACAATATCACAGACCGAAAACATGTAATTCAATGTGTACTCTTTACGCATTGCATATATGGCTATGTACTTTCTTTTTTTTAATTCGATCTATAACGTAAAGCATCAATTCAGTGTCTATGAATTGTAACGAAAAACTGAAAATTTTTAAGGATGAAATGACAAAAAGAAATTGGAAACAAAATATTTTAAGCATAAGACATTTTTGGCCGACGCTTGATAGATGGGAATTAGAAATGTGTATAATAACGTTCACTTCTATCAGGAGAAAAAAATTAATTCCTTTTTCTTTAATATTAATCCTTGATAGGGAGCGATCAGTAAAACGCAGCAGAAGGGCTTCACCGATACGCAGTCACGTAGTATGGATTATTCCATATGGTAATTGAAAAGAAAGAATAAAAGGAACTCGAATTAAGTGGGATTGGTCAACACTTCACTTTTTCCCCACTCATACCATTTCGCGGCACATTCGGCTCTTTCTCACGGGGAATAGGATGTTTTAATTGACATGAATAAAGCGTATTTTTAAGATATACACAAAAAGATAAAACTAAGTTTTAAAAAAAAATTACGTAAACATTCTATATAATTAAAGAAGGAGAAGAGTTGAATTCTACATTTCAAATTGTTGGTCATAATATTCGCGACATTTACTTATAAAATGATCGTAAGAATTAATCTGCGTTTTTCGTAAATATTGAAATTGGGACGAAGTAATTGCTGCGTAGAGCGTATTATACTGTTTGTACGTATTGGTAGGATTTAATGATAATGGGTGTATGTAATACATGATCTTGTCCTTATTGTCAACTACCTTCATTTGAACAATTCGTTATTATATCTCTCCATCTGGTGCGTGCTTATCTGAGCCAGTTCAAGAAGCCGGGTCCAGTGCGCGATCCTGTGTGCATGTGTACGTATGACTCCTGTTTTATTTTTATGACAAGGAAAGTATTTTATCACTTGTATTCCTCTCATCAAACCAACCAGACAATTGGAGGATACGATTAGCTGTATACTTCAATTGGCTATTTAGATTTATCATTCGATAATGCGGTTACTTATCTCGCAGAGCAATGAACTATTTTCTTAGAAACAAATCCATTTCAAACGTAATATACGAAATATAAGGTAAGTAGAAATATAATGGGACTATGGTTTTGCATTTTCCAATAGGGAGTACATTTCTAGGAAAATGTACGTGTTCATATAGAAGAATAGGGTCAGTCGTGATACATCGATCTGCGAAAGACTTAACGAGGTAATTGAATAATATAGCTAAAGAGATAATTGGATTATACCGCTAATCGTGTTATCGAATTTTCTGCTTGGTTTAATGAGATAATTACCAATGAATAAATACCCTCCTTGTTTTTCAAAAAAGAGAAGAGATGTACGCAAACTCGGCAACTGATTACCGCCCACTAGACTGGCACACGTAAGCGCGCACGCTCATGGATAAAGATAATAATAAATCGTTTAATATGATGGTGCTTGACGATAGGTATGAGAGAAGGTATTACGTACGTGCAGATCGTTAAATCCGGATCAATACCAGTTAACAAGAGAATTCGCTCTACCTATCCAATTTATTCCTATATAATTGAAAAACCGGTTATATTAAAGTATATATAACAAGTATATTAAATATTATAGATACTTCTGAAGGATTTGTCAGGAATATTTTGACAAACGATTTAGAACAACATTGAAATCAACATTTCTTCGGTTTTCAAGTTTATTGAATGATTATCTAAATTGGCAGGTTGATCTAAACGTGGACTTAATATTTCACGTATATTTTCATGCATTTGACTCTATTCTATGAATTTTTTTATCGTCTCGTCTGCTTTAATCCTTTTGCAAGATAAAGAGCCCTCAGTTCCATTTCGAGTCTTCATCGATGAAGGTCCCGCTTGCATGGTCGGAAATCCCTTGAAGAAACTTTGTCTCCTTCTTCTTCCTGCTTTCTTTCAGTCATATGAGGAACCGTATATGGATCTTTACTGATAATTTAAGGACAAAGGCGATCCTTCAAAAAGAAATGCTTTGCCTTTAAATCTGTCACGTTGGTTGATAGTACCTCCAAGAAGCACTAAAAAATTTTCGGAAAACGTTGACAATCTTAGATAATACAATACCGCCGACCGATAATACGTGAATGAATATGCGCTTTCCATGCAGGAGATACGTCTCTATTCTATTTTTCCTTCCTTCATAATTTTAAATTGGAGCTATAACTTAGGGTCGATGAATTGCTACAAAAGCCTAAAACTGTTAAAGCACCATTAGTTACTTCTCATACTGGTCAATTTGCCTATCATATAATTCTTATTAAGACAAAAAGAAATCGAAAAAAAGGACTTTTGCATGATAACATTTTTAGACATCGTTTTTCTGATGGGAATCAGAAAGGTGTCTATTAACGTGCACAAGATATTTTCATTATGAGTGTATATCAATAAGAAAACTAATTCTTTCTATTTCAATATTTATCCTTGCTAGAGAGCGATCAATAAATATGAATCAGAAGCATTTATTTCAATATGTATTTGTGCAATATGGATTAATTCATATGGTAGTTAAAAAGGGACGGTAATAATATGTCGAATTAAAAGAGATTGGATGGGAAATTCATTTCCTCCCAACTCATATCCTCTTCAGCCGCGTAATGGGAAATTTTAATTGGTTTGCGTACAGCGCATTGAAATGAAACACATGAGAGAACAGATTATATAATGAAAGAAAAATATGAATATGAGGAAACATTTTCTCTGATTCGATATTCTTTATTATTGCGTAATAAAGGAAAAGAAATGATATTTCCAAGAGTTAAGATAAAAACAGACATTTGTTGCTTATTGATTGTCATTTTTAAGTATACAAATTTAAACAAAATAATACAAATTAAATCAAAAGTGAAAGTCGTCAACATTCTTTTTTTAATTTCAAATTGCAAACTGAATAAGAAAGAAGAAAAAAAAAGAAAAATAAAAAAGGGAAGTTATATGTCGAATTAAAAGTGATTGTTAGAGAAGTTTATTTGCTTTTAATTAATTTTATTTTCGAACTTTCCGTCCGTGAAAGCAATCAATACGGAAAAACCTGTGTTGGCGGCGCATTCTCGGACATTAGCTATCAGCAAATCGATGGCAATTTCTTGCGCAAGCGCACTTCTACAATTCACATCATATTATGTATCATAACTTTGAAATGAACTAAAGTGTTACAAAGATATTTAATTTACATAACGTACAGGAATGTCTACATATTTACATATCACTGTAATAAAATCAAAATTTTATCCCTTATTATTTTCTACCTTATCTATGCTACGATATCTTGTTAATTTGGCCATTCTTGATCTTCATTATTCTGCTATTTCATTAGAAAAATCCAAGGAAACATGTATTTCTCAAGAATTGCGTCCCAATCACTCGACCCAATCAAATTATTTACTAACGCTGTGCTTCTTTCGGAGGGATGATACGTGAAAGAGAAGAAGGTAATAATGGAAAGCGAAGAACTGTGACGAAAGACTTTCTCTGTATATATGTATCTTATTATTGTGCGATTACGAAAATGAATTCTTCGATAACTTGAGCAATATGTGTTTTTTAACGAGAAAGAAAGGTAATATTTGGAGAAAATGTTTCCAAGGAGTATGGAAGTAGATATAACTTTCGACGAGAAAATTTTTGACGATAGAAAATTTTGGAATAAGAATTACATAATACGAAAATTGTAATATCATTATTATCTGATAATATTAGAATACTATTTTTAAGCATAACCTGGAGTATGAAAAGTAGAAATATTACAAATATCGTATACGAATTAAGGAATAATTTTGTAGAAATCGATGCAATATAATTTTAATATTTGCAATAGTTACTATTATGGTAATTATAATTGCAATAATAATTAACAATAATTAATTATATTACAAGTAATTACAGTTTTACGCTATTATTTCCTCTAAAAAGAAACGAAAAATACTTTAAATTTAGCTGTAGCCATTTGTATAAGATCTATTATGAAATTTCATTTCTATATTATAAAAATGGCATTTCGAGGGCATTTAAAAGGCATGATTTGTTTTATGTTCGGTAATTATACAATTAAAAGGAACGAATGACTTTGATCAGTCCTAACCAATCTACGAAATTGGACCTATTTTAGAGATATAGGGAATAAATTAAAGGTGAAAGCAATTCCAATAGGCAACATTTATTGCGAAGAACCTGAATTTACCAATATCTAAATTATAATACATTCAAAGAAGATACAGGCATTTCAAGTATATTAATCAACGAGCAATGGCTGCTTACATTTTCCGAATGCGTCTTGAAACGATCGTCTGTTCTCACAGTCCAATGTGCTACATTACAAAAAATGACATTCACATAGAAAATTGGATGAGATACGTGAAAAATTAGTTATATGAGATCTCTTCCTACCTCGTTTATTAAAATGCAGTATTCAAGTGGATTGTTGGAATCGTAATTGCTTGGCACTTTCGACATGTTGTTTCCACACACCAGATGACTAGGTGGATTTCTCGCCAATTTGACTTGAATATCATCCGGAGGATTTGTGATGGTTCAATTTCAAATAGCACATCCTCCCTGAAAAAATTCAAAACATTATTATATAATATACCTATGATACAGATTTCATATTCCACATTAAATTTTAAAATAGAAAATTTATATCTAGTCTCAAAAATATCCAATGATTCCATAAACAAAGCATTGATTGATTTACCATTTAAATATTAGAGTAAACAGGAAAACGTTTTCAAACCTTAATCTGGTTGATGGTCGGACATTTGCACTATTCACGTAGGCTGTATCGTCGGATGTACGGAAGAAGAGAAGGTGCGAAGTTAAATATGTTTCACTTCGAATATCGAATATTTAAGAGTCACGGTGGCCGTAGTCGAAATTCGAGTATCTCCTTTGAAATGTATTACAATCTACATATTGCTAAATTCGGATCATTCGCAATAAATATTGCCTATTGGAAAAACGTTTCCCTTTAAGTCGTTTCGGCCATCCCTAAAATAAGTAAGAATTCGTAGATTAGTTTGGACCTACGAAAGATATTCAATTGTTCATCTAAGTTGTGTAGTTATCAAGGATATATCGGATTTCACTCTTTTAAGTGATATAAAGTATATTCTCTGAGATGCAACAAATAATTATTAAAATGATGTTCATTAGGAAATTCGATTCCATTTCTGTAACGAATAATTGAAATTTTATAATAAATTATATACAAATGATTACTGATAACTTTATCTTATATTGATAACATAAACAAAAGCTAGTGAGATTGAAGAAATAGTTTCCACAGGATGAACTATTTGTATAATTACCTTTCGTGACGTATGATGTATAAAAGTAGCAAAAATATATCGTAAGGCACTATCTGGCTTATTGTCAGTTACACAGCCACCGAAGAAATGACCAACGGTTTTATCGCTCGTCCTCTGATATGCGGTATTCATCCCCCACACCCGCAGTCGCTATGGGCGTTACCATTGCGACCGAGAAGGCGCCCTCTGCAAAGGTTTATTACGTTTCATGTAGATTAATCAATATTTCCTATAACACGTTCGAACGTTCCGGAAAGGTCGTAAGCAGCGAGTTCTCCATTGACCTCCATTAACTGAATGTGTCATCATCCTTTTTCTACTTATGCCCTTCTTTCGCATCATCTCTTTCCCTACTTCAGTTTACAAATTGAAGCTAAAAATCTACTAAGGAATTTTAAAAATTGGCAAATAATGTTCTTCTCGTTCTTGTCGTTAAAAGTTTAAATCAATAAGAATTAATTTCAAGGAAAGAATATTGTTTGACATTCTTGTTGTAATATTACCTTCTATCCTTTTTTTATTATTTAAGTTAACAAGCATCTCACTTTCTTTATTCTGCAGTAGCAATGATATGGAATCAGAGGAAACCGTTCGTCATATCTATTTTTTTTCTCGTAATATCATCTTCTTCGTTTTTAAGTATTTTGTACTTCCACTTCATATTTTACGCATTTGAATAGGATTTATGGAGATATATCGAAATTTTCCATTACGCGGTCGAACGAGCCGAAAAGGACGAAAACGATATGTGTCAGTGGAAACGCGTTTCTCGACAAATCCCCTTTAATTCGTCATACTAGTCCTCATCCTTTTTCAATACCGTATGAAATTATCCATATTGCACATATACATATTGAAATAAACGCTTCTGTTTCATGTTTGTTGATTGCTTTTTACCAAGGAAAAATATTGAAGGGAAAGAAATTAATTTTTTTGTTAATAAAAATATCTCGTGAACGTTATGAGACACATTTTTAATCCCATCTGCATGGGCGAAATATTGTCGTCGGGGGCGAAAAATGTTGTCTGTGAAAAAAATATTTATTTTCCTATTTCTTCTTGCCACAATAAAAATTACATAATCGGCAAGATGATCAACATAAGCAGTATCCCATAGTTCTTTAAAATTTTTAGTTTTTTGTTACACTTCATCGTCAGTGACTTCATGCTTTATGTTACATGATGTGTTCAAAAAAGGGAAAAGTAAATGTACATCCGTATATCTCGTGTATAGAGAACACACATCGCTTTACATGTCATCGGTCGATTGTATTGCATTATTTAAGATTACCAGTGCTCCAAAAATGCTTAGTGCTTCCTTGCGATACTATAATGCATCTAGAAGCAAGGCATATCGTTTTTAAACATACTTCTCGTCTTTTAACGATACGTAAGAACATGTTACAAACCGTGTTCATTATGTGATCGAGAATACCCAGGAAAAGAAAAAAGAAGACAAAATTAGTAATGGCAGAGACTACGAACCTTGATGTGTCTTACATTGCTCCGTCTTACAAAGCTACATTCCAAAGCAGGAGACGGAATATATCTTATTGAATGGATGGAATGGTAAGCGGCTTTAGACATGGCATATCATCGAGTGTGTTGAGACAGATTTGTGGATGGGCTGATCGACGTTGCAAATGCCTTCTGGATTAAAGTGGAAATGAAATGGTACTCAAACTGATTTATTTTTGAAAATGACTAAATCGGCATGTATGATCAAAAGATTCATCGATTTTCGATATTATGTTAGCACGGGGACACTTTAAAATTAAATGATTAAATATTCAGCTTAAGTTTAAGTCATCATGTCGTCCTTATATCGTTAGTTTAAATAATTATACAACGTAAATGAAAAGAAAAAGAGAAGAAATGTTTTGTTCAATGTTCGAAATTGTTCGTCAGTATATTCACGTCATGTACATATAAATAATATTTAATAAGTGTTTTTCAGGAATATAGGTATTTGGACGATTTAATTTATTCCGCAACACGAATTTTGACTGGGCTTTAATGAAAATGAACGTACACATTACGTTCTTCGATATGTATTGTCAGGTTTCTTGGTATTAAACGATTCGTTATTAGCTCCCTCCATCCCCGTGTTTATTGTGCGCGCTCATGCGCGCTAGCTAATGTGGGTGGGAATACGTGCGCGCCTTGTGGACATGCGTGCGTGTATCTCCTCCCTTATTTAAAAAAAAAGAAAGAAGAAAGTTTCTTAATTTACCTTTCTCTCGTGAAACTAAGTAGATAATTTGATAACACGATTTCCTTTTTGGCTGCATCATTTAATTTGTAAATCGATGTATCACCCCTAATTTAGTTCTTTCATACAAACGGGTACTACCACAGTCTCATATATGAAAACAGGACTGTTGATAAATGTTTCCTTTTCCTTTTGTGTAAAAATAAAATTTTTAACTTTATTATTTACGAGAAAATTAAAAGATATATTCGAAAAAGAAAAAAGAATTTGTATCATTTTCCTTGCTCTTCGATAAATTGAATATTGTTATTACTATAGTAAGGTTTATAGCATTTCAACTTATTGTCTCTTTAGAAATAATATACAATCGACAGATGAATTGTTCTCATGATCGTAATATTTAAACGATATTATATTCCCTTAAACTTATTATCCAAATGTCTACATTGTTCGACGAGAGGCAATAAATGCCAAAATATCTGTTTTATTCTGGGAATACGAGAGTTCTACGCACACACGCCCTTTCAAAGGGATTCCTCTACATAGACTCATCCCGTTACCGTAAATACGCCCACGACCATGCAAATGTATTCAAACGGATGGAGAGGGACAAGAATAATACGTTCAATATGAAGGGATATGACGAGAATTATGGGGGAACGTATTAAGCACCTGCAAATCATTATACATCGGATCAATCAGTAACAAGAGTATTTGAGCAAACCAGCAAATTAATTGGTCCAAATCCCTATATTCCTGATGATGTATATTAAATCTTGTGTATATTATTGAAGTACCTGCCGTGAATATTACGATAACCAATTTGGAACATTGAATTAAACGTTTCCTCCCTGTATAGTAATATTAAACAATTATATTAACTCAGTGTGATAATCAGTTTAATAATTAGTTCATAAATAGTTTAAATAAATATTTAAAGGGGTATAACGATGATAGAGTGACGTAAACGTACACTGAATATTTAACGCATAATTTAAAAGTGTTCCCGCGCTAACACTATTATATCGAAAAACAATGAATCTTTTGATCGTTCATGCAGATTTAATCATTTTCAAAGATAAACCTCTTTGAGAACCAATTCAATTCCACTTTAATCCAGAATCCGTTTGGAACGTCGAATAGTCCATGTACAAATCTGTCTGAACACACTCGATGATATGCACTGGCTAAAGCCGCTTACCATTCGATCCTTCCAATAAGATATATTCCGTCTCCTCCTGCCGCCATTCGAATGTACCTTTGTAAGACGGAGCAATGTAAGACTCATCAAGGTTCGTCGTCTCTGCCATTAGAAATTTTGTTTTCTTTTTCCTCTTCCTGGGTATTCTCGATCACGTAATGAACTCGGTATGTAACATGTCCTTACGTATCGCTTAAAGACAAGAACTATGCTTAAAACGAGATGCCTTGCTTCTAGATGCATCATGTTGATTTATAGTATCCCCAGGAAGCACTAAAACAGTTTAGAGGAACTGATAAACTTAAGTAATGCAATTCAATCGACTTATGACATGTAATTCGATGTGTGTTCTCTATACACGAGATGTACAGGTGTACATTATCTTTTCCTTTTGTTGAACCCAATCTGTAACATAAAGCATGATGACACTGACGATGAACTGTGACAAAATACTGAAAATTTTAAAGAACAATTGGATACTGCTTATGTTGATCATCTCGCCTATTGTGCTATTATTATTGTGGCAACAAGAAATCGGAAAACAAATATTTTTTACATAGACAACATTTTTCGCCGACGGCGACGATATTTCTCTCATGCAGATGGGATTAAAAATGTGTCTCATAACGCTCACAAGATATTTTTATTAACGAAAAAATTAATTTCTTTCCATTCAATATTATTCCTTGGTAGGGAGCTATAAAGAAACATGAAACAGAAGCGTTTGTTTCAATATGTATTTGTGCAATATGGATTATTTGATACGGTATTGAAAAAGGATCAGTACTGATATGACGAATTAAAAGGGATTTGTCGAGAAACTCGTTTCCACTCATATCCTTTTCGGCCTTTTCGGGTCGTTCGACCGCGTAATGGAAAATTTCGATATACCTCCATAAATCCTATTCAAATGCGTAAAACATGAACTGGAAATACAACATACTTAAAAAAGAAGAAGATGTAATTACAAAAAAAAATAGATATGACGAACGGTTTTCTTTGAATCCATATCATTGCAACTGTATAATAAAGAAAGAGAGATACTTGTTAACTTAAATAATAAAAAAAGGATAGAAGGTAATATTACAACAAGAATGTCAAACAATATTCTTCCCTTGAAATTAATTCTTATTAATATAAACTTTTAACGACAAGAACAGGAAGAACATTATTTGCCAATTTTTAAAATTCTTTAGTAGATTTTTAGCTTCAAATTATAAACTGAGTAGGGAAAGAGAAGATGCGAAAGAAGAGCATAGTAGGAAAAGGATGATGATACATCCAGTTAATAGAGGTCTATGGAGAACTCGCTGCTTACGCTCTTTCCGGAACGTTCGAACGTGTGATAGGAAATATTGATTATTCTACGTGACACGTAATAAACCTTTGCAGAGGGCGCCTTCCTAGACGCATAGGTAAACGCACATAGCGACTGCGGGATGTGGGGGATGAATACCTCATATGAGAGGACGAGCGATAAAAGGTCATTCCTTTGGTGGCTGTGGAACTGGCAATAAGCCATATAGTGCCTTACGATATATTTTTACTAATTTTATACATCATACGTCACGAAATGTTATTATACAAATAGTTCAACCGGTGGAAACAATTTCTTCACCCCACTAGTCATTTGTTTATATTATCGATATAAAATATAGATATGAGTAATCATTAATATATAATTTATTATAAAATTTCAATTGTACGTTACGGAAATGAAACCGAATTTCCTAATGAATAAGGTCTTAATAATTATTTGTTGCATCTCAGAAAATATACTTTATATCACTTAAAAGAGTGAAATCCGATATATCTTTAATAATTACACAACTTAGATGAACAATATACGATTAGCATGAAATGTGAGACTGAAAAGAAAAATGTTTTCATGATCTGATTTGTTTGACAGTCCGGCATTTACACTGTATACGTAGGACATATTATCGAGTGGGGATTGACGAAAGAACAAATTTACATATCTTTCGCATGGGTAGCCGAATATTTGATCATCACGCCAAGCGTACTTAAAATTGCTTTTATCTTCTTTGAGTGTATTACAGTTTGGATATTGGTAAATTCAGGTTCTTTGCAATAAATTTTGGCTATTGGAATTGCTTTCGCCTTTAATTTGTTCCCTATATCTCTGAAATAGATCCAATTTCGTAGATTGGTTAAGACTGATCGAAGTCATTCGTTTCAATTGTATGTTTAGCGAACATAAATCAGATGATACCTTTTAAATGCATCCAAACGCCATTTTTATAATATAGAAAACAAATTTTGTAATAGATCTTATACATATGCCTACTGCTAAATTTAGAGCATATTGATGTAATAAACGAATAACTAGATTATTTGTAAAGAAATTCCTTGGGACGTACGTAGTATATACAGTTAGCGATTATTTCGCGTATGGCACTCGATTGCTGTTACTGTTTCCAAAACAACTGAAGGAATGACCTCCAGAAATTAATCACACGTCGTCCCGTTAGAAGACCAAGTTTCTTAGATTTTAATTCTCTAGCAAGAACGGACGGGAATGAGAAATTGCCTCCTTTCTGTAGTTACGTAGTTACATTTATATATACTCTATGTACATGAGAAATGATGTCATGAATCTTGGATCCTTCCAATAAAATTGACAATTATTCGTCTCTTTTTTAGTGGAAATAATCGCGTAAAACTCTAATTACTTCATATATAATTAATTATTGTTAATAGTTATTGCAATGATAATTCCCATAATAGTAACTATTGTATTTATTAAAGTTATATTGCATCGATTGCTACAAAATTATTCCTTAATTCGTATACGATATTTGTAATGTTTCTTCTTTTCATATTCCAGGTTATGCTTAAAAATAGTATTCTAATATTATCAGATATTAATGATATTACAATTTTCGTACTATGTAATTCTGATTGCAAAATCCTCTGTCGTAAAGAAATTTTCTCGTCGGAAGTTATACCTACCTCCATACTGCTTGAAAATATTTTCGCCAAATATTCCCTTCTTTTCTTGTTAACAAATGCTCATTGCTCAAGTTATCGAAGAATTCATTTCCGTAATTGCACAACAATGAACTACATATATGCAGAGAAAAACTTTCGTCATAGTTCTTCGCTTCCCACTATTACCTTCTTCTCTTTCACTTTTCACCCCTCCGAAAGAACCACAGAGTTAGTGAGAAATTTGGTAGGGTCGAGTGATTGGGACACAATTTCTTGAGAAATGCATGTTTCTCGGGATTTTTCTATTCTAATGGCAGAATAAGGCAACTGAAGCATGGTGAAATTAACAAGATGTGTGAAAATAATATCAGTCGGTTTTACGGAAAAGACGTACGTTCACAATGGTCTGAGAGCTTCTTAAACCGCTTAGAGAGTGATAAGAAGCAATGATACACGAGAATGCCTCGTAGGATATGGTGACATTTGTTGAATAAGCAAGTATTGATAAAATTGGGATTAAAAGATTTTCAAAGCTGAACTCACCTCGTATTGAAACTTCTAGTAGTATAGACAGATCCCTGGACTAATAATGCAGAAAATCAGGAAAGTAATATTCTCTTTGTATATATTATTTCGTGATTTCGTAATATACAATTTGAGTCTTCCGACCCGTTTACGTACTTATTTCTTTTTCATTAAGAGAACGGCAAAATTTCAAAACGCGAGTGATTTTCGGATCATAGGTACCGAATGGGAATTCCTTGTAGACATTTATACGAATACGTTAGAGAAAATAAATATTAATCAGGAAGAAAACAATAGCAGTGACAGTAATGACATCCAACAAGAAAACTTATGAAGGACGAAATTTCGATTTTTCTGCAAAAATATATGATCCTCCATTTCAACAAATTCCCTTGCTAACGGGTATTGAACGGCATATAACGAACTGCACATACATAATACCTTCTCGCGTACCTATCGTCAAGAACCATCATATAAAAGGATTTATTATCTCTCTCCATATTTGTGCGCGCTTACGTGTTCCAGGTAAGTGGGCGAGAATCAATACGCTTGTCTGCTTATATCTCCTCTCTTATTTAGAAAAAAGAAGGGTATTTATTCATTAGTTTTCCTTTCATTAAACCAACCTAACAATTTGATAATACAATTTGCGATATAATTAAGTTATCTATTCAGCTATATTATTTAATTACCTCGTTAATTATTTTGCACATCGATGTACCAGAACTGACCTTACTCTTCTATATGAACACGTACATTTCCCGAGAAATGTACTCCCTATTGGAGAATGCAAAACAATAGTCCCATTATATTTCTAGGTATGTAATATATCGCATATTGTGTTTCAAATCAAATTATTCCTAAGAAAATACTCCATTGCTCAGCAAGATGAATAACTGTGTTATGGAATGATGAATCTAAATAGGAAATTGAAATATACAGGTAATCGAATCCTCCAATTGTCTGCTTGGTCTGATAAAAGGAAAACAAATGAAAGAATACTTTCCTTATTATTCAAATAAGACAAGATTCCTACGTACATAAGCACACAGGACCCCGCACTCAATCCCGGCCACTTGAACTGACGCAGATAAGCGCGCACCAGAGCATACACAGATAGAGAGATATGGTAACGAAGAGTTCAAAACGAATGTACCTCACGATAAGTACTACATACATCCATTATCACTAAATCCCTATCAAAACGAATCAATGGGTTAATTCGCGCTACGTAGCAATTACTTCGACTAAATTTCAATATTTAAGAAAAACACACATTAAATATTACGAAGATATTTTAAGGAAATGTCGCGAATATTATGACAAACAATTTGAAACGTAGAATTCAACACTTCTCCTTTTTTAATTAAATCGAATGGTTATTTTTGTTAAATTGAGGGAATAACGATGACGTGGCCTTTCTATTTCACATATAATTTAAAAGCATTCCCCTGCTAACGTTATTACTTCTAAAAACGTTGATTCCTTTGATCGTCCCTGTATGTTAAATTATTTTGTATCATAAATATCCCTCAGTTTCATTCCCATTCCCCTTTGATCCATATATAGCTTGGAACGTCGGGCGACCCTCCGACAAATCTTTCCGAGTACAATCGGACATATCCTCTAGCTAAAGCCGTTCACGTTCGGATCCTTTGATAAAATCCTATCTTCTCGACCGTACCAAGCTTTACAAAACCGCGCCACATTGTACTTTCAAAGCTTCGTCGTCAAGCACAAATCTTCTCCCTCTTCCTAGGTATTCTCAATCATATAATGAACATAGTATGAGACCGCATAAAACCAAGGAGTATATTTGACGAGAAAACGATAAATTATAGTACCGCCAAGAAGTATTAAAAATGATCTAAAACTCGTTGATGATCTTACATAATACAATCCCGTCGACCGATACTATGTAATTCATTGTCCGCGCATAAGATATATGAATATGTATTTTTCTTTCTGCTTCTTGTCATTGTTCAAGTGCTTCTTGAACCACTCTTCTGTTTTCACAATCCAATCTGCTATATCATAAAAGATGAAATTCCTATGGAAGATTCGAGAACATACGTGACGAGTTACGTATATCTGATTTCTTGATATCTCGTTTATTAAAATCCAATATTAAAGTAAATGGTTGCCATAGTAACGCCCTCGCAATAGCAACAAGTTGTTTCCATACACTGGTTAATTCGGTGCCTCTCTCACCAACTTGGGTTTCATATCACTTGGAAGATTTGTAATAAATTCGGGAGCAGAACCAGCTTCCTTCGACGGTTTTACGATCTGACACATTAAATAACAAACGATATGTAAGGCAAAATTCTTTGAAACAAGTGAAATTTTTATTCATAGGTTATTATTCACCTCCTCTCGTTCATCAAGTCTCTTGCTTTCCATATCTAATATTCTTCATTAGACTAGTTGAAAAATATATGGGTTCTTGATTTATGTGCACTAATGGTGTACCTTTATAATAGCTAGAGTTAAGAGATCTAATGTCCCACTTATGGATAGAAATACTCTGTCGCCATCATAAAACCTGTGTAAAAGTTCAATAAATTATTATGTTATATACCCAGATTTTATATTCCATATTACATTTTAGAAAAAAAAATTCATATCTGATCTCTAAAATATCTTACCGTTTCATATACACAGCATTGATCGATTTACCATTTAAATATAAAAGCAGAAAAGAGATAAACATTTTCATTTTCTAATCAGGTTGATGGTCGGACATTTCTTCTATGCAAGTAGGAAGTATATTGAGTTGTAAGGAAGAACAGGAAGTGCCGATATAAGTTTGTTTCATTTCTGATGTCGAATGTTTAATTCTCATGATGAGCATAGTTTAAATCCTTGTATCTTATTTGAATGTAATTAAAATTCATATATCGCTCTATTCTGCTTCTCTAGAATACTTCTGGATTATTGGATAACGTTTAGTCTTGGATATCTCTGAAATAATTGAAAATGCCTGAATTAGTCGAAACTTAGACCAGACGTTCAACTGTTTATTTAAATTGTGCAGTCATCAAAGGTAAATAAGGCTACGCATCTTTAAGTAATATAAATTTCCTTCTTCGAGAATCAGTGAAAAAAGAATTAGTGTGGCACTGGTCACGAAAATAAGTTTCATTTTCATAATATAGAACTGAAATTTTATAATAAATTGTATACTAATGATTACTGATATATTTATCTTATGTCGATAACATAAACAAAAGACTAGCGAGACGAATTGATTGTTTCATCGCTTGGACTGTTTGGAAGTCTCCTTTGGGACGTATAAAGTATACAGGCGATTTTTTAGTACTTACTTGCGTATTATTTGTTCAAAAATTATTGAAAGTATGACTTCTATAGGCGACATTCTTCCACAAATCGTCACATTAGAAGACCGATCCAATTATCGAGGCGGAGCTCGGTTGCATGGACTGTACATTCGGCACAGGATAATCGATACCACGTATTACACTATATAAAGATCCGAAATAACATGGGAACTGGCCGGAAATAAATTTTTCCATAGTTCTGTATTAACTGGACAAGTTATATACCTCTTTTAATTTCTGCTAATTTCTTTTTTTTCATCCTCTGATTCTTTTCAATTTATAATTGGAAATTGACTAAAGAATTTTAATAACCAGCCATCAATATTTTTCTTGCTTTTATGGTTAAAAATATTTATCAGTATTACTTTCGACAAAGAAATACTACATAAAAATCTGTTTCCTAATATTACCTATTATCCTTTTTCCTTCGTTTAGGTGAAGAAGCATCTTTCTTTCTTTACTGTGCATTTGCAAGGGAATGTGAATTCAGAGTAAGTTATTATATTTATTTTCTTTCGTAATATTAGTTTAGATCATTTCCTTTCTAGTATTTCATTTCAATTCGCTTTAAGCAAATGAATCGAAACTTCCTATCCTGCGGTCGAAAGAGCCGAAAAGAGACAGAAGAGAATGAGTGGGGGGAAAAGAATTTGTCGACCAATCCCATCAAATTCCACGTACTTTTTTCCTTTTAACTACGATATGAAGTAATCCATATTGCGCTACGGCATATCGCAACTAACGCTTCTGCTTCGTTTTATTGATCGCTTCCTACCAAGGATTAATATTAAATAAGAAGGAATTAACTTTTTGGTGACATTTTCTCCTAATAAAAGTATTTCGTGAACGTTATTATACATATTTTTAATTCCCATCCGTCAAACTTAGTCCAAATACATTTTTTACGCAGAAAATATTTCTTTTGCGATCTATTTTTTTCATTCGGTCCTTTAAAATTTTCAGTTTTTCCTTACAATTGATAAACAGTGACATGATGCTTGATGATTGGGATTATATATTGATGAGTTTTGAAAAATGCAATCAAAAATGTTCTATATTCCCCGTGCATGGAGAGCACATATCGATTTACGCGTTATCAATCGGTGATCCTGCATTATCTAAAATTACGAACCTCTTCCAAAATTTTCTAGTGATTCTAGAGAATACTACCAATCAACTTGTTGGAATCAATAGCATTTCCTTTTGAATCATCCTCTTGTCTCAATCTAATTACCTTGTTCTACACCGTGTTCGTCAGGTGGTGGATAATAACCAGAAAGAGATACAGGAAGGCGAAGTTTATAATTGCCATTACGACGAACCTTCTCGAGATCGATATAGTACTGCTTTACTAACCTACATTCGAATGGCGGTACGAGGCTAGGGAATATATCCTTTTAAAGGATCCATCCGTAAGCAGCTTTAACAAGGGGATATAAGAGATTGTGTGCCGAAAGTTTGTCGAGGGGTCGTTCGACGGCGTACGCGGATCGTGGTTCGAAGTAGAATATTTGCTGTTATGAGGGAATATCCTTCATAGAAAATAATATCTCATCTTGGTATCTTTTTGATTCAATCTTTTTCCATTCTCCAAGGAATTCAAGGCAGTCGAGGAGGGAAAATGAAGATCAATTATAACGTTGACAGTGCTCTTGGATATCGAACTAAACTTAATTTGGATTGCAATTAGTTATAAATATATATATATATATATATATATATACATATCATAATATTTATTTAAATACTGTAATCATAAATATCATAATATTTATTTAAATAAATAAATATGAATAAAATAATACCTAAAGATTTTTGCCCTCGTAAGAAAATGAATAAAATTAGATTTTTACAAATTAATGTGATCGAAAGCATATGGGTAAAGAGAATAACCAATAGGTGGATTCGAAAGGAGAAAAAGGAATCAAAAACGTACAAGAAGGTTGAAAACAAGCAAAAAATTTCCCTTTACCATAGTATCGATCAGAAATTATTGGTATCATTGTGAAGAGATAGTCGAGGTTACTACCCTCGCGAATATACGAAAAAGAAATAAACAGCGCATGCTCGACTCAATGTAACAGATTACCAGCCGCAGGAGTTGAAACACTCGTTCACTCCGTATCGAGTCGTCTCTTGAACAAGTTCCTAGTACTTACAGAAGAGGAAACATCTATAGTTATATATTAGTCACTGATCCATTACGATAATGGAAATCATCTTCTCAAAAAAGATCCCCTTGTTAGGTAAATTTTATTTGTATATAATATTGTCTAATATTAATTCAAGGATTTACTTTTATAAAATTTTTTTTTTCTGTATGTACTGTTCTGTAGATAACTGTATAATTCTGTGTATATATCTATGAGTTTTATTACAGTTACCACATACCATATTATACAATTTCGCGTTTAATACTACGATATATTGTTTTATAGTATACTATAGAAAATTCTTATTTTATTAAGATTATTTAACACTTTCTTTTACCCTGTGCAATTTGTCTTGAGTATTTTATTATATAATATTAGACAGAGGAAGTAGTATAATTCGGTTTATTTGAATTTAGGCTACGTAAAATATTTGGAATGGTAATATTTAACAGACTTCTTTTTTGATTACCGGGTTGCTATTAAACTGTGTTTCGATCTATCAATCGCAATGCAATATTAATTTTTAATTATTCTCTTACAGACACTCTTGCAAGGCACAATTATAAATCGAGGGAGATGGCACTATTTTCGCTACTTATTTGGTAAGTTCATTACGTTCTGCTTAAAATTCGCTTATGTATTTTCTCTTTTATCGGCTACGTTCGTGAATGGAATGTTCTTTATTCTTTTTAAACGGTAGACGGATTCGATTTGTACGTAAATACATAGACGTATATGTATATATATATATATATATATATATATATATATACGTTTTTCTCCGTACTGTGTACTTTCTATGTATTAAAGTCTAATCATGTACATATTTATTTATGTATTTGTCTACAAAATAACCTACTATCTATATCTATCTGATGTTCATCAAGAATGCAAATCGAAATAACATCAAAAAGAAAATGAATAGATATATTAAAACGAAAAAGGACATTGAAATTAAAGAAAGAAGGGGATATTGATTAAAATGATTAAGTATATTTAAATTATAGAAGAAAAGAAACATTGATTAAAATGAATAAAGAAATTTTAATAAAGAAGAATGGAGAATCGCCGGTTATATTCTTCATGTTCTTGGTAAGTGGAATCTTATTCAAATTTTATAACGTCTAACGCAAGGATTCATTTATATTAGATTCTTTTTTCTTTATATAGCATGCTACAGAAAATTGCATAATTTTATATACGTATCTATGAGCTGTATTAGAGACGCTATGCTGTACACTATTTTGTACTGTTTTATAATATACTATAGAAAAATGTATAGAGAATAATGTATTATAGAAATAGTATAGTTTCTTCTTACAATATCTCGCCGTATTTTACGTTTAATTATTATTATTTTTCACTACATTTAACATTTAATTCGTCCGTGATGTATTATTGCATAATATTAAGTTATGCATTAAGTCGAGGAGAGAAAGTAGGAGAAAGTGTAATTAGGGTTATGGGAATTAGGATGCTTCTGTTTAGACGATTATACGATTTTTTCGGCCAATCGTATATTAACAAATCGTATATTCAAAATCTGGTTTATTAATTCTGTGATATTACTCCGTGTTTGCTATACCAATGGTACTATATGTTGTCGTGTTCACCATACGGATTGATTCGTTTGCTTCATACTAGTTGAACTACTTTTTTCAGTTAATCAATTAGAATAGAGATATACAAATCCATTGTAACAAGAAAAGTGAGAAACGAACAGACAAGCGGTTTGTCTTTGAGAGAGAGGTATCAGTAACCGAACCGATATCGTTTGGTTTCGTGATTCAACTTAGAAGTTTTTGTTTATCAATTATTTTACCTTCCGCTAGCATGATACGAAAGTCCATTTCTGAAAGTTTCAACGGGATTTTGACATTCTTTTCAGATAAGTATGAAATTCTGGACGTTGACACAAATGTTTAAATAAATAATTAGGGCGGCTAGAAAGTATACTAATAAGTTAATTGATCGTTTTTAATATTTTCGGAAGATTCTGAAATATTTCTATGAAAAATAATATCTCTAACGGATCGAAATTTTTTAAGGATCAAGAGATTTCTTAATACCAAGGCGAAAATCGTTTAATTATAACGATTTATTCGGAAAGAGTAATTGACATATGTTCGATTGTCCAGTTTGATATGTCCAAAACCTTTAATAATAATAATTTAGTTAATTAAAATTATTAATAAGAGATAGTACTATTTTTCTTAATTTGTCATAAGTTCATTAGATTTTGTTTACAAACACTCTGCAGATAAACCTACATAATATCTTTTGTAGCATATACATAGGTGAACGTAATTTTCTTCATTCTTTGCAGACGACAGCGAGATAGCTTCCATGCTCATTCGTCGAAGTGCAAAGGAAAACTGACACTGTAATCGTACAAATCAATCATTTTTTGACTTTCCACGTAGCGAACGAGCGTCATTTTAAACTTTAAGGCTAGCACAAAATAAATCAAAATCACTTCTTGCCTGACAGGTATTCCTTAGCGCGTAAAGTTTAACGGAATTTAGTATTCCTTAAATAGTGGTTTATTTAACTCCTTGTACATCTATATACCTTAAATTATCTGAAGTATTAAGTTTGATGTTTCCACCTTTTGAAAATGAGGGCAATCGGCACAGTCACTCAAAAGTTCGTTTTTGTTGACATTATGTGTTGCATCTACGCAACTCATATGCAACCACCCCGAGAACATAATTATAAATTATTGAAATTTTAGTTTAAAGTTATTTCATGTTCCTCGCGTGTTCCGATATTCGTAATGTTTCAGCGAAAATATTATCGTTTAAATATTACGATCATGAAAACAATTCATCTGTCGATTATATATTATTTCTAAGTTGAAATGCTATATCGTTAGTAAAGTAATAATAATTTCCAATTTTTTAAAGAGCAAGGAAAATGATACAAATCCTATTTCCTTTCAGTAAACGTTTATAAAACCCCGAATGATACATATTTTGATATTTTTCAGTATTTACCATATGTACTCGGCGCCCTTTCGAACGTTAATCAGCAGCAACACGGTATTTTATCCCGAGAACGTGATTTATTTTATAACATATTACATAATTGTATTTGATTTATAAAAATTGATATACATCGACGAACATATTTCTTGCAAAAAAAATCAAAATGCTATTCCATATAATTTTCTGCGATACCCATGATAAGTTTTGAAACAATCCAACTATACGATTTTGTTGTTGCTCTTAATTTGTCATAAATTTGTTCAAAGATTTATTGTAATTAATTGGTTCGGGAAAATGTAAGGGCAGAGTAGCAGATCAATTTACATAATATCGACCCATTTCTTAAACGGCTTTTTAATCTCCAACACATTCCAGATACATATTTGGTTGCATTTTCTTTATTATTGTTTTTTTTAATATCAATTTTATGTTCACTTACTTTGAATTTAGAATTTAATTTCTTGGTAAAAAATAAATTAAATAATAATAAATACAATTTTTTTTTAAATTAAATGAAAGGCAAACATTTTTCAACAGTCGAGTTTACATTTATCTTTGTTGCACAGATATATGAAAGTATGGAATCGGTATCAGTTGCTTCATTTTACCGACGCACATCTCTTTACATTTTTCTTAATGACATATTTTATAATATTTCAATTTATTTTTCAAGTTTCTCTTTAGTTTCATTTTCATTTATCAACATGTAGACAAATGTGTGATTAAATAGGTATATAAATGTATTAGATTCTAGTTTATAGTAAGGTATATAGGTATATATATATATATATATATATATATATATATATATATATATATATATATATATAGATATGAATGTATGTATTTATGTAGATATGTATAGAGTCCGGCTGCCGTGTAAAAAGAATAATTTAAATTGCATTCATGAACACATCAGGCAGAACATATCAGGAAAAATTATTTATCTAAATTTTCGCGAAGCAAACATTTAGAATTCTGACGAACGCACGATAATGATTCTACGCCTCTCTATTAATAATAGGATTGGCTGTACAACAGTAATTGGCATAATAATGAATTCAGAGAAAAAAAAAGTATGATTTATCATTGGTATTGAAGTATGGTTTATATTATCAAGGGTATGTTGTTTAAAACGATATAGATGATATAGAATTCATTATCGTGGATGGTTGGTGGCCAATATATTATTCTGGGCTTTTCTCTTCTGTAACTCTTAGGAACATGCTTAAATGACGACACAATAAACAAATTGTACTTCCTTATAAGGATACAATAAATTCTAGGATGAAATCACAGTTTGTCTTCCGTCTATTTTGTATCCCACTATTTTTCATAAATTGATGAGATATTATATCATTCCCCGTAATTTCATCACAATGTTACAAACAATATTTATCGATACTACCGTTAAGGAGAAATCCTATTTTTTCTCCTTTACACTTTTTGATTTTTTTCCACTTTAATATCCCTTATACGGTATTCTACAGACGCATATATTTTCTTTCCTACTAATTTCTAAGCATCTAATTTTCGTCGATATTTACTAATTCATATTTATTTATTGTTTGTGAAGTGAATGTTGACATTACTAGGAAATGAGAATTTTGAATATCGTATTTAGAAGGAATTGTAATCTAAATTTCACAGAAAAATTATCGTTCTCCAATAATTATAATTTAGACTTTGAGCGATGTCGATCGCTTGATTGAATAACAGTACCAAGAAAACAATATAATAAATCGTTACTATGATGAGCGAAGTATTACGGAAATGTTTGTTATATTTGCTCTCATTTGAGTAATAACATCATTCGGATAACGGATCCGCAAAATAAAAATATAGTGTTAATAGAAATATAATAACATAGCAGCTATACACCATTCTACGTAATAAGAAATAAACGATTTAAGAAATATAATATATTCCATGAAACTAATCGGTTTAAAACATAATATACTTAATATTTGATGACTAGAAATAGGATTGAATCACTTGTTTATGTTTCCCTATCGAGAAAGAATTTTTAGGAGAAGTGTATTCATGTTATAGAAGCATTAAATCAGTGACGTGGTCCGTTGCACTGCAAAAGAGCTAATCTGATAATTAAAGGATGAATGTAAATAGTTAATTGAATTACACAGCTAATTGTATCGTCCAACTCTCTGTTTGGTTTGCTGAGGAGCAGACAAATGAAAAAATTCCTTTCTTATTTTCAAACAAACGAGACAAGAGATGTACGCACACACGCTCGCAATACCGCGCATTCATTACCGCCCACTTGAATTAGCTTATATTAATAAGCTCACAAGAATACGCGTAGATAGAAGGAGGTAATAATAAATCGTACTAGCGATAAGTACGGAGAAGCGTATTATGTAGATGCATATCATTAAATCTCAATCAATACTTATTAATAAGAGAATTCGCTCTACGCAGAATCATCAAGATTCCTACATTTCTACAATTCGTACATCGTATATTATAAATGTTTTGGAAGCACACTTCATGAATATTACGATGTACAAATCCAACATCTCTCTTCAATCTTTTTGTTACATTGAGTGATTGTATATACGTATAATAACGATAACACGGTGACGTAAGCGTGATACTATCATTTCTCGTATGACCTAAAATCTCGAATTATCTCGAAAATCGTTAAATGTTTTGATCGTCTCTTCAAATTTAATCATTTTGAAAGTTATACATACCTTAGTTCCATCTCGAATTTTTCTCAGCTCATTCTTCAATTCATGAATAAACATTCGACTCTCATATTTGTTTCTATTCTCGTTACTAGTTTCTGTTATTTCCATATTATTATTCTTATTATTCCCGATAGGTCTCGACGATCCATTCAACTTCCTTCCTACGGTACACCGTGTTAGGATGTTCGAGGTCAAATCGAGATTCGCAAAGTCAATATTCGGCCAGAGACCAACATCGGTTTGATTAGATTTAAATTTATGTGCGGAATGATCAGCGTCGAGATAAAATCTATCGTCTATTGAATCGCAAACGAGCGTGAACTCATAATCTTTACCATCACATTTCACTCCTACATCTCCTGTATCTCCTTTTTCTTCTTCTTCTTCTTCAGCAACATTGACTCACAGATCTTCTTTTTCGGAATCATTGTTAATCGCCCGAATTTTTTTCTTATCGTTCCCAATCTCACCATGGTATTAAAATAAATATGATTATGATATATATAATCTTCTAACTAATAGGTGTCCAAATTTACATTAGTTCGATGTCCAACAACATTGTCAATGTTATTATTCATCTTCATTCTCCCTACTCGACTGCGTTGAATCTTTTTGATGGTGGAAGAAGATACATTCAGCCATGAAATTTTGTTTTCTACGAATAAATATTGCCTCATTATAGCAAATATTCCACCACGATCCCCGATCAGCGTGCACCGTCGGACGACACTCGGACAAACCTTTCGTAACAAAATCGATTACATCCTCTTATAAGGCTGGTTGGCTTTGAATCTTGTGAAAGGATATAGCCTAGTGCGGTCGTTTGAACGCAGTTTTGAAAGACAATATACATGAAACTCGAGAAGCTTCGTTGTCATGACAATTATAAATGTTGCCCTTCTATTTCACCTTCTGGCTATTATCGATCGCCTCACGAATATGGTATACAAGAAGCTTTTACGGGTAAGTTCGATACAAGAATGCTGTTTCAAAAGGAAATGTCTTGTTATTGCTTTCATCACATTAATTTATAGTATTCCCTAGAAGCACATGAAAAGTTGTCGAAGACGTTGATAATCTCAGATAATACAATATCACCGACCGAAAATATGTAATTAATGTGTACTCTTTATGCATGAGTTATATGGCTGTGTACTTTTTTTTTTTTTAATTCGATCTATAACGAGAAGAACCAATTCACTGTCTATGAACTGTAACGAAAAGTTGAAATTTTTTGAGGACGAAATGACAAAAAGAAATCGGAAACAAAATATTTTAAGCGTGAGACATTTTTGGCCGACATTTGAAAAATGGGAATTAGAAATGTATAGAATAACGTTCACAAGGTACTTTTATCAGGAGAAAAAAATTAATTCCTATTTCTTTAATATTAATTCTTGATAGGGAGCAATCAGTAAAACGCAGCAGAAGCGCTTCAACGATACGCAGTTGCGTAGTATGGATTATTCCATATGGTAATTGAATGGAAAGAATAATAGGAATTCGAATAAAGCGGGATTGGTCAACACTTTAGTTTTCCCCCCTTTCGCGGCACTTTCGGCTCTTTCTCACGGGGAATAGGATGTTTTGATTGACATGCAGAAAGCAAAAACGAAGTAATTGCTCCGTAGCGCGTATTACACTGTTGATACGTTTTAATAGGGTTTTAATAGTAATAAGTGTCCGTAATACGTGCTCTTGTACTTATTGACAAGTACCTTCGTTTTGAACCCTTCGCTATTATATCTCTCCAACCGGTGCGCGCTTTTCTACGCCAGTTCAAAGTGCCGGATCGTGTGCACGATCCTGTGTGCGTGTGTACGTATGATTCCTGTTTTATTTTTATAACAAGGGAAGTATTTTTTCATTTGTTTTCCTCTCATCAAACCAGAGCGATAATATGTGAATGAATATGTGCTTTCCATGCAGGAGATATGTCTATATTCTATTTTCCTTTCCTTCCTATTTTTAAATTGGAGCTATAACTTAGGGCCGATGAATTGCTACAAAAGCCTGAAAATGTTAAAGCACGATTAGTTACTTCTCATACTGATCAATTTGCCTATCATATAATTTTTATTAAGACAAAAGGAAATCGGAAAAAAGTACTTTTGCATGAATAACACTTCTAGCCACCGTTTTTCTGAAGGGAATCAGAAATATGTATATTAAAGTACACAAGATATTTTCATTATGAGAGTATATCAATAAGAAAATTAATTTTTTCTATTTCAATATTTATCCTTGCTAGAGAGCGATCTATAAATATGAATCAGAAGCAGTTATTTCAATATGTATTTGTGCAATATGGATTAATTCATATGGCAGTTAAAAAGAGACGGTAATAATATGTCGAATTAAAAGTGATTGTTAGAGAAGTTTATTTGCTCTTAATTAATTTTATTTTCGAGCTTTCCGTCCGTGAAAGCAATCAATACGTAAAAAGCTGACTTGCCGGCGCATTCTCGGACATTAGCTATCAACAAATCGATGGCAATTTGTTGCGCAAACGCACTTCTCCGATTCACATCATATTATGTATCCTAACTTTGAAATCAACTAAAGTGTTACAATGATACGTAATTTACATAACGTTCAGGAACGTCTACAAATTTACATAACTTTGTAATAAAATCAAAATTTTATCCCATATTATTTTCTACCATTTCTATGATACGATATCTTGTTAATCAGGCCATTCTTGATTTGCTTTATTCTGCTATTTCAATAGAAAAATCCAGGGAAACATGCATTTCTCAAAAAAATGCGTCCCAATCACTCGACCCTACTAAATTTCTTACTAACTCTGTGGTTCTTTCGGTGGGGTGATAAGTGAAACAGAAGAAGGTAATAGTGGGATGCGAAGAACTATGACGAAAGATTTTCTCTGCATATATGTATTTTATTATTGTGCAATTACGGAAATGAATTCTGCGATAACTTGAGCAATAAGCATATGTTAACAAAAAAAGAAGGTAATATTTGGAGAAAATATTTTCAAGGAGTATGAGGCGATAACTTCCGACGAGAAAATGTTTTCACAAAAGAAGATTTTGGAATACGAATTACATAGTACGAAAATTGTAATATCATTAATATCTGATAATATTAGAATACTATTTTTAAGCATAACATGGAATATGAAAAGAAGAAACATTACAGATAACGTATACGAATTAAGGAATAATTTTGTAGCAATCGATGCAATATAACTTTAATAATTACAATAGTTACTATTATGGGAATTATCATTGCAATAACTATTAACAATAATTAATTATATATGAAGTAATTAGAGTTTTACGCGATTATTTCCACTAAAAAAGAGACGAATAATTGTCAATTTCATTGGAAGGATCCAAGATTCATGACATCATTTCTCGTGTACATAGAGTATATATAAATGTAACTACGTAACTACAGAAAGGAGGCAATTTCTCATCCCCGTGCGTTCTTGCTAGAGAATTAAAATCTAAGAAACTTGGTCTTCTAACGGGACGACGTGTGATTAATTTCTGGAGGTCATTCTTTCAGTGGTTTTGGAAACAGTAACAGCAATCAAGTGCCATACGCGAAATAATCGCTAACTGTATATACTACGTACGTCTCAAGGAATTTCATTACAAAGAATCTAGTTATTCGTTTATTACATCAATATGCTCTAAATTTAGCAGTAGGCATATGTATAAGATCTATTACAAAATTTGGTTTCTATATAATAAAAATGGCGTTTGGATGCATTTAATAGGCATCATCTGATTTATGTTCAGTAAATGTACAATTAAAACGAATGACTTCGATCAGTCTTAACCAATCTGCGAAATTGGATCTATTCCAGAGATATAGGGAACAAATTAAAGGCGAAAGCAATTCCAATAGCCAAAATTTATTGCAAAGAACCTGAATTTACCAATATCCAAACTGTAATACACTCAAAGAAGATAAACGCAATTTCAAGTACGCTTGGCGTGATGATGAAATATTCGGCTACCGATGCGGAAGATATGTAAATTTGTCCTTTCGTCAATCCCCATTCGATAATATGTCCTACGTATACAGTGTAAATGCCGGACTGTCAAACAAATCAGATCACGAAAACGTTTTTATTTTCAGTCTTACATTTCATGATAATAGTTTATTACTGTGATTATGATAAGTACTATTAAGTTGAGTTACACGATAACAAACGTAGTATGTATATACAAATGTATTATCATAATTAACTGAAAAAAATTTCCGTATAATCCATATTTAAGAAGTATATAGTGCAATACATTTAAATTTAGAAAAAAATGTACGTTCTTTACTAATTCGATATATTCCGATGAACTTAAATTCACAAAGAATTTATTTCTATGTACATTTTCTTTGAGAGAATTAATTTCTATAAAAAAATCGGCTACCTTCATTTCCGTTTAAAGATCTTCGGCGGACATATATCTACATAGCGAAATTATAATCCAATCTAGATTCCAATAAATGAATATATCAATGAAGCATACAAGAAAGAGATTATTAATTATCAAACCCACCTCTATAGCAAGATCGTATTGCAGTACATCAACACCAGAATATATAAGAATATTTAATCTACGAACAATGGCTGCTTAAATTTTCCAATTTGCTTCTTAAAACGTTCTTCTGTTTTCACAGTCCAATGTGCTACATTATAAAAGATGAAATTCGTATAGAAAATTGGATGAGATACGTGACAAGTTAGTTATATCAGATCTCTTCGTACCTCGTTTATTAAAATCAAGTATTCAAGTGGATGGTTGCTATCGTAATAGCTGAGCAAGGGCGATAT
Source organism: Vespula germanica (assembly GCA_905340365.1). Taxonomy (NCBI): domain Eukaryota; kingdom Metazoa; phylum Arthropoda; class Insecta; order Hymenoptera; family Vespidae; genus Vespula; species Vespula germanica. Next base: position 592,221 of record HG996541.1, read on the forward strand.
GTTGTTTCCACACACCAGATGACTAGGTGCCTTCCCCGCCATATTGATTTGAATACCATCCGTAGGATTTACGAAGGTTCAATTATAAATAGGATATCCTCCCTGAAAAAATTCAATACATTATTATAAAATGTATCTATGATACAGATTTCATATTCCACCTTATATTTTAGACTAAATAATTTACATTTGGTCTCTAAAATATCTAATGGTTCAACAGACACAGCTTTGATAGATTTACCATTCAAATATTAGACTAAACAGGAAAACGTTTTCAAACCTTAATCTGGTTGATGGTCGGACATTTGTACTATCCACGTAGGATGCATCGTCGGATGTACGGAAGAAGAGATGTTGCCAATTTAAATATGTTTCACTTGGGATGTCGAATATTTAATTTTACGATGGCCGTAGTTGAAATTCGTATATCTTCTTTGAATGTATTACAATTTAGATATTGCTAAATTCAGATCCTTTGCAATAAATATTGGCTATTGGAAAAACTTTCCACTTTATTTCGTTTCGACCATCTCTAAAAGAAGTAAGAATTCGTAGATTAGTTATGCCTTACGATAGAGATTCAATTGCTAATCTAACTTGTGTAGTTATCAAGGATAAATAGGGTTACGCCCTTTTAAGAGATATTAAGTACTTTCTCTGAGATGAAACAAATAATTCTTAAGACGATATTCATTAGGAAATTCGGTTTCATTTCCGTAACGTATAATTGAAATTTTATAATAAATTATATATTAATGATTACTCATAACTATATCTTATATTGATAACATAAACAAAAGACTAGTGAGATTGAAGAAATTGTTTCCACCGGTTGAACTATTTGTATAATTACCTTTCGTGACGTATGATGTATAAAAGTAGCAAAAATATATCGTAAGGCACTATCTGGCTTATTGTCCGTTCCACAGCCACCGAAGGAATGACCAACGGTTTTATCGCTAGTCCTCTGATACGAGGTATTCCTTCCCCACCCCCCACAGACGCTATGGGCGTTTACCTTTCCGTCCGGGAAGGCGCCCTCTGCAAAGGTTTGTTGCGTTTCACGTAGATTAATCAATATTTCCTATTACACGATCTGACGTTCTGGAAAGGTCGTAAGCTGCGAGGAAATGGAGTTCTGCATTGATCTCTATTAACTGGATGTGTTATCATCCTTTTTCTACTATGCTCTGCTTTCGCTTCTTCTCTTTCCCTACTTCAGTTTACAATTTGAAACTAAAAATCTACTAAAGAATTTAAAAAATTCGCAAATATTGTTTTTCCCGTTCTTGTCGTTAAAAGTTTATATCAATAAAAATTAATTTTGAGGAAAGAATATTCTTTAACATTCTTTTTGTAATATTACCTTCTATTCTTTTTTTATTATTTAAGTTAACAAGCATCTCTTCTTCTTTATTCTGCAGTAGCAATGATATGGAATCAGAGGAAACGGTTTTTCATATCTATTTCTTTTTTGTAATATCATCTTCTTCTTTTTTAGGTATTTTGTACTTCCACTTTACGTTTTACGCATTTGAATAGGATTTATGGATATAAATCGAAATTTTCCATTACGCGGTCGAACGAGCCAAAAGGCCGAAAACGATTTGGATGAGTGGAAACGAGTTTCTTGACAAATCCCTTTAAATTCGTCATATTAGTACTGATCCTTTTTCAATGAGTATGAAATAATCCATATTGCACAAATACATATTGAAATAAACGCTTCTGTTTCATGTTTGTTGATCGCTCGCTACCAAGGAATAATATTGAATGGAAAGAAACTAATTTTTTTGTTAATAAAAATATCTTGTAAACGTTATGAGACATATTTTTAATCCCATCTGCATGGGCGAGATATCGTCGTCGTCGGCGAAAAATGTTATCTATGCAAAAAATATTTATTTTCCGATTTTTTCTTGCCACAATTAAAATTACATTATCGGCGAGATACTCAACATGAGCAGTACCCAAATGTTCTTTAAAATTTTCAGTTTTTTGTTTCAGTTTATCGTCAGTGACATCATCCTTTATGTTACAGGACGTGTTCAAAAAAAGGAAAAGTAAATGTACATCCGTATATCTCGTGTATAGAGAACACACATCGCATTACACGTCATCGGTCGTTTGTATTGCATAATTTAAGATTATCAGTGCTTCAAAAGTGTTTAGTGCTTCCTTGGGATACTATAAATAAACATGCTGCATCTAGAAGCAAGGCATATCGTTTTTAATACTTCTTGTCTTTAAGCGATACGGAAGAACATGTTACATACCGTGTTCATTATGTGATCGAGAATACCCAGGAAGAGGAAAACGAAGACAAAACTAGTAATGGCAGTGACGACGAACCGTGATGAGTCTTACAATTCTCCGTCTTACAAAGCTACATCCGAATGGTGGCAGGAAGAGACGGAATATATCTTATTGAAGGATCGAATGGTAAGCGGTTTGGTCAGAGCATATCATCTAGTGTTTTCAGATAGATTTGTCGATGGACTATTCCACGTTTCAAAAGGATTATGGATTAAAGTGGAAATGAAATGGTACTCAAGCAGGTTTATCTTTGAAAATGATTAAATCTGCATCTACGGTCAAAAGATTCATCGTTCTTCGATACAATAGTGTTAGCGAGGAAACACTTTCAAATTATGCGTTTAATATTCAGTGTACGTTTACGTCACCCTGTCATCGTTACACCCGTTTAAATAAATAGTTAAACTATTTATGAACTAATTATTAAACTGATTATCACACTCAGTTTAAATAATTGTTTAATATTATTAAACAGGCAAGAAACGTTTAATTCAATGTTCCAAATTGGTTATCATAATATTCATGGCAGGTACTTCAATAATATGCATAAAATTTAATATACATCATCAGGAATATAGGGATTTGGACCAATTAATTTGCTGGTGTGCTCGAATACTCTTGTTAACGATTGATCCGAGGTATAATGATTTGCAGGTGCGTAATACGTTCCCCGATAATTCTCGTTATATCCCTTCATATTGAACGTATTATTCTGATCCCTCTCCAACCGTTTGTATACCTTTGTAGGGTCGTGGGCTTATTCACCTTAACGGGATGAGTGTACGTAGAGGTATCCCTTTGAAAGGGCGTGTGTTCGTAGAACTCTCGTATCCAGAGAATAAAACAGATATTTTTGCATTTTTCTCCTCTCGTCGAACAAGGCAGACGTTTCGATAATAAGTTTAGAGGAATATAATATCGTTTAAATAGTACGATCATGAAAACAATTCATCTGTCGATTGTATATTATTTCTAAAGAGACAATAAGTTGAAATGCTATAAACGTTACTATAGTAATAAAAATATTCAATTTATCGAAGAGCAAGGACAATGATACAAATTCTTTTTTCTTTCTTGGAAGATATCTTTTAATTTTCTCGTAAATGATAAAGTGAAAAATTTTTTTTTTACATAAAAGAAAAAGGAAACATTTATCAACAGTCGTGTTTTCATATATGAGACTGTGGTAGTACCCGTTTGTACGAAAGAAATAAATTAGCGGTTGATACATTGATTTAAAAATTAAATGATGCAGGCAAAAAGGAAATCGTATTATCAAATTATCTACTTAGTTTCATGAGAGAAAGATAAATTAAGAAATTTTCATTTTTCTTTTTTTTTAAATAAGGGAGGCGATACACGCACGCATGCCCACAAGGCGGCGTACGTATTCCCACCCATATTACCCAGCGCGCATGAGCGCGCATAATGAACACGGGAATGGAGGGAGCTAATAACGAATCGTTTAATACCAAGAAACCTGACAATACATATCGAAGAACGTAATGTGTACGTTCATTTTCATTAAATCCGGGTCAAAATTCGTGTTGCGTAATAAATTAAATCGTCCAAATACCTATATTTCTGAAATACATTTATTATATATTATTTTAATGTACATGACGTGAATATTCTGACGAACAATTTGGAACATTGAACCAAACATTTCCTCACTTTTTCTTTTCATTTACGTTGTATAATTATTTAAACTAACGATATAAGGACGACAGGATGACTTAAACATACGCTGAATATTTAACGAATAATTTTAAAGTGTCCCCGCGCTAACACAATATCGAAAATCGATGAATCTTTTGATCGTACATGCCGATTTAATCATTTTCAAAGATAAACCTGTTTGAGTACCATTTCATTTCCACTTTAATCCAGAATCCATTTGCTACGTCGACCAGCCCATCCACAAATCTGTCTCAACACACTCGATGATATGCACTGGCTAATGCCGCTTACCATTCGATCCTTCCAATATGATATATTCCGTCTCCTCCTCCCGCCATTCGAATATAGCTTTGTAAAACGGAGCAATGTTAGACTCAACAATGTTCGTCGTTCCTGCCATTACTAATTTTGTCTTCTTTTTCCTTTTCCTGGGTATGCGCGATCACATAATGAACACGGTGAGTGATATGTTCTTTCGTATCGCTTAAAGACAAGAAGTATGTTTAAAATGATATGCCTTGCTTCTAGATGCAGTATGCTTATTTATAGTATCCCAAGGAAGCACTAAACACTTTTGGAGCACTGATAAAATTAAATTATGCAATACAATCGACCGATGACATGTAATGCTATGTGTGTTCTCTATACACGAGATATACGGATGTACATTTACTTTTCCTTTTTTTGAATACGTCCGACAACATAAAGCATCATAAAGATGAACTGTAAGAAAAAACTGAAAATTTTTAAGAACAATTAGATACTGCTCATGTTGATCACCTCGTCAATTATTTAATTTTTATTGTGGCAAGAAGAAATCGGAAAATAGATAATTTTTCTATAGACAATATTTTTCGCCGACGACGACGATATTTCGCCCATGCAGATGGGATTAAGACTGTGTCTCATAACGTTCACGAGATATTTTTATTAACAAAAAAATTAACTTCTTTCCATTCAGTATTATTCTTTGGTAGGGAGCGATCAACAACCATGAAACAGAAGCATTTATTTCAATATTTATTTGTGCAATATGGATTATTTCATACGGTATTGAAAAAGGATCAGTACTAATATGACGAATTTAAAGCGATTTGTCGAGAAACCCGTTTCCACTCACTCAAACCGTTTTCGGTCTTTTTAGCTCGTTCGACCGCGTAATGGGAAATTTCGATTTACCTACATAAATCGTATTTAAATGCGTAAAACGTGAAGTAGTAATGCAAAATACTTAAAGTAGCAGAAGATGATATTACGAAAAGAAAAGTAAATATGACGATTGAATTTCTCTGAATCCATATCATTGTTACTGTGAAAGCAAGAAAGAGGGATGCTTGTTAACTTAAGTAAGAGAAAAAGAATAAATGCTAATATTACCAAAAAAGATGTCAAACAATATTCTTTGCTCGAAATTATTTCTTATTGATATATACTTTCAACGACAACGACGGGAAGAACATTATTTGCCAATTTTTAAAATACTTTAGTGGATTTCTAGTTTCAACTTGTAAACTGCGGTTGGGAAAGAGAAGAAGAGAAAGAAGAGCATAGTAGAAAAAGGATGATGATACATCCGATTAATAGAGATCAATAGAGAATTCTGTTTCCTCGCACCTCGCGACCTTTCGGGATCTTTCGATCGTGTAATAGGAAATATTGATTATTCTACGTGGAACGTAAAAACTCTTTGCAGAGGGTGCCCTTTCGGACACTTTTTAACTTCCCTAAGCGACGTGCGGGAGACGAATTCCACCTGTCAGAGAACGGCGATGAAACTGTAGGTCATTCCTTCGGTAGTTGTATGACTAGTTATATGCGAGCGGGTGTAGTACAATAAATATTCCCTATGTGTATGCATCATACGTCTCAAACGGTAGTTTTACAAGTAGTTCAAGCGGCGGAAACAATTTCTTCATTCTCACTAGTCTTTCGTTTGTGTTATCAATATAAGGTAAATTATCGGTAGTCATTAGTATATTATTCATTATAGAATTTCAATTATACACTATGGAAATGAAACCGATTTTCCTGATCAATATCATCTTAATAATTATTTGTTGATTCTCAGAGATGGTACTTTATATCACTTAAAAGAGCGTAGCCCGATTTATCCTTGATTACTACACAATTTAGATGAACAGTTGAATATCTCTCGTAAGGCATAACTAATCTACGAATTTTGGCTTATATTAGAGATATACAAAACTAATTAAAGGCGTCGGCAGTTCCAATACCCAGGAAGTATTGCAAAGAACCTGAATCGACCGATATCCGGATTGTAATTATATCCAAAGAAAATACAAGAATTTTAACTACGCTCAACTTGATACTTAAATATGAGATATCCAAAGAGAAACATATTTACCTGGTCTTCCTGTTCTTCTGTACATCCGATAACAGGTCCTACATGGATAATACAAACGTCAGACCATCAACCAGATTAAGGTATGAAAACATTCTCCTTTTTAATCTTATATTCAAACGGTAAATCGATCAATGCTTTATTTATGGAATGATAAGATAGTACTTAGTACGATAATTGTAATATCATTAATATTTAGCAATATAGGAAAACTGTTTTTAAGTATAACTTGGGATAAAAAAAAGAAACATTACGAATTTCGTATAGGAATTAACGAATCATTTTATAGCAATCAATTCAATATAATCTTATTAATTACAATAATTGGAATTAACAGAAGAAATTATTTACCGTTCTAGTAACTTGTCAGAGATATAAAATCTAGGAAGCTTGATCCTTTAATGAGAGGACTCGTTTAATTTAGGGAGTGATCATTCCTTCGGTGGTTATCGAACCAATAATATGTAAGCGAGTATCGTACGCAAAATAATCCTTACCCGTAGACATCATACATCCCAAATGATACCTTTACAAATAATTCAAACGACGGAAACAATCTCATCATTCACACTAGTTATTCGTTTATTCCATCAATATTTTTAAAATTTAGCAGTACTGATTAGTATAAGATTTATTGTAAAACTTCATTTCTATATTTTGGAATTGAAAATGATTTTGTTGATTTACATCATTTTAATTATTATTTTTAATATAAGAAGTTAACTAAAGAATTTTAAAAATTTATCGATAATTTTCTTCCCGTTCTTGTCGTTAAAAATATGTACCAATAAGAATTAATTTTGAGCAAAAAACGTTGTTTGATCATTTTTTTTGTAATATTACTTCCTATTCTTTTTCTGTAACTTAAGTTAACGCTCAATTTTTTTTTACACATCTCTCTTTTTTATAACGCCGTAATAAAAAATATCGATTTAGCGATCAATTGTCGTATTCTTTTTTTTTTAATATCATCTTTTTCTGTGTTATGTATTTCATTTGAACACGATTTACACAAGACGATGAAAAGTTCCTATTACGCGATCGAACGAATCGAAAAGGCTTAATTGGACGTGGATTGGGGCTCGACGACTATCTTTCAATTCGACATATTATTATTGTCCCTTTCTAATTGCCATATGATATAATCCATTTTGAATAACTGCGTATCGCGAAGGACGCTTCTGCTTCAATTTTATCGATCGCTCCTTACGAAGGATTAATATTAAATTAAAAGAAATTATTTTTTTTGTTGACACTATCTCATAATAAAAATATCTTATGAACGTTATCATACACATTTTTGATTTCCATCAGTCCATATCAGCCAAACGTGTTTCCCACGCAAAAAATTCTTTTCATATTTCTTTTGGTCGTATTAAAAATTATATCATGAGTGAATTCACCAGCATGAGAAGTATTTGCTCCTTCATTATGCTCGTTAGATATACTACCTATGTAAAAATATATTTCGAAGAAACCTTCGTTAAAAACAAATTCTTCATCTATAATGGAAAATCAAGCATTCAACTTTCGATGTTGTCGCGTGTTATCATCGAAAGCGTTGCGCATTAACATTTTCAGTTTTTTGTTACAGTTCTTCGATAGTGACTTCACACTTTATATAACAGCTCGCATTTAAAAAAAAGAAGAAAAAAAATTACAAATCCATTTTTCTTACACGCGGCCAATGAAATACATAATGTCGATCGACGGTATTCTATTATCTAAAATTATCAACGACTTCCAAAACATTTTTAATGCTTCTTAGCGACACTATGAATCAACGTGGTGGGTTTGAAAGGAAGGCGTTTCCCTTTCAAACACCGTCCTTGTCTTTACGGGATCCGTAGTATTGTGTTCTATCCCGCCTTAATCATGTGATCGAGATTAACCAGAAAGTAATGTAACACGACGTATTTAATTCTTCTATATAAACGTGTACATTTTCCTAAAAATTCAATCCCTATTGGAGAATGTAAAACAATAATCTCGCTATATTTCTACTTATCCAATATTTCGTATAGTACGTTCCAAATCAATGGGTTTCTAAGAAAATAGTCCATTGCAATGGAAAATAAGTATCCGTGTTACTTTGTGATGAAGTTAGTAGTTATTAAATGATGAATCTAAATAGACCATTGAATTATATAGTTAAAGATATCCTCCAATGGTCTGTTTGGTTTGATGAGAAGAAAACAAATGAAAAAATATTTTCCTTGCTATCGAAATAAGACAGGAGTCGTACGTATACACGTCCACAGGATCGCGCACGTAATCCCTCCTACTTAAACTGGCAGAGGTAAGCGCTCAATAGAGCACCCGCAGATGGAGAGAGATAATAACGAGAGATATAAAACGAAGCTACTTGACGATAAGTATGGGAGAATGTATTACGTACAACCACTTCCATTAAATCCCTATCAAAATGTATCAACAGGGTAATTCGCGCTACGCAGCAATTACTTCCTCCAAATTTCAATATTAACGTAAAATTTAAATGTAGAATTCAACACTTCTCCTTTTTTAATTATATCGAATGGTTACTTAATTTAAATCAACGGAATAACGATGACGTGGACGTGGACTTTCTATTTCACGTATAATTTAAAAGTACTCCTCTGCTAACGTTATTACTTCCAAAAACGGTTTGTCTCTTGATCGTCCCTGTAGGTGAAATTATTTTTTACGGTAAATCTCCCTCAGATTCATTTCAATTCCCCTTAGACCGGTGAACCGTCCGACGGCCTTTCGACGAACTTTTTTCAGCACAATAGCATATATCCTATAGCTAAATCCGCTCACGTTTGAATCCCTTTATAAAAGTAAATTACATGTCCTCGTACCACCCTTCCAAGCTTTATAAAACAGCGCCACATTGGTGTTTCCAAACTTCAACGTCAAGCGTAAATGTTTTACCTTCTTTTTCCTCTTCCTAGATATTCTCAATCAAATAATGAATACAGTATGAGATCACATAAAGCCGAGGACGGTGCTTGAAAAAGAATCGATAACTTATAGTACATCGCAGAAGTACTAAAAATGATTTAAAAATCGTTTATAATCTCAGATAATACAATTCCGCCGATCGATACTATATAATTCTTAGTCCGCGCATAAGATATAAGCGTACGTATTTTTCTTTCTGCCCTTTTTTTAAATTCGAGCTACAATTTAGAGCGTCATCAACGCACATGGATTGCTACAAAACCATGAAAATGTTAAAGAACAATTGAATACTCATACTGATCAATTCGCTCATGATATAATCTATATTGTGACAAGTAGAAATCGAAAAAAAATGTATCTTTTGCACGAATAACCCTTTTAGAAGCGATTCAGTAATGTGCATATTAACGCGCATAAGATATATGTATTATGAGAAATTATCAAGAAAAAAACTAGTTCCTTTTCATTCAATATTAATATTTGGTACAGAGCAATCAATAAATATGAGGCAGAAGCGTTTGTTGCAATATGTAGTTACGCAATGTGGACCATTTCATATAAGTTATTTCAAAAGGTAGTTACGAAAAAATGATAACTTGTCGCATTAAAAGGGACTGATCGAGAAATTCTTCTTTCCCGAACTCATATCCTTTTCGGTCTATTAGGTTCTTTCAACCGTTTCATACGAAATGTTGACTGACCTTCGAATGAAATACGTAAAAGAAAAAAATGCATATTACGAAAATAAAATAAATATGAGAAAAAAAAGATTTTCTTTGAATTCCTACGTTTTATAATTGCGCAATAATGCAGTAATAAAAATATAATGCTAATCGCATACTGCTATCTGATATCTTCATATCTCGTTTATTAAAATCCAATATTAAAGTAAATGGTTGCTACAGCAACGCCCTAGCAGTAGCAACAAGTTGTTTCCATACACTGGATAATTAGGTGACTCTCTCACCAACTTGAGTTTCATATCACTTGGAAGATTTGTAATAAATTCGTGAGCATCATCGGCTTCTTCCGTCGCGTATACGATCTGATACATTAAGTGACGAACGATATGTAACGTAAAATTCCTTGAAAAAATATTGTAATTTTTATTCATATATTATTATTTAACTTCTTTGCTTCATATAATATCTTGCCTTCCATATATAATATTCTTCACTATACTAGTTGAAAATTATATCTGGTCTTGACTTATATGCAGTAAAGGAGTACCTACATGATAGCTAGAGTTAAGAGACCTAATGTCCCACTTACCGATAGAAATACTCTTGTCGCCATCATAAAATCAGTGCAAATATTCAATAAATTATTATGAAATATACCTATGATACAGATTTTATATTCCATATTACATTTTAGAATAAAAAATTTATATCTTACCTCCAAAATACATTACCATTCCATAAACACATCATTGATTGATTTACCACTCAAATATAAGACTAAAAAGGAAAACGTATTCATATCCTAATTTCATTAATGGGCGGAGATTTGTACTATCCATGTAGAGCGTATCGTCAGATGTACGAAGAACAGGAAGTGCAAATGTAATTATATGTCACTTCAGATGTCGAATATACAATTATCACGTTAAGTGTAGTTGAAATGCGTATCTTCTTTGCAAGTAATTAGAACTCTGATATCGATTCCTAATTCCTAATTCCGCTCCTACTCAATATTTCTAGGATATTGGAAATGCTTTCGCCTCCGTTTGATCTTTTATATCTCTGAAATAATTAAAAATTCGTAGATTAGTTAAGAATTAGGATAGACGTTCAATTTTTCCATTAAATTCTATAGTCAATAAAGGTAAATCCGTTTACGCCCTTCTAAGCGATATAAAATACCTTCTCCGAGAAACAACAATGTAATAATTAGGATGGTATTGATCATGAGAATCAGAATCATTTTCATAATACAGAATTGAAATTATATAATAATTTATATACTAATGACGACTGATAAATTTACCTCACGTGGATAACATAAACAAAAGACTGGCGAGAGGAAGAAATTGTAACGTTTGTACTGCTTGGAAGATACCTTTGGGACGGATGAAGATACATGCGTTTATTTAACGCTTCTTTGTGTATTACTTGTTCAAACATAGTTGAAAAAGTGACTTCTACAAGCGACATTTTTCCCCAAATCATCACATCGGAAGACCCACCTAATTACCGAAACGAAGCTCCGTGTTAAGACAATCTACACAGGTTAATCTATACCACGTATTACACAATATAAAGAGACGAAATGTCATGGGTATCGGAAGAAAATAAATTTCTCAGTTTTGCGGTATTCATTGGACTAGTTTCCTGTTTTCTTTTCCTGCTACGAAAGAATATGGATTCAGAGAAAATCATTCGTTATGTTTATTTTCTTTTTCGTTTTGCCGATTTCATTGAATTCGCTTCACGCAAGTGAATAAAAACTTCCTATTTCGCGTTCGGAAGAGCTGAAAGTTCCGCGAATGGGTATAAGTGGGAGGAAACGAATACGTCGACCAATCCCTTTGAATTCGACGTACTATTGTTTATTCATGTCAACTACCATACGAAATATTCCACATAGCATGACTGCATATTAAAAAAATGCGTCTGCTTCGTTTTATTGATCACCCCTACCAAGGATTAATATTAAATAAAAAGGCATTAATTTTGTTCTTGACGCTTTCTCATAATAAAAATGTCTTGTGAACTTTAGTATACCCGTTTTTAATCCCATCTGCCAAACGTCGACGGAAAATGTTGTTTAGGCAAACAATATTCTTTTGCCGATTTCTTGTTGCTATAACAAAAATTGCATAATAAGTTATCAGCATGAGAAGTATCCCATTGTTCTTTAAAATGTCCAGTTCTTTGTTCCTGTTCATCGGCAGTGACAGGAGTCTTTACGTTATAGGAGGAACTTAAAAAAAGGAAAAGGAAAAATACATCCATATAACTTATGCATGGAGTGCACACATTGAATTACAAGTTATCTGTCGGTGATATTGTATTATCTAAAATTATCAACGTCTTTCATAACTTTTCTGGTACTTCTAGAGAATACTATAAAATAACGTGCTGGAATTATTACAAAGGCATTTCCTTGTAAAACATCTTCCTTGTATTTAACATAATCATAATACCTCGTTCTATTCCGCGTTCGTCGGATGATCGATATTATCCGGAAAGAGAAAAAAGAAGACACTAGGTATAATGGCCATAACGACGGACCTTCTTGAAACTGATATAGTATTGTTTTATTCTGCTACCTTCGAATGGTGGTACGAGGCTAGGGAATATATCCCTTCAAAGGGTCCGAGCGTAAGCAGGTTCCGCAAGACTATATAATCGGATGCGTTCGGCGAGGTTGGTCAAAGGGACGTCGGATGGTGTAAGCGGATGGTGGGTCCTGGTTGAATTTTTCCTCTAACGAGGGAATATTCTTTCGTAGAAAAGAAGATTTCATCGCAGAATCTTTTTCAAGTCAATCTTTTTCCCCTCCAAAGGATTTAACGCGGTTTAGAAAGAAAGATAAGGATCAACAATTTCGTTGAACGTGTTCTTGGATATCAAACTAATGTTAATTTGGATTGCATTTAGTATTAAAAATTATATATGTATCTTAATATGTATTGCAATACGGTGAGTGAGATTAATAACGATAAGGAAAGAAGTGTTCTGTTAATCGACTTTGAAGAAGAAGAGGAAGAAAATGGAGATACGGAAGATGAAGAAGTGCAAGGTAAGGCTAATGATTATGAATCCATAATCCTTTACGTTCATTCGACGATAGATATTATCTCGACGATGATCATTCCACAAACAAATTTAATTCTAATCGAAACGATGTTCGTCTCTGGCCTATCACTGATTTTTCAAATCTCTACTTGATTTCGAAAATTTTTAACACTGTGTATCGTAAGAACGAAGTTGAATGAATCATCGAGAACTATCGGGAATAATAATAATAATATGCAAATAACAGTAATAAATATCGAGGATAGAAAGAAAGTGATAAAGGTTTAATAATGGGCTGAAGCATGAGTTCGGAAAAAGTCCAAATGAAACTAATGTATGTTTAACTTTCAAAATGATTAAATATTTAAGGACGACCAAAGGGTTTACCGATTTTCCATATAACAATGAATACTTTTAAATCGCACGAGAAGTGTTAATTCCATGCTTTCGTCATCTTTTCATCCTGATTTCATCAAATTAAATTAAGTAATCATTCAATTAAATAAAAAATTGAAAAAATGAATTAATTTTCAAAATTGTATGTCATAAGATTCACATTGTGTACCTAAAAATTATTCATAATATTTAATTTACGTTTTAAAGTAATGGAATTTCAACAATCCATTTGCTGCATATCGCGAAATCTCTTTAGCACGTTCTGATATGCATTTAATGAAAATGGATGTGCCTATTACGAGTTTCCCTACGCATCGTCATCCATCTTCGTATTATACGATTCGTTCTTATTTCCCTCCATCTATGAGTGGTTTCGGCTTCGTGGTTCAGTGCGCGGTCCTCTATGGATGCGAGCGTACATCTCCCATTTGATTTTGAAAACATGAAAAGTATTTTTTCATTTGTTCTCCCCTTATCAAACCATACGGACCATTGGATAATATGATTAGCTGTGTAACTCAATTATCTGTTTAAATCCATCCTTTCATTACCTTCTATCGAACTCAGTGCATTAGTCAGGGTCAGTGGTATTTATACACCCAGTTCTATAAGACATAATTATTAACAGAGTCAGATAAAACTATTTTCCCTACTCCTTCATAAGTTTATTGCATTTTGTTTAAAATGAGAGTAGCGATTAGTTTATATATTTTTTCTTATATGTACTACATTCATGGATGGAATCTTCTTTATTCTTATAACTATACCGGTTCGGTTATCTGTATCCCTCAATGACAAATCGTTTCTCCCTTCGTCTCTTTGTACTTTCGTTCTCGTTGAAGCACGTATCTCCATTCTAATCGACCAACTGATCGACAAGCAAGTACTTCTACTATTATCAGCCAAGAAAATCAACTAATTTGTCGGACTCATCGATAGGTAGTTTTATAGGGTTAGCAAACACGGAATAATATCATGGAATATCCAACAGCTGTGCAACAGCTGGCCGTATATACGACTATACGATTAACTCCTATAAATGTCTAAACAAAAATATCCTAAATCCGATAACTCTTGATAATTTCAAAAATTTGATAATTTTTTAAATTCTCCAATCGTATGTAAATTTTTAAGAAAATGTAGACGTTTCTACATAAGAACTAAATCAGTGACGCGGTACATAGCTCTAAGAAAGAACTAACAGGACAATAAAATTTTGCATCCAAGTAGATAACCAAATTATATAGGTAATCTTATTATCAAAAAGCCTGCTTGGTTCGATAAGGGCGAAAACAAATGAAAAAGGACCTGTCCTATTTTCGAGATACGAGAGGAATTATACGCGCACGCGTCCTTAGGATGGCACACTCATCCCGATAACATGAATAAGCTTACGCACGCGTAAAGCTATACCAACAGATGAAGGGGAAAGAGAATACTACGATCAATATGAAAGGACATAACGTTAATTATAGAGGAACGTATTACGCACCCGCAGATCGGTATACCTCGGATCGATCGTTAACAAGAGAATTCGAGCTAACCAGCTAATTAATTGGTCCAAATCTCCATATTACTAAAGATGTACATTAAAAATTACGAATATTTTTTAGGTACGAGTCGCGAATATTACGATAAACAATTTGGAACATTGAACTAAACGTTTCTTCCTTTTTTAATTATATAAAACAATTGTTTAACCTGACTATGATAATCAGTTTAATAATTAGTTTAATGAATAGTTTAAATAATTATTTAAACTGGTATAACGATGACGTGATGACGTAAACGTACACTGAATATTCGACGCATAATTTAAAAGTGTTCCGTGGCTAACACTGTCATCCCGAAGAATGGTAAATCCTTTGATCGTACATGCAGATTTAATCATTTTCGAAGATAAACCTGTCTGAGTACCATTTCAATTTCTCTTTAATCCAGATTCCGTTTGCAAAGTCGAACAGCCCTTTGATAAATCTGTCTCGACACACTCGATTTTATCCTCTAGCTAAAGCCGCTTATCTTTGGATCCTTTCAATGAGATATATTCCACCTCCTCGTACCGCCACTCGAATGTAGTTTTTTAAACGCAGCAATTTGAGATTCGTCAAGGCACGTCCTCACTGCCATTATAATCTTCGTCTTCTTCTTCCACTTCCCGGGTATTCTCCATCACATAATGAACACGATATATAACATGTTATTACGGATCACTTAAAGAAAGGAAGGAGGTTTAAAAGCGAAATGCCTTGCTTCTAGATGCAGCATATTGATTTCTAGACCTCCACGAAGCATTAAAAAGTTTTGGACGACGTTGATAATATAATACAATCGACGGATGACATGTTATTCGATGTTTTTTCTCCGTACATAAGATATATAGTGTATTTCCATTTCCTTTTCTTGAATTCGTCCTCTAACATGAAGCATCATGTCACTGCCGATGAACTGTAACAAAAACTAAAAATTTTTAAGAACAATTGGATTCTTCTCATGCTGATTATCTCGTTTATTATACAATTTTTATTGTGGCATCAAGATATCGGAGAAGAAATTTTTTATTGCATAGACATTTTCCGCCGACGTTTGATAAGTTAAAAATGTGTATACCGTTCACAAGATATTTTTATAACGATAGTATATCAAGAAATAAATTTATTTCTTTTTATTCAATATTAATCCTTGGGATGGAGCGATCAATAAATATGAAGTAGAAGCGTTTATCTCCATATGTATTTGTGCAATATGGATTATTTCATACGGTAGTGAAGAAGGTAGAGTAGTAATGTCAAATGAAAAGAGATTTTTTGAGAAATTCGTCTCCCCTCACTCATATCCCCTTCGGCCTTTTCGGTTCGTTCGACCGTGTAATGAGAAATTTGGATTTACCTGCATGAATCGTATTCAAATGCGTAAAACGTGACGCAGAAATGTGAAATACTTAAAGTAGCAGAATATTACGAAAGAAAAAATAAATATGACGAATGAATTTCTCTGAATCCATATCTTTGCTACTGGGAAATAAAGAAAGAGAGATGCTTGTTAACTTAAGTAACAGAAAAAGAATAAATGCTAATGTTACGAAAAAAGATGTCAAACAATATTCTTTACTCGAAATTAATTCTTATTCATATATACTTTTAACGACAAGAACGGGAAGAAAATTATTTGCCAATTTTTTAAAATCTTTAGTAGATTTCTAGTTTCAACTTGTAAACTGTGGTAGGGAAAGAGAAGAAGAGAAAGAAGAGCATAGTAGAAAAAGGATGATGATACATCCGATTAATAGAGATCAATAGAGAATTCTGTTTCCTCGCACCTTGCGACCTTTCGGAATCTTTCGATCGTGTAATAGGAAATATTGATTATTGTACATGGAACGTAAAAACTCTTTGCAGAGGGTGCCCTTTCGGACACTTTTTAACTTCCCCAAGCGACGTGCAGGAGACGAATTCCACCTGTCAGAGAACGGCGATGAAACTGTGGGTCATTCCTTCGGTAGTTGTATGACTATTTATACGCGAGCGGATGTAGTACAATAAATATTCCCGATGTGTGTGCATCATACGTCACAAACGGTAATTTTACAAGTAGTTCAACGGCGGAAACGATTTCTTCATTCTCACTAGTCTTTCGTTTCTGTTATCAATATAAGGTAAATTTTCAATAATCATTAGCATATTATTCATTATAAAATTTCAATTTTACACTATGAAAATGAATCCGATTTTCCTGATCAATATCATCTTAATAATTATTTGTTGCTTCTCAGAGATGGTACTTTATATCACTTAACCCGATTTATCTTTGATAACTACACAATTAGATGAACAGTTGAATATCTCTCGTAAGTCTTAACTAATCTACGAATTTTGGCTTATTTTAGAGATATACAAAACTAATTAAAGGCGTCGGCAGTTCCAATACCCAGGAAGTATTGCAAAGAACCTGAATCGACCGATATCCGGATTATAATTACTTCCAAAGAAGATACAAGAATTTTAACTACGCTCAACTTTATAATTAAATATGAGACATCCAAAGAGAAATATTTTACGTGGTCTTCCTGTTCTTCTGTACATCCGATAACAAGTCTTACATGGATAATACAAACCTTAGACCATCAACCAGATTAAGGTATGAAAACATTCTCCTTTTTAGTCTTATATTTAAACGGTAAATCAATCAATGCTGTATTTATGGAATGCTAAGATATTTTAGAGACAAGATATAAATTTTTTATTCGAAATTGTAATGTGGAGTATAATATAAATTTTTGGTGAATTTCAATTCGTCGTAATATATCGAAGTAGTAAAGAACATTTTTTTATAAATTCAAGTACATAGCAATATATTCTCCTTAAATACTGATTATATGGAAGTTTATTTCGTTTAACTGTAATACTATATTTGTGTACAAATGCTACGTTTGCTTAATGTGCAGCTCATCTTCATAATATATATCGTAATACACAGCAGTATGCGATTAACATTAAATTTTTATTACTGCATTATTGCGCAATAATAAAACGTAGGAATTCAAAGAAAATCTTTTTTTTCTCATATTTATTTTATTTTCGTAATAGCAATTTTTTTCTTTTACGTATTTCATTCGAAGGTCAGTCAACATGTCTTATTAAACGGTCGAAAGAATCGAATAGACCGAAAAGTATATGAGTTGGAGAAAAACGAATTTCTCGATCAATCCCTTCTAATGCGAGGAGTTATTATTTTCTCGTTACTACCTTGTGAAATAACCCAAATGAAATGATCCACATTGCGTAACTACATATTACAACACACGTTTCTGTTTCCTATTGACAGATTGCTCTGTACCAAAGATTAATATTGAATGAAAAGGAAGTAATTTTTTTCTTGATAATTTCTTTTGATACATATATCTTGTGGGCGTTAATATACACATTACTGATACGCTCCTAAGATTATATCATGGGCAAATTGATCAGTATAAGTATCTAATCGTGCTTTAACATTTTCAGGTTTTTGTAGCAATCCATCGGCGGTGATGACGCTCTAAATTGTAGCTGTTAATCATATTATCGAATTGTCTGCTTTATTTCACTAGAGAAAAACTAATGACAAAAGACCTTTTTTGTTTTCGAAATAAGGGAGATGTACGCAACATGCATACAATATCGCGCACTCGTTCCCGCCAACTTGACTACCGCACGTAAGCGCGCACATGATGGAGAGAGGTAATAAGTAATAGATTAATATGATAATGCTGGACGATATGTACGAGGGAATGTATTACGTACGTGCAGATCGTTATATCCCGATCAATACCAGTTAACAAGGTAATTGGTAGACATAGGAAATCATATATTTTTGTCAAATATCAAAATTTCGTCCTTTATAATGTCTATGATAAATATTTAAATTATTTTCTTCGAACACTATCATTCATCGCATTATGTATGAGATCTCTTTGTTTTCTCGATGGATGACATCACTATCACTGCTATCGTTTCCTTTCCGATTAATATTTATTTTTTCTAACATATCCGTATAAATGTGTATACCTGTAATTCCCCTTCGACATGACTTATGACTTGAAACTCGTGTATGGAAATTTTGCCATACTTAACGAAAAAGAAATAAGTAAGTAAACGGTTTGGTAATCTCAAATTGTAGATTAGGAAATAACGAAACGATATATACAAAATGAATATTACTATTCTGATTTTCTGAATTATTAGTCGAGGGATCTATCTATACTACTCGATGATTCAATACCAAGTGAGTTCAGCTTTGGAAATCTCTTAATCCCAGTTTTATCAATACTTATTTACTTCATCAAATGTCAGCATATTAAACGCGGTCTACTCGCTTACCATTGCAAACAAGTCTATCTTATCACTCTCTTTAAGCGGTTTAGAGACGTCCTAAGGTCGTTCAGAACACATTTCTTTTTCGTAAAACTGATCGATATTCATTTCATGTATCTTGGTAATTAGACCATTTCTTGATTTGCTTTCTTTTGCCACTTCAATAGAAAAATCCAGAGAAATATGCTTGTCTCAAAAAATTGCGATGCAATCATTCGATCTTCTCAAATAACTTACAAATTCTGTAGTTCTTTGGGAGGGGAAATACGTGAAAGAGAAGAAGGTGATATTGGCAAACGTAAAAATATGACGTAAGATTTTCTTTGAGTACATTTTTTTTTATTATTTTTTTGGATATATATTTTCATTATATAATATTATTGTAAAATAACGGAAATGAATTCTTCGATAACTTAAGATATATATTTGTTTAGAGAAAAAGAGGGTAATATTTAGAGAAAATGTTTCCAAGGAATCTGAAAGTAGATCTAACTTTCGACGAAAAAATTTTTTTTCATTGGAAGATTTTACAAAAAAATTACATAGTACGAAAATTGTAATATCATTAAAATTTGGTAATATTAGAAAACTGTTTTTAAGTATAACTTGGAATAAGAAAAAAAGAAACATTAAAAATTTCGTATAGGAACTAACGAATAATGTTATAGCAATCAATTCAATAGAATGTTAATAATTACAATAATTGCAATTAATAGAAGAAATTATTTACCGTTCCAGCTATAAACCGTTCTAGTTATATACCGTTCTAGATATAAAATCAAGGAAGCTTGGCCTCTAATGGGAGGACTCGTTTAATTTATGGAGTAGCCATTATTTGTAGATTAGTTACGACTCATGATAAATATTCAATTGTTCATGTAAATTATATAGATATCAAAGATAAATCGGGTTGCGGCCTTTTAAATAATTTAAAGTACCGTTTCTGAAAAGCAACAAATAATAATTGAGATGGTATTTAACAGGAAATTAAGTTTCATTTCGATAGTATATAATTGAAAATTTATAATAAATTATGTACTAATGATTACTGATAAATTTACCTTATAAACAACTTTGTAGTAAGAACGAAGGAATTCTTTCCATCGCTTGAACTACTTGTAAAAGTGCCAATTGAGATGTATGACGTATAGAGATAGCGAATATTTACTGTACGAGACTCCCTTGCGCCTGACTCGTCCAAAGACCACCGAAGAAATGATACAAAGCTATGTCACCGTTCTGTGACCTGCGATATTCATCCGCCGCACATCGTTTTGGGAGGTTAACCGAGTGACCACGAAGATGCTCTCTGCAGTATTATCAAACTTGATGTAGATTGATCAATTTTTCCTATTATACGATCGAAAGATCCGAAAAGGTCATAAGCTATGAGGAAATAAAATTCTTTATTGATCTCTATTAATTAGATGTATCATTATTCTTTTTCTCCTATGCTCCTATTTCGTTCCTTTTTTTCCCTACTTTTCTGTCCTTTACAATTTAAAATTAGAAGTTAACTAAAGAGTTTTTAAAATTGATCAATAATTTTCTTCCTGTTCTTGTCATTAAAAATATGTACCAATAAGAATTAATTTTGAGCGAAAAACGTTATTTGATCATTTTTTTCGTAATACTTCCTATTCTTTTTTTGTTACTTAAGTGTAACTTAAGTTAACGCTCAACTTTTTTTTACACATCTCTCTTTTTTATAACGTCGTAGTAAAGAATATCGATTTAGTGATCAATTGTCGTATTCTTTTTTTTCCTAATATCATCTTTTTCTGTGTTATGTATTTCATTTGAACACGATTTACACAAGTCGATGAAAAGTTCCTATTACGCGATCGAACGAATCGAAAAAGCTTAATTGGATGTGGATTGAGGCTCGACGAATATCTTTCAAGTCGACATATTATTACTGTCCCTTTCTAATTACCATATGATATAATCCATTTTGAATGACTGCGTATTGCGAAGGCGGCTTCTGCTTCAATTTTATCGATCGCTCCTTACGAAGGATTAATATAAAATTAAAAGAAATTATTTTTTTTTTGACACTATCTCATAATAAAAATATCTTATGAACGTTATTATACACATTTTCGATTTCCATCAGTCAAAATCAGCCAAACGTATTTCCCACGCAAAAAATTCTTTTCATATTTCTTTTGGTCGTATTAAAAATTATATCATGAGTGAATTCACCAGCATGAGAAGTATTTGCTTCTTCATTATGATCGTTAGATAGACTGCCTATGTACAAATACATTTCAAAGAAACCTTCGTTAAAAACAGATTCTTCATCTATCATTGAAGATCAAGCATTCAACTTTCAAAGTTATCGCGTGTTATCATCGAAAGCGTTGCGCATTAACATTTTCAGGTTTTTGTTACAGTTCTTCGATAGTGACTTCACGCTTTATATTACAGCTCGCATTTAAAAAAAGGAAGAAAAAAAAATACATATCCATATATCTTACACGCGGCCAATGAAATACATAATGTCGATCGGCGGTATTCTATCATCTAAAATTATCAACGGCTTCCAAAACATTTTTAATGCTTCTTAGCGATACTATGAATCAACATACTAGGTTTGAAAGGAAGGCGTTTCCCTTTCAAACACCGTTCTTGTCTTTACGTGATCCGTAGTATTGTGTTCTATCCCGTCTTCATTATGTGATCGAGATTAACCAGAAAGAAGAGGAAGAAGACAAAACGTTTATATTGGCGATGACGAGGATCCTTGAGGAGATTTATATGATGCTGTTTTACAAAGCTTTATTCGAGTGGTTGAACGGGGAAACCGATTATACCTCTCCCAAAGGATTGAAACGTGGGCAGCTACAGATAGAAGATACATGCGACTGTACTCAAGAAGATTTGTCGAAGGGCAGTCCGACGTTGCGAGCGGAATATGCATCAAAGGCGGACTGAAATGAAACTGAGGGAGCTTTATGGTGCAAAATGATTCAACATGTAGGGACGATAAAAATATTCACCGTTTTTGGAGATAATACCGTTAGCACAAGAATATTTCCAAAATGTACGAGAAATAGAAAGTCCACGTTTACGTCATCCTTATTCCATTAATTTAAATTCTGTAATCATTCGATATTATTAAAAAAGAACAAATGTTGAATTCTACATTTCAAATTGTTTGTCAGAATATTCGCGACATGTGCTTAAAAAATATTCGAAATTCGTGCGATCTTCATAAATATTGGAAATTGCAGGAAGTTATTTGCTTCGTAACGCGAATTCCCTTGCCAATACGTTTCGACAGGCATTTAATGATAATGCAGGAGCGTATCACGTTCTTGCATATTTGTCATCAAATACAACAATAGTAGACAACTTATTATTAACTCTTTCCATGTACGCGTATTCTTGTGCGGCTTTTATGCGACACTTGAAATGGGCAGAAACGAGTGCGAGATCTTGTATGTATGTTGCGTACACCTTCTCTCTTATTTCGAAAACAAAAAATATCTTTTTTCATTAGTTTTCTCTCGTGAAACAAAGCAGACAATTGGATAATACAATTAGCAATATAATTCAATTAACTATGTAGCTGTACCATTTAATGATCCGGATAAATCTTTTGCGATGTAACACGACTGATTTAATTCTTCTACATAAACGAGTACATTTTCTTAAAAATTCAATCCCTATTGGAGAATGTAAAACAATAATATCGCTAAACTTCTACTTATCCAATATTCCGTCTATTACGTTCCAAATCAGTGGGTTCCTAAGAAAATAGTCCATTGCTGTGGAAAATAAGTAACCGTGTTACCTTATGATGAAGTTAATAGTTGTTAAATAGACGATTGAATTATACAGCTAATGATATCCTTCAATCGTCTGTTTGGTATAATGAGAAGAAAACAAATAAAAGAATACTTTCTTTCTAATCAAAACAAGACAAGGGTCGTACGTATACACCTCCACAGTACCGTGCACGCAATCCCGCCTACTTGAACTGGCACAGGTAAGCACCAAACAGAGCACCCGCAGGTGGAGAGAGATAATAACGAGGGGTTTAAAACGAAGCGACTTATTACAAAGGCATTTCCTTTTATAATATCTTCCTTGTATCTAACATAAGCATAATACCTCGTTCTATACCGCGTTCGTCGGATGATCGATATTATCCGGAAAGAGAAAAAGGAAGACAGTAGGTATAATGGCCATAACGACGGACCTTCTCGAAACCGATATAGTACTGTTTCGTTCAGTTACATTCGATTGGTGGTACGAGGCTAGGGAATATATCCCTTCAAAAGGTCCAAGCGTAAGCGGGTTCGGTAAGAAGATATCATCGATTGCGTTCGGAAAGGTTGGACAAAGGGACGTCGGACGGTGTAAGCGGATTGTAGATCAAAGTTGAATTTTTGCTCTAATGAGGGAATATTTCTTCGTAGAAAAGATTTCATCGCAGAATCTTTTTCGAGTCCATCTTATTCCCCTCTCCAGAGGATTCAACGCAGTCGAGAAAGAAAAATAAGGATCAATAATTTCGTCGATCGTTTTCCTGGATATCGAACTAATGTTAATTTGGATTGCATTTAGTATTAAAAATTATATTTGTATCTTAATAGGTACTGCAATACGGTGAGTGGAATTGGGAACGATAAGGAAAAGAGGGGTCTGTTAATCGATGTTGAAGAAGAAGAGGAAAAAAAAGATGAAAAAGTGCAAGGTAAGGCTAAAGATTATGAATCCATAATCGTTTACGATTCATTCGACGATTGATATTATCTCGACGATGATCATTCCACAAACAAATTTGATTCTAATCAAAACGATGTTGGTCTCTGGCCTATTATTGATTTTTCAAATCTCTACTTGATTTCAAAAATTCTTAACACGGTGTATCGTAAGAACGAAGTAGAATAAATCATCGAGATCTATCGGGAATAATAAGAATAATATGAAAATAACAGTAATAAATATCGAGGATAGAAAGGAAGTGATGAAAATGGAAGGTTTAATAATGGACTGAAGAATGAGCTCGGAAAAAGTCGAAATGAAATTAAGGTAGGTTTAACATTCAAAATGATTAAATCTTTAAGGACGACCAAAGAATTTATTGATTTTCCATATAACAATGAATACTTTGAAATCTCACGAGAAGTGTTAATTCCATGCTTTCGTCACCTTTTCATCCTGATTTCATCAAATTAAATTAAGTAATCATTCAATTAAATAAAAAATAGAAAAAATGTTGAATTAATTTTCTAAATTGTATGTCATAATATTCACATTGTGTACCTAAAACTTATTCATAATGTTTATTTGCGTTTTAAAGTAACGTAATTCCAACTAATCATTTGCTGCATATCGCGAAATCTCTTGTTAGCACGTTCTGGTAGGCATTTAATGAAAATGGATGTGCTTATTACGAGTTTTTCTATGTATCGTCATCCATCTTCGTATTATACGATTCGTTCGTATTTCCGTCCATCTGTGAGTGGTTTTGGCTTCGTGTGTCGGTGCGTGTGGACAGGAATGAGTGCGAGGTCCTCTGTAGATGCGAGCGTACATCTCCTATCTGATTTTGGAAACATGAAAAGTATTTTTTCATTTGTTCTCCCCTTATCAAACCATACTGACAATTGGATAATATGATTAGCTGTATAACTCAATTATCTGTTTAAATCCATCATTTAGTTACCTGCACATTTGATTAAGTCTTCTGCAGATCTATATATCACGACTCTCTCAGTTCTTTCATACGAACGACTGCATTTTCCTAAAAATTTACTTTCTATTGGAGAACGTAAATAAATGATCCAATTCACTTCTTTTTATCAAATACCATATATTATGTTCTAAACAAGTTAGTTTCTTTGAAAATTTTATATTTCTTCAATCGTTTATTTCTTCTTATGTCTAACTGAGTATAGCAGTGATTTCAGTATATTTTTCGTAACATAATATTTGAATTTTCCGAATTTATTGTCGGAATGATTTAATTTCTCAATGAGCATACATATAACGCCGACACAATACTATATTTACACAATACATACACATGTACTACGTTCATGGATGAAATCTTCTTTATTCTTATATCTATACCGATTCGGTTGCCCATATGTATCCCTCAATGACAAATCGTTTCTTCTTTCGACTCTTTGTACTTTCGTTCTCGTTGAAGCACATATCTCAATTCTAATCGATTAACTGATCGACAAGCAAGCACATCTACTATTATCAGCCAAGAAAATCAACCAATTTGTCGGACTCGTCGATAGGTAGTATCATAGGGTTAGCAAAAACGGAATAATATCATGGAATAGCCAACGGCTGTGCAACAGTTGGCCGTATATACGACTATACGATTAACTCGTATAAATGTCTAAACAAGAATATCCTAAATCCGATAACTCTAATTATAATTTCTTATCTGTTCAATATTATACAATAGTATACCGAAGAGAAATTGCACAATGTAAAATATAGTGTAAAGTACTAATAAAAAACTATACAACTTTCAACAGTATATTATAAAACAGTATATGGTAGTATATAACACGAAATGGTATAAAATGGTCTATAATGTCGCATCTCGAATATAACTCATAAATACGTATATAGAATTATGCGATGTCTATAACATGGTAAATAAAGAAAAAAATCTTACGAAAATAAATTCTTGCATTAATATTAAGCGGTATAATATTCAAATATGGTTCATCTAATCGAGAGCATTATATCTAAATTGATGTAAATGTTTTCCATTATCGTGTCTAATTGGGAGCTTCTATATTATTCTGCATCGTTCCTTTGAATAAACTTCTAGAAGTTTACTCCATTCAGGACGACTCCATTCAGAATAATCGGCTTATTCAACTATCGCACTTAGGCAGTAAGCTCTCTAATTGGTGGAGCGTGCACTGTTTCCGCTCATTAGTTTTCACATATTAACGAGGCTATCATGCCTAGTAATGCTTTCGAAATGTTCACAATAATTTCGCATCGTTACTATCGTCAAGGGGGATTGTCTTTTAGGTTTTAATCTTCTTTCTCTTTTTAATCCTCTCTTCTACTTTTGATTGCACATATTCCTTTCGATCATTTTACTTTGTAAAAATCTAATTTTACATATCTCCTTTTCCGAAGTGGAGTCTTCCTTGATAGTTAATTATTCATACTTACATATTTTTCGTGAAGAAAAGTATAGGCGTCAACATCCGGATAATATATTCGGAAAATACAAATATCTATTACTAGAAATATAATATTTTGTTTGGAATTAATTAATAAAGAACAGAGTATACGGAATACTGTACTATTGTAAGTATAATTTGATAATTTTTTAAATTCTCCAATCGGATGTAAATTTTTAGAAAAATGTAGACGTTCCTACGTAAGAACTTAATCAGTGAGGCGGTACATAGCTCTATAAAAGAACTAACAGGACAATAAAATTTTGCATCCAAGTAGATAACTAAATTATACAGGTAATCTTATTATTCAAAAGCCTGCTTGGTTCGATAAGGGCAAAAACAAATGAAAAAGTACGTGACCTATTTTCGAGATACGAGAGGAGTTATACGCGCACGCGCCCTTAGGATGGCACACTCATCCGGATAACTTGAATAAGCTTACGCACGCGCAAAGCTATAGCAACAAGTGAAGAGGAATGAGAATAATACGTTCAATATGAAAGGACATGAAGTTAATTATAGAGGAACGTAGTACGCACCCGCAGATCTGTATACCTCGGATCGATCGTTAACAAGAGAATTCGAGCTAACCAGCTAATTAATTGGTCCAAATCTCCATATTACTAAAGATGTACATTAAATATTATGAATATTTTTTAGGTACGTGTCGTGAATTTTACGATAAACAATATGGTACATTGAACTAAATGTTTCTTCCTTTTTTAATTATTTAAAATAATTATTTAAACTGACTATGATATTGCTTTTAGATGCAGCATATTGCTTTATAGACCCCACGGAGCATTAAAAAAGTTTTGGAGGACATTGATAATATAATACAATCGACCGATAACATGTTATTAGATATTTGTTCTCCACACATGAGATATATGGATGTGTATTTCCTTTTCCTTTTCTTGAATTCGTCCTGTAACATGAAGCATCATGTCACTGCCGGTGAACCGTAATGAAAACTGAAACTTTTAGAGAACAATTGGAGTCTTCTCATGCTGATCATCTCGTTTATTATGCAATGTTTATTACGGCATCAAGATATCGGAAAAAAATTTTTTATTGCATAGACAACATTTTCCACCGACGTTTGATAAATTAAATATGTGTATAATAATGTTCAGAAGATATTTTTATTACGAGAGTATATGAAGAAATAAATTAATTTCTTTTTATTCAATATTAATCCTTGGGACGGAGCGATCAATAAACATGAAGTATAAGCGTTTATTTCCATATGTATTTGTGCAATATGGATTATTTCATACGGTAGTGAAAAAGATACAGTAGTAATATGTCAAATGAAAAGAGATTTGTCGACAAACTCGTTTCCCCTCACTCATATCCTCTTCGGTCTTTTTGGCTCGTTCGACTGCGTAATGGGTAATTTGGATTTACTTGCATAAATCGTATTCAAATGCGTAAACCGTGAAATAGAAATGCGAAGTACTTAAAGTAGCAGAATATTACGAAAGAAAAAATAAATATGACGAATGAATTTCTCTGAATCCATATCTTTGCTACTGGGTAATAAAGAAAGAGAGATGCTTGTTAACTTAAGTTACAGAAAAAGAATAGAAGGTAATATTACGAAAAAAGATGTCAAACAATATTCTTTGCTCGAAATTAATTCTTATTGATATATGTTTTTAACGACAAGAACGGGAAGAAAGTTATTTGTCAATTTTTTTAAATCTTTAGTAGATTTCTAGTATCAAATTCTAAACTGTAATAGGGAATTCATTACGAATCTTCCAAATGATATGAAACCCAAGTTGGCCAGAGAGACGCCTAATTATCCAGTGTATGGAAACTACATGCCGCCATTGCTAGGGCATTACTGTAGCAACCATCGACTTTATCATTGAATGTTAATAAACGAGGTAGGAAGAGATCTGATATAATTAACTGTGTCATGTGTCTTATCTAATTTTTTATATTAATTTCATCTATTATATTGTAGCATACTGCATACTGAAAGCCGAAGAGTGATTCAAGAAGCAGTTTGCAAATCTAACCAAAGAAAAAAAACTGCTAGCTATTGTCCATAAATTAAGTATTCTTAAGTCTTTTGATATTGATATATTGCAACATAATGTTACTTATATAGAAGTATGTTTGATAATAAATAATCACTATTTTACATGCTTGATTGATATATTAATGTATTGAAAACTAGATTGGATTACAATTTCGCTCTGTTCAAGAATTTTAAACAGAAATGAAGGAAGTTAATTTTTTTATCAAAATTAATTTCTAAGAAGAAAATGCACATCGAAGAAAATTCTTTGTGAATTTAAATTCATCGGAATATATAGAATTAGTAAAGAACGAACATTTTTTTGTAAATTCAAATACCTGGTAGTATGTACTCCTTAAATACGGATTATACGGAAATTTTTTCCGGTTAATTGTGATACTACATTTGTATATACATACTATGTGTGCTGAATTTCTCATAATACTTATCATTATACACAGCAATATGCGATTAGCATTAAATGTAAGACTGAAAAGAAAAAAGTTTTCTTGGTCTAATTTGTTTGACGGTCGGTTGTTTATACTGTCTATGTAGGACGTTATATCGGATGAGGATCGACAAATTTACATATGTACCGCTTCGATAGTCGCATATTTGATCACCACACCGAGCGTACCTGAAATGGCGTGTATCTTCTTTGGATGTATTATAATTAAGATATCGGTCAATTCATCTTTGCAATAATTTTCTGTTATTGGAATTGCTTTTGCCTTTTATTTGTTTCGTATATCTTTAAAAGAAATCCAAATTCGTAGATTGGTTAAGACTTATCAAAGCCATTCGTTTTAGTTGTATAATTACCGAAGATAAAGCAGATGATGCTTTTTACATGCGTTCTAAATGGCAATTCTATAGAAATGAAATTTTATAATAAATCTTATACAAATGGTTACTGCTAAATTTAAAGAATATTGATGGAATAAACGAATGACTAGTATGAACGATGAAATTGTTTTCGCCGTCTGCATTACTTGTAAAGATCTTCTTTGGGACGTATGAAGTATATACAGCTGGAGCTTACTTCGTGTATTACTGGTTCGAAAACCACCGAAGGAATGACATCCCCTCCCGAAATTAATCTCACATCGTCTCGTTAGAAGACCAAGCTTCCTGGATTTTAGTTCTTTAGCTAGAATACACGGGGATGAGAAATTTCCCCTCTACTGTAGTTATATTTATATATACTCTATGTACACGAGAAATTATATCATGAATCTTGAAATCTTCTAATAAGAATCTTATAATAATTCGTCTCTTTCTTAACTTAAATAATCACGTAAAACTATAATTATTTATAATATAATTAATTATTATTAATAATTATGGTAATTATCAAAACTAACTGCTATGAACTTAATCGTAAATTTATATTCAAAATTTGTAATGTTTCTTCTTTCGTAAGTTCAAGTTATACTTAAAAATAGTGTTCTAATATTATTAGATATTAATGATATTACAATTGTCAGACTATCAAAATCTTATTGTAAAATCTTCTGTCGTGAAAAAGTGTTCTCCATGAAAATTGTCTACTTCCCTATTCCTTGAAAACCTTTTCTCAAAATATTACATTCTTTTCTTGTAAACGAATGTACATTGTTCAAGTTATCTCAGAATTCATTTCCGTTATTCCATAATAATAAAAAACATCTATGCCCAGAAAATCTTTCATCATATTTCTTTGTTTCCATATATTACCTTCTTCTCTTTCACGTATTTCCCCTGCGAGAGATCAATCATAGTTAATGAAGACACAATCGAATTATCAAGCTATATGAAAAGAATATCAGTCGGTTTTAAGGAAAAGACGTACGTTCACAACGGTCTGAGGGCTCCTTAAACCGCTTAGAGAGCGATAAGGATTTGTTTGCAATGGTACAAGAGAATGCCTCGTACGATAAGGCGATATTTGTTGACTAAACAAGTATTGATAAAACTGGGATGAAGAGATTTTCAAAGCTGAACTCACTTCGTATTGAAACTTCGAGTAGTACAGATAGATGCCTGGACTGATAATTCAGAAAATCAGAAAAGTAATATTCTCTTTGTATATATCGTTTCGTGTTTACGTAATATACAATTTGAGTCTTCCGACCCGCTTACATACTTATTTCTTTTCCATTAAGAGAATGACAAAATTTCCAAACGCGAGTGAGTTTCGGGTCATAGGTAATACCGAAGGAGAATTCCTTGTAGACATTTATACGAATACGTTAGAAAAAATAAATATTAATCAGGAAGAATACAATAGCAGTGACAGTAATGACATCCAACAAGAAAACTTATAAAGGACGAAATTTCGATTTTTCTGCAAAAATATATGATCCTCTATTTCAACAAATTCCCTTGCTAACGGGTATTGATCGGCATATAACGATCTGCACATACATAATACCTTCTCGCGTACCTATCGTCAAGAACCATCATATAAAACGATTTATTATCTCTCTCCATGTATGTGCGCGCTTACGTGTTCCAGGTAAGTGGGCGGGAATCAATACGTGTGTCTGCGTATATCTCCTCTCTTATTTAGAAAACAAGAAGGGTATTTATTCATTAGTTTTCCTCTCATTAAACCAAGCAAACAATTTGATAATACGATTGGCGGTTTAATTCAATTATCTATTCAGCTATATTATTTAACTACATCGTTAAATCTTTTGCACATCGATGTATCACGACTGACCTTACTCTTCTATATGCACACGTACATTTCCCGAGAAATGTACCCCCTATTGGAGAATGCAAAACAATAGTCCCATTATATTTCTAGGTATGTAATATTTTGTATATTATGTTTCAAATCAAATGATTCCTAAGAAAATACCCCACTGCTCAGCAAGATGAATAACTGTGTTATGAAATGATGAATCTAAATAGGAAATTGAATTATACAGGTAATCGTATCCTGCAATTGTCTGTTTGGTCTGATAAGAGGAAAACAAATGAAAGAATACTTTCCTTATTATCCAAATAAGACAATATTCCTACGTACAAAAGCACACAGGACCGCGCACTCAATCCCGTCCACTTGAACTGGCGCAGATAAGAGCGCACCAGAGCATACACAGAAACAGATATATAGTAACGAAGAGTTCAAAACGAATGTACCTCACGATAAGTACTACATACATCCATTATTACTAAATCCCTATCAAAACGAATGAATAGGTTAATTCCCGCTACCCAGCAATTACTTCGACCAAATTTCAATATTTATGAAAAACATTAAATATTACGAACATATTTTAAGGAAATGTCGCGAATATTATAACAAACAATTTGAAACGTAGAATTCAACGCTTCTCCTTTTTTAATTAAATCGAATGGTTACTTCTGTTAAATTGAGGGAATAACGATGACGTGGACTTTCTATTTCACATATAATTTAAAAGTATTCCCCTGCTAACGTTATTACTTCTAAAAACGTTGATTCCTTTGATCGTCCCTGTATGTTAAATTATTTTGTATCATAAATATCCCTCAGTTTCATTCCCATTCCCCTTTGATCCATATACCGCTTGGAACGTCAGGCGGCCCTGCGACAAATCTTTCCGAGTACAATCGGACATATCCTCTAGCTAAAGCCGTTCACGTTCGGATCCTTTGATAAAATCCTATTTTCTCGTAACACCGTACCATTCATCAAATGTCTTGCTTTCCATATCTAATATTCTTTATTAAACTAGTTGAAAAATATATGGGTTCTTGATTTATATGCACGAATACAATACTTTTAGGATAGCTAGAATTAAGATATCTAATGTCTCACTTATCGATAGAAATACTCTAGTCGCCATCATAAAACATGCGTAAAAATTCAATAAATTATTATTTTACATACCCATGGTATTGATTTTATATACTACACCACATTTTAGAAAAAAACATTTATATCTGATCTCTAAAATTTCTTACCGCTCCATAAACACAGCATTGATCGATTTACCACTTAAATATAGGAATAGAAAAAAAATAAACATTTTCATTTCCTAATCTGGTTGACGGTCTGATATTTGTATTATCCAAGTAGAAGATATCGTCTGATGTAAGGAAGAGCAGGAAGTACCAATGTAGTGTGTTTCATTTCGGATGTCGAATGTTTAATTATCATGATAAGCATAGTTTAAATCCTTGTATCTTCTTTGGATGTAATTAGAATTCAGATATCACTGTACTCTGATTCTTTCCAATACTTCTGGATTATTGGATAACGTTCAGTCTTGGATATCTCTGAAATAATTAAAAGTTACTGAATTAGTTAAGACTTAGGACAGACGTTCAATTGTTCACTTAAATTGTGCAGTCATCAAAGGTAAATCGGGTTATGCCCTTTTCAGTGATATAAATTTCTTCCTTCGAGAATCAACGAAAAAAGAATTAGTGTGGTACTGGTCACGAAAATTAGTTTCATTTTCATAATATAGACTTGAAATTTTATAATAAATTGTATACTAATGATTACTGATATATATACTTTATGTCGATAACATAAACAAAGACTAGTGAGACAGATGAGATTGTTATTTTCGCTTGGACTGTTTGGAAGTCTTCTTTGGGACGTATGAAGCATACAGGCGATTATTTAGCACTTACTTGCTTATTACTTGATCAAAAATTATTGAAAGTATGATTTCTATAGGCGACATTCTTGCACAAATCGTAACACTAGAACACCCAGCCAATTACCGAGGAAAGCTCGGTGGGATGGATTAATACATTCGGCCCAGATTAATCGATACCACGTATTACACGATATATAGAGCCGAAATGACCTGGGGATTGGGAGGAAATAAATTTTTCCATTGTTCTCTATTAACTGGACAAGATATATACCTCTTTTAATTTCTGTCTATTTCTTTTTTTTTTATCCTCCGATTCTTTTCAATTTCTAATTGGAAATTGACTAAAGAATTTTGATAGCCGGCCATTAATATTTTTCTTACTTTTATGGTTAAAAATATATATCACTAAGTATTCATTTCAACCAAGAAATACTATGTGAAAATTTGTTTCGTAATAATACCTTTTATTCTTTTTCTATCATTTAGGTTAACAAGCATCACCCTTTATTTATTGTGCATTAGCAAAGGCATATGGTTTCAGAGAAATTCTTTCTTATATTTATTTTCTTTCGTAATATTAGTTAAGATTATTTCCTTTTGCGTAATTCATTTCAATACGCTTTACGCAAATCAATAGAAACTTCCTATTCCGCGGTCGAAACAGCCGAAAAGGAAGAAAAGAGTATGAGTGGGGGAAAAGAATTTGTCGACCAATCCAATCTAATTCGACATATTTGATTCTTTTTAACTACGATATGAAATAATCCATATTGCATTACGGCATATTGCAACAAACGCTTCTGCTTCGTTTTATTGATCGCTCCCTACCAAGGATTAATATTAAATGAAAAGGAATTAATTTTTTGGTGACATTTCTTCCTAATAAACGTATCTCGTGAGCGTTATTATGAACATTTTTAATTCTCGTCTGTCAAACTTCCGCCAAAAACGTTTTTTAAGCAAAAAATATTTCTTTTCCGATCTTCATCTTTCATTCACTCTTTAAAACTTTTCAGTTTTTCCTTACCATTGATAAACAGTGACATGATGCTTGATGATTCGGGACTAATTTTGAAAAATGAGATGAAAAATGTTCCATATACCTCATGCATGGAGAGCACATATCGATTTACGCGTTATCAATCGGTGATACTGCATTATCTAAAATTACGAACCTCTTCCAAAACTTTTCTAGTGATTCTAGAGAATATTACCAATGAAATTGTTGGAATCAATAGCATTTCCTTTTGAATCATCCTCTTGTCTCAATCTAATTACCTTGTTCTACACCGTGTTCGTCAGGTGGTGGATAATAACCAGAAAGAGATACAGGAAGGCAAAGTTTATAATTGCCATTACGACGAACTTTCTCGAGATCGATATAGTACTGCTTTACTAACCTACATTCGAATGGCGGTACGAGGCTAGGGAATACATCCTTTTAAAGGATCCATCCGTAAGCAGCTTTAACAAGGGGATATAACAGATTGTGTGCCGAAAGTTTGTCGAGGGGTCGTTCGACGGCGTACGCGGATCGTGGTTCGAAGTATAATATTTGCTCTTATGAGGGAATATCCTTCATAGAAAAGAATATTTCATCTCAGTATCTTTTTGGATTCCATCTTTTTCCATCCTCCAAGGAATTCTAGGCAGTCGAGAAGGGAGAATCAAGATCAATAATAACGTTGACAGTGTTCTTGGATATCGAACTAATCTTAATTAGGATTGCAATTAATATAAATATAAATATTTATATATATATATCATAATATTAGTTATGGTGCAATCGATGTACAATACGAATGATCTCATTTTTCTAAAAACTTACTTACAATTGGAGAACTTAAGAAATTATGTAATTGTATTTCTTGTCATCCAATACTTCGTATATTGTTATATACTAATTAGTTCATTAGAAAATATCGTATTTATTCATTCGGTAATTTGTTATTACGTTTAATATTTTTCTTAATTTTTCTAAATTTGTCATAAGATCTTTAGATTTAGTTTACAAACAGTTTGCAGATAAACCTACATAATATCTTCTGTAGTATATACGTACGTGAATATAATTTGCTGCATTCTTTGCAGGCGACAGCGAGAGAGCTTCCATGTTCATTCGTCCAAGTACAAAGGAAAACTGACACCGTAATCGTACAAAATCAATCATTTTTTGACTTTCCATGTAGCGAACGAGCGTCATTTAAAACTTTAAGTCTAGCAGAAAATAAATCAAAATCACATCTTGCCTGGCAGGTGTTCCGTAGCGCGTAAAGTTTAACGGAATTTACTATTCCTTAAGTAGTGGTTTATTTAACTGCTCGTACATCTATATACTTTAAATTATCAGAAGCATTAAGTTTGATGTTTCCACCTTTTGAAAATGAGGGCAATCGGCAAAGTCACTCGAATGTTCATTTTTGTTGACATTATGTGTTGCATCTACGCAACTCATATGCAACCACCCCGAGAACAAATTTATAAATTATTGAAATTTTAGTTTAAAATTATCTCATGTTCCTCGCGCGTTCCGTTATTCGTAATGTTTCTGCGAATATAATATCGTTTAAATATTACGGTGATGAAGACGATTCATCTATCGATTATATATTATTTCTAAGTTGAAATGCTATAGTCGTTTGTAAAGTAATAATAATTTTCAATTTTTTAAAGAGCAAGGAAAATGATACAAATTCCTTTTTCTTTCAGTAAACGTATAGAAATCCCCGAATGATATATATTTTGGTATTTCTCCGTATTTACCATATGTACTCGGCGCCCTTTCGAACGTTATTCAGCAGCAACACGGCATTTTGTCCCGCAAAAGTGGTTTATATTACATAATTGTATTTGATTTATACAAAAATATATACATCGAAGAACAAATTTCTTACAAAAGAAATCATAATTCTATTCCATATAATTTTCTACGATACCCATGATAAGTTTTGAAACAATTCATGTATACGATTTTGTTGATGCCCTTAATTTGTCATAAATTTGTTCAAAGATTTATTGTAATTAATTGTTTCGGGAAAAAGTAAGGGCAGAGTAGCAGATCAAATTCAATTCGTAATTCATTTGAAAATCTTATTAGTTAATATTACATAATATCGGCCCATTTCTTAAATATTCTTTAATCCCCATCACTTTCCAACTACATATATGGTTGCATTTTTTTTATTATTGTTTTTTTGAATATCTATTTCATGTTCACTTACCTTGAATTTAGCATTTAATTTCCTGGTGTAAAATAAATTAAATAATAATAAATAAAACTTTTTTTAAATTAAATGAAAGGCAAACATTTTTCAACAGTCTAGTTTACATTTATCTTTGTTGTACAGATATATGAAAGTATGGAATGGGTATCAGTTGTTTCATTTTACCGACGTACATCTCTTTACTTGTTTCTTAATAACATCTTTTGTAGTATTTCAATTTATTTTTCAAGTATCTCTTTAATTTCCTTTCATTTATCAACATGTAGACAAATGTGTGAATAAATAGGTATATAAATGTATTAGATTCTAGTTTATAGTAAGGTATATAGGTATATATATATATATATATATATATATATATATATATATATAGATATGAATGTATGAATTTGTGTAGATATGTATAAAGTCCGGCTGCCGTGTAAAAAGAATAATTTAAATTGCATTAATGAACACATCAAGCAGAACATATGAGGAAAAATTATTTATCTAAATTTTCGCGAAGCAAACTTTTAGAATTCTGACGAATGCACGATAATGATTCTACGCCTCTCTATTAATAATAGGACTGGCTGTACAACAGTAATTGGCATAATAATGAATTCAGAGAAAAAAAAAGTATTATTTATCATTGGTATTGAAGTATGGTTTATATTATCGAGGGTATGTTGTTTAAAACGATATAGATGATATAGAATTCATTATCGTGGATGGTTGGTGGCCAATATATTATTCTGGGCTTTTCTCTTCTGTAACTCTTAGGAACATGCTTAAATGACAACACAGTAAACAAACTGTACTTCCTTATAAGGACACGATAAATTCTAGATTGAAATCACAGTTTGCCTTCGGTCTATTTTGTATCCCACAATTTTTCATAAATTGATAAGATATTATGTCATTCCCGCTAATTTCATCACAATGTTACAAACAATTTTTATCGATACTACCGTTAAGAAGAAATCCTTTTTTTTCTCCTTCTTTACACTTTTTGATTATCTTTCCCCTTTAATATCCCTTATCCGTCATTCTACATACGCATATATTCTCTATCCTTCTAATTTCTAAGCCTCTAATTTTCGTCGATATTTATTAATTCATATTCATTTATTGTTTGTGAATAGAATGTTGCCATTACTAGGACATAAGAATTTTGAATATCATATTTAGAAGGAATTGTAGTCTCAATTTCACAGAAAAATTATATTTCTACAATAATTATAAATTAGACTTTGAGCGATGTCGATCCCTTGATCGAATAACAGTACCAAGAAAACAATATAATACATCGCTACTATGCTCGGCTAAGTATTACGTAAATGTATGTTATATTTGAGCTCATTTGAGTAATAACATCATTCGCATAACGGATCCGCAAAATAAAAATATTGTGTTAACAGAAATATAATAAAATAGCAACTATACTCCATTATACGTAATAAAAAATAAACGATTGTAGAAATATAATACTTTCTAAGAAACTAATCGGTTTGAAACATAATATACTAAATATTCGATGGCTAGAAGTAGAATTGAATAATTTGTTTAAGTTTCCCTATCGAGAAAGAATTATTAGGAATGTGTATTCATGTTATAAAAGCAGTAAATCAGTGAGGTGATCCGTTGCACTGCAAAAGAACTAATTGGGTAATTAGAGGATGCATGTAAATACTTAATTGAATTACACAGCTAATTGTATCGTCCAACTATCTGTTTGGTTTGCTGAGGAAAAGTCACATGAAAAAATTCCTTTGTTATTCTCGACCAAACGGACAAGAGATGTACGCACAAACGCTCTGAATACCGCGCATTCATTAACGCCCACTTGAACTAGCTTATATTAATAAGCTCACAAGAATACGCGTAGATAGAAGGAGGTAATAATAAATCGTACTAACGATAAGTACGGAGAAGCGTATTATGTAGGTGCATATCATTAAATCAAAATCAATATTTATTAACAAGAGAATTCGTTCTACGCAGAAACATCAAGACTCCTACATTTTTGCAATTCGTACATCGTGTATTATAAATATTTTAGAGGCACACTTCATGAATATTACGATGTACAAATCCAACATTTCTTCTGTTTTTATTACATTGAG
This sequence comes from Vespula germanica, assembly GCA_905340365.1. Taxonomy (NCBI): domain Eukaryota; kingdom Metazoa; phylum Arthropoda; class Insecta; order Hymenoptera; family Vespidae; genus Vespula; species Vespula germanica. Next base: position 630,635 of record HG996541.1, read on the forward strand.
TGATTGTTTATATGTATAATAACGATGACACGATGACGAAAACGTGATACTATCATTTCTCGTATTATTTAAAAGTATTTATTATTATCTCGAAAATCAGTAAATATTTTGATCGTCTCTGCAGGTTTAATCATTTTGAAAGTTAAGCATACTTTAGTTTCATTTCGATTTTTTCTTTGCTCATTCTTCAATCCATGAATAACCATTCCACTCTCATATTTATTTCTATTCTCGTTAGTTGTTTCTGTAATTTCCATACTATTATTATTATTATTCCCGATAGGTCTCGAGGATCCATTCACCTTCCTTCTTACGATACACCGTATTTGGTATTTTCGAGGTCAAATCGAGATTTGCAAAATCAATATTCGACCAGAGTCCAACATCGGTATGATTAGATTTAAATTTATCTGCGAAATCATCAGCGTCGAGATAAAATCTATCGTCTATTGAATCGACGACGAGAGTGAACTCATAATCTTTACTCTCACCTTTCACTCCTTTAGCTCCTGTATCTCCTTTTTCTCCTTCTTCTTCTTCTGCAACATTCACTCACAGATCTTCTTTTTCGGATTCATTGTTAATCGTCCGAATATTTTCCTTATCGTTCCCAATCTCACCATGGTATTAAAATAAATATGATCATGATATATATAATTTTCTAACTAATAGTTATCCAGATTTACATTAGTTCTATATTCAGGAACATTGTCAATGTTATTGCTCATCTTCATTCTCTCTACTCGACTGCGTTGAATCCTTTTGAGGGAGGAAGAAGATAGACTCGACCATGAAATATTGTTTTCTACGAAGAAATATTCTACGAAGAAATATGCAAACATTCCCCCATGATCCACCATCCGTGTACACCGTCGTTCGACCCTCCGACAAACCTTTCCTAACGATATCAATTACATCCTCTTTGAAGGCTGTTTGGCTTTGAACCTTGTGAAAGGATATACCCTAGTGCTGTCGATCGAACGCAGTTTTGTAGGACAATATACATGGAACTCGAGAAGCTTCGACGTCATGACCATTAAAAATGTTGCCCTTCTATTTCACTTTCTGACTATTACCGATTACCTGATGAACATGGAACAGAAGAAGGTTTTACGGGTAAATTCACAACCAGGACGTTTCAAAAGGAAATGCCTTGCTACTGATTCAAGCATGTAAATTTATAGTATTTCCTAGAAGCACTAGAAAAGTTTTCAAGGACGTTGATAATCACAGATAATACAATTTCACCGACCGAAAACATGTAATTCAAAGTGTACTATTTATGCATAAAATATATGGCTGTGTACTTTCTTTTTTTTAATTCGATCTATAACGTGAAGAATCAATTCACTGTCTATGAACTGTAACGAAAAGTTGAAATGTTTTGAGGACGAAATGACAAAAAGAAATCGGAAACAAAATATTTTAAGCGTAAGACATTTTCGGCCGACGCTTGAAAGACGGGAATTAGAAATGTATATAATAACTTTCACGAGATACTTTTATCAGGAGAAAGTGTCACAAAAAAATTAATTCCTTTTTCTTTAACATAAATCCTTGATAGGGAGCGATCAGTAAAACGCTGCAGAAGCGCTTCAACGATACGCAGTAACGTAGTGTGAATTATTCCATATGAAAGGAAAGAGTAAATGGAACTCGAATTAAGAAAGATTGGACAACACTTCCGTTTTCCCCCACTCATACCCTTTTGCGGCACTTTCGACTCTTCCTCACGAGGAATAGGAAGTATTGATTGACTTGCGTAAAGCGTATTCTTAAGAATTACACAAAAAGAAAAAACTAAATTACGAAAAAAAGTATATAAACATTCGATTTAATTAAAGAAGGAGAAGTGTTGAATTCTACATTTCAAATGGTTTGTCCTAATACCCGCGACATTTACTTAAAAAATATATTTCACACATACTTTTTCATAAATATTGCAATTTGAACGAAGTAAGTGCTGCGTAGCGCGTATTACACTGTTGATACGTTTGGAAGGGTTTTAATGACAATGAGTGTACGTAATACGTGCTCTTGTACTTATTGTCAAGTACCAACGCTTTGAACCCTTCATTACTATATCTCTCCATCCGGTGCGCGCTTATCTGCGCCAGTTCAAGTTGCCTAGTCGCGTGCGCGATCCTGTGTGCGTGTGTACATATGATTCCAGTTTTATTTTTATAACCAGGAAAGTATTTTTTCATTTGTTTTCCTCTCACCAAACCAACCAGACAATTGGACAATGGAGCTGTATACTTCAATTGCCAATTTAGAATGATCATTCGATAATGCGGTTACTTATTTCGCAGAGCAATGTCTAGGCGATGCTTGAAAAAGAAATGCTTTTCCTTTAAATGTGTCACGTTGGTTTATAGTATCTCCAGGAAGCATTAAAAAATTTTCGGAAGACGTTGACAATCTTAGATAGAACAATACCGCCGACCGATAATATGTGAATGAATATGTGCTTTCCATGCAGGAGATATGTCTATATTCTATGTTTCTTTCCTTCCTATTTTTAAATTGGAGATATAACTTAGGGACGATGAATTGCTACAAATAGCTGAAAATGTTAAAGCACGATTAGTTATTTCTAATACTGATCAATTTGCCTATCATATAATTTTTATTAAGACAAAAAGAAATCGGAAAAAAGTACTTTTGCATGAATAACATTTTTGAACATGGTTTTTCTGAAGGGAATCAGAAATGTGTATATTAAAGTGCACAAGATATTTTCATTATGAGAGTATATTAATAAGAAAATTAATTTTTTCTATTTCAATATTTATCCTTGCTAGATAGCGATCAATAAATGTGAATCAGAAGCATTTATTTCAATATGTATTTGTGCAATATGGATTAATTCATATGGAAGTTAAAAAGGGACGGTAATAATATGTCGAATTAAAAGAGATTGAATGGGAAATTCATTTCCTCCCAACCCATATCCTCTTCAGTCTCGTAGTGGGAAATTTTAATTTCTTTGCGTACAGCGCATTGAAATGAAACACATGAGAGAACAGATTATATAATGAAAGAAAAATATGAATATGGGGAAAGATTTTCTCTGATTCCATATTCCTTATTATTACGTAATAGAGGAAAAGAAATGATATATCCAAGTGATAAGAAAAAAACAAGAATTTATTTCTTATTGATGGTCATTTTTAAGCATACAAATTAAAACAAAATTGAAAATCGTCAATGTTCTTTTGTTAATTTCAAATTGCAAACTGAAAAGAAGAAAAATGAAGAAAAATAAAGACGAAAAGATATATGTCGAATTAAGGGAGATTGTTAGAAAAGTTTATTTGCTCTTAATTAATTTCATTTTCCGTCCGTGAAAGCAATCAATACGTAAAAACCTGTCTTGCCGGCACCTTCTCCGACGTTAGCTATCAACAAATCGATGGCAATTTGTTGCGCAAACGCACTCCTATGATTGACATCAGATTATGTATCATAACTTTGAAATCAACTAATGTATTATAATGATATTTAATTTACATAACGTTAAGGGACGTCTACAAATTTACATATATTACTAATAAAGTCAAAATTTTATCCCATATTATTTTCTACAATATTTATGATACGATATCTAGTTAATTTTGACATTCTTGAATTGCTTTATTCTGCCATTTCAATAGAAAAATCCAGGGAAACATGCATTTCTCAAAAAATTGCGTTCCAATAACACGACCCTACCAAATTTCTCACTAACTCTGCGGTTCTTTCGGAGGGGCGATACGTGAAAGAGAAGAAGGTAATAATGGGAAGCGAAGAACTATGACGAAAGATTTTCTCTGTATATATGTATTTTATTATTGTGCAATTACGGAAATGAGTTCTTCGATAACTTGAGCAATATGTGTTTATTAACGAGAAAGAAAGGTAATATTTGAAGAAAATGTTTTCTAGGAGTATGGAAGTAGATATAACTTTCACGAGAAAATTTTTGACGATAGAAGTTTTGGAATAAGAATTACATAGCACGAAAATTGTAATATCATTATTATCTGATAATATTAGAATACTATTTTTAAGCATAACCTGAAGTGTGAAAAGAAGAACATAAATATCGTATACGAATTAAGGAATAATTTTGTAGTAATCGATGCAATATAATTTTAATAATTGCAATAGTTACTATTATGGTAATTATAATTGCAATAACTATTAACAATAATTAATTATATTAGAAGTAATTAGAGTTTTACGGGATTACATACCCTACAAAAGAGACGAATAATTGTCAATTTCATTGGAAGGTTCCAAGATTCATGAGATAATTTCTCGTGTACATAGAGTATATATAAATATAACTTCGTAACTACAGAAAGGGGGCAAATTCTCGTCACCGGGCGTACTAGCTAGAAAAATAAAATCTAGGAAGCTTACTCTTCTAACGGGACGACGTGTGATAAACATCTGCAGTTCATTCATTGAAGGATCCAGTAAGAGCAATCGAGTGCCATACGCGAAATGATCGCTGTATGTATATATTTCGTACGTCCCAAAGAATTTCTTTACAAATAATCTAGTTATTCGCTTATTATATCAATATGCTCTAAATTTAGCAGTAGGCATATGTATAAGATCTATTACAAAATTTGATTTCTATATTATAAAAATGTCATTTAGAAGACATTTAAAAGGCATCATATGTTTTATGTTCGGAAAGTATACAATTAAAAGGAAGGAATAACTTTGATCAGTCCTAACCAATCTACGAAATTGGACCTATTTTAGAGATATAGGGAATAAATTAAAGGCGAAAGCAATTCCAATAGGCAACATTTATTGCGAAGAATCTGAATTTACCAATATCTAAATTATAATACATTCAAAGAAGATACAGGCATTTCAAGTATATTAATCAACGAGCAATGGCTGCTTACATTTTCCAAATGCTTCTTGAAACGACCTCCTGTTCTCACAGTCCAATGTGCTACATTAGAAAAGATGACATTCACATAGAAAATTGGATGAGATACGTGAAAAATTAGTTATATCAGATTTCCTCGTACCTCGTTTATTAAAATCCAGTATTCAAGTGTATGGTTGGTATCGTAATTGCTTGGCACTTTCAACTTGTTGTTTCCACACACCAGATGACTAGGTGCATTTCTCACCAATTTGACTTGAATACCATCCGGAGGATTTGTGATGGTTCAATTTCAAATAGCACATCCTTCCTGAAAAAATTCAAAACATTATTATAAAATATACCTATGGTACAGATTTCATATTCCACATTATACTTTAAAATAGAATATTTATATCAAGTCTCAAAAATATCTAATGATTCCATAAACAAAGCATTGTTTCATTTACCATTTAAATATTAGAGTAAACGGGAAAACGTTTTCAAACCTTAATCTGGCTGATGGTCGGACATCTCTAGTATCCACGTAGGATGTATCGTCGGATGTACGGAAGAAGAGAAGGTGGGAATTTAAATATGTTTCAACTCGAATGTCGAATATTTAAGAGTCACGGTGGCCGTAGTCGAAATTCGTGTATCTCCTTTGAAATGTATTACAATCTACATATTGCTAAATTCGGATCCTTCGCAATAAATATTGCCTATTGGAAAAACGCTTCACTTTAAGTCGTTTGGGCCATCCCTAAAATAAGTAAGAATTCGTAGATTAGTTAAGATTTACGATAGATATTCAATTGTTCGTCTAAGTTGTGTAGTTATCAAGGATATAACGGGTTTCACTCTTTTAAGTGATATAAATTACTTTCTCTGAGATGCAACAAATAATTATTAAGACGTTATTCATTAGGAAATTAGGTTTCATTTCCGTAACGTATAATGGAAATTTTATAATAAATTATATACTAATGATTACTGATAATTTTATCTTATATTGATAACATAAACAGAAGACTAGTGAGATTGAAGAAATTGTTTCCACCGGTTTAACTATTTATATAAATACCTTTCGTGACGCAAGATGTATAAAAGTAGCAAATATATATAGTAAGGCACTAGCTGGCTTATTGCCAGTTCCACAGCCACCGAAGGAATGACCAACGGCTTTATCGCTCGGCCTCTGATGTGAGGTATTCATCCCCCACAACCCGCAATCGCTACAGGCGATGCCATAGCGACCGAGAAGGCGCCCTCTGCAAAGGATTATTACGTTTCAGGTAGATTAATCAATATTTCCTTTTACACGGTCGAGCGTTCCGGAAAGGTCGTAAGCAGCGAGTTTTCCATTCATCTATATTAACTGGACGTGTCATCATCCTTTTTCTGCTAAACCCTTCTTTCGCTTCTTCTCTTTCCCTACTTCAGTTTACAATTTGAAACTAAAAATCTACTAAAGAATTTTAAAAATTGGCAAATAATGTTCTTCCCGTTCTTGTCATTAAAAGTTTATATAAGTAAGAATTAATTTCGAGCAAAGAATATATTTAAAAAATTTTTTTTATAATATTACCTTCTATTCTTTTTTTATTATTTAAGTTAACAAGTATCTCTCTTTCTTTATTATACAGTTGCAATGATATGGGTTCAAAGGAAACCGTTCGTCATATCTACTTTTTTTCGTAATATTAACTTCTTCTGTTTTAAGTATTTTGTACTTCCACTTCATGTTTTACGCATTTGAATACGATTTATGGAGATAAATCGAAATTTTCCATTACGCGGTCGAACGAGCCAGAAGGGCGAAAACGATTTGAGTGAGTGGAAACGAGTTTCACGACAAATCCCTTTAAATTCCTTATATTGGTACTGATCCTTTTTCAATACCGTAAAATATTGCACAAATACATATTGAAATGAACGTTTCTGTATCATATTTGTCGATCGCTCCCTACCAAGGAATACTACTGAATGGATAGAAATTAATATTTTTGTTAATAAAAATATCTTGTGAACGTTTGAGACACATTTTTAATCCCATCTGCATGGTCCAAATATCGTCGTCGTCGGCGAAAAATGTTGTCTATGCAAAAAATATGTATGTTCCGATTTCTTCTTGCCACAATAAAAATTATATAATCGGCGAGATGATCAACATGAGCAGTATCCAATTGTTCTTTAAAATTTTCAGTTTTTTGTTACAGTTCATCGTCAGTGTCATCATGCTTTATGTTGCAGGACGGGTTCAAAAAAAGAAAAAGTAAATGTACATCCGTGCATCTCGTGTATAAAGAACACACATCCAATTACATGTCATAGGTCGATTGTGTTGCATTACTTAAGTTTATCAATCCCCTAAAACTGTTTTAGTGCTTCCTAGGGATACTATAAATCAACATGCTGCATCTAGAAGCAAGGCACTTCGTTTTTAAACATACTTCTTGTCTTTCTGCGATCCGTAAGAACATGTTACATACCTAGTTCATTATGTGATCGAGAATACCCAGGAAGAGGAAAACGAAGACAAAATTAGTAAAGGCAGGGACGACGAACCTTGATGAGTCTTTCATTGCTCCGTCTTACAAAGCTACATTCGAATGGTGGCAGGAGGAGACGGTATTCTTATATCTTATTGAAAGGATCGAATGGTAACCGGCTTTAGCCACAGCATATCATCGAGTGTGTTCAGACAGAATTGTCAATGGACTATTCGACGTTGCAAACGGATTCTGGATTAAAGTGGAATTGAAATGGTTCTGAGAGTGGTTTATTTTTGCAAATGATTAAATCGACATGTACGATCAAAAGATTCATTGTTTTTCGATATAATAGTGTTAGCGCGGAAACACTTTCAAATTATGCGTTTAATATTCAGTGTACGTTTACGTCACCCTGTCATCGTTATAACCGTTTAAATAATTATTTAAACTATTTATGAACTAATTATTAAACTGATTATGACACTCAGTTTAAATAATTGCTAATTACTAAACAGGGAAGAAACTTTTAATTCAATGTTCCAAATTGATTATCATAATATTCACCGCAGGTACTTCAGTAATATGCAGTAGATTTAATATACATCATCAGGAATATAGGGATTTGGACCAATTAGTTTGCCGCTTTCCTCGAATCCTCTTGTTAACGATTGATCCGATATAATGATTTGCAGGTGCGTAATACGTCCCCCATAATTATCGTCATATCCCTTCATAATGAACGTATTATTCTTGTCCCTCTCCATTCGTTTGTATATCATTGCATGGTCGTGGGCTTATTCGCGTTAACGGGAGGAGTGTACGTGGAGGTGTCCCATTGAAAGGGCGTGTGTGGGTAGAACTCTCGTATCCCGAGAATAAAACAGATATTTTTGCATTTATTTCCTTTCGTTGAACAAAGCAGACGTTTGAATAATAAGTTTAAGGGAATGTAATATCGTTTAAATATTGTGTAAATCATGTAAACAATTCATCTGTCGATTATGTATTATTTCTACGTTGAAATGCTACATCGTTAGTAAAGTAATAATAATTTTCAATTTTTTAAAGAGTAAGGAAAATGATACAAATTCTATTTCCTTTCAGTAAACGCATAAAAAGTCCCGAATGATACAGACTTTGTTATTTTTCCGTATTTACCATTTGTACTCGGCCCCCTTTCGAACGTTAATCAGCAGCAACACGTCATTTCGTCCCGCAAACGTGGTTCATTTTATAACATATTAGATAATTGTATTTGATTTATACAAATTTATATACATCGACGATCAAATTTCTTGCAAAAGGAACTAAAATTCTATTCCATATAATTTTCTGCGTTACCCATGATAAGATTTGAAAGAATCCATGCATACGATTTTGTTGTTGCTCTTAATTTATTCATCTTCATTCTCTCTAATCGACTACGTTGAATGCTTTTGAGGGAGGAAGAAGATAGACTAGACGATGAAATATTGTTTTATACGAAGAAATATTCCCTCATTAAAGCAAATATTCCACCATGATCCCCTATCCGTCGGACGACTCTTCGACATACCTTTCGGAACGATATCGGTTACATCCTCTTATACAGCTGCTTGGCTTTAGATCCGGTGAAAGGATATAGTCTAGTACCATCGTTCGAACGCAGTTTTGTAAGACAATATACATGGGACTCGAGAAGGATCGTCACCATTATCATTAAAAATATTGCCTTCCTATTTCCCTTTCTGGTTATTATCGATCGCCTCACGTACATGGTGTAGAAGATATAATGGTTAAATTCGACACCAGGACGTTTTAAAAGAAAATGCCTTGCTACTGATTCAAGCACGTTAATTTATAATAGTTCCTAGAAGCACTAGAAAAGTTGTCGAAGACGTTGAAAATCTCAGATAATACAATATCACCGACCGAAAACATGTAATTCAATGTGTACACTTTATGCATGAGATATATGGCTATGTACTTTTTTTTTTTTAATTCGATCTATAACGTAAAGCATCAATTCACTGTCTATGAATTGTAACGAAAAACTGAAAATTTTTAAGAACGAAATGACAAAAAGAATTCGGAAACAAAATATTTTAAGCGTAAGACATTTTTGGCCGACGCTTGATAAATGGGAATTAGAAATGTGTATAATAACGTTCACGAGATACTTTTATCAGGAGGAAAAAATTAATTCCTTTTTCTTTAATATTAATCCTTGATAGGGAGAGATCAGTAAAACGTAGCAGAAGCGCTTCAACGATACGCAGTCAGGTAGTATGGATTATTCCATATGGTAATTGAAAGGAAAGAAAAAAGTGAACTCGAATTAGGAGGGATTGGACAACACTTCAGTTTTTCCCCACTTATACCCTTTCGCGGAACTTTCGGCTCTTTCTCACGGGGAATAAGAAGTTTGGATTGACATGCATAAAGCGTATTTTTAAGATATGCACAAAAAGATAAAACTAAATTATGAAAAAAAATTATGTAAACATTCGATATAATTAAAGAAGGAGAAGTGTTGAATTCTACATTTCAAACTGTTTGTAATAATATTCGCGATATATACTTAAAGAATGTTCGTAAGATTTAATGTGCGTTTTTCGTAAATATTGAAATTGGGACGAAGTTATTGCTGCGTAGAGCGTATTATACTGTTGATACGTATTGGTAGGGTTTCATGATAATGGGTGTATGTAATACATGATCTTGTCCTTATTGTCAACTACCTTCATTCGAACAATACGTTATTATATCTCTCCATCTGGTGCGCGCTTATCTGCGACAGTTCAAGAAGCCGGGTCGAGTGCGCGATCCTGTGTGCATGTGTACGTACGACTCCTTTTATAACAAGGAAAGTATTTTATCACTTCTTTTCCTCTCATCAAACCAACCAGACGATTGGAGGATACGATTAGCTGTATACTTCAATTGCCTATTTAGATTTATCATTCGATAATGCTGTTACTTATCTCCCAGAGAAATTAACTATTTTCGTAGAAACAAATCCATTTCAAACGTAATATAGGAAATATTAGGTAAGTAGAAATATAATGGAACTATGGTTTTGCATTCTCCAATAGGGAGTATATTTCTAGGAAAATGTACATGTTCATATACAAGAGTAAGGTCAGTCGTGATACATCGATGTGCGAAAGACTTAACGAGGTAATTGAATAATATGGCTAAATGGATAATTGAATTATACCGCTAATCGTATTATCGAATTTTCTGCTTGATTTAGTGAGATAATTACCAATGAATAAATACCCTCCCTGTTTTTCAAAAAAGAGAAGAGATGTACGCAAACTCGCGCACTGAATACCGCCCACTACACTGGCTCACGTAAGCGCGCACGCTCATGGAGAGAGATAATAGTAAATCGTTTAATATGATGGTGCTTGACGATAGGTATGAGAGAAGGTATTACGTACGTGCAGACCGTTAAATCCGGATCAATACCAGTTAACAAGAGAATTCGCTCCACCTATCCAATTAATTCGCCTAAATTCCTATATAACTGAAAAACCGATTATATTAAAGTATATATAACAAGTATATTAAATATTATGAATAATTTTGAAGGATTTGTCAGGAATATTTTGACAGACGATTTAGAACAACATTGAACTCAACATTTCTTCTGTTCTCAAGTATATTGAATGATTATTTAAATTGATAGGCTGATCTAAACGTGGACTTAATTTTTCACGTATATTTTCATGCATTTGACTCTATTCTATGAATTTTTTGACCGTCCCGTCCGCTTTAATTTTTTTCCAAGATAACGAGCCCTCAGTTCCATTTCGAGTCTTCATTGATGAAGGTCCTGCTTGCATGGTCGGAAGTCCCTTGAAGAAACTTTGTCACCTCCTTCTTCCTGCTTTGTTTCAGTCATATAAGGAACCGTATATGGATGTTTACTGATAATTTAAGGACAAAGGTGATTTTTCAAAAAGAAATGCTTTGCCTTTAAATTTGTCACGTTGGTTTATAGTACCTCCAGGAAGCACTAAAAAAGTTTCGGAAGACGTTGACAATCTTAAATAGTACAATACCGCTGACCGATAATATGTGAATGAATATGTGCTTTCCTTGCAGGAGATATGTCTATATTCTATTTCTCTTTCCTTCCTATTTTTAAATTGGAGCTATAACTTAGGGCCGATGAATTGCTACAAATAGCTGAAAATGTTAATGCACGATTAGTTATTTCTTATACTGATCAATTTGCCTATCATATAATTTTTATTAAGACAAAAAGAAATCGGAAAAAAGTACTTTTGCATGAATAACATTTTTGAACATGGTTTTTCCGAAGGGAATCAGAAATGTGTATATTAAAGTGCACAAGATATTTTCATTATGAGAGTATATTAATAAGAAAATTAATTTTTTCTATTTCAATATTTATCCTTGCTAGATAGCGATCAATAAATGTGAATCAGAAGCATTTATTTCAATATGTATTTGTGCAATATGGATTAATTTATATGGAAGTTAAAAAGGGACGGTAATAATATGTCGAATTAAAAGAGATTGAATGGGAAATTCATTTCCTCCCAACCCATATCCTCTTCAGTCTCGTAGTGGGAAATTTTAATTGGCATGCGTACAGCGCATTGAAATGAAACACATGAGAGAACAGATTATATAATGAAAGAAAAATATGAATATGGGGAAAGATTTTCTCTGATTCCATATTCCTTATTATTACGTAATAGAGGAAAAGAAATGATATATCCAAGTGATAAGAAAAAAACAGGCATTTATTTCTTATTGATTGTCACTTTTAAGTATACAAATTAAAACAAAATTGAAAGTCGTCAACATTCTTTTATTAATTTCAAATTGCAAACTGAATAGGAAAGAAGAAAAAAAAAGAAAAATAAAAAAGTGAAGTTATATGTCGAATTAATAGTGATTGTTAGAGAAGTTTATTTGCTCTAAATTAATTTTATTTTCGAGCTTTCCGTCCGTGAAAGCAATCAATACGTAAAAACCTGTCTGAGCGGCGCATTCTCGGACGTTTGCTATCAGCAAATCGATGGCAAATTATTGCGCAAACGCACTTCTGCCATTCACATCATATTATGTATCATAACTTTGAAATGAACTAAAGTGTTACAATGATATTAAATTTACATAACGTTCAGGAACGTCTACAAATTTACGTATCATTGTAATGAAATCAAAATTTTATTTCTTAATATTTTCTACCTTATCTATGCTACGATATCTTGATAATTTGGCCATTCTTGATCCTCTTTATTCTGCTATTTCATTAGAAAAATCCAAGGAAACATGCATTTCTAAAGAATTGCTTCCCAATCACTAGACCCTACCCAATTATTTACTTACTCTGTGCTTCTTTCGGAGGGGCGAAACGTGAAAGAGAAGAAGGTAATAATGGGAAGCGAAGAACTATGACGAAAGATTTTCTCTGTACATATGTATCTGATTATTGTGTGATTACGAAAATGAATTCTTCGATAATTTCAGCAATATGTGTTTGTTAACGAGAAAGAAAGGTAATATTTGGAGAAAATGTTTTCAAGGAGTATGGAAGTAGATATAACTTTCACGAGAAAATTTTTGACGATAGAAGTTTTTTGAATAAGAATTACATAGCACGAAAATTGTAATATCATTATTATCTGATAATATTAGAATACTATTTTTAAGCATAACCTGAAGTGTGAAAAGAAGAACATAAATATCGTATACGAATTAAGGAATAATTTTGTAGAAATCGATGCAATATAATTTTAATAATTGCAATAGTTACTATTATGGTAATTATAATTGCAATAACTATTAACAATAATTAATTATATTAGAAGTAATTAGAGTTTTACCCGATTATTTCCTTTAAAAAAGAGACGAAAAATCCTTGAAATTTAGCTGTAGCCATTTGTATAAGATCTATTATGAAATTTCATTTCTATATTATATAAATGGCATTTAGAAGGCACTTAGAAGGAATCATTTGTTTTATGTTCTGTAATTATACAATTAAAACGAACGAATGACTTTGATCAGTCCGAAACAATTTACGAAATTGGACCTCTTTTAGAGATATAGGGAATAAATTAAAGGTGAAAGCAATTCCAATAGGCAACATTTATTGCGAAGAACCTGAATTTACCAATATCTAAATTATAATACATTCAAAGAAGACACAGGCATTTCAAGTATATTAATCAACGAGCAATGGCTGCTTACATTTTCCGAATGCGTCTTGAAACGATCGTCTGTTCTGACATTCCAATGTGCTACATTAGAAAAGATGACATTCACATAGAAATTTGGATGAGATACGTGAAAAATTAGTTATATCAGATTTCCTCGTACCTCGTTTATTAAAATCCAGTATTCAAGTGTATGGTTGGTATCGTAATTGCTTGGCACTTTCAACTTGTTGTTTCCACACACCAGATGACTAGGTGCATTTCTCACCAATTTGACTTGAATACCATCCGGAGGATTTGTGATGGTTCAATTTCAAATAGCACATCCTCCCTGAAAAAATTCAAAACATTATTATAAAATATATCTATGATACAGATTTCATATTCCACATTATATTTTAAAATAGAAAATTTATATCTAGCCTCAAAAATATCCAATGATTCCATAAACAAAGCATTAATTGATTTACCATTTAAATATTAGAGTAAACAGGAAAACGTTTTCAAACCTTAATCTGGCTGATGGTCGGACATTTGTACTACCCACGTTGGATGTATCGTCGGATGTACGGAAGAAGCGAAGGTGCGAATTTAAATATGTTTCAACTCGAATGTCGAATATTTAAGAGTCACGGTGGCCGTAGTCGAAATTCGTGTATCTCCTTTGAAATGTATTACAATCTACATATTGCTAAATTCGGATCCTTCGCAATAAATATTGCCTATTGGAAAAACGTTTCCCTTTAAGTCGTTTCGGCCATTCCTAAAATAAGTAAGAATTCGTAGATTAGTTATGACTTACGATAGATATTCAATTGTTCATCTAAGTTGTGTAGTTATCAAGGATATAACGGGTTTCACCCTTTTAAGTGATATAGGAATTCGGATATTAATAATTCGATATTAGGAACTTCGGTTTCATTTCTTTAACGAATAATTGAAATTTTATAATAAATTATATACTAATAATTACTGATAACTTTATCTTATATTGATAACATAAGAAGACTAGTGAGATTGAAGAAATTGTTTCCACCGGTTGAACTATTTGTATAATTACCTTTCGTGACGTATGATGTATAAAAGTAGCAAAAATATATCGTAAGGCACTATCTGGCTTATTGCCAGTTCCACAGCCACCGAAGAAATGACCAACGGTTTTATCGCTCGTCCTCTGATAGGTGGTATTCATCCCCCACACCCCGCAAACGCTGCGGGCGTTACCTTAGCGACCGAGAAGGCGCCCTCTGCAAAGGGTTATTACGTTTCATGTAGATAAATCAATATTTCCTATTACTCGTTCGAACGTTCCAGAAAGGACGTAAGCAGCAAGTTCTCCATTGACCTCTATTAACTGGATGTGTCGTCATCCTTTTTCTATCTTGCCCTTCTTTCGCTTCATCCCTTTCCCTACTTCAGTTTACAATTTGAAACTAAAAATCTACTAAAGAATATAAAAAATTAGCAAATAATGTTCTTCCCCATCTTGTCGGTAAAACTGTATATCAATAAGAATTAATTTCGAGGGAAGAATATTGTTTGACATTCGTTTTGTAATATTACCTCTATTCTTTTTTTATTATTTAAGTTAACAAGCATCTCACTTTCTTTATTCTGCAGTAATAACGATATGGTGTCAGAGGAAACCGTTCGTCATATCTATTTTTTTTCGTAATATCATCTTCTTCGTTTTTAAGTATTTTGTATTTCCACTTCATGTTATACGCATTTGAATAGGATTTATGGAGATATATCGAAATTTTCCATTACGCGGTCGAACGAGCCGGAAAGGCCGAAAACGATATGAGAGAGTGGAAACGAGATTCTCGACAAATCCCTTTAAATTCGTAATATTAGTACTGATCCTTTTTCAATACCGTATGAAATAATCCATATTGCACAAATACATATTGAAATAAACGCTTCTGTTTCACGTTTCTTGATCGCTGTCTACCAAGGAAAAATATCGAATGGAAGGAAATTAATTTTTTTGTTAATAAAAATATGATGTGAACGTTATGAGACACATTTTTAATCCCATCTGCATGAGAGAAATATCGTCGCCGTCGGCGAAAAATGTTGTCTGTGAAAAAAATATCTATTTTCTGATTTCTTCTTGCCACAATAAAAATTTCATAATAGGCGAGATGATCAACATAAGCAGTACCCCATTGTTCTTTAAAATTTTCAGTTTTTTGTTACAGTTCTCTGTCAGTGACAACATACTTGATGTTACATGACGTGTTCAAAAAAAAGGAAAAGTAAATGTACATCCGCATATCTCGTGAATAGAGGACACACATCGCAATATATGTCATCGGTCGATTGTATTGCATTATTTAAGATTATCAGTGCTCCAAAAGTGTTTATTGCTTCTTTGGGATACTATAAATGAACATGCTGCATCTAGAAGCAAGGCATATCGTTTTTAAACGTACTTCTTGTCTTTAATCGATACGTAAGTACATGTTACACACCGTATTCATTATGTGATCGACAATACCCAGGAAAAAGAAGACAAAATTAGTAATGACAGGGACGACGAACCTTGATGAGTCTTACATTGCTCCGTCTTACAAAGCAATATTCGAATGGCGACAGGAGGAGACGGAATATATCTTATTGAATGTATTAAATGGCATATCATCGAGTGTGTTGAGACAGATTTGTGGATGGGCTGGTCGACGTTGCAAATGGATTCTGGATTAAAGTGAAAATGAAATGGTACTGAAACAGGTTTATCTTTGAAAATGATTAAATCTGCATGTACGATCAAAAGATTCATCGATTTTCGATATTGTGTTAGCGCGGGGACACTTTAAAATTATTCGTTAAATATTCAGCGTATGTTTAAGTCATAATGTCGTCCTTATATCGTTAGTTTAAATTATTATACAACGTAAATGAAAAGAAAAATTGAGGGAATGTTTGGTTCAATGTTCCAAATTGTTCGTCAGAATATTCACGTCATGTACATTAAAATAATATATAATAAATGTATTTCAGAAATATAGGTATTTGGACGATTTAATTTATTACGCATCACGAATTTTGTCTGGGATTTAATGAAAATGAACGTACACGTTACGTTCTTCGATATGTATTGTCAGGTTCCTTAGTATTAAACGATTCGTTATTAGCTCCCACCATTCCCGTGTTCATTGTGTGCGCTCATGCGCGCTGGGTAATATGGGTGGGAATACGTACGCCGCCTTGTGGGCATGCGTGCGTGTATCGCCTCCCTTATTTAAAAAAAAAGAAAGAAGAAAATTTCTTAATTTATCTTTCTCTCGTGATACTAAGTAGATAATTTGATAATACGATTTCCTTTTTGGCTGCATCATTTAATTTGTAAATCGATGTATCACCACTAATTTAGTTCTTTCATACAGACGAGTACTACCACAGTCTCATATATGAAAACACGAATGTTGATAAATGTTTCCTTTTCCCTTTATGTAAAAAAAAATTTTTTCCTTTATCATTTACGAGAATATTAAAAGATGTCTTCCAAGAAAGGAAAAAGGATTTGTATCATCTTCCTTGCTCTTCGATAAATTGAATATTGTTATTACTATAGTAACGTTTATAGCATTTCAACTTATTGTCTCCTTAGAAATAATATATTATCGACAGATGAATTGTTTTCATGATCGTAATATGTAAACGATATTATATTCCTCTAAACTATTATCCAAATGTCTGCTTTGTTCAACGAGAGGAAATAAATGCAAAAATATCTGTTTTATTCTCGGGATACGAGAGTTCTACGAACACACGCCCTGTCAAAAGGATACCTCTACGGACACACATCCCGTTAACGTGAATAAGCCCACGTCCATGCAAATGTATTGAAACGGATGAAGAGGGACAAGAATTATACGTTCATTATGAAGGCATATGACGATAATTATGGGGGACGTATTACGCACCTGCAAATCATTATACCACGGATCAATCGTTAACAAGAGGATTCGAGCAAACCAGCAAATTAATTGGTCCAAATCCCTGTATACCTGATGATGTATATTAAATCTTATGCATATTATTGAAGTACCTGCCGTGAATATTATGATAACCAATTTGGAACATTGAATTAAACGTTTCTTCCCTGTTTAGTAATATTAAGCAATTATTTAAACTGAGTATGATAATCAGTTTAATAATTAGTTCATAAAGAATTTAAATATTTATTTAAACTGGTATAACGATGACAGGGTGACGTAAGCGAACACTGAATATTGAGCGCAGAATTTAGAAGTGTTCCCGCGCTAACACTATTATATCGAAAAACGATGAATCTTTTGACCGTACAAGCAGATTTAATCATTTTCAAAGATAAACCTGTTTGGGTACCATTTCAATATCACTTTAATCCACAATCCTTTTGAAACGTGGAATAGTCCATCGACAAATCTGTCTGAACACACTCGATGATATGCTCTGGCTAAAGCCGCTTACCATTCGATCCTTTCAATAAGATATACTCCGTCTCCTCCTGCCGCCATTTGCCTTTGTAAGACAGAGCAATGTAAGATACAAGAAGGTTCGTCGTCACTGGCATTACAAATTTTGACTTCTTTTTCCTCTTTCTGGGTATTTTCGACTACATAATGAACTCGGTATGTAACACGTTCTTACGGATCGCTTAAAGACAAGAAGTATGTTTAAAAACGAAATGCCTTGCTTCTAGATGCAGCATGTTGATTTATAGTATACCCAGGAGGCACTAAAACAGTTTTGCGGGACTGATAAACTGTAATAATGCAATACAATCGACCAATGACATGTAATTCGATGTGTGTTCTCTATACACTAGATATATGGATGTACATTTCCATTTCCTTTTTTGAATATGTCCTATACAATAAAGCATAATGTCACTGTCGATGACCTGTAACAAAAAATTGATAATTTTAAAGAAAAATTGGTAAGTGCTCACGCTGATTATCTCACCTATTATGCTATTTTTATTGTGGTTACAAGAAATCGGAAAACAAATATTTCTTATATAGACAACATTTTTCGCCGACGACGACGATATTTCGACCATGCAGATGGGATTAAAAATGTGTCGCATAATGTTCACAAGATATTTTTATTAACAAAAAAATTAATTTCTTTCCATTCAATATTACTCCTTGGTAGGGAGCGATCGACAAATATGATACAGAAACGTTTATTTCAATATCTATTTGTGCAATATTATACGGTATTGAAAAAGGATCAGTACTAATATGACGAATTTAAAGGGATTTGTCGAGAAACTCGTTTCCTCTCATTCGAATCGTTTTCGGCCTTTTTGGCTCGTTCGACCGCGTAATGGAAAATTTCGATTTATCTCCATGAATCCTATTGAAATGCGTAAAATATGAAGTGGAAGTACAAAATACTTAAAAACGAAGAAGATGATATTACGAAAAAAAAAAAATAGATATGACGAACGCTTTCCTCTGATTCCATATCATTGCTACTGCAGAATAAAGAAGGAGAGATGCTTGTTAACTTAAATAATAAAAAAGAATAGAAGGTAATATTACAAAAAGAATGTCAAACAATATTCTTTGCTCAAAATTAATACTTATTGATAAAAACTTTTAACGACTAGAACGGTAAGAATATTATTTGCCAATTTTTAAAATTCTTTAGTAGATTTTTAGTTTCAAATTGTAAACTGAAGTAGGGAAAGAGAAGAAACGAAAGAAGAGCATAGTAGAAAAAGGATGATGACACATCCAGTTAATAGGGATCAATGGAGAATTCCATTTCCTCGCAGCTTACGACCTTTCCGGAACGTCAGATCGTGTAATAGGAAATATTGATTAATCTACGTGAAACGTAATAAACCTTTGCAGAGTGCGCCTTCCCGGACGTAATGGTAAACACCTATAGCGACTGCGGGGTGTGGGGGATGAATACCTCGTATCAGAGGACGAGCGATAAAACCGTTGGTCATTCCTACAGTGGCTGTGGAACTGGCAATAAGCCAGATAGTGCCTTACGATATATTTTTGCTACTTTTATACATCATACGTCACGAAAGGTAATTATACAAATAGTTCAACCGGTGGAAACAATTTCTACAATTTCAATAGTCTTCCGTTTATGTTATCAATTTAAGATAAAGTTATCAGTATTCATTAGTATATAATTTATTATAAAATTTCAATTATACGTTACGGAAATGAAACCTAATTTCCTAATGAATATTATCTTAATAATTATTTGTTACATCTCAGAGAAAGTACTTTATGTCACTCAAAAGGGCATAACCAGATTTATTCTTGATAACTACAAAACTTAGGTGAACAATTGATTATCTATCGTAAATTATAACTAATCTACGAATTCTTACTTCTTTTAGAGATGGTCGAAACGAATTAAAGTAGAAAGTTTTTCCAATAGCCAAAATTTATTGCAAAGGATCTGAATTTAGCAATATCTAAATTATAATACATTTCAAAGAAGATACACGAATTTCAACTATCGCCACCGTGATACTTAAATATTCGACATCCCAAGTGAAACATATTTAAATTGGCAACATCTCTTCTTCCGTACATCCGACGATGCATCCTACGTGGATAGTACAAATGTCCGACCATCAACCAGATTAAGGTTTGAAAACGTTTTCCTGTTTAGTCTAATATTTAAATGGTAAATCAATCAAAGCTGTGTCTCTGGAACCATTAGATATTTTAGAGACTAGATGTAAATTACTTATTCTAAAATATAATGTGGAATATGAAATCTGTATCATAGGTATATTTTATAATAATGTAATAAATTTTTCAGGGAGGATGTCCTATTTATAATTGAACCATCACAAATCCTCCGGATAGTATTCAAGTCAATTTGGCGAGGAAGACACTTAGTCATCTGGTGTGTGGAAACAACATGTCGCCATTGCTAAGCTATTACGATACCAACCATCCACTTGAATACTGGATTTTAATAAACGAGGTTAGAAGACATCTGATATAACTAACTTTTCACGTATCTCATCCAATTTTCTATACGAATTTCATCTTTTGTAATGTAGCACATTGGACTGTGAAAACAGAAGATCGTTTTAAGAAGCAAATTGGAAAATTTAAGCAGCCATAGCTCGTACATTAAATATTCTTAAATATCCTGATGCTGATGCACTGCAATACGATCTCGCTATAGAGGCGGGTTTGATAATGAATAATCTCTTTTTTGTATGCTTCATTGATATATTCATTTATTGGAAACTAGATTGGATTATAATTTCGCTAAGTAGATATATGTCCGCCGAAGAACTTTAATCGGAAATGAAGGTAGCCGATTTTTTTATAGAAATTAATTCTCTCAAAGAAAATGTACATTGAAGTACATTTTTTGTGAATTTAAGTTCATCTGAATATATCGAATTAGTAAAGAACGTACATTTTTTTTAAATTCAAATACGTAGCATTATATACTTCCTAAATATGGATTATACGGAAATTTTTTTCGGTGAATTATGATACTACATTTGTATATACATACTACGTTTGTTTTTGTGTAACTCAACTTAATAGTACTTATCATAATCACAGTAATAAACGATTAGCATGAAATGTAAGACTGAAAATAAAAATGTTTTCATGATCTGATTTGTTTGACAGTCCGGCATTCACACTGTCTACGTAGGACATATTCGAATGGGGATTGAAGAAAGGACAAATTTACACATGTTCCGCATCAGTAGCCGAATATTTGATCATCACGCCAAGCGTACTTGAAATTGCGTTTATCTACTTTGAGTGTATTACATTTTGGATATTGGTAAATTCAGGTTCTTTGCAATAAATTTTGGCTATTGGAAATGCTTTCATCTTTAATTTGTTCCTTATATCACTGAAATAGATCCAATTTCGTAGATTGGTTAAGACTGATCAAAGTTATTCGCTTTAATTGTATATTTACCGAACATAAATCAGATGATGCCTGTTAAATGCCTTCGAAATGCCATTTTTATAATACACAAACCAAATTTTGTAATAGATCTTATACATATGCCTACTGCCAAATTTAAAGGATATTGATATAATAAACGAATGACTAGATTATTTGTAAAGATATTCTTTGGGACGTACGAAGTATATACAGTTAGATATTATTTCGCGTATGGCACTCGTTTGCTGTTACTGGTTCTAAAACCACTGAAGGAATGACCTCCAGAAATTAATCACACGTCGTCCCGTTAGAAGACCAAGCTTCCTACATTTTAATTCTCTAGCTAGAACGCACGGGGAGGAGAAATTGAACCCTTTCTGTAGTTATGTAGTTATATTTATATATACTCTATGTACACGAGAAATTATCTCATGAATCTTGGAACCTTCCAATGAAATTGACAATTATTCGTCTCTTTTTTAGTGGAAATAATCGCGTAAAACTCTAATTACTTCTAATATAATTAATTATTGTTAATAGTTATTGTCATGACAATTCCCATAATAGTAACTATTGCAATTATTAAAGTTATATTGCATCGATTGCTACAAAATTATTCCTTAATTCGATATTTTTTGCTTATTCGATAAAATACAATATTTGTAATGTTTCTTCTTTTCATATTCCAGGTTATGCTTAAAAATAGTATTCTAATATTATCAGATATTAATGATATTACAATTTTCGTACTATGTAATTCTTATTGCAAAATCCTCTGTAGGAAAGAAATTTTCTCGTGGGAAGTTATATATACCTCCATACTGCTTGAAAATTTTTTCTCCAAATATTACCCTCTTTTCTTGTTAACAAATGTTTATTGCTCAAGTTATCATTTCCGTAATTGCACAATAATAAAAAACAAATATACAGAAAAAATCATTCGTTATAGTTCTTCGTTTCCCAATATTACCTTCTTCTCTTTCACGTATCTCCCCTCCGAAAGAACCACAGAGTTAGAGAGTGATTTGGGAGGATCGAGTGATTGCGACGCAATTTTTTGAGAAATGTATGTTTCTCGGGATTGTTCTATTCTAATGGCAGAATAAGGCAAGTGAAGAATGGTCAAAATAACAAGAGGTGTGAAAATAATATCACTCGGTTTTACGGAAAAGAAGAGAGTTCACAACGATCTGTAAGCTTCACTAAACCGCTTAGAGAGTGATAAGAAGGACGTGTTTGCAATGAAACACGAGAATGCCTCGTACGATATGGTGATATTTGTTGAATAAGCAAGTATTGATGAAACTGGAATTAAAAGATTTTCAAAGCTGAACTCACTTCGTATTGAAACTTCTAGTAGTATAGACAGATCCCTCGACTAATAATTCAGAAAATCAGGAAAGTAATATTCTCTTTGTATATATCGTTTCGTGATTTCGTAATATACAATTTGAGTCTTCCGACCCGTTTACATACTTATTTCTTTTTCATTAAGAGAACGGCAAAATTTCAAAACGCGAGTGATTTTCGGGTCATAGGTAATACCGAAGGGGAATTCCTTGTAGACATTTATACGAATACGTTAGAAAAAATAAATTAATCAGGAAGAAAACAATAGCAGTGACAGTAATGACATCCAACAAGAAAACTTATAAAGGACGAAATTTCGATTTTTCTGCAAAAATATATGATCCTCTATTTCAACAAATTCCCTTGCTAACGGGTATTGATCGGCATATAACGATCTGCACATACATAATACCTTCTCGCGTACCTATCGTCAAGAACCATCATATAAAACGATTTATTATCCTTCAATGTATATGCGCGCTTACGTGTTCCAGGTAAGTGGGCGGGAATCAATACGCTTGTCTGCGTATATCTCCTCTCTTATTTAGAAAAAAGAAGGGTATTTATTCATTAGTTTTCCTCTCATTAAACCAAGCTAACAATTTGATAATACAATTTGCGATATAATTAAGTCATCTATTCAGCTATATTATTTAATTACCTCGTTAAATCTTTTGCACATCGATGTACCACGACTGACCTTACTCTTCTATATGAACACGTACATTTCCCGAGAAATGTACCCCCAATTGGGGAATGCAAAACAATAGTCCCATTATATTTCTAGGTATGTAATATATCGCATATTATGTTTCAAATCAAATGATTCCTAAGAAAATACCTCATTGCTCAGCAAGATAAATAACTGTCTTATCGAATGATGAATCTAAATAGGAAATTGAATTATACAGGTAATCGTATCCTCCAATTGTCTGCTTGGTCTGATAAGACGAAAACAAATGAAAGAATACTTTCCTTATTATCCAAATAAGACAAGATTCCTACATACAAAAGCACACAGAACCGCGCACTCAAACCCGTCCACTTGAACTGGCGCAGATAAGCGCGCACCAGAGCATACACAGATAGAGAGATATAGTAACGAAGAGTTCAAAACGAATGTACCTCACGATAAGTTCTACATACATCCATTATCACTAAATCCCTATCAAAACGAATCAATGGGTTAATTCGCGCTACACAGCAATTACTTCGACCAAATTTCAATATTTAAGAAAAACGCACGTTAAATATTACGAACATATTTTAAGGAAATGTCGCGAATATTATGACAAACAAATTGAAACGTAGAATTCAACACTTCTCCTTTTTTAATTAAATCGAATGGTTACTTCTGTTAAATGGAGGGAATAACGATGAGGTGGACTTTCTATTTCACATATTATTTAAAAGTATTCCCCTGCTAACGTTATTACTTCTAAAAATGTTGATTCCTTTGATCGTTAAATTATTTTGTATCATAAATATCCCTCAGTTTCATTCCCATTCCCCTTTGATCCATATATCGCTTGGAACGTCGGGCGGTCCTGCGACAAATCTTTCCGAGTACAATCGGACATATCCTGTAGCTAAAGCCGTTCACGTTCGGATCTTTTGATAAAATCCTATTTTCTCGTACCACCGTACCAAACTTTACAAAACCGCGCCACATTTGTCTTTCAAAACTTCGTCGTCAAAGACAGATCTTCTCCCTCTTCGTAGGTATTCTCAATCTTATAATGAACACAGTATGAGACCATATAAAGACAAGGAGTATTATGAAAAATTATGAAGAAAAAAATTACTTCCTTTTCATTCAATATTAACCTTTGGTACCGAGCAATCAATAAATACGAGGAAGAAGCGTTTGTTGCAATATGTTGTAAAGCAATGTGGATCATTTTATATGCGTTATTTTAAAAAGTAGTAAGGAAAAAATAATTACTTGTCGAATTAAAAGGGATTGATTAAGGAATTCGTATCCGCCAACTCGCATCCTTTTCGCCCTTTTCGGCTCTTTCGACCATGTAATAGAATATGTTGACTGACTTTCAAATGAAATACATACAAGGAAAAAAATGATACTAAGAAAATAAAACAAATATGACAAAAGATTTTCTCTGAATTCCCATTTTTTATTATCGCACAATAAAGCAATAATAAAAATTTAATGCTAATTGCATATTGCTGTGTATTATGATATGTATTATGAAGTTGAGGGTTACATTAAACACACGTAGCATGTGTATACAAATGTTTGTATACAAATTACAGTTAATCTAAATAAACTACTATATAATCCGTATGTAAGGAGTATATACTGCTACGTGCTTGAATTTATATAAAATGTTCTTTACTAATTCGATACATTATGATGAATTAATATTCACAAAAAATGTACTTTGAAGTACCTTTTCTTTGAAGAAATTAATTTGTAAAAAAAAATCGGCCTCTTTTGTTTACATTTAAAGTTCTTCGACGAACATATATCTATTTAGCGAAATTATAATCTAATCTAGTTTCCAATAAATGAATATATCAATGAATCTATCAAACCAGCCTCTATAACATCACGTTGCAGTACATCACCATCGGAAGATTTAAGAGCATTTAATCTAGGAGTAGTTGCTAACAATGTTTATTCTTTTATTAGATTTTCCAACTGCTTCTTGTACCACTCTTCTGTTTTCATAATCCAATGGGCTATATTATAACAGATGAAATGCCTATGGAAGATTCGAGAAGATACGTAACGAGTTACGTATATCTGATTTCTTCATATCTCGTTTATTAAAATCCAATATTAAAGTACATGGTTGCCATAGTAACGCCCTCGCAATAGCAACAACTTGTTTCCATACACCAGTTAATTAGGTGCCTCTCTTGGGCACACAACAATTTCTTGGGTTTCATATCAGTTGGAAGATTTGTAATAAATTTGTGAGTAGAACCAGCTTCCTCCGCCGGTTTTACGATCAGATACATTAAATAACAAACGATATGTAAAGCAAAATTCTTTGAAACAACATTGAAATTTTTATTCATGGGTTATTATTCACGTCCTCTCGTTCATCAAGTCTCTGGCTTTCCATATCTAATATTCTTCATTAGACTAGTTGAAAAATATATGGGTTCTTGATTTATTTGCAATAATGGTGTATCTTTAGGATAGCTAGAGTTAAGAGATCTAATGTCCCACTTATCAATAGAAATACTCTAGTCTCCATCATAAAACCTGCGTAAAAATTCAATAAATTATTATGTTACATACCCATGGTATTGATTTTATATTCCATACTACATTTTAGAAAAAAAAATTTATATCCGATCTCTAATATTTCTTACCTTTCCATAAACAGCATTGATCGATTTACCATTTAAATATAGAAATAGAAAAAAGAAAAACATTTTTATTTCCTAATCTGCTTGATGGTCTGATATTTGTACTATCCAAGTAGGACATATCGTCGGATATAAGGAAAAACAGGAGGTATCAATGTAGTGTGTTTCATTTCTGATGCGGAATGTTTAACTATCATGATAAGCATAGTTTAAATCCTTGTATCTTCTTTGGACATAATTAGAATTCAGATATTACTATATTCTGATTCTCTCCAATACTTCTGGGCTATTGGATAACGTTCAGTCTTGAATATCTATGAAATAATTAAAAGTTTTTGAATTAGTTAAGACTTAGGACAGACGTTCAATTGTTCACTTAAATTGTGCAGACATCAAAGGTAAATCGGGTTATGCCCTTTTCAGTGATATAAATTTCTTCCTTCGAGAATCAACGAAAAAAGAATTAGTGTGGCACTGGTCACGAAAATCAGTTTCATTTTCATAATATAGACTTGAAATTTTATAATAAATTGTATACTAATGATTACTGATATATATACTTTATGTCGATAACATAAACAAAAGACTAGCAAGAAAGATAAGATTGTTATTATCGCTTGAACTGTCTGGAAGTTTTCTTTGGGACGTATGAAGCATACAGGCGATTATTTAGCACTTACTTGCTTATTATTTGTTCAAAAATTATTGAAAGTATGACTTCTATAGGCGACATTCTTCCACAAATCGTCACATTAGAAGACCGATCCAATTTCCGAGGCGAAACTCGGTGGGATGGATTGGTACATTCGGCACAAAGAAATCGATACCACATATTACACTATATAAAGATCCGAAATGACCTGGGAATTGGGAGGAAATAAATGTTGCCATTGTTCTCTATTAACTGGAGAAGTTATACACCTTTTTTATTTTCCGTTAATTTTTTTTTTTCATCCTCAGATTCTTTTCAATTTATAATTGCAAATAGACTAAAGAATTTACATTACCATCAATATTTTTCTTGTTTTTATGGTTAAAAATATTTATCAGTATTACTTTCGACAAAGAAATACTACTTGAAAATTTGTTTCGTAATATTAGCTACTATTCTTTTTCCTTCGTTTAGGTCCAGTAGCATCTCTCTTTTTTTACTGTGCATTTGCAAGGGAATGTGGATTCAGAGAAATTTATTATATATATTTTCGTTCGTAATATTAGTTTAGAATATTTCCTTTTGCGTATTTCATTTCAATACGCTTTACACAAATCAATCAAAACTTCCTATTCCGCGGTCGAAAAAGCCAAAAGGAAGAGAACAGTTTGAGTGGGGGGAAAAGAATTTGTCGACCAGTCCAATCTAATTCGACATATTTGTTTCTTTTTAACTACGATATGAAATAATCCATATTGAAATTACGGCATATTGCAACAAACGCTTCTGCTTCGTTTTATTGATCGCTCCATACCAAATATTAATAGTAAAGGAAAAGGAATTAATTTTTTTGGTGACCTTTCCTCCTAGAAAAAGTATCTCGTGAGCGTTCTTACGAACATTTTTAATTCTCGTCTGTCAAACTTCCGCCAAAAACGTTTTTTAAGCAAAAAATATTTCTTTTCCGATCTTCATCTTTCATTCGCTCCTTAAAAATTTTCAGTTGTTTCTTACAATTGATAAACAGTGACATGATGCTTGATGATTCGGAACTAATTTTGAAAAATGAGATAAAAAATGTTCCATATACCTCATGCATGGAGAGCACATATCGATTTACGCGTTATCAATCGGTGATACTACATTATCTAAAATTACGAACCTCTTCCAAAACTTTTCTAGTGATTCTAGAGAATACTACCAATCAACTTGTTGGAATCAATAGCATTTCCTTTTGAATCATCCTCTTGTCTCAATCTAATTACCTTGTTCTACACCGTGTTCGTCAGTTGGTGGATAATAACCAGAAAGAGATACAGGAAGGTGAAGTTTATAATTGCCATTACGACGAACCTTCTCGAGATCGATATAGTATTGCTTTACTAACCTACATTCGAATGGCGGTACGAGGCTAGGGAATATATCCTTTTAAAGGATCCATCGGTAAGCAGCTTTAACAAGGGGATATAATAGATTGTGTGCCGAAAGTTTGTCGAGGGGTCGTTCGACGGCGTACGCGGATCGTGGTTCGATGTAGAATATTTGCTCTTATCAGGGAATATCCTTCATAGAAAAGAATCTCGATTTCTTTTTGGTTTCAATTTTTTTCCACCCTCCAAGGAATTAAAGGCAGTCGAGGAGGGTAAATCAAGATCAATAATAACGTTGACAATGTTCTTGGATATCGAACGAATTTTAATTTGGATTGCAATTAGTTATAAATATGTTTATATATATATATCATAATATTTATTTAAATACCGTTGGTAAGATTTGGAACGATAAGGAAATCTTATGGTGATTAACAATGATTCCAAAAAGAAAGATTTGTTTTTATAGGAAAAGTATTTTTTCATTTATCTTTACCTTATGTAACCATAGAGCAGACTGAATAATAGGATTAGCTGCATAACTCAACTATCTATTTAGCTACATCGTTTAATTT
The DNA here is from genome assembly GCA_905340365.1 of Vespula germanica. Lineage (NCBI taxonomy): Eukaryota > Metazoa > Arthropoda > Insecta > Hymenoptera > Vespidae > Vespula > Vespula germanica. The sequence goes on from HG996541.1 coordinate 659,376, forward strand.
AAACAAGTCTGATGCAGGTCGATGTACACTACGAATGATCTCATTTTTCTAAAAACTTACTTCCAATTGGAGAACTTAAGAAATTATCTAATTGTATTTCTTGTCATCCAATACTTCGTATATTGTTATATACTAATTAGTTCATTAGAAAATATCGTATTTATTCACTCGATAATTTGTTATTACGTGTAACAGAGTATAACAGCGATTTGATTATATTTTTCAATTAGTGCAGATATAATATAACACTGACATAGCACTCTCCTCAAAATAATGGAGATCTACCATAACCTTTTACAGCTACCGTTATTTAATCATCGTTCCGACATCGCTCGAAACATATGTTCTAAATGTAGGAATATTTACCATGAAATTACTCTACCTTCTGAATATGGTCTTTTGAATTTTGCTTTTTTGGTAATGTCAACGTTCTCTGTACAAAAAATGAATAAATATGAATAAGATTATACCTAAAGATTTTTGCCCCCGTAAGAAAATGAATAAAATTAGATATTTACAAATTAATGTGATCGAAAGCATATGGGTAAAGAGAATAACCAATAGGTGGATTCGAAAGGAGAAAAAGGAATCAAAAACGTACAACAAGGTTGAAAACAAGCAAAAAATTTCCCTTTACCATAGTATCGATCAGAAATTATTGGTAACATTGTGAAGAGATACTCGAGATTACTACCCTCGCGAATATATGAAAAAGAGGGGATAGAACGAAACAGCGCATGCTCGATTCAATGTAACAGATTACAAGCTATCCACAGGAGTTGAAACGCTCGTTCACTTCGTATCGACTCGTCTCTTGAGCAAGTTCCTAAGACTTACAGAAGAGGAAGTACCTAGAGTTATATATTTGTCACCGATTCATTACGATAATGGAAATCATTTTCTTAAACAAGACCCCCTCGTTAGGTAAATTTTATTTGTATATAATATTGTCTAATATTAATTTAAGGATTTGTTTTCATAAAACTTTTTTCTGTATGTACCGTGCTATAGATAACTATAATTCTGTGTACATATCTATGAGTTTTATTAGAGATACCACATGATAGACCATTTTATACAATTTCGTGTTTAATACTACGATATATTGTTTTATAGTGTACTATAGAAAATTGTTATTTTTTTATGATTATTTAACACTTTCTTATACACTGTGCAATTTGTCTTGAGTATTTTATGATATAATATTAGACAGAGGAAGTAGAATAATTCGGTTTATTTGGATTAAAACTTCGTAAAATATTTGGAATGGTAATATTTGACAGACATCTTTTTTAATTACCGGGTTGTTATAAAACTGTGTTTCGATCTATCAATCGCAATGCAATATTAATTTTTAATTATTCTCTTACAGGCACTCTTGCAAGGCACAATTATTAATAGAGGGAGATGGCACTATTTTCGCTACTTACTTGGTAAGTTCATTACGTTCTGCTTAAAATTCGCTTATATATTTTCTCTTTTATCGGCTACGTTTGTGAATGGAATTTTCTTTATTCTTTTTAAACGGTAGACGGATTCGATCTGTACGTAAATACATAGACGCATATATATATATATATACGTCTTTCTCCGTACTGTGTACATTCTATGTATTAAAGTCTAATTATGTACATATTTATTTATGTATTTGTCTACAAAATAACCTACTATCTATATCTATCTGAGAATCATCAAGGATGTAAATCGAAATAACATCAAAAAGAAAGTGAATAGATATATTAAAACGAAAAAGGACATTTAAATTAAAGAAGGAAGGGGATATCGATTAAAATGAAAAAGTATATTATAGAAGAAAAGAAACATTGATTAAAATGAAAAAAGAAATTTTTATTAAAGTAGAATGGAGAATCGCCGGGTATATTCTTCATGTTCTTGGTAAGTTGAATCTTATTCAAATTTTATAAGGTCTAACGCAAGGATTCATTTATATTAGATTCTTTTTTCTTTATATAGCATGCTACAGAAAATTGCATAATTTTATATACTTATCTATGAGCTGTATTAGAGACGCTATGTTGTACACTATTTTGAATTGTTTTGTAATATAATATTGAAAAATGTATAGAGAATAATGTATTATAGAAAACGTATAATTTCTTATTATAATTGCTCGCCGTATTTTACGTTTCTTTATTATTATTTTTCACTATATTTAACATTTAATTCGTCCATGATGTATTATTGCATAATATTAAGTTCTGCATTATGTCGAGTAGAGAAAGGAGGAGAAAGTCTAATTAGGGTTATGGGAATTAGGATGCTTCTATTTAGGCGTTTATACGATTTATTCGGCTAATCGTATATTCATCTAATCGTATAGTCAAAATCTTGTTTACTAATTCCGTGAGATCATTCCGTGTTTGCTATACCGATGATACTATACGTTGACGTGTCCAACATACGAATTGATTTGCTTGCTTCATACTAGTTGAACTACTTTTTTCAGTTAATCAATTAGAATAGAGATACACGATTGCATTGTAACAAGAAAACTGAGAAACGCACAGACAAGCGGTTTGTCTTCGAGAGACAGGTATCAGTAACCGAACCGATATCGTTTGGTTTCGTGATTCAACTTAGAAGTTTTTGTTTATCAATTATTTTACCTTCCGTTTGCATGATACGAAAGTCCATTTCTGAAAGGTTCAACGGGATTTTGACATTCTTTTCAGATAAGTATGAAATTCTGGACGTTGACACAAATATTAAAATGAATAATTAGGGCGCCTAGAAAGTATACTAATAATTTAATTGATCGTTTTTAATATTTTCGGAAGATCCTGAAATATTTCTATTAAAAATAATATCTCTAACAGATCGAAATTTTTTAAGGATCAAGAGGTTTCTTAATGCCAAGGCAAAAATCGTTTAATTGTAACGATGTATTCGGAAGGAGTAATTGAGATATGTTCGATTGTCCACTTTGATATGTCCAAAACCTGTAATAATAATAATTTAGTTAATTAAAATTATTAATAAGAGAGACAGTACTATTTTTCTCAATTTTTCATAAGATCATTAGATTTTGTTTACAAACATTTTGCAGATAAACCTACATATCTTTGTAGTATATACATAGGTGAACGTAATTTTCTTCATTGTTTGCAGGCGACAGCGATGTAGCTTCCATACTCATTCGTCTCAGTGCAAAGGAAAACAGACACGGTAATCGTACAAATCAATCATTTTTTGACTTTCCACGTAGCGAACTAGCGTCACTTTAAACTTTAAGGCTAGCAGAAAATAAATCAAAATCACTTCTTACCTGACAGGTATTCCTTAGCGCGTAACGTTTAACGGAATTTACTATTCCTTAACTAGTGGTTTATTTAACTTCTCATACATCTATATACTTTAAATTATCTGAAGCATTAAGTTTGACGTTTCCACCTTTGGAAAATGAGGGCAAACCGCAAAGTCACCCAAAAGTTCATTTTTGTTGGCATTATGTGTTGCATCTACGCAACTCATATGCAACCACCCCGAGAACAAAATTGTAAATTATTGAAATTTTAGTTTAAAATTATCTCATGTTCCTCGCTCGTTCCGATATTCGTAATGTTTCAGCAAACATAATATCGTTTAAATATTACGATCATGAAAACAATTCATCTGTCGATTATATATTATTTCTAAGTTGAAATGCTATGATCGTTAGTAAAGTAATAATAATTTTCAATTCTTTAAAGAGCAAGGAAAATGATACAAATTCTATTTTCTTTCAGTAAACGTATAAAAAGCCCCGAATTATATATATTTTGATATTTTTCCGTATTTACCATATGTACTCGGCGCCCTTTCGAATGTTAATCAGATGAAACACGGCATTTCGTCCCGCAAACGTGGTGTATAGTATAACATATTACATAATTGTATTTGATTTACATAATATCGGCCCATTTCTTAAACGGCTTTTTAATCTCCAACACTTTCCCAATACATATTTGGTTGCATTTTCTTTATTATTGTTTTTTTTTTAATATCAATTTTATGTTCACTTACTTTGAATTTAGCATTTAATTTCCTTGTGAAAAATAAATTAAATAACCATAAATAAAACTTTTTTTAAATTAAATGAAAGGCAAACATTTTTCAACAGTCGAGTTTACATTTATCTTTTTGCGCAGATATATGAAAGTATGGAATCGGTATCAGTTATTTCATTTTACCGACGTACATCTCATTACTTGTTTCTTAATGATATCTTCTGTTGTATTTCAATTTATTTTTCAAGTTTCTCTTTAGTTTCATTTTCATTAATCAACATGTAGACAAATGTGTGATTGAATAGGTATATAAATGTATTAGATTCTAGTTTATAGTATGGTATATAGGTATATATATATATATATATATATATATATATATATATATATATATATAAATGTATGTATTTGTGTAGATATGTATAGAGTCCGGCTGCCGTGTAAAAAGAATAATTTAAATTGCATTCATGAACACATCAGGCAGAACATATGAGGAAAAATTATTTATCTAAATTTTCGCGAAGCAAACTTTTAGAATTCTGACGAACGCACGGTAATGATTCTTCGCCTCTCTATTAATAATAGGACTGACTGTACAATAGTAATTGGCATAATAATGAATTCAGAGATTACAATATGTATGATTTATTATTGGTATTGAAGTATGGTTTATATTATCGAGGGTATGTTGCTTAAAACGATATAGATGATATAGAATTCATTATCGTGGATGGTTGGTGGGCAATATATTATTCTGGGCCTTTGTCTTCTGTAACTCTTAGGAACATGCTTAAATGACGACACAATAAAGAAATTGTACTTCCTTATAAGGATACAATAAATTCAAGAATGAAATCACAGTTTGTCTTCCGTCTATTTTCTATCTCACTATTTTTCATAAATTGATGAGATATTATGTCATCCCCGATAATTTCATCACAATGTTACAAATAATTTTAACGATACAACCGTTAAAGTTGGAAAAATCCTTTTTTTCTCCTTCTTTACACTTTTTGAATTTTTTTCCCCTTTAATATTCCTTATCCGTCATTCTACATACGTATATAATTTCTATCGTACTAATTTCTAAGCCTCCAATTTTCGTCCATATTTATTAATTCATATTTATTTATTGTTTGTGAAGTGAATGTTGACATTACGAGGAAATGAGAATTTTGAATATCGTGTTTAAAAGGTATTGTAATCTCAATTTCACAGAAAAATTATCCTTCTCCAATAGTTATAACTTAGACTTTGAGCAGTGTCGGTCGCTTGATGGAATAACAGTACCAAGAAAACAATATAATAAATCCCTACTGTGCTGGGCGAAGTATTACGTAAATGTTTGTTATATTTGCGCTCATTTGAGTAATAACGTCATTCGGATAACGGATATGCAAAATAAAAATATTGTGTTAATAGAAATATAATAACAAAGCAGCTATACTCCATTATACATAATAAGAAATAAACGATTTAAGAAATATAATACTTTCCAAGAAACTAATCGGTTTAAAACATAATATACTAAATATTTGATGACTAGAAGTAGAATTGAATCACTTGCTTAACTTTCCCTATCGAGAAAGAATTTTTTGGAAGGTGTACTCTTTCTTATAAAAGCATTTAATCAGTGATGTGGTCCATTGCACTGCAAAAGAGCTAATCGGGTAATTAAATGATGCATGCAACTGGTTAATTGAGGTAAACAGCTAATTGTATCGTCTAACTATGTTTGGCTTGCTGAGGAGATGAGAAATGAAAAAATTCCTTTCTCATTTTCGACCAAACCAGACAAAAGGTGTACGCACACACGCTCGCAATATCGTGCATTCATTACCGCCTTCTTGAACTCGCTTATATTAATAAGCTCACAAGAATACGCGTAGATAGAAGGAGGTAATAATAAATCGTTCTAATGTAAGTACGGAGAAGCGTATTACGTAGATGCATATCATTAAATTTCAATCAATACTTATTAACAAGAGAATTCGCTCTACGCAGAAACATCAAGATTCCTTCATTTCTGCAATTCGTACATCGTATATTATAAATATTTTTGAAGCACGCTTAGTGAAAATTACGATGTACAAGTCAAACATTTCTGATGTTTTTACCACATTGAGTGATTGTTTATATGTATAATAACGATAACACGATGACGTAAACGTGATACTATCATTTCTCGTATTATTTAAAAGTATTTATTATTATCTCGAAAGTCGGTAAATATTTTGATCGTCTCTGCAGGTTTAATCATTTTGAAAGTTTAGCATACCTTAGTTTCATTTCGATTTTTTCTCTGCTCATTCTTCAATCCATGAATAACCATTCTACTCTCATAATTATTTTTATTCTCGATAGTAGTATCTGTTATTTCCATATTATTATTATTCTTATTCCCGATAGGTCTCGATGATCCATCCATTCACCTTCCTTCTTACGATACACTGTATTTGGAATTTTCGAGGTCAAATCGAGATTTGCAAAATCAATATTCGACCACAGTCCAACATCGGTATGAATAAATTTAAATTTATCTGCGAAATCATCAGCGTCGAGATAAAATCTATCGTCTTTTAAATCGTCAACAATCGTGAACTCATAATCTTTACCCTCACCTTTCACTCCTGCATCTCCTGTATCACCATTTTCTTCTTCTTCTTCAGCAACATTGACTCACAGATCTTTTTTTTCGGATTCATTTTTAATCGCCCGAATATTTTCTTAATCGTTCCCAATCTCACCAGGGAATTAAAATAAATATGATTTTGATATGTATAATTTTCTAACTTATAGCTGTCCAAATTTACATTAGTCCTATATCCAAAAACATTGTCAATGATATTGTACATCATCATCCTCCCTACTCGACTGCGTTGAATCCTTTTGAGGGTGGAAGAAGATAGACTCGACGATGAAATATTGTTTTATACGAAGAAATAGTACCTCATTATAGCAAATATTCCACCATGATCCCCGATCTGCGTACACCGTCGGACGACACTCCGACAAACCTTTCGTAACGATATCGATTACATCCTTTATAAAGCTGCTTGGCTTTGGATCCTGTGAAAGGATATAGCCTAGTACCATCGTTCGAACGGAGTTTTGTAAGAAAATATACGCAGGACTCGAGAGGGTTCCTCGTCATTACCATTAAAAATGTTGCCTTCCTGTTTCCCTTTCTGGTTATTAACGATCGCCTCTCGTACATGGTATAGAAGAAGATATAATGGTTAAATTCGACACCAGGACGTTTCAAAAGAAAATGCCTTGCTCCTGATTCAAGTTATTTTATAGTATTTCCTAGAAGCACTAGAAAAGCTGTCGAAGACGTTGATAATCTCAGATAATACAATATCACCGACCGAAAACATGTAATTCAATGTGTACCCTTTATGCATCAGATATATGGCTATGTACTTTCTTTTTTTTAATTCGATCTATAACGTAAAGCATCAATTTACTGTCTATGAATTGTTACGAAGAACTGAAAATTTTTAAGGACGAAATGACAAAAAGTATTCGGAAACAAAATATTTTAAGCGTAAGACATTTTCGGCCGACGCTCGATAGATGGGAATTAGAAATGTGTATAATAACGTTCACTTCTATCAGGAGAAAAAAATTAATTCCTTTTTCTTTAATATTAATCCTTGATAGGGAACGATCAGTAAAACGCAGCAGAAACGCTTCAACGATACGTAGTCACGTAGTATGGATTATTCCATATGTTAATTGAAAGGAAAGAATAAAAGGAACTCGAATAAAGAGGGATTGGTCAACACTTTAGTTTTCCCCCACTCATACCCTTTCGCGGCACTTTCGGCTCTTTCTCACGGGGAATAGGATGTTTTGATTGACATGAATAAAGCGTATTTTTAAGATATACACAAAAAGATAAAACTAAGTTATGCAAAAAAATTATGTAAACATTCGATATAATTAAAGAAGGAGAAGAGTTGAATTCTACATTTCAAATTGTTGGTCATAATATTCGCGACATTTACTTATAAAATGATCGTAAGATTTAATCTGCGTTTTTCGTAAATATTGAAATTTGGACGAAGTAATTTCTGCGTAGCGGGTATTATCCTGTTGATACGTATTGGTAGGATTTAATGACAATGGGTGTATATAATACATTCTCTTGTCCTTATTATCAAGTACCTTCATTTCAACCCTTCCTTATTATATCTCTCCATCTGGTGCGCGCATATCTGCGCTAGTTCAAGTAGCCGTGTCGAGTGTGCGATCCTGTGTGCGTTTGTACGTATGACTCCTGTTTTATTTTTATAACAAGGAAAGAATTTTTTCATTTGTTTTCCTCTCATCAAACCAAGCAGACAATTGGACAATACGATTAGCTGTATACTTCAATTGCCTAATTAGATTCATCATTCGATAATGCGGTTACTTATCTCGCAGAGCAATGAACTATTTTCTTAGAAACAAATCCATTTGAAACGTAATATACGAAATATTAGGTAAGTAGAAATATAATGGGACTATGTTTTTGCATTCTCCAATAGGGAGTACATTTCTAGGAAAATGTACGTGTTCATTTAGAAGAGTAAGGTCAGTCGCGATACATCGATGTGCGGAAGACTTAACGAGGTAATTGAATAATATAGCTAAATAGATAATTGGATTATACCGCTAATCATATTATCGAATATTCTGCTTGGTTTAATGAGATAATTACCATGGGATAAATATACTCCTTGTTTTTCAAAAAAGAGAAGAGGTGCATGCAGACTCGCGCACTGATTGCCGCCCACTTGACTGGCACCCTTCAGCGCGCACGTTCATGGAGAGCGGTAATAATAAATCGTTTAATATGATGGTGCTTGACGATAGGTATGAGAGAAGGTATTACGTACGTGCAGATCGTTAAATCCGGATCAATACCAGTTAACAAGAGTATTCGCTCTACCTATCCAATTAATCCGTCTAAATTCCTATATAATTAAAAACCGTTTATATTAAAGTATATATAACAAGTATATTAAATATTATGGATACTTTTGAAGGATTTGTCAGGAATATTTTGACAGACGATTTAGAACAACATTGAAATCAACATTTCTTCTGTTCTCAAGTATATTGAATGATTATTTAAATTGATAGGCTGATCTAAACGTGGACTTAATATTTCACGTATATTTTCATACATTTGACTCTATTCTATGAATTTTTTGATCGTCCCGGCAGCTTTAATCCTTTTGCAAGATAGACAGCGCTCAGATTCATTTCGAGTCTTCATTGATGAAGATCCCGCTTTCATGGTCAGACGACTCTTGAAGAATCTTTTTCGCATGCAATCGATTGTGTCCCCTAGCTAAAATCCATTTCGATCCTTTGAGAAGGGCCTATTCCGTCTCTTCGTAACATCATTCGAATGAAGCATTCTAAAACAGCGTCATATGAATCTGGTCCATGTTCGTATTCACTGCCTTTACAAATTTTGTCTCCTTCTTCTTCCAGCTTTATTTCAGTCACATAAGAAACCATATATGGATCTTTACTGATAATTTAAGGACAAAGGCGATCCATCAGAATGAAATGCTTTGCCGTTAAATCTGTCACGTCGGTTTATAGTACTTCCAGGAAGCACTAAAAAAGTTTCGGAAGACGTTGACAATCTAATATAGTACAATACCGCCGACCGAAAATATGCGAATGAATATGTGCTTTGCAAGCAGGAGATGTGTCTATATTCTATTTTTCTTTCCTTCCTATTTTTAAATTGGAGCTATAACTTAGGGCCGATGAATTGCTACAAAAGCCTGAAAATGTTAAAGCACGATTAGTTACTTCTCATAGTGATCAATTTGCCTATCATATAATTCTTATTAAGACAAAAAGAAATCGGAAAAAAGTACTTTTGCAGGAATAACATTTTTAGCCATCGTTTTTCTGAAGGGATTCAGAAATGTGTATATTAAAGTGCACAAGGTATTTTCATTATGAGAGTATATCAATAAGAAAATTAATTTTTTCTATTTCAATATTTATCCTTGCTAGAGAGCGATCTATAAATATGAATCAGAAGCAGTTATTTCAATATGTATTTGTGCAATATGGATTAATTCATATGGCAGTTAAAAAGAGACGGTAATAATATGTCGAATTAAAAGTGATTGTTAGAGAAGTTTATTTGCTCTTAATTAATTTAATTTTCGAATTTTCCGTACGTGAAAGCAATCAATACGTAAAAACCTGTCTTGGCGGTGCATTCTCGGACGTTAGCTAGCCGCAAATCGATGGCAATTTGTTGCGCAAACGCACTTCTACAATTCACATATTATGTATCATACCTTTGAAATGAACTATAGTGTTAACATGATATTTTATTTACATAACGTACAGGAATATCTACAAATTTACATATCACTGTAATAAAATCAAAATTTTATCCCTTATTATTTCCTACCTTATCTATGCTACGATATCTTGTTAATTTGGCAATTCTTGATCTTCTTTATTCTGCTATTTCATTAGAAAAATCCAAGGAAACATGCATTTCTCAAGAATTGCGTCCCAATCACTCGACCCTAGCAAATTATTTACTAATTCTGTGCTTCTTTCGGAGGGGTGATACGTGACAGAGAAGAAGGTAATAGTGGGAAGCGAAGAACTATGACGAAAGATTTTCTCTGTATATATGTATTTTATTATTGTGCGATTACGGAAATGAATTCTTTGATACCTTGAGCAATATGTATTTGTTAACAAGAAAGAAAGGTAATATTTGGAGAAAATGTTTTCAAGGAGTATGGAAGTAGATATAACTTGAGACGAGAAAATTTTTTACGACAGAAAATTTTGGAATGAGAATTACATAGTACGAAAATTGTAATATCATTAATATCTGTTAATATTAGAATACCAATTTTAAGCATAACCTGGAATTTGAAAAGAAGAAACATTACAAATATCGTATACGAATTAACGAATAATTTTGTAGCAATCGATGCAAAGTAACTTTAATAATTGCAATAATTACTATTATGGGAATTATCATGGCAATAACTATTAACAATAATTTATTATATTAGACGTAATTAGAGTTTTACGCGATTATATTCCCTTAAAGACAGACGAATAATTGTTAATTTCATTGGAAGTTTCCAAGACTCATGAGATGATTTCTCCTGTACATAGAGTATATATAAATATAACTACGTAACTACAGAAAGGGGGCAATTTATCGTCCCCGTGCGTTCTAGCTAGCGAATTAAAATGTAGGAGGCTTGGTCTTCTAACGGGACGACGTGTGATTAATTTCTGGAGGTCATTCCTTCAGTGGTTTTGGAACCAGTAACAGCAATCGAGTGACATATGCGAAATAATCTCTATCTGTATATACTTCGTACGTCCCAAAGAATGTCTTGACAAATAATCCAAACGACGAAATCAATTTCAACAGACATACTAGTCACTCGTTTATTACATCAATATCCTTTAAATTTTGTTGTAGCCATTCGTATAAGATCTATTATAAAATTTCATTTCTATATTATAAAAATATCATTTAGAAGGCATTTAAAAGGCACCATTTGTTTTAGGTTCGTTATTATACAATTAAAACGAACGAATGACTTTGATCAGTCCTAACCAATCTACGAAATTGGACCTATTATAGAGATATAGGGAATAAATTAAAGGTGAAAGCAATTCCAATAGGAAACATTTATTGCGAAGAATCTGAATTTACCAATACCTAAATTATAATACATTCAAAGAAGGTACAGGCATTTCAAGTATATTAATCAACGAGCAATGGCTGCTTACATTTTCCAAATGCTTCTTGAAACGACCTCCTGTTCTCACAGTCCAATGTGCTACATTAGAAAAGATGACATTCACATAGAAAATTGGATGAGATACGTGAAAAATTAGTTATATCAGATCTCTTCGTACCTCGTTTATTAAAATCCACTATTCAAGTGGAAGGTTGCTAATGTAATAGCTGATGAATGGCGACATGTTGTTACCACACACCAGATGACTAGGTGTCTTTCTCGCCAAATTGACTGGAATACCATCCGGAGGATTTGTGATGGTTCAATTTCAAATAGCACATTCTCCCTGAAGAAATTCAATACATTATTATAAAATATACCTATGGTACAGATTTCACATTCCACATTATATTTCAGAATAAAAAATTTATATCTTGTCTCTAAAATAACTAATGATTCCATAAACAAAGCATTGATTGATTTACCATTTAAATATTAGAGTAAACAGGAAAACGTTTTTAAACCTTTATCTTCTTGATGGTCGGACATTTCTACTATCCAAGTAGGATGTATCGTCTGATGTACGGAAGAACAGAAGGTGCCAATTTAAATATGTTTCACTTCGGATGTCGAATATTTAAGTGTCACGGTGGCCGTAGTTGAAATTCATGTATCTTTTTTGAAATGTATTACAATCTAGGTATTGCTAAATTCGGATCATTCGCAATAAATATTGCCTATTGAAAAAACGTTTCCCTTTAAGTCGTTTCGGCCATCCCTAAAATAAGTAAGAATTCGTAGATTAGTTTGGACCTACGAAAGATATTCAATTGTTCATCTAAGTTGGGTAGTTATGAAGGATGGATCGCATTACACCCTTTTAAGTGATATAAAATACATTCTCTGAGATGCAACAAATAATTATTAAGATGACATTCATTAGGAAATTCAGTTTCATTTCTATAACGTATAATTGAAATTTTATAATAAATTATATACTAATGATTACTGATAACTTTATCTTATATTGATAACATAAACAGAAGATTAGTGAGATTGAAGATATTGTTTCCGCCGGTTGAACTATTTGTATAATTACCTTTCGTGACGTATGATGTATAAAAGTAGCAAAAATATATCGTAAGGCACTATCTGGCGTATTGCCAGTTTCACAGCCACCGAAGAAATGACCAACGGTTTTATCGCTCGTCCTCTGATATCAGGTATTCATCTTCCACACCCCACCGTCGCGATGGGCGTTGCCATTGCGACCGAGAAGGCGCCCTCTGCAAAGGTTTATTACGTTTCACGTAGATTAATCAATATTTCCTATTACACGTTCCAACGTTCCGGAAAGGTCGTAAGCAGCGATTTCTTCATTGACCTCTATTAACTAGATGTGTCATCATCCTTTTTCTACTATGCCCTTCTTTCGCTTCTTCTCTTTCCCTACTCAGTTTACGATTTGAAGCTAAAAATCTACTAAAGAATTTTAAAAATTGGCAAATAATGTTCTTCCCGTTTTTGTCGTTAAAAGTTCATATAAATAAGAATTAATTTCGAGCAAAGAATATTGTTTGAAAATTTTTTTTATAATATTACCTTCTATTCTTTTTTTATTATTTAAGTTAACAAGTATCACTCTTTCTTTATTATACAGTTGCAATGATTTGGATTCAAAGGAAACCGTTCGTCATATCTACTTTTTTTCGTAATATTATCTTCTTCTTTTTTAAGTATTTTGTACTTCCACTTCATGTTATACGCATTTGAATACGATTTATGGAGACAAATCGAAATTTTCCATTACGCGGTCGAACGAGCCGAGAAGGCCTAAAACGATTTGAGTGAGTGGAAACGAGTTTCTTGATAAATCCCTTTAAATTCGTCATATTAGAACTGATCCTTTTTCAATACCGTATGAAATAATCCATATTGCACAGATACATATTGAAATAAACGCTTCTGTTTCACGTTTCTTCATCGCTCTCTACCAAGAAAAAATATTGAGTGAAAAGAAATTAATTTTTTTGTTAATAAAATTATCTTGTGAACCTTATGATACACATTTTTAATCCCATCTATAAAACGACGGCGAAAAATGTTGTCTATGCAAAAATTATATATATTTTCCGATTTCTTATCGTCACAATAAAAATTGCATAATTGGCGAGATGATCAGCATGAGCAGTATCCAGTTGTTTTTTAAAATTATCAGTTTTTTGTTACAGTTCATCGGCAATGACATGATGCTTTATGTTATAGGACCTGCTCAAAGAAAGGAAACAGAAATATACATCCATTTATCTCGTGTATAGGGAACGCACATCGAATTACATGTCATCGATCATGTCATTGTATTGCATTGTCTAAGATTATCAGTCCTCCAAAAGTGTTTTAGTGCTTCCTGGGAATACAATAAATCAACATGTTGCATCCAATAGCAAGGCATTTCGTTTTTAAGCATAGTTCCTGTATTTAAGCGATCCGTAAGAACACGTTACGTACCGTGTTCATTATGTGATCGAAAATACCCAGGAACAAGAAAACGTAGTGAAAATTAGTAATGGCAGGGACGACGAACCTTGATGAGACTTACATTGCTCCGTTTTACAAAGCTACATTCGAATGGCGGCAGGAGGAGACGGAATATATCTTATTGAAAGGATCGAATGGTAAGCGGCTTTAGCTAGAGCATATCATCGAGTGTGTTGAGATAGATTTGTCGATGGACGATTCGACGTTGCAAACGGATTATGGATTAAAATGGAATTGAAATGGAACTCAAACAGGTTTATCTTTGAAAATGATTAAATCTGTATGTACGATCAAAATATTCATCCATTTTCGACATAATGTTAGCGCGGGGACACTTTTAAATTATGCGTTTAATATTCGGTGTACGTTTATGTCAACCTGTCATCGTTATACTCACTTTAAATAATTATTTAAACTATTTATGAACTAATTATTAAACTGATTTTCATACTGAGTTAAAATAATTGTTTAATATTACTATACAGGGAGGAAACGTTTAATTCAATGTTCCAAATTGGTTATCATAATATTCACAATATTTAATACACATCTTCGGTTATATAGGAATTTTGACCAATTAATTTGCTGGTTTGCTCGAATCCTCTTCTGAAATATTAATCCGAGGTGTAATGATTTGCAGGTGCGTAACACGTTCCCTCATTATTATCGTCATGTCCCTTCATATCGAACGTATTATTCTTGTCCCTCTCCATCTGCTTGTATACC
This sequence comes from Vespula germanica, assembly GCA_905340365.1. NCBI lineage: Eukaryota > Metazoa > Arthropoda > Insecta > Hymenoptera > Vespidae > Vespula > Vespula germanica. The sequence continues at coordinate 674,398 of HG996541.1, forward strand.
TTTGCGCATGCGTGGGCTTATTCAAGTTAAGGGAATGAGTGTACGATCCTAAGGGCGTGTGCGCGTATAACTCCTCTCGTATCCCGAAAATAAGACAGGTATTTTTGCATTTGTATTCCTCTCATCGAGCGAAGCAAACGTTTGGATAATAAGATTACTTGGATGCAAAATTTAGTTACCCTGTTAGATCTTTTGCAGAGCTATGTACCGCGTCACTGATTAAGTTTTTACGAAGTCACGTCTACATTTTCTTAAAAATTTACTCCCGATTGGAGAATTTTAAAAAATTATCCAATTATACTTCTAGTTATTCAATATTCCGTACACTGCGTTCTTTATTAATTAATTCCAAGCAAAATATTATATTTCTGCAATCGTTTATTTCTCGTTACGCACAACAGAGTATAAAGCGATTTTATTATATTCCTAGTAACATGATATTTGCATTTTCCGAATATATTATCCGAATGTTTTGATTTCTCAATAAGCGCCTATATAATATAACATTGACATCATAATTTTTCCCAATATGATGGTGATTCATAATTAATATTATTATTATTTTTATATGAAAACATATGTTGTATATGTTGTAGAAAGATGGCCTATTTATGAAATTATATATCTTTCTACAAACAGGTTCTTAAATTCTACTGTCTACGTAATGCCTACACATTTCCTTACGAAAAATATATATTTATGAATAATTAAGTACCAACAAAAATTCCCACCCCGAAAAGGAGATATGAAAAATTACATTTTTACAATATATTATGATTGAAAGTAATAGGGGAAATCAAAAACAGAAAAAAGGATAAAGTCCAAAAGAAATCTCCCTTTACGGTATTAACGATTCGAAATTATAGATAACATTTCGAAGGGATTACTAGGGATGATATCCTGGTTAGTATATGGAAACTAATGAGTGGAAACAGTGCACGCTCCACTAACTAAATAGTTGTCTACCTACCTGCGGTAATTGATTTACCCGTTTGTTGGGAATGGAGTTGTCCTTCAAGCAAGTTTGTAGGATTTTCTGAAGAGGTATGATCCAGAATAATATATAAGCTACCAATTATTCAGGATAATGGAAATTATATATATCATTTTAGACAAGACGCTTTAAGATAGATAGAGCATATTTGAATTTTACGCCGTTTAATATTATCGCAAGAATTTATTTTCATAAGATTTTTTTTTTATTTACCATGTTATAGACAATCGCATAATTCTGTATAGATATCTATGAGTTATATTCGTGACGCTACATTACATTATAACATTTCGTTTTTAATACTAGGATATACTGTTTTAAAATATATTTCAAAACATACTAAAAAAGAAAGTTGTATAGATTTTTATTATTATTTTACACTATATTTTACACTGTGCAATTCCTCTTTGGTATATTATTGTATAAGATTGAACAGAAAGAAAGTATAAATAGAGTTACTGGATTCAGGCTATTTTTGTTTAAATATTTATACAATTTAATCATATAATAACATATAGAACTGTTGTGCAACTGTTGAATATTCCATGATATTTTTCCGTGTTTGCTATCCCTATGATACTACTTATTGACGAGTCCAACATACTGGTTGATTTGCGTGCTTGATACAAGATGAGTTACCTCTTTGTGTTAATCGATTAGAATAGAGATACACGTTCCAATTATAACAAGAGACCGGAAAAAACGAACGGACAAACGGTTTGTCTTCGAAGGACATATATCGATACCCGAACCGATATCTTTTGGAATTATCCTTGAATCTAGTAGTTTACGTTTTTCACTTATTCTACCTTCCGTTTGCATTATCCGAAAATCCATTTCTGAAAGTTTTTGACATTTTTTCTGTTAAGTATAAAATTTTGAATGTTGACTCAAATGTTTAAATAAATAATTAGGACATTAATAAAGTACATGATAGATTAATTGAACATTTTGATCGAATGTTCGTATGTTTGATATGTTCTGTTAACATTATCTTTATTGGCATTATCTTTCAAGTAATGAAGCTTCAGGGAATAATTAATAAGACCGGTCAATCGAAATAATAATATTGATATTTCTCTATATCCGAATATATGTATATATATATATATATATATATATATATATATATATATCTATTTATAATTTCTGGTTCGTGGATTATTGTTATGATCGTTCCTTGTCACGTAGTTATTGTTTCATACGATCGAATCAACGAGGGAAATATGAAAATTTGCTTAAAGAGAAATAGATGGATTTGTGCTTCATTGCTTGCTATGCAGTTCTCTTCTACTACCAAAAATATCTTGAATAAATCTAAATCTGGTAGAGAATAATAATATTTTACTTTAAAGAAATAAAAAGGGTAGAAAAAATGTAAAGTGTTAATTTGATATTTTCTTTCATTCCTAGGATAGAGTTTTGATGCGGTCTCACTACACAAACATTGCTAGAAGTTGATGTTCCTTATATACCCGTCGACAAGGGTCAACGCAAAATTCAAGGAACCATTAAAGAGAAATATTAATGGGAATTTAAAGAGAGAGAAATATTAAAGGAATATTAAAACTACTAGGTGCATCTATTGTTGGCAAACTGCTGTAAGTAATTTTTTATTTTCTTGATTAGCGACGAGTAATAATTATAATGATAAAATGTGTGAAAATTCCGCTTTAAATTTCTAATTTGATCGTATTATAGTCTTATTGCTATGGAGAGAATGACCATAGCGATTGGATTCCCAAAGATATTGGTTTCATAATCCCATATCTTGTTACATAGAACCAGAGAACTGAACTTATTCTAACGATACATACATACGTGTATTATTACGGAAACATAGTAAGATATTTGCAATAATTAAGAAAAATATCTTGGAATGTTAACATCTAATAGTCTCTTATTTTAATTAATTATCTATTAAGTTAATTAATTACAAAAGAGTATTTCATCCGATCGACAGTGATATGATATTACGGTTTAAAAGTTATCATGGATCTCATCTTCCAAAATATTTAACAGTAGTAATTTGCTTGAAAACATGTATTCATAGAGAGAGATACAACTATCTTAGCTAGTTCATTGCATTTTTTTGCAATTACTTTAGAGAAAAACTTACATAACGATTAGTTTTATATACACGTACGTGAATGTAATTTTATTCATTCTTTGCAGGCGACAGTGAGCTAATTTAACAGCGATAGCTTCCATGTTTATTCGTCGGAGTACAAAGGAGAACTGATCCGCTAACCGTACAAATCAATCATTTGTTGACTTCACACGTTGCCAACGACCGCCGTATTTCAAAATTTAAGTCTAGTAGAAAGTAATTGAAAATTATTTGTTGCTTCGGAGGTTTTCCCTGGCGTGCAACGTTTAATGTAATTTACTATTGCTTATACCGTTGGTCGTTTAACTCCTCGTGAATCTATATCGTTTACACGAATTTAAAATTATCAAAAAAATTAAGTTTGAAATTTTCACTTTTATAAAGTGAAGGCAATCGTCAAAGCCATATAAAAGTTCGTTTTTGTCGACATTAGATGCAGCGACGCAACTCAGATGATACTACCGCGAGATCAAATTATAAAATCGATCTGCAAATTAAATGATACAGCTAAATACCTAATCGTATTATCGTATTGTCTGCTTAGTTTAATGAGATAAAGACACATGAAAAAATTTTCTTCTTTCTTCTTTTCATAGTAAGGGAAGAGATATAAGCACGCACGCCCACGGGACCGCGCTCGTATTACCGCCTACATGACCTAACACGCATGCGTGCGCACAATGATCACGGGTATGAAGGATCACGGTATGAATGGTTCAATAACACGGTACCTGACGATACATATGGAAGAACGTAATGTGTGCGTGCATTTTCATTAAATCCCAGTCAAAATTCGTGTCGCGTAATAAATTAATTCGTCCAAACACCTATATTTCTGAAATACATTCATTATATATTATTTTTATGTACATGAATATTCTGACAAGCAATTTGGAACATTGAATCAATCATTTCCTCTCTTTTTCTATTTTTTACTTTTCATAATTAGTTAAACTGTTGCTACAACGATGACATGATGATGTAAATGTACGCTGAATATTTAACGCATTCATTTTTTATTACCTCAAAAAACGGTAAATCTTTTTATCGTACATGAAGATTTAATCATTTTCAATGATAAACCTGTCTGGCATTTCAATTCCACTTTAATCCATATTCCGTTAACATCGACGAACAACCCTTCGACAAATCTCTCCAACCATTCTTAATTATTTCCTCTAACTGATACTGCTAACTTTGGATTCCTTCAATAATGTATTTTCCCTCTCCTAGTGCAACCATTCGAATGTAAAACGGCGCAATATTAATCTCGTCAAAAATCGTCGTCACCATCATTATAAATCTTTTGCCTTCTTCTTCCTCTTCCCACTGGTTAATCTCGATTACATGATGAAGACGGTAAGGAGCACAATACTACGGATCACGTAAAGACAAGGACAATATTTGGAAAGGAAACACTTTCTTATCAAACCCACCACGTTGATTGATAGTATCATCAACGAAGTAGCACTAAAAATGTTTCGGAAGTCGTTGATAATATTAAGTAATAGAATACCGCCGATCGATACTATGTTATTCAGTGTCCGCGCATAAGATATATGGATATATATCTTTCTTTTCTTCCTTTTTTTAAATTCGAGCTAGAAGATGGTATACCGAAAAAAGAAAGAAAGATGAATATTGCGAAAGGTTTTCTCTGAATCCATATTTTTTAAAATTGCATAATGTAGCAAAAGAAATGATATCTTCGAAAGATGAAAAAGCTGAGAATTTAATTCTTATTGATAGTTATTAATAGGCATACAAATCAGAAAAAAATTGTCAATCGTCAATATTGTTCAGTTAATCTCTAACTGTAAACCGTAAAGAAGAAAAGAAAAAAAAAAAGAAAAATAAAATAGAAAAGTAATATGTCGAATTAGAAGAGATTATTAGAGGAGTTTATTTCCTATTAATTAATTTCATTTTTGATCTTTCCGTCCGTGAGAGCAATTAATGCGCGACAAACGTAATAACGCTTTCTGCTTTGCGCACTTTCACACGTAAGCTCTCAACATATCAATACTTTATCGCGCAAACGTAGTCCTACGACTCGCATCATATAATATATCATAACTTCAAAACCAAATAATACATTATAACGATGCTTAATTTATATGAATTTGTAGATATCGCAGAACATATTTTCTTATAAAAAGACCAAAATTGTATCACTAATAATTTTCTATCAGATCTACGATAAATTTTGAAGCCATACTTTTCCAACATTTTCGTCCCTATCATTATCTATGAGATCTCCCGGTTTTCTTGTTAGATGATATCACTATCACTACTGTTGTTTTCATCCAGATTTACTTTTATACTTAAATGCCGAAGCAATCGATGCTGTGTTTATCCAGTCGTAAGATATTATCATTATTTAATATAAAATTTATATCATAGGCATGTTTTGTAATAATTTATTGACTTTTTATACAGATTTTACAAAATCGGCGAGGATGTTTCTATTGATAATTGAATTCATTTCAAATCTTCCACGTGATATGAAACCCAAGTTGGCGAGAAAAGCACATAATTACCCGGTGTATGGAGACAACGTGACGCCATTGCTAACGCATTATTATAGCAATCATTGATCTTGATATTAGATTTAATAAACGAGGTACGAAGAGATCGGATATGAATAACTCGTCACGTATCTTATCCAAACTTCCATATTAATTCCAATTCCTGCTGGGTCCAATTGTCTGCTTGTTCTGATACGAGGAAAGCAAATGAAATAATGCTCTCTTTATTATCCAAATAAGAGAGGATTCGTACGTACAAACGTTCACAGGACAGCGCACTCAATCCCAGCCACTTCAACTGATGCAGATAAGCGCGCACCAGAGCATACACAGATGGGGAGATATAACAACGAAGGGTTCCAAACGAAGGTACTTCACGATAAGTGCGGGAGCACGTACATACATACACTACCACTAAATCTCTATCAAGAGGTTTCAACAGGGTAATTCGTGCTACGCAACAATTACTTCGAACAAATTTCCACCTATGAAAAACGCACATTAAATATTACGAATATTTTTTAAGTACATGTCGTGATCCTTAAGACAAACAATTTGAAACGTAGAATTCAACACTTCTCCTTCTTTAATTCTATCGAATGGTTACTTCAGTTAAATTGAGGGAATAACGATGACGTAAACGTGGACTTTCTATTTCACGTATAATTTAAAAGTATTCCCCTGCTAATTATTACTTCCAAAAACAATGAATCTTTTGAACGTCCCTGTATGTTAAATTATTTTGTATGATAAATCTCCCTCAATTTCATTCCAATTGTCCTTTGATCCATGTACAGCTTGAAACGTTGGACGGCCCATCGACAAATCTTTCCGAGTATAATCTCATATATCCTCTAGCTAAAGCCGCTTACGTTTGGATCCTTTGATAAAATCCCATTTCTCGTACCACTGTTCCAAGTTTTACAAAACTGCGCCACATTGGTCTTTCCAAACTTCATCGTCAAGCATAAATGTTTCACCTTCTTTTTCCTCTTCCTAGGTATTCTCAATCGCATAATGAACACAGTATCATATCACATAAAGACGAGGACGATGCTGAAAAACAAAACGATAACTTATAGTACCTCGAAGAAGTATTAAAGATAATTTAAAAATCTTATATGATACAATTCCGCTGATCGATACCATATAATTTATAGTCCGCGCAAAAGATATACGCATACGTATTTTTCTTTCTATTCTTTCTTTAAATTAGAGCCATAATTCAGGGTGACATCACGGCCAGTGAACTGCAACTAAAACCTGAAAATATTAAAGCACCATTAGATTCTTATATTGATCAATTCGCACATGATATAATCTTTATAGTGACAAGGAGAGATCGGAAAGAAAACATTTTTTGCACAAACAACGCTTTTAACCAACGTTTCTTAGGAGCATATCAGTACTGTGCATATTAACGCCCGTAAGATATACGTATTATGAAAAATTATCAAGAAAACCTTTTCATTCGATATTAATCTTTGATACAGAGCAATCAATAAGTACGGGGCAGAAGCGTTTGTTGCAATATTAATTACGCAATGTAGATCAAATGAGTTATTTCAAAAGGTAGTGACGAAAAAGTAAAAATTTGTCGTATTACTAGGGATTGATCGAAAGATTCGTATCCTCCAACTCGCATCCTCTTCGGCCTTTTCGGCTCTTTCGACCACGTAATACGAAATGTGATCTGATCTTCAAATGAAACACGTAAAAGGAAAATATTGATACTACGAAAATAAAATAAATACGACAAAAGATTTTCTCTGAATTCCTACTTTATATTATCGATCAACAAAGCAGTAATAAAAATTTAATGTTAATCGCATCCTACACGGCATTATGATATGTATTACGATGTTGAGGGTTACGTTAAACACATGAAGCAAGTGAATAGTAATGGAGTATTACAACTGATCGAAATAAACTTCTATATAATGCGTATTTAAGGAGTATATGTTTGAATTTATAAAAAATGTTCTTTACTAATTCGATACATTACGATGAACTTAAATTCACAAACAATCTACTTCAATGTACATTTTCTTTGAAGAAATTAATCTCTATGAGAAAATCGGCTACTTTCATTTCCGTTTAAAGTTCTCCGTCGGATATAGACCTACTTGGCGAAATTCTAATCCAATCTAGTTTTCAATAAATGAATATATCAATGCAGCATGAGGAAAAAGTGATTATCCATTATTAAACCAACCTCTATTGCAACATCGCGTTGCAGTAAATCAACATCAGAAGAGATAAGGACATTTAATCTACGAGCAATGGCTGACAATGTTCGTTCTTTGGTTAGATTTTCCAACTGCTTCTTGAAACACTCTTCTGTTTTCACAATCCAATGTACTATATTATAAAAGATGGAATTAATGTGAAAGATTGGATAAGATACGTGACGAGTTACTTATATCCAATCTTTTCGTACCTCGTTTCTTAAAATCCAATATCAAGATCAATGATAGCTATAATAATGCGCTAGCAATGGCGTCACGTTGTCTCCATACACCAGATAATTACGTTCTTCTCTCGTCAACTTGGGTTTCATATCACGCGGAAGATTTGAAATGAATGCAATTATCAATAGAAACACTCTCGCCGACTTTGTAAATCTGTGTAAATATTCAATAAATAATTATGTTATACATCCATCATACAAATTTTATATTCCATATTACGTTTTAGAAAAAAAAATTTATATCTTATCTATAAAATATCATACCATTTCATAAACACAGCATGGATCGATTTAGCATTTAAATATGGGAATGGAAAAGAGAGAAACGTTTTCATTTCCTAATCTGGTTGACTGTCTGATATTTGTACTATCCCAGTAGAACATATCGTCGGATGTCGAATGTTTAATCATCGCGTTGCGCATAGTTGAAATCCGTGTATCTCCTTCTGACGTAATTAGAATTCAGATATCTGTCAATTCGGCTCCTCTGCAATACTTCTTTGTTATTGGAACTGCTCTTGCGTTCATTTCGTTTCATATATCTCTGAAATAATTTAAAATTCGTAGATTAGATAAGACTTAGGATAGACGTTCAGTTGTTCATTTAAATTGTGCAGTCATCAAAGGAAAATCCGGTTACGCCCTTTTTTAAGCGGCATAAAGTTCCTTCTCCAAGAAGCAACGAAATAAGAGTTAGGGTGGGCCTGGTCACGATAATCAGTTTCATTTTCATATTATAGAACTGAGATTTTAAAATAAATTATAGACTAATGATCACTGATATGAATTTACCTTATATGAATAAATTAAACAAAAGACTAGCGGAAATGAAGAAATTGTTTGTACCGTTTGGACTGCTTGTAACTTTCCTTTGGTACGTATGAAGTAAAAACGCGATTATCTAGCACCTACTTACGTATTACTCTCATTTTAATTATTAGAAGAACGACTCCTACACGCGAGATTCTTCCCCTAACCGCTACACCCTAGTACCGAGCAAATTACGGATGCTGATCACGGTGGGATGAGTCAGCACATTCGACGCAAGTAAATCGATACCACGTATTACACGATATAAAGAGTCGAAATGTCCTTCGGATCAGAACGAAATAAATTTTTCAAATGTTCTCTATTCCCTGGACAAGTTATTTTCCTTTTTTAATTACTTTAAATAGGAGCTGTATTATTTTTTTCATCCTCTTTTTCTTTAGAATTTACAATTGGAAATTGGATAAAAAATGTTGATAACCGGCCTTCAATATTTTTCTTGCTTTTATTGTTAAAAATATTTATCAGTAAGTATTACTTTCGACAAAGAAATATTACTCGATAATTTGTTTCGTAATATTACCTACTATTTTTATTCCATCGTTTAGGTTAACAAGCATCTGTCTTTCTTTACTGTGCGTTTGCAAGGGAATGTGGATTCAGAGAAAGTTATTATATTTATTTTCTTTCGTAATATTAGTTTAGATTATTTTCTTTTGAGTATTTCATTTCAGTTCGCTTTACGCAAATCAATCGAAACTTCCTATTTAGCGGTCGAAAGAGCCGAAAAGGGTCAGAAGAATATGAGTGGGGGGAAAAGAATTTGTCGACCAATCCCACCAGATTCGAATTACTTTTTTCCATTTAACTACGATATGAAGTAATCCATATTGCGCTACGGCATATTGCAACTAACGCTTCTGCTTCGTTTTATTGATTGCTCCCTACCAAGGATTAATATCAAATGAAAAGGAATTAACTTTTTGGTGACGTTTTCTCCTAATAAAAGTATTTCTTGAACGTTATTATACATCCGTTTTGAATTCCCATCCGTCAAACTTAGGCCAACAACATTTTTTACGCAAAAAATATTTCTTTAGCGATCTTTTTTTCATTTGGTCCTAGAAAATTTTCAGTCTTTCTTTACAGTTCATCGACAGTGACGTGATGTTTGTCGTTACGGGACAAATTTTGAAAAATGAGATGAATTATGTTGCATATATCTCATGCATGGAGAGCACATATCGATTTACTCGTTATCAATCGGTGATACTGCATTAACAAAAATTATGAATCTCTTCCAAAACTTTTCTAGTGCTTCTAGGGAATACTATCAATCAACGTGATGGAATCAATAGCAAGGCAATTCCTTTTGAAACATTTTCTTGTCTCAAACTTACCGTAATACCTTCTTTTATACCGCGTTCGTCAGGTGATCGATAATAACAAGGAAGGGAAATAGGAAGGCAAGATTTTTAATGGTCATAACGACGAACCTTCTCAAGTCCCATGTATAATGGTTTACCTAACTACGTTCGAACGGTGGTACGAGGCTAGGGAATATATCCTTTCAAAGGATCCTATGGTTAGCAGCTTTATAAGAGTATATAATAGATTGCGTTCTGAAAGGTTTGATGTAGGGTCGTCCGACGGTGGACGCGGCTCGTGCATCAAAGTACAACGTTTGCTCTAATGAGGGATTATCCCTTCATAATAAATAATATTTCATTGAGGTATCCTTTTGAATTCCATCTTCTTCACCCTCGAAGAGATTCAATGCAGTCGAGGAGGGAATATGAAGATCAATAATAACATTGGTAGTGTTCTTTGATATCGAACTAATGTTAATTTCTATAGCAATTAGTCAGAAAGTTATATACACCATAATAATATTTATTTCAATCCCATGGGTGAGATTAGGAACGATAAGAAAAATCTTATGGCGATTAACAATGATTTCAAAAAGGAAAATCTGGGAATCAAGGCTGAAGATGAAGAGGAAGTAAAAGGAAGTACAGGAGATGAAGAAGTTGAAGGGGAGGGTAAATGTAAGGAGTAAACCCTCGTTTACGATTGAATCGACGTTACATTTTATCTCGACGACGATAATTCCATTGGTAAATTTAGTTCTAATCAAACCGATGTTGGTCTCTGGCCGAACATTGATTTTGTAAAACTGGATTTGAATTCGAAAGTTCCTAAGACGGCGTATCGTAAGGACGAAGTCGAATGGATCATCGAGACATTTCGGGAATAATATGAATAATGTGGAAATAACGGAGAATAATATCGAGAATAGAAACGAATAATAGTTTCGAAAGCTTATTCATGGATTCAGGAATGAGCTCAGAAAAAATCGAAATGAAACCAAGGTAGGCTTAACTTTCAAAATGATTAAACCTGTAGGGACGACCAAAGGATACACCGCTTTTCGACATAATAATGAATAGTTTTAAATCGCATGAGAAATGTTAATTCCACGCTTACGTTACCTTTCCATCTTGATTTCATGGGATTAAATTAAGTAAACGTTCAATTAAATTAAAAATAGAAGAAATGTTGAATTAATTTTCTAAATTGTATGTCATAATATTCACGTCGTGTACTTAAAAGATATTCATAATATTTCATTTATGTTTTGCACAAAAATACGAATTTCCACGAATTTATTTGCTGCGTAGCCAGGATTCTCTCGTTAGTACGTTCTGAAAGGGATTTAATGAAAATGCATAAGCGTATTACGTTCTTCCAAACGTATCGTAGAGTATTAAACGATTTCTTAATATCTCACTCCATGCACGTGTGCTCTTGTGCGGGCTTACACGCGCCAATGCAAGTGTGCAGTAATGGGTACGGGGTCCTGTACGCATTTAGTATATCTCCCGTCTGATTATGAAAATAATAAATATATTTTTTAATTTGTCTGCCCCTTACGAAACCATAGAGCAGATTGAATAATAGGATTTGCTATATAACTCAATTATCTATTCAGCTGCATCTTTTAATTATGAGAACTTGAGAAATTATCTAATCAAATTATTGTCACCCAACATTTCGTATATCATCTTCTATACTAATTAGTTCCTTACAAAATATCGTATTTATTCACTCGTTTATTTCTTATTACGTGTATCAGAGTATAATGCTATATAATGCTATAGGAAGCTTTTCCATGAAATTACTCTACATTCTCAATATGGTTTTTTGAATTTTACTTTTTTGGTATTGTCAACGTTTTCTCTACAAAAGATAAATAAATTTGAATAAGTAAATACATAAAAAATTTCTGCCGCATAAGAAAATGAATAAAATTAGAATTTTACAAAGTAAAATGGTCGAAAGTATAAGGGTAAAGAGAATAAACGATAGGCAGAAAAACGAATCAGAAATGTATAAGAAGCTTGAAAACAAGCAGAAGTTTCCCCTTTACCATAGTATCGATCCAAAATTGTGGGTAACATTGTGAAGAAATAGTCGGGGATGCTACCCTCGCGAATATATGGAAAAGAGGGGGTAGGACGAAACAGCGCATGCCCGACTAATTGAAACAGATTACTAGCTATCCGCAGGAGTTGAAACCCTCGTTCATTTCGTATCGAGTCGTCTGTCGAGCAAGTTTCTAAGGGGTCCAGAAGAGGAAACACCCAGGATAATATATAAGTTTCTGATCTATCATGATAATGGAAATCATCTTCTTAAACAAGATCCCTTTGGTAGGTAAAATTTATTTCTATATAATATCGTCTAATATTAACTCAAGGATTTATTTTCATAAGATTTTTAACTGCATGTACCGTGCTGTAGATAACTGTATAATTCTGTGTGTAGATATCTATGAGTTATATTAGAGATACCACATTATAGACCATATTATACAATTTCGTGTTTAATACTACGATATATTGTTTTATACGAAAATTGTTAGCTTTTTATTATTATTTAACACTTTCTTTTCCACTGTGCAATTTGTCTTGAGTATATTATCGTATAATATTAAACAGAGGAAATAGTATAGTTCGGCTTATTTGAATGAATACTTCGTAAATTATTTGGAATGGTAATATTTGACAGACTTCTTTATTAATTACCGGGTTGTTATAAAACTGTGTTTCGATCTATCAATCGCAATGCAATATTAATTTCTAATTATTCTTTTACAGGCACTCGTGCAAGGCGGAATTATTAATAGCGGGAAATAGCACTATCATCGCTATCTACTTGGTAAGTTCATTACGTCCTCTTTAAAATTAGCTTGTTTATTTTCTCTTTTATCTGCTACGTTTGGGAATGAAATTTTCTATATTCTTTTTAGACGGTAGACGGATTCGATGTATACGTAAATACATATATTTATATATATGTTTATATCTTTCTCCGTACTGTGTACTTTCTATGTATTAAAGTCTAATTATGTACATATTTATTTATGTATTTGTCTACAAAATGACCTACTATCTATATCTATCTGAGAATCATCAACGACGTAAATCGAAATAACATCAAAAAGAAAATTAATAGATAAATTAAAACGAAAAATGGAATTTAAATTAAAGGAGAAAGGAAACATTCAAACAAAGATTGGAACGAGAAGGAAGTTTAAATAAAAGGAGAAAGAAAACATTCATTAAAATGAAAAAAAAAATCTAAATGAAAGAAGAAAGGGAGACATCGAGAAAAGAAGCGAACCTCTATGTATCCGGAAAGTGGATTAATTTTTACGAATTTCATATTTTCATATATTTGTGTGGGATAGATAAATGGAAACTCGATTATTGATAAATATTCGCTGTTTCGGAATATCAAAAAAAGAATTCAAAAGAAACCAAAAAACTAAAAGCTCGACGAAATTTGGACCAACTTATTTTTAATCGAGACGATAGCCTGTCCAAAGCGACGAAATTCCAAGAAAGAAATACGATGAGCATACAAATCGTAATATTTGAAAATTGCCCGCACTATTTCGAATCGTTATTGAGAATCGGCTATTATATTCTTCATGTTCTTGGTAAGTTGAATCATATTCAAATTGTTTTTCTTTATATAGCATGCTACAGAAAATTGCATAATTCTATTTACGTATCTATGAGCTGTATTAGAGACGCTATGTTGTACACTATTTTATACTATTTTATTATATACTATAGAAAATTGTATAGTTTCTTATTATAATTTTTCGCCGAACTTACTGTATTTAACGTTTGATTCGGCTCTGACGTATTATTGCATAATACTAAACGGAGGAGAATGTCTAATTAGGGTTGCCGGAATCAGGATACTTTTGTTTAGGCGTTTATACGATTTATTCGACTAATCGTATATACAACTAATTGTACAGCCAACTGTTGCTAACTAATTCCGTGATATTATTCTGTGTTTGCTATCCCTATGATACTACCTATTGACGAGTCCAACATACTGCTTGATTTGTTCGCTTGATACTAGTTGAGTTACTTTTTTTAGTTAATCGATTAGAATAGAGATACACGATTCCATTCTAACAAGAGAACTGAGAAACGAACGGATAAGTGGCTTGTCTTCGAGGAGACAGGTATCGGTAACCGAAACGATATCGTTTGGTTTTATGAACGAACCTAGTAGTTTTCGTTTCTTAATTATTCTACCTTCCCTTTGCATGATACAAAATTCCATTGGAGAAAGTTTCAGCGAGATTCTGACATTTTTCTCTGATATGTATGAAAATCTATATGTTGACTCAAATGTTTAAATAAATAATTAGTTCGCTTAGAAAGTTTATTGATAGATTAATTGAGCACTTTTATATTTTCGGAGGATTCTTATGTATTTCTGTCAAAAATAACATCTTTAACGGATCGAAATTTGTTAAGGATCAAGAGATTTCTTCATGCCAACGTGAAAATCGTTTAATTGTAGCGATGTATTCGGAAGGGGTAATTAATAGATGTTGGAATATCCACTTTGATATGTCCAAAACCTTTCATAATAATAATTTGCTTAATTACAATTTTTAATAGAGAGAGATAGAACTATTTTTGTTAATTTGTCATAAGTTCATTAGATTTTGTTTACTCACAGTTTGCAGATAAGCCTACATAATACCTTTTTTTGTATATACGTACGTGAATATAATTTTCTTTATTCTTTGCAGGCAACAGCGAGAGAGCTTCCATTCCTCGGAGTGCAGAGGAAAACTGACACAGTAACCAATACAGTAAATCAATCATTTTTGGACTTTACACGTAGCGAACGAGCGCCATTTGAAAATTTATATCTAGCAGGAAATAAATTAGTTATTCGTGCTTCGTAGGTGTTCCGTAGCGTGTAACGTTTAACGGAATTTACTATTGCTTCAACAGTGGTTCACTTAACTACTCGTACATCTATATAGTTTAAATGAATTTACAATTATCTGAAGTATGAAGTTCGAAGTTTTCACCTTTAGAAATAGAGGGCGTTATCGTAAAAGCCATTCAAAAGTTCTTTTTTTTTGTTATTCCACGCAGCGGCGCGACTCAGATCCAACCACGCCAAGATCAAAATTATAAATTATTGAAATTTTTGTTTAAAATTAACTTATGTTCCTCGCGCAATTCGATATTCATAATTCGTTAATTTCAATTTTTTTCACTTATTTCCGTTTTGTTAAAAAATTATTTTCATTTACCAATTTATTATATTACTTTTCCATAGTATCATCTACGAATGTTTTTTTTATTTTCTCGTAAATAATAAGTTAAATAACATTTTTTTTTAAATTAAAGGAAAATCAAACATTTATCAACAGTCGTGTTTACATTTATGTGTCTTGCGCAGATATATGAAAATATGGAATTCGTAGGAGTTGGTTCACTTTCCCGATAGATAGCTATTTGCTTCTATCTTAATGACATCTCTTTTATTATTTCAATTTATTTTTCGAGTTTCTCTTTAATTTTATTTTCATTTATATGCTTAGAGATGTTCAGATAGATATAAATACTTAATCAACGTGTAGACAAATGTGTGAATAAATAGGTATATAAATGTATTAGATTCTAGTATATAGTAAGATATATATGTATATATATACATATATATGAATGTATGCATTTGTGAGTATATGTATAGAATCGGTCTGCCGTGTGAAAAGAATATACAAGATTGCATCAAATTCAATTAATCGGGAACACATCAGGCAAAACACATGACGAAAAATGAAGTATCTAAATTTTCGTTAAGTTAACTTTTACAATTATCTACGCCTCTCTAGCAATAATGGGACTGGCTTTACGAAAGCAATCGGCATAATAACGAATTGAGAGATGAAAAAAATGTAATTATGTTTTATATTATCGAGTGTATGCTGTTTAAAACGATATAGATGATATAGAATTCATTATCGTGACTGGTTGGTTGCTTATATATTATTCTGGGCCTTTCTCTTTTGGATCTCTTAGAAACCTGCTTAAACGACGATAGAATAACCAAATTGTACTCCCTTTCAAAAAATACAATAAACTCAAGGATGAAATCACAGTCTGTATTCGTCTATTTTCTATCCCACTATTTTTCACAAATTGATGAGGTATTATGTCATCCCCGGTAATTTCATCAGAATGTTACAAACACTTTTTATCCATACTATCGTTAAGGAGAAATCTTTTTTCTTTCTTATCCTTCCTTACACATTTTGATTTTTTTCCCTTTAATATACCGTATTCGACATTTTCCATACGCATATATTTTCTATCCTTCTACTTTTCAAGCGTCTAATTTTCGTCGGTATTTACTAATTCATATTTATTTGTCGTTTGTGAAGAGAATGTTGACATTACCAGGAAAGTTGCGTTTTGAATATCGTATTCAGAAAGAATAGTAATCTCAATATCACAGAAAAATTATCTTTCTACAATATTTATAACTTAAACTTTGAGCGATGTCGATCGCTTGATCGAATAACAGTACCAAGAAAAAAATATAATAAATCCCTACTATGCTGGGCGAAGTAATACGTAAATGTTTGTTATATTTGCACTCATTTGAGTAATAAGATCATTCGGATAACGGATTCGCAAAATAAAAATATTGTGTTAACAGAAATATAATAACATTGCAGCTATACTCCATTATACGTAATAAGAAATAGACGATTTAAGAAATATAATACTTCCCAAGAAACTAATCGGTTTGAAACATAATATATTAAATATTGGATGACTAGAAGTAGGATTGAATCACTTGTTTAAGTCTTTGTATAAATAGTGAATTTCTAGGAAAATGTACTCCTTCTTATAAATACATTAAATCCGTGACGTGGTCCATTGCACTGCAAAAGAGCTAATCGGGTAATTAAAGGATGCATGTAATAAGCTAATTGAATTACACAGCTAATTGTATGGTCCAACTCTCTGTTTGGTTTGCTCAGGAGAAGACAAAAGAAAAAATTCCTTTCTTATTTTGGAACAAACGAGACAAGAGGTGTAAGCACACACGCTCGCAATACCGCGCATTCATTACCGCCCACTTGAATTAGCTTATTTCAATAAGCTCACAAGAATACGCGTAGATAGAAGAAGGTAATAATAAATCGTAATGGCAATAACTGCGGGAGAGCGTATAACGTACATACACATCATTAAATCTCAATCAATACATATTAATAAGAGAATTCGCTCTACGCAGAAAGGATAATTCCAAATTTCTACATTTCTGCAAATTGCACATTAAATATTATGAATATTTGTGCATGTACAAATTCAACTCTTCTGTTTTTATTACATTGAGTGATTCTTTAAACTGATGTAGAAACGATAACATAATTACGAAAACGTAATACTATCGTTTCTCGTATTATTTAAAAGTATTTATTATTATCTCGAAAATCGATAAATGATTTTATCGTTTCTGCAGGTTTAATCATTTTGAAAATTAAACATACCATAGTTCCATTTCGATTTTTTCTCAGCTCATTCTTCAATCCATGAATACACTTTCGACTCTCATATTCGTTTCTATTCTCGATATTAGTTCTTGTTATTTCCATAATATTATTATCCTTATTTATGATAGGTCTCGACGATCCATTCAACTTCGTTCTTACGATACACCGTGTTAGTTATTTTCGAAATCAAATCGAGATTCGCAAAATCAATATTCGGCCAATGTCCAACATCGATTTGATTAGAATTAGATTTATCTGTGGAATGATCAGCGTCGAGATAAAATCTATCGTCGATTGAATCGTTGAAACTAGCGTGAACACGTAATCTTTACCCTGAACTTCCACATCAATCTATCGATTCGTATCAACTATACCGTTTTTTTCCTCCTCTTCTTGAACATTGACTCACAGATCTTTTTTTTCGGAATCATTGTTAATCGCCCGAAGGTTTTCCTTATCGTTCCTAATCTCATCCATGGTATTGGAATAAGTATGATTATGATATATATGATTTTCTGACTAATAGCTATCCAAATTAACATCAGTTCGATATGCAAGAACACTGTCAACGTTAATATTGATCTCCATTCTCCCTTCTCGACTGGGTTGAGGGTGGCAAAAGATAGATATCCATAAAGATACCGCGATGAAATATACTTTTCTACGAAGAAATATTCCCTCATTACAACGAATATTCCTCCATGATATCCGATCGGCGTCCAACGTCGGACGACCCATCGACAATCGATTACATCCTCTTATAAAACTGCTTACGCTTTGGATCCATTGTGAGGATATATTCCCTAGCCTTGTACCACCGTTCGAACGTAGTTTTGTAAGCCAATATACACGAGACTCGAGAAGCTTCGTCGTCATTACCATTACAAATGTTGCCTTCCTATTTCCCTTTCTGGTTATTATCGATCGCCTCACGAACATGGTATAGAAGAAGCTATTACGGGTAAATTCGAAACCAGGACGTTTCAAAAGGAAATGCCTTGCTACTGATTCGTGCACCTTAATTTATAGTATTTCCTAGAAGCACTAGAAAAGTTTCGAAGACGTTGATAATCTCAGATAATACAATATCACCGAAAAAAAAACATGTAATTCAATGTGTACTTTTTATGCATGCGATGTATGGATGTGTACATTTTCTTTTCTTTTAAATTCGACCTATGACATAAAGCATCACGTCACTGTCTATGAACTGTAACGAAACATTGCAAATTTTTAACGATGAAATGACAAAAAGAAATAGGAAAAAATATTTTAAGCGTAAAAGACATTTTTGGCCAATGCTTGATAGATGTGAATTAAAAATATGTATAATATCGTTCACGAGATATTTTTATTAGGAGAAAATGTCATCAAAAAAATGAATTTCTCTTTATTTAACACTGATCCTTGGTAGAGAGCGACCAATAAAACGCAACAGAAGCGCTTCAACGATACGCAGTCACGTAATATGGATTATTCCATATGGAAATTGAAAGGAAAGAATAATAGGAAATCGAATTAAGAGGGATTGGTCAACACGTTTTCCCCCACTAATACCCTTTGATGGCACTTTCGGCTCTTTTGCACGAGGAATAGAAAGTTTTGATTGACTTGCGTAAAGCGTATTCTTAAGAAATACACAAAAAGAAAATCTACATTACGAAAAAAAAAGTATATAATCGTAACGAATGATTTTTTCTATATCCATATTCTTTGCTACTGCGTAATAAAGAAAGAGAGACGTTTATTAACTTAAATAATAGAAAGAGAATAAAAGGTAATATCACGGAATAAATTTTCAAGCAATATTTCTTCCTCGTGATTAGTAGTTATTGATAAATATTTATAATGATAAAAACATGAAAAATGTTAATAGCCGAATGTCAGAATTATTTAGTGAATTTCTCATTGTAAATTGTAAAGATTAAGAGGGTGAAAAAGGAGAAAAACGAAGAAAAGAACAAGAGAAAAAGAGGAAAGTAGTCCATTCAATAAAGCACAATTGAGAAATGTATTTCCTCCCGATCCCCATGACATTTCGGCTCTTTATATCGTGTAATACGTAATATAAATTAATCCCCATAGATTCTATTAACTCTTTACACGGAGCTCCGTCTCGGAAATTAGCTCGACTTGGGGAAAAATTTCGCCTGTAGAATTCATTCTTTCGATTATTTTTGAACAAGTAATACGCAAATAAGTGCCAAACAATCGCCCGATACTTCATACGACCCAAAGGAAACGTCCAAGGAGCCCAAACGATACGAACAATCTCTTCATTCTCGCTAGACTTTTGTTTATGTTATCGGCATAAGGTAAATATATCAGCAGTCATTGGTAAACAATTTGTTATAAAATTTCAATTCTATATGATGGAAATGAAACTGATTTTCGTGATCAATCATAATTATTATTTTGTTCCTTCTCGGAGAAGGAACTTTATATCAGTTAAAAGGGTGTATCCGGATTTACCTTTTTATGACTGTCCTTTTGAAACGGACAATTGAACGTCTGTCCTAAGTCTTAACTAATCTACGTATTTTAAATTATTTCAGAGATATAAGAGATGAAACGTAGGCTAAAGCAGTTCCAATAGTCCAGAAGTATTGCAGAATGGCAGAATTAACCTTTATCTGAATTGTAATAACTTCCAAAGAAGATAAACTGTTTTCAACTATGTTGAAATTGATAATTAAACATTCGACGTACAAAGCTGATTCTGTTGACAAATTTATTACAATTCTTCCAAGTGATACGAAACCCATGTTGGTTAGAGAGGAATATTATTATCCTGCGTATTGAAACAACATGTTTCTATTGCTAGGGCGTTAGTGTAGCAACCATTTACTTTAGTATTGGATTTTAATAAACGAGGTATGAAGAGATCAGATATGAGTAACTTGTCACCTATCTTACCCAATTTCTATATATGTATATAGTCCCTCCTAAAAAACGTCAATTAAAAATGTTGTTATATGCAAAAAATATTTCTTTTCAAATTCATCTTATCGCAGTAAAGATTGTATCATGGACGAATTGATCAGTATGAGAAGTATATAATTGTGCTCTAATATTTTCAGGATTTTGTAACAGTCCATCGGCAGTGATGACGCTCTAAATTGTAGCTCGAATTTAAAAAAAGGACAGAAAGAAAAATACATATCCATGTACCTTATTTGGGGACAATGAATTACGTGGTGTCGATCGGCGGAAGTATCTGAGATAAATCACGATTTTTAAATCATTTTCAGTACTTGTTGGAGGTACTATGAATTATCGTTTACTTTTCAAACATCGTCTTTGTCTTTATATGATCTCACACTGTGTTCATTATGCGATTGAGAGTACCTAGGAAGAGGACAAAGAAGGTAAAACATTTGTACATGACGACAGAGTTTTGAAAGACCAATGTGGAGCACTTTTGTGAAGATTGCAATGGTGCTCAGAGGAAATCAGATTTTATCAAAGGATGCAAAGGTAAGCGGGTTTATTTAGAGAATATATGCGATTGTGCTCAGAAATGTTTGTCGAAGGGTCGACCGGCGTTCCAAGCGAAACATGGATCAAAGAAGAATTGGAATGAAACTGAGGGAGAGTTATCATACAAAATAATTCAACATACAGGGAGGATCAAAAGATTCAACGTTTTTAGAAGTAATAATGTTAGCAGGGGAACACTTTTAAATTATACGTGAAATAGAAAGTCCACGTCATCGTTATTCCCTCAATTTAACTGAAGTAACCATTCGATATAATTAAAAAAGGAAAAGTGTTGAATTCTACATTCCAAACTGTTCGACATAATATTCACGACATGTACTTAAAAAATATTGAAATTTGGATGAAGTAACTGCTGCGTAGCGCGAATTACTCTGCTGATACGTTTTGATAGGGATTTAATGGGAATTGATGTGCCTAATACGTGCTCCCATACTTATCGTGAAGTACCTTCGTTTTGAACCCTTCATTATTACATCTCTCCACCTGTTGCGCGCTTATCTGCGCCAGCTCAAGTAGCCGGGTCGAATACGCGATTCAGTGTGCGTGTGTACGTATGACTCCTGTTTTATTTTTATAACAAGGAAAGTATTTTTTCATTTGTTTTCCTCTCATTAAACTAATCAGACAATTGGAGGATACGATTAGCTGTATACTTCAATGGCCTACTTAGATTTATCATTCGATAATGCGGTTACTTATTTCGCAGAGCAATTAACTATTTTCTTAGAAACAAATCCATTTCAAACGTAATATACGAAATATTAGGTAAGTAGAAATATAATGGAACTATGGTTTTGCATTCTCCAATAGGGAGTATATTTCTAGGAAAATGTACATGTTCATATAGAAGAGTAAGGTCAGTCGTGATACATCGATTTGCGAAAGACTTAACGAGGTAATGGAAGAATATGGCTAGATAGATAATTGAATTATACCACTAATCGTATTATCGAATTTTTTGCATGATTTAGTGAGATAATTACCAATGAGTAAATACCCTCCTTCTTTTCAAAGAAGAGAAGAGGTGGATGCAGACTCGCGCACTGATTGCCGCCCACTTGACCGGCACACGTAAGCGCGCAAGTTCATGGAGACAGATAATAATAAATTGTTTAATATGATGGTGCTTGACGATAAGTATGAGAGAAAATATTACGTACGTGCAGATCGTTATATCCGGATCAATACCAGTTAAGAAGAGAATTGGTCTACCTATCCAATTAATTCGTCTAAATTCCTATATAACTGAAAAACTGGGTATATTAAATTATATATAATAAGTATATTAAATATTATGAATATTTTTGAGGGATTTGTCGGGAATATTTTGACAGACGATTTAGAACAACATCGAACTCAACATTTCTTCTGTTCTCAAGTATATTGAATGATTATTTAAATTGATAAGCTGGTCTAACCGTGGACTTAATATTTCACGTATATTTTCATGCATTTGACTCTATTCTATGAATTTTTTGATCGCCACTGCAGCATTAATCCTTTTGCAAGATTAAGAGCCCTCAGATCTATTTTAATGTCTTTCTTGATGAAAGTTCCGCCTTCATGGTCGTACCTCCATTGAAGGAACTTTTTCGCACGCAGTGGATAATGTCCCCTAGCTAAACCCCCCTTCGATCCTATACGAAAGGGATATTCCGTCTCTTCGTATCATCATTCGAATGAAGCATTCTAAAACAGCGCCACATGAATCTGATCAATGTTCGTAGTCATGCCTTTACAAATTTTGTCTCCTTCTTCCTGTTTTGTTACATAAGGAACCGTATATGAATCTTTACTGATAATTTAAGCACAAAGGCGATCCTTCAAAAAGAAATGCTTTGCCTTTACATCTGTCACGTTGGATTATAGTACCTCCAGGAAGCACTAAAAAATTTTCAGAAGACGTTGACAACCTTAGATAGTACAATACCGCCGACCGATAATACGGGAATGAATATGTGCTTTCCATGCAGGAGATATGTCTATATTCTATTTTTCCTTCCTTCCTATTTTTAAATTGGAGCTATAACTTAGGGCCGATGAATTGCTACAAAAGCCTGAAAATGTTAAAGCACCATTAGTGTTACTTCTCATACTGATCAATTTGCCTATCATATAATTCTTGTTAAGACAAAAAGAAATCGAAAAAAAAGTACTTCTGCAAGAATAACATTTTTGGACATCGGTTTTCTGAAGGGAATCAGAAAGGTGTATATTAATGTGCACAAGATATTTTCATTATGCGAGTATATCAATAAGAAAATTAATTTTTGCTATTTCAATATTTATCCTTGCTAGAGAGCGATCAATAAATATGTATCAGAAGCATTTATTTCAATATGTATTTGTGCAATATGGATTAATTCATATGGTAGTTAAAAAGGGACGGTAATAATATGTCGAATTAAAAGTGATTGTTAGAGAAGTTTATTTGCTCTTAATTAATTTAATTTTCGAGCTTTCCATACGTGAAAGCAATCAATACGTAAAAACCTGTCTCGGCGGCGCATTCTCGGACGTTAGCTAGCAGCAAATCGATGGCAATTTGTTGCGCAAACGCACTTCTACAATTCACATATTATGTATCATAACTTTGAAATGAACTATAGTGTTAACATGATATTTTATTTACATAACGTTCAGGAACGTCTACAAATTTACATATCATTGTAATAAAATCAAAATTTTATCCCGTATTATTTTCTACCTTATCTATGCTACGATATCTTGTTAATTTCCTGATTCCGGCGGCCATTCTTGATTTTCTTCATTCTGCTATTTCATTAGAAAAATCCAGGGAAACATGCATTTCTCAAAAATTGCGTCCCAATCACTCGACCCTACCAAATTATTTACTAATCCTGTGCTTCTTTCGGAGGGATGATACGTGACATAGAAGAAGGTAATAGTGGGAAGCGAAGAACTATGACGAAAGATTTTCTCTGTATATATGTATTTTATTATTGTGCGATTACGGAAATGAATGCTTTAATACCTTGAGCAATATGTATTTGTTAACAAGAAAGAAAGGTAATATTTGGAGAAAATGTTTTCAAGGAGTATGGAAGTAGATATAACTTGAGACGAGAAAATTTTTTACGACAGAAGATTTTGGAATGAGAATTACATAGTACGAAAATTGTAATATCATTAATATCTGTTAATATTAGAATACTATTTTTAAGCATAACCTGGAGTATGAAAAGAAGAAACATTACAAATATCGTATACGAATTAACAAATAATTTTGTAGTGATCGATGCAAAGTAACTTTAATAATTGCAATAATTACTATTATGGGAATTATCATTGCAAAAACTATTAACAATAATTAATTATATATGAAGTAATTAGAGTTTTCCGCGATTATTTCCACAAAAAAAGAGACGAATAATTGTCAATTTCATTGGAAGGTTCCAAGATTCATGACATAATGTCTGGTTTACATAAAGTATATATAAATGTAACTACATAACTACAGAAAGGGGGCAATTTCTCATCCCCGTGCGTTCTAGCTAGAGAATTAAAATCTAGGAAGCTTGATCTTCTAACGGGACGACGAGTGATTAATTTCTGGAGGTCATTCCTTCAGTGGTTTTGGAACCAGTAACAGCAATCGAGTGCCAAACGCGAAATAATCGCTAACTGTATATACTTCGTACGTCCCAAAGAATTTCTTTACAAATAATCTAGTCATTCGTCTATTATATCAATATGCTCTAAATTTAGCAGTAGGCATATGTATAAGATCTACTACATAATTTGGTTTCTATATTGTATAAATGGCGTTTGGATGCATTTAAAAGGCATCATCTGATTAATTTTCGGTAAATATACAATTTAAACGAATGACTTCGATCAGTCTTAACCAATCTACGAAATTGGATCTATATCAGAGATATAGGGAACAAATTAAAGGCGAAAGCAATTCCAATAGCCAAAATTTATTGCAAAGAACCTGAATTTACAAATATCCAAATTGTAATACATTCAAAGAAGATAAACGCAATTTCAAGTACGCTTGGCGTGATGATGAAATATTCGGCTACCGATGCGGAAGATATGTAAATTCGTCCTTTCTTCAATCCCCATTCGATAATATGTCCTACGTAGACAGTGCCGTAGTAAATGCCGGACTGTCAAACAAATCATATCATGAAAACGTTTTTATTTTCAGTCTTACATTTCATGCTAATCGTTTATTACTGTGATTATGATAAGTACTATTAAGTTGAGTTACACAATAACAAACGTAGTATGTATATACAAATGTAGTATCATAATTCACCGAAAAAAATTTCCGTATAATCCATATTTCAGAAGTATATAATGCTATGTATTTGAATTTACAAAAAAATGTACGTTCTTTACTAATTCGATATATTCCGATGAACTTAAATTCACAGAAAATATATTTCAATGTACATTTTCTTTGAAAGAATTAATTTCTATAAAAAAAATCGGCTACCTTCGTTTCCGTTTAAAGTTCTTCGGCGGACATATATCTACTTAGCGAAGCTATAATCCAATCTAGTTTCCAATAAATGAATATATGAATGAAGCACACAAAAAAGAGATTATTCATTATCAAACCCACCTCCATTGCAAGATCGTATTGCAGTACATCAACATCAGAATATTTAGGAATATTTAATCTACGAGCAATGGCTGCTTAAATTTTTCAATTTGCTTCTTAAAACGATCTTCTGTTTTCACAGTCCAATGTGCTACATTATAAAAGATGAAGTTGTTATAGAAAATTGGATGAGATACGTGAAAAGTTAGTTATATCAGATCTATACGTACCTCGTTTATTAAAATCCAGTATTCAAGGATGGTTGCTATCGTAATAGCTTAGCAAGGGCGATATGTTGTTACAACACACCAGATGACCAGGTGCCTTTTTCGCCAAATTTACTTGAATACCATCCGGAGGATTTGTGATGGTTCAATTATAAATAGGACATCCTCCCTGAAAAAATTCAATACATTATTATAAAATATATCTACGATACAGATTTCATATCCAACATTATATATTAGAATAAATAATTTACATCTAGTCTCTAAAATATCTCATTGTTCAACAGACACAGCTTTGATAGATTTACCATTTAAATATTAGACTACACAGGAAAACGTTTTCAAACCTTAATCTGGTTGATGGTCGGACATTTGTACTATCCACGTAGGATGTATCGTCGGATGTACGGAAGAAGAGATGGTACCAATTTAAATATGTTTCACTTCGGATGGCGAATATTTAAATATCACGGTGGCAGTAGTTGAAATTCGTATATCTTCTTTGAAATATATTACAATTTAGATATTGCTAAATTCAGATCCTTTGCAATAAATTCTGGCTGGTGGAAAAACTTTCCACTTTAATTTTTTTCGACCATCTCTAAAATAAGTAAGAATTCGTAGATTAGTTACGTCTTACGTTAAAGATTCAATTGTTCACCTAACTTGTGTAGTTATCAAGGATAAATCGGTTTACGCCCTTTTAAGTGATCTTAAGTACTTTCTCTGAGATGCAATAAATAATTATTAAGACGTTATTCATTAGGAAATTCGGTTTCATTTCCGTAACGTATAATTGAAATTTTATAATAAATTATATATTAATGATTACTGATAACTTTATCTTATATTGATAACATAAACAGAAGACTAGTGAGATTGAAGAAATTGTTTCCACCGGTTGAACTATTTGTATAATTACCTTTCGAGACGTATGATGTATAAAAGTAGCAAAAATATATCGTAAGGCACTATCTGGCGTATTGTCCGTTCCACAGTCACAGAAGGAATGACCAACGATTTTATCGCTCGTCCTCTGGTACGAGGTATTCATCCCCCACACCCCGCAGTTACTATGGGCGTATACCTTCTCGTCCGGGAAGGCGCCCTCTGCAAAGGTTTATTGCGTTTCACGTAGATTAATCAATATTTCCTATTACACGATCTGACGTTCTGGAAAGGTCGTAAGCTGCGAGAAAATGGAGTCCTCCATTGATCTCTATTAACTGGACGTGTCGTCATACTTTTTCTGCTATGCCCTTCTTTCGCTTCTTCTCTTTCCCTACTTCAGTTTAAAATATGAAATTAAAAATCTACTAAAGAATTTAAAAAATTCGCAAATAATGTTCTTCCCGTTCTTGTCGTTAAAAGTTTATATAAATAAGAATTAAATTCGAGCAAAGAATATTGTTTGACAATTTTTTTTATAATATTACCTTCTATTCTTTTTTTATTATTTAAGTTAACAAGTATCTTTCTTTCTTTACTATACAGTAGCAATGATATGGAATCAGAGGAAACCGTTCGTCTATTTATTTTTTTTTCGTAATATCATCTTCTTTTTTAAATATTTTGTACTTCCACTTCATGTTTTACGCATTTGAACACGATTTATGGTAATAAATCAAAATTTTCCATTACGCGGTCGAACGAGACAAAAAGGCCGAAAACGATTTGAGTGAGTGGAAACGAGTTTCTCGACATATCCCTTTAAATTCGTCATATTAGTACTGATCCTTTTTCAATACCGTATGAAATAATCCATATTGCACAAATACATATTGAAATAAACGCTTCTGTTTCATGTTTGTTGATCGCTCCCTACCAAGGAATAATATTGAATGGAAAGAAACTAATTTTTTTGTTAATAAAAATATCTTGTAAACGTTAGGATAGATATTTTTAATCCCATCTGTATGGGCGAAATATCGTCGTCGTCGGCGAAAAATGTTGTCCTTGCAAAAAATATTTATTTTCTGATTTTTTCTTGCCACAATCAAAATTACATAATCGGCAAGATGATCAACATGAGCAGTATCCAATTGTTCTTTAAAATTTTCAGTTTTTTGTTTCAGATTATCATCAGTGACAGCATGCTTTATGTTACAGGACGTGATCAAAAAAAGGAATAGTAAATGTACATCCGTATATCTCGTGTATAGAGAACACACATCGCATTACAAGTCATCGGTCGATTGTATTGTATAATTTAAGATTATCAATGCTTCACAAGTATTTAGTGCTACCTTGGGATACTATAAATAAACATGCTGCATTTAGAATCTACTTCTTGTCTTTAAGCGATACGTAAGAACATGTTACATACCGTGTTCATTATGTGATCGAGAATACCCAGGAAGAGGAAAACGAAGACAAAACTTGTAATGGCAGTGACGACGAACCTTGATGAGTCTTACATTGCTCCGTCTTACAAAGCTACATCCGAATGGAGGCAGGAGGAGACGGAATATATCTTATTGAAAGGAACGAATGGTAAGCGGTTTAGTCAGAGCATATCATCTAGCGTGTTCAGGTAGATTTGTCGATGGACTATTCCACGTTTCAAAAGGATTGTGGATTAAAGTGGAATTGAAATGGTACTCAAGCAGGTTTATCTTTGAAAATGATTAAATCTGCTTCTACGGTCAAAAGATTCATCGTTCTTCGATATAATAGTGTTAGCGAGGGAACACTTTTAAATTATGCGCCCAATATTCAGTGTACCTTCTGTCACCCAGTCATCGTTATACACGTTTAAATAAATAGTTAAACTATTTATGAAATAAATATTAAACTGATTATCACACTCAGTTTAAATAATTGTTTAATATTACAAAACAGGAAAGAAACGTTTGATTCAATGTTCCAAATTGGTTATTATTATATTCACGGCAGGTACTTCAAAATATGCATAAAATTTAATATACATCATCAGGAATATAGGGATTTGGACCAATTAATTTGCTGGTTTGCTCGAATACTCTTGTTAACGATTGATCCGAGGTATAATAATTTGCAGGTGCGTAATACGTTCCCCGATAATTCTCGTCATATCCATTCATATTGAACGTATTATTCTTGTCCCTCTCCATCCGTTTGAATACATTTGCATGGTCGTGGGCTTATTCACGGTAACGGGATGAGTGTACGTAGAGGAATCCCTTTGAAAGGGCGTGTGTGCGTAGAACTCTCGTATCCTGATAATAAAACAGATATTTTGGCATTTATTTCCTCTCGTCGAACAAAGCAGAAGTTTGGATAATAAGTTTAAGGGAATATGATATCGTTTAAATATTACGATCATGAAAAGAATTCATCTGTCGATTGTATATAATTTCGAAAGAGACAATAAGTTGAAATGCTATAAACATTACTATAGTAATAACAATATTCAATTTATCGAAGAGAAAGGAAAATGATACAAATTCTTTTTTCTTTCTTCGAATATATCTTTTAATTTTCTCGTAAATGATAAAGTAAAAAATTTTTTTTTACATAAAAGGAAAAGGAAACATTTATCAACAGTCGTGTTTTCATATATGAGACTGTGGTAGTACCCGTTAGTATGAAAGAACTAAATTAGTGGTGATAGATCGATTTACAAATTAAATGATGCAGCCAAAAAGGAAATCGTATTATCAAATTATCTACATAGTTTCACGAGAGAAAGGTAAATTAAGAAACTTTCTTCTTTCTTTTTTTTTAAGTAAGGGAGGAGATACATGCACGCATGCCCACCAGACGGCGCACCTATTCCCACCCACATTACCCAGCGCGCATGAGCGCGCATAATGAACACGGGAATGGAGGGAGCTAATAACGAATCGTTTAATACCAAGAAACCTGACAATACATATCGAAGAACGTAATGTGTACGTTCATTTTCATTAAATCCGGGTCAAAATTCGTGTTGCGTAATCAATTAAATTGTCCAAATACCTATATTTCTGAAATACATTTATTATATATTATTTTTATGTACATGACGTGAATATTCTAACGAACAATTTGGAACCTTGAACCAAACATTTCCTCTCTTTTTTTTTCATTTACGTTGTAGAATTATTTAAACTAACGATATAAGGACGAAATGATGACTTAAATATATGCTGAATATTTAACGAATAATTTTAAAGTGTCCCCGCGCTAACATAATATCGAAAATCGATGAATCTTTTGATCGTACATGCCTATTTAATCATTTTCAAAGATCAACCTGTTTCAGTACCATTTCATTTCCACTTTAATCCAGAATCCAATTGCAACGTCGACCAGCCCATCCACAAATCTGTCTCAACACACTCGATGATATGCTATATCTAATGCCGCCTATCATTCGATCCATTCAATAAGATATATTCGGTCTCCTCCTACCACCATTCGAATGTAACTTTGTAAAACGGAGCAATGTAAGACTCAACAATTTTCGTCGTCCCTGCCATTAATAATTTTGTCTTCTTTTTCCTTTTCCTGGGTATCCTCGATCACGTAATGAACACGGTGTGTAACATGTTCTTTCGTTTCGCTTAAAGACAAGAAGTATGTTTAAAAGCGATATGCCTTGCTTCTAGATACAGTATGTTTATTTATAGTATCCCAACAAAGTACTAAACACTTTTGGAGCACTGATAATCTTAAATTATGCAATACAATTGACCGATGACATGTAATGCGATGTTTGTTCTCTATACGCGAGATATACGGATGTACATTTACTTTTCCTTTTTTTGAATAAAAACTGAAAATTTTAAAGAAAAACTGGACATTGCTCATGTTGATCATCTCGTCGATTATATAATTTTTATTGTGGCAAGAAGAAATCGGAAAAAAATATTTTTTGCATAGACAACATTATTCGCCGACGACGACGATGTTATGCCCATGCAGATGGGATGAAAACTGTGTCTCCTAACGTTCACAAGATATTTTTATTAACAAAAAAATTAATTTCTTTCCATTCAGTATGATTCCTTGGTAGGGAGCGATTAACAAACAATGGAACAGAAGCGTTTATTTCAATATGTATTTGTGCAATATGGATTATTTCATACGGTATTGAAAAAGAATTAGTACTAATATGACGCATTTAAAGGGATATGTCGAGAAACTCGTTTTCACTCACTCAAATCGTTTTCGGCCTTTTTGGCTTGTTCGACCGCGTAATGGAAAATTTCGATTTGCATAAATCGTATTCAAATGCGTAAAACGTGAAGTAGAAATGCTAAATACTGAAAGTAGCAGAAGATGATATTACGAAAAAAAAAAGTAAATAGGACGAATGAATTTCTCTGAATTCATATCTTTGTTACTGGGAAATAAGGAAATAGAGATGCTTGTTAACTATAATAATAAAGAAAGAATAGAAGGTAATATTACAAAAAGAATGTCAAAAAATATTCTTTCCTCGAAATTAATTCTTATTGATATAAACTTTTAACGACAAGGACGGGAAGAACATTATTTGCCAATTTTTAAAATTCTTTAGTAGATTTTTAGTTTCAATTTGGAAACTGTAGTAGGGAAAGAGAAGAAGAGAAAAAAGAGCATAGTAAAAAAAGTATGATGATGCATCCGATTAATAGAGATCAATAGAGAATTCTATTTCCTCGCACATTACGACCTTTCGCGATCTTTCGATCATGTAATAGGAAATATTGATTATCCTACGTGGAACGTAAAAACCCTTTGCAGATGGTGCTCTTTCGGACGCTTTTTAACTTCCCTAAGCAATGTGCGGGAGACGAAATTCACCTGTCAGAGAACGGCGATAAAACTGTAGGTCATTCCTTCGGTAGTTGTATGACTAGTTATACGCGAGCGGGTATAATACAATAAATATTCCCTATGTGTATGCATCATACATCTCAAACGGTAGTTTTACAAGTAGTTCAACGGCGGAAACGATTTCTTCATTCTCACTAGTCTTTCGTTTGTGTCATCAATATAAGGTAAATTTTCAGTAGTCATTAGTATATTATTCATTATATATATAATGCTGGACGATATGTACGAGGGAATGTATTACGTCCGTGCAGATCATTCAATCCCGATCGATACCAGTTAACAAGGTAATTCGTAGACATAGGGGATCATAAATTTTTGTCAAATATCAAAATTTCGTCCTTTATAATGCTTTACGATGTCTATGATAAATGTTTAAGCTATTTTCTTCCAACACTATCGTCCATCTCATTATGTATGAGATCTCTTCGTTTTCTCGATGGATAACATCAGTATCACTGCTATCGTTTATTTTCCGATTAATATTTATTTTTTCTAACGTATCCGTATAAATGTGTATACCTGTAATTCCCCTTCTGCATTACGTATGACTCGAAACTCGTGTTTGGAACTTTTGCCATGCTTAACAAAAAAGAAATAAGTAAGTAAACGATTTGGTAGTCTAAAATTGTAGATTAGGAAATAACGAAACGATATATACATAATGAATATTACTATTCTGATTTCCTGAATTATTAGTCGAGGTATCTATCTACACTACTCGATGATTCAATACCAAGTGAGTTCAGCTTTGAAAATCTCTTAATCCCAGTTTTATCAATACTTGTTTACTGCATCAAATGTCAGCATATTAAACGAGGTCTATTCGCATACCATTGCAAACAAGTCCATCTTATCGGATAATGTAAAACTATAAAACTAATTTGGGAAAACTGACTGATATACATTTCATCTGTCTTGATAATTAGACCATTTCTTGATTTGCTTTCTTTTGCTACTTCAATAGAAAAATCCAAAGAGACATGCGTGTCTTGCAAAAAAACATTGCGATGCAATCACTCGTACTTCTCAAATAACTCACAAACTCTGTAGTTCTTTTGGAGGGGAAATACGTGAAAGAGAAGAAGATAATATTGGCAAACGAAGAAATATGACGAAAGATTTTTTTTGAGTACATGTTTTTTATTATTTTTTCGAATACATATTTTCATTATATAATATTATTGTAAAATAACGGAAATGAATTCTTCCATAACTTAAGCAATATATATGTTTCCAAAAAAGGGGTTAATATTTGTAGAAAATGTTTCCTAGGAATCTGAAAGTACATATAACTTTCGACGAAAAAATTTTTTTTCAACGAAAGATCTTACAAAAATAATTACATAGTACGATAATTGTAATATCATTAATATTTAGCAATATAGGAAAACTGTTTTTAAGTATAACTTGGGATAAGAAAAAAAAAACATTACGAATTTCGTATAGGAATTAACAAATCATTTTATAGCAATCAATTCAATATAATCTTATTAGTTACAATAATTGGAATTAATAGAAGAAATTATTTATCGTTCTAGTAACTTATCAGAGATATAAAATCTAGGAAGCTTCGTCCTCTAATGAGAGGACTCGTTTAATTTAGGGAGTGATCATTCCTTTCGTGGTTATCGAACCACTAATATGTAAGTGAGTATCGTACGCAAAATAATCCTTACCCGTTGACATCATACATCCCAAATGATACCTTTACAAATAATTCAAACGACGGAAACAATCTCATCATTCACACTAGTTATTCCTTTATTCCATCAATATTCTTAAAATTTAGCAGTACTGCTTAGTATAAGATTTATTGTAAAACTTCATTTCTATATTTTGGAATTGAAAATGATTTTGTTGATTTACATCATTTTAATTATTATTTTTAATATTAGAAATTAACTAAAGAATTTTAAAAATTGATCAATAATTTTCTTCCCGTTCTTGTCGTTAAAAATATGTACCAATAAGAATTAATTTTGAGCAAAGAACGTTGTTTGGTCATTTTTTTTTGTAATATTACTTCCTATTCTTTTTCTGTAACTTAAGTTAACGCTGAATTTTTTTTTACAGATCTTTCTTTTTTATAACGTCGTAATAAAGAATATCGATTTAGCGATCAATTGTCATATTGTCTTTCTTCCTAATATCATCTTTTTCTGTGTTAGGTATTTCATTTGAACACGATTTACACAAGTCGATGAAAAGTTCCTATTATGCGATCGAACGAATCGAAAAGGCTTACTTGGGTGTGGATTGGGGCTCGACGAATATCTTTCAATTCGACAGATTATTATTGTCCCTTTCTAATCACCATATGATATAATCCATTTTGAATAACTGCGTATCGCGAAGGCTGCTTCTGCTTCAATTTTATCGATCGCTCCTTACGAAGGATTAATATTAAATTAAAAGAAATTATTTTTTTGTTGACACTATCTCATAATAAAAATATCTTATGAACGTTATCATACACATTTTTGATTTCCATCAGTCCATATCAGCCAAACGTGTTTCTCAGGCAAAAAATTCTTTTCATATTTCTTTTGGTCGTATCAAAAATTATATCATGAGTGAATTCACCAGCATGAGAAGTATTTGCTTCTTCGTTATGATCGTTAGATATACTACCTATGGACAAATACATTTCGAAGAAACTTTCGTTAAAAACAGATTCTTCATCTATCATTGAAAATCAAGCATTCAACTTTCGAAGTTGTCGCGTTATCATCGAAAGCGTTGCGCATTTACATTTTTAGTTTTTTGCTACAGTTCTTCGATAATGACTTCACGCATGATATAACAGCTCGCATTTAAAAAAAGGAAGAAAAAAAAATACAAATCCATTTTCCTTACACGCGGCCAATGAAATACATAATGTGGATCGACGCTATTCTATTATCTAAAATTATCAACAAATTCCAAAACATTTTTAATGCTTCTGAGCGACACTATGAATAAACGTGCTTGGTTTGAAAGGAAGGCGTCCTTGTCTTTACGCGATCCGTAGTATTGTCTTCTCTCTCGTATTATTTATGTGATCGAGATTAACCAGAAAGTAATGTAACACGACTTAATTAATTCTACTACATAAACGAGTACATTCTCCTAAAAATTCAATCCCTATTGGAGAATGTAAAACAATAATCTCGCTATATTTCTACTTATTCAATATTTCGTATATTACGTTCCAAATCAATGGGTTCCTAAGAAAATAGTCCATTGCTATGGAAAATAAGTATCCGTGTTACTTTGTTATAAAGTTAGTAGTTATTAAATGATGAATCTAAATAGACCATTGAATTATATAGTTAATGATATCCTCCAATGGTTTGTTTGGTTTGATGAGAAGAAAACAAATGAAAAAATATTCTCCTTGCTATCAAAATAAGACAGGAGTCGTACGTATACACGTCCACAGGATCGCGCACGTAATCCCTCCTACTTGAACTGGCAGAGGTAAGCGCTCAATAGAGCACCCGCAGATGGAGAGAGATAATAACGAGAGATATAAAACGAAGCCACTTGACGATAAATATGGGAGAACGTATTACGTACAACCACTTCCATTAAATCCCTATCAAAATGTATCAACAGGGTAATTCGCGCTACGCAGCAATTACATCCTCCAAATTTCAATATTAACGTAAAATTTAAATGTAGAATTCAACACTTCTCCTTTTTTAATTATATCGAATGATTACTTAATTCAAATCAACGGAATAACGATGACGTGGACGTGGACTTTCTATTTCACGTATAATTTAAAAGTAATACCCTGCTAACGTTATTACTTCCAAAAACGGTTTGTCTCTTGATCGTCCCTGTATGTGAAATTATTTTTTACGATAAATTTCCCTCAGATTCATTTCAATTCCCCTTTGACCGGTGGAACGTCCGACGTCCTTTCGACGAACTTTTTTCAGCACAATAGCATATATCCTATAGCTAAATCCGCTCACGTTTGAATCCCTTTATAAAAGTAAATTACATGTCCTCGTACCACCCTTCCAAGCTTTATAAAACAGCGCCACATTGGTCTTTCCAAACTTCGTCGTCAAACGTAAATGTTTTACATTCTTTTTCCTCTTCTTAAGTATTCTCAATCAAATAATGAATACAGTATGAGATCACATAAAGCCGAGGACGGTGCTTGAAAAAAAATCGATAACTTATAGTACATCGGAGAAGTACTAAAAATGATTTAAAAATCATTGATAATCTTAGATAATACAATTCCGACGGCCGATACTATATAATTCATATTCCGCGCATAAGATATAGTCGTACGTATTTTTCTTTCTGCCCTTTTTTTAAATTCGAGCTAGAATTAAGAGCGTCATCAACGCACATGGATTGCTTCAAAACCATGAAAATGTTAAAGAACAATTGAATACTCATACTGATCAATTCGTTCATGATATAATCTATATTGTAACAAGTAGAAATCGCAAAAAAATGTATTTTTTTGCACGAACAACCCATTTAGAAGCAATTCAGTAATATGTATATTAACGCGCATAAGATATATGTATTATGAGAAATTATCAAGAAAAAAACTAGCTCCTTTTCATTCAATATTAATATTTCGTACAGAGCAATCAATAAATATGAGGCAGAAGCGTTTGTTGCAATTTGTAGGTACGCAATGTGGATCATTTCATATGAGTTATTTCAAAAGGTAGTAACGAAAAAATAATAACTTGTCGCATTAAAAGGGACTGATCGAGAAATTCTTCTTTCCCGAACTCATATTCTTTTCGGTCTATTAGGTTCTTTCAACCGTTCAATACGAAATGTTGACTGACCTTCGAATGAAATACGTAAAAGAAAAAAATGCATATTACGAAAATAAAATAAATATGAGAAAAAAAAGATTTTCTTTGAATTCCTACGTTTTATTATTGCGCAATATTGTAGTAATAAAACTTTAATGTTAATCGCATGATGCTATCTGATATCTTCATACCTCGTTTATTAAAATCCAATATTAAAGTAAATGGTTGCTACAGCAACGCTCTAGCAACAAGTTTTCTCCATACACTGGATAATTAGGTGCCTCTCTCACCAACTTGAGTCTCATATCACTTGGAAGATTTGTAATAAATTCGTGAGGATCATCGTTTTTTTCCGTCGCGTATACGATCTGATACATTAAGTGACGAACGATGTGTAACGTAAAATTCCTTGAAAAAATATTGTAATTTTTATTCATATATTATTATTCAACTTCTTTGCTTCATATAATATCTTGCCTTCCATATATAATATTCTTCACTATACTAGTTGAAAATTGTATCTGGTCTTGATTTATATGCAGTAAAGGAGTATCTTCATAATGGCTAGAGTTAAGAGACCTAATGTGCCACTTACCCATAGAAATACTCTTGTCGCCATCATAAAATCAGTGTAAATATTCAATAAATTATTATGAAATATACCTATGATACAGATTTTATATTCCATATTACATTTTAGAAAAAAAAATTTATATCTTACCTCTAAAATATGTTACCATTCCATAAACACATCATTGATTGATTTACCACTCAAATATAAGACTAAAAAGGAAAACGTATTCATATCCTAATTTCTTTAATAGGCGGAGATTTGTACTATCCATGTAGAGCGTATCGTCAGATTTACAAAGAACAGGAAGTGCAAATGTAATTATATGTCACTTCGGAAGTCGAATATACAATTATCACGTTAAATGTAGTTGAAATGCATATTTTCTTCGCAAGTAATTAGAACTCAGATATCGATTCCTAATTCTTAATTCCGCTCCTTCTTAATATTTCTAGGATATTGGAAATGCTTTCGCCTTCGTTTCATCTTTTATATCTCTGATATAATTAAAAATTCCTAGATTAGGTAAGAATTAGGATAGACGTTCAATTGTTCCTTTAAATTCTATAATCAATAAAAGTAAATCCATTTACGCCCTTCTAAGCGATATAAAGTACCTTCTTCTAAAAACAACAATCTAATAATTAGGATGGTATTGATCATGAGAATCAGATTCATTTTCATAATACAAAATGAAATTTTAGAATAATTTATAAACTAATGACTACTGATAAATTTACCTCACATGGATAACATAAACAAAAGACTGGCACATGGAGGAGAATGTATGTAACGTCTGGACTGCTAGGAAAATTCCTTTGGGACGTATGAAGTATACATGTGATTATATAACGTTTACTTGTGTATTACTTGTTCAAACATAGCTGAAAAAGTAACTTCTGCAAGCGACATTTTTCGCCACGTTCGTCACGTTCGAAGACCCACCTAATTACCGAAACGAAGCTCCGTGGGAAGAGCTATGACATGTATTACACAATATAAAGAGACGAAACATCATGGAGCTCGGAAGAAAATAAATTTCTCAATTTTGGTGTATTCATTGGACAAGTTTCCTCTATTCCTTTCCTTTTTTTCTCCGCTTTACGTCCTTTCTTTCTTTACAATTTACAATTAGAAACTAACTATAGAAATTTTGATAATTGGACATTAATATTTCTCCTCTTTTTATCGTTAAATTATTTATCAATGAGTACTAACTTCCAGCAAGTAATTTTGCTTGAAGATTTGTTTCGTAATATTCCGTTCTATTCTCTTTCTATTATTTAAGTTAACAGACATCTCTCTTTCTTTATTACACAGTACGAAAGAATATGGATTCAGAGAAAATCATTCGTTATGTTTATTTTCTTTTTCGTTTTGCCGATTTCATTGAATTCGCTTCACGCAAGTGAATAAAAACTTCCTATTCCGCGTTCGGAAGAGCCGAAAGTTCCGCGAATGGGTACAAGTGGGGGGAAACGAATACGTTGACCAATCCCTTTGAATTCGACGTACTATTATTTATTCATGTCATCTACCATACGAAATAATCCACATAGCATGACTGCATATTAAAAAAATGTGTCTGCTTCGTTTTATTAATCACCCCCTACCAAGGATTAATATTAAATAAAAAGGAATTAATTTTGTTCTTGACGTTTTCTCATAATAAAAATGTCTTGTGAACTTTAGTATACCCGTTTTTAATCCCATCTGCCAAACGTCGACGGAAAATGTTGTTTAGGCAAACAATATTCTTTTGCCGATTTCTTGTTGCTATAACAAAAATTGCATAATAAGTTATCAGCATGAGAAGTATCCCATTGTTCTTTAAAATGTCCAGTTCTTTGTTCCTGTTCATCGGCAGTGACAGGAGTCTTTACGTTATAGGAGGAACTTAAAAAAAGGAAAAGGAAAAATACATCCATATAACTTATGCATGGAGTGCACACATTGAATTACAAGTTATCTGTCGGTGATATTGTATTATCTAAAATTATCAACGTCTTTCATAACTTTTCTGGTACTTCTAGAGAATACTATAAAATAACGTGCTGGAATTATTACAAAGGCATTTCCTTTTAAAACATCTTCCTTGTATCTAACATAACCATAATACCTCGTTCTATAGAGCGTTCGTCGGATGATCGATATTATCCGGAAAGAGAAAAAAGAAGACACTAGGTATAATGGCCATAACGACGGACCTTCTTGAAACTGATATAGTATTGTTTTATTCTGCTACCTTCGAATGGTGGTACGAGGCTAGGGAATATATCCCTTCAAAGGGTCCGAGCGTAAGCGGGTTCAGTAAGACTATATAATCGGATGCGTTCGGCGAGGCCGGTTAAAGGAACTTCCGACGGTATAAGCGGATAGTGGATCAAGGTTGAATTTTTCCTCTAACGAGGAAATATTCCTTCGTAGAAAAGAAGTTTTCATCGCGAAATCTTTTTCGAGTCCATCTTTTTCCCCTCTCCAAAGGATTCAACGCAGTCTAGAAAGAAAAATAAGGATCAATAATTTCGTTGACCGTGTTCTAGGATATCGAACTAATGTTAATTTGGATTGTCATTTAGTATTAAAAATTATACATGTATTTTAATATGTATTGCAATACGGTGAGTGGGATTAAGAACGATAAGGAAAGGAGTGGTCTGTTAATCGATGTTGAAGAAGAAGAAGAAGAAAATGGAGATACGGAAGATGAAGAAGTGCAAGGTAAGGCTAATGATTATGAATCCATAATCCTTTACGTTCATTCGACGATAGATATTATCTCGACGATGATCATTCCACAAACAAATTTAATTCTAATCAAAACGATGTTGGTCTCTGGCTTATCATTGGTTTTTCAAATCTATACTTGATTTCGAAAATTTTTAACACGGTGTATCGTAAGAACGAAGTTGAATCATCGAGAAATATCGGGAATAATAATAATAATATGCAAATAACAGTAATAAATATCGAGGATAGAGAGAAAGTGATAAAGGTTTAATAATGGGCTGAAGCATGAGCTCGAAAAAAGTCCAAATGAAACTAATGTAGGTTTAACTTTCAAAATGATTAAATATTTAAGGACGACCAAAGGGTTTACCGATTTTCCATATAACAATGAATACTTTGAAATCGCACGAGAAATGTTAATTCCACGTTTACGAAACTTTGTCATCCTGATTTCATCAAATTAAATTAAGTAATCATTCAATTAAATAAAAAATAGAAGAAATTAATTAAT
Source organism: Vespula germanica (assembly GCA_905340365.1). Classification (NCBI taxonomy): domain Eukaryota; kingdom Metazoa; phylum Arthropoda; class Insecta; order Hymenoptera; family Vespidae; genus Vespula; species Vespula germanica. Next base: position 714,845 of record HG996541.1, read on the forward strand.
TTTCAAAATTGTATGTCATGAGATTCACATTGTGTACCTAAAAATTATTCATAATATTTAATTTACGTATTAAAGTAACGGAATTTCAACGAATCATTTGCTGCATATCGCAAAATCTCTTTAGCACGTTCTGATATGCATTTAATGAAAATGGATGTGCCTATTACGAGTTTCCCTACGTATCGTCATCCATCTTCGTATTATACGATTCGTTCTTATTTCCCTCCATCTATGAGTGGTTTTGGCTTCGTGTGTCAGAGCGTATGGACAGGAATGAGTGCGCGGTCCTCTGTGGATGCGAGCGTACACCTCCCATTTGATTTTGAAAACATGAAAAGTATTTTTTCATTTGTCCTCCCCTTATCAAACCATGCGGACAATTGAATAATATGATTACCTGTATAACTCAATTATCTGTTTAAATCCATCATTTCATTACCTGCATATTTAATTAAAAAGTCTTCTGCAGATCTATATACCACGACTTATTAAGTTCTTTCGTACGAACGACTGCATTTTCCTAAAAATTTACTTTCTATTGGAGAACGTAAATGAATGTACCAATTCTACTTCTTCTGATCAAATTCCTTATTAGTTAGTTCCTATGAAAATATCATATTTCTGCAATCGTTTATTTCTTCTTATGTGTAACCGAGTATAGCAGTGATTTTATTATATTTCTCGTAACATAATATTTCAATTTTCCGAATTTATTGTCGGAATGATTTAATTTCTCAATGGGCGCACATATAAGACTGACACAATACTTAGTCAGTCATTAATTAGCAATATAATAGAAATCTATTATAATTTTTTTCAAGCTATTGTTATTTGATGAATCAATCCACATAGCTCAAAGCATATCTTATATATGTTGTAAGAAGGTAGCTTTTCCACGAGATTACCATCCTTTTTAAATACAATCTCCTGAATTTTATTTTCTATCTAATGCCAACGTTCTCTTCACGACAAAAGAATAAATATGGATTATTAAATACCAAAAAAAATTCGATTCTTGCAAAGTAAAATGATCGAAATTTATGTGTATGTTAAGTAATCGATAGGGGGAATCAAAAGGAAAAAAAATAAAATAGAAGAAAGAAGGATAAAAACAAAGGAAATTATTGGTAACATTGTTGAATGTTGTTGAATGTTGTTGATGAATTTATCGGGGATGACATATCTCATCAATTTATGAAAAATAGTTGGGATAATGGTGGAGAATCCGTGATTGGAATTAATTAATAAAGAACACAGTATACAGAATACTGTATAACTGTAAGTATAATTTGATAATTTTTTAAATTCTCCAATCGGATGTAAATTTTTAGGAAAATGTAGACGTTTCTACATAAGAACTAAATCAGTAACGCGGTACATAGCTCTGTAAAAGAATTAACAGGACAATAAAGTTTGCATCCAAGTAGATAACTAAATTATACAGGTAATCTTGTTATCCAAATGCCTGCTTGGTTCAATAAGGGCAAAAACAAATGAAAAAGTAGCTGTCCTATTTTCGAGATACGAGAGGAGTTATAAGCGAACGCGCCCTTAGGATGGCACACTCATCCCGATAACTTGAATAAGCTTACGCACGCGTAAAGCTATACCAACAGATGGGGAAAGAGAATAATACGTTCAATATGAAAGGACATGAAGTTAATTATAGAGGAACGTATTACGCACCCGCAGATCGGTATACCTCGGATCGATCGTTAACAAGAGAATTCGAGCAAACCAGCATATTGATTGGTCCAAATTTCCATTACTGAAAAGGTACATTAAATATTATGAATATTTTTTAGGTACGTGTCGCGAATATTACGATAAACAATTGTGAACATTGGACTAAACGTTTCTTCCTCTTTTAATTATATAAAACAATTGTTTAACCTGACTATGATAATCTGTTTAATCAATAGTTTAATGAATAGTTTAAATAATTATTTAAACTCGTATAACGATGACGTGGTGACGTAAACGTACACTGAATATTCGACGCATAATTTAAAAGTGTTCCCTGGCTAACACTGTCATCCCGAACAATGGTGAATCCTTTGATCGTAGATGCAGATTTAATCATTTTCGAAGATAAACCTGTCTGAGTACCATTTCAATTTCTCTTTAATCCAGATTCCGCTTGCAACGTCGAACAGCCCTTTGATAAGTCTGTCTCGACTCACTCGATTTTATCCTCTAGCTAAAGCCGCTTATCTTTGGATCCTTTCAATAAGATATATTCCGCCTCCTCGTACCGCCACTCGAATGTAGTTTTGTTAAACGCAGCAATTTGAGACTCGTCAAGGCACGTCGACACTGCCATTATAATCTTCGTCTTCTTCTTACACTTCCCGGCTATTCTCCATCACATAATGAACACGATATATAACATGTTATTACGGATCACTTAAAGGAAGGAAGGAGGTTTAAAAGCGAAATGCCTTGCTTCTAGATGCAGCATATTGATTTCTAGACCTCCACGAAGCAGTAAAAAAGTTTTGCAGGACGCTTTATAATATAATACAATCGACGGATAACATGTTATTCGATGTTTTTTCTCCACACATAAGATATATGGTGTATTTCCTTTTCCTTTTCTTGAATCCGTCCTCTAACATGAAGCATCATGTGACTGCCGATGAACTGTAACAAAAACTGAAACTTTTTAAGAATAATTGGATTCTTCTCATACTGATCATCTCGTTTATTATGCAATTTTTATTATGGCATCAAGTTATCGGAACAAATTTTTTTCGTGCATAGACATTTTCCGCCGACGTTTGATAAATTAAAAATGTGTATAAGAACATTCACAAGATATTTTTATTACGAGAGTATATCAAGAAATAAATTAATTCCTTTTTATTCAATATTAATCCTTGGGACGGAGCGATCAATAAATATGAAGTAGAAGCGTTTATTTCCATATGTATTTGTGCAATATGGATTATTTCATACAGTAGTGAAGAAGGTGCAGTAGTAATATGTCAAATGAAAAGAGATTTTTCGAGAAACTCGTTTCCCCTCACTCGTATACTCTTCGGCCTTTTCGGTTCGTTCGACCGTGTAATGAGAAATTTGGATTTACCTGCATAAATCGTATTCAAATGGGTAAAAAGTGAAGTAGAAATGCGAAATACTTAAAGTAGCAGAAGATGATATTACGAAAGAAAAAATAAATATGACGAATGAATTTCTCTGAATCCATATCTTTGCTACTGGGAAATAAAGAAAGAGAGATGCTTCTTAACTTAAGCAACAGAAAAAGAATAAAAGCTAATATTACGAAAAAAGATATCAAACAATATTCTTTACTCGAAATTAATTCTTATTGATACATATTTTTAACGACAAGAACGGGACGAAAATTATTTGCCACTTTTTCAAATCTTTAGTAGATTTCTAGTTTCAATTTGGAAACTGTAGTAGGGAAAGAGAAGAACGGAAAGAAGAGCATAGTATAAAAAGGATTATGATACATCCGATTAATAGAGATGAATAGAGAATTCTATTTCCTCGCACCTTACGATCTTTCGGGATCTTTCGATCGTGTAATAGGAAATTTTGACTATTCTACGTGGAACGTAAAAACTCTTTGCAGAGGATGCCCTTTCGGACATTTTTTAACTTCCCTAAGCGACATGCGGGAGACGAATTCCACCTGTCAGAGAACGGCTATGAAACTGTAGGTCATTCCTTCGGTAGTTGTATGACTAGTTATATGCGAGCGAGTGTAGCTCAATAAATAATCCCTATGTGTATGCATCATACGTCTCAAACGGTAGTTTTACAAGTAGTTCGAGCGGCGGAAACAATTTCTTCATTCTCACTAGTCTTTCGGTTGTGTTATCAATATAAGGTAAATTTTCAGTAGTCATTAGTATATTATTCATTGTAAAATTTCAATTATACACTATGGAAATGAATCCGATTTTCCTGATCAATATCATCTTAATAATTAGTTGTTGCTTCTCAGAGATGGTACTTTATATCACTTAAAAGAGCGTAACCCGATTTATCCTTGATAACTATACAATTAGATGAGCAGTTGAATATCTCTCGTAAGTCTTAACTAATCTACGAATTTTGGCTTATTTTAGAGATATACAAAACTAATTAAAGGCGTAGGCAGTTCCAATACCCAGGAAGTATTACAAAGGACCTGAATCGACCGATATCCGGATTGTAATTACTTCCAAAGAAGATACAAGGACTTTAACTACGCTCAACTTGATACTTAAATATGAGACATCCAAAGAGAAACATATTTACGTGGTTTTCCTGTTCTTCTGTACATCCGATAACAAGTCTTAAATGGATAATAAAAACGTCAGACCATCAACCAGATTAAGGTATGAAAACATTCTCCTTTTTAATCTTATATTCAAACGGTAAATCGATCAATGCTTTATTTATGGAATGATAAGATATTTTAGAGAAAAGATATAAATTTTTTATTCTAAATTGTAATGTGGAGTATAGAATACATTTTTGGTGAATTTGAATTCGTCGTAATATATCGAAGTAGTAAAGAATATCTTTTTTATAAATTCATGTAGATAGAATTAACTCCTTAAATACGAATTATATGGAAGTTTATTTTGGTTAATAGTAATACTAAATTTGTGTAAACATCTTACGTTTGCTTAATGTGTAGCTCGACTTCATAATATATATCATAATACACAGCAATATGCGATTAACATTACATTTCTTATTACTGCATTATTGCGCAATAATAAAACGTAGGAATTCAGAGAAAATCTTTTCTCATATTTATTTTATTTTCGTAGTATCAATTTTTTTCTTTTACATATTTCATTCGAAGGTCAGTCAACATTACTTATTAAACGGTCGTCAGAACCGAATGGACCGAAAAGTATATGAGTTCGGGAAAAACGAATTTCTCGATCAAACCCTTCTTATACGACGATTTATTATTTTTTGGTTACTACCTTATGAAATAATCCAAATATAATGATCCACATTGCGTAACTGCATATTACAACGCACGTTACTGCTTCCTATTTATTGATTGATCTGTAGCAAAGATTAATATTGAATGAAAAGGAAGTAATTTTTTTCTTGATAATTTCTTTTGATACATATATCTTATGGGCGTTAATATACACATTACTGATACGCTCCTAAGATTATATCATGGGCAAATTGATCAGTATAAGTATCTAATCGTGCTTTAACATTTTCAGGTTTTTGTAGCAATCCAACGGCGGTGATGACGCTCTAAATTGTAGCTGCTAAAAGTATTATCGAATTGTCTGCTTTGTTTCACTAGAGAAAAACTAATGAAAAAAGACCTTTTTTGTTTTCGAAATAAGAGAGAAGATGTACCCAACATACATACAAGATCGAGCAGACATTCCCGCCAACTTGAACTACCGCACGCAAGCGCGCACACGTATGGAGAGAGATAATTATTAATAGATTAATATGATAATGCTGGACGATATGTACGAGGGAATGTATTACGTACGTGCAGATCGTTAAATCCCGATTAATACCAGTTAACAAGGTAATTCGTAGACGTAGAGGATCATATATTTTTGTCAAATATCAAAATTTCGTCCTTTATAATGCTTTACGATGTCTATGATAAATGTTTAAGCTATTTTCTTCCAACACTATCATCCATCTCATTATGTATGATATCTCTTCGTTTTCTCGTTGGATGACATCACTATCACTGCTATCGTTTCCTTTCCGATTAATATTTATTTTTTCTACCGTAACCGTATACATGTATATACCTGTAAATCTCCTTCGGCATTACTTATGACTCGAAACTCGTGTTTGGAAATTTTGCCATGCTTAACGAAAAAGAAATAAGTAAACCGTTTGGTAGTCTCAAATTGTAGATTAGGAAATAACGAAACGATATATACAAAATGAATATTACTATTCTGATTTCCTGAATTATTAGTCGAGGGTTCTATCTATACTACTCTATGTTTCGATACCAAATGAGTTCAGCTTTGAAAATCTCTTAATCCGAGTTTTATCAATGTCTGCATATTTAACGAGGTCTATCGCATACCATTGCAAACATGTCCATCTTATCTGATAATGTAAAACTGTAAAACTTATCTGGTAAAACTCATTGATATTCATTTCATGTATCTTGGTAATTAGACCATTTCTTGATTTGCTTTCTTTTGCTACTTCAATAGAAAAATCTAGAGACATGCATGTCATGCAAAAAGATATTGCGATGCAATCACTCGATCTTCTCAATTAACTCACAAACGCTGTAGTTCTTTTGGAGGGGAAATACGTGAAAGAGAGGAAGATAATATTGGCAAACGAAATAATATGACGAAAGATTTTCTTTCAGTACATGTATTTTATTATTTTTCTGAATACATATTTTCATTATATAATATTATTGTAAAAGAATGGAAATGAATTCTTCGATAACTTAAGCAATACATATATGTTTTCAAAAAAGGGGGTAATATTTGTAGAAAATGTTTCCTAGGAATCTGAAAGTAGATATAACTTCCGACGAAAAAATTTTGTTTCATCGGAAGATTTTACAAAAAGAATTACATAGTACGATAATTGTAATATAATTAATGTTTAGTAATATTAGAAAACTGTTTTTAAGTATAACTTGGGATAAGAAAAAAAGAAACATTACGAATATCGTATAGGAATTAACGAATCATTTTATAGCAATGAATTCAATATAATCTTATTAATTACAAAAATTGGAATTAATAGAAGAAATTATTTACCGTTCTAGTAACTTGTCAGAGATATAAAATCTAGGAAGCTTGGTCCTCTAATGGGAGGACTCGTTTAATTTGGGGAGTGATCATTCCTTCGGTGGTTATCGAACCAGTAACGTGTAAGTGAGTGTCGTACGCAAAATAATCCTTACCCGTAGACATCACACATCCCAAATGATACCTTTACAAGTAATTCAAGCGACGGAAACAATTTCATCATTCACACTAGTCATTCGTTTATTCCATCAATATTTTTAAAATTTAGCAGTACTGATTAGTATAAGATTTATTGTAAAATATCATTTCTATATTTTGGAATTGAAAATGATTTTCTTGATTTATATCATTTTAATTATTATTTTGTTGCGTATCGGAAAAGTTGCTGTAGTATTTAAATGGCATTGCCTGATGTATTTTCGGTAATTATACACTTGAAATGAACGAATGATAGTTAAGTCTTCACCAGTCGACGAATATAGAGTGATGCAAGAAGTTTAGATACATTATTTTAGAGATATACGACACGAATTAAAGGCAGAAGCAATTCCAACACCTGGAAATGACAGCAAAGAAGCTGAATTAACCGATATCTTAAATATAATACGTCCAGGGAAAATACGGGTTTTCGCGTACGATTGGCGTGATAATTAAATATTCGACGATCCAAGTAGAACATATTTAAATTTGTTGTTTCGTTGATCCTCAGCCAGTAATGCGTCCTACAAAGAGAGTATAAATGTACGACTATCAAACAAATATAATCCGGGAAACGTTTTTCTTTTTAGTCTTACATTTAATACTAATCTCATATTGCTATGTATTACGATATGTATTATGGATTTGAGGTACATATTAAGCGTCGTAGTATGTGTATACAAATATAGTATTGTAGTTAACCGAAGTAAACTTCCATATAATCCGTATTTAAGGAGTATATACCAGTACGTATTTGAATTTATAAAAAATGTTCGTTGTTGACTAATCCCACATATCGATGATGAATTTAAATTCACAAAAAATTTACTTCAATGTATATTTTCTTTGAAGAAATTAATTTCGATGAGAAAATTAGCTACATTCACTTCTGTTTAAAGTTCTTTAACATATACCTATTGAGCGAAATTATAATCCAATTTAGTTTCCAAGAATGAATGTATCAATGAAACATGTAAATTTGTGATTATTCATTATCAAACTTACCTCTATGGTAAAATTATGTTGCAATACATAGATATGGAGACGTTGAAGAGTACGTCATCTCTCAGCAACAGGTAACGGTGCACTTTCTTTGAATAGATTTGCCAACAACTTTTCGAACCACTCTTCTGACAATCCAAGGTGCTATATAATAAGAGATGAAATTCATATAGAAAATTGGATAAAGTACATGACAAGTTACGTATATCCGATCTCTTCGTACCTTGTTTATTAAAATCCAATATTAAGATCGATGATTGTTATAATAATGGGGTACCAATGTTGTCACGTTCTGTCCATAAACCAGGTAATTATGTGCTTCTCTCGCCAATTTTGCCAGTGGAAAATTTCAAGTGAATTCAATTATCAATGTAACAACCTCGCCGACTTTATAAAATCTATGTAAAAATCGAGTAAATTATTATAAAATATACCTATGATACAGATTTTATATTACACATTACATATTAGAATAAAAAATTTATATCTTCTCTCTAAAATATCTTACCATTCCATAAATACAGTATTGATTGATTTACCATTTAAATATATCTTTTTATATCGTAATCTGATTGAAGGTCGGGTATTTATACTAACCATGTAGGATGTATCGTCGGAAGAACAGCAAGTACCAAAGTAAATAAAAAAGTTTCTTTCGGATGTCCGTTGTTTAATTATCACTTTGAGTGTAATTGAAATGGCATATTTTCCTCGGAAATATTCATACGTCACATATCCGTCAATTCGGTTTCTTTACAGTACTTCCGGGCTACGAAAACGGCACCCGTCTTTATTTTGTTTCGTATTCCTGTAAAATAAATCAAAATTTGTAGATTAGTTACGACTCATGATAGATATTCAATTGTTCATATATTTTATATAGATATCAAAGATAAATCAGGTTGCGGCCTTTTAAATAATATAAAATACCTTTTCTGAAAAGCAACAAATAATAATTGAGATGGTATTTAACAGGAAAATCAGTTTCATTTCGATAATATATAATTGAAATTTTATAATAAATTATGTACTAATGACTACTGATAAATTTACCTTATATTGATGACATAAATAACTGACTAGTGAGAACGAAGAAATTGTTTCCACCGCTTGAACTACTTGCAAAGATATCACTTGAGATGTATGATGTCTACGGATAAGGATTATTTACCGTACGAAACTCCCTCGCACGTTACTGGTTCGAGGACCACCGAAGGAATGGTACGGAGCTATGTCACCGTTCTGTGACCTGGGCTATTCATCCCCTCCACATCGTTTTGGAAGGTTAACCGAGCGACCACGAGGGCGCTCTCTGCAGTGTTATCAAGCTTGATGTGGATTGATCAATTTTTCCTATTATACGATCGAAAGATCCGAAAAGGTCATAAGCTGTGAGGAAATGAAATTCTTTATTGATCTCTATTAATTGGATGTATCATTATTCTTTTTCTCCTATGCTCCTCTTCCGTTCCTTCTTTTCCCTACTTTTCTGTCCTTTACAATTTAAAATTAGAATACTAAAGAATTTTAAAAATTGATTAATAATTTTCTTCCCGTTCTGGTCGTTAAAAATATGTACCAATAAGAATTAATTTTGAGCAAAGAACGTTGTTTGATCATTTTTTTCGTAATATTACTTCCTATCCTTTTCAATACTACGATAAATCTCCCTCAGATTTATTTCAATTCCCCTTTGACCGGTGGAACGTCCGACGGCCTCTCGACGAACTTTTTTCAGCACGATCGCATATATGCAATAGCTAAATCCGTTCACGTTTGAATTCTTTTATAAAAGTAAATTACATTTCCTCCTACCACCCTTTCAAGCTTTATAAAACTGCGTCACATTGGTCTTTCCAAACTTCGTCGTTAAACGTAAATGTTTTACATTCTTTTTCCTCTTCTTAGGTATTCTCAATCAAATAATTAACACAGTATGAGATCACATAAAGACGAGGACGGTGCTTGAAAAAGAATCGATAACTTATAGTACATCGCAGAAGTACTAAAAATGATTTAAAAATCGTTGATAATCTTAGATAATAAAATTCCGCCGATCGATACTATATAATTCATAGTCCGCGCATAAGATATAAGCGTACGTATTTTTCTTTCTGCCCTTTCTTTAAGTTCGATCTACAATTTAGAGCGTCACCACCGCCGATGTTTCGCTACAAAACCCTGAAAATGATAAAGCATAATTGGATACTCATACTGATCAATTCGCCCATGATATAATCTATATTGTGACAAGAAGAAATCGGAAAAAAATGTATTTTTTTGCACAAACAACCCTTTTAGAAGCGATTCAGTAATCTGTATATTAACGCGCATAAGATATATGTATTATGAGAAATTATCAAGAAAAGAACTAGTTCCTTTTCATTCAATATTAATATTTGGTACAGAGCAATGGATAAATACAAGGGAGAAGCGTTTGTTGCAATATGTAGTTACTCAATGTGGATCACTTCACATGAGTTATTTCAAAAGGTAGTAACGAAGAAATAATAACTTGTCGCATTAAAAGGGATTGATCGAGAAATTCGTTTTTCCCGAGATTTAAGGAGTATATATTGCTATGTACTTTATTTAATAAAAAAATTGTCTTTACTACTTCGATATATTACGATGAATTCAAATTCACAAAAAATGTACTTGGAAGTACCTTTTCTTTGAAGAAATTAATTTGTAAAAAAAAATCGGCCACTTTTGTTTACATTTAAAGTTCTTCGACGGACATATATCTATTTAGCGAAATTATAATCTAATCTAATTTCCAATAAATGAATATATCAATCAAGCATACGAAAAAGTGATTATCCATTATCATACCAACCTTTATAGCAACATCACGTTGCAGCACATCATTATCGGAAGATTTAAGAGCATTTTATATACGAGCAGCTGCTAACAATGTTCATTCTTTTGTTAGATTTTCCAACTGCTTCTTGAAGCAAACTTCTGTTTTCACAATCCAATGGGCTATGTTATAAAAGATGAAATTCCTATGGAAGATTCGAGAAGATACGTGATGAGTTACGTATATCTGATCTCTTCATACCTTGTTTCTTAAAATCCAATATTAAAGTACATGATTGCTACAGTAACGCCCTAGCAATAGCAACAAGTTGTTTCCATACACAGGATCATTAGGTGCCTCTCTCACCAACTTGGGATTCATATCACTTGGAAGATTTGCAATAAATTCGTGAGCGGCATCGGCTTCTTCCGTCGCGTATACGATCTGATACATTAAATGACGAACCATATGTAACGTAAAATTCCTTGAAAAAATATTGCAATTTTTATTCACATATTATTATTCAACTCCTTTGCTTCATATATCTTTCCTTCCATGTCTAATATTCTTCACTATACTAGTTGAAAATTATATGGGGTCTTGATTTATATGCACTAAAGAAGTATCTTCAGGATAGCTATAGTTAAGAGACATAATGTCCCACTTACCAATAGAAGTACTCTTGCCGGCATCATAAAATCTGTGTAAATATTCAATAAATTATTATAAAATATACCTATGATACAGATTTTATATTCCATATTACATTTTAGAATAAAAAATTTATATGTTATCTCTAAAATATCTTACCATTCCATAAACACAGCTTTGATTGATTTACCACTCAAATATAAGATTAAAAAGGAAAACGTTTTCATATCCTAATTTGTTCAATGATCAGAGATTTGTACTATCCATGAAGTCCGATGTACGAAGAAAAGGAAGTAGCAATATAATTATGTTTCACTTCTGATGTCGAATATACAATTATCAAGTTAAGTGTAGTTGAAATGTGTATTCTTTTTGGAAGTAATTAGAACTCAGATATCGATTCCTTATTCTTAATTCTGCTCCTTTTGCATATTTCTAAGATATGGAACTGCTTTTGCGTCTAGTCTTTTCTATCCCTGAAATAATTAGAAATTCATAGATTAGTTAAGACTTCTGATAGACGTTCAATTGTTCCTTTAAATTCTACCGTCAACAAATGGTTACGCCCTTCTAACCGATATAAAGTACCTTCTCCAAGAAGCAACAGTAATAATTAGGATGGTATTGATCATGAAAATCAGATTCATTTTCAAAATACAGAATTGAAATTTTATAATAATTTATATACTAATGACTACAAATAAATTTACCTCGCGTGGATAACATAAACAAAAGACTGGCGAGAGGAAGAGATTCTAACGTTTCTACTGCTTGGAAGATTCCTTTCGGACGTATGAAGTATAGATGCGTTTATTTAGCGCTTACTTGTGTATTACTTGTTCAAACATAGTTGAAAAAGTGACTTCTACAAGCGACATTTTTCCCAAATCGTCGCGTTGAAAAGCCCATATAATTACCGAGACAAAGCTCCGCGGAAAGAGCTAAGACAATCTATACAGGTTAATCTATACCACGTATTACAGAATATAAAGAGACGAAATGTCATGGGGACCGGAAGAAAATAAATTTCTTAATTTTGCGGTAATCATTGGACTAGTTTCCTCTATTCTTTTCCTTCTTTTCTCCTCTTTTCGTCCTCTTTTACTTGACAATTTAGAATTAGAAATTAACTAAAGAAATTTTGATAGTTGGACATTAATATTTTTCCTCTTATTGTCGTTAAATTTTTTATCAATAAGTACTAACTTCCAGCAAGAAATTCTGCTTGAAAATTTGTTTCGTAATATTCCATCCTAGTCTCTTTCTATTATTTAAGTTAACAGACATCTCTCTTTCTTTATTACACAGTAGGAAAGAATATGGATTCAGAGAAAATCATTCCTTATGTTTATGTTCTTTCTTTTCTTTTTGCCTATTTCATTTGAATTCGCTTCACGCAAGTGAGTCAAAACTTCCTATTCCGCGTTCGAAAGAGCCGAAAGTTCCGCGAATGGGTATAAGTGGGGGGAAACGAATACGTTGACCAATCCCTTTAAATTCGACGTACTAATATTTCTTTCTGTCAACTACCAAACGAAATAATCCACATAGCATGACTGCATATTAAAAAAACGTTTCTGCTTCGTTTTATTGATCACCCCCTACCAAGAATTAATATTAAATAAAAAGGAATTAATTTTGTTGTTGACACTTTCTCATAATAGAATTATCTCGTGAACTTTAGTATACCCGTTTTTAATCCCATCTGCCAAACGTCGACGGAAAATGTTGTTTAGGCAAACAATATTCTTTTGCCGATTTCTTGTTGCTATAACAAAAATTGCATAATAAGTTATCAGCATGAGAAGTATCCCATTGTTCTTTAAAATGTCCAGTTCTTTGTTCCTGTTCATCGGCAGTGACAGGAGTCTTTACGTTATAGGAGGAACTTAAAAAAAGGAAAAGGAAAAATACATCCATATAACTTATGCATGGAGTGCACACATTGAATTACAAGTTATCTGTCGGTGATATTGTATTATCTAAAATTATCAACGTCTTTCATAATTTTTCTGGTGTTTCTAGGGAATACTATAAAATAACGTGCTGTTATTATTACAAAGGCATTTCCATTTAGAACATCTTCCTTGTATCTAACATAACCATAATACCTCATTCTATACCGTGTTCGTCGGATAATCGATATTATCCGGAAATTGAAAAAAGAAGACACTAGGTATAATGGCCATAACGTTGGACCTATTTGGAACTGATATAGTATTGTTTTATTCAGGTACTTTCGAATGGTGGTACGAGGCTAGGGAATATATCCCTTCAAAGGGTTCAAGCTTAGGCTGACTCGGTAATAAGATATCGATTGCGTACGGAAAGGTCAGTCAAAGGGACGTCGGTCGGTGTAAGCGGATGGTGGATGCAGATAGAATTTTTCCTCTAACGAGGAAATATTCCTTCGTAGAAAAGAAGATGTAATCGCAGAATCTTTTTCGAGTTCATCTTTTTCCCCTCTTCGGAGGATTCAACGCAGTCTAGAAAGAAAAATAAGGATCAACAATTTCGTTGAACGTGTTCTTGCATATCGAACTAATGTTAATTTGTACTGCATTTAATATTAAAAATTATATATGTATCTTAATATGTATTGCAATACGGAGAGTGGGATTAGGAACGATAAGGAAAGGAGAGGTATGTTAATCGATGTTGAAGAAGAAGAGGAAGAAAGAAGAGATACGGAACATGAAGAACAGCAAGGTAAGGCTAATGATTATGAATCCATAATCGTTTACGATTCATTCGACGATAGATATTATTTCGACGATGATCTTTCCACAAACAAATTTAATTCTAATCAAAACGATGTTCGTCTCTGGCCTATCATTGGTTTTTCAAATCTATATTTGATTTCGAAAATTTTTAACACTGTGTATCGTAAGAACGAAGTTGAATGAATCATCGAGAACGATCGGGAATAATACGAATAATATGAAAATAACAGTAATAAATATCGAGGATAGAAAGAAAGTGATAAAGGTTTAATAATGAGCTGAAACATGAGCTCGGAAAAAGTCCAAATGAAACTAATGTATGTTTAACTTTCAAAATGATTAAATATTTAAGGACGACCAAAGGGTTTACCGATTTTCCATATAACAATGAAATCTTTGAAATCGCACGAGAAATGTTAATTCCACGTTTACTTCACCTTGTCATCCTGATTTCATCAAATTAAATTAAGTAATCATTTAATTAAATAAAAAATAGAAGAAATGAATTAATTTTCAAAATTGTATGTCATAATATTCACATTTTGTACCTAAAAATTATTCATAATATTTAATTTACGTTTTAAAGTAACGGAATTTCAACTAATCATTTGCTGCATATCGCGAAATCTCTTTAGCACGTTCTGATAGGCATTTAATGAAGATGGATATGCCTATTACGGGTTTCCCTACGTATCGTCATCCATCTTCGTATTATACGATTCCTTCGTATTTCCCTCCATCTGTGAGTGGTTCTGGCTTCGTGTTTCGGTGCGTGTGTACAGGAAGGGGTGCGCGGTCCTCTGTGGATGCTATCTGATTTTGAAAACATGAAAAGTATTTTTTCATTTGTTCTCCCTTTATCAATCCATACGGACAATTGAATAATATGATTAGCTGTGCAACTCAATTATCTGTTTCAATCCATCATTTCATTACCTTCTATCGAACTCAGTGCATTAGTCAGGGTCAGTGGTTTTTATACACCCAGTTCTATAAGACATAATTATTAACAGAGTGAGATGAAACTATTTTCGCTACTCCTTCGTAAGTTTATTGCATTTTGTTTAAAATGAGAATAGCGATAAATTTATATATTTTTTCTTATATGTACTACGTTCATGGATGGAATCTTCTTTATTCCTATAACTATACCGGTTCGGTTGCCCATATGTATCCCTCAATGATAAATCGTTTCTCCCTACGTCTCTTTGTACTTTCGTTCTGGTTGAAGCACGTATCTGTATTCTAATCGACCAACGGACCGACAAGCAAGTACTTCTACTATTATCAGCCAAGAAAATCAACCAATTTGTCGGACTCGTCGATAGGTAGTATAATAGGGTTAGCAAACACGGAATAATATCATGGAATAACCAACAGCTGTGCAACAGCTGGCCGTATATAGGACTATACGATTAACTCGTATAAATGTCTAAACAAAAAGATCCGAGATCTGATAACTCTTGATAATTTCAAAAATTTGATAATTTCTTAAATTCTCCAATCGGATGTAAATTTTTAGAAAATTGTAGACGTTTCTACGTAAGAACTTAATTAGTGACGCGGTACATAGCTCTAAAAAAGAACTAACAGGACAATAAAATTTTGCATCCAAGTAGATAACCAAATTATATAGGTAATCTTATTATCAAAAAGTCTGCTTGGTTCGATAAGGGCGAAAACAAATGAAAAAGTACGTGACCTATTTTCGAGATACGAGAGGAATTATACGCGCACGCGTCCTTAGGATGGCACACTCATCCCGATAACATGAATAAGCTTACGCACGCGTAAAGCTATACCAACAGATGAAGGGGAAAGGGAATACTACGATCAATATGAAAGGACATAACGTTAATTATAGAGGCACGTATTACGCACCCGCAGATCGGTATACCTCGGATCGATCGTTAACAAGAGAATTCGAGCAAACCAGCAAATTAGTAGATCCAAATCTCCATTACTGAAAATGTACATTAAATATTATGAATATTTTTTGGGTACGTATCGCGAATATTACGATAAACAATTTGGAACATTGAACTAAACGTTTCTTCCTTTTTTAATTATATAAAAAAATTGTTTAACCTGACAATGATAACCTGTTTAATAAATAGTTCAATGAATTGTTTAAATAATTATTTAAACTAGTATAATGATGACGTGGTGACGTAAACGAACACTGAATATTCGACGCGTAATTTAAATGTGTTCCCTGCCTAACACAGTCATCCCGAACAATGGTGAATCCTTTGATCGTACATGCAGATCTAATCATCTTCGAAGATAAACCTGTTTGAGTATCATTTCAATTTCTCTTTAATCCAAATTCCGTTTGCAACATCGAATAGCCCTTTGATAAATCTGTCTCGACACACTCGATTTTATCCTCTAGCTAAAGCCGCTTATCTTTGGATCCTATCAATGAGATATATTCCGCCTCCTCGTACCGCCACTCGAATAGAGTTTTGTTAAACGCAGCAATTTGAGACTCGTCAAGGCACGTCGTCACTGCCATTATAATCTTCGTCTTCTTCTTCCTCTTCACGGCTATTCTCCATCACATAATGAACACGATATATAACATGTTATTACGGATCACATAAAGAAAGGAAGGAGGTTTTAAAGGGAAATGCCTTGCTTTTAGATGCAACATATTCATTTATAGACCTCCACAAAGCATTAAAAAAGTTTTGGAGCACGTTGATAATATAATACAATCGATCAATAACATGTTATTCGATCTTTGTTCTCCACACATGAGATATATGGATGTGTATTTCCTTTTCCTTTTCTTGAATTCGTCCTCTAACATGAAGCATCATGTTACTGTCGATGAATTGTAACAAAAACTGAAAATTTTTAAGGGCAATTGGATTCTTCTCATGCTGATCATCTCGTTTATTATACAATTTTTATTATGGCATCAAGATATCTGAGAAAAAACTTTTTATTGCATAGACAACATTTTCCGTCGACGTTTGATAAATTAAAAGTTTTTATAACGTTCACAAGATATTTTTATAACGATAGTATATCAAGAATTAATTAATTTCTTTTTATTCAATATTAATCCTTGGGACGGAGCGACCAATAAATATGAAGTAGAAGCGTTTATTTCCATAGGTATTTGTGCAATATGGATCATTTTATACGGTAGTGAAGAAGGTACAATAGTAATATGTGAAAGGAAAAGAGATTTTTCGAGAAACTCGTTTTCCCTCACTCATATCCTCTTTGGCCTTTTCGTTTCGTTCGACCGTGTAATGAGAAATTTGGATTTATCTGCATAAATCGTATTCAAATGCGTAAAACGTGAGGCAGAAATGTGAAATACTTAAAGTAGCAGAAGATGATATTACGAAGAAAAAATAAATATGACGAATGAATTTTTCTGAATCCATATCTTTGCTACTGGGAAGTAAGGAAAGAGAGATGCTTGTTAACTTAAGTAACAGAAAAAGAATAAAAGCTAATATTACCAAAAAAGATGTCAAACAATATACTTTGCTCGAAATTAATTCTTATTGATATATACTTTTAACGATAAGAACGGGAAGAAAATTATTTGCCAATTTTTTAAAATCTTTAGTAGATTTCTAGTTTCAACTTGTAAACTGTAGTAGAGAAAGAGAAGAAGAGAAAGAAGAGCATAGTAGAAAAAGGATGATAATACATCCGATTAATAGAGATCATTAGAGAATTCTGTTTCCTCGCACCTTACGACCTTTCGGAATCTTTCGATCGTGTAATAGGAAATATTGATTATTCTACGTGGAACGTAAAAACTCTTTGCAGAGGATGCCCTTTCGGACATTTTTTAACTTCCCTAAGCGACATGCGGGAGACGAATTCCACCTGTCAGAGAACGGCTATGAAACTGTAGGTCATTCCTTCGGTAGTTGTATGACTAGTTATACGCGAGCGGGTGTAGTACAATAAATATTCCCGATGTGTATGCATCATACGTCACAAACGGTAGTTTTCCAAGTAGTTCAAGCAGCGGAAACAATTTCTTCATTCTCACTAGTCTTTCGTTTCTGTTATCAATATAAGGTAAATTTTCAGTAGTCATTAGTATATTATTCATTATAAAATTTCAATTTTACACTATGAAAATGAATCCGATTTTCCTGATCAATATCATCTTAATAATTAGTTGTTGCTTCTCAGAGATGGTACTTTATATCACTTAAAAGAGCGTAACCCGATTTATCCTTGATAACTACACATTAGATGAGCAGTTGAATATCTCTCGTAAATCTTAACTAATCTACGAATTTTGGCTTATTTTAGAGATATACAAAACTAATTAAAGGCGTAGGCAGTTCCAATACCCAGGAAGTATTGCAAAGGACCTGAATCGACCGATATCCGGATTGTAATTACTTCCAAAGAAGATACAAGGACTTTAACTACGCTCAACTTGATACTTAAATATGAGACATCCAAAGAGAAACATATTTACGTGGTTTTCCTGTTCTTCTGTACATCCGATAACAAGTCTATGGATAATACAAACGTCAGACCATCAACCAGATTAAGGTATGAAAACATTCTCCTTTTTAATCTTATATTCAAACGGTAAATCGATCAATGCTTTATTTATGGAATGATAAGATATTTTAGAAACAAGATATACATTTTTTATTCGAAATTGTAATGTGGACGTTAAGATACATTTTTGGTGAATTTGAATTCGTCGTAATATATCGAAGTAGTAAAGAATATTTTTTTTATAAATTCAAGTATATAGCAATATATACTCCTTAAATACGGATTATATGGAAGTTTATTTCGATGCACTGTAATACTATATTTGTATGCAAATGCTACGTTTGCTTAATGTGCAGCTCATCTTCATAATATATATCCTAATACGCAGCAGTATGCAATTAACATTAAATTTTTATTACTGCATTATTGTGCAGTGATAAAAGGTGGGAATTCAGAGAAAATCTTTTCTGATATTTATTTTACTTTCGTAATAGCAATTTTCTTCTTTTACGTATTTCATTCGAAGGTCAGTCAACATTTCTTATTAAACAGTCGAAAGAATCGAATATTCCGAAAAGTATATGAGTTGGAGAAAAACGAATTTTTCGATCAATCCCTTCTAATGCGAGGAGTTATTATTTTCTCGTTACTACCTTATGAAATAACCCAGATAAAATGATGCACATTGCGTAACTACATATTACAACACACGTTTCTGCTTCCTATTTACAGATTTCTCTCTACCAAAGATTAATATTGAATGAAATGGAAGTAATTTTTTTCTTGATAATTCCTTTTGATACATATATCTTATGGGCGTTAATATACACATTACTGATACGCTCCTAAGATTATACCATGGGCAAATTGATCAGTATAAGTATCTAATCGTGCTTTATCATTTTCAGGTTTTTGTAGCAATCCATCGGCGGTGATGACGCTCTAAATTGTGGCTGTGAATCATATTATCGAATTGTCTGCTCTATTTCACTAGTGAAAAACTAATGAAAAAAGACCTTTTTTGTTTTCGAAATAAGAGAGAAGATTTACGCAACATGCATACAATATCGCGCACTCGTTCCCGCCAACTTGAACTACCGCACGTAAGCGCGCACATGTATGGAGAGAGGTAATAAGTAATAGATTAATATGATAATGCTAGACGATATGTACGAGGGAATGTATTACGTCCGTGCAAATCATTAAATCCCGATCAATACCAGTTAACCATGTAATTCGTAGACATAGGGAATCATATATTTTTGTCAAATATGAAAATTTCGTCCTTTATGTCTATGATAAATGTTTAAGCTATTTTCTTCCAACATTATCATTCATCTCATTATGTATGAAATCTCTTCGTTTTCTCGTTGGATGACATCACTATCACTGTTATCGTTTCCTTACCGATCAATATATATTTTTTCTACCGTAACCGTATAAACGTGTATACCTGTAATTCTCCTTCGGCATTACATATGACTCGAAACTCTTGTTTTGGAAATTTTGCCATGCTTAACGAAAAAAAAAAATAAGTAAGTAATCGGTTTTGTAGTCTCAAAGTGTAGATTAGGAAATAACGAAACGATATGTACAAAATGAATATTACTATTCTGATTTTCTGAATTATTAGTCAACGGATCTGTCTACCGTTCTAGCTTTAAACCATTCTAGTTATATACCGTTCTAGATATATAATCAAGGAAGCTTGGCCTCTAATGGGAGGACTCGTTTAATTTAGGGAGTAGTCATTATTTGTAGATTAGTTACGACTCGTGATAAATATTCAATTGTTCATGTAAATTATATAGATATCAAAGATAAATCGGGTTGCGGCCTTTTAAATGATATAAAGTACCGTTTCTGAAAAGCAACAAATAATAATTGAGATGGTATTTAACAGGAAAATAAGTTTCATTTCGATCGTATATAATAGAAAATTTATAATAAATTATGTACTAACGATTACTGATAAAGTTAATTAAAACTTATAAACAACTGAGTAGTAAGAACGAAGGAATTCTTTCCATCGCTTGAAATACTCGTGAAAGTGCCAATTGAGATGTATGACGTATAGAGATAGCGATTATTCACTGTACGAGACTCCCTTGCGCCTGACTCGTCCGAAGACCACCGAAGAAATGATACAAAGCTATGTCACCGTTCTGTGACCTGCGGTATTCATCCCCCGCACATCGTTTTGGGAGGTTAACCGAGCGACCACGAGGATGCTCTCTGCAGTATTATCAAGCTTGATGTAGATTGATCAATTTTTCCTATTATACGATCGAAAAATCCGAAAAGGTCATAAGCTATGAGGAAATAAAACTCTTTATTGATCTCTATTAATTAGATGTATCATTATTCTTTTTCTCCTATGCTCCTCTTTCGTTCCTTTTTTTCCTACTTTTCTGTCCTTTAGAATTTAAAATTAGAAGTTAACTAAAGAGTTTTAAAAATTGATCAATAATTTTCTTCCCGTTCTTGTCGTTAAAAATATGTACCAATAAGAATTAATTTTGAGTAGAAAACGTTGTTTGATCATTTTTTTCGTAATACTTCCTATTCTTTTTTTGTTACTTAAGTGTAACTTAAGTTAACGCTCAACTTTTTTTTACACATCTCTCTTTTTTATAACGTCGTAGTAAAGAATATCGATTTAGTGATCAATTGTCGTATTCTTTTTTTTCCAAATATCATCTTTATCTGTGTTATGTATTTCATTTGAACACGATTTACATAAGTCGATGAAAAGTTCCTATTACGCGATCGAACGAATCGAAAAAGCTTAATTGGATGTGGATTGGGGCTCGACGAATATCTTTCAATTGGACATATTATTATTGTCCCTTTCTAATTACCATAGGATATAATCCATTTTGAATAACTGCGTATCGCGAAGGCTGCTTCTGCTTCAATTTTATCGATCGCTCCTTACGAAGGATTAATATTAAATTAAAAGAAATTATTTTTTTGTTGACACTATCTCATAATAAAAATATCTTATGAACGTTATGATACACATTTTTGATTTCCATCAGTCCATATCAGCCAAACGTGTTTCTCAGGCAAAAAATTCTTTTCATATTTCTTTTGGTCGTATCAAAAATTATATCATGAGTGAATTCACCAGCATGAGAAGTATTTGCTTCTTCGTTATGATCGTTAGATATACTACCTATGTACAAATACATTTCGAAGAAACCTTCGTTAAAAACAGATTCTTCATCTATCATTGAGTATCATGCATTCAACTTTCGAAGTTGTCGCGTTATCATCGAAAGCGTTGCGCATTTACATTTTTAGTTTTTTGCTACAGTTCTTCGATAATGACTTCACGCATGATATAACAGCTCGCATTTAAAAAAAGGAAGAAAAAAAAATACAAATCCATTTTCCTTACACGCGGCCAATGAAATACATAATGTCGATCGACGCTATTCTATTATATAAAATTATCAACAACTTCCAAATCATTTTTAATGCTCCTTAGCGACACTATGAATCAACATGCTGGGTTTGAAAGGAAGGCAAACGTTTCCCTTTCAAACACCGTCCTTGTCTTTACGTGATCCGTAGTATTGTGTTCTATCCCGTCTTAATTATGTGATCGAGATTAACCAGAAAGAAGAGAAAGAATAAGACAAAACGTTTATAATGGCGATGTCGAGGATGCTTGAGGAGATTTATATGATGCTGTTTTACAAAGCTTCATTCGAGTGGTTGAACGGGAAAATCGATTGTACCTTTTCCAAAGGATTGAATCGTGGGCAGCTACAGATAGAAGATACATGCGACTGTACTCAAGAAGATTTGTCGAAGGGCAGTCCGACGTTCCGCGCGGAATATGCATCAAAGGCGGACTGAGATGAAACTGAGGGAGCTTTATGGTGCAAAATGATTCAACATGTAGGGACGATAAAAAGATTCACCGTTTTTGGAGATAATACCGTTAGCACAGAAATATTTCCAAAATGTACAAGAAATAGAATGTCCACATTTACGTTATCCTTATTCCATTAATTTAAATTCTGTAATCATTCGATATAATTAAAAAAGAACAAATGTGAATTCTACATTTCAAATTATTTGTCAGAATATTCGCGACATGTGCTTAAAAAATATTCGAATTTTGTGCGATCTTCATAAATATTGGAAATTGCAGGAAGTTATTTGCTGCGTAACACAAATTCCCTTGCCAATACGTTTCGACAGGCATTTAATGAAAATGCAGGAGCGTATCACGTTCTTGCGTATATGTCATGAAATACAACAATAGTAGACAATTTATTATTAACTCTTTCCAGGTACGCGTACTCTTGTGCGGCGTTTATGCGCCACTTGAAATGGGCAGAAACGAGTGCGAGATCTTGTATGTATGTTGCGTACATCTTTTTTCTTATTTCGAAAACAAAAAATATCTTTTTTCATTAGTTTTCTCTCGTGAATCAAAGCAGACAATTCGATAACACGATTAGCAATATAATTCAATTACCATTTGCTGTATCATTTAGTCATCCGGTTAAATCTTTTGCGATGTAACACGACTGATTTAATTCTTCTACATAAACGAGTACATTTTCTTAAAAATTCAATCCCTATTGGAGAATGTAAAGCAATAATATCGCTAAACTTCTACTTATCCAATATTCCGCCTATTACGTTCCAAATCAGTGGGTTCCTAAGAAAATAGTCCATTGCTCTGCAAAATAAGTAACCGTGTTACTTTTTGATGAAGTTAATAGTTATTAAATAGACGATTGAATTATACAGTTAATGATATCCTTCAATGGTCTGTTTGGTATGATGAGAAGAAAACAAATGAAAGAATACTTTTTCTCTAATCAAAACAAGACAAGAGTCGTACGTATACAATCCACAGGACCGCGCACAAAATCCCGCCTACTTGAACTGGCACAAGTAAGCGTCCAACAGAGCACCCGCAGGTGGAGAGAGATAATAACGAGGGGTTTAAAACGAAGCCACTTATTACAAAGGCATTTCCTTTTAAAACATCTTCCTTATATCTAACATAAGCATAATACCTCGTTCTATGCTGCGTTCGTCGGATGATCGATATTATCCGGAAAGAGAAAAAAGAAGACAGCAGATATAATGGCCATTACGACGGACCTTCTCGAAACCGATATAGTACTGTTTTATTCAATTACCTTCGAATGGTGGTACGAGGCTAGGGAATATATCCCTTCAAAGGGTTCAAGCGTAAGCTGGTTCGGTAAGAAGATATTATCGATTGCCTTCGGAAAGGTTTGACAAAGGGACGTCGGACGGTGTAAGCGGATTGTAGATCAAAGTTGAATTTTTGCTCTAATGAGGGAATATTTCTTCGTAAAAAAGATTTCATGGCAGAATCTTTTTCGAGTCCATCTTTTTCCCTTCTCCAGAGGATTCAACGCAGTCGAGAAAAAAGACGAGGATCAATAATTTCGTCGATTGTTTTCTTGGATATCGAACTAATGTTAATTTGGATTGCATTTAGTATTAAAAATTATATATGTATCTTAATATGTACTGCAAAACGGTGAGTGGAATTGGGAACGACAAGGAAAGGAGAGGTCTGTTAATTGATGTTGAAGAAGAAGAGGAAAAAAAAGGAGATACGAAAGATGAAGAAGTGCAAGGTAAGGCTAAATATTATGAATCCATAATCGTTTACGATTCATTCGACGATAGATATTATCTCGACGATGATGATTCCACGAACAAATTTAATTCTAATCAAAACGATGTTGGTCTCTGGCCTATCATTGATTTTTCAAATCTCTAGTTGATTTCAAAAATTTTTAACACGGTGTATCGTAAGAACGAAGTTGAATGAATCATCGAGAACGATCGGGAATAATACGAATAATATAAAAATAACAGTAATAAATATCGAGGATAGAAAGGAAGTGATTAAAATGGAAGGTTTAATAATGGACTGAAGAATGAACTCGGAAAAAGTCGAAATGAAATTAAGGTAGGTTTAACTTTCAAAATGATTAAATCTTCAAGGACGATCAAAGAATTTATTGATTTTCAATATAACAATGAATACTTTTAAATCGCACGAAAAGTTTTAATTCCATGCTTTCGTCACCTTTTCAACCTGATTTCATCAAATTATATTAAGCAATCATTCAATTAAATAAAAAATAGAAAAAATGTTGAATTAATTTTCTAAATTGTATGTCATAATATTCACATTGTGTACCTAAAAATTATTCGTAATATTTAATTTACGTTTTAAAGTAACGTAATTTCAACTAATCATTTGCTGCATATCGCGAAAACTCTTGTTAGCACGGTCTGGTAGGCATTTAATGAAAATGGATGTGATTATTACGAGTTTTTCTACGTATCGTCATCCATCTTCGTATTATACGATTCGTTCGTATTTCTCTTCATCTGTGAGTGGTTTTGGCTTCGTGTGACGGTGCGTGTGGCCAGGAATGAGTGCGCCGTCCTCTGTAGATGCGAACGTACATCTATCTGATTTTGGAAACATGAAAAGTATTTTTTCATTTGTTCTCCTCTTATCAAACCATACTGACAATTGGATAATATGATTAGCTGTATAACTCAATTATCTGTTTAAATCCATCATTTAGTCACCTGCACATTCAATTAAGTCTTCTGCAGATCTATATATCACGACTCTCTCGTTGTTTCATCCGAATGACTGCATTTTCCTAAAAATTTACTTCCCATTGGAGAACGTAAATAAATGATGCAATTCTACTTCTTTTTATCCAATACAATATATTATGTTCTAAACTAGTTAGTTTCTTTGAAAATTTTATATTTCTGCAATCGTTTATTTCTTCTTACCTGTTACTGAATATAGCAGTGATTTTAGTATATTTTTCGTAACATAATATTTGAATTTTCCGAATTTATTGTCGGAATGATTTAATTTCTAAATGAGCATACATATAACGCCGACACGATACTATATTTACACAATACATACACATGTACTACGTTCATGGATGAAATCTTCTTTATTCTTATAACTATATCGGTTCGGTTGCCTATATGTATCCCTCAATGACAAATCGTTTCTCCTTTCGTCTCTTTGTATTTTCGTTCTCGTTGAAACACGTATCTTTATTCTAATCGATTAACTGATAGACAAGCAAGCACTTCTACTATTATCAGCCAAGAAAATCAACCAATTTGTCGGACTCGTCGATAGGTAGTATCATAAGGTTAGCAAACACGGAATAATATCATGGAGTAGCCAACGCCTGTGCAACAGTTGGCCGTATATACGACTATACGATTAACTCGTATAAATGTCTAAACAAGAATATCCTAAATCCGATAACTCTAATTATACTTTCTTATCTGTTCAATATTATACAATAGTATACCGAAGAGAAATTGCACAATATAAAATATAGTGTAAAGTAATAATAAAAAACTATACAACTTTCAACAATATATTATAAAACAGTATATGGTAGTATATAACACGAAATGGTATAAAATGGTCTATAATGTCGCATCTCGAATATAACTCATAAATACGTATATAGAATTATGCGATTTTATATAACATGGTAAATAAAGAAAAAAATCTTATGAAAATAAATTCTTGTATTCATATTAAGCGGTATAATATTCAAATATGGTTCATCTAATCGAGAGCATGATATCTAAATTGATGTAAATGTTTTCCATCACCCTGACTAATTGGGAGCTTCTATATTATTCTGCATCGTTCCTTTGTATAAACTTCTAGAAGATAACTCCATTCAGGATGACTCCATTGAGAATAATCGGCTTATTCAACTATCGCAGTTAGACAGTTAATTGGTGGAGCGTGCACTGTTTCCGTTCATTAATTTTCATATATTAACGAAGCTATCATGCCTGGTGATGCCTTCGAAATGTTCACAATAATTTCGTATCGTTACTATCGTCAATGGGGATTGTCTTTTAGGTTTTAATCTTCTTTTCTCTATTTGATCCTCTTTTCTTCTTTTGATTCCACATATTCCTTTCGATCATTTTACTTTGTAAAAATCTAATTTTACATATCTCCTTTTCCGGAGTGGAATCTTCCTTGATAGTTAGTTATTCATACTTACATGTTTTTCGTGAAGAAAATTGTAGGCATCAACATGCGGATAATATATTCGGAAAATACAAATATCTATTACTAGAAATATAATATTTTGCTTGGAATTAATTAATAAAGAACACAGTATACGGAATACTGTATAAAAGTAACTATAATTTGATAATTTCTTAAATTCTCCAATCGGATGTAAATTTTTAGAAAAATGTAGACGTTCCTACGTAAGAACTTAATCAGTGACGCGGTACATAGCTCTGTAAGAGAACTAACAGGACAATAAAATTTTGCATCCAAGTAGATAACTAAATTATACAGGTAATCTTATTATCCAAAAGCCTGCTTGGTTCGATAAGGACAAAAACAAATGAAAAAGTACGTGACCTATTTTCGAGACACGAGAGGAGTTATACGCGCACGCGCCCTTAGGATGGCACACTCATCCGGATAACTTGAATAAGCTTACGCACGCGCAAAACTATAGCAACAAGTGAAGAGGAATGAGAATAATACGTTCAATATGAAAGGACATGAAGTTAATTATAGAGGAACGTATTACGCATCCGCAGATCGTTATTCCTCGGATCGATCGTTAACAAGAGAATTCGAGCTAGCCAGCTAATTAATTGGTCCAAATCTCCATATTACTAAAGATGTACATTAAATATTATGAATATTTTTTAGGTACGTGTCGTGAATTTTACGATAAACAATATGGTACATTGAACTAAATGTTTCTTCCTTTTTTAATTATTTAAAATAATTATTTAAACTGACTATGATATTGCTTTTAGATGCAGCATATTGCTTTATAGACCCCACGAAGCATTAAAAGAGTTTTGGAGGACATTGATAATATAATACAATCGACCGATAACATGTTATTAGATGTTTGTTCTCCACACATGAGATATATGGATGTGTATTTCCTTTTCCTTTTCTTGAATTCGTCTTGTAACATGAAGCATCATGTCACTACCGATGAACTGTAATAAAAACTAAAACTTTTAGAGAACAATTGGAGTCTTCTCATGCTGATCATCTCGTTTATTATGCAATGTTTATTACGGCATCAAGATATCTGAGAAAAAACTTTTTATTGCATAGACAACATTTTCCGTCGACGTTTGATAAATTAAAAGTTTTTATAACGTTCACAAGATATTTTTATAACGATAGTATATCAAGAATTAATTAATTTCTTTTTATTCAATATTAATCCTTGGGACGGAGCGATCAATAAACATGAAGTATAAGCGTTTATTTCCATATATATTTGTGCAATATGGATTATTTCATACGGTAGTGAAAAAGATACAGTAGTAATATGTCAAATGAAAAGAGATTTTTTGAGAAACTCATTTCCCCTAACTCATATCCTCTTCGGCCTTTTCGGCTGGTTCAATCGCATAACGGGAAATTTGGATTTACCTGCATAAATCGTATTCAAATGCGTAAACCGTGAAATATTGGTTAAGACTTATCAAAGCCATTCGTTTTAGTTGTATAATTATCGAAGATAAAGCAGATGATGCTTTTTACATGCGTTCTAAATGACAATTCTATAGAAATGAAATTTTATAATAAATCTTATACTAATGCTTACTGCTATATTTAAAGAATATTGATGGAATAAACGAATGACTAGTATGACTGATGAAATTGTTTTCGCCGTCTGCATTACTTGTAAAGATTCTTTGGGACGCATGAAGTATATACAGCTAGAGATTACTTCCTGTATTACTGGTTCGAAAACCACCGAAGGAATGACATCCCCTCCCGAAATTAATCTCACATCGTCTCGTTAGAAGACCAAGCTTCCTGGATTTTAGTTCTTTAGCTAGAATACACGGGGATGAGAAACTTCCCCTCTACTGTAGTTATATTTATATATACTCTATGTACACGAGAAATTATATCATGAATCTTGAAATCTTCTAATAAGAATCTTATAATAATTCGTCTCTTTCTTAACTTAAATAATCACGTAAAACTATAATTATTTATAATATAATTAATTATTATTAATAATTACGGTAATTATCAAAACTAACTGCTATGAACTTAATCGTAAATTCATATTCAAAATTTGTAATGTTTCTTCTTTCGTAAGTTCAAGTTATACTTAAAAATAGTGTTCTAATATTATTAGATATTAATGATATTACAATTGTCGGACTATCAAAATCTTATTGTAAAATCTTCTGTCGTGAAAAAGTGTTCTCCTTGAAAATTGTCTACTTCCCTATTCCTTGAAAATCTTTTCTCAAAATATTACCTTCTTTTCTTGTAAACGAATGTACATTGTTCAAGTTATCGCAGAATTCATTTCCGTTATTCCATAATAATAAAAAACATCTATGCCCAGAAAATCTTTCATCATATTTCTTTGTTTCCACATATTACCTTCTTCTCTTTCACGTATTTCCCCTGCGAGAGATCAATCATATTTAATGAAGACACAATCGAATTATCAAGCTATATGAAAAGAATATCAGTCGGTTTTAAGAAAAAGACGTACGTTCACAACGATCTGAGGGCTTCTTAAACCGCTTAGAGAGCGATAAGGATTTGTTTGCAATGTTACAAGAGAATGCCTCGTACGATATGGTGATATTTGTTGAATAAACAAGTATTGATAAAACTGGGATGAAGAGATTTGAAAAGCTGAACTCACTTCGTATTGAAACTTCGAGTAGTACAGATAGATGCCTGGACTGGATAATTCAGAAAATCAGAAAGGTAATATTCTCTTTGTATATATCGTTTCGTGTTTTCGTAATACACAATTTGAGTCTTCCGACCCGTTTACATACTTATTTCTTTTCCATTAAGAGAATGACAAAATTTCCAAACGCGAGTGAGTTTCGGGTCATAGGTAATACCGAAGGGGAATTCCTTGTAGACATTTATACGAATACGTTAGAAAAAATAAATATTAATCAGGAAGAAAACAATAGCAGTGACAGTAATGACATCCAACAAGAAAACTTATAAAGGACGAAATTTCGATTTTTCTGCAAAAATATATGATCCTCCATTTCAACAAAATCCCTTGCTAACGGGTATTGATCGGCATATAACGATCTGCACATACATAATACCTTCTCGCGTACCTATCGTCAAGAACCATCATATAAAACGATTTATTATCTCTCTCCATGTATGTGCGTGCATACGTGTTCTAGGTAAGTGGGCGCGATTCAATACGCGTGTCTGCGTTTATCTCCTCCCTTATTTAGAAAACAAGAAGGGTATTAATTCATTAGTTTTCCTTTCATTAAACCAAGCAAACAATTTGATAATACGATTAGCGGTATAATTCAATTATCTATTCAGCTATATTATTTAATTACCTCGTTAAATCTTTTGCACATGGATGTCCCACGACTGACCTTACTCTTCTATATGAACACGTTCATTTCCCGAGAAATGTACCCCCTATTGGAGAATGCAAAACAATAGTCCCATTGTATTTCTAGGTATGTAATATTTCGTATATTATGTTTCAAATCAAATGATTCCTAAGAAAATACCTCATTGCTCAGCAAGATAAATAACTGTGTTATCGAATGATGAATCTAAATAGGAAATTGAATTATACAGGTAATCGTATCCTCCAATTGTCTGCTTGGTCTGATAAGACGAAAACAAATGAAAGAATACTTTCCTTACTATCCAAATAAAACACGATTCCTACGTAGGAAAGTACACAGGACCGTGCACTCAAACCCGGCCACTTGAACTGGCGCAGATAAGCGCGCACCAGAGCATACACAGATAGAGAGATATAGTAACGAAGAGTTCAAAACGAATGTACCTCACGATAAGTACTACAAACATCCATTATCACTAAATCCCAAAACGAATCAATAGGTTAATTCGCGCTACGCAGCAATTACTTCGACCAAATTTCAATATTTAAGAAAAACGCACATTAAATATTACGAACATATTTTAAGGAAATGTCACGAATATTATGACAAACAATTTGAAACGTAGAATTCAACACTTCTCCGTTTTTAATTAAATAGAATGATTACTTCTGTTAAATTGAGGGAATAACGATGACGTGAACTTTCTATTTCACATATAATTTAAAAGTCTTCCCCTGCTAACGTTATTACTTCTAAAAACGTTGATTCCTTTGATCGTCCCTGTATGTTAAATTATTTTGTATCATAAATATCCTTCAGTTTCATTCCCATTCCCTTTTGATCCATATACCGCTTGGAACGTCGGGCAGCTCTGCGACAAATCTTTCCGAGTACAATCGGACATATCCTTTAGCTAAAGCTATTCACGTTCGGATCCTTTAATAAAATCCTATTTTCTCCTACCACCGTACCAACCTTTACAAAACCGCGCCACATTGGTGTGTCAAAACTTCGTCGTCAAGGACAAATCTTCTCTCTCTTCCTAGGTATTCTCAATCATATAATGAACATAGTATGAGACCATATAAAGACAAGGAGTATATTTGAAGAGGAAACGATAAATCATAATACCACCAAGAAGTATTAAAAATGACTTAAAAATCGTTGATGATCTTACATAATACAATCCCGCCGACCGATACCATGTAATTCATTGTCCGTGCATAAGATATATGAATGTGTATTTTTCTTTCTTTTCTTCTTTTGAAAATCTAGCTATAATTCAGAGTGTCATCACTGCCGATGAACTGCAACAAAAACCTGAAAATATTAAAGCACAATTAGATACATATATGGATCAATTCGCCCATGGTATAATGTTTATAGTAACAAGGAGAAATCGGACAGAAAACATTTTTTGCACGAACAACGCTTTTAACCAACGTTTCTTAGGAGCGTATTAGTAATGTGTATATTAACGCCCATAAGATACATGTATTATGAAAAATTATGAAGAAAAAAATTACTTCCTTTTCATTCAATATTAATCTTTGGTACCGAGCAATCAATAAATACGAGGCAGAAGCATTGTTGCAATAATATCTCACTTATCAATAGAAATACTCTAGTCGCCATCATAAAACCTGTGTAAAAATTCAATAAATTATTATGTTACATACCAATGATATTGATTTTATATTCTATACCACATTTTAGAAAAAAAAATGATCTCTAAAATTTCTTACCGTTCCATAAACACAGCATTGATCGATTTACCACTTAAATATAGGAATAGAAAAAAGATAAATATTTTCATTTCCTAATCTGGTTGACGGTAGGATATTTATAATATCCAAGTAGGACATATCGTCAGATGTAAGGAAGAACAGGAAGTACCAATGTAGTGTGTTTCATTTCGGATGTCAAATGTTTAATTATCATGATAAGCATAGTTTAAATCCTTGTATCTTCTTTGGACGTAATTGGAATTGAGATATCACTCTATTCTGATTCTCTTCAATACTTCTGGATTATTGGATAACGTTTAGTATTGGATATATCTGAAAAAATTAAAAGTTTCTGCATTAGTTAAGACTTAGGACAGACGTTCAATTGTTCCTTTAAAGTGTGTAGTCATCAAGGGTAAATCGGGTTATGCCCTTTTCAGTGATATAAATTTCTTCCTTCGAGAATCTACGAAAAAAGAATTAGTGTGGCACTGGTCACGAAAATCAGTTTCATTTTCATAATATAGACTTGAAATTTTATAATAAATTGTATACTAATGATTACTGATATATATACTTTATGTCGATAACATAAACAAAAGACTAGCGAGAAAGATGAGATTGTTATTATCGCTTGGACTGTTTGGAAGTCTTCTTTGGGACGTATGAAGCATACAGGCGATTATTTAGCACTTACTTGCTTATTACTTGTTCAAAAATTATTGAAAGTATGATTTCTATAGGCGACATTCTTGCACAAATCGTAACATTAGAAGACCGAGCCAATTACCAAGAAAGAGCTCGGTGGGATGGATTAAAACTTTCGGCCCAGATTAATCGATACCACGTATTACACGAAATATAGAGCCGAAATGGCCTGGGGATTGGGAGGAAATAAATTTTTCCATGTGTCTCTATTAACTGGACAAGATATATACCTCTTTTAATTTCTGTTTATTTCTTTTTTTTTATCCTCCGATTCTTTTCAATTTCTAATTGGAAATTGACTAAAGAATTTTGATAACCGGCTATTAATATTTTTCTTGCTTTTATGGTGAAAAATATTTATCACTAAGTATTCATATCGACCAAGAAATACTACGTAAAAATTTGTTTCCTAATAATACCTTTTATTATTTTTCTATCGTTTAGGTTAACAAGCATCACCCTTTATTTATTGTGCATTAGCAAAAGTTTATGGTTTCAGAGAAATTCTTTCTTATATTTATTTTCTTTCGTAATATTAGTTAAGATTATTTCCTTTTGCGTAATTTTTTTCAATACGCTTTACGCAAATCAATCGAAACTTCCTATTCCGCGGTCGAAAGAGTCGAAAAGGAAGATAAGAGTATGTGTGGGGGAAAAGAATTTGTCGATGAATCCCAACTAATTCAACATACTTTTTTCTTTTTAACTACGATATGAAATAATCCATATTGCATTACGGCATAATGCAACAAACGCTCCTGCTTCGTTTTATTGATCGCTCCCTACCAAGGATTAATATTAAATGAAAAGGAATTATTTTTTTGATGACATTTCTTCCTAATAAACGTATCTCGTGAAGGTTCTTCTGTACATTTTTAATTCTCGTTTGTCAAACTTCCGCCAAAAACGTTTTTTACATAAAAAATATTTCTTTTCCGATCTTCTTCTTTCATTCGGTCCTTTAAAATTTTCAGTTTTTCCTTACAGTTGATAAACAGTGACATGATGCTTGATGATTCGGGACTAATTTTGAAAAATGAGATAAAAAATGTTCCATATACCTCATGCATGGAGAGCACATATCGATTTACGCGTTATCAAGCGGTGATACTGCATTATCTAAAATTACGAACCTCTTCCAAAACTTTTCTAGTGATTCTAGAGAATATTACCAATGAAATTGTTGGAATCAATAGCATTTCCTTTTGAATCGTCCTCTTGTCTCAATCTAATTACCTTGTTCTACACCGTGTTCGTCAGGTGGTCGATAATAACCAGAAAGAGATACAGGAAGGCAAAGTTTATAATTGCCATTACGACGAACCTTCTCGGGATCGATATAGTACTGCTTTACTAACCTACATTCGAATAGTGGTACGAGGCTAGGGAATATATCCTTTTAAAGGATCCTTCGGTAAACAGCTTTAACAAGGGGATATAACAGATTGTGTGCCGAAAGTTTGTCGAGGGGTCGTTCGACGGCGTACGCGCATCGTGGTTCGAAGTAGAATATTTGCTCTCTTGAGGGAATATCCTTCATAGAAAATAATATTTCATCTCAATATCTTTTTGGATTCAATCTTTTTCCATCCACCAAGGAATTCTAGGCAGTCGAGGAGGGAAAATCAAGATCAATAATAACATTGACAGTGTTCTTGGATATCGAACTGATCTTAATTAGGATTGCAATTAATATAAATATATATATTTATATATATATATATATCATAAAATTTATTTAAATACCGTTGGTAAGATTTGGAACGATAAGGGAAATTTTATGGTGATTAGCAATGATTCAAAAAGGAAAGATTTCGGAATCAAAGCTGAAGATGAAGAGGAAGTAGAAGGAGTAACAGGAGATGAAGAAGTTGATGTGGACGGTAAATATTACGAGTCCACACTCGTTTACGATTGAATCGACGTTAGATTTTATCTCGACGACGATAATTACACAGGTAATTTTAATTCTAATCAAGCGGATGTTGGTCTCTGGTCAACAATTGCAATTCTCGAATTGAATTCAAATGTTCCTAACACGGTGTATCGTAAGGACGAAGTTAAATGGATCATCGTGATCTATCGGGAATAATAATAATAATACGGAAATAACAGAGGATAATATCGAAAATAGAAACGAATAATAGTTTCGAAAGCTTATTCATGGATTGAGGAATGAGGTCAGAAAAAATCGAAATGAAACTAAGGTAGGTTTAACTTTCAAAATGAATGTTAAACTGTAGGGACGACCAAAGGATTTACGGATTTTCGATATAATAATGAATAAGTTTACATCGCATGAGAAATGTTAATTCCATTCTTTCGTCACCTTGCCATCTTGATTTCATCAAATTAAATTAAGTAATCATTCATATAAGTTAAAAATAGAATAAATGTTGAATTAATTTTCTAATTCGATAATATTCACGTCGTCTATGTTAAAGGTAGTCGTAATATTTCAATCATGTTTTGCATAAAAATACGAATTTCCACGAATTTACTTGCTGCGTTGCAAGGATTCTCTCGTTAGTACGTTCTGATAGGGATTTAATGAAAATGCATAAGCGTATTACGTTCTTCCAAACCTATCGTCGAGTATTAAGCGATTTGATAATATCAAGCTCTATGCACGTGTGCTCTTGTGCGCGCTTATGTACGGCAATGCAAGTGGGCAGGAATGGGTGCGCGGTCCTGTGCGCATTTAGTATATCTACCGTCTGATTTTGATTATAGGAAAAGTATTTTTTCATTTGTCTTTACTTTATGTAACCATAGAGCAGACTGAATGATAGGATTAGCTGCATAACTCAACTATCTATTTAGCTGCATCGTTTAATTAGCTGCACATTTAAACAAGTCCGGTGCAGGTCGATGTACAATACGAATGATCTCATTTTTCTAAAAACTTACTTCCAATTGGAGAACTTAAGAAATTATCTAATTGTATTTCTTGTCATCCAATACTTTGTATATAGTTATATACTAATTAGTTCATTAGAAAATATCGTATTTATTCATTCGATAATTTGTTATTACGTGTAATATTTTTCTTAATTTTTCTAAATTTGTCAAAAGATCATTAGAGTTTGTTTACAAACAATTTGCAAATAAACCTACATAATATCTTTTGTAGTATATACATACGTGAATGTACTTTTCTTCATTCTTTGCAGGCGACAGCGAGATAGCTTCTATGTTCATTCGTCGAAGTGCAAATGAAAACTCACACCGTAATCGTACAAAATCAATCATTTCTTGAATTTCCACGTCGCGAACTAGCGTCATTTTAAACTTTAAGACTAGCAGAAAATAAATCAAAATCACTTCTTGCCTGGCAGGTGTTCCGTAGCGCGTAACGTTTAACGGAATTTACTATTCTTCAAATAGTGGTTTATTTAACTCCTCGTGCATCTATATACTTTAAATTATCTGAAGCATTAAGTTTGACGTTTCCACTTTTTGAAGATGAGGGCAATCTGCAAAGTTATTCAAAAGTTCGTTTTTGTTGACATTATGTGTTGCATCTACGCAACTCAAATGCAATCACCCCGACAACAAAATTATAAATTATTGAAATTTTAGTTTAAAATTATCTCATGTTCCTCGCGCGTTGCGATATTCGTAATGTTTCAGCGAATATAATATCGTTTAAATATTACAGTCATGAAAACAATTCATCTGTCGATTAGATATTATTTCTAAGTTGAAATGCTATAATCGTTAGTAAAGTAATAATAATTTTCAATTTTTTAAAGAGTAAGGAAAATGATACAAATTCCTTTTTCTTTCAGTAAACGTATAAAAAGCCGCGAATGATATATATTTTGTATTTCTTCGTATTTACCATATGTACTCGGCGACCGTTCGAACGTTATTCAGCAGCAACACGGCATTTCGTCCCGCAAACGTGGTTCATATTACATAATTGTATTTGGTTTATACGAATTTACATACATCGACGAACAAATTTTTTGCAAAAGAAATCAAAATTCCATTCCATATAATTTTCTACAATACCCATGATTGTTTTGAAACAATTCAAGTATACGATTTTGTTGTTGCCCTTAATTTGTCATAAATTTGTTCAAAGATTTATTGTAATTAATTGGTTCGGGAAAAAGTAAGGGAAGAATAGCAGATTAAATTCAATTCGTAACTCATTTGAAAATCTTATTAGTTAATATTACATAACATCGGCCCATTTCTTAAATATTTTTTAATCTCCAACACTTTCCAAATACATATTTGGTTGCATTTTCTTTATTATTGTTTTTTTTAATATCAATTTTATGTTCACTTACTTTGAATTTACTATTTAATTTCCTGGTGAAAAATAAATTAAATAATAATAAATAAAACATTTTTTAAATTAAATAAGAGGCAAACATTTTTCAACAGTCGAGTTTACATTTATCTTTGTTGCACAGATATATGAAAGTATGGAATCGGTATGAGTTGTTTCATTTTACCGACGTACATCTCTTTACTTGCTTCTTAATGACATCTTTTGTAGTATTTCAATTTATTTTTCAAGTATCTCTTTAATTTCCTTTCATTTATCAACATGTAGACAAATGTGTGAATAAATAGGTATATAAATGTATTAGATTCTAGTTTATAGTAAGGTATATAGGTATATATATATATATATATATATATATATATATATGAATGTGTGTATTTGTGTATATATGTATAGAGTCCGGCTGCCGTGTAAAAAGAATAATTTAAATTGCATTCATGAACACATCAAGCAGAACATGTGAGGAAAAATTATTTATCTAAATTTTCGCGAAGCAAACTTTTAGATATCTGACGAACGCACGATAATGATTCTACGCCTCTCTATTAACAATAAGACTGGCTGTACTACAGTAATTGGCATAATAATGAATTCAGAGAATAAAAAAGTACGATTTATTATTGGTATTGAAGTATGGTTTATATTATCGATGTTATGTTGTTTAAAACGATATAGATGATATAGAATTCATTATCGTGGATGGTTGGTTTATATTATCGATGTTATGTTGTTTAAAACGATATAGATGATATAGAATTCATTATCGTGGATGGTTGGTAGCCAATATATTTTTCTGGGCTTTTCTCCTCTGTAACTTTTAGGAACATGCTTAAATGACGACACAATAAACAAATTGTACTTCCTTATAAGAATACAATAAATTCTAGAATGAAATCACAGTTTGTCTTCTGTCTCTTTTCTATCCCACTATTTTTCATAAATTGATGAGATATTATGTCATTCCCGATAATTTCATCACAATGTTACAAATAATTTTTATCGATACTACCGTTAAGAAGAAATTCTTTTTTGTCTCCTTCTTTACACTTTTTGATTTTCTTTCCCCTTTAATATCCATTATCCGTCATTCTACATACGCATATATTTTCTATCCTTCTAATTTCTAAGCCTCTAATTTTCGTCGATATTTACTAATTCATATACATTTATTGTTTGTGAAGAGAATTTTGACATTACTAGGACATGAGAATTTTGAATATCGTATTTACAAGGAATAGTAATCTCAATTTCACAGAAAAATTATCTTTCTACAATAATTATAAATTAAACTTTGAACGATATTGATCGCTTGATCGAATGACAGTACCAAGAGAACAATATAATAAATCGCTACTATGCTCGGCGAAGTATTACGTAAATGTATGTTATATTTGCGCTCATTTGAGTAATAACATCATTCGGATAACGGATCGGCAAAATAAAAATATTGTGTTAACAGAAATATAATAAAATAGCAGCTATACTCCATTATACGTAATAAGAAATAAACGATTTAAGAAATATAATACTTTCCAAGAAACTAATCGGTTTAAAACATAATATACTAAATATTTGATGACTAGAAGTAGGATTGAATCACTTGCTTAACTTTCCCTATCGAGAAAGAATTTTTTGGAAAGTGTACTCTTTCTTATAAAAGCATTTAATCAGTGACGTGGTCCATTGCACTGCAAAAGAGCTAATCGGGTAATGAAATGATGCATGCAAATGGTTAATTGAGATACACAGCTAATTGTATCGTCTAACTATGTTTGGCTTGCTGAGGAGATGAGAAATGAAAAAATTCCTTTGTTATTCTCGACCAACAGACAAGAGATGTACGCACACACGCTCTCAATACCGCGCATTCATTAGCGCCCACTTCAACTTGCTTATATTAATAAGCTCACAAGAATACGCGTAGATAGGAAGAGATAATAGTAAATCGTACTAACGATAAGTACGGAGAAGCGTATTATGTAGGTGCATATCATTAAATCTCAATCAATACTTATTAACAAGAGAATTCGCTTTACACAGAAACATCAAGATTCCTACATTTCTGCAATTCGTACATCGTATATTATAAATATTTTGGAGGCACACTTCGTGAATATTACGATGTACAAATCCAACAATTCTTCTGTTTTTATTACATTGAGTGATTGTTTATATGAATAATAACGACAACACGATGACGTAAACGTGATACTATCATTTCTCGTAATATTTAAAAGTATTTATTATTATCTCGAAAATCAGTAAATATTTTGATCGTCTCTGCAGGTTTAATCATTTTGAAAGTTAAGCACACCTTAGTTTCATTTCGATTTTTTCTCTGCTCATTCTTCAATCCATGAATAACCATTTAACTCTCATATTTATTTCTATTCTCGATAGTAGTTTCTGTAATTTCCATACTAATATTATTATTATTCCCGGTAGGTCTCGATGGTCCAATCACCTTCTTTCTTCCGATACACCGTATTTGGTATTTTCGAGGTGAAATCGAGATTTGGAAAATCAATATTCGACCAGAGTCCAACATCGGTATGATTAGATTTAAACTTATCTGCGAAATCATCAGCGTCGAGATAAAATCTATCGTCTATTGAATCGACAACGAGCGTGAACTCATAATCCTTACCCTCACCTTTCACTCCTTCATCTCCTGTATCTCCTTTTCCTTCTTCTTCTTCTTCTGTTACATTGACTCACAGATCTTCTTTTTCGGATTCATTGTTAATCGCCCGAATATTTTCCTTATCGTTCCCAATCTCACTATAGTATTTAAATAAATATGATTATGATATATATAATTTTCTATTTAATAGCTGTCCAAATTTACATTAGTTCTATATCCAAGAACATCGTCAATGTTATTGTTCATCATCTTTCTCCCTACTCGACTGCGTTGAATTCTTTTGAGGGAGGAAGAAGATAGACTCGACGATGAAATATTGTTTTCTACGAAGAAATATTCCCTCATTATTGCAAATATTCCACCATGATCCCCGATCCGCGTACACCGTCGGACGACCCGCCGACTAAACTTTCCTAACGATATCGATTACATCCTCTTAGAAGGCTGTTTGGCTTTGGATCTTGTGAAAGGATATACCCTAGTGCGATCGATCGAACGCAGTTTTGTAAGACAATATACTTGGAACTCGAGAAGCTTCGACGTCATGACCATTAAAAATGTTGCCTTTCTATTTCACTTTCTGGCTATTACCGAACACCTAAAGAACATGGAATAGAAGAAGGTATTATGGGTAAATTCGAAACTAGGACGTTTCAAAAGGAAATGCCTTGCTACTGATTCAAGCACGTGAATTTATAGTATATCCTAGAAGCACTAGAAAAGTTTTCGAAGACGTTGATAATCTCTGATAATACAATTTCATCGTCCGAAAACATGTAATTCAATGTGTACTATTTATACATGAAATATATGGCTGTGTACTTTGTTTTTTTTTAATTCTATCTATAACGAGAAGAACCAATTCACTGTCTATGAACTGTAAGGGAAGTTGAAATTTTTTGAGGACGAAATGACAAAAAGAAATCGAAAACAAAATATTTTAAGCGTAAGACATTTTTGGCCGACGCTTGAAAGATGGGAATTAGAAATGTGTATAATAACGTTCACGAGATACTTTTATCAGGAGAAAGTGTCACCAAAAAAATTAATTCCTTTTTCTTTAATATAAATCCTTGATAGGGAGCGATCAGTAAAACGCAGCAGAAGCGCTTCAACGATACGCAGTCACGTAGTATGAATTATTCCATATGGTAATTGAAAGGAAAGAGGAAATGGAACTCGAATTAAGAAGGATTGGACAACACTTCCGTTTCCCCCCACTCATTCCATTTCGCGGCACTTTCGCCTCTTTCTCACGAGGAATAGGAAGTATTGATTGATTTGCATAAATCGTATTCTTAAGAATTACACAAAAAGCAAAAACTAAATTACGAAAAAAAGTGTATAAACATTCGATTTAATTAAAGAAGGAGAAGTGTTGAATTCTACGTTTCCAATGGTTTGTCATAATACTCGCGAAATTTACTTAAAAAATATTTTTCACACATACTTTTTCATAAATATTGCAATTTGAACGAAGTAATTGCTGCGTAGCGCGTATTACACTGTAGATACGTTTTGGAAGGGTTTTAATGATAATGAGTGTACGTAATACGTGCTCTTGTACTTCTTGTCAAGTACCTTCGCTTTGAACCCTTCATTACTATATCTCTCCATCCGGTGCGCGCTTATCTGCGCCAGTTCAAGTTGCCAGGTCGCGTACGCGATCCTGTGTGCGGGTGTACAAATGATTTCAGTTATATTTTTATACCAAGGAAAGTATTTTTTCATTTGTTTTCCTCTCGTCAAACCAACCAGACAATTGGACAATGTAGCTGTATACTTCAATTGCCTATTTAGATTCATTATTTGATAATGCGGTTACTTATTTCGCAGAGCAATATCTAGGCGATCCTTCAAAAAGAAATGCTTTACCTTTAAATCTGTCACGTCTGTTTATAGTACCTCCAGGAAGCACTAAAAAATTTTCGGAAGACGTTGACAACCTTAGATAGTACAATACTGCCGATCGATAATATGTGAATGAATACGTGCTTTCCATGCAGGAGATACGTCTATATTCTATTTTTCTTTTCTTCCTATTTTTAAATTGGAGCTATAATTTAGGGACGAGGAATTGTTACAAATACCTGAAAATGTTAAAGCACGATTAGTTACTTCTCATACTGATCAATTTGCTTATCTTATAATTTTTATTAAGACAAAAAGAAATGGCAAAAAAGTACTTTTGCATGAATAACATTTTTAGCCAACTCTTTTCTGCAGGAAATCAGAAATGTGTATATTAACGTGCACAAGATATTTTCATTATGAGAGTATATCAATAAGAAAATTAATTTTTTCTCTTTCAATATTTATCCTTGCTAGAGAGCGATCAATAAATATGAATCAGAAGCATTAATTTCAATATGTATTTGTGCAATATGGATTAATTCATATGGTAGTTAAAAAGGGACGGTAATTAAATGTCGAATTAAAAGAGGTTGGTTTGGAAATTCTATTTCTCCCAACCCACATCCTCTTCAGCTGCGTAATAGGAAATTTTAATTTCTTTGCGTACAGCGCATTGAAATGAAACACATCAGAGAAAAGACTATATAATGAAATTAAAATATGAATATGACGAAAGATTTTCTCTGATTCCATATTCCTTATTATTACGTAATAAAGGAAAAGGAATGATATTTCCAAGAGATAAGAAAAAAACAGGCATTTATTTCTTATTGATTGTCATTTTTAAGCATATAAATTAAAACAAAATTGAAAGTCGTCAACATTCTTTTATTAATTTCAAATTGCAAACTGAAAAGAAAAGAAGAAAAAAAAAGAAAAATAAAAGAGGAAAGTTATATGTCGAATTAAAAGAGATTGTTAGAGAAGTTTATATGCTCTTAATTAATTTTATTTTCGAGCTTTCCGTCCGTGAAAGCAATCAATACGTAAAAACCTGTCTTGGCGGCGCATTCTCGGAAGTTAGCTATCAGCAAATCGATGGCTATTTGTTGCGCAAACGCACTTCTACAATTCACATCATATTATGTATCATAATTTTGAAATAAACTGAAGTGTTACAATAATATTTAATTTACATAACGTTCAGGAACTTCTACAAATTTACATATCATTGCAATAAAATCAATATTTTATCCCTTATTATTTTCTACCATATCTGTGCTACGATATCTTGTTAATTTGGCCATTCTTGATTTTCTTTATTCTGCTATTTCATCAGAAAAATCCAGGGAAACATGCACTTCTCAAAAAATTGCGTTCCAATCACTCGACCCTACCAAATTATTTACTAACTCTGTGGTTCTTTAGAAGGTGTGATACGTGAAAGAGAAGAAGGTAATAGTGGGAAGCGAAAAACTGTGACGAAAGATTTTCTCTGTATATATGTATTTTATTATTGTGCGATTACGGAAATGAATACTTCAATAACTTG
Organism: Vespula germanica; assembly: GCA_905340365.1. Taxonomy (NCBI): domain Eukaryota; kingdom Metazoa; phylum Arthropoda; class Insecta; order Hymenoptera; family Vespidae; genus Vespula; species Vespula germanica. The sequence goes on from HG996541.1 coordinate 757,713, forward strand.
AGCAATGTCTTTGTTAACAAGAAAGAAAGGTAATATTTGGAGAAAATGTTTCCAAGGAGTAGGGAAGTAGATATAACTTTCGACGAGAAAATTTTTTACGACAGAAGATTTTGGAATAAGAATTAGATAGTACGAAAATTGTAATATCATTAATATCTGATAATATTAGAATTTAATTTATAATTTAACCTGGAGTTAATTTTAAGCATAACCTGGAGTATGAAAAGAAGAAACATTCCAGATATCGTTTACGAATTAAGGAATAATTTTGTAGCAATCGATGCAAAGTAACTTTAATAATTGCAATAATTACTATGATGGTAATTATCATGGCAATAACTATTAACAATAATTAATTATATTAGAAGTAATTAAATTTTTACGCGATTATATTCCCTTAAAAAGAAACGAATAATAGTCAATTTCATTGGAAGGTTCCAAGACTCATGAGATAATTTCTCGTGTACATAGAGTATATATAAATATCACTACATAACAATTTCTCGTCCCCTTGCATTCAAGCTAGAGTATTAAAATCATGGAAGCTTGGTCTTTTAACAGGACGACGTGTGATGAATTTCTGGAGGTCATTCACTGTAGGAGCCAGTAACAGCAATCGAGTGCCATACGTGAAATAATCGCTAACTGTATATACTTCGTACGTCCCAAGGAATATCTTTACAAATAATCCAAACGGAGAAATCAATTTCATCAGTCGTACTAGTCATTCGTTTATTACATCAATATCCTTTAAATTTAGTTGTAGCCATTTGTATAAGATCTATTATGAAATTTCATGTCTATATTATAAAAATGGCATTTAGAAGGCATTTAAAAGGCATCATTTGTTTTATGTTCGGTAATTATACAATTAAAACGAACGAATGACTTTGACCAGTCCTGACCAATCTACGAAATTGGACCTATTTTAGAGATATAGGGAATAAATTAATGGTGAAAGCAATTCCAATAGGCAACATTTATTGCGAAGAATCTGAATTTACCAATATGTAAATTATAATACTTTCAAAGAAGATACAGGCATTTCAAGTATATTAATCAACGAACAATGGCTGCTTACATTTTCCAAATGCTTATTTAAACGATCGTCTGTTCTCACAGTCCAAGGTGCTACATTACAAAAAATGACATTCACATAGAAAATTGGATGAGATACGTGAAAAATTAGTTATATCAGATCTCTTCGTACCTCGTTTATTAAAATCCAGTATTCAAGTGGATGGTTGCTATCGTAATAGCTTATCAATGGCGACATGTTGTTTTCACACACCAGATGACTAAGTGTCTTTCTCGCCAAATCAACTTGAACACCATCCGGAGGATTTGGAATGGTTCAATTTCAAATAGCACATCCTCCCTGAAAAAATTCAATACATTATTATAAAATATACCTATGATACAGATTTCACATTCCACATTATATTTTAGAATAAAAAATTTATATCTCGTCTCTAAAATATCTAATGATTCCATAAACAAAGCATTGATTGATTTACCATTTAAATATTAGAGTAAACAGGAAAATGTTTTCAAACCTTCATCTGGTTGATGGTCGGACACTTCTACTATCCACGCAGGATGTATCGACGGATGTACGGAAGAAGAGAAGGTGCCAATATAAATATGTTTCACTTCGGATGTTGAATATATAAGTGTCACGGTGGCCGTAGTTGAAATTCGTGTATCTCCTTTGAAATGTATTACAATCTACATATTGCTAAATTCGGATCCTTCGCAATAAATATTGCCTATTGGAAAAACGTTTCCCTTAAGTCGTTTCGGCCATCCCTAAAATAAGTAAGAATTCGTAGATTAGTTATGAACTACGATAGATATTTAATTGTTCATCTGAATTGTGTAATTATCAAGGATAAATCGGGTCACGCCCTTTTAAGTGATATAAAGTACTTTCTCTGAGATGGAACAAATAATTATTAAGACGTTATTCATTAGGAGATTCGGTTTCATTTCCGTAACGTATAATTGAAATTTTATAATTATATATTACTGAAAATTATATATTACTGATTACTGATAACTTTATCTTATATTGATAACATAATCAAAAGACTAGTGAGATTGAAGAAATTGTTTCCACCGATTGAACTATTTGTATAATTACCTTTCCTGAAGTATGATGTATAAAAGTAGAAAAAATATATCGTAAGGCACTATCTGGCTTATTGCCAGTTCCACAGCCACCGAAGAAGTGACGAACAGTTATATCGCTCGCCCTCTGATATGAGGTATTCATCTCCCACACCACGCAGTCGCTATGGGCGTTACCATTGCGACCGAGAAGGCGCCCTCTGCAAAGGTTTATTACGTTTTAAAACATACGTCTTGTCTCTAAGCGATCCGTAAGATCGTATTACATACCGAGTTCATTATGTGATCGAGAATACCCAGGGAAAGGTAAAAGAAGTTAAAATTTGTAATGGCAGTGACGACGAACCTTGATGAGTCTTACATTGCTACCTCTTACAAAGCTATGTTCGAGTGGCAGCAAGAGGAGACGGAATGGTAAGCGGCTTTAGCCAGAGCATATCATCGAGTGTGTTCAGACAGATTTGTCAATGGACTATTCGACGTTGCAATGGATTCTGGATTAAAGTGGAATTGAATTGGTTCTCAAAGAGGATTTTCTTTGAAAATGATGAAATCTGGATGTACGATCAAAAGATTCATTATTTTTCGATATAAAAGTGATAGAGCGGAAACACTTTTAAATAATGCGTTTAATATTCAGTGTACGTTTACGTCACCCTGTCATGGTTATACCTGTTTAAATAATTATTTAAACTATTTATGAACTAATTATTAAACTGATTATGACACTCAGTTTAAATAATTGCTTAATATTACTAAACAGGGAAGAAACGTTTAATTCAATGTTGCAAATTGGTTATCATAATATTCACCGCACGTACTTCAGTAATATGCATTAGATTTAATATACAACATCATGAATATAGGGATTTGGACCAATTAGTTTGCTGGTTTGCTCGAATCCTCTTGTTAACGATTGATCCGAGGTATAATGATTTGCAGGAGCGTAATACGTTCCCCATAATTATCGTCATATCCCTTCATAATAAACGTATTATTGTTGTCCCTCTCCAACCGTTTGTATACCTTTGCATGGTCGTGGGCTTATTCACGTTAACGGTAGCAGTGTACGTAGTGGTGTCCCGTTAAAAGGGCGTGTGTGCGAAAAACTCTCGTATCCCGAGAATAAAACAGATATTTTGGTATTTATTTCCTCTCGTCAAACAAAGCAGACGTTTGGATAATAAGTTTAAGGGAATATAATATCGTTTAAATTGTACGATCATGAAAACAATTCATCTGTCGATTATATATTATTTCTACGTTGAAATGCTATATCGTTAATAAAGTTATAATAATTTTCGATTTTTTAAAGAGCAAGGAAAATGATACAAATTCTATTTCCTCTCAGTAAACGTATAAAAATCCCCGAATGATACATATTTTTATATTTTTCCGTATTTAACATATGTACTCGGTGCCCTTTCGAACGTTAATGAGCAGCAACACGGCATTTCGTCCCGCAAACGTTGTTCACTTTATAACATATTACATAATTGTATTTGATTTATACAAATTTATATATCGACGAACAAATTTCTTGCAAAAGAAACTAAAATTCTATTCCATATAATTTTCTGCGATACTCATGGTTAGTTTTGAAAGAATCCAAGTATACGATTTTGTTGTTGCTCTTAATTTGTCATAAACTTGTTCAAAGATTTATTGTAATTAATTGGTTCGGGAAAAAGTAAGGGCAGGGTAGCAGATCAAATTACATATTATCAGCCCATTTCTTAAACATATTTTAATTTCCAACACTTTCCAAATACATAATTGGTTAGATTTTCTTTATTATTGCTTTTTTTTATATTAATTTTATGTTCACTTTCTTTGAATTTAGCATTTAATTTCCTGGTAAAAAATACATTAAATAATAATAAATAAAATATTTTTTAAATTAAATTAAAGGCAAAAATTTTTCAACAATCGAGTTTACATTTTTCTTTGTTGCACATATATATGAAAGTATGGAATCGGTATCAGTTGCTTCATTTTACCGACGTACATCTCTTTACTTCTTTCTTAATGACATCTCTTGTAGTATTTCAATTTATTTTTCAAGTTCCTCTTTAGTTCCATTTTCATTTATCGACATGTAGACAAATGTGTGAATAAATAGGTATATAAATGTATTAGATTCTAGTACATAGTAAGATATATAGGTATATATATATATATATATATATAAATGTATGTATTTGTGTATATATGTATAGAGTCCGGCTGCCGTGTGAAAAGAATAATTTAAATTGCATTCATGAACACATCAGGCAGAACATATGAGGAAAAATTACTTATCTAAATTTTCGCGAAGCAAACTTTTAGAAATCTGACGTACGCACGATAAGGATTCTACGCCTCTCTATTAATAATAGGATTGGCTGTACAACAGTAATTGGCATAATAATGTATTCAGAGATAAAAAAATATGATTTATTATTGGTATTGAAGTATGGTTTATATTATCGAGGGTGTGTTGTTTAAAACGATATAGATGATATAGAATTCATTATCGTGGATGGTTTGTGGCCAGGATATTATTCTGGGTCTTTCTCTTCTGTAATTCTTAAGAACATGCTTAAAAGACGACACAATATACAAATTGTTCTTCCTTTTAAAGGATACAACAAATTTAAGAATGAAATCACAGTTTGTCTTCCGTCTATTTTCTATCCCACTATTTTTCATAAATTGATGATTTTCTCTGCTCATTCTTTAATACATAAATAACCATTCTACTTTGATATTTATTTCTATTCTCGATAGTAGTTTCTGTAATTTCCATATTATTATTATTATTATACCTGGTAGATCTCGCTGATGCATTCACCTTCCATCTTACGATACACCGTATTTGGTATTTTCGAGGTAAAATCGAGATTTGGAAAATCAATATTCGAACAGAGTCCAACATCGGTATGATTAGATTTAAATTTATCTGCGAAATCATCAGCGTCGAGATAAAATCTATCGTCTATTGAATCGACAACGAGCGTGAACTCATAATCTTTACCCTCACCTTTCACTCCTTCATCTCCTGTACCTCCTTATTCTCCTTCTTCTTCTTCTGTTACATTGACTCACAGATCTTCTTTTTCGGATTAATTGTTAATCGTCCGAATATTTTCCTTATCGTTCCCAATCTCACCATAATATTAAAATAAATATGATTATGATATATATAATTTTCTATTTAATAGCTGTCCAAATTTATATTAGTTCTATATCCAAGAACATTGTCAATGTTATTGTTCATCTTCTTTCTCCTTACTCGACTGCGTTGAATCCTTTTGAGGGTGAAAGAAGATAGACTCGGCGATGAAATATTGTTTTTTACGAAGAAATATTCCCTCATTATAGCAAATATTCCACCATGATCCCCGATCCGCGAACACCGTCGGACGACACTTCGACATAACTTTCGGAACGATATCGATTACATCCTCTTATAAAGCTGCTTGGCTTTGGATCCTGTGAAAGGATATAGCCTAGTACCATCGTTCGAACGCAGTTTTGTAAGACAATACACATGGGACTCGAGAAGGATCGTCACAGTTATCATTAAAAATATTGCCTTCCTCTTTCCCTTTCTGGTTATTATCGATCGCCTCACGTACATGGTGTAGAAGAAGATATAATGGTTAAATTCCACACCAGGTCGTTTCAAAAGAAAATGCCTTGCTACTGATTCAAGCACATTAATTTATAGTATTTCCTAGAAGCACTAGAAAAGTTGTCGAAGACGTTGAAAATCTCAGATAATACAATATCACCGACCGAAAACATGTAATTCAATGTGTACTCTTTATGCATGAGATATATGGCTATGTACGTTTTTTTTCTTTAATTCGATCTATAACGTAAAGCATCAAATCACTGTCTATGATTTGTAACGAAAAACTGAAAATTTTTAAGGACGAAATGACAAAAAGAATTCGGAAACCAAATATTTTAAGCGTAAGGCATTTTTGGCCGACGCTTGATAAATGGGAATTAGAAATGTGTATAATAACGTTCACGAGATACTTTTATCAAGAGGAAAAAGTTAATTCCTTTTTCTTTAATATTAATCCTTGATAGGGAGCGATCAGTAAAACGCAGCAGAAACGCTTCAACGATACGTAGTCACGTAGTATGGATTATTCCATATGGTAATTGAAAGGAAAGAATGAATGGAACTCGAATTAAGAGGGACTGGTCAACACTTCACTTTTTCCACACTCATATCCTCTCGCGGCACTTTCGGCTCTTTCTCACGGGGAATAAGAAGTTTGTATTGACATGCATAAAGCGTATTTTTAAGATATACACAAAAAGATAAAACTAAATTATGAAAAAAAATTATGTAAACATTCGATATAATTAAAGAAGGAGAAGTATTGAATTCTACATTTCAAACTGTTTGTCATAATATTCGCGACATTTACTTAAAGAATGTTCGTAAGATTTAATGTGCGTTTTTCGTAAATATTGAAATTGGGACGAAGTAATTGCTCCGTAGAGCCTATTATACTGTTGATACGTATTGGTAGGGTTTCATGATAATGGGTGTATGTGATACATGATCTTGTCCTTATTGTCAACTACCTTCATTTGAATAATTCGTTCTTATATCTCTCCATCTGGTGCGCGCTTATCTGCGACAGTTCAAGAAGCCGGATCGAGTGCGCGATCCTGTGTGCATGTGTACGTACGACTCCTGTTTTATTTTTATAACAAGGAAAGTATTTTATCACTTGTTTTCCTCTCATCAAACCAACCAGACGATTGGAGGATACGATTAGCTGTATACTTCAATTGCCTATTTAGATTTATCATTCGATAATGCTGTTACTCATCTCGCAGAGCAATTAACTACTTTCTTAGAAACAAATCCATTTCAAACGTAATATACGAAATATTAGGTAAGTAGAAATATACTGGAACTATGGTTTTGCGTTCTCCAATAGGGAGTATATTTCTAGGAAAATGTACATGTTCATATAGAATAGTAAGGTCAGTCGTGATACATCGATGTGCGAAAGACTTAACGTGGTAATGGAATAATATGGCTAAATAGATAATTGAATTATACCGCTAATCGTATTATCGAATTTTCTGCTTGATATAGTGAGATAATTACCAATGAATAAGTACCCTTCTTGTTTTTCAAAAAAGAGAAGAGATGTACGCAAACTCGCGCACTGAATACCGTCCACTAGACTGGCACACGTAAGCGCGCACGCTCATGGAGAGAGATAATAAATCGTTTAATATGATGGTGCTTGACGATAGGTATGAGAGAAGGTATTACGTACGTGCAGATCGTCAAATCCGGATCAATACCAGTTAACAAGAGAATTCGCTCTACCTATACAATTAATTCGTCTAAATTCCTATATAACTGAAAAACTGGTTATATTAAAGTATATATAACAAGTATATTAAATATTATGAATACTTTTGGAGGATTTGTCAGGAATATTTTGACAGACGATTTAGAACAACATGGAACTCAACATTTCTTTTGTTCTCAAGTATATTGAATGATTATTTAAATTGATAGGCTGATCTAAACGTGGACTTAATATTTCACGTATATTTTCATGCATTTGACTCTATTCTATGAATTTTTTGATTGTCCCGTCCGCTTTAATCCTTTTGTAAGATAAAGAGCCCTCAGTTCCATTTCGATTCTTCATTGATGAAGGTCCCGCTTGCATAGTCGGAAATCCCTTAAAGAAACTTTCTCTCTTTCTTCTTCCTGCTTCGTTTCAGTCACATAAGGAACCGTATATGGATCTTTACTGATAATTTAAGGAGAAAGGCGATCCTTCAAAAAGAAATGCTTTGCCTTTATATCTGTCTAAAAAAAAGAGAAATAAAAAAGGGAAGTTATATGTCGAATTAAAAGTGATTGTTCGAGAAGTTTATTTGCTCTTAATTAATTATATTTTCGAGCTGACCGTCCGTGAAAGCAATCAATACGTAAAAACCTGTCTTGACGGCGCATTCCCGGACGTTAGCTATCAGCAAATCGATGGCTATTTGTTGCGCAAACGCACTTCTACAATTCACATCATATTATGTATCATAACTTTGAAATGAACTAAAGTGTTACAATGAAATTTAATTTACATAACGTTCAGGAACGTCTAAAAATTTACATATCATTATAATAAAATCAAAATTTTATTCCTTATTATTTTCTACCTTATCTACGCTACGATATCTTGTTAATTTGGCCATTCTTGATCTTTTTTATTCTGCTATTTCATTAGAAAAATCCAAGGAAACATGCATTTCTCAAGAATTGCGTCCCAGTCACTCGACCCTACCCAATTATTTACTTACTCTGTGCTTCATTCGGAGGAGTGATACGTGAAAGACAAGAAGGTAATAATGGGAAGCGAAGAACTATGACGAAAGATTTCCTCTGTACATGTGTATCTTATTATTGTGCGATTACGAAAATTAATTCTTCGATAACTAGAGCAATATGTGTTTGTAAACGAGAAAGAAAGGTAATATTTGGAGAAAATATTTTCAAGGAGTATGGAAGTAGATATAACTTTCGACGAGAAAATTTTTTACGATAGAAGATTCTGGAATAAGAATTACATAGTACGAAAATTGTAATATCATTTTTATCTGACAATATAACAATACTATTTTTAAGCATAACCTGGAGTATGAAAAGAAGAAACATTACAAATATCGTATACGAATTAAGGAATAATTTTGTAGAAATCGATGCAATATAATTTTAATTATTGCAATAGTTACTGTTATGGTAATTATAATTGCAATAACTATTAACAATAATTAATTATATTAGAAGTAATAAGAGTTTTACGCGATAATTTCCTCTAAAATAGAGATGAAAAATCCTATATTTAGCTGCAGTCATTTGTATAAGATCTATTATGAAATTTCATGTCTATATTATAAAAATGGCATTTAGAAGGCATTTAAAAGGCATCATTTGTTTTATGTTCGGTAATTATACAATTAAAACGAACGAATGACTTTGACCAGTCCTGACCAATCTACGAAATTGGACCTATTTTAGAGATATAGGGAATAAATTAATGGTGAAAGCAATTCCAATAGGCAACATTTATTGCGAAGAATCTGAATTTACCAATATGTAAATTATAATACTTTCAAAGAAGATACAGGCATTTCAAGTATATTAATCAACGAACAATGGCTGCTTACATTTTCCAAATGCTTATTTAAACGATCGTCTGTTCTCACAGTCCAAGGTGCTACATTACAAAAAATGACATTCACATAGAAAATTGGATGAGATACGTGAAAAATTAGTTATATCAGATCTCCTCGTACCTCGTTTATTAAAATCCAGTATTCAAGTGGATGGTTGGTATTGTAATTGCTCGGCACTTTCGACATGTATTTTCCACACACCAGATGACTAGGTGCATTTCTCGCCAAATTGGCTTGAATAGCATCCGGAGGTTTGTGATGGTTCAATTTCAAATAGCACATCCTCCCTGAAAAAATTCAAAACATTATAATAAAATATACCTATGATACAGATTTCATATTCCACATTATATTTTAGAATAAATAATTTACACCTGGTCTCTAAAATATCTACTGGTTCCAGAGACACAGCTTTGATTGATTTACCATTTAAATATTAGACTAAACGGGAAAACGTTTTCAAACCTTAATCTGGTTGATGGTCAGACATTTGTACTATCCACGTAGGATGCATCGTCGGATGTACGGAAGAAGAGAAGGTGCGAATTTAAATATGTTTCACTTCGAAAGTCGAATATTTAAGAGTCACGGTGGCCGTAGTCGAAATTCGTGTATCTCCTTTGAAATGTATTACAATCTACATATTGCTAAATTCGGATCCTTCGCAATAAATATTGCCTATTGGAAAAACGTTTCCCTTTAAGTCGTTTCGGCCATCCCTAAAATAAGTAAGAATTCGTAGATTAGTTATGCCTTACGATAGATATTCAAATGTTCATCTAAGTTGTGTAGTTATCAAGGATATAACGGGTTTCACCCTTTTAAGTGATATAAAGTACTTTCTCTGAGATTCAACAAATAGTTATTAAGATGACATTCATTAGGAAATTCGGTTTCATTTCTTTAACGAATAATTGAAATTTTATAATAAATTATATACTAATAATTACTGATAACTTTATCTTATATTGATAACATAAACGGAAGACTAGTGAGATTGAAGAAATTGTTTCCACTGGGTGAACTATTTGTATAATTACCCTTCGTGACGTATGATGTATAAAAGTAGCAAAAATATATTGTAAGGCACTATCTGGCTTCTTGCCAGTTCCACAGCCACCGAAGAAGTGACGAACGGTTATATCGCTCGTCCTCTGATATGAGGTATTCATCTCCCACACCACGCAGTCGCTATGGGCGTTACCATTGCGACCGAGAAGGCGCCCTCTGCAAAGGTTTATTACGTTTCATGTAGATTAATCAATATTTCCTATCATACATTTGAACGTTCCGGAAAGGTCGTAAGCAGCGAGTTCTCCATTGACCTCTATTAACTGGATGTGTCATCATCCTTTTTCTACTATACCCTTCTTTCGCTTCATCTCTTTCCCTACTTCAGTTTACAATTTGAAACTAAAAATCTACTAAAGAATTTTAAAAATTAGCAAATAATGTTCTTTCCATTCTTGTCGTTTAAAGCTTATATCAATAAGTATTAATTTCGAGCAAAGAATATTGTTTGACAATTTTTTTTATAATATTATCTTATATTCTTTTTTTATTATTTAAGTTAACAAATATTTCTCTTTCTTTATTATGCAGTAGCAATGATATTGATTTGAAGGAAACCGATCGTCATATCCATTTTTTTTTTTTTTTCGTAATATCATCTTCGTTTTTAAGTATTTTGTATTTCCACTTCATGTTTTACGCATTTGAATAGGATTTATGGAGGTATATCGAAATTTTCCATTACGCGGTCGAACGAGCCGAAAAGGCCGAAAACGATATGAGTGAGTGGAAACGAGTTTCTCGACAAATCCATTTAAATTCGTCATATTAGTACTGATCCTTTTTCAATACCGTATGAAATAATCTATATTGCACAAATACATATTGAAATAAACGCTTCTGTTTCACGTTTCTTGATCGCTCTCTACCAAGGAAAAATTTTGAATGGAAGGAAATTAATTTTTTTGTTAATGAAAATATGTTGGGAATGTTATGAGACACATTTTTAATCCCATCTGCAGGAGCGAAATATCGTCGCCGTCGGCGAAAAATGTTGTCTGTGAAAAAAATATTTATTTTCCGATTTCTCCTTGCCACAATAAAAATTTTATAACAGGCGAGATGATCAACATAAGCAGTATCCCATTGTTCCTTATAATTTTCAGTTTTTTGTTACAGTTCTCTGTCAGTGACAGCATGCTTGATGTTACATGACGTGTTCAAAAAAAGGATAAGTAAATGTACATCTCGTGAATAGAGGACACACATCGCAATATATGTCATCGGTCGACTGTATTGCTTTATTTAAGATTATCAGTGCTCCAAAAGTGTTTAGTGCTTCTTTGGGATACTATAAATGAACATGCTGCATCTAGATGCAAGTTATATCGTTTTTAAACATACTTCTTGTCTTTAAGCGATCCGTAAGAACGTATTACATACGAGTTCATTATGTGATCGAAAATACCTAGGAAAAGGACAAAGAAGTTAAATTTGTAATGCCAGCGACGACGAACCTTCTTGTATCTTACATTGCTCTGTCTTTCAAAGGAAAATGGCGGCAGGTGGAGACGGCAGGTGGAGTATATCTTATTGAAAGGATCGAAGGGTAATCGGAATTAGCCAGAGCATATCATCGAGTGTGTTCAGACAGATTTGTCGATGGGCTGGTCGAAGTTGCAAATGGATTCTGGATTAAAGTTAAAATGAAATGGTATTCAAACAGGTTTATCTTTGAAAATGATTAAATCTGCATGTACGATCAAAAGATTCATCGATTTTCGATATGGTGTCAGCGCGGTGACACTTTAAAATTATTCGTTAAATATTCAGCGTATGTTTAAGTCATCATGTCGTTCTTATATCGTTAGTTTAAATAATTATATAACGTAAATGAAAAGAAAAAGTGAGGAAATGTTTGGTTCAATGTTCCAAATTGTTCGTCAGAATATTCACGTCATGTACATTAAAATAATATATAATAAATGTATTTCAGAAATATAAGTATTTGGACGATGTAATTTATTACGAAACACGAATTTTGACTGAGATATAATGAAAATGAACGTACACGTTAGTTCTTCGATATGTATTGTCAGGTTCCTTGGTATTAACGATTCGTTATTAGCTCTCTCCATTCGCGTGTTCATTGTGCGCGCTCATGCGCTCTAGGTAATGTGGGTGGGAATACGTGCGCCGTCTTGTTGGCATGCGTGTGTGTATCTCCTCCCTTATTTTAAAAAGAAGAAAGAAGAAAATTTCATAATTTATCTTTCTCTTGTGAAACTAAGTAGATAATTTGATAATACGATTTCCTTTTTGGCTGCATTATTTAATTTGTAAATCGATGTATCACCACTAATTTAGTTCTTTCATACAAACGAGTACTACCACAGTCTCATATATGAAAACACGACTGTTGATAAATGTTTCCTTTTCCTTTTATGTAAAAAAAAATTTTTTTCTTCATCATTTACGAGAAAATTGAAAGATATCTTCCAAGAAAGAAAATACGATTTGTATCATCTTCTTGCTCTTCGATAAATTGAATATTGTTATTACTACGTTTATAGCATTCCAACTTATTGTCTCTTTAGAAATAATATAGTATCGACAGATGAATTGTTTTCATGATCGTAATATTTAAACAATATTATATTCCTCTAAACTTATTATCCAAACGTCTGCTTTGTTTGACGAGAGGAAATAAATACCAAAATATCTGTTTTATTCTCGGGATACGAGAGTTCTACGCACACACGCCCTTTCAAAGGGATTCCTCTACGTACACTCATCCCGTTAACGTGAATAAGCCCACGTCCATGCAAATGTATTCAAACGGATGGAGAGGGACAAGAATAATACGTTCGATATGAAGGGACATGACGATGATTATGAGGGAACGTGTTACGCACCTGAAAATCATTACACCTCGGATCAATCGTTAACAAGAGGATTCGAGCAAACCAGCAAATTAATTGGTCCAAATCCCTATATTCCTGATGATGTATATTAAACCTTATGCATATTACTGAAGTACCTGCCGTGAATATTATGATAACCAATTTGGATCATTGAATTAAACGTTTCTTCGCTGTTTAGTAATATTAAGCAATTATTTAAACTGAGTATGATAATCAGTTTAATAATTAGTTCATAAATAGTTTAAATATTTATTTAAACGGCTATAACGATTACAGGGTGACGTAAGCGTACACTGAATATTGAGCGCATAATTTAAAAGTGTTCCCGCGCTAACACTATTATATCGAAAAACGATGAATCTTTTGACCGTACAAGCAGATTTAATCATTTTCAAAGATAAACCTATTTGGGTACCAATTCAATTCCACTTTAATCCACAATCCTTTTGAAACGTGGAATAGTCCATCGACAAATCTGTCTGAACACACTCGATGATATGCTCTGGCTAATGCCGCTTACCATTCGATCCTTTCAATAAGATATACTCCGTCTTCTCCTGCCGCCATTTTCCTTTGTAAGACAGAGCAATGTAAGATACAAGAAGGTTCGTCGTCACTGGCGTTATAAATTTTGACTTCTTTTTCCTCTTTCTGGGTATTTTCGACTACATAATGAACTCGGTATGTAACACGTTCTTACGGACCGCTTAAAGACAAGAAGTATGTTTAAAAACGAAATGCCTTGCTTCTAGATGCAGCATGTTGATTTATAGTATACCCAGGAGGCACTAAAACAGTTTTGCGGGACTGATAAACTGTAATAATGCAATACAAACGACCGATGACATGTAATTCGATGTGTGTTCTCTATACACCAGATATATGGATGTACATTTCCATTTCCTTTTTTGAATACGTCCTATACAATAAAGCATCATGTCACTGTCGACGAACTGTAACAAAAAACTGATAATTTTAAAGAAAAATAGGAAAGTGTTCACGCTGATAATCTCGCCTATTATGCTATTTTTATTGAGGCAAGGAGAAATCGGAAAACAAATATTTTTTACATAGACAACATTTTTCGCCGACGACGATATTTCGACCATGCAGATGGGATTAAAAATGTGTCTCATAATGTTCACAAGATATTTTTATTAACAAAAAAATTAATTTCTTTCCATTCAATATTATTACTCGGTACGGAGCGATCAACAAACATGAAACAGAAGCGTTTACTTCAATATGTATTTGTGCAATCTGGAATATTTCATACGGTATTGAAAAAGGATCAGTACTAATATGACGAATTTAAAGGGATTTGTCGAGAAACTCCTTTCCTCTCACTCAAATCGTTTTCGGCCTTTTTGGCTCGTTCGACCGCGTAATGGAAAATTTCGATTTATCTCCATAAATCGTATTCAAATGCGTAAAACATGAAGTGGAAGTACAAAATACTTAAAAACGAAGAAGATGATATTACGAAAAAAAAAATAGATATGACGAACGGTTTCCTCTGATTCCATATCATTGCTACTGCAGAATAAAGAAAGAGAGATGCTTGTTAACTTAAATAATAAAAAAAGTATAGAAGGTAATATTACAAAAAGAATGTCAAACAGTATTCTTTGCTCGAAATTAATACTTATTGATATAAACTTTTAACGAATAGAACGGGAAGAACATTATTTACCAATTTTTAAAATTCTTTAGTAAATTTTTAGTTTCAAATTGTAAACTGAAGTAGGGGAAAGAGAAGAAACGAAAGAAGAGTATAGTAGAAAAAGGATGATGACACATCCAGTTAATAGGGATCAATGGAGAATTCCATTTCCTCGCAGCTTACGACCTTTCCGGAACGTTAGATCGTGTAAGAGGAAATATTGATTAATCTACATGAAACGTAATAAACTTTTGCAGAGGGCGCCTTCCCGGACGAGAAGGTAAACGCCCATAGCGACTGCGGGGTGTGGGGGATGAATACCTCGTATCAGAGGACGAGCGATATATCCGTTGATCATTCCTTCAGTGGCTGTGGAACTGGCAATAAGCCAGATAGTGCCTTACGATATATTTTTGCTACTTTTATACATCATACGTCTCGAAAGGTAATTATACAAATAGTTTAACCGGTGGAAACAATTTCTTCAATCTCACTAGTCTTCCGCTTATGTTATCAATATAAGATAAAGTTATCCGTAATCATTAGTATATAATTTCTTATAAAATTTCAATTATACGTTACGGTAATGAAACCGAATTTCCTAATGAATAACATCTTAATAATTATTTGTTAGATCTCATAGAAAGTACTTTATATCACTCAAAAGGGCGTAACCCGATTTATTCTTGATAACTACATAACTTAGGTGAACAATTGATTATCTATCGTAAGTTATAACTAATTTACGAATTCTTACTTATTTTAGAGATGGTCGGAACGAATTAAAGTGGAAAGTTTTTCCAATAGCCAAAATTTATTGCAAAGGATCTGAATTTAGCAATATCTAAATTGTAATACATTTCAAAGAAGATAGACGAATTTCAACTACGGCCACCGTGATACTTAAATATTCGACATCAGAAATGAAACATATTTAAATTGGCACCATCTCTTCTTCCGTACATCCGACGATACAACCTATGTGGATAGTACAAATGTCTGACCATCAACCAGATTAAGGTTTGAAAACGTTTTCCCGTTTAGTCTAATATTTAAATGGTAAATCAATCAAAGCTGTGTCTCTGGAACCAGTAGATATTTTAGAGACCAGGTGTAAATTATTTATTCTAAAATATAATGTGGAATATGAAATCTGTATCATAGGTATATTTTATAATAATGTAATGAATTTTTTCAGGGAGGATGTCCTATTTATAATTGAACCATCACAAATCCTCCGGATGGTATTCAAATCAATTTGGCGAGGAATGCACCTAGTCATCTGGTGTGTGGAAACAACATGTCGCCATTGCTGAGCTATTACGATAGCAACCATCCACTTGAATACTAGATTTTAATAAACGAGGTTCGAAGAGATCTGATATAACTAACTTTTCACGTATCTCATCCAATTTTCTATACGAATATCATCTTTTGTTATATAGCACATTGGACTGTGAGAACAGAAGATCGTTTTAAGAAGCAAATTGGAAAATTTAAACAGCCATTGCTCGTAGATTAAATATTCTTAAATATTCTGATGCTGATGTACTGCAATACGATCTTGCTATAGAGGTGGGTTTGATAATGAATAATCTCTTTTTTGTATGCTTCATTGATATATTCATTTATAGGAAACTAGATTGGATTATGATTTCGCTAAGTAGATATATGTCCGCCGAAGAACTTTAAACGGAAATGAAGGTAGCCGATTTTTTTATAGAAATTAATTTTCTCGAAGAAAATGTACATTGAAGTATATTTTTTGTGAATTTAAGTTCATCGGAATATATCGGATTAGTAAAGAACATACATTTTTTTGTAAATTCAAATACATAGCATTATATACTTCTTAAATATGGATTATACGGAAATTTTTTTCGGTGAATTATGATACTACATTTGTATATACATACTACGTTTGTTATTGTGTAATTCAACTTAATAGTACTTATCATAATCACAGTAATAAACGATTAGCATGAAATGTAAGACTGAAAATAAAAACGTTTTCATGATATGATTTGTTTGACAGTCCGGCATTTACACTGTCTACGTAGGACATATTATCGAATGGGGATTGAAGAAAGGACAAATTTACATATGTTCCGCATCAGTAGCCGCATATTAGATCATCACGCCAAGCGTACTTGAAGTTGCGTTTATCTTCTTTGAGTGTATTACATTTTGGATATTGGTAAATTCAGGTTCTTTGCAATAAATTTTGGCTATTGGAAATGCTTTCGCCATTAATTTGTTCCCTATATCACTGAAATAGATCCAATTTCGTAGTTTGGTTAAGACTGATCAAAGTCATTCGTTTTAATTGTATATTTACCGAACATAAATCAAATGATGCCTTTTGAATGCCTTAGAAATGCCATTTTTATAATACACAAACCAAATTTTGTAATAGATCTTATACATATGCCTACTCCTAAATTTAAAGGATAATGATATAATAAACGAATGACTAGATTATTTGTAAAGATATTCTTTGGGACGTACGAAGTATATACAGTTAGATATTATTTCGCGTATGGCACTCGTTTGCTGTTACTGGTTCTAAAACCACTGAAGGAATGACCTCCAGAAATTAATCACTCGTCGTCCCGTTAGAAGACCAAGCTTCCTACATTTTAATTCTCTAGCTAGAACGCACGGGGAGGAGAAATTGAACCCTTTCTGTAGTTATGTAGTTATATTTATATATACTCTATGTATACGAGAAATTATGTTATTAATCTTGGAACCTTCCAATAAAATGGACATTTATTCGTCTCTTTTTTAGTGGAAATAATCGCGTAAAACTCTAATTACTTCTAATATAATTAATTATTGTTAATAGTTATTGTCATGATAATTCCCATAATAGTAACTATTGCAATTATTAAAGTTATATTGCATCGATTGCTACAAAATTATTCCTTAATTCGATATTTTTTGCTTATTCGATAAAATACAATATTTGTAATGTTTCTTCTTTTCATATTCCAGGTTATGCTTAAAAATAGTATTCTAATATTATCAGATATTAATGATATTACAATTTTCGTACTATGTAATTCTTATTGCAAAATCCTCTGTAGGAAAGAAATTTTCTCGTGGGAAGTTATATATACCTCCATACTGCTTGAAAATTTTTTCTCCAAATATTACCCTCTTTTCTTGTTAACAAATGTTTATTGCTCAAGTTATCATTTCCGTAATTGCACAATAATAAAAAAAAAATATACAGAAAAAATCATTCGTCATAGTTCTTCGTTTCCCAATATTACCTTCTTCTCTTTCACGTATCTCCCCTCCGAAAGAACCACAGAGTTAGTGAGTGATTTGGGAGAATCGAGTGATTGCGACGCAATTTTTTGAGAAATGTATGTTTCTCGGGATTGTTCTATTCTAATGGCAGAATAAGGCAAGTGAAGAATGGTCAAAATAACAAGAGGTGTGAAAATAATATCACTCGGTTTTACGGAAAAGAAGAAAGTTCAAAACGATCTGTGAGCTTCACTAAACCGCTTAGAGAGTCATAAGGACGTGTTCGCAATTATACACGAGAATGCCTCGTAGGATATGGTGATATTTGTTGAATAAGCAAGTATTGGTAAAACTGGGATTAAAAGATTTTCAAAGCTGAACTCACTTCGTATTGAAACTTCTAGTAGTATAGACAGATCCCTCGACTAATAATTCAGAAAATCAGGAAAGTAATATTCTCTTTGTATATATCGTTTCTTGATTTCTTAATATACAACTTGAGTCTTCCGACCCGTTTACATACTTATTTCTTTTTCATTAAGAGAACGGCAGAATTTCAAAACGCGAGTGATTTTCGGGTCATAGGTAATACCGAAGGGGAATTCCTTGTAAAAATTTATACGAATACGTTAGAAAAAATGAATATTAATCAGGAAGAAAACAAAAGCAGTGACAGGAATGACATCCAACAAGAAAACTTATGAAGGACGAAATGTCGATTTTTCTGCAAAAATATATGATCCTCCATTTCAACAAATTCCCTTGCTAACGGGTATTGATCGGCATATAACTACCTGCACATAAATAATACCTTCTCGCGTACCTATCGTCAAAAACCATCAAAACGATTTATTGTCTCTCTCCATGTTTGTACTCGCTTACGTGTTCCAGGTAAGTGAGCGGGAATCAATACGCTTGTTTGCGTATATCTCCTCTCTTATTTAGAAAAAAGAAGGGCATTTATTCATTAGTTTTCCTCTCATTAAACCAAGCTAACAATTTGATAATACAATTTGCGTTATAATTAAGTTATCTATTCAGCTATATTATTTAATTATCTCGTTAAATCTTTTGCACATCGATGTACCACGACTGACCTTACTCTTCTCTATGAACACGTACATTTCCCGAGAAATGTACTTCCTATTGGAGAATGCAAAACAATAGTCCCATTATATTTCTAGGTATATAATATTTCATATGTTATGTTTCAAATCAAATGATTCCTAAGAAAATACTCCATTGCTCAGCAAGATGAATAACTGTGTTATGGAATGATGAATCTAAATAGGAAATTGAATTATACAGGTAATCGAATCCTCCAATTGTCTGCTTGATCTGATAAGAGGAAAACAAATGAAAGAATACTTTCCTTATTATCCAAATAAGACAAGTTTCCTACGTACAAAAGCACACAGGACCGCGCACTCAATCCCGGCCACTTGAACTGGCGCAGATAAGCGCGCACCAGAGCATACACAGATAGAGAGATATAGTAACGAAGAGTTCAAAACGAATGTACCTCACGATAAGTACTACATACATCCATTATCACTAAATCCATATCAAAACGAATCAATGGGTTAATTCGCGCTACGCAGCAATTACTTCGACCAAATTTCAATATTTAAGAAAAACGCACATTAAATATTACGAACGTATTTCAAGGAAATGTCGCGAATATTATGACAAACAATTTGAAACGTAGAATTCAACACTTCTCCGTTTTTAATTAAATCGAATGGTTACATCTGTTAAATTGAGGGAATAACGATAACGTGAACTTTCTATTTCACATATAATTTAAAAGAATTCCCCTGCTAACGTTATTACTTCTAAAAACGTTGATTCCTTTGATCGTCCCTGTATGTTAAATTATTTTGTATCATAAATTCCCATTCCCCTTTGATCCATATATCCCTTGGAACGTCGGACGACCCTCCGACAAATCTTTCCGAGTACAATCGGACATATCCTCTAGCTAAAGCCGTTCACGTTCGGATCCTTTGATAAAATCCTATCTTCTCGTACCACCGTACCAAGCTTTACAAAACCGCGCCACATTGTACTTTCAAAGCTTCGTCGTCAAGCACAAATCTTTTCCCTCTTCGTAGGTATTCTCAATTATATAAGGAACACAGTATGAGACCACACAAAGCCAAGGAGTATATTTGAAGAGAAAACGATAAATTATAGTAGCACCAAGGAGTATTAAAAATGATCTAAAACTCGTTGATGATATTACATAATACAATCCCGCCGACCGATACTATGTAATTCATTGTCCGAGCATAAGATATATGAATATGTATTTTTCTTTCTGATTCTTGTTCAAGTGCTTCTTGAACCACTCTTCTGTTTTCACAATCCAATCTGCTATATTATAAAAGTTGGAATTTGTATGGAAGATTAAATAAGATACGTGACGAGTTACGTATATCTGATTTCTTCATATCTCGTTTATTAAAATCCAATATTAAAGTAAATGATTGCCATAGTAACGCCCTCGCAATAGCAACAAGTTGTTTCCATACACTGGTTAATTAGGTGCCTCTCTCACCAACTTGGATTTCATATCACTTGGAAGATTTGTAATAAATTTGGGAACAGAACCAGCTTTCTCCGCCGGTTATACGATCTGACACATTAAATAAGAAACGATATGTAAGGCAAAATTCTTTGAAACAACAGTGAAATTTTTATTCATAGGTTATTATTCACCTCCTCTCGTTCATCAAGTCTCTTGCTTTCCATATCTAATATTCTTCATTAGACTAGTTGAAAAATATATGGGTTGTTGATTTATTTGCACTAATGGTGTACCTTTAGGATAGCTAGAGTTAAGAGATCTAATGTCCCACTTATGGATAGAAATACTCTGTCGCCATCATAAAACCTGTGTAAAAGTTCAATAAATTATTATGTTATATACCCAGATTTTATATTCCATATCACATTTTAGAAAAAAAAATTCATATCTGATCTCTAAAATATGTTACCGTTTCATAAACACAGCATTGATCGATTTACCATTTAAATATAAGACCAGAAAAGAGATAAAGCTTTTCATTTCCTAATCAGGTTGATGGACGGACATCTATGCAAGTAGGAAGTATCTTCAGTTGTAAGGAAGAACAGGAAGTGCCGATATAAGTTTGTTTCATTTCGGATGTCAAATGTTTAACTATCATGATAATCATAGTTCAAATCCTTGTATCTTCTTTGGATGTAATTAGGATTCATATATCCCTATATTCTGCTTCTCTAGAATACTTCTGGGCTATTCGATAACGTTTAGTCTTGGATATCTCTGAAATAATTTAAAATGGCTGAATTAGTCGAGACATAGAACAGACGTTCAATTGTAAATTTAAATTGTGAAGTCATCAAAGATAAATCAGGCTACGCATTTTTAAGTAATATAAATTTCCTTCTTCGAGAATCAGCGAAAAAAGAATAAGTGTGGCACTGGTCGCGAAAATCAGTTTCATTTTCATAATATAGAATTGAAATTTTATAATAAATTGTATACTAATGATTACTGATATATTTATCTTATGTCGATAACATAAACAAAAGACTAGCGAGACCAAGAGATCGTTTTATCGCTTGGACTGTTTGGAAGTCTCCTTTGGGACGTATAAAGTATACAGGCGACTTTTTAGTACTTACTTGCGTATTATTTGTTCAAAAATTATTGAAAGTATGACTTCTATAGGCGACATTCTTCCACAAATCGTCACATTAGAAGACCGATCTAATTATCGAGGCGGAGCTCGGTTGGATGCATTAGAACATTCGGCACAGGGTATTCGATACCACGTATTACACTATATTAAGATCCGAAATGACCTGGGAATTGGCAGGAAATAAATTTTTCCATTTTTCTCTATTAACTGGACAAGTTATATACCTCTTTTAATTTCTGCTAATTTCTTGTTTTTCATCCTCTGATTGTTTTCAATTTATAATTCGAAATTGACTAAAGAATTTTGATAACCAGCCATCAATATTTTTAATGGTTTTATGGTTAAAAATATTTATCAGTATTACTTTCGACAAAGAAATACTACATGAAAATCTGTTTCCCAATATTACCTACTATTCTTTTTCCTTCGTTTAGGTGAAGAAGCATCTCTCTTTCTTTACTGTGCATTTGCAAGGGAATGTGAATTCAGACTAAGTTATTATATTTATTTTCTTTCGTAATATTAGTTTAGATTATTTCCTTTTGAATATTTCATTTCAGTTCGCTTTACGCAAATGAATCGAAACTTCCTATTCTGCGGTCGAAAGAGCCGAAAAGAAGAGTATGAGTGGGGGGAAAAAATTTGTCGACCAATCCCATCAAATTCCACGTAATTTTTTCCTTTTAACTACGATATTAATAAATTCGTATTGCGCTACGCCATATTGCAACTGACGCTTCTGCTTCGTTTTATTGATCGCTCCCTACCAAGGATTAATATTAAATGAAAAGGAATTAACTTTTTGGTGATTTGGGTGATTTGAACTTTTTGGATTTTTGGAAAAGGAATTAACATTTTCTCCTAATAAAAGTATTTCGTAAACGTTATTATACACATTATTAATTCTCATCCGTCAAACTTAGTCCAAAAACATTTTTTACGCAGAAAATATTTCTTTTGCGATCTATTTTTTTCATTCGGTCCTTAAAAATTTTCAGTTTTTCCTTACAATTGATAAACAGTGACATGATGCTTGATGATTCGAATTATATATTAATGAATTTTGAAAAATGCAATAAAAAATGTTCCATATACCTCGTGCATGGAGAGCACATATCGATTTACGCGTTATCAATCGGTGATACTGCATTATATAAAATTACAAACCTCTTCCAAAACTTTTCTAGTGCTTCTAGAGAATACTACCAATCAACTTGTTGGAATCAATAGCATTTCCTTTTGAATCATCCTCTTGTCTCAATCTAATTACCTTGTTCTACACCGTGTTCGTCAGGTGGTGGATAATAACCAGAAAGTGATACAGGAAGGCAAAGTTTATAATTGCCATTACGACGACCCTTCTCGAGATCGATATAGTACTGCTTTACTAACCTACATTCGAATGGCGGACGAGGCTATGGAATATATCCTTTTAAAGGATCCATCGTTAGCAGCTTTAACAAGAGGATATAATTGATTGAGTGCCGAAAGTTTGTCGAGGGGTTGTTCGACGGCGTACGCGCATCGTGGTTCGAAGTAGAATATTTGCTCTTATGAGGGAATATCCTTCATAGAAAATATCTCATCTCGGTATCTTTTTGATTCAATCTTTTTCCATTCTCCAAGGAATTCAAAACAGTCGTGGAGGGAAAATGAAGATAAATAATAACGTTGACAGTGTTCTTGGATATCGAACTAAACTTAATTTGGATTGCAATTAGTTATAAATATATATATATATATATATATATATATATATCATAATATTTATTTAAATACTGTAATCACAAATATTATAATATTTATGTAAATAAATAAATATGAATAAAATAACACTTAAAGATTTTTGCCCCCGTAATAAAACGAATAAAATTAGATTTTTACAAATTAAAGTGATCAAAAGAATTTGGGTATGGAGAATAACCAATAGGGGGATTCCAAAGCAGAAAAAGGAATCAAAAACGTATAAGAAGGTTGAAGACAAGCAAAAAATTTCCCTTTACCATAGTATCGATCAGAAATTATTGGTAACATTGTGAAGAGATAGTCGAGGTTACTACCCTCGCGAATATATGAAAAGGAAAGAAATAGCGCATTCTCGATTCAATGTAGCAGATTACCAGCTATACGCAGGAGTTGAAACGATCGTTCACTCCGTATCGAGTCGTCTCTTGAGCAAGTTCCTAGTACTTACAGATGAGGAAACATGTATAGTTATATATTAGTCACTGATCCATTACGATAATGGAAATCATCTTCTCAAACAAGATCCTCTCGTTAGGTAAATTTTATTCGTATATAATATTGTCTAATATTAATTCAAGGATTTATTTTTACAAAATTTTTTTTTTCTGTATGTACCGTTCTGTAGATAACTGTATAATTCTGTGTACATATCTATGAGTTTTATTACAGTTACCACATTATAGACCATATTATACAATTTCGTGTTTAATACTACGATATATTGTTTTATAGTATACTATAGAAAATTCTTATTTTTTTATGATTATTTAAAATTTTCTTTTACCTTGTGCAATTTAGCTTGGATATATTATTGTATAATATTAAACAGAGGAAGTATTATAATTCGGTTTATTTGAATTAAATCTTCGTAAAATATTTGCAATGGTAATATTTAACAGACTTCTTTTTTAATTACCGGGTTGCTGTAAAACTGTGTTTCGATCTATCAATCGCAATGCAATATTAATTTTTAATTATTTTGTTACAGGCACTCGTGCAAGGCATAATTATTAATAGTGGGAGATGGCACTATTTTCGCTACTTACATGGTAAGTTCATTACATTCTGTTTAAATTTCGCTTATATTTTTTCTCTTTTATCTGCTACGTTTGTGAATGGAATTTTCTTTATTCTTTTTAGACGGTAGACGGATTCGATGTGTACATAAATACATATATGTATGTGTGTGTGTGTGTGTGTGTGTGTGTATACGTCTTTCTCCGTACCGTGTACTTTCTATGTATTAAAGTCTAATTATGTACATATTTATTTATGTATTTGTCTACAAAATAACCTACTATCTATATCTATCTGATGTTCATCAAGGATGTCAATCGAAATAACATCAAAAAGAAAATGAACAGATATATTAAAACGAAAAAGTACATTGTAATTAAAGAAAGAACGGGATATTGATTAAAATGAAAAAGTATATTTAAATTATAGAAGAAAAGAAACATTGATTAAAATGAATAAAGAAATTTTTATTAAAGAAGAATGGAGAATCGCCGATTATATTCTTCATGTTCTTGGTAAGTTGAATCTTATTTATATTTTATAACGTCTAACGCAAGAATTCATTTACCTAAGATGTTTTTTTTCTTTATATAGCATGCAACAGAAAATTGCATAATTTTATGTACGTATCAATGAGCTGTATTAGAGACGTTATGCTGTACACTATTTTGTATTGTTTTATAATATACTACAGAAAAATGTATAGAGAATAATGTATTATAGAAATAGTATAGTTTCTTCCTATAATATCTCGCCGTATTTTACGTTTCATTATTATTATTTTTCACTATATTTAACATTTAATTCGTTCGTGATGTATTATTGCATAATATTAAGTTATGCATTAAGTTGAGGAGAGAAAGTAGGAGAAAGTATAATTAGGATTATGGGAATTAGGATGCTTCTGTTTAGACGTTTATACGATTTTTTCGACTAATCGTATATTAACTAATCGTATATTCAAAATCTGCTTTATTAATTCCGTGATATTACTCCGAGTTTTCTATACCGATGGTACTATACGTTGACGTGTTCAACATACGGATTGATTTGCTTGCTTCATACTAGTTGAACTACTATTTTCAGTTAATCAATTAGAATAGAGATACACGATTGCATTGTAACAAGAAAACTGAGAAACGCACAGACAAGCGGTTTGTCTTCGAGAGACAGGTATCAGTAACCGAACCGATATCGTTTGGTTACGTGATTCAACTTAGAAGTTTTTGTTTATCAATTATTTTACCTTCCGTTTGCATGATACGAAAGTCCATTTCTGAAAGGTTCAAAGGGATTTTGACATTCTTTTCAGATAAGTATGAAATTCTGGACGTTGACACAAATGTTTAAATAAATAATTAGGGCGCTTAGAAAGTATACTAACAATTTAATTGATCGTTTTTAATATTTTCGGAAGATTCTGAAATATTTCTATTAAAAATAATATCTCTAACAGATCGAAATTTTTTAAGGATCAAGAGATTTCTTAATGCCAAGGCAAAAATCGTTTAATTGTAACGATGTATTCGGAAGGAGTAATTGAAATATGTTTGATTGTCCACTTTGATATGTCCAAAACCAGTAATAATAATAATTTAATTAATTAAAATTATTAATAAGAGAGACAGTACTATTTTTATTAATTTTTCATAAGATCATTAGATTTTGTTTACAAACAGTTTGCAGATAAACCTACATAATATCTTTTATAGGTGAATGTAAATTTCTTCATTTTTTGCAGGCGACAGCGAGATAGCTACATGCTCATTTGTCGCAGTGCAAAGGAAAACAGACACGGTAATCGTACAAATCAATCATACTTTGACTTTCCACGTAGCGAACTAGCGTCATTTTAAACTTTAAGTCTAGCAGAAAATAAATCAAAATCACTTCTTGCCTGGCAGGTGTTCCTTAGCGCGTAACGTTTAACGGAATTTACTATTCCTTAAATAGTGGTTTATTTAACTCCTTGTACATCTATATACTTTAATTTATTTGAAGCATTAAGTCTTATGTTTCCATCTTTTGAAAATGAGGGCAATCGGCACAGTCACTCAAAAGTTCGTTTTTGTTGACATTATGTGTTGCATCTACGCAACTCATATGCAACCACCCCGAGAACAAAATTATAAATTATTGAAATTTTAGTTTAAAATTATTTCATGTTCCTCGCGCGTTCCGATATTCGTAATGTTTCAGCGAACATAATATCGTTTAAATATTACTGATCGATCATGAAAACAATTCATCTGTCGATTATATATTATTTCTAAATTGAAATGCTATAATCGTTAGTAAAGTAATAATAATTTTCAATTCTTTAAAGAGCAAGGAAAATGATACAAATTCCTTTTTCTTTCAGTAAACGTATAGAAAGCCCCGAATGATATATATTTTGGTATTTCTCCGTATGTACCATATGTACTCGGCGCCCTTTCGAACGTTATTCAGCAGCAACACGGCATTTCGTCCCGCAAACGTGGTTTATATTACATAATTGTATTTGATTTATACAAATATATATACATCGAAGAACAAATTTCTTGCAAAAGATAATTCCATTCCATATAATTTTCTGCGATACCCATGATAAGTTTTGAAACAATTCAAGTATACGATTTTGTTGTTGCTCTTAATTTGTCATAAATTTGTTGAAAGATCTATTGTAATTAATTGGTTCGGGAAAAAGTAAGGGCAGAGTAGCAGATCAATTTACAGAATATCGGCCCATTTCTTAAACGGCTTTTTAATCTCCAACACTTTCCAAATACATATTTTGTTGCATTTCCTTTATTATTGTTTTTTTTTAATATCAATTTTATGTTCACTTACTTTGAATTTAGCATTTAATTACCTGGTAAAAAATACATTAAATAATAATAAATAAAATATTTTTTAAATTAAATTAAAGGCAAAAATTTTTCAACAATCGAGTTTACATTCCTCTTTGTTGCACATATATATGAAAGTATGGAATCGGTATCAGTTGTTTCATTTTACCGACGTACATCTCTTTACATTTTTCTTAATGACATCTTTTGTAGTATTTCAATTTATTTTTCAAGTTTCTCTTTAGTTTTATCTTCATTTATCAACACGTAGACAAATGTGTGATTACATAAGTATATAAATGTATTAGATTCTAGTTTATAGTAAGGTATATAGGTATATATATATTATGAATGTGTGTATTTGTGTATATATGTATAAAGTCCGGCTGCCGTGTAAAAAGAATAATTTAAATTGCATTCATGAACACATCAAGCAGAACATATGAGGAAAAATTATTTATCTAAATTTTCGCGAAGCAAACTTTTAGATATCTGACGAACGCACGATAATGATTCTACACCTCACTATTAACAATAGGACTGGCTGTACTACAGTAATTGGCATAATAATGAATTCAGAGAATAAAAAAGTACGATTTATTATTGGTATTGAAGTATGGTTTATATTATCGAGGTTATGTTGTTTAAAACGATATAGATGATATAGAATTCATTATCGTGGATGGTTGGTGGCCAATATATTTTTCTGGGCTTTTCCCTTCTGTAACTTTTAGGAACATGCTTAAATGACGACACAATACACAAATTGTACTTCCTTATAAGAATACAATAAATTCTAGAATGAAATCACAGTTTGTCTTCCGTCTATTTTCTATCCCACTATTTTTCATAAATTGATGAGATATTATGTCATTCCCGATAATTTCATCACAATGTTACAAATAATTTTTATCGATACTACCGTTAAGAAGAAATTCTTTTTTGTCTCCTTCTTTACACTTTTTGATTTTCTTTCCCCTTTAATATCCCTTATCCGTCATTCTTTATACGCATACATTTTCTATCCTTCTAATTTCTAAGCCTCTAATTTTCGTCAATATTTACTAATTCATATACATTTATTGTTTGTGAAGAGAATGTTGACATTACTAGGACATGAGAATTTTGAATATCGTATTTAGAAGGAATTGTAATCTCAATTACACAGAAAAATTATCTTTCTCCAATAATTATAACTTGGACTTTGAGCGATGTCGATCGCTTGATCGAATAACAGTACCAAGAAAGCAATATAATAAATCGTTACTATGATGGCGGAACTATTACGGAAATGTTTGTTATATTTGCGCTCATTTGAGTAATAACGTCATTCGGATAACGGATGCGTAAAATAAAAATATTGTGTTAATAGAAATATAATAACATAGCAGCTATACACCATTATACGTAATAAGAAATAAACGATTTAAGAAATATAATACTTTCCAAGAAACTAATCGGTTTAAAACATAATATACAAAATATTTGATGACTAGAAGTAGGATTGAATTACTTGCTTAACTTTCCCTATCGAGAAAGAATTTTTTGGAAAGTTTACTCCTTCTTAAAGAAGCATTAAATCAGTGACGTGGTCCATTGCACTGCAAAAGAGCTAATCGGATAATTAAAGGATCAATGTAAATAGTTAATTGAATTACACAGCTAATTGTCTCGTCCAACTCTCTGTTTGGTTTGCTGAGGAGTAGACAAATGAAAAAATTCCTTTCTTATTTTCGACCAAACGAGACAAGAGGTGTACGCACACATGCTTGCAATACCGCGCATTCATTACCGCCCACTTGAACTAGCTTATATTAATAAGCTCACAAGAATACGCGTAGATAGAAGGAGGTAATAATAAATCGTACTAATGATAAGTACGGAGAAGCGTATTACGTAGATGCATATCATTAAATCTCAATCAATACTTATTAACAAGAGAATTCGCTCTACGCAGGAACATCAAGATTCCTACATTTCTGCAATTCGTACATCGTATATTATAAATATTTTGGAAGCACACTTCATGAGTATTACGATGTACAAATCCAACATTTCTTTTGTTTTTATTATATTGAGTGATTGTATATGTGTATAATAACGATAACACGATGACGTAAACGTGATACTATCATTTCTAGTATGCCTTAAAAGTATTCATTATTATCTCGAAAATCGTTAAATGTTGTGATCGTCTCTTCAAATTTAATCATTTTGAAAGTTAAACATACCTTAGTTCCATTTCGATTTTTTCTCTGCTCATTCTTCAATCCATTAATAACCATTCTACTCTCATATTTATTTTTATACTCGATAGTAGTTTCTATTATTTCCATATTATTATTATTATTATTCCTGATAGGTCTCGATGATCCATTCACCTTCCTTCTTACGATACACGGTATTTGGAATTTTCGAGGTCAAATCGAGATTTGCAAAATCAAAATTCGACCAGAGTCCAACATCGGTATGATTAGATTTAAAGTTATGTGCGGAATGATCAGCGTCGAGATAAAATCTATCGTCCATTGAATCGCAAACGAGCGTGAACTCATAATCTTTACCATCACATTTTACTCCTACATCTCCTGTATCTCCTTTTTCTTCTTCTTCTTCTTCAGCAACATTAACTCACAAATCTTCTTTTTGGAATCATTGTTAATCGCCCGAATATTTTCCTAATCGTTCCCTATCTCACCATGGTATTAAAATAAATATGATTTTGATATATATAATTTTCTGACTAATAGGTGTCCAAATTTACATTAGTTCGATGTCCAAAATTTACATTAGTTCGATGTCCAAAATTTACATTAGTTCGAATGTCAATATTATTATTCATTTTCATTCTCCCTTCGCGACTGCGTTGAATCCTTTTGATGATGGAAGAAGATACACTCAGCGATGAAATTTTGTTTTCTACGAATATATATTCCCTCATTATAGCAAATATTCCACCACGATCCCCGATCCGCGTGCACCGTAGGACGACACTGCAACAAACCTTTCGTAACAAGATCGATTACAACGTCTAATAAGGCTGCTTGGCTTTGGATCTTGTGATAGGATATAGCCTAGTGCGGTCGTTCGAACGCAGTTTTGAAAGACAATATACATGGAACTCGAGAAGCTTCGTTGTCATGGCAATTAAAAATGTTGCCCTTCTATTTCACTTTCTGGCTATTATCGATCGCCTCACGAACATGGTATAGAAGAAGCTATTACGGGTAAGTTCGAGACAAGAACGCTGCTTCAAAAGGAAATGTCTTGTTATTGCTTTCAGCACATTAATTTATAGTATTCCCTAGAAGCACTTGAAAAGTTGTCGAAGACGTTGCTAATCTGAAATAATACAATATAACCGACCGAAAACATGTAATTCGATGTGTACTCTTTATGCATGTGATATATGCCTATGTACTTTTTTTTTTTAATTCGATCTATAACGTAAAGCATCAATTCACTGTCTATGAATTGTAACGAAAAACTGGAAATTTTCAAGGACGAAATGACAAAAAGAATTCGGAAAAAAAATATTTTAAACATAAGACATTTTTGGCCGACGCTTGATAGATAGGAATTAGAAATGTATAGAATAACGTTCACGAGATACTTTTATCAGGAGAAGATAATTATTCCTTTTTCTTTAATATTAATCCTTGATAGGGAGCGATCAATAAAACGCAGCAGAAGTGCTTCAACGATACGCAGTCACGTAGTATGGATTATTCCATATGGTAATTGAAAGAAAAGAATAAAAGGAACTCGAATTAAGAGGGATTGGTCAACACTTCAGTTTTTCCCCACACATACCCTTTCGCGGCACTTTCGGCTCTTTCTCACGGGGAATAAGAAATTTTGATTGACATGCATAAAGCAAGGACGAAGTAATTGCTGCGTAGCGCGTATTACACTGTTGATACGGTTTAGTAGGGTTTTAATGGTAATAAGTGTACGTAATACGAGCTCTTGTACTTATTGTCAAGTACCTTCCTTTGAACCCTTCGCTATTATATCTCTCCATCCGGTGCGCGCAATTCTGCGCCAGTTGAAGGTGCACGATCCTGTATGCGTGTGTACGTATGATTCCTGTTTTATTTTTATAACAAGGAAAGTATTTTTTCGTTTGTTTCCCTCTCATCAAACCAGACCGATAATATGTGAATGAATATGTGCTTTCCATGCAGGAGATATATCGATATTCTATTTTTCTTTCCTTCCTATTTTTAAATTGGAGCTATAACTTAGGGCCGATGAATTGCTACAAAAGCCTGAAAATGTTAAAGCACGATTAGTTAATTCTCATACTTATTAATTTGCCTATCATTTAATTTTTAATAAAACAAAAGGAAATTGGAAAAAATTACTTTTGCATGAATAACATTTTTAGCAATCGTTTTTCTGAAGGAAATCAGAAATGTGTATATTAACGTGCACAAGATATTTTCATTATGAGAGTATATCAATAAGAAAATTAATTTTTTCTATTTAAATATTTATCCTTGCTAGAGAGCGATCAATAAATGTGAATCAGAAGCATTTATTTCAATATGTATTTGTGCAATATGGATTAATTCATATGGAAGTTAAAAAGGGACGGTAATAATATGTCGAATTAAAAGAGATTGAATGGGAAATTCATTTCCTCACAACCCATATCCTCTTCAGCCGCGTAATAGGAAATTTTAATTGGTTTGCGTTCAACGCATTGAAATGAAACACATGAGAAAACAGATTATATAATAGAAGAAAAATATGAATATGGGGATAGATTTTCTCTGATTCTATATTCTTTATTATTGCGCAATAAAGGAACGGAAATAATATTTCCAAGAGATAAGAAAAAAACAGGCATTTATTTCTTATTGATTGTCATTTTTAAGTATACAAATTAAAACAAAATTGAAAATCGTCAACAATCTTTTATTAATTTCAAATTGCAAATTGAATAGGAAAGAAGAAAAAAAAAGGAAAATGAAAAAGGGAAGTTATATGTCGAATTTACAGAGATTGTTAGAGTAGTTTATTTGTTCTTAATTAACTTCATTTTCCGTCCGTGAATGCAATCAATACGTAAAAACCTATCTTGCCGGCGCATTCTTGGACGTTAGCTATCACCAAATCGATGGCAATTTGTTGCGCAAACGCACTTCTACGAGTCACATCATATTATGTATCATAACTTTGAAATCAACTAAAGTGTTCCAATGAAATTTAATTTACATAACGTTCAGGAACGTCTACAAATTTACATAACTTTGTAATAAAATCAAAATTTTATCCCATATTATTTTCTACCATATCTATGATACGATATCTTGTTAATCAGACCATTCTTGATTTGCTTTATTCTGCTATTTCAACAGAAAAACTTTAATAATTGCAATAGTTACTATTATGGGAATTATCATTGCAATAACTGTGAACAATAATTAATTATATTTGAAGTAATTAGATTTCTGCGCGATTATTTCCACTAAAAAAGAGACGAATAATTGTCAATTTCATTGGAAGGTTCCAAGATTCATGTAATAATTTCTCGTGTACATAGAGTATATATAAATTTAAATACGTAACTACAGGAAGGGGGCAATTTCTCATCCCCGTGCGTTCTAACTAGAGAATTAAAATCTAGGAACCTTGGTCTTCTAACGGGACGACGAGTGATTAATTTCTGGAGGTCATTCCTTCAGTGGTTTTGGAAAGAGTAACTGCAATCGAGTGCTATACGCGAAATAATCGCTAACTGTATATACTTCGTACGTCCCACAGAATTTCTTTACAAATAATCAAGTCATTCGTCTATTACATCAATACGCTCTAAATTTAGCAGCAGGCATACGTATAAGATCTATTACATAATTTGGTTTCTATATTATAAAAATGGCGTTTGGATGCATTGAAAAGGCATCATCTGATTAATTTTCGGTAAATATGCAATTAAAACGAATAACTTCGATCAGTCTTAAGCAATCTACGAAATTGGATCTATTTCAGAGATATAGGGAACAAATTAAAGGCGAAAGCAATTCCAATAGCCAAAATTTATTGCAAAGAACCTGAATTTACCAATATCCAAACTGTAATACACTCAAAGAAGATAAACGCAATTTCAAGTACGCTTAGCTTGATGATCAAATATTCGGCTACCGATGCGGAAGATCCGTAAATTTGTCCTTTCGTCAATCCCCATTTGATAATATGTCCTACGTAGACAGTGTAAATGCCGGACTGACAAACAAATCAGATCATGAAAACGTTTTTCTTTTCAGTCTTACATTTCATGCTAATCGTATATTGCTGTGATTATGATGAGTACTATGAAGTTGAATTACACAATAACAAACGTAGTATGTATATACAAATGTAGTATCATAATTCACCGAAAAAAATTTCCGTATAATCCATATTTAAGAAGTATATAATGCTATGTATTTGAATTTACGAAAAAATGTACGTTCTTTACTAATTCGATATATTCCGATGAACTTAAATTCACAAAAAATATACTTCAATGTACATTTTCTTTGAGAGAATTAATTTCTATAAAAAAATCGGCTACCTTCATTTCCGTTTAAAATTCTACGGCGGACATATATCTACTTAGCGAAGTTATAATCTAATCTAGTTTCCAATAAATGAATGTATGAATGAAGCACTAAAAAAAGAGATTATTCATTATCAAACCCACCTCCATAGCAAGATCGTATTGCAGTACATCAACATCAGAATATTTAAGAATATTTAATCTACGAGCAATGGCTGTTTAAATTTTCCAATTTGCTTCTTAAAACGATCTTCTGTTTTCACAGTCCTATGTGCTACATTATGAAAGATGAAGTTGGTATAGAAAATTGGATGAGATACGTGACAAGTTAGTTTTATCAGATCTCTTCGTACCTCGTTTATTAAAATCCAGTATTCAAGTGGATGGTTGCTATCGTAATAGCTTAGCAAGGGCGACATGTTGTTTCCACACACCAGATGACCAGGTGCCTTCTTCGCCAAATTTACTTGAATACCATCCGGAGGATTTGTGATGGTTCAATTATAAATAGGACATCCTCCCTGAAACAATTCAATACATTATTATAAAATATATCTATGATACAGATTTCATATTCCACATTATATTTTAGAATAAATAATTTACATCTAGTCTCTAAAATATCTAATAGTTCAAAAGACACAGCTTTGATTGATTTACCATTTAAATATTAGACTACACAGGAAAACGTTTTCAAACCTTAATCTAGTTGATGGTCGGACATTTCTACTATCCACATAGGATGTATCGTCGGATGTACGGAAGAAGAGATGGTACCAATTTAAATATGTTTCACTTCGGATGTCGAATATTTTAATATCACGGTGGCAGTAGTTGAAATTCGTATATCTTCTTTGAAATATATTACAATTTAGATATTGCTAAATTCAGATCCTTTGCAATAAATTCTGGCTATTGGAAAAACTTTCCACTTTAATTTGTTTCGACCATCCCTAAAATAAGTAAGAATTCATAGATTAGTTACGTCTTACGTTCGAGATTCAATTGTTCACCTAACTTGTGTAGTTATCAAGGATAAATCGGTTTACGCCTTTTTAAGTGATATTAAGTACTTTCTCTGAGATGCAACAAATAATTATTAAGACGTTATTCGTTAGGAAATTCGGTTTCATTACCGTAACGTATAATTGAAATTTTATAATAAATTATATATTAATGATTACTGATAACTTTATCTTATATTGATAACATAAACAGAAGACTAGTGAGATTGAAGAAATTGTTTCCACCGGTTGAACTATTTGTATAATTACCTTTCGAGACGTATGATGTATAAAAGTAGCAAAAATATATCGTAAGGCACTATCTGGCGTATTGTCCGTTCCAGAGTCACAGAAGGAATGACCAACGGTTTTATCGCTCGTCCTCTGGTACGAGGTATTCATCCCCCACACCCCGCAGTCACTATGGGCGTTTACCTTTTCGTCCGGGAAGGCGCCCTCTGCAAAGGTTTATTGCGTTTCACGTAGATTAATCAATATTTCCTATTACACGATCTGACGTTCTGGAAAGGTCGTAAGCTGCGAGAAAATGGAGTCCTCCATTGATCTCTATTAACTGGACGTGTCATCATACTTTTTCTGCTATGCCCTTCTTTCGCTTCTTCTCTTTCCCTACTTCAGTTTAAAATATGAAATTAAAAATCTACTAAAGAATTTAAAAAATTCGCAAATAATGTTCTTCCCGTTCTTGTCGTTAAAATTTATATAAATAAGAATTAAATTCGAGCAAAAAATATTGTTTGACAATTTTTTTTATAATATTACCTTCTATTCTTTTTTTATTATTTAAGTTAACAAGTATCTCTCTTTCTTTATTATACAGTTCCAATGATATGGATTCAAACGAAACCGTTCGTCTATTTATTTTTTTTTCGTAATATCATCTTCTTTTTTAAATATTTTGTACTTCCACTTCATGTTTTACGCATTTGAATACGATTTATGGAGATAAATCGAAATTTTCCACTACGCGGTCGAACGAGCCGAAAGGCCGAACACGATTTGAGTGGGTGGAAACGAGTTTCTCGACAAATCCCCTTTAATTCGTCATACTAGTACTGATCCTTTTTCAATACCGTTTGAAAAAATCCATATTGCACAAGTACATATTGAAATAAACGCTTCTGTTTCATGTTTGTTGATCGCTCCCTACCAAGGAATAATATTGAATGGAAAGAAACTAATTTCTTTGTTAATAAAAATATTTTGTAAACGTTAGGATAGATATTTTTAATCCCATCTGCATGGACGAAATATCGTCGTCGTCGGCGAAAAATGTTGTCTATGCAAAAATTACTTATTTTCCGATTTTTTCTTGCCACAATCAAAATTACATAATCGGCGAGATGATCAACATGAGCAGTATCCAATTGTTCCTTAAAAATTTCAGTTTTTTGTTTCAGATTATCGTCTGTGACATCATGCTTTATGTTACAGGACGTGATCAAAAAAAGGAAAAGTAAATGTACATCCGTATATCTCGTGTATAGAGAACACACATCGCATTACATGTCATCGGTCGATTGTATTGTATAATTTAAGATTATCAGTGCTTCAAAAGTATTTATTGCTTCCTTGGAATACCAAAAATAAACATGCTGTATCTAGAATATACTTCTTGTCTTTAAGCGATACGTAAGAACATGTTACATACCGTGTTCATTATGTGATCGAGAATACCCAGGAAGAGGAAAACGAAGACAAAACTTGTAATGACAGTGACGACGAACCTTGATGAGTCGTACATTGCTCCGTCTTACAAAGCTACATCCGAATGGTGGCAGGAGGAGACGGAATATATCTTATTGAAAGGATCGAATGGTAAGCGGTTTAGTCAGAGCATATCATCTAGTGTGTTCAGACAGCTTTGTCGATGGACTATTCCACGTATCAAAAGGATTGTGGATTAAAGTGGAATTGAAATGGTACTCAAGCAGGTTTATCTTTGAAAACGATTAAATCTGCTTCTACGGACAGATTCATCGTTCTTCGATATAATAGTTTTAGCGAGGGGACACTTTTAAATTAGGCGCACAATATTCAGTGTACGCTTACGTCACCCAGTCATCGTTATACCCGTTTAAAAAAATAGTTAAACTGTTTATGAAATAATTATTAAACTGATTATCACACTGAGTTTAAATAATTGTTTAATATCACAAAACAGGAAAGAAACGTTTGATTCAATATTCCAAATTGGTTATTATTATATTCACGGCAGGTACTTCAATAATATGCATAAGATTTAATATACATCATCAGGAATATAGGGATTTGGACCAATTAATTTGCTGGTTTGCTCGAATACTCTTGTTAACGATTGATCCGAGGTATAATGATTTGCAGGTGCGTAATACGTTCCCCGATAATTCTCGTCATATCCATTCATATTGAACGAATTATTCTTGTCCCTCTCCATTCGTTTGAATACATTTGCATGGTCGTGGGCTTATTCACGGTAACGGGATGAGTGTACGTAGAGGAATCCCTTTGAAAGGGCGTGTGTGCGTAGAACTCTCGTATCCCGAGAATAAAACAGATATTTTTGCATTTATTTAATTTCGTCGAACAAAGCAGAAGTTTGGATAATAAGTTTAAGGGAATATAATATCGTTTAAATATTACGATCATGAAAACAATTCATCTGTCCATTGTATATAATTTCGAAAGAGACAATAAGTTGAAATGCTATAAACATTACTACAGTAATAACAATATTCAATTTATCGAAGAGAAAGGAAAATGATACAAATTCTTTTTTCTTTCTTCGAATATATCTTTTAATTTTCTCGTAAATGATAAAGTAAAGAATTTTTTTTTACATAAAAGGAAAAGGAAGCATTTACCAACAGTCGTGTTTTCATATATGAGACTGTGGTAGTACCCGTTTGTATGAAAGAACTAAATTAGTGGTGATACATCGATTTACAAATTAAATGATGTAGCCAAAAAGGAAATCGTATTATCAAATTATCTACATAGTTTCACGACAGAAAGGTAAATTAAGAAACTTTCTTCTTTCTTTTTTTTTAAGTAAGGGAGGAGATACATGCACGCATGCCCACAAGACGGCGCACCTATTCCCACCCACATTACCCAGCGCGCATGAGCGCGCATAATGAACACGGGAATGGAGGGAGCTAATAACGAATCGTTTAATACCAAGAAACCTGACAATACATATCGAAGAACGTAATGTGTACATTCATTTTCATTAAATCCGGGTCAAAATTCGTGTTGCGTAATAAATTAAATCGTCCAAATACCTATATTTCTGAAATACATTTATTATATATTATTTTTATATACATGACGTGAATATTCTGACGAACAATTTTAAACCTTGAACCAAACATTTCCTCTCTTTTTCTTTTCATTTACGTTGTAGAATTATTTAAGCTAACGATATAAGGACGAAATGATGACTTAAATATACGCTGAATATTTAACGAATAATTTTAGTGTCCCCGCGCTAACATAATATCGAAAATCGATGAATCTTTTGATCGTACATATCGATTTAATCATTTTCAAAGATCAACCTGTTTGAGTACCATTTCATTTCCACTTTAATCCAGAATCCAATTGCAACGTCGATCAGCCCATCCACAAATCTGTCTCAACACACTCGATGATATGCTATGTCTAATGCCGCCTATCATTCGATCCATTCAATAAGATATATTCCGTCTCCTCCTCCCGCCATTCGAATGTAACTTT
This sequence comes from Vespula germanica, assembly GCA_905340365.1. Taxonomy (NCBI): domain Eukaryota; kingdom Metazoa; phylum Arthropoda; class Insecta; order Hymenoptera; family Vespidae; genus Vespula; species Vespula germanica. The sequence continues at coordinate 796,483 of HG996541.1, forward strand.
ATAGAACGGAGCAATGTAAAACTCAGCAATGTTCGTCGTCCCTGCCATTAATAATTTTGTCTTCTTTTTCCTTTTCCTGGGTATCCTCGATCACGTAATGAACACGGTGTGTAACATGTTCTTTCGTTTCGCTTGAAGACAAGAAGTATGTTTAAAAGCGATATGCCTTGCTTCTAGATGCAGTATGTTTATTTATAGTATCCCAACAAAGTACTAAACACTTTTGGAGCACTGATAATCTTAAATTATACAATACAATCGACCGATAACATGTAATGCGATGTGTGTTCTCTATACACGAGATATACGGATGTACATTTACTTTTCCTTTTTTTGAATACGCCCTACAACATAAAGCATCATGTCACTGACGATGAACTGTAAGAAAAAACTGAAAGTTTTAAAGAACAATTGGACATTGCTCATGTTGATCATCTCGTCGATTATATAATTTTTATTGTGGCAAGAAGAAATCGGAAAATAAATATTTTTTGCATAGACAACATTTTTCGCCGACGACGACGATATTACGCCCATGCAGATGGGATTAAAACTGTGTCTCCTAACGTTCACAATATATTTTTATTAACAAAAAAATTTCCATTCAGTATGATTCCTTGGAAGTGTTTAGAAAAGCTAGGAAGCGATGAACAAACAATGGAACGGAAGCGTTTACTTCAATATTTATTTGTGCAATATGTTTTATTTCATCCGGTATTGAAAAAGGATTAGTACTAATATGACGAATTTAAAGAGATATGTCGAGAAACTCGTTTTCACTCAATCAAATCGTTTTCGGCCTTTTTAGCTCGTAGGACCGCGTAATGGAAAATTTCGATTTGCATAAATCGTATTCAAATGCGTAAAACATGAAGTAGAAATGCGAAATACTGAAAGTAGCAGAAGATGATATTACGAAAAAAAAAAGTAAATAGGACGAATGAATTTCTCTGAATTCATATCTTTATTACTGGGAAATAAGGAAATAGAGATGCTTGTTAACTATAATAATAAAGAAAGAATAGAAGGTAATATTACAAAAAGAATGTCAAATAATATTCTTTCCTCGAAATTAATTCTTATTGACATAAACTTTTAACGACAAGGACGGGAAGAAAATTATTTGCCAATTTTTAAAATTCTTTAGTAGATTTTTAGTTTCCATTTGGAAACTGTAGTAGGGAAAGAGAAGAAAAGAAAAAAGAGCATAGTAGAAGAAGGATGATGATGCATCCGATTAATAGAGATCAATAGAGAATTCTATTTCCTCGCACATTACGACCTTTCGCGATCTTTCGATCATGTAATAGAAAATATTGGTCATCCTACGTGGAACGTAAAAACTATTTGCAGAGAGTGCTCTTTCGGACGCTTTTTAACTTCCCTAAGCGATGTGCGGGAGACGAAATTCATCTGTCAGAGAACGGCGATAAAACTGTAGGTCATTCCTTCGGTAGTTGTATGACTAGTTATACGCGAGCGGGTATAATACAATAAATATTCCCTATGTGTATGCATCATACATCTCAAACGGTAGTTTTACAAGTAATTCATGCGGCCGAAACAATTTCTTCATTCTCACTAGTCTTTCGTTTGTGTTATCAATATAAGGTAAACTTACAGTAGTCATTAGTATATTATTCATTATATATATAATGCTGAACGATATGTACGAGGGAATGTTTTACGTCCGTGCAGATCATTCAATCCCGATCGATACCAGTTAACAAGGTAATTCGTAGACATAGGGGATCATATATTTTTGTCAAATATCAAAATTTCGTCCTTTATAATGCTTTACGATGTCTATGATAAATGTTTAAGCTATTTTCTTCCAACACTATCATCCATCTCATTATGTATGAGATCTCTTCGTTTTCTCGATGGATGACATCACTATCACTGCTATCGTTTCCTTTCTGATTAATATTTATTTTTTCTAACGTATCGGTATAAATGTGTGTACCTGTAATTCCCCTTCGGCGTTACGTATGACTCGAAACTCGTGTTTGGAAATTTTGCCATGCTTAACGAAAAAGAAATAAGTAAGTAAACGGTTTGGTAGTCTCAAATTGTAGATTAGGAAATAACGAAACGATATATACATAATGAATATTACTATTCTGATTTCCTGAATTATTAGTCGAGGGATCTATCTACACTACTCGATGATTCAATACCAAGTAAGTTCAGCTTTGAAAATCTCTTAATCCCAGTTTTATCAATACTTGTTTACTTCATCAAATGTCAGCATATTAAACGAGGTCTATTCGCATACCATTGCAAACAAGTCCATCTTATCTGATAATGTAAAACTATAAAACTTATTCGGTAAAACTGACTGATATACATTTCATCTGTCTTGGTAATTAGACCATTTCTTGATTTGCTTTCTTTTGCTACTTCAATAGAAAAATCCAAAGAGACATGCGTGTCTTGCAAAAAAACATTGCGATGCAATCACTCGTACTTCTCAAATAACTCACAAACTCTGTAGTTCTTTTGGAGGGGAAATACGTGAAAGAGAAGAAGATAATATTGGCAAAAAAAGAAATATGACGAAAGATTTTTTTTGAGTACATGTTTTTTATTATTTTTTCGAATACATATTTTCATTATATAATATTATTGTAAAATAATGGAAATGAATTCTTCGATAACTTAAGCAATACATATATGTTTCCAAAAAAGGGGGTAATATTTGTAGAAAATGTTTCCTAGGAATCTGAAAGTAGATATAACTTCCGACGAAAAAATTTTGTTTCATCGGAAGATTTTACAAAAAGAATTACATAGTACGATAATTGTAATATCATTAATATTTAGTAATATTAGAAAACTGTTTTTAAGTATAACTTGGGATAAGAAAAAAAGAAACATTACGAATATCGTATAGGAATTAACGAATCATTTTATAGCAATCAATTCAATATAATCTTATTAGTTACAATAATTGGAATTAATAGAAGAAATTATTTATCGTTCTAGTAACTTATCAGAGATATAAAATCTAGGAAGCTTGGTCCTCTAATGAGAGGACTCGTTTAATTTAGGGAGTGATCATTCCTTTGGTGGTTATAGAACCACTAATATGTGAGTATCGTACGCAAAATAATCCTTACCCGTAGACATCATACATCCCAAATGATACCTTTACAAATAATTCCAACGACGGAAACAATCTCATCATTCACACTAGTTATTCCTTTATTCCATCAATATTTTTAAAATTTAGCAGCACTGATTAGTATAAGATTTATTGTACAACTTCATTTCTATATTTTGGAATTGAAAATGATTTTGTTGATTTACATCATTTTAATTATTATTTTTAATATTAGAAGTTAACTAAAGAATTTTAAAAATTGATCAATAATCTTCTTCCCTTTCTTGTCGTTAAAAATATGTACCAATAAGAATTAATTTTGAGCAAAGAACGTTGTTTGATCATTTTTTTTGTAATATTACTTCCTATTCTTTTTCTGTAACTTAAGTTAACGCTGTATTTTTTTTTTACACATCTTTCTTTTTTATAACGTCGTAATAAAGAATATCGATTTAGCGATCAATTGTCGTATTGTCTATCTTCCTAATATCATCATTTTCTTTGTTAGGTATTTCATTTGAACACGATTTACACAAGTCGATGAAAAGTTCCTATTACGCGATCGAACGAATCGAAAAGGCTTACTTGGGTGTGGATTGGGACTCGACGAATATCTTTCAATTCGACATATTATCGTCTCTTTCTAATTACCATATGATATAATCCATTTTGAATAACTGCGTATCGCGAAGGCTGCTTCTGCTTCAATTTTATCGATCGCTCCTTACGAAGGATTAATATTAAATTAAAAGAAATTATTTTTTTGTTGACACTATCTCATAATAAAAATATCTTATGAACGTTATCATACACATTTTTGATTTCCATCAGTCCATATCAGCCAAACGTGTTTCTCAGGCAAAGAATTCTTCTCATATTTCTTTTGGTCGTATCAAAAATTATATCATGAGTGAATTCACCAGCATGAGAAGTATTTGCTTCTTCGTTATGATCGTTAGATATACTACCTATGGACAAATACATTTCGAAGAAACTTTCGTTAAAAACAGATTCTTCATTTATCATTGAAAATCAAGCATTCAACTTTCGAAGTTGTCGCGTTATCATCGAAAGCGTTGCGCATTTACATTTTTAGTTTTTTGCTACAGTTCTTCGATAATGACTTCACGCATGATATAACAGCTCGCATTTAAAAAAAGGAAGAAAAAAAAATACAAATCCATTTTCCTTACACGCGGCCAATGAAATACATAATGTCGATCGACGGTATTCTATTATCTAAAATTATCAACAAATTCCAAAACATTTTTAATGCTTCTTAGCGACACTATGAATCAACGTGCTGGGTTTGAAAGGAAGGAGTCCTTGTCTTTACGCGATCCGTAGTATTGTCTTCTATCTCGTATTATTTATGTGATCGAGATTAACCAGAAAGTAATATAACACGACTGATTTAATTCTTCTACATAAACGAGTACATTCTCCTAAAAATTCAATCGCTATTGGAGAATGTAAAACAATAATCTCGCTATATTTCTACTTATTCAATATTTCGTATATTACGTTCCAAATCAATGGGTTCCTAAGAAAATAGTCCATTGCTATGGAAAATAAGTATCCGTGTTACTTTGTGATAAAGTTAGTAGTTATTAAATGATGAATCTAAATAAACCATTGAATTATATAGTTAATGATATCCTCCAATTGTTTGTTTGGTTTGATGAGAAGAAAACAAATGAAAAAATATTCTCCTTGCTATCGAAATAAGACAGGAGTCGTACGTATACACGTCCACAGGATCGCGCACGTAATCCCTCCTACTTGAACTGGCAGAGGTAAGCGCTCAATAGAGCACCCGCAGATGGAGAGAGATAATAACGAGAGATATAAAACGAAGCCACTTGACGATAAGTATGGGAGAACGTATTACGTACAACCACTTCCATTAAATCGCTATCAAAATGTATCAACAGGGTAATTCGCGCTACGTAGCAATTACATCCTCCAAATTTCAATATTAACGTAAAATTTAAATGTAGAATTCAACGCTTCTCCCTTTTTAATTATATCGAATGGTTACTTAATTCAAATGAACGGAATAACGATGACGTGGACGTGGACTTTCTATTTCACGTATAATTTAAAAGTACTCCCCTGCTAACGTTGTTACTTCCAAAAACGGTTTGTCTCTTGATCGTCCCTGTATGTGAAATTATTTTTTACGATAAATCTCTCTCAGATTCATTTCAATTCCCCTTTGACCGGTGGAACGTCCGACGGCCTGTCGACGAACTTTTTTCAGCACAATAGCATATATCCTATAGCTAAATCCGCTCACGTTTGTATCCCTTTATAAAAGTAAATTACATGTCCTCGTACCAACCTTCCAAGCTTTATAAAACAGCGCCACATTGGTCTTTCCAAACTTCGTCGTCAAACGTAAATGTTTTACTTTCTTTTTCCTCTTCTTAGGTATTCTCAATCAAATAATGAATACAGTATGAGATCACATAAAGCTGAGGACGGTGCTTGAAAAAAAATCGATAACTTATAGTACATCGGAGAAGTACTAAAAATGATTTAAAAATCATTGATAATCTTAGATAATACAATTCCGCTGGCCGATACTATATAATTCATATTCCGCGCATAAGATATAGTCGTACGTATTTTTGTTTCTGTCCTTTTTTTAAATTTGAGCTGCAATTAAGAGCGTCATCAACGCACATGGATTGCTACAAAACCATGGAAATGTTAAAGAACAATTGAATACTCATACTGATCAATTCGCTCATGACATAATCTACATTGTAACAAGTAGAAATTGCAAAAAAATGTATTTTTTTGCACGAACAACCCTTTTAGAAGCAATTCAGTAATATGTATATTAACGCGCATAAGATATATGTATTATGAGAAATTATCAAGAAAAAAACTAGTTCCTTTTCATTCAATATTAATATTTCGTACAGAGCAATCAATAAATATGAGGCAGAAGCGTTTGTTGCAATTTGTAGTTATGCAATGTGGATCATTTCTTATGAGTTATTTCAAAAGGTAGTAACGAAAAAATAATAACTTGTCGCATTAAAAGGGACTGATCGAGAAATTCTTCTTTCCCGAACTCATATCCTTTTCGGTGTATTAGGTTCTTTCAACCGTTTAATACGAAATGTTGACTGACCTTCGAATGAAATACGTAAAAGAAAAAATGCATATTACGAAAATAAAATAAATATGAGAAAAAAAAGATTTTCTTTGAATTCCTATGTTTTATTATTGCGCAATATTGTAGTAATAAAAATTTAATGTTAATCGCATGCTGCTATCTGATATCTTCATACCTCGTTATTCAAATCCAATATTAAAGTAAATGGTTGCTACAGCAACGCCCCAGCAGTAGCAACAAGTTTTCTCCATACACTGGATAATTAGGTGCCTCTCTCACCAACTTGAGTCTCATATCACTTGGAAGATTTGTAATAAATTCGTGAGCATCATCGTTTTTTTCCGTCGCGTATACGATCTGATACATTAAGTGACGAACGATGTGTAACGTAAAATTCCTTGAAAAAATATTGTAATTTTTATTCATATATTATTATTCAACTTCTTTGCTTCATATAATATCTTGCCTTCCATATATAATATTCTTCACTATACTAGTTGAAAATTATATCTGGTCTTGATTTATATGAAGTAAACGAGTGCCTTCATGATAGCTAGAGTTAAGAGACCTAATGTCCCACTGACCAATAGAAGTACTCTTGTCGCCATCATAAAATCTGTGTAAATATTCAATAAATTATTATGAAATATACCTATGATACAGATTTTATATTCCATATTACATTTTAGAAAAAAAAATTTATATCTCACCTCTAAAATATGTTACCATTCCATAAACACACCATTGATTGATTTACCACTCAAATATAAGACTAAAAAGGAAAACGTATTCATATACTAATTTCTTTAATGGGCGGAGATTTGTACTATCCATGTAGAGCGTATCGTCAGATGTACGAAGAACAGGAAGTACAAATGTAATTATATATCACTTCGAATGTCGAATATATAATTATCACGTTAAGTGTAGTTGTAATGCGTATCTTCTTTGCAAGTAATTAGAACTCAGATATCGATTTCTAATTCCTAATTCAGCTCCTTCTTCATATTTCTAGGATATTGGAAATGCTTTCGCCTCCGTTTCATCTTTTATATCTCTGATATAATTAAAAATTCCTAGATTAGGTAAGAATTAGGATAGACGTTCAATTGTTCCTTTAAATTCTATAGTCAATAAAAGTAAATCCATTTACGCCCTTCTAAGCGATATAAAGTACCTTCTCTAAAAACAACAATCTAATAATTAGGATGGTATTGATCATGAGAATCAGATTCATTTTCATAATACAAAATGAAATTTTAGAATAATTTATAAACTAATGACTACTGATAAATTTACCTCACATGGATAACATAAACAAAAGACTGGCACATGGAGGAGAATGTTTGTAACGTTTGGTCTGCTTGGAAAATTCCTTTGGGACGTATGAAGTATACATGTGATTATATAACGCTTACTTGTGTCTTACTTGTTCAAAAATAGCTGAAAAAGTAACTTCTGCAAGCGACATTTTTCCCCACGTTCGTCACGTTGGAAGACCCACCTAATTACCGAAACGAAGCTCCGTGGGAAGAGCTAAAACATGTATTACACAATATAAAGAGACGAAACATCATGGGGCTCGGAAGAAAATAAATTTCTCAATTTTGGGGTAATCATTGGACCAGTTTCCTCTATTCCTTTCCTTCTTTTCTCCTCTTTACGTCCTTTCTTTCTTGACAATTTACAATTAGAAACTAACTATAGAAATTTTGATAATAGGACATTAATATTTTTCCTCTTTTTATCGTTAAATTATTTATCAATGAGTACTAACTTCCAACAAGTAATTTTGCTTGAAGATTTGCATCGTAATATTCCTTTCCATTCTCTTTCTATTATTTAAGTTAACAGACATCTCTCTTTCTTTATTACACAGTACGAAAGAATATGGATTCAGAGAAAATCATTCCTTATGTTTATGTACTTTTTTTTCTTTTTGCCTATTTCATTTGAATTCGCTTCACGCAAGTGAATCAAAACTTCCTATTCCGCGTTCGAAAGAGCCGAAAGTTCCGCGAATGGGTATAAGTGGGGGGAAACAAATACGTTGACCAATCCCTTTAAATTCGACGTACTATTATTTCTTTCAGTCAACTATCAAACGAAATAATCCATATAGCATGACTGCATATTAAAAAAACGCTTCTGCTTCGTTTTATTGATCACCCCCTACCAAGAATTAATATTAAATAAAAAGGAATTAATTTTGTTGTTGACATTCTCTCATAACAGAAATATCTCGTGAACTTTTGTATACCCGATTTTTATCCCTTCTGCCAAACATCGACGGAAAATGTTGTTTCGGCAAACAATATTCTATTGCCGATTTCTTGTTGCTATAACAAAAATTGCATAATAATTTACCAACATGAGAAGTATCCCATTGTTCTTTACAATGTCCAGTTCTTTGTTCCTGTTCATCAACAGTGACCTGATTCTTTATGTTATAGGAGGAGCTTAAAAAAAGGAAAAGGAAAAATACATCCATATATCTTAAGCATGGAGTGCACACATTGAATTACACGTTATCTGTCGGTGATATTGTATTATCTAAAATTATCAACGTCTTTCATAACTTTTCTGGTGTTTCTAGGGAATATTATAAAATAACGTGCTGGAATTATTACAAAGGCATTTCCTTTTAAAACATCTTCCTTGTATCTAACAACCATAATACCTCGTTTTATACCGCGTTCGTCGGATAATCGATATTATCCGAAAAGAGAAAAAAGAAGACACTAGGTAAAATTGCCAGAACGACGAATCTTCTTGAAACTGATATAGTACTGTTTTATTCAGATACCTTCGAATGGTGGTACGAGACTAGGGAATATGTCCCTTCAATGGGTCCAATCGTAAGCAGGTTCAGTAAGACTATATAATCAGATATGTTCGATGAGGGTGGTCAAAGGGACGTCGGACTGTGTAAGCGGACGGTGGATCCATGTTGAATTTTTCCTCTAACGAGGGAATATTCCTTCGTAGAAAAGAAGATCTCATCGCAGAATCTTTTTCAAGTCCATCTTTTTCCCCTCTCCAAAGGATTCAATGCAGTCTAGAAAGAAGAATAAGGATCAACAATTTCGTTGACCGTGTTCTTGGATATCGAACTAATGTTAATTTGGATTGCATTTAGTATTAAAAATTATATATGTATCTTAATATGTATTGCAATACGGTGAGTGAGATTAATAACGATAAGGAAAGGAGTGGTCTGTTAATCGATGTTGAAGAAGAAGAGGAAAAAAAGGAGATACGAAAGATGAAGAAGTGTAAGGTAAGGCTAATGATTATGAATCCATAATCGTTTACGATTCATTCGACGATAGATATTATCTCGACGATGATCATTCCAGAAACAAATTTAATTCTAATCAAAAGGATGGTCTCTGGCCTATCATTGGTTTTTCAGGTTTCTACTTGATTTCGAAAATTTTTAACATTGTGTATCGTAAGAACGAAGTTGAATGAATCATCGAGAACTATCGGGAATAATAATAATAATATACAAATAACAGTAATAAATATCGAGGATAGAAAGAAAGTGATAAAGGTTTAATAATGGGCTGAAGCATGAGCTCGGAAAAAGTCCAAATGAAACTAATGTATGTTTAACTTTCAAAATGATTAAATATTTTTAGGACGACCAAAGGGTTTACCGATTTTCCATATAACAATGAAATCTTTGAAATCGCACGAGAAATGTTAATTCCACGTTTACGAAACTTTGTCATCCTGATTTCATCAAATTAAATTAAGTAATCATGCAATTAAATAAAAAATAGAAGAATTTAATTAATTTTCAAAATTGTGTCATAAGATTCACATTGTGTACCTAAAAATTATTCATAATATTTAATTTACGTTTTAAAGTAACGGAATTTCAACGAATCATTTGCTGCATATCGCGAAATCTCTTTAGCACGTTCTGATATGCATTTAATGAAAATGGATGTGCCTATTACTAATTTCCCTACGTATCGTCATCCATCTTCGTATTATACGATTCGTTCTTATTTCCCTCCATCAATGAGTGATTTTGGCTTCGTGGTTCAGTGCGTGAGGACAGGAATGAGTGCGCGATCCTCTGTGGGTGCGAGCGTACATCTGCCATTTGATTTTGAAAACATGAAAAGTATTTTTTCATTTGTTCTCCCCTTATCAAACCATACGGACAATTGGATAATATGATTAGCTGTGTAACTCAATTACCTGTTTAAATCCATTATTTCATTACCTTCTATCGAACTCAGTACATGAGTCAGGGTCAGTGGTATTTATACACCCAGTTCTATGAGACATAATTATTAACAGAGTGAGATGAAACTATTTTCGCTACTCCTTCGTAAGTTTATTGCATTTTGTTTAAAATGAGAGTAGCGATAAGTTTATATATTTTTTCTTATATGTACTACGTTCATGGATGGAATCTTCTTTATTCTTATAACTATACCGGTTCGGTTGCCCACGTGTATCCCTCAATGACAAATCGTTTCTCCTTTCGTCTCTTTGTACTTTCGTTCTCGTTGAAGCACGTATCTCTATTCTAATCGACTAACTGATCGACAAACAAGAACTTCTACTATTATCAGCCAAGAAAATCAACCAATTTGTCGGACTCGTCGATAGGTAGTATCATAGGGTTAGCAAACACGGAATAATATCATGGAATATCCAAGAGCTATGCAACAGCTGGCCGATTTAACTCGTATAAATGTCTAAACAGAAATATCCTAAATCCGATAACTCTTGATAATTTGAAAAATTTGATAATTTTTTAAATTCTCCAATCGGATGTAAATTTTTAGGAAAATGTAAACGTTTCTACATAAGAACTAAATCAGTGACGCGGTACATAGCTCTGTAAAAGAACTAACAGGACAATAAAGTTTTGCATCCAAGTAGATAACTAAATTATACAGGTAATCTTGTCATCCAAATGCCTGTTTGGTTCGATAAGGGCAAAAGCAAATGAAAAAGTACCTGTCCCATTTTCGAGATACGAGAGGAGTTATACGCGCACGCCCTTAGGATGGCACACTCATCCCGATAACTTGAATAAGCTTATGCACGCGTAAAGCTATACCAACAGATGAAGGGGAAAGAGAATAATACGTTCAATATGAAAGGACATGACATTAATTATAGAGGAACGTATTACGCATCCGCAGATCGGTATACCTCGGATCGATCGTTAACAAGAGAATTCGAGCTAACCAGCTAATTAACTGGTCCAAATCTCCATTACTGAAAATGTACGTTAAATATTATGAATATTTTTTAGGTACGTGTCGCGAACATTACGATAAACAATTTGGAACATTGAACTAAACGTTTCTTCCTTTCTTAATTATATAAAACAATTGTTTAACCTGACTATGATAATCAGTTTAATAATTAGTTTAATGAATAGTTTAAATAATTATTTAAACTTGTATAACGATGACGCGGCGACGTAAACGTGCACTGAATATCCGACGCATAATTTAAGTGTTCCCTGGCTAACAGTGTCATCCCGAACAATGGTGAATCCTTTGATCGTAGATGCAGATTTAATCAATTTCGAAGATAAACCTGTTTGAGTACCATTTCAATTTCTCTTTAATCCAGATTCCGTTTGCAAAGTCGGACAGCCCTTTGATAAATTTGTCTCGACACACTCGATGTTATCCTCTAGCTAAAGCCGCTTATCTTTGGATCCTTTCAATGAGATATATTCCGCTTCCTCATACCGCCACTCGAATGTAGTTTTGTTAAACGCAGCAATTTGAGACTCGTCAAGGTACGTCATCACTGCCATTATAATCTTCGTCTTCTTCTTTCTCTGCCCGGGTATTCTCCATCACATAATAAACACGATATATAACATGTTATTACGGATCACTTAAAGAAAGGAAGGAGGTTTAAAAGCGAAATGCCTTGCTTTTAGATGCAGCATATTGATTTCTAGACCTCCACGAAGGTCTGAAAAAGTTTTGGAGGACGTTGATAATATAATACAATCGACGGATAACATGTTATTCGATGTTTTTTCTCCACACATAAGATATATGGTGTATTTCCTTTTCCTTTTCTTGAATTCGTCCTGTAACATGAAGCATCATGTTACTACCGATGAACTGTAATAAAAACTGAAACTTTTTAAGAACAATTGGATTCTTCTCATGCTGATCATCTCGTTTATTATGCAATTTTTATTATGGCATCAAGATATCGGAAAAAAATTCTTTATTGCATAGACAACATTTCCCGCCGACGTTTGATAAATTAAATTTGTGTATAATAATGTTCACAAGATATTTTTATTACGAGAGTATATGAAGAAATAAATTAATTTCTTTTTATTCAATATTAATCCTTGGGAAGGAGCGATCAATAAACATGAAGTATAAGCGTTTATTTCCATATGTATTTGTGCAATATGGATTATTTCATACGGTAGTGAAAAAGGTACAGTAATAATATGTCAAATGAAAAGAGATTTTTCGAGAAACTCGTCTCCCCTCACTCATATCCTCTTCGGCCTTTTCGGTTCGTTCGATTGTGTAATGAGAAATTTGGATTTACCTGCATATATCGTATTCAAATGCGTAAAACGTGAAGCAGAAATGTGAAATACTTAAAGTAGCAGAAGATTATATTACGAAAAGAAAATAAATATGACGAATGAATTTCTCCGAATCCATATCTTTGCTACTTGGAAATGAAGAAACAGAGATGCTTGTTAACTTAAGTAACAGAAAAAGAATAAAAGCTAATATTACCAAAAATGATGTCAAACAATATTCTTTGCTCGAAATTAATTCTGATTGATATATACTTTTAACGACAAAAACAAAAGAAAATTATTTGTCGATTTTTTAAAATCTTTAGTAGATTTCTAGTTTCAACTTGTAAACTGTAGTAAGGAAAGAGAAGAAGAGAAAGAAGAGCATAGTAGAAAAAGGATGATGATACATCCGATTAATAGAGATCAATAGAGAATTCTGTTTCCTCGCACCTTACGTCCTTTCGTAATCTTTCGATCGTGTAATAGGAAATATTGATTATTCTACGTGGAACGTAAAAACTCTTTGCAGAGGATGCCCTTTCGGACATTTTTTAACTTCCCTAAGCGACATGCGGGAGACGAATTCCACCTGTCAGAGAACGGCTATGAAACTGTAGGCCATTCCTTCGGTAATTGAATAACTAGTTATACGCGAACGGGTGTAGTACAATAAATATTCCCGATGTGTATGCATCATACATCACAAACGGTAGTTTTACTAGTAGTTCAAGCGGCGGAAACAATTTCTTCATTCTCAATAGTCTTTCGTTTGTGTTATCAATATAAGGTAAATTTTCAGTAGTCATTAGTATATTATTCATTATAAAATTTCGATTATACGCTATGGAAATGAAAACGATTTTCCTGGTCAATATCATCTTAATAATTATTTGTTGCTTCTCAGAGATGGCACTTTATATCACTTAAAAGGGCGTAACCCGATTAATCCTTGATAACTACACAATTCGAAGAACAGTTGAATATCTCTCGTAAGTCTGAACTAATCTATGAATTTTGGCTTATTTTAGAGATATACAAAACTAATTAAAAGCGTAGGCAGTTCCAATACCCAGGAAGTATTGCAAAGAACCTGAATCGACCGATATCCGGATTGTAATTACTTCCAAAGAAGATACAAGAATTTTAACTACGCTCAACTTGATACATAAATATGAGACATCCAACGAGAAACATATTTACCTGGTCTTCCTGTAATTCTGTTCATCCGATAACAAGTCCTACATGGATAATACAAACGTCAGACCATCAACCAGATTAAGGTATGAAAACATTCTCCTTTTTAGTCTTATATTTATACGGTAAATCAATCAATGCTGTATTTATGGAATGGTAAGATATTTTAGAGACAAGATATACATTTTTTATTGGAAATTGTAATGTGGACGTTAAGATACATTTTTGGTGAATTTCAATTCGTCGTAATATATCGAAGTAGTAAAGAACATTTTTTTATAAATTCAAGTATATAGCAATATATACTCCTTAAATTCTGATTATATGGAAATTTATTTCGATTAACTGTAATACTATATTTGTGTGCAAATGCTAAGTTTGCTTAATGTGCAACTCATCTTCATAATATATATCCTAATTTGCAGCAGTATGAGATTAACATTAAATTTTTATTACTGCATTATTGTGCAATGATAAAAGGTTAGGAATTCAGAGAAAATCTTTTTTGATATTTATTTTATTTTCGTAACAGCAATTTTTTTCTTTTACGTATTTTATTCGAAGGTCAGTCAACATTTCTTATTAAACGGTCGAAAGAATCGAATAGACCGAAAAGTATATGAGTTCGAGATAAACGAATTGTTCGATCAGTCCCTTCTAATGCGAGGAGTTATTATTTTCTCGTTACTACCTTATGAAATAACCCAAATAAAATCATCCACATTGCGTAACTACATATTACAACACACGTTTCTGCTTCCTATTTACAGATTGCTCTGTACCAAAGATTAATATTGAATGAAAAGGAAGTAATTTTTTTCTTGATAATTTCTTTTGATACATATATCTTATGGGCGTTAATATACACATTACTGATACGCTTCTAAGATTATATCATGGGCAAATTGATCCGTATAAGTATCTAATCGTTCTTTAACATTTTCAGGTTTTTGTAGCAATCCATCGGTGGTGATAACGCTCTAAATTGTAGCTGTTAATCATATTATCGAATTGTCTGCTTTCTTTCACTAGAGAAAAACTAATGAAAAAAGACCTTGTTTGTTTTCGAAATAAGAGAGAAGATGTACGCAACATGCATACAAGATCGCGCAGACATTCCCGCCAACTTGAACTACCGCACGTAAGCGTGCACACGTATGGAGAGAGATACTTATTAATAGATTAATATGATAATGCTGGACGATATGTACGAGGGAATGTATTACGTACGTGCAGATCGTTAAATCCCGATCGACACCAGTTAACAAGGTAATTCGTAGACGTAGAGGATCATATATTTTTGTCAAATATCAAAACTTCGTCCTTTATAATGCTTTACGATGTCTATGATAAATGTTTAAGCTATTTTCTTCCAACACTATCATCCATCTCATTATGTATGAGATCTCTTCGTTTTCTCGATGGATGACATCACTATCACTGCTATCGTTTCCTTCCCGATTAATACTTATTTTTTCTAATGTATCCGTATAAATGTGTATACCTGTAATTCCCCTTCGGCATTATCTATGACTCGAAACTCGTGTTTGGAAATTTTGCCGTGCTTAACGAAAAAGAAATAAGTAAGTAAACGGTTTAGTAGTCTCAAATTGTAGATTATGATATAACGAAACGATATATACAAAATGAATATTACTATTCTGATTTTCTGAATTATTAGTCGTGGGATCTATCTATACTACTCGATGATTCAATACCAAGTGAGTTCAGCTTTGGAAATCTCTTAATCCCCTATTTATCAATATTTGTTTACTTCATCAAATGTCAGCATATTAAACGAGGTCTACTTGCATACCATTGCAAACAAGTCTATCTTATCACTCTGTTTAAGCCGTTTAGAGACGCCCTAAGATCGTTCAGAACACATTTCTTTTTTGTGAAACTGACCGATATTCATTTCACGTATCTTGGTAATTAGACCATTTCTTGCTTTGCTTTCTTTTGCCACTTCAATAGAAAAATCCAGAGAAACATGCATGTCTCAAAAAATTGCGATCCAATCACTCGATCTTCTCAAATAACTTACAAACTCTGTAGTTCTTTCGGAGGGGAAATACGTGAAAGAGAAGAAGATGATATTGGCAAACGTAGAAATATGATGTAAGATTTTCTTTGAGTACATTTTTTTTTTATTATTTTTTTGGATATATATTTTCATTATATAATATTATTGTAAAATAACGGAAATGAATTCTTCGATAACTTAAGATATATATTTGTTTAGAAAAAAAGAGGGTAATATTTAGAGAAAATGTTTCCAAGGAATCTGAAAGTAGATGTAACTTTCGACGAAAAAAATTTTTTTTCATTGGAAGATTTTACAAAAAAATTACATAGTACGAAAATTGTAATATCATTAAAATTTGGTAATATTAGAAAACTGTTTTTAAGTATAACTTGGAATAAGAAAAAAAGAAACATTACAAATTTCGTATAGGAACTAACGAATACTTTTATAGCAATCAATTCAATAGAATGTTAATAATTACAATAATTGCAATTAATAGAAGAAATTATTTACCGTTCTAGCTATAAGCAGTTCTATCTATATACCGTTCTAGATATAAAATCAAGGAAGCTTGGCCTCTAATGGGAGGACTCGTTTAATTTATGGAATAGTCATTATTTGTAGATTAGTTACGACTCGTGACAAATATTCAATTGTTCATGTAAATTATATAGATATCAAAGATAAATCGGGTTGCGGCCTTTTAAATGATATAAAGTACCGTTTCTGAAAAGCAACAAATAATAATTGAGATGGTATTTAACAGGAAAATAAGTTTCATTTCGATGGTATATAATT
This sequence comes from Vespula germanica, assembly GCA_905340365.1. NCBI lineage: Eukaryota > Metazoa > Arthropoda > Insecta > Hymenoptera > Vespidae > Vespula > Vespula germanica. The sequence continues at coordinate 813,293 of HG996541.1, forward strand.
GAAAATTTATATAAAATTATGTACTAATGATTACTGATGAATTTACTTTATAAACAACTGAGTAGTAAGAACGAAGGAATCTTTCCATCGCTTGAACTATTTGTAAAAGTACCAATTGAGATGTATGACGTATAGAGATAGCGATTATTTACTGTACGAGACTCCCTTGCGCCTGACTCGTCCGAAGACCACCGAAGAAATGATACAAAGCTATGTCACCTGCGTTCTGTGACCTGCGGTATTCATCCCCCGCACATCGTTTTGGAAGGTTAACCGAGCGACCACGAGGATGCTCTCTGCAGTATTATCAAGCTTGATGTAGATTGATCAATTTTTCCTATTATACGATCGAAAGATCCGAAAAGGTCATAAGCTGTGAGAAAATAAAATTCTTTATCGATTTCTATTAATTAGATGTATCATTATTCTTTTTCTCCTATGCTCCTCTTTCGTTCCTTTTTTTCCCTACTTTTCTGTCCTTTACAATTTAAACTTAGAAGTTAACTGAAGAGTTTTAAAAATTGATCAATAATTTTCCTCCCGTTCTTGTCGTTAAAAATATGTACCAATAAGAATTAATTTTGAGCAAAAAACGTTGTTTGATTATTTTTTTCGCAATACTTCCTATTCTTTTTTTGTTACTTAAGTGTAACTTAAGTGAACGCTCAATTTTTTTTTACACATCTCTCTTTTTTATAACGTCGTAGTAAAGAATATCGATTTAGTGATCAATTGTCATATTCTTTTTTTTCCTAATATCATCTTTTTCTGTGTTATGTATTTCATTTGAACACGATTTACACAAGACGATGAAAAGTTCCTATTACGCGATCGAACGAATCGAAAAGGCTTAATTGGATGTGGATTGGGGCTCGACGAATATCTTTCAATTCGACATATTATTATTGTCCCTTTCTAATTACCATATGATATAATCCATTTTGAATAACTGCGTATTGCGAAGGCGGCTTCTGCTTCAATTTTATCGATCGCTCCTTACGAAGGATTAATATAAAGTTAAAAGAAAATATTTTTCTTTTGACACTATCTTATAATAAAAATATCTTATGAACGTTATTATACACATTTTCGATTTCCATCAGTCAAAATCAGCCAAACGTATTTCTCACACAAAAAATTCTTTTCATACTTCTTTTGGTCGTATTAGAAATTATATTATGAGTGAATTCACCAGCATGAGAAGTATCTGCTTCTTCATTATGATCGTTAGATAAACTACATACGTACAAATACCTTTCGAAGAAACTTTCGTTAAAAACAGATTCTTCATCTATCATTGAAAATCAAGCATTCAACTTTCGAAGTTGTCGCGTGTTATCAGCGAAAGCGTTGCGTATTAACATTTTCTGTTTCTTGTTACAGTTCTTCGATAGTAACTTCACGCTTTATATTACAGCTCGCATTTAAAAAAAGGAAGAAAAAAAAATACAAATCCATATATCTTACACGCGGCCAATGAAATACAGAATGTCGATCGGCGGTATTCTATCATCTAAAATTATCAACGGCTTCCAAAACATTTTTAATGCTTCTTAGCGATATTATGAATCAACATGCTAGGTTCGAAAGGAAGGCAAACGTTTCCCTTTCAAACACCGTCCTTGTCTTTACGTGATCCATAGTATTGTGTTCTATCCCGTCTTAATTATGAGATCGTGATTCACCAGAAAGAAGAGGAAGAAGAAGACAAAACGTTTATAATGGCGATGACAGGGATCCTTAAGGAGATTTATATGATGATGTTTTACAAGGCTTCATTCGAGTGGTAGAACGGGGAAACCGGTTATACCTTTTCCAAAGGATTAAAACGTGGGCAGCTACAGATAGAAGATACATGCGACTGTACTCAAGAAGATTTGTCGAAGGGCAGTCCGACGTTCCGCGCGGAATATGCATCAAAGGCGGACTGAAATGAAACTGAGGGAGGTTTATGGTGCGAAATGATTCAACATGTAGGGACGATAAAAAGATTCACCGTTTTTGGAGATACATTTAGCACTGAAATATTTCCAAAATGTACGAGAAATAGAAAGTCTACGTTTACGTTATCCTTATTCCATTAATTTAAATTCTGTAATCATTCAATATAATTAAAAACGAACAAATGTGAATTCTTCATATCAAATTGTTTGTCAGAATATTCGCGACATGTGCTTAAAAAATATTCGAAATTCGTGCGATCTTCATAAATATTGGAAATTGCAGGAAGATATTTGCTGCGTAACACGAATTCCCTTGCCAAACGTTTCGACAGGCATCTAATGAAAATGCAGGAGCGTATCACGTTCTTGCATATATGTCATCAAATACAACAATAGTAGACAATTTATTATTAACTCTTTCTATGTACGCGTATTCTTGTGCGGCTTTTATGCGATACTTGAAATGGGCAGAAACGAGTGAGAGATCTTGTATGTATGTTGCGTACACCTTCTCTCTTATTTCGAAAACAAAAAATGTCTTTTTTCATTTGTTTTCTCTCGTGAAACAAAGCAGACAATTCGATAATACGATTAGCAATATAATTCAATTAACTATGTAGCTGTACCATTTAGTCATCCGGTTAAATCTTTTGCGATGTAACACGACTGATTTAATTCTTCTACATAAACGAGTATATTTTCTTAAAAATTCAATCCCTATTGGAGAATGTAAAACAATAATATCGCTAAACTTCTACTTATCCAATACTCTGTCTATTACGTTCCAAATCATTGAGTTCCTAAGAAAATAGTTCATTGCTCTGCAAAATAAGTAACCGTGTTACTTCGTGATGAAGTTAATAGTTATTAAATAGACGATTGAATTATACAGATAATGATATCCTTCAATGGTCTGTTTGGTATGATTAGAAGAAAACAAATGAAAGAATACTATCTTTCTAATCAAAACAAGACAAGAGTCGTACGTATACACGTCCACAGGACCGCGCACGCAGTCCCGCCTACTCGAAGTGGCACAGGTAAGCGCCCAACAGAGCACCCGCAGATGGAGAGAGATAATAACGAAGGGTTTAAAACGAAGCCACTTATTACAAAGGCATTTTTTTTTAAAACATCTTCCTTATATCTAACATAAGCATAATACCTCGTTCTATACCGCGTTCGTCGGATGATCGATATTATCCGGAAAGAGAAAAAGGAAGACAGTAGGTATAATGGCCACAACGACGGACCTTCTCCAAACCGATATAGTACTGTTTTGTTCAGTTACATTCGATTGGTGGTACGAGGCTAGGGAATATATCCCTTCTAAGGGTCCAAGCGTAAGCTCGTTCGGTAAGAAGATATTATCGATTGCGTTCGGAAAGATTTGAAAAAAGGGATGTCGGACGGTGTATGCGGATTGTAGATCAAAGTTGAATTTTTGCTCTAATGAGGGAATATTTCTTCGTAGAAAAGATTTCATCGCAGGATCTTTTTCGAGTCCATCTTTTTCCCCTCTCCAGAGGATTCAACGCAGTCGAGAAAAAAAAATAAGGATCAATAATTTCGTCGATCGTTTTCTTGGATATCGAACTAATGTTAATTTGGATTGCATTTAGTATTAAAAGTTATATATGTATCTTAATATGTACTGCAATACGGTGAGTGGAATTGGGAATGATAAGGAAAAGAGAGGTCTGTTAATCGATGTTGAAGAAGAAGAGGAAAAAAAGGAGATACGAAAGATGAAGAAGTGCAAGGTAAGGCTAAAGATTATGAATCCATAATCGTTTACGATTCATTCGACGATAGATATTATCTCGACGATGATCATTCCACAGACAAATTTAATTCTAATCAAAACGATGTTGGTCTCTGGTCTATCATTGATTTTTCAAATCTCTACTTGATTTCAAAAATTTTTAACACGGTGTATCGTAAGAACGAAGTTGAATGAATCATCGAGAACTATCGGGAATAATAAGAATAATATGAAAATAACAGTAATATATATCGAGGATAGAAAGGAAGTGATGAAAATGGAAGGGTTAATAGTGGACTGAAGAATGAGCTCGGAAAAAGTCGAAATGAAATTAAGGTAGGTTTAACTTTCAAAATGATTAAATCTTTAAGAACGACCAAAGGTTTTATTGATTTTATAATATAATAATGAATACTTTTGAATCGCACGAGAAGTGTTAATTCCATGCTTTCGTCACCTTTTCATCTTGATTTCATCAAATTAAATTAAGTAATCATTCAATTAAATAAAAAATTGAAAAAATGAATTAATTTTCAAAATTGTATGTCATAAGATTCACATTGTGTACCGAAAAATTATTCATAATATTTAATTTACGTTTTAAAGTAACGGAATTTCCACGATTCATTTGCTGCATATCGCGAAATCTCTTTAGCACGTTGTGATATGCATTTAATGAAAATGGATGTGCCTATTACGAGTTTCCCTACGCATCGTCATCCATCTTCGTATTATACGATTCGTTCTTATTTCCCTCCATCTATGAGTGGTTTCGGCTTCGTGGTTCAGTGCGCGTGGACAGGAATGAGTGCGCGGTCCTCTCTGGATGCGAACGTACATCTCCCATTTGATTTTGAAAACATGAAAAGTATTTTTTCATTTGTTCTCCCCTTATCAAACCATACGGACCATTGGATAATATGATTATCTGTATAACTCAATTATCTGTTTAAATCCATCAGTTACCTGCACATTTAATTAAATCTTCTGCAGATCTATATATCACGACTCTCTCAGTTTTTTCATCCGAACGACTGCATTTTCCTAAAAATTTACTTCCTATTAGAGAACATAAATAAATGATCCAATTCTACTTCTTTTTATCAAATACCATATATTATGTTCTAAACTAGTTAGCTTCTTTGAAAATTTTATATTTCTGCAATCGTTTATTTCTTCTTACGTGTAACTGAGTATATGATTTTAGTATATTTTTCGTAACATAATATTTGAATTTTCCGAATTTATAGTCGGAATGATTTAATTTCTCAATGAGCATACATATAACGCCGACACAATACTATATTTACACAATACATACACATGTACTACGTTCATGGATGAAATCTTCTTTATTCTTATAACTATATCGGTTCGGTTGCCCATATGTATCCCTCAATGACAAATCGTTTGTCCTTTCGTCTCTTTGTACTTTCGTTCTCGTTGAAGCACGTATCCCTATTCTAATCGACTAACTGATAGACAAGCAAGCACTTCTACTATTATCAGCCAAGAAAGTCAACCAATTTGTCGGACTCGTCGATAGGTAGTATCATAGGGTTAGCAAACACGGAATAATATCATGGAATAGCCAACGGCTGTGCAACAGTTGGCCGTATATACGACTATACGATTAACTCGTATAAATGTCTAAACAAGAATATCCTAAATCCGATAACTCTAATTATACTTTCTTATCTGTTCAATATTATACAATAGTATACCGAAGAGAAATTGCACAAAGTAAAATATAGTGTAAAGTAATAATAAAAAACTATACAACTTTCAACAGTATATTATAAAACAGTATATGGTAGTATATAACACGAAATGGTATAAAATGGTCTATAATGTCGCATCTCGAATATAACTCATAAATACGTATATAGAATTATGCGATTGTCTATAACATGCTAAATAAAGAAAAAAATCTTATGAAAATAAATTCTTGTATTCATATTAAGCGGTATAATATTCAAATATGGTTCATCTAATCGAGAGCATTATATCTAAATTGATGTAAATGTTTTCCATTACCGTAACTAATTGGGAGCTTCTATATTATTCTGCATCGTTCCTTTGTATAAACTTCTAGAAGTTAACACCATTCAGGACGACTCCATTCAGAATAATCAGCTTATTCAACTATCGCACTTAGGCAGTAAGTTCTCTAATTGGTGGAGCGTGCACTGTTTCCGCTCATTAGTTTTCATATATTAACGAAGCTATCATGCCTAGTAATGCCTTCGAAATGTTCACAATAATTTCGCATCGTTACTATCGTCAATGGGGATTGTCTTTTAGGTTTTAATCTTCTTTCCTCTTTTTGATCCTCTTTTCTTCTTTTGATTCCACATATTCCTTTCGATCATTTTACTTTGTAAAAATCTAATTTTACATATCTCCTTTTCCGAAGTGGAATCTTCCTTGATAGTTAATTATTCATACTTACATATTTTTCGTGAAGAAAATTGTAGGCATCAACATTCGGATAATATATTCGGAAAATACGAATATTTATTACTAAAAATATAATATTTTGCTTGGAATTAATTAATAAAGAACACAGTATACGGAATACTGTATAAAAGTAACTATAATTTGATAATTTCTTAAATTCTCCAATCGGATGTAAATTTTTAGAAAAATGCAGACGTTCCTACGTAAGATTTTAATCAGTGACGCGGTACATAGCTCTGTAAAAGAACTAACAGGACAATAAAATTTTGCATCCAAGTAAATAAACAAATTATACAGGTAATTTTATTATCAAAAAGCCTGCTTGGTTCGATAAGGGCGAAAACAAATGAAAAAGTACCTGTCCTATTTTTGAGATACGAGAGGAGTTATACGCACCCGCCGTTAGGATGGCACACTCATCCCGATTGTGATACTACATTTGTATATACATACTATGTGTGCTGAATGTGTACCTCAACTTCATAATACTTATCATTATACACAGCAATGTGCGATTAGCATTAAATGTAAGACTGAAAAGAAAAACGTTTTCTTGGTCTAATTTGTTTGACGGTCGGTTATTTGTACTGTCTATGTAGGACGTTATATCGGATGAGGATCGACGAAAGAACAAATTTACATATGTACCGCTTCGATAGTCGCATATTTGATCACCACGCCGAGCGTACCTGAAATGGCGTGTATCTTCATTGGATGTATTATAATTAAGGTATCGGTCAATTCATCTTTGCAATAATTTTCTGTTATTGGAATTGCTTTTGTCTTTTATTTGTTTCGTATATCTTTAAAAGAAATCCAAATTCGTAGATTGGTTAAGACTTATCAAAGCCATTCGTTTTAGTTGTATAATTACCGAAGATACAGCAGATGATGCTTTTTACATGCGTTCTAAATGGCAGTTCTGTAGAAATGAAATTTTATAATAAATCTTATACTAATGGTTACTGCTATATTTAAAGAATATTGATGGAATAAACGAATGACTAGTATGAACGATGAAATTGTTTTCGCCGTCTGCATTACTTGTAAAGATCTTCTTTGGGACGTATGAAGTATATACAGCTGGAGATTACTTCGTGTATTACTGGTTCGAAAACCACCGAAGGAATGACATCCCCTCCCGAAATTAATCTCACATCGTCTCGTTAGAAGACCAAGCTTCCTGGATTTTAGTTCTCTAGCTAGAATACACGGGGATGAGAAATTTCCCCTCTACTGTAGTTATATTTATATATACTCTACGTACACGAGAAATTATATCATGAATCTTGAAATCTTCTAATAAGAATCTTATAATAATTCGTCTCTTTCTTAACTTAAATAATCACGTAAAACTATAATTATTTATAATATAATTAATTATTATTAATAATTACGGTAATTATCAAAACTAACTGCTATGAACTTAATCGTAAATTCATATTCAAAATTTGTAATGTTTCTTCTTTCGTAAGTTCAAGTTATACTTAAAAATAGTGTTCTAATATTATTAGATATTAATGATATTACAATTGTCAGACTATCAAAATCTTATTGTAAAATCTTCTGTCGTGAAAAAGTGTTCTCCTTGAAAATTGTTTACTTCCCTATTCCTTGAATACCTTTTCTCAAAATATTATCTTCTTTTCTTGTAAACGAATGTACATTGTTCAAGTTATCGCAGAATTCATTTTCGTTATTCCATAATAATAAAAAACATCTATGCACAGAAAATCTTTCATCATATTTCTTTGTTTCCATATATTACCTTCTTCTCTTTCACGTATTTCCCCTGCGAGAGATCAATCATAGTTAATCAAGACACGATCGAATTATCAAGCTATATGAAAAGAATATCAGTCGGTTTAAGGAAAAGACGTACGTTCACAACGGTCTGAGGGCTTCTTAAACCGCTTAGAGAGCGATAAGGATTTGTTTGCAATGGTACAAGAGAATGCCTCGTACGATATGGCGATATTTGTTCATTAAACAAGTATTGATAAAACTGGGATTAAGAGATTTTCAAAGCTGAACTCACTTCGTATTGAAACTTCGAGTAGTACAGATAGATGCCTGGACTGGTAATTCAGAAAATCAGAAAAGTAATATTCTCTTTGTATATATCATTTCGTGATTTTGTAATATACAATTTGAGTCTTCCGACTAGTTTACATACTTATTTCTTTTTCATTAAGAGAACCGCAAAATTTCAAAACGCGAGTAATTTTCGGGTCATAGGTAATACCGAAGGGGAATTCCTTGTAGACATTTATACGAATACGTTAGAAAAAATAAATATTAATCAGGAAGAAAACAATAGCAGTGACAGTAATGACATCGAACAAGAAAACTTATGAAGGACGAAATTTCGATTTTTTTGCAAAAATATATGATCCTCCATTTCAACAAATTCCCTTGCTAACGGGTATTGATCGGCATATAACGATCTGCACATACATAATACCTTCTCGCGTACCTATCGACAAGAACCATCATATAAAACGATTTATTATCTCTCTCCATGTATGTGCGTGCTTACGTGTTCCAGGTAAGTGGGTGGGAATCAATACGCGTGTCTGCGTTTATCTCCTCTCTTATTTAGAAAACAAGAAGGGTATTTATTCATTAATTTTCCTCTCATTAAACCAAGCAAACAATTTGATAATACGATTAGCGGTATAATTCAAGTATCTATTCAGCTATATTATTTAATTACCTCGTTAAATCTTTTGCACATCGATGTACCACGACTGACCTTACTCTTCTATATGAACACGTACATTTCCCGAGAAATGTACCCCCTATTGGAGAATGCAAAACAATAGTCCCATTATATTTCTAGATATGTAATATTTCGTATATTATATTTCAAATCAAATGATTCCTAAGAAAATACCTCATTGCTCAACTAGATAAATAACTGTGTTATCGAATGATGAATCTAAATATGAAATTGAATCATACAGGTAATCGTATCCTCCAATTGTCTGCTTGATCTGATAAGACGAAAACAAATGAAAGAATACTTTCCTTATTATCCAAATAAGACAAGAATCCAACGCACAAAAGCACACAGGACCGCGCACTCAATCCCGACCACTTGAACTGGCGCAGATAAGCGTACTCCAGAGCATACGCAGATAGAGAGATATAGTAACGAAGAGTTCAAAACGAATGTACCTCACGATAAGTACTACATACATCCATTATTACTAAATCCCCATCAAAACGAATCAATAGGTTAATTCGCGCTACGCAGCAATTACTTCAACCAAATTTCAATATTTAAAAAAAACGCACATTAAATATTACGAACATATTTTAAGGAAATGTCGCGAATATTATAACAAACAATTTGAAACGTAGAATTCAACACTTCTCCGTTTTTAATTGAATCGAATGGTTACATCTGTTAAATTGAGGAAATAACGATAACGTGAACTTTCTATTTCACATATAATTTAAAAGAATTCCCCTGCTAACGTTATTACTTCTAAAAACGTTGATTCCTTTGATCGTCCCTGTATGTTAAATTATTTTGTATCGTAAATATCCCTCAGTTTCATTCCCATTCCCCTTTGATCCATATATCCCTTGAAACGTCGGGCGACCCTCCGACAAATCTTTCCGAGTACAATCGGACATATCCTCTAGCTAAAGCCGTTCACGTTCGGATCCTTTGATAAAATCCTATCTTCTCGTACCACCGTACCAAGCTTTACAAAACCGCGCCACATTGTACTTTCAAAGCTTCGTCGTCAAGCACAAATCTTTTCCCTCTTCGTAGGTATTCTCAATTATATAATGAACACAGTATGAGACCACACAAAGCCAAGGAGTATATTTGAAGAGAAAACGATAAATCATAATACCACCAAGAAGTATTGAAAATGATTTAAAAATCGTTGATGATATTACATAATACAATCCCGCCAACCGATACCATGTAATTCATTGTCCGCGCATGAATGTATTTTTCTTTCTTTTCTTCTTTTGAAATTCTAGCTGTAATTCAGAGTGTCATCACCGCCGATAAACTGCAACAAAAATCTGAAAATATTAAAGCACAATTAGATACATATATGGATCAATTCGCTCATGGTATAATTTTTATAGTAACAAAGAAATCGGAAAGAAAACATTTTTTGCACGAACAACGCTTTTAACCAACGTTTCTTAGGAGCATATTAGTAATGTGTATATTAACGCCTATAAGATATATGTACTATGAAAAATTATGAAGAAAAAAATTACTTCCTTTTCATTCAATATTAATCTTTGGTACCGAGCAATCAATAAATACGAGGCAGAAGCGTTTGTTGCAATATGTTGTTAAGCAATGTGGATCATTTTATATGCGTTATTGTAAAAGGTAGTAATGAAAAAATAACTTGTCGAATTAAATGGGATTGATTGAGAAATTCTTATCCCCCAACTCGCATCCTTTTCGGCCTTTTCGTCTCTTTCGACCACGTAATAGAATATGTTGAATGACTTTCAAATGAAATACATAAAAGGAAAAAAATGATACTACGAAAATAAAACAAATATGACAAAAGATTTCCTCTGAACTTCCACTTTTTATTATCGCACAATAAAGCAATAATAAAAATTTAATGCTAATTGCATACTGCTGTGTATTATGATATGTATTATGAAGTTGAGGGTTACATTAAACACACGTAGCATGTGTATACAAATGTTTGTATACAAATTACAGTTAATCGAAATAAACTTCTATATAATCCATATGTAAGGAGTATATACTGCTATGTGCTTGAATTTATAAAAAATGTTCTTTACTAATTCGATACATTACGATGCATTAATATTCACAAAAAATTTACTTCAATGTACATTTCCCTTGAAGAAATTAATCCCTTAAAAAGAAAATCGGCTACTTTCATTTCCGTTTAAATTTCTTCGACGGACATATATTTACTTAACAAAATTATAATCCAATCGAATTTCCAATAAATGAATATATCAATGAAGCATACGAAAAAGTGATTATCCACTATCAGCCTCTATAGCAACATCACGTTGCAGTACATCACCGTCGGAAGATTTAAGAGCATTTAATGTAGGAGCAGTCGCTAACAATGTTTATTCTTTTGTTAGATTTTCCAACTGCTTCTTGTACCACTCTTCTGTTTTCACAATCCAATGGGCTATGTTATAAAAGATGAAATTCCTATGGAAGATTCGAGAAGATACGTGACGAGTTACGTATATCTGATTTCTTCATATCTCGTTAATTAAAATCTGATATTGAAGTAAATGACTGCCATAGTATTGCCCTCGCAATAGCAACAAGTTGTTTCCATACACCGGTTAATTTACGTTCCGATACATTAAATAACAAACGATAAGTAAGGCAAAATTATTTGCAACATCGAAATTTTTATTCATAGGTTATTATTCACCTCCTATCCTTCATCAAGTGTCTTGCTTTCCATATCTAATATTCTTCATTAGACTAGTTGAAAAATATATGGGTTGTTGATTTATTTGCACTAATGGTGTACCTTTAGGATAGCTAGAGTTAAGAGATCTAATGTCCCACTTATCGATAGAAATACTCTAGTCGCCATCATAAAACCTGCGTAAAAATTCAATAAATTATTATGTTACATACCCATGGTATTGATTTTATAATCTATACCACATTTTAGAAAAAAAAATTTATATCTGATTTCTAAAATTTCTTACCGTTCCATAAACACAGCATTGATCGATTTACCACTTAAATATAGGAATATAAAAAAGATAAACATTTTCATTTCCCAATGTGGTTGACGGTCTGATATTTATAATATCCATGTATTACATATTGTTGGATGTAAGGAAGAACAGGAAGTACCAATGTAGTGTGTTTCAATCCGGATGTCGATTATCGGATGTTTAATTATCATGATAATCGTTGTTTCGATCCTTGTATCTTCTTTGGATGTAATTAGAATTTATATATCACTCTATTCTGATTCTTTCCAATACTTCTGGATTATTGGATAACGTTCATTCTTGGATATCTGTGAAATAATTAAAAGTTTCTGAATTAGTTAAGACTTAGGACAGACGTTCAATTGTTCATTTAAATTGCGCAGTCATCAGAGGTAAATTGGGTCATGCCCTTTTCAGTGATATAAATTTCTTCCTTCTAGAATCAACGAAAAAAAAATTAGTATGGCACTGATCACGAAAATCAGTTTCATTTTCATAATATAGACTTGAAATTTTATAATAAATTGTATACTAATGATTACTGATATATATACTTTATGTCGATAACATAAACAGAAGACTAGCGAGAAAGATGAGATTGTTATTATCGCTTGGACTGTTTGGAAGTCTTCTTTGGGACGTATGAAGCATACAGGCGATTATTTAGCACTTACTTGCTTATTACTTGTTCAAAAATTATTGAAAGTATGATTTCTATAGGCGACATTCTTGCACAAATCGTAACATTAGAAGACCGAGCCAATTACCAAGAAAGAGCTCGGTGGGATGGATTAAAACTTTCGGCCCAGATTAATCGATACCACGTATTACACGAAATATAGAGCCGAAATGGCCTGGGGATTGGGAGGAAATAAATTTTTCCATGTGTCTCTATTAACTGGACAAGATATATACCTATTTTAATTTCTGTTTATTTCTTTTTTTTAATCCTCCGATTCTTCTCAATTTCTAATTGGAAATTGACCAAAGAATTTTGATAACCGGCCATTAATATTTTTCTTGCTTTTATGGTTAAAAATATTTATCACTAAGTATTCATTTCTAACAAGAAATACTACGTGAAAACTTGTTTCGTAATAATACCTTTTATTCTTTTTCTATCATTTAGGTTAACAAGCATCACCCTTTATTTATTGTGCATTAGCAAAGGAATATGGTTTCAGAAAAATTCTTTCGTATATTTATTTTCTTTCGTAATATTAGTTGATTATTTCCTTTTGCGTAATTCATCTCAATACGCTTAACGCAAATCAATTCAAACTTCCTATTCCGCGGTCGAAAGAGCCGACAAGGAAGATAAGAGTATGAGTGGGGGAAAAGAATTTGTCGACCAATCCCATCAAATTCAACGTACTTTTTTCCTTTTAACTACGATATAAAATAATCCATATTGCGCTACGGCATATTGTAACTAATACGTCTGCTTCGTTTTATTGATCGCTCCCTACCAAGGATTAAATGAAAAGGAATTAATTTTTTGGTGACATTTCTTCCTAATAAACGTATCTCGTGAGCGTTATTATGAACATTTTTAATTCTCGTCTGTCAAACTTCCGCCAAAAACGTTTTTTACGTAAAAAATATTTCTTTTCCGATCTTCTTCTTTCATTCGGTCCTTTAAAATTTTCAGTTTTTCCTTACAGTTGATAAACAGTGACATGATGCTTGATGATTCGGGACTAATTTTGAAAAATGAGATGAAAAATGTTCCATATACCTCATGCATGGAGAGCACATATCGATTTACGCGTTATCAATCGGTAATACTGCATTATCTGAAATTACGAACCTCTTCCAAAACTTTTCTAGTGATTCTAGAGAATATTACCAATGAAATTGTTGGAATCAATAGCATTTCCTTTTGAATCGTCCTCTTGTCTCAATCTAATTACCTTGTTCTACATCGTGTTCGTCAGGTGGTGGATAATAACCAGAAAGAGATACAGGAAGGCAAAGTTTATAATTGCCATTACGACGAACCTTCTCGAGATCGATATAGGACTGCTTTACTAACCTACATTCGAATGGCGTTACGAGGCTAGGGAATATATCCTTTTAAAGGGTCCATCGGCAAGCGCTTTAACAAGGGGATGTAATAGATTGTGTGCCGAAAGTTTGTCGAGGGGTCGTTCGACGGCGTACGCGCATCGTGGTTCGAAGTAGAATATTTGCTCTCATGAGGGAATATCCTTCATAGAAAATAATATTTCATCTCAATATCTTTTTGGATTCAATTTTTTTCCATCCTCCACGGAATTCTAGGCAGTCGAGGAGGGAAAATCAAGATCAATAATAACATTGATAGTGTTCTTGGATATCGAACTAATCTTAATTAGGATAATAAAATTAATTAGAATAAATATAAATATATATATTTATATATATATATATATCATTATATTTATTTAAATACCGTTGGTAAGATTTGGAACGATAAGGGAAATCTTATGGTGATTAGCAAAGATTCCAAAAGGAAAAATTTGGGAATCAAAGCTGAAGATGAAGTGGAAGTAGAAGGAGTAACAGGAGATGAAGAAGTTGATGTGGACGGTAAATATTACGAGTCCACGCTCGTTTACGATTGAATCGGCTTTAGATTTTATCTCGACGACGATAATTCCACAGGTAAATTTAATTCTAATTAAGCGGATGTTGGTCTCTGGCCGAACATTGATGTTGCAATTCTCGAATTGAATTCAAATGTTCCTAACACGGTGTATCGTAAGGACGAAGTTGAATGGATCATCGTGATCTTTCGGGAATAATAATAATAATACGGAAATAACAGAGGATAATATCGAGAATAGAAACGAATAATAGTTTCGAAAGCTTATTCATGGATTGAGGAATGAGCTCAGAAGAAATCGAAATGAAAGTAAGGTAGGTTTAACTTTCAAAATGATTGTTAAACTGTAGGTATGACCAAAGGATTTACGGATTTTCGGTATAATAATGAATAAATTTACATCGCACGAGAAATGTTAATTCCATGCTTTCGTCACCTTGACATCTTGATTTCATCAAATTAAATTAACTAATCATTCAAATAAGTTAAATAATTCAGAGATAAAAAAAAGTACGATTTATTATTGGTATTGAAGTATGGCTTATATTATCGAGGGTATGTTGTTTAAAGCGATATAGATGATATAGAATTTATTATCGTGGATGGTTGGTGGGCAATATATTATTCTGAGCATTTTTCTTCTGTAACTCTTAGGAACATGCTTAAAAGACGACACAATAAACAAATTGTACTTCCTTTTAAAGGATACAATAAATTCAAGCATGAAATCACAGTTTGTCTTCTGTCTATTTTCTATCCCACTATTTTTCATAAATTGATGAGATATTATGTCATTCCCGGTAATTTCATCACAAGGTTACAAACAATTTTTATCAATACTAACTTTAAGGAGAAATCCTTTTTTTTCTCCTTCTTTACACTTTTTAATTTTCTTTCCCCTTTAATATCCCTTATCCGTCATTCTACATACGCATATATTTTCTATCCTTCTAATTTCTAAGCCTCTAATTTTCGTCGATATTTATTAATTCATATACATTTATTGTTTGTGAAGAGAATGTTGACATTACTAGGACATAAGAATTTTGAATTTTTTACATTAGTTCTATATACAAGAACATTGCCAATGTTATTGTTCATCTTCATTCTCTCTACTCGACTGCGTTGAATCCTTTTTAGGTAGAAAGAAGATAGACTCGACGATGAAATATTGTTTTCTACGAAGAAATATTCCCTCATTATTGCAAACATTTCACCATGATCCACGATCCGCGTACACCGTCGGACGATCCTCCGACAAACCTTTCCTAACGATATCGATTACATCCTCTTAGAAGGCTGTTTGGCTTTGGATCTTGTGAAAGGATATACCCTATGCGGTCGACCGAACGCAGCTTTGTAAGACAATATTCATAGAATTCGAGAAGCTTCGACGTCATGACCCTTAAAAATGTTGCCCTTCTATTTCACTTTCTTGCTATTACCGATCACCTGACGAACATGGAATAGAAGAAGGTATTACGGGTAAATTCGAAACCAGGACGTTTCAAAAGGAAATGCCTTCCTACTGATTCAAGCACGTAAATTTATAGTATTTCCTAGAAGCACTAGAAAAGTTTTCGAAAACGTTGATAATCTCAGATAATACAATTTCACCGATCGAAAACATGTAATTCAATGTATACTCTTTATGCATGAAATATATGGCTGTGTACTTTGTTTTTTTTTAATTCGATTTATAACGTGAAGAATCAATTCACTGTCTATGAACTGTAACGAAAAGTTGAAATTTTTTGAGGACGAAAGGACAAAAAGAAATCGGAAACAAAATATTTTAAGCGTAAGACATTTTTGGCCGACGCTGAAAGATGGGAATTAGAAATGTGTATAATAACGTTCACGAGATACTTTTATCAGGAGAAAGTGTCACCAAAAAAATTAATTCCTTTTTCTTTAATATAAATTCTTGATAGGGAGCGATCAGTAAAACCCAGCAGAAGCGCTTCAACGATACGCAGTCACGTCGTATGAATTATTCCATATGGTAATTGAAAGGAAAGAGTAAATGGAACTTGAATTAAGAGGGATTGGACGAAACGCCCGTTATCCCCCTTCTCATACCCTTTCGCGGCACTTTCGGCTCTTTCTCACGAGGAATAGGAAGTATTGATTGACTTGCGTAAAGCGTAATCTTAAGAATTATACAAAAAGAAAAAACTAAATTACGACAAAAGTGTATAAACATTCGATTTAATTAAAGAAGGAGATGTGTTGCATTTACATTTCAAATGGTTTGTCATGATACACGCGACAGTTACTTAAAAAATATTTTTCACACATAATTTTTCATGATTATTGCAATTTGAACGAAGTAATTGCTGCGTAGCGCGTATTACACTGTTGATACGTTTTGGAAGGGTTTTAATGATAATGAGTGTACGTAATACGTGCTCTTGTACTTATTGTCAAGTACCTTAGCTTTGAACCCTTCATTACTTTATCTCACCATCCGGTGTGCGCTTATCTGCGCCAGTACAAGTTGCCGGGTCGCGAGCGCGATCCTGTGTGCGTGTGTACATATGATTCCTGTTTTATTTTTATAACAAGGAAAGTATTTTTTCATTTGTTTTCCTTTCATAAAACCAACCAGACAATTGGAGAATGGAGCGGTATACTTCAATTGCCTATATCGATTCATCATTCGAGAATGCGATTACTTATTTCGCAGAGCAATGTCTAGGCGATCCTTCAAAAAGAAATGCATTGCCTTTAAATCTGTCACGTTGGTTTATAGTACCTCCAAAAAGCACTAAAAAATTTTCGGAAGACGTTGACAATCTTAGATAGTACAATACCGCCGTCCGATAATATGAGAATGAATATGTGCTTTCATGTAGGATATATGTCTATATTCTATTTTTCTTTCCTTCCTATTATATTATTATTCTGCCATTTCAATAGAAAAATCCAAGGAAACATGCATTTCTCAAAAAATTGCGTCTCAATAACTCGATCCTATCAAATTTCTCACTAACTCTGTGGTTCTATCGGAAGGGTGATACGTGAAAGAGAAGAAGGTAATTTTGGGAAGCGAAGAACTGTGACGAAAGATTTTCTCTGTACATATGCATCTTATTATTGTGCGATTACGAAAATGAATTCTTCGATAACTTGAACAATATGCATTTGTTAACAAGAAAGGAAGATAATATTTGGAGAAAATGTTTTCTAGGAGCATGGAAGTAGATATAACTTCCGACGAGAACATTTTTGACGACAGAAGATTTTGCAATAAGAATTACATAGTACGAAAATTGTAATATCATTAATATCTGAAAATATTAGAACACTATTTTTAAGCATAACCTGGAATATGTAAAGGAGAAACATTACAAATATCGTATACGAATTAAGGAATAATTTTGTAGCAGTCGATGCAAAATAACGTTACTTATAATACTAAACTTTACTAAATAATTACTGTTATGGGAATTATCATGGCAATAACTATTAACAATAATTAATTATATTAGAAGTAATTATAGTTTTACGCGATTATATACCCTACAAAAGAGACGAATAATTGTGAATTTCATTGGAAGTTTCCAAGATTCATGAGATAATTTCTCGTGTATATAGAGTATATATAAATATAACTACGTAACTACAGAAAGGGGGCAATTTCTCGTCACCGGGCGTACTAGCTAGAGAATTAAAATCTAGGAAGCTTGCTTTTCTAACGGGACGACGTGTGATTAACTTTTGGAGGTCATTCACTGAAGGAACCAGTAACAGCAATGGAGTGCCATATGCGAAATAATCTCTAACTTTATATACTTCGTACGTCCCAAAGAATGTCTTTACAAATAATCCAAACGGCGAAATCAATTTCATCAGTCATACTAGTCATTCGTTTATTACATCAATATCCTTTAAATTTAGTTGTAGCCATTTGTATAAGATCTATTATGAAATTTCATTTCTATATTATAAAAATGGCATTTAGAAGGCATTTAAAACGCATCATTTGTTTTATGTTCGGTAATTATACAATTAAAACGAACGAATGACTTTGATCAGTCCTAAGCAATCTACGAAATTGGACCTATTTTAGAGATATAGGGAATAAATTAAAGGCGAAAGCAATTCCAATAGGCAACATTTATTGCGAAGAATCTGAATTTACCAATATCTAAATTATAATACATTCAAAGAAGATACAGGCATTTCAAGTATATTAATCAACGAGCAATGGCTGCTTACATTTTCCAAACGCTTCTTGATCGTCTGTTCTCACAGTCCAATGTGCTACATTACAAAAGATGACATTCACATAGAAAATTGGATGAGATACGTGAAAAATTAGTTATATCAGATCTCTTCGTACCTCGTTTATTAAAATCCAGTGTTCAAGTGGATGGTTGGTATCGTAATTGCTCGGCACTTTCGACATGTATTTTCCACACACCAGATGACTAGGTGCCATTCTCGCCAAATTAACTTGAATACCATCCAGAGGATTTATGATGGTTTAATTTCAAGTAGCACATCCTCCCTGAAAAAATTCAATACATTATTATAAAATATACCTATGATATAGATTTCATATTCCACATTATACTTTAAAATAGAAAATTTATATCTAGTCTCAAAAATATCCAATGATTCCATAAACACAGCATTGATTGATTTACCAATTAAATATTAGAGTAAACAGGAAAACGTTTTCAAACCTTAATCTGGCTGATGGTCGGACATTTCTACTATTCACGTAGGATGTATCATCGGATGTACGGAAGAAGAGAAGGTGCGAATTTAAATATGTTCCACTTCGAATGTCGAATATTTAAGAGTCACGGTGGCCGTAGTCGAAATTCGTGTATCTCCTTTGAAATGTATTACAATCTACATATTGCTACATTCGGATCCTTCGCAATAAATATTGCCTATTGGAAAAACGTTTCCCTTTAAGTCGATTCGGCCATCCCTAAAATAAGTTAGAATTCGTAGATTAGTTATGACTTACGATAAATATTCAATTGTTCATCTAAGTTGTATAGTTATCAAGGATAAATCGGGTTACACTCTTTTAAGTGATGTAAAGTACTCTCTCTGTGATGCAACAAATAATTATTAAGATGAAATTAATTAGGAAATTCGGTTTCATTTCCGTAACGTATAATTAAAATTTTATAATAAATTAAATACTAATGATTACTGATAACTTTATCTTATATTGATAACATAAACAGAAGACTAGTGAGATTGAAGAAATTGTTTCCACCGATTTAACTATTTGTATAATTACCTTTCGAGATGTATGATGTATAAAAGTAGTAAGGCACTTTCTGGTGTATTGCCAGTTCCAAAGCCACGGAGGGAATGGACAACGGTTTTATCGCTCGTCCTCTGACATGAGGTATGCATCCTCCACACCCCGCTGTCGCGATGGGCGTTGCTATTGCGACCGAGAAGGCGCCCTCTGCAAGGGTTTATTACGTTTCACGTAGATTAATCAATATTTCCTATAACACGTTCAAACGTTCCGAAAAGGTCGTAAGTAGCGAGTTTCGCAATCATCTCTATTAACTGGACGTGTCATCATCCTTTTTCTGCTATGCCCTCCTTTCGCTTCTTCTCTTTCCCTACTTTATTTTACAATTTGAAACTAAAAATCTACTAAAGAATTTTAAAAATTGGCAAATAATGTTCTTCCCGTTCTTGTCATTAAAAGTTTATATAAGTAAGAATTAATTTCGAGCAAAGAATATATTTAAAAAATTTTTTTTATAATATTACCTTCTATTCTTTTTTTATTATTTAAGTTAACAAGTATCTCTCTTTCTTTATTATACAGTTCCAATGATATGGATTCAAACGAAACCGTTCGTCTATTTATTTTTTTTTCGTAATATCATCTTCTTTTTTAAATATTTTGTACTTCCACTTCATGTTTTACGCATTTGAATACGATTTATGGAGATAAATCGAAATTTTCCATTACGCGGTCGAACGAGCCGACAGGCCGAATACGATTTGAGTGGGTGGAAACGAGTTTCTCGACAAATCCGCTTTAATTCGTCATACTGGTACTGATCCTTTTTCAATACCGTATGAAATAATCCATATTGCACATATACATATTGAAATAAACGATTCTATTTCGTATTTGTTGATTGCTTTCTACCACGGAAAAGTATTGAAAGGAAAGAAATTAATTTTTCTGTTAATAAAAATATCTTGTGAACGTTATGAGACATTTTTAATCCCATCTGCATGGGTGAAATATCGTCGTCGTCGGCGAAAAATGTTGTCTCTGCAAAAAATATGTATTTTCTGATTTTTTTTTCCCACAATCAAAATTACATAATCGGCGAGATGATCTACATAAGCAGTATCCAATTGTTCTTTAAAATTATCAGTTTTTTGTTACAGTTCATCGGCAGTGACATGATGCTTTATGTTATAGGACCTCTTCAAAGAAAGGAAACAGAAATGTACATCCATATATCTCGTGTATAGAGAACGCACATCGAATTACATGTCATCGGTTGATTGTATTGCATTATCTAAGATTATCAGTCCTCCAGAAGTGTTTTAGTGCTTCCTGGGGATACAATAAATCAACATGCTGCATCCAATAGGAAGGCATTTCGTTTTTAAACATACTTCTTGTCTTTAAGCGATCCGTAAGGACACGTTACATACCGTGTTCATTATGTGATCGAAAATACCCAGGAAAAGGAGAAAGAAGACAAAATTAGTAATGGCAGGGACGACGATCCTTGATGAGTCTTACATTGCTCCGCCTTACAAAGCTACATTCGAATGGCAGCAAGAGGAGACGGAATATATCTTATTGAATGGATCGAATGGTAAGCGACTTTAGACATGGCATATCATCAAGTGTGTTGAGACAGATTTGTCGATGGGCTGGTCGCCGTTGCAAATGGATTCTGATGCAGCTAAAAAGGAAATCGTATTATCAAATTATCTACTTAGTTTCACGAGAGTAAGATAAATTAAGAAATTTTCTTCTTTCTTCTTTTTAAAATAAGGAGGAGATACACGCACGCATGCCCACTAGCCGGCGTACGTATTCCCACCCACATTACCCTGCGCGCATGAGCGCGCACAGCGAACACGGGAATGGAGGGAGCTATTAACGAATCGTTTAATACCAATGAACCTGACAATACATACCGAAGAACGTAATGTGTACGTTCATTTTCATTAAATCTGGGTCAAAATTCGTGTTGCGTAATAAATTAAATCGTCCAAATACCTATATTTCTGAAATACATTTATTATATATTATTTTTATGTACATGACGTGAATATTCTGACGAACAATTTGGAACCTTGAACCAAACATTTCCTCTCTTTTTCTTTTTATTTACGTTGTAGAATTATTTAAACTAACGATATAAGGACGAAATGATGACATAAATATACGCTGAATATTTAACGAATAATTTTAAAATGTCCCCGCGCTAAAATAATATTGAAAATCGATGAATCTTTTGATCGTACATGCAGATTTAATCATTTTCAAAGATAAACCTGTTTGAGTACCAATTCATTTCCACTTTAATCCAGAATCCATTTGCAACGTCGACCAGCCCATCGACAAATCTGTCTCAACACACTTGTTGATATGCCATGTCTAAAGTCGCTTACCATTCGAGCCATTCAATAAGATATATTCCGTCTCCTCTTGCTGCCATTCGAATGTAGCTTTGTAAGGCGGAGCAATGTAAGACTCATCAAGGATCGTCGTCCCTGCCATTACTAATTTTGTCTTCTTTCTCCTTTTCCTGGGTATTTTCGATCACATAATGAACACGGTATGTAACGTGTCCTTACGGATCGCTTAAAGACAAGAAGTATGTTTAAAAACGAAATGCCTTCCTATTGGATGCAGCATGTTGATTTATTGTATCCCCAGGAAGCACTAAAACACTTCTGGAGGACTGATAATCTTAGATAATGCAATACAATCAACCGATGACATGTAATTCGATGTGCGTTCTCTATACACGAGATATATGGATGTACATTTCTGTTTCCTTTCTTTGAAGAGGTCCTATAACATAAAGCATCATGTCACTGCCGATGAACTGTAACAAAAAACTGATAATTTTAAAGAACAATTGGATACTGCTTATGTAGATCATCTCGCCGATTATGTAATTTTGATTGTGGGAAAAAAAAATCAGAAAATACATATTTTTTGCAGAGACAACATTTTTCGCCGACGACGACGATATTTCACCCATGCAGATGGGATTAAAAATGTCTCATAACGTTCACAAGATATTTTTATTAACAGAAAAATTAATTTCTTTCCTTTCAATACTTTTCCGTGGTAGAAAGCAATCAACAAATACGAAATAGAATCGTTTATTTCAATATGTATATGTGCAATATGGATTATTTCATACGGTATTGAAAAAGGATCAGTACCAGTATGACGAATTAAAGCGGATTTGTCGAGAAACTCGTTTCCACCCACTCAAATCGTATTCGGCCTGTCGGCTCGTTCGACCGCGTAATGGAAAATTTCGATTTATCTCCATAAATCGTATTCAAATGCGTAAAACATGAAGTGGAAGTACAAAATATTTAAAAAAGAAGATGATATTACGAAAAAAAAATAAATAGACGAACGGTTTCGTTTGAATCCATATCATTGGAACTGTATAATAAAGAAAGAGAGATACTTGTTAACTTAAATAATAAAAAAAGAATAGAAGGTAATATTATAAAAAAAATTTTTTAAATATATTCTTTGCTCGAAATTAATTCTTACTTATATAAACTTTTAATGACAAGAACGGGAAGAACATTATTTGCCAATTTTTAAAATTCTTTAGTAGATTTTTAGTTTCAAATTGTAAAATAAAGTAGGGAAAGAGAAGAAGCGAAAGGAGGGCATAGCAGAAAAAGGATGATGACACGTCCAGTTAATAGAGATGATTGCGAAACTCGCTACTTACGACCTTTTCGGAACGTTTGAACGTGTTATAGGAAATATTGATTAATCTACGTGAAACGTAATAAACCCTTGCAGAGGGCGCCTTCTCGGTCGCAATAGCAACGCCCATCGCGACAGCGGGGTGTGGAGGATGCATACCTCATGTCAGAGGACGAGCGATAAAACCGTTGTCCATTCCCTCCGTGGCTTTGGAACTGGCAATACACCAGAAAGTGCCTTACTACTTTTATACATCATACATCTCGAAAGGTAATTATACAAATAGTTAAATCGGTGGAAACAATTTCTTCAATCTCACTAGTCTTCTGTTTATGTTATCAATATAAGATAAAGTTATCAGTAATCATTAGTATTTAATTTATTATAAAATTTTAATTATACGTTACGGAAATGAAACCGAATTTCCTAATTAATTTCATCTTAATAATTATTTGTTGCATCACAGAGAGAGTACTTTACATCACTTAAAAGAGTGTAACCCGATTTATCCTTGATAACTATACAACTTAGATGAACAATTGAATATTTATCGTAAGTCATAACTAATCTACGAATTCTAACTTATTTTAGGGATGGCCGAATCGACTTAAAGGGAAACGTTTTTCCAATAGGCAATATTTATTGCGAAGGATCCGAATGTAGCAATATGTAGATTGTAATACATTTCAAAGGAGATACACGAATTTCGACTACGGCCACCGTGACTCTTAAATATTCGACATTCGAAGTGGAACATATTTAAATTCGCACCTTCTCTTCTTCCGTACATCCGATGATACATCCTACGTGAATAGTAGAAATGTCCGACCATCAGCCAGATTAAGGTTTGAAAACGTTTTCCTGTTTACTCTAATATTTAATTGGTAAATCAATCAATGCTGTGTTTATGGAATCATTGGATATTTTTGAGACTAGATATAAATTTTCTATTTTAAAGTATAATGTGGAATATGAAATCTATATCATAGGTATATTTTATAATAATGTATTGAATTTTTTCAGGGAGGATGTGCTACTTGAAATTAAACCATCATAAATCCTCTGGATGGTATTCAAGTTAATTTGGCGAGAATGGCACCTAGTCATCTGGTGTGTGGAAAATACATGTCGAAAGTGCCGAGCAATTACGATACCAACCATCCACTTGAACACTGGATTTTAATAAACGAGGTACGAAGAGATCTGATATAACTAATTTTTCACGTATCTCATCCAATTTTCTATGTGAATGTCATCTTTTGTAATGTAGCACATTGGACTGTGAGAACAGACGATCAAGAAGCGTTTGGAAAATGTAAGCAGCCATTGCTCGTTGATTAATATACTTGAAATGCCTGTATCTTCTTTGAATGTATTATAATTTAGATATTGGTAAATTCAGATTCTTCGCAATAAATGTTGCCTATTGGAATTGCTTTCGCCTTTAATTTATTCCCTATATCTCTAAAATAGGTCCAATTTCGTAGATTGCTTAGGACTGATCAAAGTCATTCGTTCGTTTTAATTGTATAATTACCGAACATAAAACAAATGATGCGTTTTAAATGCCTTCTAAATGCCATTTTTATAATATAGAAATGAAATTTCATAATAGATCTTATACAAATGGCTACAACTAAATTTAAAGGATATTGATGTAATAAACGAATGACTAGTATGACTGATGAAATTGATTTCGCCGTTTGGATTATTTGTAAAGACATTCTTTGGGACGTACGAAGTATATAAAGTTAGAGATTATTTCGCATATGGCACTCCATTGCTGTTACTGGTTCCTTCAGTGAATGACCTCCAAAAGTTAATCACACGTCGTCCCGTTAGAAAAGCAAGCTTCCTAGATTTTAATTCTCTAGCTAGTACGCCCGGTGACGAGAAATTGCCCCCTTTCTGTAGTTACGTAGTTATATTTATATATACTCTATATACACGAGAAATTATCTCATGAATCTTGGAAACTTCCAATGAAATTCACAATTATTCGTCTCTTTTGTAGGGTATATAATCGCGTAAAACTATAATTACTTCTAATATAATTAATTATTGTTAATAGTTATTGCCATGATAATTCCCATAACAGTAATTATTTAGTAAAGTTTAGTATTATAAGTAACGTTATTTTGCATCGACTGCTACATAATTATTCCTTAATTCGTATACGATATTTGTAATGTTTCTCCTTTTCATATTCCAGGTTATGCTTAAAAATAATGTTCTAATATTTTCAGATATTAATGATATTACAATTTTCGTACTATGTAATTCTTATTGCAAAATCTTCTGTCGTCAAAAATGTTCTCGTCGGAAGTTATATCTACTTCCATGCTCCTAGAAAACATTTTCTCCAAATATTATCTTTCTTTGTTGTTAACAAATGCATATTGCTCAAGTTATCGAAGAATTCATTTTCGTAATCGCACAATAATAAGATGCATATGTACAGAGAAAATCTTTCGTCACAGTTCTTCGCTTCCCAATATTACCTTCTTCTCTTTCACGTATCACCCTTCCGATAGAACCACAAAGTTAGTGAGAAATTTGATAGGATCGAGTTATTGAGACGCAATTTTTTGAGAAATGCATGTTTCCTTGGATTTTTCTATTGAAATGGCAGTATAAAGCAAATCAAGAATGGCCAAATTAAGTAGATATCGTATCATAAATATTGTAGAAAAGAGTGTGGGATAAAATTTTGATTTTATTACAAAGATATGTAAATTTGTAGACGTTCCTTAACGTTATGTAAATTAAATATCATTATAACACATTAGTTGATTTCAAAGTTATGATACATAAAATGATGTCAATCGTAGAAGTGCGTTTGCGCAACAAATTGCCATGGATTTGCTTATAGCTAACGTCCGAGATTGCGCCGTCAAGACAGGTTTTTACGTATTGATTGATTTCACGGAAAGTTCGAAAATAAAATTAATTAAGAGCTAATAAACTTCTCTAACAATCTCTTTTTATTCGACATATAACTTCCCTTTTTCATTTTTCTTTTTTTTTTCTTCTTTTCAGTTTGCAATTTGAAATTAAAAAAAGAACATTGACGATTTTCAATTTTGTTTTAATTTGTATGTTTAAAAATGACAATCAATAAGAAATAAATTCTTGTTTTCTTCTTATTACTTGAAAATATTATTTCTTTTCCTATATTACGCAAAATAAGGAATATGGAATCAGAGAAAATCTTTCCCCATATTCATATTCCCCATATTCTCATAATGAAAATATCTTATGCACGTTAATATACATATTTCTGATTTCCTTCAGAAGAAAGGTGGCTAAAAATGTTATTCATGCAAAAGTACTTTTTTCCGATTTCCTTTTGTCTTAATGAAAATTATAAGATAAGCAAATTGATGAGTATGAGAAGTAACTAATCGTGCTTTAACATTTTCAGGCTTTTGTAGCAATTCATCGGCCCTAAGTTATAGCTCCAATTTAAAAATAGGAAGGAAAGAAAAATAGAATATAGACCTATCTCCTGCATGGAAAGCAGATATTCATTCACATATTATCGGTCGACGGTATTGTACTATCTTAGATTGTCAACGTCTACCGAAACTTTTTTGGTGCTTCCTGGAGGTACTATAAACCAACGTGACAGATTTAAAGACAAAGCGTTTCTTTCTGATGGATCGCCTTTGTCCTTAAATTATCAGTAAAGATCCATATACGGATTCTTATGTGACTAAAATAAAGTTGGAAGAAGAAGGAGACAAACTTTGTAAAGGCAGTGACTACGAACATTGACCAGATTCATATGACGCTGTTTTAGAATGCTTCATTCGAATGATGTTACGAAGAGACGGAATATGCCTTTCCCAAAGGATCGAACTGGGTTTTAGCTAGGGGACATAATCGATTGCATGCGAAAAAGTTCCTTCAAGGGTAGTCCGACAATGACAGCGGGACCTTCATCAATGAAGACTCGAAATGGATCTGAGGGCTGTCTATCTTGCAAAAGGATTAAAGCTGCCGGGACGATCAAAAAGTTCATAGAATAGTGTCAAATGCATGAAAATATACGTGAAATATTAAGTCCACGTTTAGATCAGCCTATCAATTTAAATAATCATTCAATATACTTGAGAACAGAAGAAATGTTGAGTTCGATGTTGTTCTAAATCGTCTGTCAAAATATTCTCGACAAATCCTTCAAAAATATTCATAATATTTAATATACTTGTTATATATACTTTAATATACCCGGTTTTTCAGTTATATAGGAATTTAGACGAATTAATTGGATAAGTAGAGCGAATTGTCTTGTTAACTGGTATTGATCCGGATTATTACCTCCTTCTATCTACGTGTATTCTTGTTAGCATAATGATATAAGCTAATTCAAGTGGCCGGTAATGAATGCGCGATATTGCGAGCGTGTGTGCGTACACCTCTTATCTCGTTTGTTCGAATATAAGAAAGGAATTTTTTCATTTGTCTTCCCCTCAGCAAACCAAACAGAGAGTTGAAGGAATCAATTAGCTGTGTAATTCAATTAACTGTTTACATGCATCCTTTAATTACCCGATTAACTCTTTTGCAATGCCATGGACCACGTCACAGATTCAGTGCATTTATAAGGAGTTCATTTTCCTAGAAATTCACTATTGATAGGAAAACTTAATCAAATTATTCAATTCTACTTCTAGCCATCGAATATTTAGTATATTATGTTTCAAACCGATTAGTTTCTTGGAAAGTATTATATTTCTTAAATCGTTTATTTCTTATTACGTATAATGGAGTATAGCTGCTATTTTATTATATTTCTGTTAACACAATATTTTTATTTTGCCGATCCGTTATCCGAATGATGTTATTACTCAAATGAGCGCAAATATAACAAACATTTCCGTAATACTTCGGCCATCATAGTAACGATTTATTATATTGCTTTCTTGGTACTGTTATTCGATCAAGCGATCGACATCGCTCAAAGTCTAAGTTATAAATATTGTAGAAAGATAATTTTTCTGCGATATTGAGATTACCATTCTTTCTAAATACGATATTCAAAACGCAACTTTCTTGGTAATGTCAACATTCTCTTCACAAACGACAAATAAATATGAATTAGTAAATACCGACGAAAATTAGACGATTGGAAAGTAGAAGGATAGAAAATATATGCGTATGGAAAATGTCGAATAAAGTATATTAAAGGGAAAAAAATCATAATGTGTAAAGAAGGATAAGAAAGAAAAAAGATATCTCCTTAACGATAGTATGGATAAAAAGTGTTTGTAACATTGTGATGAAATTACCGAGGATGACATAATACCTCATCAATTTGTGAAAAATAGTGGGATAGAAAATAGACGGAAAACAAACTGTGATTTCATCCTTGACTTTATTGTATTTTCTGAAAGGGAGTACAATTTGGTTATTCTATCGTCATTTAAGCAGGTTTTTAAGAGATCCAAAAGAGAAAGGCCCAGAATAATATATAAGCAACCAACCAGTCACGATAATGAATTCTATATCATCTATATCGTTTTAAACAACATACACTAGATAATATAGAACATAATTAAATTTTTTTCATCTCTCAATTCGTTATTATGCCGATTGCTTTCGTAAAGCCAGTCCCATTATTGATTGAGAGGCGACGATAATTGTAAAAGTAAACTTAACGAAAATTTAGATACTTCATTTTTTGTCATGTGTTTTGCCTGATGTTTTCCCGATTAATTGAATTTGAAGCAATCTTGTATATTCTTTTCACACGGCAGACGGATTCTATACATATACACACAAATGCATACATTCATATCTCTATATATATATATATATATATATATATATATATATATACACATATATATCTCACTCTATACTAGAATCTAATACATTTATATACCTATTTATTCACACATTTGTCTACACGTTGATTAAGTGTTTATATCTATCTGAACATCTCTAAGCATATAAATGAAAATAAAATTAGAGAGAAACTTGAAAAATAATTTGAAATAATAAAAGAGATGTCATTAAGATAGAAGCAAACAGCTACCTATCGGGAAAGCGAATCAACTCCTACGAATTCCATATTTTCATACATCTGAGCAAGACACATAAATGTAAACACGACTGTTGATAAATGTTTGATTTTCCTTTAATTTAAAAAAAATGTTATTTAACTTATTACTTACGAGAAAATCAAAAAAACCATTCGTAGTTGATACTATGGAAAAGTAATATAATAAATTGTTAAATGAAAATAATTTTTTAACAAAACGGAAATAAGTGAAAAAAATTGCAATTAACGAATTATGAATATCGGACTGCGCGAGGAACATAAGTTAATTTTAAACAAAAATTTCAATAATTTATAATTTTGATCTTGGCGTGGTTGGATCTGTGTTGCGCCGCTGCGTGGAATAACAAAAAAAAAAGAACTTTTGAATGGCTTTTACGATAACGCCCTCTATTTCTAAAGGTGAAAACTTCGAATTTCATACTTCAGATAATTGTAAATTCATTTTAACTATATAGATGTACGAGAAGTTAGGTAAACCACTGTTGAAGCAATAGTAAATTCCGTTAAACGTTACACGCTACGGAACACCTACGAAGCACAAATAACTTTAATTTATTTTCTACTAGATATAAATTTTCAAATGGCACTCGTTCGCTACGTGTAAAGTCAAGAAATGATTGATTTACTGTATTGGTTACTGTGTCAGTTTTCCTCTGTACTCCGAGGAATGGAAGCTCTCTCGCTGTTGCCTGCAAAGAATGAAGAAAATTATATTTACGTACGTATATACAAGAAAAAATATTATGTAGGTTTATCTGCAAACTGTGAGTAAACAAAATCTAATGAACTTATGACAAATTAACAAAAATAGTTCTATCTCTCTCTATTAAAAATTGTAACTTAGTAAATTATTATTATGAAAGGTTTTGGACATATCAAAGTGGATATTCGAACACCTATTAATTACACCTTCCTAATACATCGCTACAATTAAACGATTTTCACCTTGGCATGAAGAAATCTCTTGATCCTTAACAAATTTCAATCCGTTAGAGATGTTATTTTTGACAGAAATATTTTAGAATCCTCCGAAAATATAAAAATGCTCTATTATGCTAATTAATCTATCAATAAACATTCTAAGCGACCTAATTATTTATTTAAACAGTTGAGTCAACATATAGACCTTCATACTTATCAGAGAAAAATGTCAGAATCTCGCTGAAACTTTCTCCAATGGAATTTCGTATCATGCAAAGGGAAGGTAGAATAATTAAGAAACGAAAACTATTAGGTTCGTTCATAAAACCAAACGATATCGTTTCGGTTACCGATACCTGTCTCCTCGAAGACAAGCCACTTATCCGTTCGTTTCTCAGTTCTCTTGTTAGAATGGAATCGTGTATCTCTATTCTAATCGATTAACTAAAAAAAGTAACTCAACTAGTATCAAGCGAACAAATCAAACAGTATGTTGGACTCGTCAATAGGTAGTATCATAGGGATAGCAAACACAGAATAATATCACGGAATTAGTTAGCAACAGTTGGCTGTACAATTAGTTGTATATACGATTAATCGAATAAATCGTATAAACGCCTAAACAAAAGTATCCTGATTCCGGCAACCCTAATTAGACATTCTCCTCCGTTTAGTATTATGCAATAATACGTCAGAGCCGAATCAAACGTTAAATACAGTAAGTTCGGCGAAAAATTATAATAAGAAACTATACAATTTTCTATAGTATATAATAAAATAGTATAAAATAGTGTACAACATAGCGTCTCTAATACAGCTCATAGATACGTAAATAGAATTATGCAATTTTCTGTAGCATGCTATATAAAGAAAAACAATTTGAATATGATTCAACTTACCAAGAACATGAAGAATATAACAGCCGATTCTCAATATCGATTCGAAATAGTGCGGGCAATTTTCAAATATTACGATTTGTATGCTCATCGTCTTTCTTTCTTGGAATTTCGTCGCTCTGGACAGGCTATCGTCTCGATTAAAAATAAGTTGGTCCAAATTTCGTCGAGCTTTTAGTCTTTTGGTTTCTTTTGAATTCTTTTTTTGATATTCCGAAACAGCGAATATTTATCAATAATCGAGTTTCCATTTATCTATCCCACACAAATATATGAAAATATGAAATTCGTAAAAATTAATCCACTTTCCGGATACATAGAGGTTCGCTTCTTTTCTCGATGTCTCCCTTTCTTCTTTAATTTAGATTTTTTTTTTCATTTTAATCAATGTTTTCTTTCTCCTTTAATTTAAATTCCATTTTTCGTTTTAATTTATCTATTAATTTTCTTTTTGATGTTATTTCGATTTACGTCGTTGATGATTCTCAGATAGATATAGATAGTAGGTCATTTTGTAGACAAATACATAAATAAATATATACACAATTAGACTTTAATACATAGAAAGTACACAGTACGGAGAAAGACGTATATATATACATATATATACATATATGTATTTACGTATACATCGAATCCGTCTACCATCTAAAAAGAATATAGAAAATTTCATTCACAAACGTAGCAGATAAAAGAGAAAATATACAAGCTAATTTTAAAGAAGACGTAATGCACTTACCAAGTAAGTAGCGAAAATAGTGCCCTTTCCCACTATTAATAATTGCGCCTTGCACGAGTGCCTGTAAGAGAATAATTAGAAATTAATATTGCATTGCGATTGATAGATCGAAACACAGTTTTACAACAACCCGGTAATTAATAAAGAAGTCTGTCAAATATTACCATTCCAAATAATTTACGAAGTATTCATTCAAATAAGCCGAACTATACTATTTCTTCTGTTTAATATTATACGATAATATACTCAAGACAAATTGCACAGTGGAAAAGAAAGTGTTAAATAATAATAAAAAGCTAACATTTTTCGTATAAAACAATATATCGTAGTATTAAACACGAAATTGTATAATATGGTCTATAATGTGGTATCTCTAATATAACTCATAGATATGTACACACAGAATTATACAGTTATCTACAGCACGGTACATGCAAGAAAAAATCTTATGAAAATAAATCCTTGAGTTAATAATAGACGATATTATATAGAAATAAAATTTACGTACCGAAGGGATCTTGTTTAAGAAGATGATTTCCATTATCGTGATAGATCAGAAACTTATATATTATTCTGGGTGTTTCCTCTTCTGGACCCCTTAGAAACTTGCTCGACAGACGACTCGATACGAAATGAACGAGGGTTTCAACTCCTGCGGATAGCTAGTAATCTGTTTCAATTAGTCGGGCATGTGCTGTTTCGTTCTACCCCCTCTTTTCCATATATTCGCGAGGGTTGCATCCCCGACTATCTATTCACAATGTTACCCACAATTTTGGATCGATACTATGGCAAAGGGGAAACTTCTACTTGTTTTCAAGCTTCTTATACATTTCTGATTCGTTTTTCTGCCTATCGTTTATTCTCTTTACCCTTATACTTTCGACCATTTTACTTTGTAAAATTCTAATTTTATTCATTTTCTTATGCGGCAGAAATTTTTTATGTATTTACTTATTCAAATTTATTTATCTTTTGTAGAGAAAACGTTGACAATACCAAAAAAGTAAAATTCAAAAAACCATATTGAGAATGTAGAGTAATTTCATGGAAAAGCTTCCTATAGCATTATATAGCATTATACTCTGATACACGTAATAAGAAATAAACGAGTGAATAAATATGATATTTTGTAAGGAACTAATTAGTATAGAAGATGATATACGAAATGTTGGGTGACAAGTAATTTGATTAGATAATTTCTCAAGTTCTCATAATTAAACGATGCTGCTGAATAGATAATTGAGTTATATAGCTAATCCTATCATTCGATCTGCTCTATGGTTTCGTAAGGGACAGACAAATTAAAAAATATATTCCCTATTTTCATAATCAGACAGGAGATATACTAAACGCGCACAAGACCCCGCA
This sequence comes from Vespula germanica, assembly GCA_905340365.1. Lineage (NCBI taxonomy): Eukaryota > Metazoa > Arthropoda > Insecta > Hymenoptera > Vespidae > Vespula > Vespula germanica. The sequence goes on from HG996541.1 coordinate 846,707, forward strand.
CCCATTATTGGCTACTTGCATTGGCGCATATAAGCCCGCACAAGAGCACACGTGCATGCAGTGAGATATTAAGAAATCGTTTAACACTCTACAATACGTTTGGAAGAACGTAATACTAAAATGCTTATGCATTTTCATTAAATTTCTTGCAGAACGTACTAACGAGAGAATCCTGGCTACGTTGCAAATAAATTCGTGGAAATTCGTATTTTTGTGCAAAACGTAAATGAAATATTATGAATATCTTTTAAGTACACGACGTGAATATTATGACATACAATTTAGAAAATTAATTCAACATTTCTTCTATTTTTAATTAATTTGAATGTTTACTTAATTTAATCCGATGAAATCAAGATGGAAAGGTAACGTAAGCGTGGAATTAACATTTCTCGTGCGATTTAAAACTATTCATTATTATATCGAAAATCGGTGTATCCTTTGGTCACAAGGATACACCGATTTTACAGGTTTAATCATTTTGAAAGTTAAACCTACCTTGGTTTCATTTCGATTTTTTCTGAGCTCATTCCTGAATCCATGAATAAGCTTTCGAAACTATTATTCGTTTCTATTCTCGATATTATCCTCTGTTATTTCCGTATTATTATTATTATTCCCGAAAGATCACGATGATCCATTCAACTTCGTCCTTACGATACACCGTGTTAGGAACATTTGAATTCAATTCGAGAATTGCAAAATCAATGTTCGGCCAGAGACCAACATCCGCTTGATTAGAACTAAATTTACCAATGGAATTATCGTCGTCGAGATAAAATGTAACGTCGATTCAATCGTAAACGAGGGTTTACTCCTTAGATTTACCCTCCCCTTCAACTTCTTCATCTCCTGTACTTCCTTTTACTTCCTCTTCATCTTCAGCCTTGATTCCCAGATTTTCCTTTTTGAAATCATTGTTAATCGCCATAAGATTTTTCTTATCGTTCCTAATCTCACCCATGGGATTGAAATAAATATTATTATAGTGTATATAACTTTCTGACTAATTGTTATACAAATTAACATTAGTTCGATATTAAAGAACACTGTCAACGTTATCATTGATCTTCATATACCCTCCTCTACTGCGTTGAATCTCTTCGAGGGTGGAAAAGATGGAATTCAAAAGGATACCTCAATGAAATATTATATACTATGAAGGGATAATCACTCATTAGAGCAAATATTGCACTTTGATCCACGAGCCCCGTCCACCGTCGGACGACCCTACATCAAACCTTTCCGAACGCAATCTATTATATACTTTTATAAAGCTGTTTACCATAGGATCCTTTAAAAGGATATATTCCCTAGCCTCGTACCACCGTTCGAACGTTGATTGGTAAGCCAATATACATAGGACTCGAGAAGGTTCGTCGTTGTGACCATTAAAAGTGTTGCCTTCCTATTTCCCTTTCTTGTTATTATCGATCACCTGACGAACGCGGTATAAAAGAAGGTATTATGGTAAACTTGAGACAAGAGGATGTTTCAAAAGGAATTGCCATGCTATTGATTCCAACACGTTGAGTGATAGTATTCCCTAGAAGCACTAGAAAAGTTTTGGAAGAGGTTCATAATTTCAGTTAATGCAGTATCACCGATCAATGACGTGTAAATCGATATGTGCTCTCCATGCATAATGTATATAGAACATCATTTATCTCATTTTTCAAAATTCGTCCCGTAACGTCAAGCATCACGTCACTGTCGATGAACTGTAAAGAAAAACAGAAAATTTTTACAAGGGCCAAATGAAAAAAAAAGATCGCAAAAGAATATTTTTTGCGTAAAATGTTGTTGGCCTAAATTTGACGGATGGGAATTCAAAACGGATGTATAATAACGTTCACGAAATACTTTTATTAGGAGAAAATGTCACCAAAAAGTTAATTCCTTTTCATTTAATATTAATCCTTGGTAGGGAGCGATCAATAAAACGAAGCAGAAGCGTTAGTTGCAATATGCCGTAGCGCAATATAAATTACTTCATATCGCAGTTAAATGGAAAAAAGTACGTCGAATCTGATGGGATTGGTCGACAAATTCTTTTCCCCCACTCATACTCTTCTGTCCCTTTTCGGCTCTTTCGACCGCTGAATGGGAAGTTTCGATTGTTTGCCTAAAGCGAACTGAAATGAAATACTCAAAAGGAAATAATCTAAACTAATATTACGAAAGAAAATAAATATAATAACTATCTCTGAATCCACATGCCCTTGCAAATGCACAGTAAAGAAAGAGAGATGCTTGTTAACCTAAACGATGGAAAAAAAATAGTAGGTAATATTACGAAACAAATTATCGAGTTATATTTCTTTGTCGATAGTAATACTTACTGATAAATATTTTTAACAATAAAAGCAAGAAAAATATTGATGGCCGGTTATCAACATTTTTTATCCAATTTCCAATTGTAAATTCTAAAGAAAAAGAGGATGAAAAAAAGAATACAGCTCCTATTTAAAGTAATTAAAAAAGGAAAATAACTTGTCCAGGGAATAGAGAAGAATTGACAAATTTATTTCCTCCTGATCCGCATGACATTTCGACTCTTTATATCGTGTAATACGTGGTATCGATTTACTTGCGTCGAATGTGCTGACTCATCCTACTGTGATCAGCCTCCGTAATTTGCTCGGTACTAGGGTGTGGCGGTTAGGGGAAGAATCTCGCCTGTAGGAGTCGTTCTTCTAATAATTAAAATGAAAGTAATACGTAAGTAGGTGCTAGATAATCGTGTTTTTACTTCATACGTACCAAAGGAAAGTTACAAGCAGTCCAAACGGTACAAACAATTCCTTCATTTCCGCTAGTCTTTTGTTTAATTTATTTATTTAAGGTAAATTCATATCAGTGATCATTAGTCTATAATTTATTATAAAATCTCAGTTCTATAATATGAAAATGAAACTGATTGTCGTGACCAGGCCCACCCTAACTCTTATTTCGTTGCTTCTTGGAGAAGGAACTTTATGCCGCTTAAAAAAGGGCGTAACTGGATTTTCCTTTGATGACTGCACAATTTAAATGAACAACTGAACGTCTATCCTAAGTCTTAACTAATCTACGAATTTTAAATTATTTCAGAGATATACGAAACTAAATGAACGCAAGAGCAGTTCCAATAACAAAGAAGTATTGCAGAGGAGCCGAATTGACAGATATCTGAGTTCTAATTACATCAAAAGGAGATACAAGGATTTCAACTATGCGCAATACGATGACTAAACATTCGACATCCGACGATATGTCCTACTGGGATAGTACAAATATCAGACCGTTAACCAGATTAGGAAATGAAAACGTTTATCTATTTTCCATTCCTATATTTAAATGCTAAATCGATCCATGCTGTGTTTATGAAATGGTATGATATTTGAGAGATAAGATATAAATTTTTTTTTCTAAAACGTAATATGGAATATAAAATCTGTATGATGGATGTATAACATAATTATTTATTGAATATTTACACAGATTTACAAAGTCGGCGAGAGTGTTTCTATTGATAATTGAATTCATTTCAAATCTTCCGCGTGATATGAAACCCAAGTTGACGAGAGAAGAACGTAATTATCTGGTGTATGGACACAACGTGACGCCATTGCTAGCACATTATTATAGCTATCATTGATCTTGATATTAGATTTAATAAACGAGGTACGAAAAGATTGGATATAAGTAACTCGTCACGTATCTTATTCAATCTTTCATATTAATTCCATCTTTTATAATATAGTACATTGGATTGTGAAAACAGAAAAGTGTTTCAAGAAGCAGTTGGAAAATCTAACCAAAGAACGAACATTGTCAGCCATTGCTCGTAGATTAAATGTCCTTATCTCTTCCGATGTTGATTTACTGCAACGCGATGTTGCAATAGAGGTTGGTTTAATAATGGATAATCACTTTTTCGTCATGCTGCATTGATATATTCATTTATTGAAAACTAGATTGGATTAGAATTTCGCCAAGTAGGTCTATATCCGACGAAGAACTTTAAACGGAAATGAAAGTAGCCGATTTTCTCATAGAGATCAATTTCTTCAAAGAAAATGTACATTGAAGTAGATTGTTTGTGAATTTAAGTTCATCGTAATGTATCGAATTAGTAAAGAACATTTTTTATAAATTCAAGCATATACTCCTTAAATACGCATTATATAGAAGTTTATTTCGATCAATTGTAATACTCCATTACTATTCACGGGCTACGTGTGTTTAACGTAACCCTCAACATCGTAATACATATCATAATGCCGTGTAGGATGCGATTAAGATTAAATTTTTATTACTGCTTTGTTGATCGATAATATAAAGTAGGAATTCAGAGAAAATCTTTTGTCGTATTTATTTTATTTTCTTAGTATTAGTGTTTTCCTTTTACGTGTTTCATTTGAAGATCAGACCACATTTCCTATTACGTGGTCGAAAGAGCCGAAAGGGCCGAAAAGGATGCGAGTTGGTGGATACGAATCTTTCGATCAATCCCTAGTAATACGACAAGTTTTTACTTTTTGGTCACTACCTTTTGAAATAATTCATTTGATCTACATTGCGTAATTAATATTGCAACAAACGCTTCTGCCCCGTACTTATTGATTGCTCTGTATCAAAGATTAATATCGAATGAAAAGGTTTTCTTGATAATTTTTCATAATACGTATATCTTTCGGGCGTTAATATGCACAGTACTGATATGCTCTTAAGAAACGTTGATTAAAAGCGTTGTTCGTGCAAAAAATGTTTTCTTTCCGATGTCTCCTTGTCACTATAAAGATTATATCATGTGCGAATTGATCAATATAAGAATCTAATGGTGCTTTAATATTTTCAGGTTTTAGTTGCTGTTCACTGGCCGTGATGTTACCCTGAATTATAGCTCTAATTTAAAGAAAGAATAGAAAGAAAAATACGTATGCGTATATCTTATGCGCGGATTATGAATTATATGGTATCGATCGGCGGAATTGTATCATCTAAGATTTTTAAATCATCTTTAATATTTCTTCGAAGTACTATAAGTTATCGTTTTCTTTTCCAGCCTCGTCTTTATGTGATCTGATACTGTGTTCATTATATGATTGAGAATACCTAGGAAAAGAAAAAAGAAGGTGAAACATTTATGCTTGACGATGAAGTTTGGAAAGACCAATGTGGCGCAGTTTTGTAAAACTTGGAACAGTGGTACGAGAAAATGGGATTTTATCGAAGGATCCAAACGTAAGCGGCTTTAGCTAGAGGATATACGAGATTGTACTCGGAAGGATTTGTCGATGGGCCGTCCGACGTTTCAAGCGGTACATGGATTAAAGGACAATTGGAATGAAATTGAAGAAGATTTATCATACAAAATAAATAATTTAACATACAGGGACGATCAAAAGATTCATTTTAAATTATACGTGAAATAGAAAGTACACGTTTACGTCATCGTTATTCCTTCAATTTAACTGAAGTAACCATTCGATAGAATTAAAGAAGGAGAAGTTTTGAATTCTTCGTTTCAAATTGTTTGTCTTAATGATCACGACATGTACTTTAAAAATATTCGTATTATTTAATGTGCGTTTTTCATAGATGTGGAAATTTGTTCGAAGAAATTGCTGCGTAGCACGAATTACCCTGTTGAAACCTCTTGATAGGGATTTAGTGATAATGTATGTATGTACGTGCTGCCGCACTTATCGTGAAGTACCTTCGTTTTGAACCCTTCGTTGTTATATCTCCCCATCTGCGTATGCTCTGGTGCGCGCTTATCTGCATCAGTTGAAGTGGCCGGGATTGAGTGCGCCGTCCTGTGAACGTTTGTACGTACGAATCCTCTCTTATTTGGATAATAAAGAGAGCATTCTTTCAGTTGCTTTCCTTTTATCAGACCAAGCAGACAATTGGACCCAGCAGGAATTGGAATTAATATGGAAATTTGGATAAGATACGTGACGAGTTACTTATATCCGATCTCTTCGTACCTCGTTTATTAAATCTAATATCAAGATCAATGATTGCTATAATAATACGTTAGCAATGGCGTCACGTTGTCTCCATACATCGGGTAATTACGTCCTTTTCTCGCCAACTTGGGTTTCATATCACGTGGAAGATTTGAAATGAATTCAATTATCAATAAAAACATCCTCGCCGACTTTGTAAAATTTGTGTAAAAAGTCAATAAATTATTACAAAACATGCCTATGATATAAATTTTATATTAACTAATGAAAATATCTTACCACTCGATAGACACAGCATTGATTGCTTCAGCATTTAAGTATAAAAGTAAATCTGGATGAAAACAACAGTAGTGATAGTGATATCATCTAACAAGAAAACTGGGAGATCTCATAGATAATGATAGGGACGAAAATGTTGGAAAAGTATGGCTTCAAAATTTATCGTAGATTTGATAGAAAATTATTAGTGATAAAATTTTGGTCTTTTTATAAGAAAATATGTTCTGCTATATCTACAAATTCATATAAATTAAGCATCGTTATAATATATTATTTGGTTTTGAAGTTATGATATATTACATGATGCGAATCGTAGGACTACGTTTGCGCGATAAAGTATTGATTTGTTGAGAGCTTACGTGCGAAAGTGCGGAAAGCAGAAAGCGTTATTACGTTTGTTGCACATTAATTGCTTTCACGGATGGAGAGATCAAAAATGAAATTAATTAATAGGAAATAAACTCCTCTAATAACCTCTTCTAATTCGACATATTACTTTTCTATTTTATTTTTATTTTTTTTTCTTTTCTTCTTTACGGTTTACAGTTTGAGATTAATTGAACAATGTTGACGATTGACAATTTTTTTCTAATTTGTATGCCTATTAATGACTATCAATAAGAATTAAATTCTCAGTTTTTTCATCTCTCGAAAATATCATTTCTTTTGCTATATTATGCAATATTAAAAAATATGGATTTAGAGAAAACCTTTCACCATACTCATGTTTTTCTTTTCCGGTATATCATCTTCTTCTCTTTTACGAATTTCTTTTCAATGCGCTTTACTCGGGTCAATTAAAATTTCCTATTTCGTGGCTGAAAGGACAGAAACGATCGAGAAGTGTATGGTTTGGAAGGAAATGAATATCTCGATGAATCCCTTTTAATTCGACATATTACTACGATTTCTTTTTAACTACCATCTATAAAATAATCCACATTGCATAACCGAATATAGAGACGAATGTTTTGATTGATCTCTCCCAACCAAAGATTCACATTCCATGAAACAAAATTAATTCTTTTATTAATATTCTGTCATGAAAACGACTTGTGAATCAGTAATATACATATTTGGGATTCTTATCTGACCAAATCGACTAATGAACTTGTTTATGTAAAGAATATTTTTGTTGGTCATAATAGAAATAACACCGAGCGTGAATTGATCAGCATGAGATGTACTTTCCTATGAACAAATACATTTGTAAGAAAATAGTTTCGAAGAAGCCTTCGTGAAAAAGATCTTCTTCATCTATCTTGGAATGTCAAGCAATTGACTTTCGAATATGTCGGGGATCCAAAACGTTGTGCTTTAACATTTTCAATTTTTTGTTAGAATTCTTCGGAGGCGACATGACGCATTATATTATAGCTCGAATTTAATAAAAGGAAGAAAAGAAAGATATATATGCATATATCTTATGCGCGGACACTGAATAACATAGTATCGATCGGCGGTATTCTATTACCTAATATTATCAACGACTACCGAAACATTTTTAGTGCTTCTTCGTTGATGATACTATCAATCAACGTGGTGGGTTTGATAGGAAAGCGTTTTCTTTCCAAATATCGTCCTTATCTTTACGTGATCCGTAGTATTGTGCTCCATACCGTCTTCATCAAGTAATCGAGATTACCCAGTGGGAAGAGGAAGAAGAAGACAAAAGGTTTATAATGATCGTGACGACGATCCTTGACGAGATTAATATTGCGCCGTTTTACATTCGAATGGTTGCACTAAGAGACGGAAAATACATTATTGAAAGAATCCAAAGTTAGCAGTATAAGCTAGAGGAAGTAATCAAGAATGGTTGGAGAGATTTGTCGGAGTGCTGTTCGTCGATGTTAACGGAATATGGATTAAAGTGGAATTGAAATGTCAGACAGGTTTATCATTGAAAATGATTAAATCTTCATGTACAATAAAAAGATTTACCGTTTTTTGAGGTAATAAAAAATTAATGCGTTAAATATTCAGCGTACATTTACATAATCATGTCAACGTTGTATCATCAGTTTAACAAATTATGAAAAGTAAAAAATAGAAAAAGAGAGGAAATGTTTGATTCAATGTTCCAAATTGCTTGTCAGAATATTCATGTACATAAAAATAATATATAATGAATGTATTTCAGAAATATAGGTGTTTGGACGAATAAATTTATTACGCGACACGAATTTTGACTGGGATATAATGAAAATGCACGTACACATTACGTTCTTCCATATGTATCGTCAGGTACTGTGTTATTGGACCATTCATACCGTGATCCTCCATACCCGTGATCATTGTGCGCACGCATGCGTGTTAGGTTATGTAGGCGGTAATACGTACCCGGTCCCGTAGGCGTGCGTGCTTATATCTCCTCCCTTATTATGAAAAGAGGAAAGAAGAAAATTTTTTCATTTGTCTTTATCTCATTAAACTAAGCAGACAATACGATAATACGATTAGCTATATAGCTATATCATTTAATTTGCAGATCGATTTTATAATTTTGATCTCGCGGTAGTAGCATCTGAGTTGCGTCGCTGCATGTAATGTCGACAAAAACGAACTTTTGAAGGGCTTTGTTTCTAAAAGTGAAAATTTCAAACTTAATTTTTTTGATAATTTTAAATTCGTATAAACGATATAGATTCACGAGGAGTTAAACAACCACCGGTATAAGCAATAGTAAATTACATTAAACGTTGCACGCCAGGGAACAACATATCCGAAGCAACAAATAATTTTCAATTATTTTCTACTTGACTTAAATTTTGAAATACGGCGGTCGTTGGCAACGTGTGAAGTCAACAAATGATTAATTTGAACGGTTACCGGATCAGTTCTCCTTTGTACTCCGACGAATAAACATCGAAGCTATCGCTGTTAAATTAGCTCACTGTCGCCTGGAAAGAATGAATAAAATTACATTCACGTACGTGTATATAAAACTAATCATTATGTAAGTTTTTCTCTAAAGTAATTGCAAAAAAATGTAATGAACTAGCTAAGATAGTTGTATCTCTCTCTATGAATACATGTTTTCAAGCAAATTACTACTGTTAAATATTTTGGAAGATGAGATCCATGATAACTTTTAAACCGTAATATCATATCACTGTCGATCGGATGAAATACTCTTTTGTAATTAATTAACTTAATAGATAATTAATTAAAATAAGAGACTGTTAGATGTTAACATTCCAAGATATTTTTATTAATTATTGCAAATATCTTACTATGTTTCCGTAATAATACACGTATGTATGTATCATTAGAATAAGTTCAGTTCTCTGGTTCTATGTAACAAGATATGGGATTATGAAACCAATATCTTTGGGAATCCAATCGCTATGGTCATTCTCTCCATAGCAATAAGACTATAATACGATCAAATTAGAAATTTAAAGCGGAATTTTCACACATTTTATCATTATAATTATTACTCGTCGCTAATCAAGAAAATAAAAAATTACTTACAGCAGTTTGCCAACAATAGATGCACCTAGTAGTTTTAATATTCCTTTAATATTTCTCTCTCTTTAAATTCCCATTAATATTTCTGTTTAATGGTTCCTTGAATTTTGCGTCGACCCTTGTCGACGGGTATATAAGGAACATCAACTTCTAGCAATGTTTGTGTAGTGAGACCGCATCAAAACTCTATCCTAGGAATGAAAGAAAATATCAAATTAACACTTTACATTTTTTCTACCCTTTTTATTTCTTTTAAGTAAAATATTATTATTCTCTACCAGATTTAGATTTATTCAAGATATTTTTGGTAGTAGAAGAGAACTGCATAGCAAGCAATGAAGCACAAATCCATCTATTTCTCTTTAAGCAAATTTTTATATTTCCCTCGTTGATTCGATCGTATGAAACAATAACTACGTGACAAGGAACGATCATCACAATAATCCACGAACAAGAAATTATAAATACGTACATATATATATATATATATATATATATATATATATATATATATATATTCGGATATAGAGAAATATCAATATTATTATTTCGATTGACCGGTCTTATTAATTATTCCCTGAAGCTTCATTACTTGAAAGATAATGCCAATAACGATAATGTTAACAGGACATATCAAATATACGAACATTCGATCAAAATGTTCAATTAATCTATCATGTACTTTATAAACGTCCTAATTATTTATTTAAACATTTGAGTCAACATTCAAAATTTTATACTTATCAGAAAAAATGTCAAAAACTTTCAGAAATTGATTTTCGTATAATGCAAACGGAAGGTAGAATATGTGAAAAACGTAAACTATTAGATTCAAGGATAATTCCAAACGATATCGGTTCGGGTATCGATATATATCTTTCGAAGACAAACCGTTTGTCCGTTCGTTTTTCCGGTCTCTTGTTATAATTGGTACGTGTATCTCTATTCTAATCGATTAACACAAAGAAGTAACTCATCTTGTAACAAACACGCAAATCAACCAGTATGTTGGACTCGTCAATAATTAGTATCATAGGGATAGCAAACACGTAAAAATATCATGAAATATCCAACAGCTGCACTATAGTTCTATATGTTATTATAGGATTAAATTGTATAAATATCTAAACAAAAATAGCCTGAATCCAATAACTTTATTTATACTTTCTTTTCTGTTCAATCTTATACAATAATATACCAAAGAGGAATTGCACAGTGTAAAATATAGTGTAAAATAATAATAAAAATCTATACAACTTTCTTTTTTAATATGTTTTGAAATATATTTTAAAACAGTATATCCTAGTATTAAAAACGAAATGTTATAATGTAATGTAGCGTCACGAATATAACTCATAGATATCTATACAGAATTATGCGATTGTCTATAACATGGTAAATAAAAAAAAAATCTTATGAAAATAAATTCTTGCGATAATATTAAACGGCGTAAAATTCAAATATGCTTTATCTATCTTAGAGCATCTTGTCTAAAATGATATATATTATTTCCATTATCCTGAATAATTGGGAGCTTATATATTATTCTGGATCATACCTCTTCTGAAAATCCTACAAACTTGCTTGAAGGACAACTCCATTCCAAACAAACGGCTGAATCAATTACCGCAGGTAGGTAGACAACAATTAAATTAGTGGAGCGTGCACTGTTTCCACTCATTCGTTTCCATATACTAACCAGGATATCATCCTTAGTAATCCCTTCGAAACGTTATCTATAATTTCGAATCGTTAATACCATAAAGGGAGATTTCTTTTGGACTTTATCCTTTTTTCTGTTTTTGATTTTCTCTATTATTTTCAATCATTATATTTTGTAAAAATGTAATTTTTCATATCTCCTTTTCGGGGTGGGAATTTTTGTTGGTACTTAATTATTCATACATATATATTTCTCGTAAGGAAAAGTGTAGGCATTACGTAGACAGTAGAATTTAAGAACCTGTTTGTAAAAAGAAATATAATTTCATAGATAGGCCATCTTTCTACAACATATACAACATATGTTTTCATATAAAAATAATAATAATATTAATTAGTATTATGAATCACCATCATATTGGGGAAATTATTATGTCAATGTTATATTATATATGCGCTTATTGAGAAATCAAAACATTCGGATAATATATTCGGAAAATACAAATATCATGTTACTAGAAATATAATAAAATCGCTTTATACTCTGTTGTACGTAACAAGAAATAAACGATTGTAGAAATATAATATTTTGTTTGGAATTAATTAATAAAGAACGCAGTGTACGGAATATTGAATAACTAGAAGTATAATTCGATAATTTTTTAAAATTCTCCAATCGGGAGTAAATTTTTTGGAAAATGTAGACGTGATTACGTAAAAACTTAATCAGTGACGCGGTACATAGCTCTGCAAAAGATCTAACAGGGTAACTAAATTTTGCATCCAAGTAATCTTATTATCCAAACGTTTGCTTCGCTCGATGAGAGGAATACAAATGCAAAAATACCTGTCTTATTTTCAGGATACGAGAGGAGTTATAAGCGCACACGCCCTTAGGATCGTACACTCATCCCCTTAATTTGAATAAATCCACGCACGCGCAAAGGTATACAAACAGATGGAGAGGGCCAAGAATTATACATTCGATATGAAGGGACATGACGATGATTATGAGGGAACGTGTTACGCACCTGAAAATCATTACACCTCGAATCAATGGTTAACAAGAGGATTCGAGCAAACCAGCAAATTAATTGGTCCAAATCCCTGTATTCCTGATGATGTATATTAAACCTTATGCATATTATTGAAGTACCTGCCGTGAATATTATGATAACCAATTTGGAACATTTAACTAAACGTTTCTTCCCTGCTTAGTAATATTAAGCAATTATTTAAACTGAGTGTGATAATCAGTTTAATAATTAGTTCATAAATAGTTTAAATAATTATTTAAACAAGTATAACGATGACAGGGTAACATAAACGTACACCGAATCTTAAACGCATAATTTAAAAGTGTCCCCGCGCTAAAATTATATCGAAAATGGATGAATCTTTTGATCGTACATGAAGATTTAATCATTTTCAAAGATAAACCTATTTGAGTTCCATTTCAATTCCACTTTAATCCATAATACGTTTGCAACGTCGAATAGTCCATCGACAAATCTGTCTCAACACACTTGATGATATGCTCCAGCTAAAGCCGCTTACCATTCGATACATTCAATAAGATATATTCCGTCTCCTCCTGCTGCCATTCGAATGTGGCTTTGTAAAACGGAGCAATGTAAGACTCTTCAAGGTTCGTCGTCCCTGCCATTACTAATTTTGTCTTCGTTTTCTTGTTCCTGGGTATTCTCGATCACATAATGAACAGGGTATGTAACGTGTTCTTACGGATCGCTTAAAGACAAGAAGTATGTTTAAAAACGAAATGCCTTGCTATTGGATGCAGCATGTTGATTCATTGTATCCCCAGGAAGCACTAAAAACACTTTTGGAGGACTGATAATCTTAGATAATGCAATACAATCAACCGATGACATGTAATTCGATGTGCGTTCTCTATACACGAGATATAAGGATGTACACTTCCGTTTCCTTTCTTCGAACAGGTCCTATAACATAAAGCATCATGTCACTGCAGATGAACTGTAACAAAAAACTGATAATTTTAAAGAACAATAGGATACTGCTCATGCTGATCATCTCGCATATTATGCAATTTTTATTGAAACGATAAGGAATCGGAAAATAAATATTTTTTGCATAGACAACATTTTTCGCCGACGTTTTATAGATAGGATTAAAAATGTGTATCATAATGTTCACAAGATAATTTTATTAACAAAAAATTAATTTCTTTTCATTCAATATTTTTCCTTGGTAGAGAGCGATCAAGAAACGTGAAACAGAAGCGTTTATTTCAATATGTATTTGTCCAATATGGATTATTTCATACGGTATTGAAAAAGGATCAGTACAAATATGACGAATTTAAAGGGATTTGTCGAAAAACTCGTTTCCACTCACTAAAATTGCTTTTGGCCTTTTCAGCTCGTTCGACCGCGTAATGGAAAATTTCGATTTATCTCCATAAATCGTATTCAAATGCGTAAAACATAAAGTGGAAGTACAAAATACTTAAAAACGAAGAAAATGATATTACGAAAAAAAAATAGATATGACGAACGGTTTCATCTGAATCCATATCATTGCAACTGTATAATAAAGAAAGAGAGATACTTGTTAACTTAAATAATAAAATAAGAATAGAAGGTAATATTACAAAAAAAATTGTCAAACAATATTCTTTGCTCGAAATTAATTCTCATTTATATAAACTTTTAACGACAAAAACGGGAAAAACATTATTTGCCAATTTTTAAAATTCTTTAGTAGATTTTTAGTTTCAAATTGTAAACTGAAGTAGGGAAAGAGATGAAGCGAAAGAAGGGCATAGTAAAAAAAGGACGAAGATACCTCCAGTTAATAGTGATCAATGGAGAATTCTCTGCTTACGACCTTTCCGGAACGTTTGAACGTGTAATAGGAAATATTGATTAATCTACGTGAAACGTAATAAACCTTTGCAGAGGGCGCCTTCTCGGTCGCAATGGCAACGCCCGTCAAGACGAAAGGGTGTGGAGGATGCATACCTCATATCAGAGGACGAGCGATAAAACCGTTGGTCATTTCGTCGGTGGCTGTGAACCTGGCAATACACCAGATAGTGCCTTACGATATATTTTTGCTACTTTTATACATCATACGTCACGAAGGGTAATTATACAAATAGTTCAACCGGCGGAAACAATATCTTCAATCTCACTAGTCTTTTGTTTATGTTATCAATATAAGATAAAGTTATCAGTGATTATTAATATATAATTTATTATAAAATTTCAATTATACGTTACAGAAATGAAACTGAATTTCCAAATGAATATCATCTTAATAATTATTTGTTGCATCTCAGAGAAAGTACTTTATATCACTTAAAAGGGTGTAACCCGATTTATCCTTGATAACTATACAACTTAGATGAACAATTGAATATCTATCGTAAGTCATAACTAATCTACGAATTCTAACTTATTTTAGGGATGGCCGAAACGACTTAAAGGGAAACGTTTTTCCAATAGGCAATATTTATTGCGAAGGATCCGAATTTAGCAATATGTAGATTGTAATACATTTCAAAGGAGATACACGAATTTCGACTACGGCCACCGTGACTCTTAAATATTCGACATTCGAAGTGGAACATATTTAAATTCGCACCTTCTCTTCTTCCGTACATCCGATGATACATCCTACGTGAATAGTAGAAATGTCCGACCATCAGCCAGATTAAGGTTTGAAAACGTTTTCCTGTTTACTCTAATATTTAATTGGTAAATCAATCAATGCTGTGTTTATGGAATCATTGGATATTTTTGAGACTAGATATAAATTTTCTATTTTAAAATATAATGTGGAATATGAAATCTATATTATAGGTATATTTTATAATAATGTATTGAATTTTTTCAGGGAGGATATGCTACTTGAAATTAAACCATCATAAATCCTCTGGATAGTATTCAAGTTAATTTGGCGAGAAAGGCACCTAGTCATCTGGTGTGTAAAATACATGTCGAAAGTGCCGAGCAATTACGATACCAACCATCCACTTGAATACTGGATTTTAATAAACGAGGTACGAAGAGATCTGATATAACTAATTTTTCACGTATCTCATCCAATTTTCTATGTGAATGTCATTTTTTGTAATGTAGCACCTTGGACTGCGAGAACAGACGATCGTTTAAATAAGCATTTGGAAAATGTAAGCGGTCATTGCTCGTTGATTAATATACTTGAAATGCCTGTATCTTCTTTGAATGTATTATAATTTACATATTGGTAAATTCAGATTCTTCGCAATAAATGTTGCCTATTGGAATTGCTTTCACCATTAATTTATTCCCTATATCTCTAAAATAGGTCCAATTTCGTAGATTGGTCAGGACTGGTCAAAATCATTCGTTCGTTTTAATTGTATAATTACCGAACATAAAACAAATGATGCCTTTTAAATGCCTTCTAAATGCCATTTTTATAATATAGACATGAAATTTCATAATAGATCTTATACAAATGGCTACAACTAAATTTAAAGGATATGGATGTTATAAACGAATGACTAGTATGACTGATGAAATTGATTTCGTCGTTTGGATTATTTGTCAAGACATTCTTTGGGACGTACGAAGTATATAAAGATAGAGATCATTTCACATATGGCACTCCATTGCTGTTACCGGTTCCAAAACCACTGAAGGAATGACCTCTAGAAATTAATATCACGTTGTCCCGTTAGAAGACCAAGCTTCCTACATTTTAATTCTCTAGCTAGAACGCACGGTGACGAGAAATTGCCCCCTTTCTGTAGTTACGTAGTTATATTTATATATACTCTATATACACGAAGAATTATCTCATGAATCTTGGAAACTTCCAATGAAATTGACAATTATTCGTCTCTTTTGTAGGGTATATAATCGCGTAAAACTATAATTACTTCTAATATAATTAATTATTGTTAATAGTTATTGCCATGATAATTCCCATAACAGTAATTATTTAGTAAAGTATAGTATTATAAGTAAAGTTATTTTGCATCGATTGCTACAAAATTATTCCTTAATTCGTATACGATATTTGTAATGTTTCTCCTTTACATATTCCAGGTTATGCTTAAAAATAGTGTTCTAATATTATCAGATATTAATGATATTACAATTTTCGTACTATGTAATTCTTATTGGAAAATCT
This sequence comes from Vespula germanica, assembly GCA_905340365.1. NCBI lineage: Eukaryota > Metazoa > Arthropoda > Insecta > Hymenoptera > Vespidae > Vespula > Vespula germanica. The sequence goes on from HG996541.1 coordinate 863,248, forward strand.
TCTGTCGTCAAAAATGTTCTCGTCGGATGTTATATCTATTTCCATGCTTCTTGAAAACATTTTGTCTAAATATTATCTTCCTTTCTTGTTAACAAATGCATATTGCTCAAGTTATCGAAGAATTCATTTCCGTAATTGCACAATAATAAAATACATATATACAGAGAAAATCTTTCGTCATAGTTCTTCGCTTCCCAATATTACCTTCTTTTCTTTCACGTATTACCCTTCCGAAAGAACCACAGAGTTAGTGAGAAATTTGATAGTATCGAGTTATTGAGATGCAATTTTTTTGAGAAATGCATATTTCCCTGGATTTTTCTATTGAAATAGCAGAATAAAGGAAAATAAGTATGGCCATATTAACTAGATATCGTATCATAAATATTGTAGAAAATAATATGGGATAAAATTTTGATTTTATTACAAAGATATGTAAATTTGTAGACGTTCCTTAACGTTATGTAAATTAAATATCATTATAACACATTAGTTGATTTCAAAGTTATGATACATAATATGATGTCAATCGTAGAAGTGCGTTTGCGCAACAAATTGCCATCGATTTGCTGATAGCTAACGTCCGAGAATTCGCCGCCAAGACAAGTTTTTACGTATCGATTGCTTGCGCGGACCGAAAATGAAATTAATTAAGAGCAAATAAACTTCTCTAACAATCTCTCTTAATTCGACATATAACTTTCCGTCTTTATTTTTCTTCATTTTTCTTCTTTCCAATTTGTAATTTGAAATTAACAAAAGAACATCGACGATTTTCAAATTTGTTTTAATCTGTATGCTTAAAAATGACAATCAATAAGAAATAAATTCTTGTTTTTTTCTTATAACATGAAAATATCATTTTTTTTCCTTTATTACGCAAAATAAGGAATATGGAATCAGAGGAAATCTTTCCCCATATTCATATTTTTCTTTCATTATATAATCTGTTCTCTCATGTGTTTCGTTTCAATACGCTGAACGCAAACCAATTAAAATTTCCTATTACGCGGCTGAAGAGGATATTGGTTGAGAGGAAATGAATTTCCCATCCAATCTCTTTTAATTCGACATATTATTACCGTCCCTTTTTAACTACCATATGAATTAATCCATATTGCACAAATACATATTGAAATAAATGCTTCTGATTCAAATTTATTGATCGCTCTCTAGCAAGGATAAATATTGAAAGAGAAAAAATTAATTTTCTAATTGATATACTCTCATAATGAAAATATCTTGTGCATGTTAATGTACACATTTCTGATTCCCTTCAGAAAAACGATGGCTAAAAATGTTATTCATGCAGAAGTACTTTTTTCCGATTTCCTTTTGTCTTAATAAATATTATATGATAGGCAAATTGATCAGTATGAGAAGTAACTAATCGTGCTTTAACATTTTCAGGCTTTTGTAGCAATTCATCGGCCCTAAGTTATAGCTCCAATTTAAAAATAGGAAGGAAAGAAAAATAGAATATAGACCTATCTCCTGCATGGAAAGCAGATATTCATTCACATATTATCGGTCGACGGTATTGTACTATCTTAGATTGTCAACGTCTACCGAAACTTTTTTGGTGCTTCCTGGAGGTACTATAAACCAACGTGACAGATTTAAAGGCATAGCATTTCTTTTTGAAGGATCGCCTTTGTTCTTAAGTTACCAGTAAATACCCATATACGGTTCCTTATGTGACTGAAACAAAGCAGGAGGAGGAAGGAGACAAAATGTGTAAAGGCAGGGACTACGAACCTTGACCAGATTTATATTACGTTGTTTTAGAATGCTTCATTCGAATGATGATACGAAGAGACGAAATATTCCTTTACTAAATGATCGAAGCGCGCTCTAGCTAGGGAACATAATCGATAGCGTGCGAAAATGTTTCTTCAAGGGATGTCCGACCATGCAAGCGGGATATATCAATGAAGACTCGAAATGGATCTGAGGGCTGTTTATCTTGCAAAAAGATTAAAGCTGCCGGGACGATCAAAGAATTCATAGAATAGTGTCAAATGCATGAAAATATACGTGAAATATTAAGTCCACGTTTAGATCAGCCTTTCAATTTAGATAATCATTCAATATACTTGAGAACCGAAGAAATGTTGAGTTCAATGTTGTTCTAAATCGTCTGTCAATATATTCCCGACAAATCCTTCAAATATATTCATAATATTTAATATACTTGTTATATATACTTTAATATAATCGGTTTTTCAGTTATGTAGGAATTTAGACGAATTAATTGGATAAGTAGAGCGAATTCTCTTGTTAACTGGTGTTGATCCGGATTTAACGATCTGCATGTGCGTAATACATTCTCTCATACGTATCGTCAAACACCATCATATTAAACGATTTATTATTATCTCTCTCCATGAGCGTGCGCGCTTACGTGTGCCAATGTAGTGGGCGGTAATCAGTGCGCGAGTTTGCGTACATCTCTTCTCTTTTTTGAAAAACAAGGAGGGTATTAATTCATTGGTAATTATGTTATTAAACCAAGCATAAAATACGATAATACGATTAGCTTTAAAATGCAGTTATCTATTTAGCTAAATTATTCAATTACCTTGATAAGCCTTTTGCACGTCAGTGTATCACGACTGACCTTACTCTTCTATATGAACACGTACATTTTCCTAGAAATGTTCTCCCTATTGGAGAATGCAAAACCATAGTCCCATTATATTTCTACTTACCTAATATTTCGTATATTACGCTTGAAATGGATTTGTTTCTAAGAAAATAGTTCATTGCTCTGCGAGATAAGTAACAACATTATCGAATGAGAAATCTAAATAGGCAATTGAACTATACAGCTAATCGTATGCTTCAATTGTCTGCTTGGTTTGATGAGAGGAAAACAAATGGAAAAATTCTTTCCTTGTTATAAAAATAAAACAGGAGTCATACGTACACACGCACACAGAATCGAGCACTCGACCCGGCTACTTGAACTGGCGCAGATAAGCGCGCACCAGATGGAGAGATATAATAACGAATTGTTCAAATGAAGGTAGTTGACAATAAGGACAAGATCATGTATTACATACACCCATTATCATTAAACTCTACCAATACGTATCAACAGTACAATACGCTCAGTATACTACGCAGCAATTACTTCGTCCCATTTTCAATATTTACGAAAAACGCACATTAAATCTTACAAACATTCTTTAAGTAAATATCGCGAATATTATGAAAAACAATTTGAAATGTGGAATTCAACACTTCTCCTTCTTTAATTATATCGCATGTTTACATAATTTTTTTACATAATTTAGTTTTATCTTTTTGTGAATATCTTAAGAATACGCTTTATGCATCTCAATCAAAACTTCTTATTCCCCGTGAGAAAGAGCCGAAAGTACCGCGGAAGGATACTTTTAAGTAAGTAGAGAAAAACTGAAGTGTTGACCAATCCCTCTTAATTCGAGTTCCTTTTATTCTTTCCTTTCAATTACCATATGGAATAATCTATACTACGTGACTGCGTATCGTGGAAGCGCTTGTGCTCCGTTCAACTCATCATTCCCTAACAAGGATTAATATTAAAGAAAAAGGAATTAATTTTTTTCTCCTGATAAAAGTATCTCGTGAACGTTATTATACACATTTCTAATTCCCATCTATCAAGCGTCGGCCAAAAATGTCTTACGCTTAAAATATTTTGTTTCAGAATTCTTTTTGTCATTTCTTCCTTAAAAATTTTCAGTTTTTCGTTACAGTTCATAGACAGTGAATTGATGCTTTCCGTTATAAATCGAATTAAAAAAAAAAGTACATAGCCATATATCTCATGCATAATGTGTACACATTGTATTACATGTTTTCGTTCGGTGATATTGTATTGTCTGAGATTATCAACGTCTTCGACAACTTTTCTAGTGCTTCTAGGGCTACTATAAATTAGCGTGGTTGAATCAGTAGCAAGGCATTTTCTTTTGATACGTCCTGGTGTCGAATTTAACCATTATATCTTCTTCTACACCATGTACGTGAGGCGATCGATAATAACCAGAAAGGAAAATAGAAAGGCAACATTTTTAATTGTAATGGTGACGAACCTTCTCGTGTCCCATGTATATTGTCTTGCAAAGCTGCGTTCGAACGATGGTACTAGGCTATATCCTTTCACAGGAACCAAAGCCAAGCAGCTTCATAAGAGGATGTAATCGATATCGTTCCGAAAGGTATCGCGAAGTGTTGTCCGACGGTGTACGCGGATCGGGGATCATGGTGGAATATTTGTTATAATGAGGGAATATTTCTTCGTAAAAAACAATATTTCATCGTCGAGTCTACCTTATTCCTCCCTCAAAAGGATTCAACGCAGTCGGTTTGAGAGAATGAAGATGAACAATAACATTGACAATATTCTTGGATATAGAACTAATGTAAATTTGGATAGCTATTAGTTAGAAAATTATATATATCATAATCATATTTATTTTAATACAATGGTGAGATTGGGAACGATAAGGAAAATATTCGGGCGATTAACAATGAATCCGAAAAAGAAGATCTGTGAGTCAATGTAACAGAAGAAGAAGAAGGAGAAAAAGCAGATACAGGAGATGAAGGAGTGAAAGGTGAGGGTAAAGATAATGAGTTCACGCTCGTTGTCGATTCAATAGACGATAGATTTTATCTCGACGCTGATGATTTCGCAGATAAATTTAAATCTAATCATACCGATGTTGGACTCTGATCGAATATTGATTTTCCAAATCTCGATTTCACCTCGAAAATACCAAATACGGTGTATCGTAGGAAGGAAGGTGAATGCATAAGCGAGATCTACCAGGTATAATAATAATAATAATATGGAAATTACAGAAACTACTATCGAGAATAAAAATAAATATCAGAGTAGAATGGTTATTCGTGGATTAAAGAATGAGCAGAGAAAATGATCAATTTATGAAAAATCATTCGGGGCTTTTTATACGCTTACTGAAAGGAAATATCAGTTTCATTTTCCTTGCTCTTTAAAAAATTGAAAATTATTATAACTTTATTAACGATGTAGCATTTCAACGTAGAAATAATATATAATTCACAGATGAATTGTTTTCATGATCGTAATATTTAAACGATATTATATTCCCTTAAACTTATTATCCAAACGTCTGCTTTTTTCGACGAAATGAAATAAATGCAAAAATATCTGTTTTATTCTCGTGATACGAGGGTTTTCGCACCCACGCCCTTTCAACGGGACACCTCTACGTACAATCCTCCCGTTAACGTGAATAAGCCCACGACCATGCAAAGGTATGCAAACGGATGGAGAGGGACAAGAATAATACGTTCAATATGAAGGGATATGACGATAATTATGGGGGAACGTATTACGCACCGGCAAATCATTATACCTCGGATCAATCGTTAACAAGAGGATTCGAGCAAACCAGCAAACTAATTGGTATAAATCCCTATATTCCTGATGTTGTATATTAAATCTAATGCATATTACTGAAGTACGTGCGGTGAATATTATGATAACCAATTTGGAACATTGAATTAAACGTTTCTTCCCTGTTTAGTAATATTAAGCAATTATTTAAACTGAGTGTTATAATCAGTTTAATAATTAGTTCATAAATAGTTTAAATAATTATATAAACGGGTATACCGATGACAGGGTGACGTAAACGTACACTGAATATTAAACGCATAATTTAAAAGTGTTCCCGCTCTATCACTTTTATATCGAAAAAAAAATGAATCTTTTGATCGTACATCCAGATTTTATCATTTTCAAAGAAAAACCTCTTTGAGAACCAATTCAATTCCACTTTAATCCAGAATGCGTTTGCAACGTCGAATAGTCCATTGACAAATCTGTCTGAAGATACCCGATGATATGCTCTGGTTAAAGCCGCTTACCATTCGATCCTTTCAATAAGAAATATTCCGTCTCCTCCAGCCGCCATTCGAATGTAACTTTGTAAGACGGAGCAATGTAAGACTCATCAATGTTCGTCGTCCCTGCCTTTATTAATTTTGTCTTCTTTTTCCTCTTCCTGGGTATTCTCGATCACATAATGAACTCGGTATGTAACATATTCTTGCGGATCGCATAAAGACAAGAAGTATCAAAAACGAAATGCTTTGCTTCTAGATGCAGCATGTTGTTTTATAGTATCGCCACGAAGCATTAAAACAGATTTGGGGGACTGGTAAACTTAAGTAATACAATACAATCGACCTATGACATGTAATTCGATGTGTGTTCTCTATACACGAAATGTACGGATGTACATTTACTTTTCCTTTTTTTTGAACACGTCCTGTAACATAAAGCATGATGTCACTGACGATGAACTGTAACAAAAAACTCGAAAATTTTAAAGAACAATGGGATACTGCTCATGTTGATCATCTCGCCGATTATGTTATTTTTATTGTGGCAAGAAGAAATCGGAAAATAAATATTTTTTGCATGAACAACATTTTTCGCCGACGACGACAATATGTCACCCATGCAGAAGGGATTAAAAATGTGTCTCAAACGTTCACAAGATATTTTTATTAACAGAAAAATTAATTTCTTTCCATTCAATATTTTTCCTTGGTAGAGAGCGATCAAGAAACGTGAAACAGAAGCGTTTATTTCAATATGTATTTGTGTAATATTGTACGGTATTGGAAAAGGATCAGTACTTATATGACGAAATAAAGAGGATTTGTCGAGAAACTCGTTTCCACACACTCATATCGTTTTCGGTCTTTTTGGCTCGTTCGACCGCGTAATGGAAAATTTCGATTTATCTCCATAAATCGTATTCAAATGCGTAAAACATGAAGTGGAAGTACAAAATACTTAAAAAAGAAGAAGATGATATTACAAAAAAAAAAAAAATAGATATGACGAACGGTTTCCTTTGAATCCATATCATTGCAAATGCATAATAGAGAAATCGAGATACTTGTTAACATAAATAATAAAAAAAGAATAGAAGGTAATATTATAAAAAAAATTGTCAAACAATATTCTTCGCTCGAAATTAATTCTTATTTATATAAACTTTTAACGACAAGAACAGGAAGAACATTATTTGCCAATCTTTAAAATTCTTTAGTAGAATTTTAGTTTCAAATTGTAAACTGAAGTAGGGAAAAAGAAGAAGCAAAAGAAGGGCATAGTAGAAAAAGGATGATGACACGTCCAATTAACAGAGATCAATGGAGAATTCGCTGCTTACAAACTTTCCGAAACGTTCAAACGTGTAAGAGGAAATATTGATTAATCTACGTGAAACGTAAAAACCTTTCGCAGAGGGCGCCTTCTGGGTCGCTAAGGTAACGACAGTAGCGTTTGCGGAGTGTGGGGGATGAAAACCTCATATCAGAGGACGAGCGATAAAAACGTTGTCCATTCCATCCGTGGCTTTGGAACTGGCAATACACCAGAAAGTGCCTTACTACTTTTATACATCATACATCTCGAAAGGTAATTATACAAATAGTTAAATCGGTGGAAACAATTTCTTCAATCTCACTAGTCTTCTGTTTATGTTATCAATATAAGATAAAGTTATCAGTAATAATTAGTATTTAATTTATTATAAAATTTTAATTATACGTTACGGAAATGAAACCGAATTTCCTAATTAATTTCATCTTAATAATTATTTGTTGCATCTCAGAGAGAGTACTTTACATCACTTAAAAGAGTGTAACCCGATTTATCCTTGATAACTATACAACTTAGATGAACAATTGAATATCTATCGTAAGTCATAACTAATCTACGAATTCTAACTTATTTTAGGGATGGCCGAAACGACTTAAAGGGAAACGTTTTTCCAATAGGCAATATTTATTGCGAAGGATCCGAATTTAGCAATATGTAGATTGTAATACATTTCAAAGGAGATACACGAATTTCGACTACGGCCACCGTGACTCTTAAATATTCGACATTCGAAGTGGAACATATTTAAATTCGCACCTTCTCTTCTTCCGTACATCCGATGATACATCCTACGTGAATAGTAGAAATGTCCGACCATCAGCCAGATTAAGGTTTGAAAACGTTTTCCTGTTTACTCTAATATTTAATTGGTAAATCAATCAATGCTGTGTTTATGGAATCATTGGATATTTTTGAGACTAGATATAAATTTTCTATTTTAAAATATAATGTGGAATATGAAATCTATATTATAGGTATATTTTATAATAATGTATTGAATTTTTTCAGGGAGGATATGCTACTTGAAATTAAACCATCATAAATCCTCTGGATGGTATTCAAGTTAATTTGGCGAGAAAGGCACCTAGTCATCTGGTGTGTGGAAAATACATGTCGAAAGTGCCGAGCAATTACGATACCAACCATCCACTTGAATACTGGATTTTAATAAACGAGGTACGAAGAGATCTGATATAACTAATTTTTCACGTATCTCATCCAATTTTCTATGTGAATGTCATCTTTTGTAATGTAGCACATTGGACTGTGAGAACAGACGACCAAGAAGCGTTTGGAAAATGTAAGCAGCCATTGCTCGTTGATTAATATACTTGAAATGCCTGTATCTTCTTTGAATGTATTATAATTTAGATATTGGTAAATTCATATTCTTCGCAATAAATGTTGCCTATTGGAATTGCTTTCGCCTTTAATTTATTCCCTATATCTCTAAAATAGGTTCAATTTCGTAGATTGTTTAGGACTGATCAAAGTCATTCGTTCGTTTTAATTGTGTAATTATCGAACATAAAACAAATGGTGTCTTTTTAGTGCCTTCTAAATGCCATTTTTATAATACAGAAATGAAATTTCATAATAGATCTTATACAAATGGCTACAGCTAAATTTATAAGGATATTGATGTAATAAACGAATGACTAGTAGGATTGATGAAATTGATTTCAGCGTTTGTATTATTTGTAAAGATACTCTTTGGGACTTACGAAATATGTACATATAGCGATTATTTCGCGTATGGCACTCGATTGCTGTTACTGGATCCTTCAGTGAATAACCTCCAGAAGTTAATCACACGTCGTCCCGTTAGAAGAGCAAGCTTCGTAGATTTTAATTCCCTAGCTAGTACGCACGGGGATGAGCAATTGAACCTTTTCTGTAGTTACGTAGTTATATTTATATATACTCTATGTACACGAGAAATTATGTCATGAATCTTGGAACCTTCCGATGTATGGACATAAATGGACATTTATTCGTCTCTTTTTTAGTGGAAATAATCGCGTAAAGCCCTAATTACTTCTAATATAATTAATTATTTTTAATAGTTATTGCAATTATAATTACCATAATAGTAACTATTCCAATTAATAAAATTGTATTGCATGGATTGCTACAAAATTATTCCTTAATTCGTATACGATAGTTGTAATGTCTCTTATTTTCATACTCCATGTTATGCTTAAAATAGTATTCTAATATTATCAGATATTAATGATATTACAATTTTCGTAGTATGTAATTCTTATTCCAAAATCTTCTGTCATAAAGAATTTTCTCGTCGAAAGTTATACTTCCATACTCCTTCAAAACATTTTCTCCAAATATTACCTTTCTTTTTTGTTAACAAACACATATTGCTCAAGTTATCGAAGAATTCATTTCCGTAATCGCACAATAATAAGATACATATACACAGAGAAAATCTTTCGTCATAGTTCTTCGCTTCCCATTATTACCTTCTTCTCTTTCACGTATCGCTCCTCCGAAAGAACCACAGAGTAAGTAAACAATTTGGTAGGGTCAAGTGATTGGGACGCCATATCTTGAGAAATGCATGTTTCCCGGGATTTTTCTAATGAAATAGCAGAATAAAGAAAATCAAGAATAGACAAATTAACAAGTTATCGGAACATAGATATGGTAGAGAATAATAAAGGATAAAATTTTGATTTTATTACAATGATATGAAAATTAGTAGATGTTCCTGAACTTTATGTAAATTAAATATCATTGTAACACTTTCATTCATTTCAAAGTTAAGATACATAATATGATGTGAATCGTAGAAGTGCGTTTGCGCAACAAATTGCCATGGATTTGCTTATAGCTAACGTCCGAGATTGCGCCGTCAAGACAGGTTTTTACGTATTGATTGATTTCACGGAAAGTTCGAAAATAAAATTAATTAAGAGCAAATAAACTTCTCTAACAATCTCTTTTTATTCGACATATAACTTCCCTTTTTCATTTTTCTTTTTTTTTTCTTTTTTCCTTTTCAGTTTGCAATTTAAAATTAATAAAAGTATGTTGACATCTTTCAATTTTATTTTAATTTGTATACTTAAATGTGACAATCAATAAGAAGTAAATGCCTGTTTTTTTCTTATCTATTGGAAATATCATTTGTCTTCCTTTTTTACGCAATAATAAGGAATATGGAATCAGAGAAAATCTTTCGCCATATTCATATTTTTCTTTTATTATATACTCTCATGTGTTTCATTTCAATGCGCTGTAAGCAAAGCAATAAAAATTTTCTATTACGCGGCTGATGAGTAAATGAATGTAAATATCTTGTGCACGTTAATATACACATTTCTGGTTCCCTTCAGAAAAACGATTGCTAAAAATGTTATTCATGCAAAAGTAATTTTTTCCAATTTCCTTTTGTTTTATTAAAAATTAAATGATAGGCAAATTAATAAGTATGAGAATTAACTATTCGTGCTTTAACATTTTCAGGCTTTTGTAGCAATTCATCGGCCCTAAGTTATAGCTCCAATTTAAAAATAGGAAGGAAAGAAAAATAGAATATCGATATATCTCCTGCATGGAAAGTATATATTCATTAACATATTATCGGTCGGCGGTATTGTACTACCTTATATTGTCAACGTCTTCCTAAACTTTCTTAGTGCTTCCTGGAGGTACTATAAACCAACGTGACAGATTTAAAGGCAAAGCATTTCTTTTTGAAGGATCGCCTTTGTCCTTAAATTATCAGAAAAGATCCATATACGGTTCCTTATGTGACTGAAATAAATCTGGAAGAAGAAGGAGACAAAATTTGTAAAGGCAGTGACTACGAACATTGACCAGATTCATATGACGCTGTTTTAGAATGCTTCATTCGAATGATGATACGAAGAGACGAAATATTCCTTTACTAAATGATCGAAGTGCGCTCTAGCTAGGGAACATAATCGATAGCGTGCGAAAATGTTTCTTCAAGGGATGTCCGACCATGCAAGCGGGATATATCAATGAAGACTCGAAATGGATCTGAGGGCTGTTTATCTTGCAAAAAGATTAAAGCTGCCGGGACGATCAAAAAATTCATAGAATAGTGTCAAATGCATGAAAATATACGTGAAATATTAAGTCCACGTTTAGATCAGCCTTTCAATTTAGATAATCATTCAATATACTTGAGAACCGAAGAAATGTTGAGTTCAATGTTGTTCTAAATCGTCTGTCAAAATATTCCCGACAAATCCTTCAAAAATATTCATAATATTTAATATACTTGTTATATATACTTTAATATACCCAGTTTTTCAATTATATAGGAATTTAGACGAATTAATTGGATAAGTAGAGCGAATTCTCTTGTTAACTGGTGTTAATCCGGATTTAACGATCTGCACGTACGTAATACTTTCTCTCATACGTATCGTCAAGCACCATCATATTAAACGATTTATTATTATCTCTCTCCATGAGCGTGCGCGCTTACGTGTGCCAGTCAAGTGGGCGGCAATCAGTGCGCGAGTCTGCATACACATCTTCTTTTCTTTGAAAAAGAAGGAGTATATTTATTCATGGTAATTATCTCACTAAATCAAGCATAAAATACGATAGTACGATTAGCGGTATAATTCAGTTATCTATTTAGCTAAATTATTCAATTACCTTGATAAACCTTTTGCACGTCAATGTATCACGACTGACCTTACTCTTCTATATGAACACGTACATTTTCCTAGAAATGTTCTCCCTATTGGAGAATGCAAAACCATAGTCCCATTATATTTCTACTTACCTAATATTTCGTATATTACGCTTGAAATGGATTTGTTTCTAAGAAAATAGTTCATTGCTCTGCGAGATAAGTAACAGCATTATCGAATGATAAATCTAAATAGGCAATTGAACTATACAGCTAATCGTATCCTTCAATTGTCTGCTTGGTTTGATGAGAGGAAAAGAAATGGAAAAATACTTTCCTTGTTATAAAAATAAAACAGGAGTCATACGTACACACTCACACAGGATCGCGCACTCGACCCGGCAACTTGAACTGGCGCAAATAAGGGCGCACCAGATGGAAAGATATAATAACGAATTGTTCAAATGAAGGTAGTTGACAATAAGGACAAGATCATGTATTACATACACCCATTATCATTAAACTCTACCAATACGTATCAACAGTACAATACGCTCAGTATACTACGCAGCAATTACTTCGTCCCACTTTCAATATTTACGAAAAACGCACATTAAATCTTACAAACATTCTTTAAGTAAATATCGCGAATATTATGAAAAACAATTTGAAATGTGGAATTCAACACTTCTTCTTCTTTAATTATATCGAATGTTTACATAATTTTTTTACATAATTTAGTTTTATCTTTTTGTTTATATCTTAAGAATACGCTTTATGCATCTCAATCAAAACTTCTTATTCCCCGTGAGAAAGAGCGGAAAGTGCAGCGAAAGGGTATGAGTGCGGAAAAACTGAAGTGTTGGCCAATCCCTCTTAATTCGAATTCCTTTTATTCATTCCTTTCAATGACCATATGGAATAATCCAAACTACGTGACTGCGTATAGTGGAAGCTCTTCTGCTGCGTTTTACTGATCGCTCCCTATCAAGGATTAATATTAAAGAAAAAGGAATTAATTTTTTTCTCCTGATAAAAGTATCTCGTGAACGTTATTATACACATTTCTAATTCCCATCTATGAAGCGTCGGCCAAAAATGTCTTACACTTAAAATATTTTGGATCCGATTTCTTTTTGTCATTTCTTCCTTAAAAATTCTCAGTTTTTCGTTACAGTTCATAGACAGTGATGTGATGCTTTACGTTATAGTTCGAATTAAAAAAAAAAACGTACATAGTTATATATCTCATGCTTAAAGAGTACACATTGAATTACATGTTTTCGGTCTGTGATATTGTATAATCTGAGATTATCAACGCCTTTGACAACTTTTCTATTGCTTCTAGGGCTACTATAAATTAGCGTGGTTAAATCAGTAGCAAGGCATTTTCTTTTGAAACGTCCTGGAGTCGTATTTAACCATTATATCTTTTTGTACAGCATGTACATGAGGCGATCGATAATAACCAGAAAGGAAAATAGAAAGGCAACATTTTTAATTGTGATGGTGACGAACCTTCTCGTGTCCCATGTATATTGTCTTGCAAAGTTGCGTTCGATCGATGGTAATAGGATATATCCTATCACAGGATCCAAAGCCAAGCAGCTTCATAAAAGGATGTAATCTATATCGTTCCGAAAGGTATGTCGAAGTGTTGTCCGACGGTGTACGCGGATCGGAGATCATGGTGGAATATTTGTTATAATGAGGGGATATTTCTTCGTAGAAAACAATATTTCATCGCAGAGTCTATCTTCTCCCACCCTTAAAAGGATTCAACGCAGTCGAGTAGGGAGAAAGAAGATGAACAATAACATTGGCAATGTTCTTGGATATAGAACTAATGTAAATTTGGACAGCTATTAGTTAGAAAATTATATATATCATAATCATATTTATTTTAATACCATGTCGAGATTGGGAACGATAAGGAAAATATTCGGGCGATTAACAATGATTCCGAAAAAGAAGATCTGTGAGTCAATGTTGCAGAAGAAGAAGATGGAGAAAAAGGAGTTACAGGAGATGAAGGAGTGAAATATGAGGGTAAAGGTTATGAGTTCACGCACGTTGTCGATTCAATAAACGATAGATTTTATCTCGACGCTGATGATTTCGCAGATAAATTTAAATCTAATCATACCGATGTTGGACACTGGTCGAATATTGATTTTCCAAATCTCGCTTTCACCTCGAAAATACCAAATACGGTGTATCGTAAGACGGAAGGTGAATGCATCAGCGAGATCAACCAGGTATAATAATAATAATAATATGGAAATTACAAAAACTACTATCGAGAATAGAAATAAGTATCAGAGTAGAATGGTTATTCATGGATTAAAGAATGAGCAGAGAAGATGATCAATTTATGAAAAATAGTGGGATAGAAAATAGACGGAAGACAAACTGTGATTTCATTCTTAAATTTGTTGTATCCTTTAAAAGGAAGTACAATTTGTATATTGTGTCGTCTTTTAAGCATGTTCTTAGGAATTACAGAAGAGAAAGACCCAGAATAATATATTAGCCACCAACAATCCACGATAATGAATTCTATATCATCTATATCGTTTTAAACAACATACCCTCGATAATATAAACCATACTTCAATACCAATAATAAATCATAGTTTTTTTATCTCTGAATTCATTATTATGCCAATTACTGTTGTACAGCCAGTCCTATTATTAATAGAGAGGCGTAGAATCATTATCGTGCGTTCGTCAGAATTCTAAAAGTTTGCTTCGCGAAAATTTAGATAAATAATTTTTCCTCATATGTTCTGCCTGATGTGTTCATGAATGCAATTTAAATTATTCTTTTCACACGGCAGCCGGACTCTATACATATATACACAAATATATACATTCATATCTATATATATATATATATATATATATATATATATATATATATATATATATATATCTATAGATATGCCTATATATCTTACTATGTACTAAAATCTAATACATTTATATACCTATTTATTCACACATTTGTCTACATGTTGATAAATGAAAATGAAACTAAGGAGAAACTTGAAAAATAAATTGAAATACTACAAAAGATGTCATTATGAAAGAAGTAAAGAGATGTACGTCGGTAAAATGAAGCAACTGATACCGATTCCATACTTTCATATATTTGTGCAACAAAGATAAATGTAAACTCGACTGTTGAAAAATGTTTGCCTTTCATTTAATTTAAAAAATATTTTCTTTATTATTATTTAATTTATTTTTTACCAAGAAATTAAATGCTAATTTCAAAGTAAGTGAACATAAAATTAATATAAAAAAAAGCAATAATAAAGAAAATCCAACTAAATATGTATTTCGAAAGTGTTGGAAATTAAAAAATGTTTAAGAAGTGGGCCGATAATATGTAATTTGATCTGCTACTCTGCCCTTACTTTTTCCCGAACCAATTAATTACAATAAAACTTTGAACAAATTTATGACAAATTAAGAGCAACAACAAAATCGTATACTTGGATTCTTTCAAAACTAACCATGGGTATCGCAGAAAATTATATGGAATAGAATTTTAGTTTCTTTTGCAAGAAATTTGTTCGTCGATATATAAATTTGTATAAATCATATAATATTATGTAATATGTTTAAAATAAACCACGTTTGCGGGACGAAATGCCGTGTTGCTGTTGATTAACGTTCGAAAGGGCGCCGAGTACATATGGTAAATACGGAACAATATCAAAATATGTATCATTCGGGGATTTTTATACGCTTACTGAAAGTAAATATCTGTATCATTTTCCTTGCTCTTTAAAAAATTGAAAATTATTATAACTTTACTAACGATATAGCATTTCAATGTAGAAATAATATATAATCGAGAGATGAATTGTTTCATGAGCGTAATATATAAACGATATTATATTCG
Organism: Vespula germanica; assembly: GCA_905340365.1. Taxonomy (NCBI): domain Eukaryota; kingdom Metazoa; phylum Arthropoda; class Insecta; order Hymenoptera; family Vespidae; genus Vespula; species Vespula germanica. Next base: position 879,010 of record HG996541.1, read on the forward strand.
TTTAAACATTACGAATATCGGAACGATCGAGGAACATCAGATAATTTTAAACTAAAATTTCAATAATTTATAATTATGTTCTCGGGGTGGTTGCTTATGAGTCACATAATGTCAACGAAAACGAACTTTTGTATAACTGTGCCGATTGCCCTCATTTTCAAAAGGTGGAAACATCACCGTTAGAGATATTATTTTTTATAGAAATATTTCAGAATCTTCCGAAAATATTAAAAACGATGAATTAAATTATTAGTATACTTTCTAGGCGTCCTACTTATTTATTTAAACATTTGTGTCAACGTCCAGAATTTTATACTTATCTGAAAAGTATGTCAAAATCCCGCTGAAGCTTATAGAAATTACATAATCCTTTAATTATTCGATCACTTTAATTTGTAAAACTCTAATTTTATTCATTTTCTTACGGGGGCAAAAATCTTTAGTTATTATTTTATGCATATTTATTTATTTAAATAAATATTATGATATTTGTGATTACAGTATTAAAATAAATATTACGATATATATATATATATATATATATATATATATATATATTTATAAGTAATTACAATCCAAATTAAAATTAGTTCGACATACAAGAACACTGTCAACGTTATTATTTATCTTCATTTTCCCTCCTCGACTGCCTTGAATTCCTTGGAGGATGGAAAAAGCTTGAATCAAGAAGATACCGCGATGAAATATTATTTTCTATGAAGGGTATTCTCTCATAAGAGCAAATATTCTACTTCGAACCACGATGCGCGTACGCCGTCGAACGACCCCTCGACAACCTTTCGGCACTCAATCTATTATATCCTCTTGTTAAAGCTGCTAACCGATGGACCCTTTAAAAGGATATATTCCCTAGCCTCGTGCCGCCATTGGAATGTAGGTTAGTAAAGCAGTACTATATCGATCTCGAGAAGGTTCGTCGTAATGGCAATTATAAATTCTGCCTTTCTGTATCCCTTTTTGGTTATTATCGACCACCACTCGAACACGGTGTAGAACAAGGTAATTACATAGAGACAAGAGGATGTTTCAAAAGGAAATGCTATTGATTCCAACAAGTTGATTGGTAGTATTCTCTAGTAGAAGCACTAAAAAAGTTTTGGAAGTGGTTCATAATTTTAAATAAGGCAGTATCACAGATTGATAACGCGTAAATCGATATGTGCTCTCCATGCATGAGGTATATGGAACATTTTTTATTGCATTTTTCAAAATTAGTCCCGAATCATCAAGCATCATGTCACTGTTTATCAATTGTAAAGAAAAACTGAAAATTTTTAAGGACCGAATGAAAAAAATAGATCGCAAAAGAAATATTTTATGCTTAAAAAATGTTTTTGGACTAAGTTTGACGGATGCGAATTAAAAATGTGTATAATAACGTTCACGAAATACTTTTATTAGGAGAAAATGTCACCAAAAAATTAATTCGTTTTCATTTAATATTAATCCTTGGTAGGGAGCCATCAATAAAACGAAGCAGAAGCGTTAGTTGCCATATGCCGTAGCGCAATATGGTTTAATTCATATCGTAGTTAAAAGGAAAAAAGTACGTGGAATTTGATGGGATTGGTCGACGAATTCTTTTCCCCCCACTCATATTCTTCTGACCATATCCGGCTCTTTCGACCGCAGAATAGGAAGTTTCGATTCATTTGCGTAAAGTGAACTGAAATGAAATACTCCAAAGGAAATAATCTAAACTAATATTACGAAAGAAAATAAATATAATAACTTACTCTGAATTCACATTCCCTTGCAAATGCACAGTAAAGAAAGAAAGATGCTTCTTCACCTAAACGAAGGAAAAAGAATAGTAGGTAATATTAGGAAACAGATTTTCATGTAGTATTTCTTTGTCGAAAGTGATACTGATAAATATTTTTAACCATAAAACCAATAAAAATATTGATGGCTGGTTATCAAAATTCTTTAGTCAATTTCCAATTATAAATTGAAAAGAATCACGGGATGAAAAAAAAGAAATTAGCAGAAATTAAAAGAGGTATATAACTTGTCCAGTTAATAGAGATCAATGGAAAAATTTATTTCCTGCCAATTCCCAGGTCATTTCGGATCTTAATATAGTGTAATACGTGGTATTGATTACTCTGTGCCGAATGTACCAACCTATCCAACCGAGCTCCGCCTTGGTAATTGGATCGGTCTTCTAATGTGACGATTTGTGGAAGAATATCGCCTATAGAAGTCATACTTTCAATAATTTTTGAACAAATAATACGCAAGTAAGTACTAAATAATCGCCTGTATACTTCATACGACCCAAAGGAGACTTCCAAACAGGCCAAGCGATAAAACAATCTCTTCGTCTCGTTAGTCTTTTGTTTATGTTATCGACATAAGGTAAATATATCAGTAATCATTAGTATACAATTTATTATAAAATTTCAATACTATATTATGAAAATGAAACTGATTTTCGTGACCAGTGCCACACTAATTCTTTTTTCGCTGATTCTTGAAGAAGGAAATTTATATTACTTAAAAATGCGTAGCCTGATTTACCTTTTATGACTACACAATTTAAATAAACAATTGAATGTCTGTTGTAAGTCTCGACTAATTCATGCATTTTAAATTATTTCAGAGATATCCAGGACTAAACGTTATCTAATAGCCAAGAAGTATTCTAGAGAAGCAGAATAGAGCGATATATGAATTCTAATTACATCTAAAAAAGATACAAGTGATCAAAACAACGCTTATCATGATAATTAAACATTAGACATCAGAAATGAAACAAACTTATATCGGTACTTCCTGTACTTCTTTACAACTGAAGATACTTCCTACTTGCATAGAAAAAATGTCCGACCATCAATGTGATTAAGAAATGAAAAGGTTTATCTCTTTTCTGGTCTTATATTTAAATGGTAAATCGATCAATGCTGTGTTTATGAAACGGTAAGATATTTTAGAGATCAGATATGAATTTTTTTTTCTAAAATGTGATATGGAATATAAAATCTGGGTATATAACATAATAATTTATTGAACTTTTACACAGGTTTTATGATGGCGACAAGAGTATTTCTATCGATAAGTGGTATTAGATCTCTTAACTCTACTTATCCTAAAGGTACAGCTTTAGTGCACATAAATCAAGAACCTATATATTTTTCAACTAGTCTAATGAAGAATATTAGATATAGATAGCAAGAGACTTGATGAACGAGAGGAGGTGAATAATAACTTATGAATAAAAATTTCACTGTTGTTTCAAAGAATTTTGCCTTCCATATCGTTTGTTATTTAATGTGTCAGATCGTAAAACCGGCGGAGGAAGCTGGTTCTATTCCCGAATTTATTACAAATCTTCCAAGTGAAATGAAACCCAGGTTGGTGAGAGAGGCACCTAATTAACCAGTGTATGGAAACAACTTGTTGCTATTGCGAGGGCGTTACTATGGCAACCATTTACTTTAATATTGGATTTTAATAAACGAGATATGAAGAAATCAGATATACGTAACTCGTTACGTATCTACTCGAATCTTCCATAGGAATTTCATCTTTTATAATATAGCAGATTGGATTGTGAAAACAGAAGAGTGGTTCAAGAAGCACTTGAACAATGACAAGAAGCAGAAAGAAAAATACATATTCATATATCTTATGCGCGGACAGTGAATTACATAGGATTTTATCAAAGGATCCGAACGTGAACGGCTTTAGCTAGAGGATATGTCCGATTGTACTCGGAAAGATTTGTCGGAGGGTCGCCCGACGTTCCAAGCGATATATGGATCAAAGGGGAATGGGAATGAAATTGAGGGATATTTACGATACAAAATAATTTAACATACAGGGACGATCAAAGGAATCAACGTTTTTAGAAGTAATAACGTTAGCAGGGAAATTCTTTTAAATTATATGTGAAATAGAAAGTCCACGTCATCGTTATTCCCTCAATTTAACAGATGTAACCATTCGATTTAATTAAAAACGGAGAAGTGTTGAATTCTACGTTTCAAATTGTTTCTCATAATATTTGCGACATTTCCTTAAAATATGTTCGTAATATTTAATGTGCGTTTTTCTTAAATATTGAAATTTGGTCGAAGTAATTGCTGCGTAGCGCGAATTACAACATTGATTCGTTTTGATAGGGATTTAGTGATAATGGATGTATGTAGTACTTATCGTGAGGTACATTCGTTTTGAACGCTTCGTTACTATGTCTCTCTATCTGTGTATACTCTGGTGCGCGCTTATCTGCGCCAGGTCAACTGGCCGGGATGGAGTGCGCGGTCCTATGTGCGTTCGTACGTAGGTATCTTGTCTTATTTGGGTAATAAGGAAAGTATTCTTTCATTTGTTTTCCTCTGATCAGACCAAGCAGACAATTGGAGGATACGATTACTTGTATAATTCATTTTCCTATTTAGATTCATCATTCGATAACACAGTTATTTATCTTGCTGAGCAATGGAGTATTTTCTTAGGAATCATTTGATTTGAAATATAATATACGAAATATTACATACCTAGAAATATAATGGGATATATTGATTATGCTATATATAGATATATTGTTTTGCATTCTCCAATAGGAAGTACATTTCTCGGGAAATGTACGTGTTCATATAGAAGAGTAAAGTCAGTCGTGGTACATCGATGTGCAAAAGATTTAACAAGATAATTAAATAATATAGCTGAATAGATAATTGAATTATACAGCTAATCGTATTATCAAATTATTTGCTTGGTTTAATGAGAGGAAAACTAATGAATAAATACCCTTCTTGTTTTCTAAATAAGAGAGGAGATATACGCAGATACGCGTATTGATTCCTGCCCACTTACCTGGAACACGTAAGAGCGCACATACATGGAGAGAGATAATAAATCGTTTTATATGACGTTTCTTGACGATAGGTACGCGAGAAGGTATTATGTACGCGCAGATCGTTATGTGTCGATCAATACCCGTTAGCAAGGGAATTTGTTGAAATGGAGGATCATATATTTTTGCAGAAAAATCGAAATTTCGTCCTTCATAAGTTTTCTTGTTGGATGTCATTACTGTCACTGTTATTGTTTTCTTCCTGATTAATATTTATTTTTTCTATCGTATTCGTTTAAATGTCTACAAAGAATTCCCCTTCGGTATTACCTATGACCCGAAAATCACTCGCGCTTTGAAATTTTGCCGGTCTCTTAATGAAAAAGAAATAAGTATGTAAACGGTTTGGAAGACTCAAATTGTATATTACGAAATCACGAAACGATATATACAAAGAGAATATTACTTTCCTGACTTTCTGAATTATTAGTTGAGGGATCTATCTATCTTTTCTGGAAGTTTCAATACGAAGTGAGTTCAGCTTTGAAAATCTTTTAATCCCAGTTTTATCAATACTTGTTCATTCAACAAATATCACCATATCGTACGAGGCATTCTCGTGTATAATTGCAAACACGTTCTTCTTATCACACTCTAAGCGGTTTAGTGAAGCTCACAGAACGTTGTGAACGTACGTCTTTTCCTTAAACCGACTGATATTCTTTTCATATAATTCGATCGTGTCTTGATTAACTATGATTGATCTCTCGCAGGGGAAATACGTGAAAGAGAAGAAGGTAATATATGGAAACGAAGAACTATGACGAATGATTTTTTCTGTTTATATGTTATTTATTATTGTACAATTACGGAAATGAATTCTTCGATAACTTGAGCAATATGCATTTGTTAACAAGAAAGGAAGATAATTTTGTAGAAATCGATGCCATATAACTTTAATAATTGCAATAGTTACTATTATGGGAATTATCATTGCAATAACTATTGACAATAATTAATTATATTAGAAGTAATTAGAGTTTTACGCGATTATTTCCACTAAAAAAGAGACGAATAAATGTCCATTTCATCGGAAGATTCCAAGATTCATGACATAATTTCTCGTGTACATAGAGTATATATAAATATAACTACGTAACTACAGAAAAGGTTCAATTTCTCATCCCCGTGCGTTCTAGCTAGAGAATTAAAATCTAGAAAGCTTGGTCTTCTAACGGGACGACGTGATTAATTTCTGGAGGTCATTCCTTCAGTGGTTTAGGAACCAGTAACAGCAATCGAGTGCCATACGCGAAATAATCGCTAACTGTATATACTTCGTACGTCCCAAAGAATATATTTACAAATAAGCTAGTCATTCGTTTATTACATCAATATCCTTAAAATTTAGCAGTAGGCATATGTATAAGATTTATTACAAAATTTGCTTTGTGTATTATAAAAATGGCATTTAGAAGGCATTTAAAAGGCATCATCTGATTTATGTTCGGTAAATATAGAATTAAAACGAATGACTTTGATCAGTCTTAACCAATCTACAAAATTGGATCTATTTCAATAATATAGTGAACAAATTAAAGGCGAAAGCATTTCCAATAGCCAAAATTTATTGCAAAGAGCCTGAATTAACCAATATCCAAATTGTAATACACTCAAAGAAGATAAACGCACTTCATGTACGCTTGGCGTGATAATCAAATATTCGGCTATCAATGCGGAACATATGTAAATTTGTCCTTTCGTCAATCCCCATTCGATAATATGTCCTACGTAGACAGTGTAAATGCCGCACTGTCAAACAAATCAGATCATGAAAACGTTTTTCTTTTCAGTCTTACATTTCATGCTAATCGTTTATTACTCTGATTATGATAAGTACTATTAAGTTGAGTTACACAATAACAAACGTAGTATGTACATACAAATATAGTATCGTAATTTACCGAAAAAAATTTCCGTATAATTCATATTTAAGAAGTATATAATGCTATGTATTTGAATTTACAAAAAAATGTACGTACTTTACTAATTCGATATATTTCCATGAACTTAAATTCACAAAAAATTTACTTCAATGTACATTTTCTTTAAGGGAATTAATTTCTATAAAAAATCGGCTACCTTCATTTCCGTTTAAAGTTCTTCGGCGGACATATATCTACTTAGCGTAATTATAATCCAATCTAGTTTCCAATAAATGAATATATCAATGAAACATACAAAAAAGAGATTATTCATTATCAAACCCACCTCTATAGCAAGATCGTATTGCAGTACATCAACATCAGAATATTTAAGAATATCTAATCTACGAGCAATGGCTGCTTATATTTTCCAATTTGCTTCTTAAAACGATCTTCTGTTTTCAGAGTCCAATGTGCTACATTATAAAAGATGAAATTCGTATAAAAAATTGTATGAGATATGTGACAAGTTAGTTATATCAGATCTCTTCGAACCTCGTTTATTAAAATCCAGTATTCAAGTGGATGGTTGCTATCGTAATAGCTTAGCAAGGGCGACATGTTGTTTCCACACACCAGATGACTTGATGCCTTCCTCGCCAAATGACTTGAATACCATCCGAAGGATATGTGATGGTTCAATTTCAAAAAGCACATCCTCCCTGAAAAAATTCAATACATTATTATATAATATATCTATGATACAAATTTCAGATTCCACATTATATTTTAGAATAAAAAATTTATATCTCGTCTCTAAAATATCTAATGGTTCTATAGACACAGCTTTGATTGATTTACCATTTAAATAATAGACTAAACAGGAAAACATTTCCAAACCTTAATCTTGTTGATGGTCGGACATTTGTACTATCCACGTAGGATGTATCGTCGGATGTACGGAAGAAGAGATGATGCCAATTTAAATATGTTTCACTTCGGATGTCGAATATTTAAGTATTACGGTGGCCGTAGTTGAAATTCGTGTATCTTCTTTGAAATGTATTACAATTTAGATATTGCTAAATTCAGATCCTTTGCAATAAATTTTGGCTATTGGAAAAACTTTCCACTTTAATTCGTTTCGACCATCTCTAAAATAAGTAAGAATTCGTAGATTAGTTATGACACGATAGATATTCAATTGTTCACCTAAGTTGTGTAGTTATCAAGGATAAATCGGGTCACGCCCTTTTAAGTGATATAAAGTACTTTCTCTGAGAAGCAACAAATAATTATTAAGATGTTATTCATTAGGAAATTCGGTTTCATTTCTGTAACGTATAATTGAAATTTTATAATAAATTATATATTACTGATTACTGATAACTTTATCTTATATTGATAACATAATCAAAAGACTAGTGAGATCGAAGAAATTGTTTCCACCGATTGAACTATTTGTATAATTACCTTTCGTGAAGTATGATGTATAAAAGTAGAAAAAATATATCGTAAGGCACTATCTGGCGTATTGCCAGTTCCACTCCCACCGAAGGAATGACCAACGGTTTTATCGCCCGTCCTCTGATATGAGGTATTCATCCCCCTCTCCCCGCAATCGCTAAGGGCGTTTAACTTTGCGTCCGGGAAGGCGCCCTCTGCAAAGGTTTATTACGTTTCATGTAGATTAATCAATATTTCATATTACACGGTCTGACGTACCGGAAAGGTCGTAAGCTGCGAGGAAATGGAGTTTTCCATTGATCTCTATTAATTCGATGTGTCATCATCCTTTTTCTACTATGCTCTTCTTTCACTTCTTCACTTTCCCTACGTCAGTTTACAATTTGAAACTAAAAATCTACTAAAAAATTTTAAAAATTGGTAAATAATGTTCTTCCCGTTCTAGTCGTTAAAAGTTTATAAAAATAAGTATTAATTTCGAGCAAATAATATTCTTGGACATTCTTTCTGTAATATTACCCTCTATTCTTTTTCTATTATTTAAGTTAGCAAGCATCTCTCTTTCTTTATTCTGCAGTAGCAATGATATCGGAGCAGAGGAAACCGTTCGTCATATCTATTTCTTTTTCGTAATGTCATTTTCTTCTTTTTTAAGTATTTAGTACTTCCACTTTATGTTTTACGCATTTGAATACGATTTATGGAGATAAATCGAAATTTTCCATTACGCGGTCGAACGAGCCATAAAGGCCGAAAACGATTTGAGTGAGAGGAAACGAGTTTCTCAACAAATCCCTTTAAATTTGTCATAATAGTACTGCTCCTTTTTCAATACCGTATGAAATAATGCGTATTGCATAAATACATATTGAAAGAAACACTTCTATTTCATGTTTGTTGATCACTCAGTACCAAGAAATAATATTGAATGGAAAGAAAATAATGTTTTTGTTAATAAAAATATCTTGTGAACGTTATGACAAACATTTTTAATCCCATCTGCATGGGCGAAATATCGTCATCGTCGGTGAAAAATGTTGTCTATGCAAAAATTATTTATTTTCCGATTTCTTGATGCCACAATAAAAATAGCACAATAGGCGAGATGATCAGCGTGAGCATTTTCCAATTTTTCTTTAAAATTTTCAGTTTTTGTTACAGTTCATCGTCAGTGTCATCATGCTTTATGATACAGGACGGGTTCAAAAAAAGGAAAAGTAAATGTACATCCGTACATCTCGTGTATAGAGAACACACATCGAATTACATGTCATCGGTCGATTGTATTGCATTATTTAAGTTTATCAGTCCCCCAAAACTGTTTTAGTGCTTCCTGGATATATTATAAATCAACATGTTGCTTCTAAAAGCAAGGCATTTCGTTTTAAAACATACGTCTTGTCTCCAAGCGATCCATAAGAACGTATTGCATACCGCGTTCATTATGTAAATCGAGAATACCCAGGGAAAGCTAAAAAGAAGTCAAAATTTGTAATGGCAGTGACGACGAACCTTGATGAGTCTTACATTGCTCCGTCTTACGAAGCTATATGCGAATGGCGGCAGGAGTAGACGGAATATATCTTATTGAAATGATCGAATGGTAAGCGGCTTTAGCCAGAGCATATCATCGAGCGTGTTCAGACAGATTTGTCGATGGACTATTTCACGTTTCAAAAGGATTGTGGATTAAAGTGGAATTGAAATGGTCCTCAAACCGGTTTATCTTTGAAAATGATTAAATCTGCTTGTACGTTCAAATGATTCATCGTTTTTCGATATAATAGTGTTAGCGCGGGAACGCTTTTAAATTATGCCCTTAATATTCAGTGTACGCCTACGTCACCCTGTCATCGGTATACCCGTTTATATAATTATTTAAACTATTTATGAACTAATTATTAAACTGATTATGACGCTCAGTTTAAATAATTGCTTAATATTACTAAACAGGGAAGAAACGTTTAATTCAATGTTCCAAATTGGTTATCATAATATTCACCGCACGTACTTCAGTAATATGCATTAGATTTAATATACAACATCAGGAATATAGGGATTTATACCAATTAATTTGCTGGTTTGCTCGACTCCTCTTGTTAACGATTAATCCGAGGTATAATAATTTGCAGGAGCGTAATACATTCCCCCATAATTCTCGTCATATCCATTCATATTAAACGTATTATTCTTGTCCCTCTCCATCCGTTTGAATACATTTGCATGGTCGTCGGCTTATTCACGGTAACGGGATGAGTGTACGTAGAGGAATCCCTTTGAAAGGGCGTGTGTGCGTAGAACTCTCGTATCCCGAGAATAAAACAGATATTTTGGCATTTATTTCCTCTCGTCGAACAAAGCAGACGTTTGGATAATAAATTTAAGGGAATATAATATCGTTTAAATATTTTGATCATGAAAACAATTCATCTGTTGATTATATATTATTTCTAAAGAGACAATAAGTTGAAATGCTATAAACGTTACTATAGTAATAACAATATTCAATTTATCGCAGAGCAAGGAAAATGATACAAATTCTTTTTTCTTTCTTCGAATATATCTTTTAATTTTCTCGTAAATGATAAGGAAAAAAAATTTTTTTGTACATAAAAGGAAAAGGAAATATTTATCAAAAGTCGTGTTTTCATATATGAGACTATCGTAGTACTCCTTTGTATGAAAGAAGTAAATTAGTGGTGATACATCGATTTACAAATTAAATGATGCAGCCAAAAAGGAAATCGTATTATCAAATTATGTACTTAGTTTCACGAGAGAAAGATAAATTAAGAAATGTTCTTCTTTCTTCTTTTTAAAATAAGGGAGGAGATACACGCACGCATGCCCACAAGACGGCGCATGTATTCCCACCCACATTATCTAGCGCGCATGAGCGCGCAGAATGAAAACGGGAATAGTGGGAGATAATAACGAATCTTTCAATACCAAGGAACCTAACAGTACATATCGAAGAACGGAAACACTAAAACAGTTTTGAGGGACTGATAAACTTAAATAATGCAATTCAATCGACCGATGAAGTGTAATTCAATGTTTGTTCTCTATACACGAGATATATGGATGTACATTTCCATTTCCTTTTTTGAATACGTCCTATATCATAAAGCATCATGTCACTGTCGATGAACTGTAACAAAAAACTGATTATTTTAAAGAACAATTGGATATTGCTCATGTTGATCATCTCGCCAATTATATAATTTTTATTGTGGCAAGAAGAAATCGGAAAATATATTTTGCATAGACAACATTTTTCGCCGTCGGCGACGATATTTGGCCCATGCAGATGGGATTAGAAATGTGTCTCAAACGTTCACAAGATATTTTTATTATCAAAAAAATTAATTTCTTTCCATTCAGTAGTATTCCTAGGTAGAGAGCGATCGACAAATATGATACAGAAATGTTTATTTCAATATGTATTTGTGTAATATTGTACGGTATTGGAAAAGGATCAGTACTTATATGACGAAATAAAGAGGATTTGTCGAGAAACTCGTTTCCACACACTCATATCGTTTTCGGTCTTTTTGGCTCGTTCGACCGCGTAATGGAAAATTTCGATTTATCTCCATAAATCGTATTCAAATGCATAAAACATGAAGTGGAAGTACAAAATACTTAAAAAAGAAGAAGATGATATTAGAAAAAAAAAATAGATATGACGAACGGTTTCCTTTGAATCCATATCATTGCAACTGTATAATAAAGAAAGAGAGATACTTGTAGCTTAAATAATAAAAAAAGTATAAAAGGTAATATAATAAAAAAAATTGTCAAACAATATTCTTTGCTCGAAATTAATTCTTATTTTTATAAACTTTTAACGACAAAAACGGGAAGATCATTATTTGCCAATTTTTAAAATTCTTTAGTAGATTTTTAGTTTCAAATTGTAAGGAAAGAAGATAATTGTAAGGAAAGAGAAGAAGCGAAAGAAGGGAATAGTAGAAAAAGGATGACGACACATCCAGTTAATAGAGGTCAATGGAGAACTCGCTGCTTACGACTTTTCCGGAACGTTCGAACGTGTAATAGGAAATATTGATTAATCTACGTGAAACGTAATAAACCTTTGCAGAGGGCGCCTTCCCGGACGCAATGGTAAACGCCCATAGCGACTGCGGGGTGTGGGGGATGAATATCTCATATCAGAGGACGGGCGATTAAACCGTTGGTCATTCCTTCGGTGGCTGTGGAACTGGCAATACGCCAGATAGTGCCTTACCATATATTTTTTCTACTTTTATACATAATACGTCACGAAAGGTAATTATACAAATAGTTCAACAGGTTGAAACAATTTCTTCAATATCGCTAGTCTTTTGTTTATGTTATCAATATAAGATAAAGTTATCAGTAATCAGTAATATATAATTTATTATAAAATTTCAATTATACGTTACAGAAATGAAACCGAATTTCCTAATGAATAACATCTTAATAATTATTTGTTGCTTCTCAGAGAAAGTACTTTATATCACTTAAAAAGGTGTAATAATATTTATCCTTGATAACTACACAACTTAGATGAACAATTAAATATCTATCATAATTCATAACTAATCTACGAATTCTTACTTATTTTAGGGATGGCCGAATCGACTTAAAAGGAAACGTTTTTCCAATAGGCAATATTTATTGCGAAGGATCCGAATTTAGCAATATGTAGATTGTAATACATTTCAAAGGAGATACACGAATTTCGACTACGGCCACCGTGACTCTTAAATATTCGACATTCGAAGTGAAACATATTTAAATTCGCACCTTCTCTTCTTCCGTACATCCGAGGATAGATCCTACGTGGGTAGTAGAAATGTCCGACCATCAACCAGATTAAGGTTTGAAAAAGTTTTCCTGTTTACTCTAATATTTAAATGGTAAATCAATCAATGCTTTGTTTATGGAATCATTAGATATTTTAGAGACGAGATATAAACTTTTTATTCTAAAATATAATGTGGAATGTAAAATATGTATCATAGGTATATTTTATAATAATGTATTGAATTTTCTCAGGGAGGATGTGCTATTTGAAATTGAACCATCACAAATCCTCCGGATGGTGTTCAAGTTGATTTGGCGAGAAAGGCACCTAGTCATCTGGTGTGTGAAAACAACATGTCGCCATTGATAAGCCATTACGATAGCAACCATCCACTTGAATACTGGATTTTAATAAACGAGGTACGAAGAGATCTGATATAACTAATTTTTCACGTATCTCATCCAATTTTCTATATGAATGTCATCTTTTATAATGTAGCTCATTGGACTGTGAAAACAGACGATCAAGAAGCGTTTGGAAAATGTAAGCAGCCATTGCTCGTTGATTAATATACTTGAAATGCCTGTATCTTCTTTGAATGTATTATAATTTAGATATTGGTAAATTCAGATTCTTCGCAATAAATGTTGCCTATTGGAATTGCTTTCACCTTTAATTTATTCCCTATATCTATAAAATAGGTCCAATTTCGTAGATTGGTTAGGACTGATCAAAATCATTCGTTCGTTTTAATTGTATAATTACCGAACATAAAACAAATGATGCCTTTTAAATGCCTTCTAAATGCCATTTTTATAATATAGAAATGAAATTTTATAATAGATCTTATACAAATGGCTACAGCAAAATTTAAAGGATATTGATGTAATAAACGAATGACTAGTATGACTGATGAAATTGATTTCTCCGTTTGGATTATTTGTAAAGATATTCGTTGAGACGTATGAAGTATATACAGTTAGCGATTATTTCGCGGTTGGCACTCGATTGCTGTTACTACAGTGGCTCCTGCAGTGAATGACCTCCAGATATTAATCACACGTCGTCCCGTTAAAAGACCAAGCTTCCTTGATTTTAATACTCTAGCTTGAACGCAAGGGGACGAGAAATTGCCCCCTTTCTGTAGTTACGTAGTTATATTTATATATACTCTATGTACACGAGAAATTATCTCATGAGTTTTGGAACCTTCCAATGAAATTGAATATTATTCGTCTCTTTTTAAGGGCATATAATCGCGTAAAAATCTAATTACTTCTAATATAATTAATTATTATTAATAGTTATTGCCATGATAATTATCATCATAGTTATTATTGCAATTATTAAAGTTACTTTGCATCGATTTCTACAAAATTATGCCTTAATTCGTATACTATATTTGTAATGTTTCTCCTTTTCATTTTTCAGGTTATGCTTAAAATTAACTCCAGGTTAAATTAAAAATTAAATTCTAATATTATCAGATATTAATGATATTACAATTTTCTTACTATGTAATTCTTATTCCAAAATCTTCTGTTCGAAAAAAATTTTCTCGTCGAAAGTTATATCTACTTCCCTATTCCTTGAAAATATTTTCTCCAAATATTACCTTTCTTTCTCGTTAACAAACACATATTGCTCAAGTTATCGAAGAATTCATTTTCGTAATCGCACAATAATAAGATACATATATACAGAGAAAATCTTTCGTCATAGTTCTTCGCTTCCCATTATTACCTTCTTCTCTTTCACCTATCACCCTTCCGAAAGAATCACAGAGTCAGTAAATAATTTGGTAGGGTCGAGTGATTGGGACGCAATTCTTGAGAAATGCATGTTTCCCTGGATTTTTCTGATGAAATAGCAGAATAAAGAAAATCAAGAATGGCCAAATTAACAAGATATCGTAGCATAGATATGGCAGAAAATAATAAGGGATAAAATTTTGATTTTATTACAATGATATGTAAATTTGTAGACGTTCCTGAACGTTATGTAAATTAAATATCATTGTAACACTTTAGTTCATTTCAATGTTATGATACATAATATGATGTGAATCGTAGAAGTGCGTTTGCGCAACAAATTGCCATCGATTTGCTGATAGCTAACGTCCGAGAATGCGCCGGCAAGACAGGTTTTTACGTATTGATTGCTTTCACGGACGAAAGCTCGAAAGTAAAATTAGTTAAGAGCATATAAGCTACTCTAACAATCTCTTTTAATTCGACATATAACTTTCCTTTTTTATTTTTCTTTTTTTTTCTTCTTTTCTTTTCAGTTTGCAATTTGAAATTAATAAAAGAATGTTGACGACTTTCAGTTTTGTTTTAATTTGTATGCTTAAAAATGACAATGAAAAAGAAATAAATTCTTGTTTTTTTCTTTTCTCTTGAAAATATCATTTCTTTGCCTTTATTACGCAATAATAAGGAATATGGAATCAGAGAAAATCTTTCGTCATATTCATATTTTTCTTCCATTATATAGTCTTTTCTCTGATGTGTTCCATTTCAATGCAATGTTCGCTGTACGCGAAGCAATTAATATTTTCTATTACGCGGCTGAAAAGGATGTGGGTTGGGAGGAATTGAATTTCCCAACCAACCTCTTTTAATTCGACATATAATTACCGTCCCTTTTTAACTACCATATGAATTAATCCATATTGCACAAATACATATTGAAATTAATGCTTCTGATTCAAATTTATTGATCGCTCTCTAGCAAGGATAAATATTGAAAGAGGAAAAATTAATTTTCTGGTTGATATACTCTCATAATGAAAATATCTTGTGCACGTTAATATACACATTTCTGAATTTCTTCAGAAGAAAGGTGGCTAAAAATGTTATTCATGCAAAAGTACTTTTTTTGCGATTTCTATTTGTCTTAATAAAAGTTATAAGATAAGCAAATTGATCAGTATGAGAAATAACTAATCGTGCTCTAACATTTTCAGGTATTTGTAGCAATTCCTCGTCCCTAAATTATAGCTCCAATTTAAAAATAGGATGGAAAGAAAAATAGAATATAGACATATCTCCTGCATAGAAAGAACATATTCATTCACATATTATCGGTCGGCGGTATTGTACTATCTAAGATTGTCAACGTCTTCCGAAAATTTTTTAGTGCTTCCTGGAGGTACTATAAACCGACGTGGAAGATTTAAAAGCAAAGCATTTCTTTTTGAAGGATCACCTAGATATTGCTCTGCGAAATAAGTAACCGCATTATCGAATGATGAATCTAAATAGGCAATTGAAGTATACAGCTACATTGTCCAATTGTCTGGTTGGTTTGATGAAAGGAAAACAAATGAAAAAATACTTTCCTTGTTATAAAAATATAGCTGGAATCATATGTACACCCGCACACAAGATCGCGCACGCGACCCGGCTACTTGAACTGGCGCGGATAAGCGCACACCGGATGGAGAGATATAGTAACGAAGGGTTCAAAGCGAAGGTACTTGACAAGAAGTACAAGAGCACGTATTACGTACACTCATTATCATTAAAACCCTTCCAAAACGTATCTACAGTGTAATACGCGCTACGCAGCAATTACTTCGTTCAAATTGCAATATTTATGAAAAAGTATGTGTGAAAAATATTTTTTAAGTAAATTTTGCGAATATTATGACAAACCATTTGAAATGTAGAATTCAACACTTCTCCTTCTTTAATTAAATCGAATGTTTATACACTTTTTTCCGTAATTTAGTTTTTTCTTTTTGTGTAATTCTTAAGAATACGATTTACGCAAGTCAATCATTACTTCCTATTCCTCGTGAGAAAGAGTCGAAAGTGCCGCGAAAGGGAATGAGTGTGGGAAACCCGAAGTGTTCTTCAATCCGTCTTAATTCGAGTTCCATTTACTCTTCCCTTTCAATTACCATATGGAATAATTCATACTACGTGACTGCGTATCGTTGAAGCGCTTCTGCTGCGTTTTACTGATCGCTCCCTATCAAGAATTTATATTAAAGAAAAAGGAATTAATTTTTTTGGTGACACTTTCTCCAGATAAAAGTATCTCGTGAACGTTATTATACACATTTCTAATTCCCATCTTTCTAGTGATGGCCAAAAATGTCTTACGCTTATAATATTTTGTTTCCGATTTCTTTTTGTCATTTCGTCCTCAAAAAATTTCAACTTTTCGTTACAGTTCATAGACAGTGAATTGGTTCTTCTCGTTATAGATCGAATTAAAAAAAAACAAAGTACACAGCCATATATTTCATGCATAAAGAGCATACATTGAATTACATGTTTTCGATCGGTGAAAATGTATTATCTGAGATTATCAACGTCTTCGAAAACTTTTCTAGTGCTTCTAGGAAATACTATAAATTTACGTGCTTGAATCAGTAGCAAGGCATTTCCTTTTGAAACGTCCTGGTTTCGAATTTACCCGTAATACCTTCTTCTATTCCATGTTCGTCAGGTGATCGGTAATAGCCAGAAAGTGAAATAGAAGGGCAACATTTTTAATGGTCATGACGTCGAAGCTTCTCGAGTTCCAAGTATATTGTCTTACAAAACATCGTTCGATCGATCGCACTAGGGTATATCCTTTCACAAGATTATAAGCCAAACAGCCTTCTAAGAGGATGTAATCGATATCGTTAGGAAAGTTTAGTCGGCGGGTCGTCCGACGGTGTACGCGGATCGGGGATCATGGTGGAATATTTGCAATAATGAGGGAATATTTCTTCGTAGAAAACAATATTTCATCGTCGAGTCTATCTTCTTCCTCCCTCAAAAGGATTCAACGCAGTCGAGTAGAGAGAATGAAGATGAACAATAACATTGGCAATGTTCTTGTATATAGAACTAATGTAAATTTGGATAGCTATTAGTTAGAAAATTATATATATCATAATCATATTAATTTTAATACCATGGTAAGATTGGGAACGATAAGGAAAATATTCGGGCAATTAACAATGAATCCGAAAAAGAATATCTGTGAGTCAATGTTGCAGAAGGAGAAGAAGGAGAAAAAGGAGATACAGGAGATGAAGAAGTGAAAGGTGAAGGTAAAGATTATGAATTCACGCTCGTTGTCGATTCAATAGACGATAGATTTTATGTCGACGCTGATGATTTCGCAGATAAATTTAAATCTAATCATACCGATGTTGGACTTTGGTCGAATATTGATTTTGCAAATCTCGACTTGACCTCGAAAATACCAAATACGGTGTATCGTAAGAAGGAAGGTGATTGTATCATCGAGACCTACCGGGAATAATAATAATAATAGAATGGAAATTATAGAAACTACTATCGAGAATAGAAATAAATATGAGAGTAGAATGGTTATTCATGGAGTGAAGAATGAGCAGAGAAAAAATCGAAATGAAACTAAGGTATGCTTAACTTTCAAAATGATTAAACCTGCAGAGACGATCAAAATATTTACTGATTTTCGAGATAATAATAAATACTTTTAAATATTACGAGAATTGATAGTATCACGTTTACGTCATCGTGTTGTCGTTATTATACATATAAACAATCACTCAATGTAATAAATACAAAAGAAATGTTGGATTTGTACATCGTAATATTTATGAAGTGTGCTTCAAAAATATTTATAATATACGATATACGAATTGCAGAAATGTAGGAATCTTGATGTTTCTGCGTAGAGCGAATTCTCTTGTTAATAAGTATTGATTGAGATTTAATGATATGCACCTACATAATACGCTTCTCCGTACTTATCGTTAGTACGATTTACTATTACCTCTTCCTATCTACGCGTATTCTTGTGAGCTTATTAATATAAGCTATTTGAAGTGGGCGCTAATGAATGCGCGGTATTGAGAGTGTGTGTGCATACATCACTTGTCCGTTTGGTCGAGAATAACAAAGGAATTTTTTCATTTGGCTTTTCCTCAGCAATCCAAACAGAGAGTTGGACGATACAATTAGCTGTGTAATTCAATTAACTATTTACATGCATCCTTTAATTACCCAATTATCTCTTTTGCAGTGCAATGGACCACGTCACTGATTTAATGCTTTTATAACAATACACATTCGTAAAAATTCTTTCTCGATAGGGAAACTTAAACAAATTATTCAGTTCTACTTCTAGCCATCGAATATTTAGTATATTATGTTTCAAACCGATTAGTTTCTTGGAAAGTATTATATTTCTTAAATCGTTTATTTCTTATTACGTATAATGGAGTATAGCTGCTTTGTTATTATATTTCTGTTAACACAATATTTTTATTTTGCCGATCCGTTATCCGAATGATGTTATTACTCAAATGAGCGCAAATATAACATACATTTACGTAATACTTCGCCGAGCATAGTAGCGATTTATTATATTGTTTTCTTGGTACTGTTATTCGATCAAGCGATCGACATCGCTCAAAGTCTAATTTATAATTATGGTAGAAAGATAATTTTTCTGTGAAATTGAGATTACAATTCCTTCTAAATACGATATTCAAAATTCTCATGTCCTAGTAATGTCAACATTCTCTTCACAAACAATAAGTGAATATGAATTAGTAAATATCGACGAAAATTAGAGGCTTAGAAATTAGAAGGATAGAAAATATATACGTATGTAGAATGACGGATAAGGGATATTAAAGGGGATAGAAAATCAAAAAGTGTAAAGAAGGAGACAAAAAAGAATTTCTTCTTAACGGTAGTATCGATAAGAATTATTTGTAACATTGTGATGAAATTACCAGGAATGACATAATATCTCATCAATTTCTGAAAAATAGTGGGATAGAAAATAGACGGAAGACAAACTGTGATTTCATTCTAGAATTTATTTTATCCTTATAAGGAAGTACAATTTGTTTATTGTGTCATCATTTAAGCATGTTCCTAAAAGTTACAGAAGAGAAAAGCCCAGAAAAATATATTGGCCACAAACTATCCACGATAATGATTTCTATATCATCTATATCGTTTTAAACAACATACCCTAGATAATATAAACCATACTTCAATACCAATAATAAATCATACTTTTTTATTCTCTGAATTCATTATTATGCCAATTACTGTAGTACAGCCAGTCCTATTATTAATAGAGAGGCGTAGAATCATTATCGTGCGTTCGTCAGAATTCTAAAAGTTTGCTTCGCGAAAATTTAGATAAATAATTTTTCCTCATATGTTCTGCCTGATGTGTTCATGAATGCAATTTAAATTATTCTTTTCACACGGCAGCCGGACTCCATTCATATCTACACAAATACATACATTCATATCTATATATACATACCTATATATCTTACTATATACTGGAATCTAATACATTTATATACCTATTTATTCACACATTTGTGTACATGTTGATAAATGAAAAGGAAATTAAAGAGAAACTTGAAAAATAAATTGAAATACTAAAAAAGATGTCATTAAGAAACAAGTAAAGAGATGTACGTCGGTAAAATGAAACAACTGATACCGATTCCATACTTTCATATATCTGTGCAACAAAGATAAATGTAAACTCAACTGTTGAAAAATGTTTGCCTCTCATTTAATTTAAAAAAAGTTTTATTTATTATTATTTAATTTATTTTTCACCAGGAAATTAAAAAGTAAATTCAAAGTAAGTGAACATAAAATTGATATTAAAAAAATCAATAATAAAGAAGAAGCAACCAAATATGTATTTGGAAAGTGTTGGAGATTAAAAAATATTTAAGAAATGGGTCGATATTATGTAATATTAACTAATAAGATTTTCAAATGAGTTACGAATTGAATTTGATCTGCTACTCTGCCCTTACTTTTTCCCGAACCAATTAATTACAAGAAATCTTTGAACAAATTTATGACAAATTAAGGGCAATAACAAAATCGTATACTTGAATTGTTTCAAAACTTATCATGGGTATCGTAGAAAATTATATGGAATAGAATTTTGATTTCTTTTGCAAAAAATTTGTTCGTCAATGTATGTAAATTTGTATAAATCAAATACAATTATGTAATATAAACCACGTTTGCGGGACGAAATGCCGTGTTGCTGCTGAATAACGTTCGAAAAGTCGCTGAGTACATATGGTAAATATGAAGAAATACAAAATATATATCATTCGGGGCTTTTTATACGTTTACTGAAAGAAAAAGGAATTTGTATCATTTTCCTTGCTCTCTAAAAAATTGAAAATTATTATTACTTTACTAACGATTATAGCATTTCAATTTAGAAATAATATATAATCGACAGATGAGTTGTTTTCATGATCGTAATATTTAAACGATATTATGTTCGCTGAAACATTACGAATATCGGAACGCGCGAGGAACATGAGATAATTTTAAATTAAAATTTCAATAATTTATAATTTTGTTCTCGGGGTGGTTGCATATGAGTTGTGTAGATGCAACACAAAATGTCAACAAAGACGAACTTTTGAGTGACTGTGCCGCTTGCCCTCATCTTCAAAAGGTGGAAACGTCAAACTTAATGCTTCAGATAATTTAAAGTATATAGATGCACGAGAAGTTAAATAAACCACTATTTGAAGAATAGTAAATTCCGTTAAACATTACGCGCTACGGAACACCTGCCAGGCAAGAAGTGATTTTGATTTATTTTCTGCTAGACTTAAAGTTTAAAATGACGCTAGTTCGCGACGTGGAAAGTCAAAAAATGATTGATTTTGTACGATTACGGTGTCAGTTTTCATTTGCACTTCGACGAATGAACATAGAAGCTATCTCGCTGTCGCCTGCAAAGAATGAAGAAAAGTACATTCACGTATGTATATACTACAAAAGATATTATGTAGGTTTATCTGCAAACTGTTTGTAAACAAACTCTAATGATCTTATGACAAATTTAGAAAAATTAAGAAAAATATTACACGTAAAAACAAATTATCGAATGAATAAATACGATATTTTCTAATGAACTAATTAGTATATAAAAATATACAAAGTATTGGATGACAAGAAATAAAATTAGGTAATTTCTTAAGTTCTCCAATTGGAAGTAAGTTTTTAGAAAAATGAGATCATTCGTATTGTACATCGACCTGTACCAGACTTGTTTAAATGTGCAGCTAATTAAACGATGCAGCTAAATAGATAGTTGAGTTATGCAGCTTATCCTATCATTCAGTCTGCTCTATGGTTACATAAAGTAAAGACAAATGAAAAAATACTTTTCCTATAATCAAAATCAGACGGTAGATATATTAAATGCACACAGGACCGCGCACCCATTCCTGCCCACTTGCATTGCCGTACATAAGCGCGCACAAGAGCACACGTGCATAGAGCTTGATATTATCAAATCGCTTAATACTCGATGATAGGTTTGGAAGAACGAAATACGCTTAGGCATTTTCATTAAATCCCTTTCAGAACGTACTAACGAGAGAATCCTTGCTACGCAGCAAGTAAATTCGTGGAAATTCGTATTTTTGTGCAAAACATGATTGAAATATTACGACTACCTTTAACATAGACGACGTGAATATTATCGAATTAGAAAATTAATTCAACATTTATTCTATTCTTATGAATGATTACTTAATTTAATTTGATGAAATCAAGATGGCAAGGTGACGAAAGCATGGAATTAACATTTCTCGTGCGATGTAAACTTATTCATTATTATATCGAAAATCCGTAAATCCTTTGGTCGTCCCTACAGTTTAACAATCATTTTGAAAGTTAAACCTACCGTAGTTTCATTTCGATTTTTTCTGAGCTCATTCCTCAATCCATGAATAAGCTTTCGAAACTATTATTCCTTTCTATTCTCGATAATATCCTCTGTTATTTCCGTATTATTATTATTATTCCCGATAGATCACGATGATCCATTCAACTTCGTCCTTACGATACACCGTGTTAGGAACATTTGAATTCAATTCGAGAATTGCGAAATCAATGTTCGGCCAGGGACCAACATCCGCTTGATTAGAATTAAATTTACCTGTGGAATTATCGTCGTCGAGATAAAATCTAACGTCGATTCAATCATAAACGAGCGTGGACTCGTAATATTTAACGTCCACATCAACTTCTTCATCTCCTGTTACTCCTTCTACTTCCTCTTCATCTTCAGCTTTGATTCCGAAATCTTTCCTTTTTGAATCATTGCTAATCACCATAAAATTTCTCTTATCGTTCCAAATCTTAACAACGGTATTTAAATAAATTTTATGATATATATATATATATATAAATATATATATTCATATTAATTGCAATTCTAATTAAGATTAGTTCGATATCCAAGAACACTGTCAATGTTATTATTGATCTTGATTTTCCCTCCTCGACTGCCTAGAATTCCTTGGTGGATGGAAAAAGATTGAATCCAAAAAGATATTGAGATGAAATATTATTTTCTATGAAGGATATTCCCTCATGAGAGCAAATATTCTACTTCGAACCACGATGCGCGTACGACGTCGAACGACCCCTCGACAAACTTTCGGCACACAATCTGTTATATCCCCTTGTTAAAGCTGCTTACTGATGGATCCTTCAAAAGGATATATTCCCTAGCCTCGTACCACTATTCGAATGTAGGTTAGTAAAGCAGTACTATATCGATCTCGAGAAGGTTCGTCGTAATGGCAATTATAAACTTTGCCTTCCTGTATCTCTTTCTGGTTATTATCGACCACCTGACGAACACGGTGTAGAACAAGGTAATTAGATTGAGACAAGAGGAGGATTCAAAAGGAAATGCTATTGATTCCAACCAGTTGATTGGTAACATTCTCTAGAATCACTAGAAAAGTTTTGGAAGAGGTTCGTACTTTTAGATAATGCAGTATCACCGATTGATAACGCGTAAATTGATATGTGCTCTCCATGCATGAGGTATATGGAACATTTTTTATCTCATTCTTCAAAATTAGTCCCGAATCATCAAGCATCATGTCACTGTTTATCAACTGTAAGGAAAAACTGAAAATTTTAAAGGACCGAATGAAAGAAGAAGATCGGAAAAGAAATATTTTTTACGTAAAAAACGTTTTTCGCGGAAATATGACAGACGAGAATTAAAAATGTTCATAATAACGCTCACGAGATACGTTTATTAGGAAGAAATGTCACCAAAAAATTAATTCTTTTTAATTTAATATCAACCCTTAGTAGGGAGCGATCAATAAAACGAAGCAAGAGCGTTTGTTGCATTATGCCGTAATGCAATATGGATTATTTCATATCGTAGTTAAAAAGGAAAAAGTATGTTGAATTATTTGGGATTGATCGACAAATTCTTTTCCTCCACTCATACTCTTATCTTCCTTTTCGGCTCTTTCGACCGCGGAATAGGAAGTTTGAATTGATTTGCGTAAAGCGTATTGAAATAATTTACGCAAAAGGAAATAATCTTAACTAATATTCCGAAAGAAAGTAAATATAAGAAAGAATTTCTCTGAAACCATATACCTTTGCTAATGCACAATAAATAAAGGGTGATGCTTGTTAACCTAAATGATAGAAAAAGAATAAAAGGTATTATTAGGAAACAAATTTTCACGTAGTAATTTTTGGTCGAAATGAATACTTAGTGATAAATATTTTTCACCATAAAAGCAAGAAAAATATTAATAGCCGGTTATCAAAATTCTTTAGTCAATTTCCAATTGGAAATTGAAACGAATTGGAGGATAAAAAAAAGAAATAAACAGAAATTAAAAGAGGTATATATCTTGTCCAGTTAATAGAGAACAATGGAAAAATTTATTTCCTCCCAATCCCCAGGTCATTTCGGCTCTATATATCGTGTAATACGTGGTATCGATTACTCTGGACCGAATGTATTAATCCATCCCACCGAGCTCTTCCTTGGTAATTGGCTCGGTCTTCTAATGTTACGATTTGTGCGAGAATGTCGCCTATAGAAATCATACTTTCAATAATTTTTGAACAAGTAATAAGCAAGTAAGTGCTAAATAATCGCCTGTATGCTTCATACGTCCCAAAGAAGACTTCCAAACAGTCCAAGCGATAATAACAATCTTATCTTTCTCGCTAGTCTTTTGTTTATGTTATCGACATAAAGTATATATATCAGTAATCATTAGTATACAATTTATTATAAAATTTCAAGTCTATATTATGAAAATGAAACTGATTTTCGTGACCAATGCCACACTAATTCTTTTTTCGTAGATTCTCGAAGGAAGAAATTTATATCACTGAAAAGGGCATAACCCGATTTACCTTTGATGACTACACAGTTTAAAGGAACCATTGAACGTCTGTCCTAAATCTTAACTGATGCAGAAACTTTTAATTATTTCAGAGATATCCAAGACTAAACGTTATTCAATAATCCAGAAGTATTAAAGAGAATCAGAATAAAATGATATCTGAATTCTAATTACTTCCAAAGAAGATACAAGGATTTAAACTATGCTTATCATGATAATTAAACATTTGACATCCGAAATGAAACACACTACATTGGTACTTCCTGTTCTTCCTTACATCAGATGATATGTCCTACTTGGATATTACAAATATTCGACTGTCAACCAGATTAGGAAATGAAAATATTTATCTTTTTTCTATTCCTATATTTAAGGGATAAATCGATCAATGCTGTGTTTATGGAATGGTAAGAAATTTTAGAGATCAGATATAAATTTTTTTTTCTAAAATGTGGTATAGAATATAAAATCAATATCATGGGTATGTAACATAATAATTTATTGAATTTTTACACAGGTTTCATGATGGCGACTAGAGTATTTCTATTGATAAGTGAGACATTAGATCTCTTAACTCTAGCTATCCTAAAAGTGTATTAGTGCATATAAAATTGTATTAGTGCATATAAATCAAGAACCCATATATTTTTCAACTAGTCTAATAAGGAATATTAGATATAGAAAGCAAGACATTTGCTGAAGGATAGGATGTGAATAATAACCTATGAATAAAAATTTCAATGTTGCAAAGAATTTTGCCTTACATATCGTTTGTTATTTAATGTATCGGATTGTAAAACCGGCGGAGGAAGCTCGTTCTGCTCACAAATTTATTACAAATCTTCCAAGTGATATGAAACCCAAGTTGGTGAGAGAGGCACATAATCAACCGGTATATGGAAACAACTTGTTGCTATTGCGAGGGCGCTACTATGGCAATCATTTACTTTAATATTAGATTTTAATAAACGAGATATGAAGAAATCAGATATACGTAACTCGTCACATATCATCGGAATTTCATCTTTTATAATATAGCCCATTGGATTGTGAAAACAGAAGAGTCGTTCAAGAAGCAGTTGGAAAATGTAACAAAAGAATAAACATTGTTAGCGACTGCTGGTAGATTAAATGCTCTTAAATCTTCCGACGGTGATATACTGCAACGTGATGTTGCTACAGAGGCTGGTTTGATAGTGGATTATCACTTTTTCGTATGCTTCAATGATATATTCATTTATCGGAAATTCGACTGGATTATAATTTTGTTAAGTAAATATATGTCCGTCGAAGAAATTTAAACGGAAATGAAAGTAGCCGATTTTCTTTTTAAAGGATTAATTTCTTCAAGGGAAATGTACATTGAAGTAAATTTTTTGTGAATATTAATTCATCGTAATGTATCGAATTAGTAAAGAACATTTTCTATAAATTCAAGCACGTAGCAGTATATACTCCTTACATATGGATTATATAGAAGTTTATTTCGATTAACTGTAATTTGTATACAAACATTTGTATACACATGCTACGTGTGTTTAATGTAACCCTCAACTTCATAATACATATCATAATACACAGCAGTATGCAATTAGCATTAAATTTTTATTATTGCTTTATTGTGCGATAATAAAAAGTGGGAATTCAGAGAAAATCTTTTGTCATATTTGTTTTATTTTCGTAGTATCATTTTTTTCCTTTTATGTATTTCATTTGAAAGTCAACATACTCTATTACGTGGTCGAAAGAGACGAAAAGACCGAAAAGGATGCGAGTTGGGTCATACGAATGTCTCGATCAATCCCTTTTAATTCGACAAGTTATTATTTTTTCATTACTACCTTTTACAATAACGCATATAAAATGATCCACATTGCTTAACAACATATTGCAACAAACGCTTCTGCCTCGTATTTATTGATTGCTCGGTACCAAAGATTAATATTGAATGAAAAGGAAGTAATTTTTTTCTTCATAATTTTTCATAATACATGTATCTTATGGGCGTTAATATACACATTACTAATACGCTCCTAAGAAACGTTGGTTAAAAGCGTTGTTCGTGCAAAAAATGTTTTCTTTCCGATTTCTCCTTGTTACTATAAACATTATACCATGGGCGAATTGATCCATATATGTATCTAATTGTGCTTTAATATTTTCAGGTTTTTGTTGCAGTTCATCGGCAGTGATGACACTCTGAATTATAGCTACATTTTCAAAAGAAGAAAAGAAAGAAAAATACACATTCATATATCTTATGCGCGGACAATGAATTACATGGTATCGGTCGGCGGGATTGTATTATGTAAGATCATCAACGATTTTTAAATCATTTTTAATACTTCTTGGTGGTATTATGATTTATCGTTTTCTCTTCAAATATACTCCTTGTCTTTATATGGTCTCATACTGTGTACATTATATGATTGAGAATACCTAGGAAGAGGGAAAAGATTTATGCTTGACGATGAAGCTTAGAAAGTACAATGTGGCGCGGTTTTGCAAAGCTTGGTAAGGTGGTACCAGAAGATAGGATTTTATCAAAGGATCCGAACGTGAACGGCTTTAGCTAGAGGATATGTCCGATTGTACTCGGAAAGATTTGTCGGAGAATCGCCCGACGTTCCAAGGGATATATGGATCAAAGGGGAATGGGAATGAAACTGAGGGATATTTATGATACAAAATAATTTTATATACAGGGACGATCAAAGGAATCAACGTTTTTAGAAGTAATAACGTTAGCAGGGGAATTCTTTTAAATTATGTGTGAAATAGAAAGTCCACGTCATCGTTATTCCCTCAATTTAACAGAAGTAACCATTCGATTTAATTAAAAACGGAGAAGTGTTGAATTCTACGTTTCAAATTGTTTGTCATAATATTCGCGACATTTCCTTAAAATATGTTCGTAATATTTAATGTTCGTTTTTCTTAAATATTGAAATTTGGTCGAAGTAATTGCTGCGTAGCGCGAATTAATCCATTGATTCGTTTTGATAGGGATTTAGTGATAATGGATGTATGTAGTACTTATCGTGAGGTACATTCGTTTTGAACTCTTCGTTACTATGTCTCTCTATCTGTGTATACTCTGGTGCGCGCTTATCTGCGCCAGGTCAAGTGGCTGGGATGGAGTGCGCGGTCCTATGTGCTTTCGTACGTAGGAATCTTGTCTTATTTGGATAATAAGGAAAGTATTCTTTCATTTGTTTTCCTCTTATCAGACTAAGCAGACAATTGGAGGATACGATTACCTGTATAATTCAATTTCATATTTAGATTCATCATTCGATAACACAGTTATTTATCTTGCTGAGCAATGGAGTATTTTCTTAGGAATCATTTGATTTGAAACATAATATACGAGATATTACATACCTAGAAATATAATGGGACTATTGTTTTGCATTTTCCAATAGGAAGTACATTTCTCGGGAAATGTACGTGTTCATATAGAAGAGTAAGGTACATCGATGTGCAAAAGATTTAACGAGGTAATTAAATAATATAGCTGAATAGATAATTGAATTATATCGCTAATCGTATTATCAAATTGTTTGCTTGGTTTAATGAGAGGAAAACTAATGAATAAATACCCTTCTTGTTTTCTAAATAGGAGAGGAGATACGCGCAGACACACGTATTGATTCCCGCCCACTTACCTGGACCACGTAAGCACGCACATACATGGAGAGAGATAATAAATCGTTTTATATGATGGTTCATGACGATAGGTACGCGAGAAGGTATTATGTATGTGCAGATCGTTATATGCCGATCAATACCCGTTAACAAGGGAATTTGTTGAAATGGAGGGTCATATATTTTTGCAGAAAAATCGAAATTTCGTCCTTCATAAGTTTTCTTGTTGGATGTCATTACTGTCACTGCTATTGTTTTATTCCTGATTAATATTTATTTTTTCTAACGTATTCGTATAAATGTCTACAAGGAATTCCCCTTCGGTATTACCTATGACACGAAACTCACTCGCGTTTTGAAATTTTGTCATTCTCTTAATGGAAAAGAAATAAGTATGTAAACGGGTCGGAAGACTCAAATTGTGTATTACGAAAACACGAAACGATATATACAAAGAGAATATTACCTTTCTGATTTTCTGAATTATCCAGTCCAGGCATCTACTACTCGAAGTTTAAATACGAAGTGAGTTCAGCTTTGAAAATCTCTTCATCCCAGTTTTATCAATACTTGTTTATTCAATAAATATCGTTATATCGTACGAGACATTCTCTTGTACAATTGCAAACAAATCCTTATCGCTCTCCAAGCGGTTTAAGAAGCCCTCAGACCGTTGTGAACGTACGTCTTTTCCTTAAAACCGACTGATATTCTTTTCATATAGCTTGATAATTCGATCGTGAGAAGTGATCGAAGAGAAGAAGGTAATATATGGAAACAAAGAAATATGATGAAAGATTTTTTGGGCATAGATGTTTCTTATTATTATGGAATAACGGAAATGAATTCTGCGATAACTTGATTTATGTACATTCGTTTACAAAAAAAGAAGGTAATATTTTGAGAAATGATTTTCAATTAATAGGGAAGTAGACAATTTTCAAGGAGAACACTTTTTCACGACAGAAGATTTTACAATAAGATTTTAATAGTCCGACAATTGTAATATCATTAATATCTAATAATATTAGAACACTATTTTTAAGTATAACTTGAACTTACGAAAGAAGAAACATTACAAATTGTGAATATGAATTTACGATTAAGTTCGTAGCAGTTAGTTTTGATAATTACCATAATTATTAATAATAATTAATTATATTATAAATAATTATAGTTTTACGTGATTATTTAAGTTAAGAAAGAGACGAATTATTATAAGATTCTTATTAGAAGATTTCAAGATTCATGATATAATTTCTCGTGTACATAGAGTATATATAAATATAACTACAGTAGAGGGGAAATTTCTCATCCCCGTGTATTCTAGCTAGAGAACTAAAATCCAGGAAGCTTGGTCTTCTAACGAGACGATGTGAAATTAATTTCGGGAGGGGATGTCATTCCTTCGGTGGTTTTCGAACCAGTAATACACGAAGTAATCTCCAGCTGTATATACTTCATACGTCCCAAAGAAGATCTTTACAAGTAATGCAGACGGCGAAAACAATTTCATCAGTCATACTAGTCATTCGTTTATTCCATCAATATTCTTTAAATTTAGCAGTAACCATTAGTATAAGATTTATTATAAAATTTCCTTTCTATAGAATTGCCATTTAGAACGCTTGTGAAAAGCATCATCTGCTTTATCTTCGGTAATTATACAACAAAAACGAATGGCTTTGATAAGTCTTAACCAATATTTCACGGTTTACGCATTTGAATACGATTTATGCAGGTAAATACAAATTTCCCGTTACGCGATCGTACGAGCCGAAAAGGCCGAAGAGGATATGAGTGAGGGGAAATGAGTTTCTCAAAAAATCTCTTTTAATTTGACATATTACTACTGTATCTTCTTCACTACCGTATGAAATAATCCATATTGCACAAATATAAATGGAAATAAACGCTTATACTTCATGTTTAATGATCGCTCCGTCCCAAGGATTAATATTGAATAAAAAGAAATTAATTTATTTCTTCATATACTCTCGTAATAAAAATATCTTGTGAACAATATTATACACATATTTAATTTATCAAACGTCGGCGGAAAATGTTGTCTATGCAATAAAAAATTTTTTTCCGATATCTTGATGCCATAATAAAAATTGCATAATAAACGAGATGATCAGCATGAGAAGAATCCAATTGTTCTTAAAAAGTTTCAGTTTTTATTACAGTTCATCGGTAGTAACATGATGCTTCATGTTACAGGACGAATTCAAGAAAAGGAAAAGGAAATACACATCCATATATCTCATGTGTGGAGAACAAACATCTAATAACATGTTATCGGTCGATTGTATTATATTATCAATGTCCTCCAAAACTTTTTTAATGCTTCGTGGGGTCTATAAAGCAATATGCTGCATCTAAAAGCAATATCATAGTCAGTTTAAATAATTGTTTTAAATAATTAAAAAAGGAAGAAACATTTAGTTCAATGTTCCAAATTGATTATCGTAAAATTCACGACACGTACCTAAAAAATATTCATAATATTTAATGTACATCTTTAGTAATATGGAGATTTGGACCAATTAATTAGCTGGTTAGCTCGAATTCTCTTGTTAACGATCGATCCGAGGAATAACGATCTGCTGATGCGTAATACATTCCTCTATAATAAACTTCATGTCCTTTCATATTGAACGTATTATTCTCATTCCTCTTCATTTGTTGCTATAGCTTTGCGCGTGCGTAAGCTTATTTAAGTTATCGGGATGAGTGTGCCATCCTGAGGGCACGTGCGCGTATAACTCCTCACGTACCTCGAAAATAGGCCAAGTACTTTTTCATTTGTTTTCGCCCTTATCGAACCAAGCAGGCTTTTTGATAATAAGATTACCTATATAATTTGGTTATCTACTTGGATGCAAAATTTTATTGTCCTGTTAGTTCTTTTATAGAGCCATATACCGCGTCACTAATTAAGTTCTTACGTAGGAACGTCTACATTTTTCTACAAATTTACATCCGATTGGAGAATTTAAGAAATTATCAAATTATAATTACAGTTATACAGTATTCCGTATACTGTGTTCTTTATTAATTATTTCCAAGCAAAATATTATATTTCTAGTAATAGATATTTGTATTTTCCGAATATATTATCCGAATATTGATGCCTACACTTTTCTTCACAAAAAATATGTAAGTATGAATGAACTATCAAGGAAGATTCCACTTCGGAAAAGGAGATATGTAAAATTAGATTTTTACAAAGTAAAATGATCGAAAGGAATATGTGGAATCAAAAGAAAAAAAGAGGATCAAAAAGAGAAAAGAATATTAAAACCTAATAGATAATCCCCCTTGACGATAGTAACGATGCGAAATTATTGTGATCATTTCGAAGGCATTACTAGGCATGATAGCCTCGTTAATATATGAAAACTAATGAGCGGAAACAGTGCACGCTCCACCAATTAGAGAACTTACTGCCTAAGTGCGATAGTTGAATAAGCCGATTCTTCTGAATGGAGTCGTCCTGAATGGTGTTAACTTCTAGAAGTTTATACAAAGGAACGATGCAGAATAATATAAAAGCTCCCAATTAGTCACGGTAATGGAAAACATTTACATCAATTTAGATATAATGCTCTCGATTAGATGAACCATATTTGAATATTATACCCCTTAATATGAATACAAGAATTTATTTTCATAAGATTTTTTTCTTTATTTAGCATGTTATAGACAATCGCATAATTCTATATACGTATTTATGAGTTATATTCGAGATGCGACATTATAGACCATTTTATACCATTTCGTGTTATATACTACCATATACTGTTTTATAATATACTGTTGAAAGTTGTATAGTTTTTTATTATTACTTTACACTATATTTTACTTTGTGCAATTTCTCTTCGGTATACTATTATATAATATTGAACAGATAAGAAAGTATAATTAGAGTTATCGAATTTAGGATATTCTTGTTTAGACATTTATACGAGTTAATCGTATAGTCGTATATACGGCCAACTGTTGCACAGCCGTTGGCTATTCCATGATATTATTCCGTGTTTGCTAACCCTATGATACTACCTATCGACGAGTCCGACAAATTGGTTGACTTTCTTGGCTGATAATAGTAGAAGTGCTTGCTTGTCTATCAGTTAGTCGATTAGAATAGGGATACGTGCTTCAACGAGAACGAAAGTACAAAGAGACGAAAGGACAAACGATTTGTTATTGAGGGATACATATGGGCAACCGAACCGATATAGTTATAAGAATAAAGAAGATTTCATCCATGAACGTAGTACATGTGTATGTATTGTGTAAATATAGTATTGTGTCGGCGTTATATGTATGCTCATTGAGAAATTAAATCATTCCGA
Organism: Vespula germanica; assembly: GCA_905340365.1. NCBI lineage: Eukaryota > Metazoa > Arthropoda > Insecta > Hymenoptera > Vespidae > Vespula > Vespula germanica. Next base: position 912,233 of record HG996541.1, read on the forward strand.
CTATAAATTCGGAAAATTCAAATATTATGTTACGAAAAATATACTAAAATCATATACTCAGTTACACGTAAGAAGAAATAAACGATTGCAGAAATATAAAATTTTCAAAGAAGCTAACTAGTTTAGAACATAATATATGGTATTTGATAAAAAGAAGTAGAATTGGATCATTTATTTATGTTCTCTAATAGGAAGTAAATTTTTAGGAAAATGCAGTCGTTCGGATGAAAAAACTGAGAGAGTCGTGATATATAGATCTGCAGAAGATTTAATTCAATGTGCAGGTAACTGATGGATTTAAACAGATAATTGAGTTATACAGCTAATCATATTATCCAATTGTCAGTATGGTTTGATAAGAGGAAAACAAATGAAAAAATACTTTTCATGTTTCCAAAATCAGATAGGAGATGTACGTTCGCATCTACAGAGGACGGCGCACTCAATCCTGGCTACACGCACCGACACACGAAGCCAAAACCACTCACAGATGAAGGGAAATACGAACGAATCGTATAATACGAAGATGGATGACGATACGTAGAAAAACTCGTAATAAGCACATCCATTTTCATTAAATGCCTACCAGAACGTGCTAACAAGAGTTTTCGCGATATGCAGCAAATGATTAGTTGAAATTACGTTACTTTAAAACGTAAATTAAATATTACGAATAATTTTTAGGTACACAATGTGAATATTATGACATACAATTTAGAAAATTAATTCAACATTTTTTCTATTTTTTATTTAATTGAATGATTGCTTAATTTAATTTCATGAAATCAGGATGAAAAGGTGACGAAAGCATGGAATTAAATCTTCTCGTGCGATTTAAAAGTATTCATTATTATATTGAAAATCAATAAATTCTTTGGTCGTCCTTGAAGATTTAAACATTTTGAAAGTTAAACCTACCTTAATTTCATTTCGACTTTTTCCGAGCTCATTCTTCAGTCCATTATTAACCCTTCCATTTTCATCACTTCCTTTCTATCCTCGATATTTATTACTGTTATTTTCATATTATTCGTATTATTCCCGATCGTTCTCGATGATTCATTCAACTTCGTTCTTACGATACACCGTGTTAAAAATTTTTGAAATCAAGTAGAGATTTGAAAAATCAATGATAGGCCAGAGACCAACATCGTTTTGATTAGAATTAAATTTGTTTGTGGAATGATCATCGTCGAGATAATATCTATCGTCAAATGAATCGTAAATGATTATGGATTCATAATCTTTAGCCTTACCTTGCACTTCTTCATCTTTCGTATCTCCTTTTTTTTCCTCTTCTTCTTCAACATCGATTAACAGACCTCTCCTTTCCTTATCGTTCCCAATTCCACTCACCGTTTTGCAGTACATATTAAGATAAATATGTAATTTTTAATACTAGATGCAATCCAAATTAACATTAGTTCGATATCCAAGAAAACGATCGACGAAATTATTGATCCTTATTTTTTTTTCTCGACTGCGTTGAATCCTCTGGAGAGGGGAAAAAGATGGACTCGAATAAGATTCTGCGATGAAATCTTTTCTACGAAGAAATATTCCCTCATTAGAGCAAAAATTCAACTTTGATCTACAATCCGCATACACCGTCCGACGTCCCTTTTTTCAAACCTTTCCGAACGCAATCGATAATATCTTCTTACCGAACGAGCTTACGCTTAGACCCTTTGAAGGGATATATTCCCTAGCCTCGTACCACCAATCGAAGGTAACTGAATAAAACAGTACTATATCGGTTTCAAGAAGGTCCGTCGTTATGGCCATTATACCTGCTGTCTTCTTTTTTCTCTTTCCGGATAATATCGATCATCCGACGAACGCGGTATAGAACGAGGTATTCTGCTTATGTTAGATACAAGGAAAATGTTTTAAAAGGAAATGCCTTTGTAATAAGTGGCTTCGTTTTAAACCCCTCGTTATTATCTCTCTCCACCTGCGGGTGCTCTGTTGGGCGCTTACCTGTGCCAGTTCAAGTAGGCGGGATTGCGTGCGCGGTACTGTGGACGTGTATACATACGACTCTTGGCTTGTTTTAATTAGAAAGAAAGTATTCTTTCATTTGTTTTCTTCTCATCATACCAAACAGACCATTGAAGGATATCATTAACTGTATAATTCAATCGTCTATTTAATAATTATTAACTGCATCACAAAGTAACACGGTTACTTATTTTGCAGAGCAATGGACTATTTTCTTAGGAACTCAATGATTTGGAACGTAATAGACGGAATATTGGATAAGTAGAAGTGTAGCGATATTATTGTTTTACATTTTTCAATAGGGATTGAATTTTTAAGAAAATGTACTCGTTTATGTAGAAGAATTAAATCAGTCGTGTTACATCGCAAAAGATTTAACCGGATGACTAAATGGTACAGCTACATAGTTAATTGAATTATATTGCCAATCGTATTATCGAATTGTCTGCTTTGTTTCACGAGAGAAAACAAATGAAAAAAGACATTTTTTGTTTTCGAAATAAGAGAGAAGGTGTACGCAACATACATACAAGATCTCTCACTCGTTTCTGCCCATTTCAAGTATCGCATAAAAGCCGCACAAGAATACGCGTACATGGAAAGAGTTAATAATAAATTGTCTACTATTGTTGTATATGATGACATATATGCAAGAACGTGATACGCTCCTGCATTTTCATTAGATGCCTGTCGAAACGTATTGGCAAGGGAATTCGTGTTACGCAGCAAATAACTTCCTGCAATTTCCAATATTTATGAAGATCGCACGAATTTCGAATATTTTTTAAGCACATGTCGCGAATATTCTGACAAACAGTTTGATATGAAGAATTCACATTTGTTCGTTTTTAATTATATTGAATGATTACAGAATTTAAATTAATGGAATAAGGATAACGTAAACGTAGACTTTCTATTTCTCGTACATTTTGGAAATATTTCTATGCTAACGGTATTATCTCCAAAAACGGTGAATCTTTTTATCGTCCCTACATGTTGAATCATTTTGCACCATAAACCTCTCTCAGTTTCATTTCAGTCCGCCTTTGATGCATATTCCGCGCGGAACGTCGGACTGCCCTTCGACAAATCTTCTTGAGTACAGTCGTATGTATCTTCTATCTGAAGCTGCCCACGTTTCAATCCTTTGGAAAAGGTATAATCGGTTTCCCCGTTTTACCACTCTAATGAAGCCTTGTAAAACATCATCATTTAAATGTCCTCAAGGATTCTCGTCATTGCCATTATAAACGTTTTGTCTTATTCTTTCTCTTCTTTCTGGTTAATCTCGATCACATAATTAAGACGGGATAGAACACAATACTACGGATCACGTAAAGACAAGGACAGTGTTTGAAAGGGAAACGTTTGCTTTCCTTTCAAACCTAGCATGTTGATTCATAATATCGCTAAGAAGCATTAAAAATGTTTTGGAAGCCGTTAAAAATTTTAGATGATAGAATACCGCCGATCGACATTAGGTATTTCATTGGCCGCGTGTAAGATATATGGATTTGTATTTTTTTTCTTCCTTTTTTTAAATGCGAGCTGTAATATAAAGCGTGAAGTCACTATCGAAGAACCGTAACAAGAAACAGAAAATGTTAATACGCAACGCTTTCGATGATAACGCGACAACTTCGAAAGTTAAATGCTTGATTTTCAATGATAGATGCAGAATCTGTTTTTAACGAAGGTTTCCTCGAAAGATATCTGTACGTAGGTAGTTTATCTAACAATCATAATGAAGAAGCAAATACTTCTCATGCTGGTGAATTCACTCATAATATAATTTCTAATACGACCAAAAGAAGTATGAAAAGAATTTTTTGCGTGAGAAATACGTTTGACTGTTTTTGACTGATGGAAATCGAAAATGTGTATAATAACGTTCATAAGATATTTTTATTATGAGATAGTGTCAACAAAAAAAATAATTTCTTTTAATTTTATATTAATCCTTCGTAAGGAGCGATCGATAAAATTGAAGCAGAAGCCACCTTCGCAAAACGCAGTTATTCAAAATGGATTATATCATATGGTAATTAGAAAGGGACAATAATAATATGTCGAATTGAAAGATATTCGTCGAGCCCCAATCCACATCCAATTAAGCCTTTTCGATTCCGTAATAGGAACTTTTCATCGACTTGTGTAAATCGTGTTCAAATGAAATACATAACAGAGAAAAAGATGATATTAGGAAAAAAGAGAATACGATACTTGATCACTAAATCGATATTCTTTATTACGGCGTTATAAAAAAGAGAGATGTGTAAAAAGAATTGAGCGTTAATTTAAGTTAGAGAAAAAGAATAGGAAGTAATATTACAAAAAAAATGATCAAACAACGTTCTTTGCACAAAATTAATTCTTATTGGTACATATTTTTAACGACCAGAACGGGAAGAAAATTATTGATCAATTTTTAAAATTCTTTAGTATTCTAATTTTAAATTGTAAAGGACAGAAAAGTAGGGAAAAGAAGGAACGGAAGAGGAGCATAGGAGAAAAAGAATAATGATACATCTAATTAATAGAGATCAATAAAGAATTTTATTTCCTCATAGCTTAGGACCTTTTCGGATCTTTCGATCGTATAATAGGAAAAATTGATCAATCTACATCAAGCTTGATAATACTGCAGAGACCATCCTCGTGGTCGCTCGGTTAACCTCCCAAAACGATGTGCGGGGGATGAATACCGCAGGTCACAGAACGGTGACATAGCTTTGTATCATTTCTTCGGTGGTCTTCGGACGAGTCAGGCGTAAGGGAGTCTCGTACAGTAAATATATGCTATCTCTATACGTCATACATCTCAATTGGCACTTTTACAAGTAGTTCAAGCGATGGAAAGAATTCCTTCGTTCTTACTACAAAGTTGTTTATAAGGTAACTTTATCAGTAATCATTAGTACATAATTTATTATAAATTTTCAATTATATACTATCGAAATGAAACTTAATTTCCTGTTAAATACCATCTCAATTATTATTTGTTGCTTTTCAGAAACGGTACTTTAAATTATTTAAAAGGCCGCAACCCGATTTATCTTTGATATCTATATAATTAACATGAACAATTGAATATTTATCATGAGTCGTAACTAATCTACAAATAATGACTACTCCCTAAATTAAACGAGTCCTCCCATTAGAGGCCAAGCTTCCTTGATTTTATATCTAGAAAGGTATATAACTAGAACGGTTTATAGCTAGAACGGTAAATAATTTCTTCTATTAATTGCAATTATTGTAATTAATAACATTCTATTGAATTGATTGCTATAAAATCATTCGTCAGTTCCTATACGAAATTTTTAATGTGTCTTTTTTTCTTATTCCAAGTTATACTTAAAAACAGTTTTCTAATATTACCAAATATTAATGATATTACAATTTTCGTACTATGTAATTTTTTTGTAAAATCTGCCGATGAAAAAAAAATTTTTTGGTCGAAAGTTACATCCACTTTCAGATTCCTTGGAAACATTTTCTCTAAATATTACCCTCTTTTTTTCTAAACAAATATATATCTTAAGTTATCGAAGAATTCATTTCCGTTATTTTACAATAATATTATATAATGAAAATATATATCCAAAAAAATAATTAAAAAAAATGTACTCAAAGAAAATCTTACGTCATATTTTTACGTTTGCCAATATCATCTTCTTCTCTTTCACGTATTTCCCCTCCGAAAGAACTACAGAGTTTGTAAGTTATTTCAGAAGATAGAGTGATTGCATCGCAATTTTTTGAGACCTGCATGTTTCTCTGGATTTTTCTATTGAAATGGCAAAAGAAAGCAAATCAAGAAATGGTCTAATTATCAAGATACATGAAATGAATTTCGGTCAGTTTTACGAAAAAGTATTCTGAACGATCTTAGGGCGTCTCTAAACCGCTTAAAGAGAGTGATAAGATAGACTTGTTTGCAATGGTATGCGAGTAGACCTCGTATAATATGCTGACATTTAAAGAAGTAAACAAGTATTGATAAAACTGGGATTAAGAGATTTCCAAAGCTGAACTCACTTGGTATTGAATCATCGAGTAGTATAGATAGATCCCTCGACTAATAATTCAGAAAATCAGAATAGTAATATTCATTTTGTATATATCGTTTCGTTATTTCCTAATCTACAATTTGAGATTACCAAACCGTTTACTTACTTATTTCTTTTTCGTTAAGTATGGCAAAATTTCCAAACACGAGTTTCAAGTCATAAGTAATGTCGAAGAGGAATTACAGGTATACACATTTATACGGATACGTTAGAAAAAATAAACATTAATCGGGAAGGAGACGATAGCAGTGATAGTGATGTCATCCATCGAGAAAACGAAGTGATCTCATACATAATGAGATGGATGATAGTGTTGGAAAAAAACAACTTAAACATTTATCATAGACATTATAAAGGACGAAATTTTGATATTTGACAAAAATATATGATTCCCTATGTCTACGAATTACATGGTTAACTGGTATTGATCGAGATTTAATGATCTGCACGGACGTAATACATTTCCTCGTACATATCGTCCAGCATTATCATATTAATCTATTACTTATTACCTCTCTCCATACATGTGCGCGCTTACGTGCGGTAGTTCAAGTTGGCGGGAACGAGTGCGCGATACTGTATGCATGTTGCGTACATCTTCTCTCTTATTTCGAAAACAAAAAAGGTCTTTTTTCATTAGTTTTTCTCTAGTGAAATAAAGCAGACAATTCGATAATATGATTAACAGCCACAATTTAGAGCGTCATCACCGCCGATGGATTGCTACAAAAACCTGAAAATGTTAAAGCACGATTAGATACTTATACTGATCAATTTGCCCATGATAATATCTTAGGAGCGTATGAGTAATGTGTATATTAACGCCCATAAGATATATGTATCAAAAGGAATTATCAAGAAAAAAATTACTTCCTTTTCATTCAATATTAATCTTTGGTACAGAGAAATCTGTAAATAGGAAGCAGAAACGTGTGTTGTAATATGTAGTTACGCAATGTGTATCATTTTATTTGGGTTATTTCATAAGGTAGTAACGAGAAAATAATATCTCCTCGCATTAGAAGGGATTGATCGAGAAATTCGTTTTTCTCGAACTCATATACTTTTCGGAATATTCGATTCTTTCGACCGTTTAATAAGAAATGTTGACTGACCTTCGAATGAAATACGTAAAAGAAGGAAATTGCTATTGCGAAAATAAAATAAATATCAGAAAAGATTTTCTCTGAATTCCCACCTTTTATCACTGCACAATAATGCAGTAATAAAAATTTAATGTTAATCGCATACTATTGTGTATTGCGATATATATTATGAAGAGGAGCTGCACATTAAGCAAACGTAGCATTTGTACACAAATATAGTATTACAGTTAATCGAAATAAACTTAGATATAATCAGTATTTAAGCAGTATATATTGCTATGTACTTGAATTTATAAAAAAATGTTCTTTACTACTTCGATATATTACGACTTATTGAAATTCACCAAAAATGTATCTTATAGTACACATTACAATTTCGAATAAAAAATTTATATCTTGTCTCTAAAATATCTTACCATTCCATAAATACAGCATTGATTGATTTACCGTTTAAATATAAGACTAAAAAGGAGAATGTTTTCATACCTTAATCTGGTTGATGGTCAGAGGTTTGTATTATCCATGTAAGACTTGTTATCGGATGTACAGAAGAACAGGAAGACCACGTAAACTACATTCGAGTGGCGGTACGAGGAGGCGGAATATATCTCATTGAAAGGATCCAAAGATAAGCGGCTTTAGCTACAGGATAAAATCGAATGTGTCGAGGCAGATTTATTAAAGGGCTCTTCGACGTTGCAAACGGAATCTGGATTAAAGAGAAATTGAAATGATACTCAAACAGGTTTATCTTCGAAAATGATTAGATCTGCATCTACGATCAAACGATTCACCATTCTTCGGGATGACAGTGTTAGCCAGGGAACACTTTTAAATTATGCGTCGAATATTCAGTGTACGTTTCCATCACCACATCATCGTTATACTAGTTTAAATAATTATTTAAACAATTCATTGAACTATTTATTAAACAGGTTATCATAGTCAGGTTAAAAAATTGTTTTATATAATTAAAAATGAAGAAACGTTTAGTTCAATGTTCCAAATTGTTTGTCGTAATATTCGCGACACGTACCTAAAAAATATTCATAATATTTAATGTACATTTTCAGTAATGGAGATTTGGACCTATTAATTTGCTGGTTTGCTCGAATTCTCTTGTTAACGATCGATCCGAGGTATACCGATCTGCGGGTGCGTAATACGTTCCTCTATAATTAACGTATGTCCTTTCATATTGATCGTAATATTCTCTTTCCCCTTCATCTGTTGGTATAGCTTTACGCGTGCGTAAGCTTATTCAAGTTATCGGGATGAGTGTGCCATCCTAAGGACGCGTGCGCGTATAACTCCTCTCGTATCTCGAAAGTAGGACACTTTTTCATTTGTTTTTGCCCTTATCGAACCAAGGAGGCATTTGGATAACAAGATTAACTGTATAATGTAGTTATCTACTGGGATGCAAATCTTTATTGTCCTGTTAGTTCTTTTACAGAGCTACGTACCGCGTCACTGATTTAGTTCTTAGGTAGGAACGTCTACATTTTCCTAAAAATTTACATCCGATTGGAGAATTTAAAAAATTATCAAATTTTTGAAATAATCAAGTTATCAGATTTCGGATCTTTTTGTTTAGACATTTATACGAGTTAATCGTATAGTCCTATATACGACCATCTGTTGCACAGCTGTTGGCTACTCCATGATATTATTCCGTGTTTGCTAATCCTATGATACTACCTATCGACGAGTCCGACAAATTGGTTGATTTTCTTGGCTGATAATAGTAGAAGTACTTGCTTGTCGATCAGTAAGTCGATTAGAATACAGATACGTGCTTTAACGAGAACAAAAGTACAAAGAGACGAACGGAGAAACAATTTGTCATTGGGGGATACATATGGGCAACCGAACCGGTATAGTTATAAGAATAAAGAAGATTCCATCCATGAACGTAGTACATATAAGAAAAAATATATAAATTTATCGCTACTCTCATTTTAAACAAAATGCAATAAACTTACGAAGGAGTAGCGAATATAGTTTCATCTCACTCTGTTAATAATTATGTCTTATAGAACTGGGTGTATAAAAACCACTCACCCTGACTAATGCACTGAGTTCGATAGAAGCTAATGAAATGATGGATTTAAACAGATAATTGAGTTACACAGCTAATCATATTATTCAACTGTCCGTATGGATTGATAAGGGGAGAACAAATGAAAAAATACTTTTCATGCTTTCAAAATCAGATAGCATCCACAGAGAACCGCGCACTCCTTCCTGTCCACACGCACCGAAGCCAAAACCACTCACAGATGGAGGGAAATACGAACATATCGTATAATACGAAGATGGATGACGATACGTAGGGAAACCCGTAATAGGCACATCCATCTTCATTAAATGCCTATCAGAACGTGCTAAAGAGATTTCACGATATGCAGCAAATGATTAGTTGAAATTCCGTTACTTTAAAACGTAAATTAAATATTATGAATAATTTTTAGGTACAAAATGTGAACATTATGATATACAATTTTGAAAATTAATTCATTTCTTCTATCTTTTATTTAATTAAATGATTACTTAATTTAATTTGATGAAATCAGGATGAAAAGGTGACGAAAGCATGGAATTAACACTTCTAGTGCGATTTAAAAGTATTCATTGTTATATGGAAAATCGGTAAACCCTTTGGTCGACCGTAAATATTTAATCATTTTGAAAATTAAACCTACATTAGTTTCATTTGAACTTTTTCCGAGATCATGCTTCAGCCCATTATTAAACCTTTATAACTTTCTTTCTATCCTCGATATTTATTACTGTTAATTGCATATCATTATTATTATTCCCGATATTTTTCTATGATTCAGTCAACTTCGTTCTTACGATACACCGCGTTAAAAATTTTCGAAATCAAGTAGAGATTTGAAAAATCAATGATAGGCCAGAAATCAACATCGTTTTGATTAGAATTAAATTTGTTTGTGGAATGATCATCGTCGAGATAATATCTACTGTCGAATAAATCGTAAACGATTATGGATTGATAATCATTAGCCTTACCTTGCTCTTCTTCATTTTCCGTATCTCTTCTTTCTTCCTCTTCTTCTTCAACATCGATTAACATACCTCTCCTTTCCTTATCGTTCCTAATCCCACTCTCCGTATTGCAATACATATTAAGATACATATATAATTTTTAATAGTAAATGCAGTACAAATTAACATTAGTTCGATATCCAAGAACACGGTCAACGAAATTGTTGATCCTTATTTTTCTTTCCAGACTGCGTTGAATCCTCTGAAGAAGGGAAAAAGATGGACTCGAAAAAGATTCTGCGATAAAATCTTCTTTTATACGAAGAAATATTCCCTCGTTAGAGGAAAAATTCAATCTGCACCCACCATCCGCTTACACCGACCGACGTCCCTTTGACTGACCTTTCCGTACGCAATCAATACCTTATTACCGAACCAGCCTAAGCTTAAACCCTTTGAAGGGTTATATTCCCTAGCCTCGTACCACCATTCGAAAGTACCTGAATAAAACAATACTATATCAGTTCCAAGAAGGTCCGACGTTATGGCCATTATACCTAGTGTCTTCTTTTTTCACTTTCCGGTTAATATCGATTATCCGACGAACGCGGTATAGAACGAGGTATTATAGTTATTTAGATACAAGGAAGATGTTTTAAATGGAAATGCCTTTGTAATAATCCCAGCACGTTATTTTATAGTATTCCCTAGAAACACCAGAAAAATTATGAAAGACGTTGATAATTTCAGATAATACAATATCACCGACAGATAATTTGTAATTCAATGTGTGCACCGCATGCATAAGTTATATGGATGTATTTTTCCTTTTCCTTTTTTTAAGTTCCTCCTATAACATAAAGAATCAGGTCACTGCCGATGAACAGGAACGAAGAACTGGACATTTTAAAGAACAATGGGATACTTCTCATGCTTATAACTTATTATGCAATTTTTGTTATAGCAACAAGAAATCGGCAAAAGAATATTGTTTGCCGAAACAACATTTTCCGTCGACGTTTGGCAGATGGGATTAAAAACGGGTATACTAAAGTTCACGAGATATTTCTATTATGAGAAAGTGTCAACAACAAAATTAATTCCTTTTTATTTAATGTTAATCCTTGGTAGGGGGTGATCAATAAAACGAAGCAGAAGCGTTTTTTTAATATGCAGTCATGCTATGTGGATTATTTTGTATGGTAATTTATAGGAAGAAATTATAGTACGTCGAATTTAAAGGGATTGGTCGACGTATTCATTTCCCCCCACTTATAACCATTCACGGAACTTTCGGCTCTTTCGAGCGCGGAATAGGAAGTTTTGAATCACTTGCGTGAAACGAATTCAAATAAAATCGGCAAAAAGAAAAAAAAGAAAATAAACATATTGAGTGATTTTCTTTGAATCCATATTCTTTCCTTCTGTGTAATAAAGAAAGAGAGATGCCTGTTAACTGAAATAATAGAAAGAGAGGAGGGAATATTACGAAACAAATTTTCAAGCAGAATTTCTTGCTGGAAGTTAGTACTTATTGATAAAAAATTTAACGACAAAAAGAGGAAAAATATTAATATCCAATTATCAAAATTTCTTTAGTTAATTTCTAATTGTAAATTGTCAAGAAAAAAAGGGCGAAAAGAGGAGAAAAGAAGGAAAGGAAAATTAGAAAATAGTCCAATGAATACAGCAAAATTGAGAAATTTATTTTCTTCCGATCCCCATGACATTTCGTCTCTTTATATTGTGTAATACATGGTATAGATTAACCTCTGTAGATTGTCTTAGCTCTTTGAACCGTGCTTCGTCTCGGAAATGAGGTAGATCTTCCAACGTGACGATTTGGGAAAAATGTCGCTTGTAGAAGTCACTTTTTCAACTATGTTTGAACAAGTAATACACAAGTAAGCGCTAAATAAACGCATGTATACTTCATACGTCCGAAAGGAATATTCCAAGCAGTAGAAACGTTAGAATCTCTTCCTCTCGCCAGTCTTTTGTTTATGTTATCCACGTGAGGTAAATTTATTTGTAGTCATTAGTATATAAATTATTATAAAATTTCAATTCTGTATTTTGAAAATGAATCTGATTTTCATGATCAATACCATCCTAATTATTACTTTTTTGCTTCTCGGAGAAGGTACTTTATATCGGTTAGAAGGGCGTAACCGTATGTTGACTGTAGAATTTAAAGGAACAATTGAACGTCTATCAGAAGTCTTAACTAATCTATGAATTTTTAATTATTTCAGGGATAGAAAAGACTAGACGCCAAAGCAGTTCCAATATCCTAGAAATATGTGTTATCTATAATGCAGAAGGAGCAGAATTAAAAATTAAGAATCGATATCTGAGTTCTAATTACTTCCAAAAAGAATACACATTTCAACTACACTTAACGTGATAAGTGTATATTGGACATCCAAAGTGATACATAATTACATTGGTACTTCCTGTTCTTCGTACATCAGACTTCATGGATAGTATAAATCTCCGATCATGAAACAAATTAGGATATGAAAACGTTTTCCTTTTTAATCTTATATTTGAGTGGTAAATCAATCAAAGCTGTGTTTATGAAATGGTAAGATATTTTAGAGATAACATATAAATTTTTTAATCTAAAATGTAATATGGAATATAAAATCTGTATCATAGGTATATTTTATAATAATTTATTGAATATTTACACAGATTTTATGATGGCGACAAGAGTACTTCTATTGGTAAATGGGACATTAGGTCTCTTAACTATAGCTATCCTGAAGATACTCCTTTAGTGCATATAAATCAAGACCCCATATAATTTTCAACTAGTATAGTGAAGAATATTAGATATGGAAGGAAAGATATATGAAGCAAAGGAGTTGAATAATAATATGTGAATAAAAGTTGTAATAATTTTTCAAGGAATTTTACGTCACATATCGTTCGTCATTTCATGTATCAGATCGTATACGCGACGGAAGAAGCCGACGCCGCTCACGAATTTATTGCAAATCTTCCAAGTGATATGAATCCCAAGTTGGTGAGAGAGGCACCTAATGATCCTGTCTATGGAAACAACTTGTTGCTATTGCTAGGGCGTTACTGTAGTAACCATGTACTTTAATATTGGATTTTAAGAAACAAGGTATGAAGAGATCAGATATAAGTATCTTGTCACGTATCTTATTTAATCTTCCATACGAATTTCATCTTTTATAATATAGAACATTGGATTGTGAAAACAGAAGAGTGGTTTAAGAAGCAGTTGGAAAATTTAACAAAAGAATGAACATTGTTAGCAACTGCTCGTAGATAAAATGCACTTAAATCTTCCGATGATGATGTTCTGCAACGTGATGTTGCTATAAAAGTTGGTATGATAATGAATAATCACTTTTTTGTATGCTTGATTGATATATTCCTTTATAGGAAACTAGATTAGATTATAATTTCGCTAAATAGATATATGTTCGTCGAAGAACTTTAGATTGGAAACAAAAGTGACCAATTTTTTTTTAGAAATTAATTTCTTTAATGAAAAGGTACATCAAAGTACATTTTTTGTGAATTTGAATTCATCGTAATATATCGATGTAGTAAAGAATATTTTTTTATAAAGTAAAGTACATAGCAATATGTACTCCTTAAATACGTACGGATTATATGGAGGATTATTTCGGTTAACTGTAATACCACATTTGTGTCCAAATGCTACGTTTGCTTAATGTGGAGCTCATCTTCATAATATATATCATAATACACAGCAGTATGCGATTAACATTGAATTTTTATTACTGCATTATTGCGCAATAATAAAACGTAGGAATTCAGAGAAAATCTTTTCTCATATTTATTTTATTTTCGTAATATAAATTTTTTCTTTTACGTACTTCTTTCGAAGGTCAATCAACATTTCCTATTACCTGGTGGAAAGATCCGAAAAGGCCGAAAAGGATATGAGTTCGGGAAAAAAGAATTTCTCGATCAATCCCTTTTAATGCGACAAGTTATTATTTTTTCGTCACTACCTTTTGAAATAAATCATGTGAAATGATCCACATTGAGTAACTACATATTGCAACAAACGCTTCTCCCTCGTATTTATCCATTGCTCTGTACCAAATGTTAATATTGAATGAAAAAGAACAAATTTTTTTCTTGATGATTTCTCATAATACATATATCTTATGTGCGTTAATATACACATTACTGATTCGCTTCTAAGAAACGTTGGTTAAAAGGGTTGTTCGGGCAAAAAATACATTTTTTTCCGATTTCTCCTTGTCACAATGTAGATTATATCATGGGCGAATTGATCAGTATGAGTATCCAATTATGCTTTAACATTTTGAGGGTTTTGTAGCAATCCATCGGCGGTGATGAGGCTCTATATTGTAGCTCGAATTTAAAAAAAGGACAGAAAGAAAAATACGTATGCGTATATCTTAAGCGCGGACTATGAATTATATAGTATCGGTCGGCGGAATTGTATTATCTAAGATTATCAATGATTTTTAAATCATTTTTAGTACTTCTGCGATGTACTATAAGTTATCGATTTTTTTTCAAGCACCTCGTCTGTATGTGATCCAATACTGTGGTCATTATTTGATTGAGAATACCTAGGAACAGGAAAAAGAAGGCAAAACATTTGTGCTTGACGACGAAGTTTGGAAAGACCAATGTGACGCTGTTTTATAAAGCTTGAAATGGTGGTAGGAAGAAATGTAATTTACTTTTATAAAAGGATTCAAACATGAACGGATTTAGCTATTGCATATATGCGATCGTGCTGAAAAAAGTTCGTCGAAAGGCCGTCGGACGTTTCACCGGTCAAAGGGGAATTGAAGTGAATCTGAGGGAGATTTATCGTACAAAATAATTTCACATACAGGGACGATCAAGAGATAAACCGTTTTTGGAAGTAATAACGATTGCAGTGGAGTACTTTTAATTATACGTGAAATAGAAAGTCCACGTTCACGTCATCGTTATTCCATGGATTTAAATTATGTAACCATTCGATATAATTAAGAAAGGAGAAGTGTTGAATTCTACATTTAAATTTTACGTTAATATTGCTGCGTAGCGCGAATTACCCTGTTGATACATTTTGATAGGGATTTCATGGAAGTGGATGTACGTAATACGTTCTCCCATACTATTCGTCAAGTGGCTTCGTTTTAAACCTCTCGTTATTATCTCCCTTCATCTGCGTGTACTCTATTGCGAGCTTACCTCTTCCATTTCAAGTAGGAGGGATTAAGTGCGCGATACTGTAGAGGTGTATACAAACGACTCCTGTTTTATTTCGATAGCAAGGAGAAAATTTTTTCATTTTAATACGACCAAAAGAAGTATGAATAGAATTTTTTGCGTGGGAAACACGTTTGGCTGATTTAGACTGATGAAAATCGAAAATGTGTATAATAACGTTCAAAAGATATTTTTATTATGAGATAATGTAAACAAAAAAAATAATTTCTTTTAATGTAATATTAATCCTTCGTAAGGAGCAATCGATAAAATTGAAGCAGAAGCAGCCTTCGCAATACGCAGTTATTCAAAATGGATTATATCATATGGTAATTAGAAAGAGACAATAATAATATGTCGAATTGAAAGATATTCGTCGAGTCCCAATCCACATCCAATTAAGCCTTTTCGATTCCGTAATAGGAACTTTTCATCGACTTGTGTAAATCGTGTTCAAATGAAATACATAACAGAGAAAAAGATGATATTAGGAAAAAAGAGAATACGATACTTGATCACTAAATCGATATTCTTTATTACGGCGTTATAAAAAAGAGAGATGTGTAAAAAAAATTGAGCGTTAATTTAAGTTAGAGAAAAAGAATAGGAAGTAATATTACAAAAAAAAATGATCAAACAACGTTCTTTGCTCAAAATTAATTCTTATTGGTACATATTTTTAGCGACCAGAACGGGAAGAAAATTATTGATCAATTTTTAAAATTCTTTAGTATTCTAATTTTAAATTGTAAAGGACAGAAAAGTAGGGAAAAGAAGGAACGGAAGAGGAGCATAGGAGAAAAAGAATAATGATACATCTAATTAATAGAGATCAATAAAGAATTTCATTTCCTCACAGCTTATGACCTTTTCGGATCTTTCCATCGTATAATAGGAAAAATTCATCAATCCACATCAAGCTTGATAACACTGCAGAGCGCTCTCGTGGTCACTCGGTTAACCTTCCAAAACGATGTGGAGGGGATGAATAGCCCAGGTCACAGAACGGTGACATAACTTCCTACCATTCCTTCGGTGGTCCTCGAACCAGTACTGTGCGAGGGAGTTTCGTACGGTAAATAATCCTTATCAGTAGACATCATACATCTCAAGTGGTATCTTTGCAAGTAGTTCAAGCAGTGAAAACAATTTCTTCGTTCTCACTAGTCAGTTATTTATGTCATCAATATAAGGTAAATTTATCAGTAGTTATTAGTACATAATTTATTAAAAAATTTCAATTATATACTATCGAAATGAAACTGATTTTCCTGTTAAATACCATCTCAATTATTATTTGTTGCTTTTCAGAAAAGGTACTTTATATTATTTAAAAGGCCGCAACCGATTTATCTTTGATATCTATATAATTTATAGGAACAATTGAATATCTATCATGTGTCGTAACTAATCTACAAATTTTGATTTATTTTACAGGAATACGAAAGAAAATAAAGACGGATGCCATTCTCGTAGCCCGGAAGTACTGCAAAGAAACCGAATTGACGGATATGTGACGTATGAATATTTCCGAGGAAAATATGCCATTTGAATTACACTCAAAGTGATAATTAAACAACCGACATCCGAAAAAAACTTTTTTATTTACTTTGGTACTTGCTGTTCTTCCGACGATACATCCTACATGGTTAGTATAAATACATGACCTTCAATCAGATTACGATATAAAAAGATATATTTAAATGGTAAATCAATCAATGCTATATTTATGGAATGGTAAAATATTCTAGAGACGAGATATAAATTTTTTATTCTAATATGTAATGTGTAATATAAAATCTGTATCATAGGTATATTTTATAATAATTTATTCGATTTTTACATAGATTTTATAAAGTCGGCGAGATTGTTACATTGATAATTGAATTCACTTGAAATCTTCCACTGGCAAAATCGGCGAGAGAAGCACATAATTACCTGGTTTATGGACAGAACGTGACAACATTGGTACCCCATTATTATAACAATCATCGATCTTAATATTGGATTTTAATAAAGAAGGTATGAAGAGATCGGATATACGTAACTTGTCATGTACTTTATCCAATTTTCTATATGAATTTCATCTCGTATTATATAGCACCTTGGATTGTCAGAAGAGTGGTTCGAAAAGTTGTTGGCAAATCTATTCAAAGAAAGTGCACCGTTACCTGTTGCTGAGAGATGACGTACTCTTTAACATCTGCATATCTATGTATTGCAACATAATTTTACCATAGAGGTAAGTTTGATAATGAATAATCACAAATTTACATGTTTCATTGATACATTCATTCTTGGAAACTAAATTGGATTATAATTTCGCTCAATAGGTATATGTTAAAGAACTTTAAATAGAAGTGAATGTAGCTAATTTTCTCATCGAAATTAATTTCTTCAAAGAAAATATACATTGAAGTAAATTTTTTGTGAATTTAAATTCATTGTGATATGTGGAATTGGCAGAAAACGAAATTTTTTATAAATTCAAATATGTACTGGTATATACTCCATAAATAGCGCTTATATGGAAGTTTACTTCGGTTAGCTACAATATTACATTTGTATACACATACTACGATGCTTTATATGTACCTCAAATCCATAATACATATCATAATACACAGCAATATGAGATTAGCATTAAATGTAAGACTAAAAAGAAAAACGTTTTCCGGATTATATTTGTTTGATAGTCGTACATTTATACTCTCTTTGTAGGACGCATTACTGGATGAGGATCAACGAAACAGGAAATTTAAATATGTTCCACTTGGATCATCGAATATTTAATTATCACGCCAAGCATACGCGAAAAACCGTATTTTCCCTGGACGTATTATATTTAAGATATCGGTTAATTCAGCTTCTTTGCTGTCATTTCCAGGTGTTGGAATTGCTTCCGCCTTTAATTCGTGTCGTATATCTCTAAAATAATGTATCTAAAATTCGTGCATCACTCAATATTCGTAGACTGGTGAAGACTTAACTGTCATTCGTTCATTTCAAGTGTATAATTACCGAAAATAAAACAGGCGATGCCATTTAAATATTGCAGCAACTTTTCCGATACACAACAAAATAATAATTAAAATGATATAAATCAAGAAAATCATTTTCAATTCGAAAATATAGAAATGAAATTTTACAATAAATCTTATACTAATCAGTACTGCTAAATTTTAAAAGTATTGATGGAATAAACGAATGACTAGTGTGAATGATGAAATTGTTTCCGTCGTTTGAATTATTTGTAAAGATATCATTTGGGATGTGTGATGTCTACGGGTAAGGATTATTTTGCGTACGACACTCACTTACACATTACTGGTTCGATAACCACCGAAGGAATGATCACTCCCCAAATTAAACGAGTCCTCCCATTAGAGGACCAAGCTACCTAGTTATATTATACCTACCTCATATCTCTAGTTAGAGCGGTAAATAATTTCTTCTATTAATTCTAATTATTGTAATTAATAACATTATATTGAATTGATTACTATACAATGATTCCTTAATTCCTATGCGAAATTCGTAATGTTTCTTTTTTTCTTATCCCAAGTTATACTTAAAAACAGTTTTCTAATATTACTAAATATTAATGATATTACAATTATCGTACTATGTAATTCTTTTTGTAAAATCTTCCGATGAAACAAAATTTTTTCATCGAAAGTTATATCTACTTTTAGATTCCTAGGAAACATTTTCTACAAATATTAACCCCTTTTTTGGAAACATATATATATTGCTTAAGTTATCGAAGAATTCATTTCCGTTATTTTACAATAATATTATATAATGAAAATGTGTATTCAAAAAAATAATAAAATACATGTACTGAAAGAAAATCTTTCGTCATATTTCTTCGTTTGCCAATATTATCTTCTTCTCTTTCACGTATTTCCCCTCCAAAAGAACTACACAGTTTGTGAGTTACTTGAGAAGATCGAGTGATTGCATTGCAATATGTTTTTGCATGACATGCATGTCTCGCTGGATTTTTCTATTGAAGTAGCAAAAGAAAGCAAATCAAGAAATGGTCTAATTACCAAGATACATGAAATGAATATCAGTGAGTTTTACCAGATAAGTTTTACAATTTTACATTATCAGATAAGATGGACTTGTTTGCAATGGTATGCGAATAGACCTCGTTTAATATGCAGACACTGATAAAACTCGGATTAAGAGATTTTCAAAGCTGAACTCATTTGGTATCGAAACATCGAGTAGTATAGATAGAACCCTCGACTAATAATTCAGGAAATCAGAATAGTAATATTCATTTTGTATATATCGTTTCGTTATTAACTAATCTACAATTTCAGATTACCAAACCGTTTACTTACTTATTTCTTATTCGTTAAGCATGGCAAAATTTCCAAACAAGAGTTTCGAGTCATATGTAATGCCGAAGCAGAATTACAGGTATACACGTTTATACGGTTACGTTAGAAAAAATAAGTATTAATCGGTAAGGAAACGATAGCAGTGATAGTGATGTCATCCAACGAGAAAACGAAGAGATCTCATACATAATGAGATGAATGATAGTGTTGGAAGAAAATAGCTTCAACATTTATCATAGACATCGTAAAGCATTATAAAGGACGAAATTTTGATATTTGACAAAAATATATGATCCCCTATGTCTACGAATTACCTTGTTAACTGGTATTGATCGGGATTTAGTGATCTGCACGGACGTAATACATTCCCTCGTACATATCGTCCGGCATTATCATATTAATCTATTAATAATTACCTCTCTCCAAATATGTGCGCTCTTAGATGCGGTAGTCAAAGTTGGCGGGAACGAGTGCGCGATATTGTATGCATGTTGCGTACATCTCTCTTATTTCGAAAACAAAAAAGATCTTTTTTCATTAGTTTCCCTCTCGTAAAACAAAGCAGACAATTCGATAATACGATTAGCAGTATAATTCTATTAACTATGTAGCTGTACCATTTAATCATCCGGTTAAATCTTTTGCGATGTAACACGACTGATTTAATTCTTCCACATAAACGAGCACATTTTCTTAAAAATTCAATCCCTATTGGAGAATGTAAAACAATAATCTCGCTAAACTTCTACTTATCCAATATTTCGTCTATTACGTTCCTACCACCCTTTCAAGCTTTACAAAACAGCGTCACATTGGTCTTTCCAAACTTCGTCGTCAAGCAGAAATGTTTTGCCTTCTTTTTCCTGTTCCTGGATATTTTCAATCAAATAATGACCACAGTATGAGATCACATACAGACGAGGACGGTGCTCGAAAAAAAATCGATAACTTATAGTACATCGGAAAAGTGCTAAAAATGATTTAAAAATCGTTGATAATCTTAGGTAATACAATTCCGCCGACCGATACTACATAATTCATAGTCCGCGCATAAGATATATGCATACGTATTTTTCTTTCTGTCTTTTTTTTAAATTTGATCTACAATTTAGAGCGTCATCAACGCACATGGATTGCTACAAAACCATGGAAATATTAAAGAACAATTGGATACTCATACTGATCAGTTCGCCCATGATATAATCTATATTGTGACAAGAAGAAATCGGAAAAAAAGTATTTTTTGCATGAACAACCCTCTTAACCAACGTTTCTTAGAAGAGTATCAGTATTGTGTATATTAACGCGCATAAGATATATGAATTATGAGAAATTATCAAGAAAAAAATTAGTTCTCTTTCATTCAATATTAATCTTTGGTACAGAGCAATCAATAAATATGAGATAGAAGCGTTTGTTGCAGTATGTAGTTACGCAATGTGGATCATTTCACATGAGTTATTTCAAAAGGTGTATAACGAAAAAATAATAACTTGTCGCATTAAAAGGGATTGATCGAGAAATTCTTTTTTCCCGAACTCATATCTTTTTCGGTCTATTCAATTCTTTCGACAGTTTAACAGGAAATGTTGACTGACCTTCGAATGAAATACGTAAAAAAAAAAATTGATATTACGAAAATAAAATAAATATGAGAAAAGATTTTCTCTGAATTCCTACGTTTTATTATTGCGCAATAATGCAGTAATAAAAATTCAATGTTAATCGCATACTGCTGTGTATTATGATATATATTATGAAGATGAGCTATACATTAAGCAAACGTAGCAATTGTAGACAAATGTAGTATTACAGTTAACCGAAATGATCTTCCATATAATCCGTATTTAAGGAGTATATATTGCTATGTACTTTACTTTATAAAAAAATATTCTTTACTACATCGATATATTACGATGAATTCAAATTCACAAAAAATGTACTTTGATGTACCTTTTCATTAAAGAAATTAATTTCTAAAAAAAATTGGTCACTTTTGTTTCCAATCTAAAGCTCTTCGACGAACATATATCTATTTAGCGAAATTATAATCTAATCTAGTTTCCTATAAAGGAATATATCAATCAAGCATAAAAAAAGTGATTATCCATTATCATACAAACCTTTATAGCAACATCACGTTGCAGAACATCATCATCGGAAGATTTAAGTGCATTTTATCTACGAGCAGTTGCTAACAATGTTCATTCTTTTGTTAAATTTTCCAACTGCTTCTTAAACCACTCTTCTGTTTTCACAATCCAATGTTCTATATTATAAAGGATGAAATTCGTATGGAAGATTAAATAAGATACGTGACAAGATACTTATATCTGATCTCTTCATACCTTGTTTCTTAAAATCCAATATTAAAGTACATGGTTACTATAGTAACGCCCTAGCAATAGCAACAAGTTGTTTCCATACACAGGATCATTAGGTGCCTCTCTCACCAACTTGGGATTCATATCACTTGGAAGATTTGCAATAGATTCGTGAGCGGCGTTGGCTTCTTCCGTCGCGTATACGATCTGATACATGAAATGACGAACGATATGTAACGTAAAATTCCTTGAAAAAATATTGCAATTTTTATTCATATATTACTATTCAACTCCTTTGCTTCATATAATATCTTCCCTTCCATATATAATATTCTTCAATATACCAGTTGAAAATTATATCTGGTCTTGATTTATATGCAGTAAATGAGTGCCTTCATGATAGCTAGTTTTAAGAGACCTAATGTCCCACTGACCAATAGAAGTACTCTTGTCGCCATCATAAAATCTGTGTAAATATTCAATAAATTATTATAAAATATACCTATGATACAGATTTTATATTCCATATTACATTTTAGATTAAAAAATTTATATGTTATCTCTAAAATATCTTACCATTCCATAAACACAGCTTTGATTGATTTACCACTCAAATATAAGATTAAAAAGGAAAACGTTTTCACATCCTAATTTGGTTGATGGTCGGAGATTTCTGCTATCCATGTAGAACGTATCGTCTGATGTAAGAAGAACAGGAGGTGCCAATATAAATATGTTTAGAATTTAGAATATACAATTATCACGTTAAGTGTAGCCGAAATGCGTATCTTCTTTGCAAGTAATTAGAACTCAGATATCGATTCCTAATTCATAATCCTTCTCAATACTTTTAGGATATTGGGGCTGCTTTCAACTCCGTTTTATCTTTTCTACCTCTGAAATAATTAAAAATTCGTAGATTATACAATTATTAGGATAGACATTCAATTATACCGTTAAATTTTAAAGTCAACGAAGGTAAATCAAGTTACGCGCTTCTAAGCGACATAAAATACTTTCTCCTAGAAGCAAAAAAGTAATAATTAGGATGGTATTGATAATGAGAATTAGATTCATTTTCATAATACAGAATTGAAATTTTATAATAATTGATATACTAATGATAAATTTACCTCTGGTGGACAACATGAACAAAAGCTGGCGAGAGAAAGAGATTGTTTGTAACGTTTGGACTGCTTGGAGGATTCCTTTGGGACGTATGAAGTATACATGTGATTATATAGCGCTTACTTATGTATTACTTGTCAAAAATAGTTGAAAGAATGACTTCTACAGGAGACATTTTCCCCCCCATCGTCATGTTGGAAAACTCACCTACTTACCGAGACGAAGCTCCGTAGAAAGAGCTAAGACAAACTACACAGGTTAATCAATACCACGTATTACACAATATAAAGAGACGAAATGTCATGGGGATCGGAAGAAAATAAATTTCTCAATTTTGCTGTATTCATTGGACTATTTTCCTATTTTCCTTTCCTTCTTTTCTCCTCTTTTCGCCCTTTTTTCCTTGACAATTTACAATTAGAACTTAATTAAAAAAATATTGATAATTGGATATTAATAGT
The DNA here is from genome assembly GCA_905340365.1 of Vespula germanica. NCBI lineage: Eukaryota > Metazoa > Arthropoda > Insecta > Hymenoptera > Vespidae > Vespula > Vespula germanica. Next base: position 935,940 of record HG996541.1, read on the forward strand.
CTTCCTCCTTCTATCGTTAAATTACTTACCAAAAAATTCTAACTTCGAGCAAGAAATTTTGCTTGAAAATGTGTTTCGTAATATTACTTTCTATTCTCTTTCTATTATTTCAATTAACAGGCATCTCTCTTTCTTTATTACACAGAAGGAAAAAATATGGATTCAGAGAAAATCAGTCAATATGTTTATTTTCTTTTTTTTCTTTTTGCCGATTTCATTTGAATTCGTTTCACGCAAGTGATTCAAAACTTCCTATTCCGCGTTCGAAAGAGCCGAAAGTTCCGCGAATGGGTATAAGTGGGGGGAAACGAATACGTCGACCAATCCCTTTAAATTCGACGTACTATAATTTCTTCCTGTAAATTACCATACGAAATAATCCACATAGCATGACTGCATATTAAAAAAACGCTTCTGCTTCGTTTTATTCATCACCCCCTACCAAGGATTAATATTAAATAAAAAGGAATTAATTTTGTTGTTGACACTTTCTCATAATAGAAATATCCCGTAAACTTTAGTATACCCGTTTTTAATCCCATCTGCCAAACGTCGACGGAAAATGTTTCGGCAAACAATATTCTTTTGTCGAAATCTTGTTGCTATAACAAAAATTGCATAATAAGTTATCAACATGAGAAGTATCCCATTGTTCTTTAAAATGTCCAGTTCTTTTTTCCTGTTCATCGGCAGTGACCTGATTCTTTATGTTATAAGAGGAACTTAAAAAAAGGAAAAGGAAAAATACATCCATATAACTTATGCATGCGGTTCACACATTGAATTACAAATTATCTGTCGGTGATATTGTATTATATAAGTTATCAACGTCTTTCAAATCTTTCCTAGTGCTTCTAGGGAATATTATGAAATAACGTGCTGGAATTATTACCTAGGCATTTACTTTTGAAACATCTTCCTTGTCTCTAAAATAAAAATAATACCTTGTTCTACAGCGTGTTCGTCGGGTGATCGATATTATCCGGAAAGAGAAAAAAGAATACATAATGGTAATAACGACTTATCTTCTCGAGATCGATATAGTACTGTTTTATTCGGTTAACTTGCAATGGTGGTACGAGGCTAGGGAATATATCCTTTCAAAGGATCCAAGCGTAAGCTGGTTCGGTAATACAAGATTATCAATTGCATACGGAAATGTCGCTCAGAGGGACGTCGGACGGTGTAAGCGGATCGTAGATCAAAGTGGAATTTTTGCTATAACGAGAGAATATGGCTTCGTAGAAAAGAAGATGTAATCGCAGAATCTTTTTCGAGTCCATCTTTTTCCTCTCTCGAAAAGATTCAACGCAGTCGAGAAAGAAAAATAAGGATCAAATAATTTTGTTGACCGTGTTCTTGGATATCGGACTAATGTTAATTTGGATTGCATTTAGTATTAAAAATTATATATATATATCTTAATATGTATTGCAATACGTTGAGTGAGATTAATAACGATAAGGAAAGGAGTGGTCTGTTAATCGATGTTGAAGAAGAAGGGGAAGAAAGAAGAGATACGGAAAATGAAGAAGAGCAAGGTAAGTCTAATGATTATGAATCCATAATCGTTTACGATTTATTCGACAGTAGATATTATCTCGACGATGATCATTCCACAGACAAATTTAATTCTAATCCAAACGATGTTGGTCTCTGTCCTATCACTGATTTTGCATTCTCGACTTGATTAAAAAAACTTTTAACACGGTGTATCGTAAGAACAAAGTTGAATGAATCATCGAGAACTATCGGGAATAATAATAATAAGAAGAAAATGACGGTAATAAATATCGAGGATAGAAAGGATCAAATCTTTAAGGACGACCAAAGGGTTTACAGATTTTCGATATAAAAATGAATACTTTGAAATCGCACGAGAAATGTTAATTCCATGCTTTCGTCACCTTTTCATCCTGATTTCATCAAATTAAATTAACTAATCATTTAATTAAATAAAAAATAGAAGAAATGTCGAATTATTTTTCTAAATTGTATGTCATAATATTCACATTGTGTACCTAAAAATTATTCATAATATTTAATTTACGTTTTAAAGTAAAGTAATTTCAACTAATCATTTGCTTCATATCCCGAAATTTCTTTTTAGAACGTTCTGATAGGCATTTAATAAAAATTGATGTGCTTATTACGAATTTCCCTACGTATCCTCATTCATCTTCGTATTATACGATTCCTTCTTTTTTTCCCTCCATATGGGAGTGTTTTTGACTTCGTGTATCAGTGCATGTGGCCAGGAATGAGTGCACGGTCCTCTGTGGTTGCGAGCGTACATCTCCTATCTGATTTTGGAAACATGAAAAGTATTTTTTTATTGCTCTCCCCTTATCAAACCATACGGACAATTGGATAATATTATTAGCTGTATAACTCAATTATCTGTTTAAATCCATTATTTCATTACCTTCTATCGAACTCAGTGCATTAGTCAGGGTTAGTGGTTTTTATACACCCAGTTCTATAAGACATAATTATTAACAGAGAGAGATGAAACTATTTTCGCTACTCCTTCATAAGTTCATTGCATTTTATTAAAAATTATTTGTCGAAATCGACGATAGGTAGTATCATAGGGTTAGCAAACACAGAATAATATCATGGAATAGCTCACAGCTGTGCAACAGTTGGCCGTATATACGACTATACGATTAACTCGTATAAATGTCTAAACAAAAAGATCCGAAATCTGATAACTCTTGATAATTTCAAAAATTTGACAATTTTTTAAATTCTCCAATCGGATGTAAATTTTTAGGAAAATGTAGACGTTTATACATAAGAACTGAATCAGTGACGCGGTACATAGCTCTGTAAAAGAACTAACAGGACAATAAAATTTTGATAACTAAATTATACAGGTAATCTTGTTATCCAAATGCCTACTTGGTTCGATAAGGGCAAAAACAAATGAAAAAGTACCTGTCCTAATTTTGAGATAAGAGAGTTGTTATACGCGCACGCGATCTTAGGATGACACACTCATCCCGATAATTTGAATAAGCTTACGCATGCGCGTTTAATAATTAGTTTAATGAATAGTTTAAATAATTATTTAAACTAGTATAACGATGACGTGGTGACGTAAACGTACAATGAATATTCAACGCATAATTTAGAAGTGTTCCCTGCCTAACACTGTTATCCCGAAGTATGGTCAATCTTTTGATCGTACATGCAGATTTAATCATTTTTGAAGATAAATCTGTCTGAGTACCATTTCAATTTATCTTTAATCCAGATTCCGTTTCAAACGTCGAAGAGCCCTTCCATAAATCTGTCTCAACACACTCGATTTTATCCTCCAGCTAAAGCCGCTTATCTTTGGAATCTTTCAATGAGATATATTCGGCTTCCTCGTACCACCACTCGAATGTAGTTTTTTTAAACGCAGCAATTTGAGACTCGTCAAGGCACGTCGTCACTGCCATTATAATCTTCGTCCTCTTCCTCTTCCCGGATATTCTCCATCACATAATGAACACGATATATAATATGTTATTACGGATCTCTCAAAGAGAAGAAGGAGGTTTAAAAGCGAAATGCCTTGCTTTTACATGCAACATATTGATTTATAGACCTCCACGAAGTATTAAAAAAGTTTTGGAGGACGTTGATAATATAGTACAGTCGACCGATAACATGTTATTCGATGTTTGTTCTCCACACATGAGATATATGGATGTGTATTTCCATTTCCATTTTTTGAATTCGTCCTCTAATATGAAGCATCATGTCACTGTCGATGAATTGTAACAAAAACTGAGAATTTTTCAGAATAATTGGATTCTTCTCATGCTGATCATCTCGTTTATTATGCAATTTTTATTATGGCATCAATATATCGGAAAAAAAATTTTTTATTGCATAGACAACATTTTCCGCCGACGTTTGTTAAATTAAAAATGTGTAAATAACGTTCACAAAATATTTTTATTACGAGAGTATATCAAGCAATAAATTAATTTCTTTTTATTCAAAATTAATCCTCGGGACGGAGCGGTCAATAAACATGAAGTAAAAGCGTTTGTTTCCATATGTATTTGTGCAATATGGATTATTTCATACGGTAGTGAAGAAGGTCCAGTAGTAATATGTGAAAGGAAAAGAGATTTTCCGAGAAACTCATTTTCCTTCATTCATATCCTCTTTGGCCTTTTCGATTCGTTCGACCGTGTAATGAGAAATTTGGATTTATCCGCATAAATCGTATTTAAATGCGTAAAACGTGAGGCAGAAATGTGAAATACTTAAAGTAGCAGAAGATGATATTACGAAAAAAAAATAAATATGACGAATGAATTTCTCTGAATCCATATCTTTGCTACTGGGAAGTAAAGAAAGAGAGATGCTTGTTAACTTAAGTAACAGAAAAAGAATAAAAGTTAATATTACCGAAAAAGATGTCAAACAATATACTTTGCTCGAAATTAATTCTTATTGATATATTCTTTTAACGACAAAAACGGGAAGAAAATTGTTTGCCAATTTTTTAAAATCTTTAGTAGATTTCTAGTTTCAACTTGTAAACTGTAGTAGGGAAAGAGAAGAAGAAAAAGAAGAGCATAGAAGAAAAAGGATGATGATACATCCGATTAATAGAGATCACTGGAGAATTCTATTTCCTCGCACCTTACGACCTTTCGGGATCTATCGATCGTGTAATAGGAAATATTGATTATTCTACGTGGAACGTAAAAACTCTTTGCAGAGGGTGCCTTTTCGGACACTTTTTAACTTCCCTAAGCATCGTGCGAGAGACGAATTCCACCTGTCAGAGAACGGCGATAAAACTGTAGGTCATTCCTTCGTTAGTTGTATGAGTAGTTATACGCGAGCGGGTGTAGTACAATAAATATTCCCTATGTGTATGCATCATACGTCTCAAACGGTTGTTTTACAAGTAGTTCAAGTGGCGGAAACAATTTCTTCATTCTCATTAGTCTTTCGTTTATGTTATCAATATAAGGTAAATTTTCAGTAGTCATTAGTATATTATTCATTATAAAATTTCAATTATACACCATGGAAATGAAACCGATTTTCTTGATCAATATCATCTTAATAATTATTTGTTACTTCTCAGAGAGGGTACTTTATATCACTTAAAAGAGCGAAACCCGATTTATCCTTGATAACTACACAATTTAGATAAACAGTCGAATATCTCTCGTAAGTCTTAACTAATCTACGAATTGTGGCTTATTTTAGAGATATATGAAACTAATTAAAGACGTAAGCAGTTCCAATAGCCAGGAAGTATTGCAAAGTACCTGAATTAACCGATATCCGGATTGTAATTACTTCCAAAGAAGATACAAGAATTTTAACTACGCTCAACTTGATACTTAAATATGAGACATCCAAAGAGAAACATATTTACCTGGTCTTCCTGTTCTTTTGTATATTCGATAACAAGTCCTACATGGATAATACAAACGTCAGACCATCAACCAGTTTAAAGAATGAGAACATTCTCCTTTTTAGACTTATATTTAAACCGTAAATCGATCAATGCTGTATTTATGGAATGGTAAGACATTTTAGAGAGAAGAGATAAATTTTTTTTTCGAAATTGTAATGTGGAGTATGAAATACATTATTGGTGAATTTGAATTCGTCGTAATATATTGAAGTAGTAAAGAACATTTTCTTATAAATTCAAGTACATAGGAACATATATTCCTCAACTACTAATTATATGGAAGATTATTTCGGTTAACTGTAATACTAAATTTGTGTACACATCCTACGTTTGCTTAATGTGTAGCTCAACTTCATAATATATATCATAATACACAGCAGTATGCGATTAAGATTAAATTTTTATTACTGCATTATTGCGCAATAATAAAATGTAGGAATTCAGAGAAAATCTTTTCTCATATTTATTTTATTTTCGTAATATCAATATTTTTCTTTTACATATTTCATTCGAAGGTCAGTCAATATTACCTATTAAACGGTCGGCAGCACCGGATGGAACGGAAAGTATATGAGTTCGGGAAAAGCGAATTTCTCGATCAATCCCTTCTTATACGACGAGTTATTATTTTTTCGTTACTACCTTATGAAATAACCCAAATATAATGATCCACATTGCGTAACTACATATTACAACACACGTTTCTGCTTCCTATTTATTGATTGCTTTGTATCAAAGATTAATATTGAATGAAAAGGAAGTAATTTTTTTCTTGATAATTTCTTAAGATACATATATCTTATGGACGTTAATATACACATTACTGATATGCTTCTAAGATTATATCATGGGCAAATTGATCAGTATATCCAATTAATCGTGCTGTAACATTTTCAGGTTTTTGTAGCAATCTATTGGCGGTGATGACGCTCTAAATTGTAGCTCGAATTTAAAAAAAGAACAGAAAGAAAAATGCGTATGCGTATATCTTATACGCGGATTATGAATTATATACTATCGGTCGGCGAAATTGTATTATCTAAGATTATCAACGATTTTTAAATCATTTTTAGTACTTCACCGATGTACTATAAGTTATCGATTTCTTTTCAAGCACCGTCCTCGTCTCTATGTGATCTCATACTGTGTTCATTATTTGATTGAGAATACCTAGGAAGAGGAAAAAGAAGGGAAAACATTCGTGCTTGACGACGAAGTTTGAAAAGACCAATGGGGAGCAGTTTTGTAAAGATTGGAACGTTGGTGAGGGGTAATCGGATTTTATCAAGGAATCCATACGTAAGCGGGTTTATATGGAGAATATATGCGGTTGTGCTGAAAAACGTTTGTTAAAGGGCCGTACGACGTTCCAAGCGGTATATGCATCAAAGGGGAATTGAAATGAAATTGAGGGAGATCTATCATACAAAATAATTTAACATACAGAAACGATCAATAAACTAACCGTTTTTGGAAGTAATAACGCTAGCAGGCGAACAATTTTTCATTATACGTGAAATAGAAAGTCCACGTTCACGTCATCGTTAATCCATCGATTTAAATCAACTAACCATTCGATACAATTAAAAAAGAAGTGTTGAATTCTACATTTCAAATTGTTTGTCATAATATGCACGACACGTACTTAAAAAATATTCGTAATATTTAATGCGCGTTTTACATAAATATTGAAATTAGGAGGAATAATTGCTGCGTAGCGCGAATTACCCTGTTGATACATTTAGATAGGGATTTAATGGAAGTGGTGTACGTAATACGTTCTCCCATACTTATCGTCACGTGGCTTCGATTTAAACCTCTCGTAATTATCTCTCTCCATCTGCGGGTGCTCTATTGCGCGCTTATCTCTGCCAGTTCAAGTAGGAGGGATTACGTGCGAGATCCTGTGGACGTGTATACGTACGAATCCTATCTTGTTTTGATTAGAAAGAAAGTATTTTTTCATTTGTTTTCTTCTCATTTAACCAAGCAGACCATTGAAGGATATCATTACCTGTATAATTCAATCTTCTATTTAATAACTATTAACTTCATCACAAAGTAACATGGTTACGTATTTTTCAAAGCAATGGACTATTTTCATAGGAAGTTGAACTACCGCATGTAAGCGCGCACATGTTTGGAGAGAGGTAATTATTAATAAATATGATAAGGCTGGACGATATGTACGAGGAAATGTATTACGTCCGTGCAGATCATTAAATCCCGATCAATACCAGTTAACCATGTAATTCGTAGACATAGAGAATCATATATTTTTTTCAAATATCAAAATTTCGTCCTTTATAATGCTTTACGATGTCTATGATAAATGTTGAAGCTATTTTCTTCCAACACTATCATTCATCTCATTATGTATGAGATCTCTTCGTTTTCTCGTTGGATGACATCACTATCACTGCTATCGTTTCCTTACCGATTAATACTTATTTTTTCTAACGTAACCGTATAAACGTGTATACCTGTAATTCTCCTTCGGCATTAGATATGACTCGATACTCTTGTTTGGAAATTTTGCCATGCTTAACGAAAAAAAATAAGTAAGTAAATGGTTTGGTAGTCTGAAATTGTAGATTAGGAAATAAAGAAACGATATATACAAAATGAATATTACTATCCTGATTTCCTGAATTATTAGTCGAGGGTTCTATCTATACTACTCGATGTTTCAATACCAAATGAATTCAGCTTTAAAAATCTCTTAATCCCAGTTTATCAATACTTGTTTACTTCAACAAATATTAGCGTATTAAACGAGGCCTACTCGCATACCATTGCAAACAAGTCCATCTTATCACTCTCTTTATGCCCTAAGATCGTTCACAACACATTTCTTTTCCGTAAAACTGACTAATATTCATTTCATGTATCTTCATAATTACACCATTTCTTGATCTGCTTTCTTTTGCCATTTCAATAGATAAATCCAGAGAAACATGCATGTCTTGCAAAAAAAAATTGCGATATATATACATTTGTTTACAAAAAAAAGGGGGTAATAATTGGGGAAAATGTTTCCAAGGAATCTGAAAGTAGATATAACTTTCGACGAAAAAATTTTTTTTCATCGGAAGATTTTACAAAAAGAATTACATAGTACGATAATTGTAATATCATTAATATTTAGTAATATTAGAAAACTGTTTTTAAGTATAACTTGGGATAAGAAAAAAAGAAACATTACGAATTTCGCATAGGAATTAACGAATCATTGTATAGCAATCAATTCAATATAATGTTATTAATTACAATAATTAGAATTAATAGAAGAAATTATTTACCGCTCTAACTAGAGATATGAAATCTAGGTAGCTTGGTCCTCTAATGGGAGGACTCGTTTAATTTGGGGAGTGATCATTCCTTCGGTGGTTATCGAACCAGTAATGTGTAAGTGAGTGTCGTACGCAAAATAATCCTTACCCGTAGATATCACACATCCCAAATGATATCTTTACAAATAATTCAAACGACGGAAACAATTTCATCATTCACACTAGTCATTCGTTTATTCCATCAATACTTTTAAAATTTAGCAGTACTGATTAGTATAAGATTTATTGTAAAATTTCATTTCTATATTTTCGAATTGAAAATGATTTTCTTGATTTATATCATTTTAATTATTATTTTGTTGTGTATCGGAAAAGTTGCTGCAATATTTAAATGGTATCGCCTGTTTTATTTTCGGTAATTATACACTTGAAATGAACGAATGACAGTTAAGTCTTCACCAGTCTACGAATATTGAGTGATGCACGAATTTTAGATACATTATTTTAGAGATATACGACACGAATTAAAGGCGGAAGCAATTCCAACACCTGGAAATGACAGCAAAGAAGCTGAATTAACCAATATCTTAAATATAATACCTCCAGGGAAAATACGGTTTTTCGCGTATGCTTGGCGTGATAATTAAATATTCGATGATCCAAGTGGAACACATTTAAATTTCCTGTTTCGTTGATCCTCATCCAGTAATGCGTCCTTAAACTATTACTTATTAAATAAACTGATAATTATACTAATTAAAAATAAAGAGAGTATAAATGTACGACTATCAAACAAATATAATCCGGAAAACGTTTTTCTTTTTAGTCTTACATTTAATGCTAATCTCATATTGCTGTGTATTATGATATGTATTATGGATTTGAGGTACATATAAAGCATCGTAATATGTGTATACAAATGTAATATTGTAGTTAACCGAAGTAAACTTCCATATAAGCGCTATTTATGGAGTATATACCAGTACATATTTGAATTTATAAAAAATTTCGTTTTTTGCCAATTCCACATATCACGATGAATTTAAATTCACAAAAAATTTACTTCAATGTATATTTTCTTTGAAGAAATTAATTTCGATGAGAAAATTAGCTACATTCACTTCTGTTTAAAGTTCTTTAACATATACCTATTGAGCGAAATTATAATCCAATTTAATTTCCAAGAATGAATGTATCAATGAAACATGTAAATTTGTGATTATTCATTATCAAACTTACCTCTATGGTAAAATTATGTTGCAATACATAGATATGCAGATGTTAAAGAGTACGTCATCTCTCAGCAACAGGTAACGGTGCACTTTCTTTGAATAGATTTGCCAACAACTTTTCGAACCACTCTTCTGACAATCCAAGGTGCTATATAATACGAGATGAAATTCATATAGAAAATTGGATAAAGTACATGACAAGTTACGTATATCCGATCTCTTCATACCTTCTTTATTAAAATCCAATATTAAGATCGATGATTGTTATAATAATGGGGTACCAATGTTGTCACGTTCTGTCCATAAACCAGGTAATTATGTGCTTCTCTCGCCAATTTTGCCAGTGGAAGATTTCAAGTGAATTCAATTATCAATGTAACAATCTCGCCGACTTTATAAAATCTATGTAAAAATCGAATAAATTATTATAAAATATACCTATGATACAGATTTTATATTACACATTACATATTAGAATAAAAAATTTATATCTTGTCTCTAAAATATCTTACCATTCCATAAATACAGTATTGATTGATTTACCATTTAAATATATCTTTTTATATCGTAATCTGATTGAAGGTCGGGTATTTATACTAACCATGTAGGATGTATCGTCGGAAGAACAGCAAGTATGAAAGTAAATAAAAAAGTTTTTTTCGGATGTCGGTTGTTTAATTATCACTTTGAGTGTAATTGAAATGGCATATTTTCCTCGGAAATATTCATACGTCACATATCCGTCAATTCGGTTTCTTTGCAGTACTTCCGGGCTACGAGAACGGCAACCGTCTTTATTTTGTTTCGTATTCCTGTAAAATAAATCAAAATTTGTAGATTAGTTACGAGTCATGATAGATATTCAATTGTTCATATAAATTATATAGATATCAAAGATAAATCAGGTTGCGGCCTTTTAAATAATATAAAGTACCTTTTCTGAAAAGCAACAAATAATAATTGAGATGGTATTTAACAGGAAAATCAGTTTCATTTCGATAGTATATAATTGAAATTTTATAATAAATTATGTACTAATGACTACTGATAAATTTACCTTATATTGATGACATAAATAACTGACTAGTGAGAACGAAGAAATTGTTTCCACCGCTTAAACTACTCGCAAAGATATCACTTGAGATGTATGATGTCTACGGTAAAAGGATTATTTACCGTACGAAACTCCCTCGCACATCACTGGTTCGAGAACCACTGAAGGAATGGTACGTAGTTATGTCTCCGTTCTGTGACCTGCGCTCTTCATCCCCACCACATCGTTTTGGGAGGTTAACCGAGCGACCACGAGGTGGCTCTCTGCAAAGTGTTATGAAGCTTTATGCGGATTGATCAATTTTTCCTATTATACGATTGAAAGATCCGAAAAGGTCATAAGCTATGAGGAAATAAAATTCTTTATTGATTTCTATTAATTAGATGTATCATTATTCTTTTTCTCCTATGCTCCTATTTCGTTCCTTTTTTTCCCTACTTTTCTGTCCTTTACAATTTAAAATTAGAAGCTAACTAAAGAATTTTAAAAATTGATCAATAATTTTCTTCCCGTTCTTGTCGTTAAAAATATGTGCCAATAAGAATTAATTTTGAGCAAAGAACGTTGTTTGATCATTTTTTTTGTAATATTACTTTCTATTCTTTTTCTGTTACTTAAGTTAACGCTCAATTTTTTCTACACATCTCTCTTTTTTATTACGCCGTAGTAAAGAATATCTATTTAGTGATCAATTGTCGTATTATTTTTTTTCCTAATATCATCTTTTTCTGTGTTATGTATTTTATTTGAACACGATTTATACAAATCGATCAAAATTTCCTATTACGCGATCGAACGAATCGAAAAGGCTTAATTGGATGTGAATTGGGCCTCCACGGACATCTTTCAATTCGACATATTATTATTGTCCCTTTATAATTACTATATGATATAATCCATTTTGAATAACTGCGTTTTGCGAAGGTGGCTTCTGCTTCAATTTTATCGATCGCTCCTTACGAAGAATTAATATTAAATTAAAAGAAATTATTTTTTTTGTTGACACTATCTCATAATAAAAATACCTTATGAACGTTATTATACACATTTTCGATTTCCATCAGTCAAAATTAGCCAAACGTATTTCCCACGCAAAAAGTTCTTTTCATATTTCTTTTGGTCGTATTAAAAATTATATCATGAGTGAATTCACCAGCGTGAGAAGTATTTGCTTCTTCATTATGATCGTTAGATATAGTACCTATGAACAAATACATTTCGAAGAAACCTTCGTTAAACAGATTCTTCATCTATTATGGAAAATCAAGCATTCAACTTTCGAAGTTGTCGCGTGTTATCATCGAAAGCGTTGCGCATTAACATTTTCAGTTTTTTGTTACAATTTTTCGATAGTAACTTCACGCTTTATATTATAGCTCGCATTTAAAAAAAGAAAGAAAAAAAAATACAAATCCGTATATCTTATGCGCGGCCAATGAAATACATATCGATCGACGGTATTCTATTCTCTAAAATTATCAACGGCTTCCAAAACATTTTTAATGCTTCTTAGCGATATTATGAATCAACGTGCTGGGTTTTAAAAGAAGGCGTTTCCATTTCAAACACCGTCCTTGTCTTTACGTGATCCGTAGGATTGTGTTCTATCCTGTCTTAATTATGTGATCGAGATTAACCAGAAAGTAATATAACACGACTGATTTAATTCTTCTACATAAACGAGTACATTCTCCTAAAAATTCAATCCTTATTGGAGAATGTAAAATAATAATCTCGCTATATTTCTACTTATCCAATATTTCGTATATTACGTTCCAAATCAATGGGTTCCTAAGAAAATAGTCCATTGCTATGGAAAATAAGTATCCGTGTTACTTTGTGATGAAGTTAGTACTTATTAAATGATGAATCTAAATAGACGATTGAATTATATAGTTAATGGTATCCTCTAATGGTCTGTTTGGTTTGATGAGAAGAAAACAAATGAAAAAATATTCTCCTTGCTATCGAGATAAGACAGGAATCGTACGTATACACGTCCACAGGATCGCGCACGTAATCCCTCCTACTTGAACTGGCAAAGGTAAGCATGCAATAGAGCACCCGCGGATAGAGAGAGCTAATAACGAGAGGTTTAAAACGAACCCACTTGACGGGAAGCATGGGAGAACGTATTACGTACATCTACTTCCATTAAATCCCTATCAAAATGTATCAACAGGCTGATTCGCGCTACGCAGCAATTACCTCTTCCAAATTTCAATATTTATGTAAAACGCGCATTAAATATTACGAATATTTTTTAAGTACATATCGTCCATATTATGACAAACAATTTGAAATGTAGCATTCAACACTTCTTTTTTAATTGTATCGAATGGTTACTTGATTTAAATCGTTGGAATAACCATGACGTAAACGTGGACTTTCTATTTCACGTATAGTTTAAAAGTACTCCCCTGCTAACGTTATTACTTCCAAATACGTTTTATCTCCTGATCCTCCCTTTATGGGAAATTAATAGATATGAGAAGTCTCCCTCAGATTCACTTCAATTCCCCTTTGAACCGTGCCAACGTGGAACGTCGGACGGCCATTCGACGAACTTTTTTGAGCACAATTGCATATATCCTATAGCTAAATCCACTCACGTTTGAATGCTTTGATGAAAGTAAATAACATTTCCTCATACCACCCTTCCAAGCTTTATAAAACAGCGCCACATTGGTCTTTCCAAACTTCGTCCTCATTTCTTTCTGTCCTTTTTTTAAATTCGAGCTACAATTTAGAGCGTCATCACCGCCGATGTTTTGCTACAATACACTAAAAATGTTAAAGCACAATTAGATACTCATATAGATCAATTTGCCCATGATATAATCTTTTCTGTGACAAGAAGAAATCGAGAAAAAACGAATTTTTTGCACGAACAACCCTTTTAGAAGCGATTCAGTAATGTGTATATTAACGCGCATAAGATATATGTATTATGAGAAATTATCAAGAAAAGAACTAGTTCCTTTTCGTTCAATATTAATATTTGGTACAGAGCAATCAATAAATACGAGGCAGAAGCGTTTGTTGCAATATGTAGTTACGCAATGTGGGTCATTTCATACGAGTTATTTCAAAAGGTAGTAACGAAAAAATTTGTCGCGTTAAAAGGGATTGATCGAGAAATTCGTTTTTCACGAATTCATATCCTTTTCGGCCTCTTCGGATCTTTCCACCAGGTAATAGGAAATGTTGACTGACCTTCGAATGAAATACGTAAAAGAAAAAAATTGATATTACGAAAATAGAATAAATATGAGAAAAGATTTTCTCTGAATTCCTACATTTTATTATTGCGCAAGAATACAGTAATAAAAATTTAATGTTAATCGCATACTGTTGTGTATTATGATATATATTATGAAGATGAGCTATACATTAAGCAAACTTAGCATTCGTAGACAAATGTAGTATCACAGTTAACCGAAATGATCTTCCATATAATCCTTATTTAAGGAGTATATATTGCTATATACTTTATTTAATAAAAAAATGTTCTTACTACTTCGATATATTACGATGAACTCAAATTCACAAAAAATGTATTTTGATGTACCTTTTCTGTGAAGAAATTAATTTGTAAAAGAAGATCGGCCACTTTTGTTTACATTTAAAGTTCTTCGTCGGACATATATCTATTTAGCGAAATTATAATCTAATCTAGTTTCCAATAAATGAATATATCACTTAAGCATACGAAAAAGTGATTATCCATTATCATACCAACCTCTATAGCAACATCACGTTGCAGTACATCACCATCCGAAGATTTAAGAGCATTTAATCTACGAGCAATCGCTAACAATGTTCATTCTTTTGTTAGATTTTCCAACTGCTTCTTGAACCACTCTTCTGTTTTCACAGTCCAATGTTCTATATTATAAAAGATGAAATTCGTATGGAAGATTGCATAAGATACGTGACAAAATACTTATATCTGATCTCTTCATACCTCCTTTATTAAAATCCAATATTAAAGTAAATGGTTGCTACAGTAACGCCCTAACAATAGCAACGAGTTGTTTCCATACACCGAATAATTAGGTGTCTCCCTCACCAATTTGTGATTCATATGACTTGGAAGATTTGTAATAAATTCGTGAGCAGCTTCGACTTCTTCCGTCGCGTATACGATCTCATATATTAAATGACGAACGATATGTAACGTAAAATTCCTTGAAAAAATATTGCAACTTTTATTCATATATTATTATTCAACTCCTTTGCTTCATATAATATCTTCCCTTCCATATATAATATTCTTCAATATACCAGTTGAAAATTATATCTGGTCTTGATTTATATGCAGTAAACGAGTGCCTTCATGATAGCTAGAGTTAAGAGACCTAATGTCCCACTTAACAATAGAAATACTCTCGTCGCCATCATAAAATCTGTGTAAATATTCAATAAATTATTATAAAATATACCTATGATACAGATTTTATATTCCATATTACATTTTAAAATAAAAAATTTATATCTTACCTCTAAAATATGTTACCATTCCATAAACAAAGCATTGATTGATTTATCAGTCAAGATGTAAGAATAAAAAAGAAAACGTTTTGACATCCTAATTTGGTTGATGGTCGAAGATTTGTACTATTCATGTAGAATGTAACGTCCGATGTACGAAGAACAGGAAGTACCAATGTAATTATGTTTCACTTCGGATGTCGAATATACAATTATGAAGTTAAGTGTAGTTGAAATGCATATCATTTTTGCAAGTAATTAGAACTCATATATCGATTCCTAATTCATAATTCTGCTACTCCTCAATACTTCTAGGATATTGGAACTGCTTTTGCTTCCGTTTCATCTTTTATATCTCTAAAATAATTAAAAATTTGTAGATTAGGTAATACTTAGGATAGATGTTCAATTGTTCCTTTAAATTCTACAGTCAACAAAGGTAAATCAGGTTACGCCCTTCTAAGCGATATAAAGTACCTTCTTCCAGAAGCAACAAATTAATAATTAGGATGGTATTGATCATGAAAATCAGATTCATTTTCATAATACAGAATTGAAATTTTATAATAATTTATATACTAATGACTACTGATAAATTTACCTCAAGTGGATAACAAAACAAAAGACTGGCAAGAGGAAGAGATTGTTTGTAACGTTTGGACTGCTTGGAAGATTCCTTTGGGACGTATGAAGTATATACGCGATTATTTAGCGCTTACTTGTGTATTACTTCTTTAAAAATAGTTGAAAGAATGACTTCTATAGGCGACATTTTTTCCCAAATCGTCACGTTGGAAAATCTACCTCATTTCCGAGACGAAGCACGGTTCAAAGAGCTTAGACAATCTACAGAGGTTAATCTATACCATGTATTACACAATATAAAGAGACGAAATGTCATGGGGATCGGAAGAAAATAAATTTCTCAATTTTGGGGCATTCATCGGACTATTTTCTCTTTTCCTTTCCTTCTTTCCTCCACTTTTTGCCCTTTTTTTCTTGACAATTTACAATTAGAAATTAACTTTTGATAATCGGGTATTAATATTTTTCCTCTTTTTATCGTTAAAATATTTATCAATATGTGCTAACTTCTAGAAAGAAATTTTGCTTGTAGATTTGTATCGTAATATTACATCCTATTCTCTTTCTATTATTTAAGTTAACAGACATCTCTCTTTCTTTATTACACAGTACGAAAGAATATGGATTCAGAGAAAATCATTCGTTATGTTCATTTTCTTTTTTTTCTTTTCGCCTTTTTCATTTGAATTCGCTTCACGCAAGTCGATCAAACTTTCCTATTCCGCCGAAAGTCCCGAAAGTCCCATGAAAAAATATAAGTGGGGGAAACGAATATGTTGACCAATCTCTTTGAATTCGACGTACCATTATTTCTTCGTGTCACTACCATATGAAATAATCCACATTGCATATTAAGAAAACACTTCTGCTTCGTTTTATTGATCGCTCCCTACCAAAGATTAATATTAAATAAAAAGTAATTAATTATGTTGTTGACACTTTCTCATAATAAAAATATCTCGTGAATTTTAGTATACCCGTTTTTAATCCCACCTGCCAAACGTCGACGGAAAATGTTGTTTAGGCAAACAATATTCTTTTGCCGATTTCTTGTCGCTATAACAAAAATTGCATAATAGGTGATCAGCATGAGAAGTATCCCATTGTTCTTTAAAATGTCGAGTTCTTTGTTCCTGTTCATCGGCAGTGGCATGAGTCTACGTTATAGGAGGAACTTAAAAAAAGGAAAAGGAAAAATACATCCATATAACTTATGCATGGAGTGCGCACATTGAATTACAAGTTATCTGTCTGTGATATTGTATTATCTAAGATTAACAATATCTTTCAAAAATTTTCTGTTGCTTCTATGGAATACTATAAAACAACGTGCTGGAATTATTGCAAAGGCATTTCCTTATGAAACTTCTTCCTTGTCTCTACATAATCATAATACCTTGTTCTATACCGCGTTCGTCGAGTGATCGATATCATCCGGAAAGAGAAAAAAGAAGACAAAATATATAATGGTCATAACGACCTATCTTCTCGAGATCGATATAGTATTGTTTTATTCAGTTACCTTCGAATGGTGGTACGAGGCTAGGGAATATATCCCTTCAAAGGGTTCAAGCTTAGGCTGGTTCGGTAATATGATATTATCGATTGCATACGGAAAGGTCGGTCAAAGGGACGTTGGTCGGTGTAAGCTGATCGTGGATCAAAGTAGAATTTTTGCTCTAATGAGAGAATATTCTTTCGTAGAATAGATTTCATTGCAGAATCTTTTTCGAGTCCATCTTTTTCCATTCTTCAAAGGATTCAACGCAGTCGAAAAAGAAAAATAAGGATTAAATAATTTCGTTGACCGTGTTCTTGGATATCGAAATAATGTTAATTTTGATTGCATTTAGTATTAAAAATTATATATGTATCTTAATATGTATTAGAATATAAGCGAGTGAGATTAGGAACTATAAGGAAAGGAAAGATCTGTTAATCGATGTTGAAGAAGAAGTGGAAGAAAGAAGAGATACGGAAGATGAAGAAGAGCAAGGTAAGGCTAATGATAATGAATCCATAATCGTTTACGATTCATTCGACGATAGATATTATCCCGACGATGATCATTCCACAAACAAATTTAATTCTAATCAAAACGATGTTGATTTCTGGCCTATCATTGATTTTTCAAATCTCTACTTGATTTCGAAAATTTTTAACGCGGTGTATCGTAAGAACGAAGTTGACTGAATCATAGAGAACTATCGGGAATAATAACAATAATATGGAAATAACAGTAATAAATATCGAGGATAGAAAGGAAGTGATGATAATGGAAGGTTTAATAATGAATTGAAGAATGGTCTGGTAGAAGTCGAAATGAAACTAATGTAGGTTTAATTTTTAAAAGGATTAAATCTTTAATGACGACCAAAGGGTTTACCGATTTTCGATATAACAATGAATACTTTTAAATCGCACGAGAAGTGTTAATTCCATGCTTTCGTCACCTTTTCATCCTGATTTCATCAAATTAAATTAACTAATCATTTAATTAAATAAAAAATAGAAGAAATGTCGAATTATTTTTCTAAATTGTATGTCATAATATTCACATCGTGTACCTAAAAATTATTCATAATATTCAATTTACGTTTTAAAATAACAGAATTTCAACTAATCATTTCCTGCATATCGCGAAATCTCTTGTTAGCTCGTTCTGATAGGGATTTAATGAAAATGGATGTACGTATTACGAATTTTCCTACGTATCGTCATTCATCTTCGTATTATACGATTCGTTTTTATTTTCCTTTAGATGTGAGTGCAACAATATCTGTTACTAGTAATATAATATTTTGCTTGTAATTAATTAATAAAGAACACAGCATACGGAATACTGTATAACTGGAGGTGTAATTTGATAATTTTTTAAATTCTCCAATCGGATGTAAATTTTTAGGAAAATGTACCCTTTCCTACCTAAGAACTAAATCAGTGACGCGGTACATAGCTCTGTAAAAGAACTAACAGGACAATAAAATTTTGCATCGATATATAATTATACAGGATAATTTTGCATAGATAACTAAATTATACAGGTAATCTTATTTACCAAATGCTTGCTTGGATCGATAAGAGCTAAAACAAATGAAAAAACACCTGTCCTATTTTCGAGATACGAGGGTGTTATACGCGCACGCGCCTTTATAATGGCATAGTCATCCCGATAACTTGAATAATCTTACGCACGCTCAAAGCTGTGCAAACAGATGAAGAGGAATGAGAATAATACGTTCAATATAAAAAGACATGACGATAATTTTAGAGGAACGTATTACGCATCTGGAAATCATTGTACCTCGGATCGATCGTTAACAAGAGAATTCGAGCTAACCAGCAAATTAATTGGTCCAAATTTCCGTATTACTGAAGATGTACATTAAATATTATGAATATTTTTTAGATACGTGTCGCGAAGATTACGTTAACCAATTTGGAACATTGAACTAAATGTTTCTTCCTTTCTTAATTATATAAAACAATTGTTTAACCTGACTATGATAATCAGTTTAATAAATAGTTTAATGAATAGTTTATATAATTATTTAAACTAGTATAACGATGACGTGGTGACGTAAACGTACAATGAATATTCAACGCATAATTTAAAAGTGTTCCCTGCCTAACACTGTTATCCCGAAGAATAGTGAATCTTTTGATCGTACTTGCAGATTTAATCATTTTCGAAGATAAACCTGTCTGAGTACCATTTCAATTTCACTTTGATGACAAATTCCGTTTGCAACATCGAACAGCCCTTCGATAAATCTCTCTCAACACACTCGATATTATCCTCCAGCTAATGCCGCTTATCTTTAGATCCTTTCAATGAAATATATTCCGTTTCCTCGTACCGCCACTTTACTAGTTTTGTAAAACGGATCAATTTAAGACTCGTCAAGGTTCGTCGTCATCGCCATTATAAATTTCGTCTTCTTCTTCCTCTTCCTGGGTATTCTTCATCACATAATGAACACGATATGTAACATGTTATTACGGATCATTTAAAGAAAAGAAGGATGTTTAAAAGCGAAATTTCTTGCTTTTAGATGCAGGATATTGATTTATAGATCCCCACGAAGCATTAAGAAAGTTTTGTAGGTCGTTGATTATCTTAGATAATACAATATATGCGACCGATGACATGTAATTCGATGTTTGTTCTCTACACATGAGATATATGGATGTATATTTCCTTTTCCTTTTCTTGAATTCCTCCTAACATAAAGCATCATGTCGCTGCAAATAAATCGTAACAATAACTGAAAATTTTAAAGAACAATTGGATTCTTCTCATGATGATCATCTCGTTTATTATGCAATTTTTCTTCTGGCATCAAAATATCGGAAAGAAATTTTTTATTGCATAGACAACATTTTCCGCCGACGTTTGTTAAATTAAAAATGTGTATAATAACGTTCACAAAATATTTTTATTACGAGAGTATATCAAGCAATAAATTAATTTCTTTTTATTCAAAATTAATCCTCGGGACGGAGCGGTCAATAAACATGAAGTAAAAGCGTTTGTTTCCATATGTATTTGTGCAATATGGATTATTTCATACGGTAGTGAAGAAGGTCCAGTAGTAATATGTGAAAGGAAAAGAGATTTTCCGAGAAACTCATTTTCCTTCACTCATATCCTCTTTGGCCTTTTCGATTCGTTCGACCGTGTAATGAGAAATTTGGATTTATCCGCATAAATCGTATTCAAATGCGTAAAACGTGAAGTAGAAATGTGAAATACTTAAAGTAGCAGAAGATGATATTACGAAAAAAAAATAAATATGACGAATGAATTTCTCTGAATCCATATCTTTGCTACTGGGAAGTAAAGAAAGAGAGATGCTTGTTAACTTAAGTAACAGAAAAAGAATAAAAGTTAATATTACCAAAAAAGATGTCAAACAATATACTTTGCTCGAAATTAATTCTTATTGATATATTCTTTTAACGACAAAAACGGGAAGAAAATTGTTTGCCAATTTTTTAAAATCTTTAGTAGATTTCTAGTTTCAATTTGTAAACTGCAGTAGGGAAAGAGAAGAAGCGAAAGAAGAGCATAGAAGAAAAAGGATGATGATACATCCGATTAATAGAGATCAATAGAGAAATGTATTTCCTCGCAGCTCACGAACTTTCCGGAACTTTCAATGGTGTAATAGTAAATATTGATTATTCTACGTGGAACGTAAAAACTCTTTGCAGAGGGCGCCCTGTCGCCTTATGTTAACCTCTCAATGCGGCACACGGGGGATGAATTCCACCTGTCAGAGAATGGTGATAAAATTGTAGGTCATCCCTTATGTAGGTCATCCCTTCCGTTGTATGAATAGTAATACGTGAGCGGGTGTGATACAATAAATATTCCCTACCTGTATGCATCATACGTCTCAAAGGGTAGTTTTACAAATAGTTTAAGCTGTGGAAATAATTTCTTCATACGTACACTAGTCCTTTGTTTATGTTATCAATATAAGGTAAATTTTCAGTAGTCATTAGTATATTATTCATTATAAAATTTCGATTATACACTATGGAAATGAAGCCGATTTTCCTGATCAATATCATCTTTATAATTATTTGTTGCTTCTAACAGACGGTACTTTATATCACTTAAAAGAGCATAACCGGATTTAACCTTGATAACTACACAATTTAGATGAACAATTGAGTATCTCTCGTAAGTCGTAACTAATCTACGAATTTTTGGTTATTTTAAAGATATACAAAACTAAATAAAAGGGGAAGCAGTGCCAATACTTAGGAAGTATTGAGGAGGACCTGAATTAACCGATATCTGGATTCTAATTACTTCCAAAGAAGATACAAGAATTTTAACTACGCTCAACTTGATAATTAAATATGAGACATCCAAAGAGAAACATATTTACCTGGTCTTCCTGTTCTTCTGTACATCCGATAACAAGTCCTATATGGATAATATAAACGTCAGACCATCAACCAGTTTAAAGTATGAGAACATTCTCCTTTTTACTCTTATATTTAAACAGTAAATCAATCAATGCTGTATTTATGAAATGGTAAGATATTTTAGAGAGAAGATGTAAATTTTTTATTCTAAATTGTAAGGTGGAGTATAAAGTCTGTATCATAGGTATAGTTTATCATAATTTATTGAATTTTTATATAGATTTTATGAAATCAGCGATAATATTAAAATTGTGAAGTGAATTTATTACGAATCTTCCAAATATTATGAAACCTAAGTTGGCCAGAGTGGCACCTAATTATCCGTAGTATGAAAACGACATGTTGCTATTGCTAAGGCATTACTATAGCAACCATCGACTTTTACATTGGACTTTAATAAATGAGGTACGAAGAGATCTGATATAACTAACTTATCACGTATCTTATCAAATTTTTAATATTAATTTCCTTCTTTTATAATATAGCACATTGGATTGTCGGAAGAGTGGTTCGAGAAGTGGTTGGAAAATCTATTCAAAGAAACTGCACCGTTACTTATTGCTGAGAGTTGAAGTACTCTTCAATCTATCGATATCAATGTACTGCAACATAACTTTACCATAGAGGTAGGTTTGGTAATGAATAATCACAATTTTACATGTTTGATTGATACATTCATTTCTGGAAACTAAATTGGATTATAATTTTGCTCAGTAAATATATGTCAAAGAACTTTAAACAGAAATGAAAGTAGTTAATTTTCTCATCGAAATTAATTTCTTCAAAGAAAATATACATTGAAGTAAATTTTTTGTGAATTTAAATTCATCTTGATATATGGAATTAGTAAAGAACGAACATTTTTTATAAATTCAAATATGTACTGGTATGTACTCCTTAAATACGAATTATATGGAAGTTTATTTTGGTTAACTATAATACTACATTTGTATACACATACTACGATGCTTAATGTGTACCTCAAATTCATAATACATATCATAATACACGGCAATATGAGATTAGCATTAAATGTAAGACTAAAAAGAAAAACGTTTTTCGGATCACATTTGTTTGATATTTGTGCATTTATACTGTCTTTGTAGGACGTATTATTGGATGAGGATCAACGAAACAACAAATTTAAATATGTTCCACTTGAATCGTCGAATATTTAATTATCACGCCAAGCGTACGCGAAAAACTGTATTTTCCCTGGACGTATTATATTTAAGATATCGGTTAATTCAGCTTCTTTGCTGTCATTTTCAGGTATTGGAATTGCTTCCGCCTTTAATTCGTGTCATGTATCTCTATATTAATGTACCTAAAATTCGTGTATCACTCAATATTGGTAAACTGGTTAAGATTTCACTAAGTCATTCGTTCATTTCAATTGTATAATTACCGAAAATAAATCAAGTAATGCCATTTAAATGCTACAGCAACTTTTTCGATACACAACAAAATAATAATTAAAATGATATAAATGAAGAAAATCATTTTCAATTCCAAAATATAGAAATAAAATTTTACAATAAATCTTATAGTAATGAGTACTGCTAAATTTTAAAAATATTGATGGAATAAACGAATGACTAGTGTAAATGATGGAATTATTTTCGTCGTTTGTATTATTTGTGAAAATATTCTTTGGGATGTGTGAAGTCTACGGCTAGGAATTATTTATTGTATGGCACTAACCTGCATATTACTGGTTCAAAAACCATTGAAGGAATGACTTCCCATCCCGAAATAATCGAGTCTTCCCAGCTTCGTAGATTTTAGATCTCTAGCTAGAACGGTAAATAATTTTTCCTATTTATGTACTTATATTTTTATTTCCACTATGTATACAAGAAATTATCTCATAAATCTGAACATCTTTTAATGAAATTAACAATTATTCATCTCCTTTTTAATTGTAATATTCACGTAAAACTGTAATTACTTATAATATAATTAATTATTATTAATAGTTATTGTAATAATAATTTCAATAATAATAATTATTGTAATTATTAATGTTATATTGAATTGATTGCTATGAAATTATTCGTTAATTCGTATACGAAATTTGTAATGTTTCTTCTTTTCTTGTTTCAAGTTATGCTTAAAAATAGTGTTCTAATATCAGATATTAATGATATTACAAGTTTCGTATTATGTAATTCTTATTGTAGAATCTTCTGTTGTAAAAGAATTTTTTCGTGGGAAGTTATATCTACTTCCATATCCTTTGCAAACATTTTTTCCAAATTCTTTGGAGTAAACAAAACTTCTTTTCTTGTAAACAAATACATATTGCCCAAGTTATCGAAGAATTCATTTCCGTTATTTTACAATAATATTATATAATGAAAATGTGTATTCAAAGAAATAATAAAAAACATATACTCAAAGAAAATCTTTTGTCATATTTCTTCGTTTGCCAATATGATCTTCTCTTTCACGTATTTCCCCTCCGAAAGAACTACAGAGTTTGTGAGTTATTTGAGAAGATCGAGTGATTGCATCGTAATTTTTTAAGACATGCATGTTTCTCTGGATTTTTCTATTGAAATGGCAAAAGAAAGCAAATCAAGAAATGGTCTAATTACCAAGATACATGAAATGAATATCAGTCAGTTTTACGGAAAAGAAATGTGTTCTGAATGATCTTAGGGCGTCTCTAAACCACTTAAAGAGAGTGATAAGATGGACTTGTTTGCAATGATATGCGAGTAGGCCTCGTTTAATATGCTAACATTTGTTGAAGTAAACAAGTATTGATAAAACTGCGATTAAGAGATTTTCAAAGCAGAACTTACTTCCTATTGAAACATCGAGTAGCACAGATAGATCCCTGGACTAATAAGTCAGAAAATCAGAAAAGTAATATTCTTTTGATATATATCATTTCGTGGTTTCGTAATATTCAATTAGAGATAGAAAGAGATTTCCAACCCATTCATTTACTCATTTTTTTTTTTTGTTAGGAAAATAGCAAAATTTCCAAAAACGAGTGAGTTTCATGACATAAATAGTACTGAAGAAGAATTCCCGATAGACATTTATGCAGACGCATTAGAAAAAATCGGGAAGAAAACGATAGCAGTGATAGTGATGTCATCCAACAAGAAAACGTACAGATCTCATACGAAATTAGAGGAATGAAAATGTTGGAAAAGAATTGCTTCAACATTTATCATAGATATCATAGAAAGTTATAAGGGACAAAATTTTGAATTCTTTGCAAAAATATATGTTCCTGAACGTCTACAAATTTACGTAAATCAAATATCATTTTAACACATTAGTTGGTTTCAAAGTTATAATATATAATATGATCGATCGTAGGATTGCGTTTGCGCAACAAACTGTATTGTCGATAGCTAACGTCCGAGAGGGCGCCGAGTAAACAGGATTTTACTTATTGATTGCTTTCCCGGACGGAAAGTTCAAAAATGAAATTAATTAAGAGGAAATAAACTTTTCTAACAATCTCTTTTAATTCGACATATTATTTTCCTTTTTTATTTTTCTTTTTATTTCTTCTTTTCTTTGTAGTTTACTATTTGAAATTAACTAAAGAATATTGACGATTGACAATTTTGTTCTAATTTGTATGCTGAAAAATGACTATCAATAAGAATTAAATCCTCAGTTCTTTTTATCTCCTAAAAATATTATTTCTTTTCTTTTCTTACTCAATATTAAAAAATATTGATTCAGAGAAAATCTTTCGCCATATTCATGTTTTTTTTTCGTTATACCATCTTCCCTTTTACGTATTTTATTTCAATGCGTTTTACGCGAAGCAATTAAAATTTCCTATTACGCGACCGAAAAAGATGTGGGTTGAGAGGAAATGAATTTCTCAATCTCTTTTAATTCGACATGTTATTACCGTCCCTTTTTAACTACCATATAAATAAATTCTATTTATTAATTATATTGCACAAATACATATCGAAATAAACGCTTCTGCTTCATTTTTATTGATCGCTCCCTAGCAAGGATAAATATTGAAAAAGAAGAAATTAATTTTATTATTGATATTCTCTCATAATAAAAATATCTTATTTCTGATTCCCTTCAGAAAAACCGCGGATAAAAATGTTATTCATGCAAAAAATACTTTTTTCCCAATTTCTTTTTGTCTTAATAAAACTTATATTATAGACAAATTGATCAGTATGAGAAGTAACTAATTGTCCTTTAACATATTCAGTTTTTTGTTAGAGTTCATCGGCGATGATGACACTTTAAATTATACTTCCAATTTAAAAATACGAAGGAAAGAAAAATACGATATAGACATATCTCATGCATGGAAAGCACACATTGAATCACATATCGATCGACGGTATTGTGCTACCTAAGATCGTCAAACTCTTGTGAAACTTTTTAGTGCTTCCTAGAGGTACTATAAACCAACGTGATAGATTTAAAGGCAAGGCATTTCCTTTTGAAGAATCGCCTTTGTTTTTAAATTATCAGTAAAGATCCATATCCTGTTCATTATGTGACTGAAATAAAGTAGGAAGAAGAAGAAGACAAAATTTATAATGGCACTATCTACGAACATTGACGAGATTAATACGGCGCTGTTTTAGAATGCTTCATTCGAATGATCATACGAAGAGACGGAATAACCCTTTCCCAAAGAATGGAAGTGGGCTTTAGCTAGAGGATATAATCGATTTAGTGCGAAAAGATTTGTCGAAAGGATGCCCGACGGTGCCTGCGGGACCTGGATCAATGAAGAAACGAAATGGAACTGAGGAATGTTTATCTCGCAAAAGGATTAAAGCTGCCGGGACGAGCAAAAAATTCATATTATATTGTCAAATACATGAAAATATATGTGAAATATTAAGCCCGCGTTTAGATCAGCCTGTCAATTTAAATAATCATTCAATATAATTGAAAACAGAAGAAATATTGAGTTCGATGTTGTTCTAAATTGTTTGTCAAAATATTCACCATGTGTCCTTCAAAAATATTCATAATATTTAATATATGTTCTTCAGTTATATAGGAATTTAAAGGAATTAATTTGCTGGGTAGGGCAAATTCTCTTGTTAACGCGTATTAATCGGGATTTCAGGATCTGCACGTACATAACACCTTCTGTCATATCTATCGTCAAGCACAATCATATTAAACGATTTATTATTATCTCTCTCCATGCACATGGGCGCTTACGTATGTCAGTCAAATGAGCGGTAATCAATAGGCGTGGCTGCGTACATCTCCTCTCTTATTTGAAAAACAAGAAGGGTATTTACTCATTGGTAATTATTTCATTAAACCAAGCAGAAAGTTCGATAATACAGTTAGCGGTATAATACAATTATCTATTTGGCTGTATTATTTAATTATCTGGTTGTCTTTTGCAGATCGATGTACCACGCCTGACTTAACTCTTCCATATGAACGAGTTAATTTTCCTAGAAATGTATTCCCTGTTGGAGAATGCAAAACAATAATTGCATTATATTTTTACTTATGTAATATTTTATATATTATGTTTCAAAACAATTGGTTCCTAAAAAAATAGTCCATTGCTCAGCAAGATATGTAACTGTGTTATCGAATGATGAATCTAAACAGGCCATTGAATTATACAACTAATCGTATCCTCCAATTATCTGCTTGGTTTGATGAGAGGAAAATAAATGAAAAATTACTTTTTTTGTTATCAAAATAAGACAGAAGTCGTACGTAACTCACGCACACAGGACCGAGCACTCAATCTCGGTCACTTGGACTGGTGCAGACGATCTCGAACGAGAGCATACGCAGATGGAGAGATATAGATATTGTCACAGACGAAGAGTCCAAAGCGAAGGTTGGACTTCACGATAAGTGCGTAAGCACGTACTACGTACATCCATTATAACAAAATCCCTATCAAAACGTTTCAACAGGGTAACTCGCGCTACACAGCAATTATTTCTTTTAAATTTCAATATTTATGAAAAACGCACATTAAATATTACGAATATTTTTTAAATGCATGTCGTAAATATTTTGACAAACAATTTGATATGTAGAATTCAACACTCCTTCTTTTTTAATTATATGGAATGGTTACTTAATTTAAATTGATGGAATAACAATGACGTAAACATCGACTTTCTATTTCACGTATAATTTAAAAGTATTCCCCTGCTAATATTATTACTTCCAAAAACGGTTAATCTCTTGATCATATCTGTATGTGAAATTGATTTATACTTTATATAATTGATAAACCTCCCTCAGTTTCATTTCAATCCCCTTTTGACTCATGCCCTGCGTGGAACGTTGGACGAGCCTTCGACAAACATTTCTGAGCACAATCGCATATATCCTCTAGCTAAACCCGCTTACGTTTGTATCCTTTGATCCTTTGATAAAATCCAATTTCCTCGTCCCACCGTTCCATGTTTTACAAAACTGCGCCACAACTTCGTCGTCAAACATGAATGTTTTACTTTCTTTGTCCTCTTCCTGGGTATTCTCAATCATATAAAGAACACAGTATGGGATCATATAAAGATAAGGAAGATATCTGAAGAGAAAACGATAACTCATAGTACCTTCAAGAAGTACTAAAAATGATTTAAAAATCGTTGATAAGCTTAGATAATACAATTCCGCCGACCGATACTATATAATTCATAGTCCGCGCATAAGATATACGTATGTTTCTTTCTTACCTTTTTTTAAATTCGAGCGATTATTTTGTGCGTCATTACCGCCGATGCTACAAAAATCTGAAAATGTTAAAGCAATATTAAATACTTATCATATTGATCAATTCACGCATGATGTAATCTTTATTGTGACAAAAATTCGGAAAAAAAAAACAACATTTTTAACCAACGTTTTTTAGAAGGAAATATATATACATATATAGAAATTGGATAAGATATGTGACAATATCTGATCTCTTCATACCTGCTTTATTAAAATCCAATATTAAAGTCGATGGTTGCTATAGTAATGCCCTAACAATAGCAACAAGTTGTTTCCATACATCAGATAATTAGGTGCCTTTCTCGCCAACTTGAGTTCCATATCACTTGGAAGATTTGTAATAAATTCGTGAGCAGCATCAGCTTCTACCGCCGCTTTTACGATCTGATACATTAAATGACAAACGATATGTAACGCAAAATTCTTTGAAACAACATTGAAATTTCTATTCATATGTTATTGTATACCTGTTCTGCTTCATTGAGTATCTTGCCTCCCATATCTAATATTCTTAATTAGGCCAGTTGAAAAATATACGAAAAATCTATGTTTCTTGATTTATATGCACTAATGGAGTAGTTTCAGGATAGCTAGTGTTAAGAGATCTAATGTCCCACTTATCAATAGAAATACTCCCGTCGCCATCATAAAATCTGGGTAAAAATTCAATAAACTATTATGTAATATAACTATGACACAGATTTTATATTTCATATTACACTTTAGAATAAATAATTTATATCTTATCTCTAACATATCTTACCATTCTATAAACACAGCACTGATCGATTTACCGTTTAGATATAAGAATAGGAAAGAGGAAAATGTTTTTATTTCCTAATCTGGTCGATGGTTGGACATTTGTATTATCCACGTAGGACCTATCGTCTGCTTGTATGGAACAACAGGAAGTAGCAATGTAAATTTGTTTTAATTCGGATGTCGAATGTTTAATTGTCATGTTCAGCATTGTTGAAATCCGTGTATCTTCTTTGGAATTAATTAGAATTCAGATATCGGTTAATTCTGCTCCTTTGCAATACTTCTTCGCTATTGGAACTGCTTTCGCCTCCGCTTCATCTCTTATATCTCTGAAATAATTTAAAATTCGTGGATTAGTTAAAAATTAGGAGAGACGTTCAATTGTTCGCTTGAAAAGGATAGTCATCAAAGGTGAATCTGGTTACACCTTTTTAACTGATACAAAGTACCTTCTCCGAGAAACAACAAAATAATAATTAGGATGCTATTGATCACAAAAATCAGTTACATTTCCATCATATAGAATTGAAATTTTATAACGAATTGTTTACTAATGACTACTGATATATTCACCTTATGTCGATAACATAAACAAAAGATTAGGGAAAATGAAGAGATTGTTTACATCGTTTGGACTGCGTGGACGTTTCCTTTGGATCGTATGAAGTATACAGGCGATTATTTAGCACTTACTTGTGTATTAATTGTTCAAAAATAATTGAAAGAATGACTTCTACAGGCGACATTCTTCCCTAAAACGTTGGAACACCGAGCTAATTTACGAAACGGACCTCCGTGTAAAGAGTTAATACAATCTACGTAGGTTAATCTATACCACGTATTACACGATAGAAAGAGCCGAAATGTCGTAGTGATCGGGAGGAAATAAATTTCTCAAATATGCTCTATTCACTCGATTACTATCCTCTTTTCCTTTTGTTCTTTTCTCCTTTCTTCACCCTATTTTTCTTAACAATTTACAATTAGAAATTAACTAAAGAAACATTGATAATCGATAAAAAAATTTTGAATATTAATATTCTTCCTGTTTTTATCGTTATAAATATTTATCAATCTAATCTCGAGCAAGGAATATTGCTTGAAAATTTGTTTCGTAATATTACCTTTTATTCACTTTCAATTATTTAAGTTAATAGGCTTTCTTTCTTCATTACGCAGTAGGAAAGAATACGGATTTAGAGAAAATCATTCGTTCTGTTTATTTTCTTTTTTTTTCATAATATTATTTTTTTCTTTTTCGTATTTCATTGGAATACGCTTTACGTTATTCAATCAAAACTTTCTAATTTGCGGTCGAAAGAGCCGAATGGGTCCAGACAGGGTATGAGTGGGGGAAAACAAATTCGTTGACCAATCCTTCTTAATTCGTGGTACTTTTACTTTTTCCTTTGAATTAGCATATGAAATAATTCACATTGCGTGACTGCATATCGTAAAAAATCCTTTTGCTTCGTTTTACTAATCGCTCTTCAGTTAATATTAAACCAAGGATTAATATTAACTGAAGGGAAATTAATTTTTTGGTGACATTTTCTCCTAATAAAAGTATCTCGTGATTATACACATCTTAATTTCCATTCATTTCCAACATTTTTAATTCCCATCTGTCAAAAGTCGTTCAAAAGTGTCTTTTACACTTACAATATTTTTTTCCCTCTTTTTTTCATTTCGTCCTTAAAACTTTTCAGTTTTTCGTTAGAGTTCATAGACTGACGTATTACTTTATGTTATAGATTAAATTTAAAAAAATGGAAAAATAGTATATATGCATACATTTTATGGAAGGAGAGCATATATTGAATTACATTTTCGGTCAGTAATATATTGTATTATCTGAGTTTATCAATGTCTTCGAAAACTTTTCTAGTGCTTTTAGAGTATACTATAAATCAACGTGTTGGAATCAATAGCACGGCATTTTCCTTTTGAAACAGCGTCCTTGTCTCGAATTTACCGTAATATCTTTTTCTATACCGTGTTCGTCAGGTGATCGTTAATATCTAGAAAGGGAAATGGGAAAACAACATTTTTAATGGTCATGACGACGAAGCTATTCGAGTGCTATATATATTGCCTTTCAAAACTACGTTCGAAGGGTGGTACGAGGCTAGGGAATATATCCTTCCAAAGGATCTAAAGGTAAGCTTTATAAGAGGATATAATCGATTACGTCCCGAAGGGTGTGTCGAAAGGTCGTCCGGCCGACGGTGGACACGGATCGGGGATTCTAGAGAAACATTTGTTATAACGAGGGAATATTTCTTCGTAGAAAACAATATTTCATCGCGGAATCTGTGTGGGGTGTATGTTGTTCCACCCTTAAAAGAGTTCAGCGCAGTCCAGACGGGAGAATAAAAATCAATAGTAACGTTGACGGTGTTCTTGGATATTGAACTGATGTCAAATTGAATAGTTCTTAATAAGAAAATTATATACATCATAATCATATTTATTGCGATACCATGGGTGAGATCAGGAACAATAAGGAAAATCTTTGGGCGATTAACATTGAATCCGAACTAAAAGATCTGCGAATCAATTTTCTAGATGAAGAGGGAGAAGAAGGAGATGGAGGAAATGAAAGAGTGGAAGCTAACGGTAAAGATTATGAGTTCACATTCGTTTACGATTTAATCGACGATAGATTTTATATTAACGCTGATCATTCCACAGGTAAATTTTATTTGATCAGATCCATGTTGGACTCTGGCCGAATATTGATTTTGCGTATCACGTTTTGAGTTCGAAAATTTCTAACACGATGTATCGTAAGAACGAACTTGAATGGATCGTCGGGACTTATCGGGCATAATAATAATAATAATATGGAAGTAACAAAGAATACTACCGAGAATAAAAACGATTATGAGAGTCGAAAATGTATTCATGGATTGAAGGATGAGCAGAGAAAAAATCGAAATGAAACTAAGGTATGTTTAACTCTCAAAATGATCAAACCTGCAGAGACGATCAAAACATTTACCAATTTCCGAAATAATAATGAATACTTTTAAGTCATACGAGAAATGATAGTATCACGCTTACGTCATCGTGTTACCGTAATTATATACATCAATAATCATTCAACGTAATAAAAACAGAAGAAATGTTGGATTTATAAATCGTAATATTCATGAAATGTGCTTCAAAAATATTCATAATATATAATGTACGCATGGTAGAAATGTAGGAATTTCGATGTTTCTGTGTAGAGCGTATTCTCTTAATATGTACTGATTGGGATTTAATAATGTGCATGTACGTTATACGCTCTCCCGTAATTATCGTCAGTACGACTTATTATTACCTATCTCAATCTATGCGTATTCTTGTGAACTCATTAATATAAGCTAATTCAAGTGGGCGGTAATGAGTGCTCGATATTGCGAGCGTGTGTGCGTACGCCCCTTGTTTCGTTTGGTCGAAAATAAGAAAGGAATTTTTTCATTTGTCTTCTCCTCAGCAAAGCAAGCAGACAGTGGACGATACGATTAGCTATGTAATTCAATTAGCTGTTTATATGCATTTTTTAATTACCCGATTAGCTCTTTTGCAGTGCAATTGACCACGTCACTTTATTAATGCTTTTATAAGATGAATACACTTTCCTAAAAATTCTTTCTCGATAGGGAAACTTAAACAAATGATTCAATTCTACTTCTAGCCATCTAATATTTAGTATATTATGTTTCAAACCGATTAGTTTCTTGGAAAGTATTATAATTCTTAAATCGGTTATTTCCTATTCCGTATAATGGAGTATAGCTGCTATTTTATTATATTTCTATTAACACAATATTTTTATTTTGCGAATCCGTTATCCGAATGATGTTATTACTCAATGAGCGTACATATAATAAACATTTACGTAATACTTCGCCCAACATAGTAGCGATCTATTATATTGTTTTCTTGGTTTGTTATTCGACCAAGCGATCGACATCGCTCAATGTGTAAGTTATAAATGTAGTAGAAAAATAATTTTTCTGTGTAATTGAAATTACCAGTCCTTCTAAATGCGATATTCAAAATTCTACTTTCCCGGTAATGTCAACATTCTCTTCACAAACAATAAATAAATAAGAATTAGTAAATACCGACGAAAACTAAACACATAAAAAGTAGAAGGATAGAAAATATAAGCGCATGGAAAATGACGGATAAGGGATATTAACGGGAAAAAGAAAATCAAAAACTGTAAAGAAGGATGAAAACGAAAAAACATTTCTCCTTATCGGTATCGATAAAAATTATTTGTAACATTGTAATGAAATTACCGGGGATGACATAATATCTCATCAATTTATGAAAAATAGTGGGGAAGAAAATAGATAGAAGCGAAAATATGATTTCATACTGGAATTTATTGTATCCTTTTAAAGGGAATACGGTTTGTTTATTCAGTCGTTATTTGAGCCAACTTCTGAGAGATCGAGAAGAGAATGGCCCAGAAGAATAGATCAACAACCAATCAGTTATGATAATGAATTCTATATTATCTATATCGTTTTAAACTACACACTTGATAAGATAAAAGATTTTTGAATTTTTTTGATCTCTGAATTCATTATTGTGCCAATTGCTTTTATATAGTTCTGTAAGACTAATAGAAGGGCCTATAACTATTTTCGCTAGATCTTCGTTATAATTCTTTAATCAGCTTAACGATAAAAATTTTTCCTCATGTTTCCCTCATCTTTTCATTATTCTTTCATAATTCTTCTCACACAACAGAAGGAATCTAAAAATATATACACAAATACATATATTCATATCTATATACACATATATATCTTACAGTATACTAAAATCCAATACATTTACATACACTTTTATTCACATATTTGTCTACGTGTGATAAAGTATTTATATGTATCTGAACATCTGTAAGCATATAAAAAGAAAGTATGATGAATAAAATGTAATGAAAATGAAATAAAAATGAAAATTAAATTAAAGGGAAACTTGGAAAATAAATTGAACTAATAAACAAGATGTCATTAAGAAAAAAGCAAAAAGATATGTATCGGGAAAATGAATCAAATAATACCGACTCCATACTTTCATATATCTACACATAGATAAATGTAAACTTGACAGTTAATAAATGTTTGCTTTTCCCTTAATTTAAAAAAAATGTTATTTATTATTTACGAGAAAATCAAAAAATCCCTTCCTAAAACAATACTATGGAAAAGTCATATATTATATAAGTAAATGAAAATAATACTTTAAAAAAACGTAAATAAGTGAAAAAAAATTGAAATTAAAAAAGACAATATTAAAGAAAAAAGCAACCAAATATGTATTCGGAAAGTGTTGAAGATTAAAAAAATATTTAAGAAATAGAACGATTTCATATAAGATTAAATAATAAGATTTTCACATGAGTTACGAATTCAATATGCTCTGATACTCTGCCCTTACCTTTTCCCGAACTAATTAATTACAGAAAGAATTTATGACAAAATAAGAATAACACAAAATGATGTATCAGAATTGCTTCAAAACTTATCTTGGATATCGTAGAAAATTATATGTAATAAAATTTTGATTTCTTTTGCAAGAAATTTATTCGTCGCTGTATATAAATTCATATAAATCAAATATCACTATATAATATGTTATAATATATACCATATTTGCGAGACAAAATGCCGTGTTGCTGCTGATTAACGTACGAAAGGGCGCTGAGTACATTTGGTAAATACGGAAAAATATCAAAATATATATCATTCGGGGCTTTTTATCCGTTTACTGAAAGAAAAAAGAATTTGTATCATTTTCCTTGCTCTTTAATAAATTGAAAATTATTATTACTATAGTAACGATTATAGCATTTCAACTTAGAAACAATATATAATCGGCAGATGAATTGTTTTCATGATCGTAATATTTAAACGATATTATATTCGCTTAAACATTACGAATATCGGAACGCGCGACGAACATAAGATAATTTTTAACTAAAATTTCAATAATTTATAATTTTGATCTTGGAATGGTTGCATCTAAGTTGCGTCGTTGCGTGTAATGTCAACAAAAATGAACTTTTTATTCACTTTGACGATTGCCCTCTTTTTCTAAAGGTGAAAACTTCAAACTTAATACTTCAGATAATTGTAAATTCATTTAAACTATATAGATGTACTAGGAGTTAAATAAACCACTGTTCAAGCAATAGTAAATTCCGTTAAACGTTACACGCTATGAAACACTTACAAAGCAATAAATAATTTTAATTTATTTTCTGCTAAACTTAAATTTTGAAATGGTGCTCGTTCGTTACGTGTAAAGTCAAAAAATGATTGATTTGTACGTTGTTTTACCGTGTCAGTTTTCCCTTGTACTGTGACGAATGAATATGGAATTTCTCTCGCTGCTGCCTGCAAAGAATGAAGAAACTTACATTCACGTATGTATATATAAGAAAATATATTATGTAGGTTTATCTGTAAACTGTTTGTAAACCAAATTTAATGAACTTACAACAAATTAAGAAAAATAGTTCTATCGCTCTTTATTAATATTTGTAATTAAGCAAATTATTATCACGAAAGGTTTTGGACATATCAAAGTGGATATTCGAATATCTTTTAATTACTCCTTCCGAATACATCGTTACAATTAAACGATTTTTGCATTACCATTAAGAAATATCTTGATCTTTAAAAAATTTCGACCCATTAGAGATTTTATTTTTGTTAGAAATACTTCAGAATCTTCTGAAAATATTCAAAATGTTTACTTAATCTATCAGTATATTTTCTAAGCGTCCTAATTAATTATTTAAACATTTGAATCAACATTCAGAATTTCATACTTATCAGAAAAAAATATCAGAACCTCGTTGAAACTTTCTGAATTGGATTTTCGTGTCATGCAAACGGAAGGTAGAATAATTAGAAAACGAAAACTACTAGGTTCAATCATAAAACCAAACGATATCAGTTCAGTAACCGATATTTGTCTTTCGAAGACAAACCATTTATCCGTTTGTTTCTCATTTCTCTTGTTATAATAGAATCGTGTATCACTATTCTAATTACTTAACTGAAAAAAGTAGCTCAACTAGTATCAAGCAAGCAAATCAACCAGTATGTTGGACTCGTCAATGTATATTATTATCGGCATAGTAAACACAGAATAATATCGCGGAATTAGTAAACAACAGTTGGCTATACAATTAGATGTATATACGATTAGCCGAATAAATCGTATAAATATCTAAACAGAAGTACCTTAATTCCAAATAATCCAATAATTAGACTTTCTCCTCCGATTAATATTATAAATATAGTGAAAAATAGTATTAAAGAAACATAAAATACGGCGAAAAATTATAATAAGAAACTATACATTTTCTATAGTACATTATTCTCTATACATTTTTCTCTAGTATATTATAAAACAATATAAAATTTTGTACAGCATAGCGTCTCTCATACAGTTCATATATACGTATATAGAATTATGCAATTTTCTGTAGCATGCAATATAAAGAAAAAAAATCTTATGAACATAAATTTATGCGTTAAATATTATAAAATATGAATATGATTCAGCTTACCAAGAACATGAAGAATATAACCGGAGATTCTCAATATCGATTCCAAATAATGCGGGCCATTTCCAAATTTAAATTTCGTTTTTCGTTTCAATTTATCTATTAATTTTCTTTTTGATGTTATTTCGATTCATATCCTTGATAATCCTCGGATAGATATAGATAGTAGGTCATTTTGTAAACAAATACATAAATAAATATGTACATAATTAGACTTTAATACAAAGAAAGTACATAGTAAGGGGAAAGACGTATATATATATATATATATACACATATATATGCGTATATCTACTTACGTATACATCGAATCCGTTTACCGTCTGAAAAGAATAAAGAAAATTTCATTGACAAACGTAGCAGATAAAAGAGAAAATATATAAGCAGATTTTGAACAGAATGTAATGAAATTACCAAATAAGTAGCGAAAATAGTGCCATCTCCCTTTATTAGTAGTTGTGCCTTGCATGAGTGCCTATAAGAGAATAATTAACAATTAATATTGCGTTGCGATTGATAGATCGAAACACAGTTTTATAGCAACCCGGTAATTAAAAAAGAAGTCTGTTAAATATTACCATTCCAAATAATTTACGAAGTATTCATTTAAATAAGCCGAACTATACTATTTCCTCTGTTTAATATTATACGATAATATACCCAAGACAAATTGCACAGTGGAAAAGAAAGTGTTAAATAATAATAAAAAGCTAACAATTTTCTATAGTATACTATAAAACAATATATCGTAGTATTAAACACGAAATTATATAATATGGTATATAATGTGATATCTTTAATATAACTTATAGATATGTACACAGAATTATACAGTTATCTACAGCACGGTACATACAGAAAAAAATCTTATGAAAATAAATCCTTGAGTTAATATTAGACTATATTATATAGAAATAATATTTACCTAACGAGTGAATCTTGTTTAAGAAGATGATTTTCATTATCGTGACAGATCAGTAACTTATATATTATTCTAGGTGTTTCCTCTTCTAGACTCCATAGAAACTGGCTCGACAGGTGACTCGATACGAAATGAACGAGTGTTTCAACTCCTGCGGATAGCTAGTAATCTGTTACAATTAGTCGAGCATGCGCTGTTTTGTTCTATTCCCTCCTTTTCATGTATTCGCAAGGGTAGCATTCTCGACTATCTCTTCACAATGTTACCAATAATTCCGGATCGATACTATGGTACAGGGGAAATTTCTGTTTGTTTTCAACCTTCTTATACATTTTTGATTCGTTTTTCTGATTTCGATTTTCCCTATCGGTTATTCTCCATACCCTTATCGTTTTGATCACTTTCCTTTGTAAAAATCTAATTCTTTTCATTTTCTTACGGGAATAGAAATCTTTGTACGTATTTACTTATTCATATTTATTTATTTTTCGCAAAGAGAACGATTACATTACCAAGAAAGTAAAATTCAAAAGACCATATTCAGAATAATAAGAACGAAAAATAATTCAGATTAATAAGAAATAAACGAGTGAATAAATACGATATTTTCTGAAGAACTAATCAGTATAGAACATGATATACGAAATATTGGATAACTAAAAATATAATTACATAATTTCTTAAGTTCTTCAATAGGAAGTAAATTTTTAGAAAAATGAGGTCTTTCGTATGAAAGGACTAAATAAGTCGTGGTACTTCGACCTGCAGAAGACTTGATTAAATGTGCAGATAATTAAACGATGCAGCTAAATAAATAATTGATTTATATAGCTGATCATATCGTTCAACCGGCTGTATGGTTTCATAAGGGGAAGACAAATGAAAAAATACGTTTCTTATTTTCATAATCAGACGGGAGGTATACTAAATTCAACAGGACCGCGCATCCATTCCTGCTCACTTGTCCACTTGTACACGGCGCACATAAGCGCTCACTCTTAAGAGTACACGTGCATGGAGAGAGATAATAACAAATCGTATCGAGGTACTCGACGATAAGAATGGAAGAACGTAATACGAATATACATATTCATTAAAACCCTATCAGAACGTATTCAGGAGAGAATTGCTAGCTACGCAGCAAATAAATTCGTGGAAATTCGTATTATTGTGCAAAACGTAAATGAAATATTATGAATATTTTTTAAGTATACGACGCGAATATTATGACAAAAAATTTAACGTTTTTTAACATTTATTAACATTTTTAACATTAAAAATGATAAAAAATGAACATTAATTCAACATTTCTTTTATTTTTAATTTAATTGAATGTTTATTTAATTGAATCTGATGAAATCAAGATGGCAAGGTGACGAAAGCATGGAATTAACATTTCTCGTGCGATTTAAAAGTATTCATTATTATATCGAAAATCGATAGATCCTTTGGTCATCCCTACAGGTTTAATCATTTTGAAAGTTAAACCTACATTGGTTTCATTTCGATTTTTTCTGGGCTCATTCCTTAATCCATGAATAAACTTTCAAAACTAACATTCGTTTCTATTCTCGATATTATTCTCTGTTATTTCCATAT
Organism: Vespula germanica; assembly: GCA_905340365.1. Taxonomy (NCBI): domain Eukaryota; kingdom Metazoa; phylum Arthropoda; class Insecta; order Hymenoptera; family Vespidae; genus Vespula; species Vespula germanica. The sequence goes on from HG996541.1 coordinate 975,584, forward strand.
TATTAATATTATTCCCGAAAGGTCTCGATGATCCATTTTACTTCATCTTTACGATACACCGTGTTAGGAACTTTCGAATTCAAATCGAGTTTTACAAAATCAATTTTCGGCCAGAGACCAACATCCGTTTGATTAGAATTAAATTTACCAATGGAATTATCGTCGTCGAGATAAAATCTAACGTCGATTCAATCGTAAACGAGGGTTTACTCATTATATTTATCCTCATCTTCAACTTCTTCATCTCCTGTACTTCCTTTTATTTCTTTTTTTTCTTCCACATTGATTCGCAGAACTTCTTTCTTGAAATCATTGTTAATCGCCCAACAATTTTCCTTACCGTCCTCAATTTCATCCATGGTATTGAAATATGTATTATTATGGTATATATAATTTTCTAATTGATATCGTAATTAGCATTAATTCGATATCCAAGATCACTCTCAACGTTATTATTGCTCTTTATTTTCCCATCTCGACTGCGTTGAATCCTTCAGAGAGCAGAAGAAAATGGAATTAAAAAAGATTCCACGACGAAATCTTCTTCTCTACGAAGGAATATTCTCTCATTATTGGTAGGGAGCAATCCTTGATAGGAAGCGATCAATAAAACGAAGCAGAAGTGTTTGTTACAATATGCTGCAATTCAATGTGGATTATTTCATACAGTAGTTAAAAGAAAAAAGTATAGTAGGTCGAATTAGATGGGATTGGTCGATAAATTCTTTCCCCCCCTCCCCATCTCATACGCTTTTCTTTCTTTTCGGCTCTTTCGACCACGGAATAGGAAGTTTCGATCGACTTACGTAAAGCGTATTCAAATGAAATACGTAAAAGGAAAGAATCTAAACTAATATAACGAAGAAAATAAATATAATAAATTATCTGAATACATATTTCTTTGCAAATGTACAATAAAGAAAGGAAGGTGTTTGTTAACCTAAATGATGGAAAAAGAATTGAAGGTAATATTAGGAAACAAATTTACAAGCAGTATTTCTTGGTCGAAAGTAATACTTATTTGTAAATATTTATAAACATAAAAATAAGAAAAATATTAATGGCCGGTTATCAAGATTCTTTATTCAATTTCCAATTGTAAATTGTAAAGAAAAAGAGGATGAAAAAAAAAAGAACAATAGAAATTAAAAATGGAAAATAACTGGTCCAGTTAATAGAGAACAATTGAAAAATTCATTTCCTTTCGATACTCGTCATTCTCATCTCATTTCGGTTCTTTATATCGTGTAATACGTTGTTTCGATTAACCTGTGTCGAATCTGCTAACCCATCTCACCGTGTTCTGATTTGGTAATTACCTTGGTCCTACGACGTGACGGTTTGGGGAAGAATCTCGCCTGTAGGAGTCGTTCTTCTAATAATTAAAATAAAAGTAATACGTAAGTAGGTGCTAGATAATCGCGTTTTTACTTCATACGTACCAAAGGAAACTTACAAGCAGTCCAAACGGTACAAACAATTCTTTCATTTCCGCTAGTCTTTTGTTTAATTTATTCATATAAGGTAAATATATCAGTGATGATTAGTATATAATTTATTATAAAATTTCAATTCTATATTATGGAAATGAAACGGATTTTCGTGACCAGACCCACCCTAATTCGTATTTCGTTGCTTCTCGGAGAAGAAACTTTATATCCCTTAAAAGGGCATAACCGGATTTACCTTTAACGATTGTATAATTTAAATGAACAATTGAACGTCTATCCTAAGTCTTAACTAATCTACGTATTTTTTATTATTTCAGAGATATAGGAAACTAAATGAAGGCGAAAGCAGTTCCAATAGCTCAAAAGTATTGCAGAGGAGTCGAATTGACCGATATCTGAATTCTAATTACGTCCAAAGAAGATAAAAGGATTTCAACTATGCTCAACGCGATCCGAAATGAAACGCACTTACATTGGTACTTCCTGTTCTTCCTTACGTCCCAGGATAAGTCATACCTGGATAGTACAAATGTCCTACCGTCCACCAGATTAGGAAATGAAAACGTTTATCTCTTTTCTAGTCCTATATTTAAGTGGTAAATTGATCCATGCTGTGTTTATGGAATGGTAAGATATTTTAGAGATCAGATATGAATTTTTTTTTCTAAAATGTAATATGGAATATAAAATCTGGGTATATAACATAATAATTTATTGAACTTTTACACAGGTTTTATGATGACAACAGAGTATTTCTATCCATAAGTCAGACATTAGATCTCTTAACTCTAGCTATCCTAAAGGTACACCATTAGTGCACATAAATCAAGAACCCATATATTTTTCAACTAGTATGATATTTTAGATATAAGATATAAATTTTTTTTTCTAAAATGTAATATGGAATATAAAATCTGTATGATGGATGTATAACATAATTATTTATTGAATATTTACAGAGATTTTATGATGGCGGCGAGAGTATTTCTACTGATAAGTGGAACATTAGATCTTTTAACTCAAACTATGCTAAAAGTATTCTTAGTGCATATAAATCAAGAACCTATATATTTTTCTACTAGTCTAATGAAGAATATTAGATATGGAAAGCAAGACGATCTCTTATGAAAGAGATGCATAATAACATATGAATAAAAATTTCAATATTGTTTGAAAGGATTTTGCGTTACGTATCGTTCGTCATTTAATGTATCAGATCGTCAAATCGGCGGAGGAAGCTGATGCTGCTTACGAATTTATTACAAATCTTCCTAGTGATGTGAAACCCAAGTTGGTGAGAGAGACACTTAATTATGCAGTGTATGGAAACAATTTGTTGCTATTGCTAGGGTGTTTCTATAGCAACCATTTACTTTAATATTGGATTTTAACAAACGAGGTATGAAAAGATGCGATATAAGTAACTCGTCACGTATCTTATCCAATCTTCCATATTAATTTCATCTTTTATAATATAGCACATTGTATTGTGAAAACAGAAGAGTGGCTCAAGCAGCAGTTGGAAAATCTAACCAAAGAGCCATTGCTCGTAGATTAAATGCCCTTAAATCTTTTGGCGTTGATGTACTGCAACGCGATGTTGCTATAGAGGTTGGTTTAATAATGGATAATCACTTTTTCCTATGTTACATTGATATATTCATTTATTGGAAACTAGATTGGATTACAATTTCGCTAAGTAGGTCTATATCCGACGAAGAACTTTAAACGGAAATAAAAGTAGCCGATTTTCTCATAGAGATTAATTTCTTCAAAAAAATGTACATTGAAGTAGATTGTTTGTGAATTTAAGTTCATCGTAATGTATCGAATTAGTAAAGAACATTTTTTATAAATTCAAGCACGTAGCAGTATATACTCCTTAAATACGGATTATATAGAAGTTTATTTCGATTAACTGTAATTTGTATATAAACATTTGTATACACATGCTACGTGTGTTTAATGTGACACTCAACTTTATAATACATATCCTAATGCACAGCAGTATGCGATTAACATTAGATTCTTATTATTGCTTTATTGCGCGATAATAAAAAGTAGGAATTCATAGAAAATCTTTTTTCATATTTATTTTATTTTCGTAATATCAGTTTTTTCCCTTTACGTGTTTCATTTGATGGTCAGTCAATATTTCCTATTACGTGGTCGAAAGAGCCGAGAAGGCCGAAAAGGATGCGAGCTGGAGGATACGAATTTTTCGATCAATCCCTTTTAATTCGTCAAATTATTATTTTTTCGTTACTACCTTTTGGAATAACTCATATGAAACGATTCACATTCACGTTTCTGCCTCATATTTATTGATTGCTCTGTACCAAAGATTAATATTGAATGAAAATTTTTTTCTTGCTAACTTCCCATAATACATATATTTTATGCACGATAATATACACATTACTGATTCACTTCTAAGAAACGTTGGTTAAAAGGGTTGTTCGTGCAAAAAATATTTTCTTTCTGATTTCTCCTTGTCACTATAAAAATTATATTATGTACGAATTGATCAATATGAGTATCTAATTGTGTTTGAATATTTTCAGGTTTTTGTTGCAGTTCATCGGCCGTGATGACACTCTGAATTATAGCTCGAATATAAAAAAAGAAAAGAAAGAAAAATACCATATGTCTTATGCGCGGACAGCGAATTACATAGTATCGATCGGCAGAATTGTATTATCTAAGATCATCATCGATTTTTAAATCATTTTTAGTACTTCTTGGAGGTAATATGAGTTATCGTTTTCTCTTCAAATATCCTCCTTGTCTTTGTATGATCTCATACTGTTTTCGTTATATGATTGAGAATATCCAGGAAGAAGAAAAAGAAGGTGAAACATATGTGCTTGACGACGAAGTTTTGAAAGACCAATGTGCCGCAGTTTTGTAAAGCTTGGAACAGTGATACGAGAAAATGTAATTTTATCAAAGGATCCGAACGTAAGTGGCTTTAGCTAAAGGATATATGAGATTGTACTCTGAAAGATTTGTTGACAGACCGTCCGACGTTTCAAACGGTACATGGGTCAAAGGGGAATTGAAATGTAACTGAAGGAGATTTATCGTACGAAGTGATTTAACATACAGGGACGATCAAAAGATTCAACGTTTTGGGAAGTAATAACGTTAGCAGGGGAATACTTTTAAATTATACGTAAAATAGAAAGTCCACGTCATCGTTATTCCATCAATTTAACTGAAGTAATCATTCGATGTAATTAAAAAAGGAGGAGTGTTGAATTCTACATTTCAAATTGTTTGTCATAATATTCACGACATTTACATAAAATACGTTCGTAATATTTAATGTGCGTTTTTCATAAATATTGAAATTTGCTTGAAGTAATTGCTGCGTAGCGCGAATTACTCTGTTGAAAGCTCTTGATAGAGATTTTGTGATAATGGATGTATGTAGTACGTGCTCCCGCACTTATCGTGAAGTACCTTCGTTTTGTCCTTTCGTTATTGCATCTCTCCATCTGCGTATGCTCTGGTGCGCATTTGTCCGCTCCAGTTCAAGTGGTCAAGATTGAGGGCACAGTCCTGTGTGTGTGTGTGTACGTACGAATCCTGTCCTATTTGTATAAGAAGGAAAGTATTCTTTCATTTGTTTTCCTCTCATTATTGATGAGACCATTGAATTGTATTGATTAGCTGTATAATTCTATTGTCTATTTAGATTCATCTTTCGATAACACGGTTACGTGCTGAACAATGGACCATTTTCTTAGGAACCAATTGTTCTGAAACATAATATATAAAATATTACATAACTAAAAATATAATGCGATTATTGTTTTGCATTCTCCAATAGGGAATACATTTCTAGAAAAATTAACTCGTTTATATGGAAGAGTTAAGTCAGGCGTGGTACATCGATCTGCGAAAGACAGCCAGATAATTAAATAATACAGACAAATAGATAATTGAATTATACCACTAATCGTATTATCGAATTATCTGTTTGGTTTAATGAGACGAAAACCAATGAATAAATATCCTCTTTGTTTTCTGAATAAGAGAGGAGATTTATGCAGCAGGTGCATTGATTGCCGCTCATTTGATTGATTCACACATAAGCGCGCACGTACATGGAGAGAGATAATAATAAATCGTTCTATGATGGTATTTCACGATAGGTACGAGAGAAGGTATTACGTACGTGCACATTATTATATTGCGATCAATACCCGTTAGCAGAGGAATTTGTTGACATGGACATATCATATATTATTGCAAAAAAATCAAAATTTTTTCCTTTTTAAGTTCCTACGGTGTTTATGATAAATGTTGAAGCAATTTTCTTCCAACATTATCATCCCTCTCATTATGTATGGGATCTCTTTGTTTTCTTATTGAATGACATCACTATCACTGCTGTCGTTTTCTTCCCGATTAATATCTATTTTTTCTTAATATTTATTTATTATTTTTTCTATTATAATATCTATTTCTTAACGTATAAATGTTTATCTGGAATTTCCCTTCAGTATTACTTATGACTCAAAACTCACTCGTGTTTGGATATTTTACCAGTCTCTTAATGAAAAAGAAATAAGTAATTAAAAGCTTTGGTAGTCTCAAATTGTATATTACGAAATCACGAAACGATATATACCAAAAGAATATTACTTTTCTGATTTTCTGGCTTATTAGTCTAGGGAACTATCTATTTCACTAGATGTTTCAATACGAAGCGAGTTCAGCTTCGAAAATCTCCTCAGTTTTATGATTGCTTGTTTACTCCATCAAATATCACTACCTCGTACGGGGTGTACTCGCGTACCATTGCGGAAAATTCGTTATCACTCTCTTTAAGTGGTTTAGTGAAGCCCCAGACCATTGTGAATGTACTTCTTTTTCGTAGAACCGACTGATATACTTTTCATATAACTTGGTAATTTGAGCATTTCTTGATTCACTAACTGAGTGGTTCTTTTGGAGGGGAAATACGGGAAACAAAGAAAGATAATATTAGGAAACCATAAATGTGACGAAAGATTTTCTCCGAGTACGTTTTTTATCATTGTGCAATAACGAAAATAAATTCTTCGATAACTTGAGCAATATGCATTTGTTTAGAAGTTAAAGAGGGTAATATTTGAAGAAAATGCTTTCAAGGAATACGGAAGTAGATATAACTTCTTAAGAGCAAATTTTTTTATAATAGAAAATTTTACAATAAGTATTACATATAATAAATACGAAAATTGTAATTCGTCCTTCTTTTCCTATAAACAAATACATATTACTTAACAAGGACTTCTTTTTCTTTATTACGCAATAGCGAAAAATATCGATTCGGAGAAAATCATTCGTCACATTTATTTATTCTTCGTAATATTACTTCCTTCTCTTTATGGAGGATCGATTGATTCCACCTTTTTAAGAAATGCATGTTTCTTTGAAGTTTTTCGTTGAAATGATGCAACAAAGCAAATCAAAAAATCGTCCAATTATCAAATTATGTGAAACGAATATCAATCGATTTTACGAAGTGGAACGTAGGAAGTGCGTTCACGATAGTCTGAGCCCTTTTCTGATCCGCTTAAGGAGAGTACTAACTCTAGTAAAAAGGATTTGCGAAGCAACGGTATGCGAGTATGCCTTATACGATATACTTTGATGAAATGAAAAAGCAGTCCTACAATTGGAGAAAGAAATTTTCAAAGCTGAAGTCAGTTCTTATTGAAGCTTTTAGCAGTATAAATAGATCCCTCGACTAATTAGTCAGAAAACCAGAAAGGTAATATATTATTGGTCTTTATCGTTCCGTGATTTCGTAAAATTCTATTATCTCCATTTCATTCATTTATCGATTTTCTGTTTTTTATTAGGAGAACGACAAAGTGTCCAATTACGCCCAAGTCTCATAATGTAAGATAAAAATAATGAAGAGGAATTCCAGAAAGACATTTATAAAGATACATTACATAAAATAAATATGAATCCGGAAGAAAACGATAGTAGTGATAGTGATGTCACCTAACAAGAAAACGGAGAGATCTCATAGATGATGATAGAGACGAAAATGTTGTAAAAGTATTGCTTCAAAACTCATCATAGATCTGATAGAAAATTATAGGGAGTAAAATTTTTGTGTTTTTACAATAAAATATGTTCTTCAATATCTACAAATTCGTATAAATTAAGCATCGTTGTAATATATTATTTGGTTTTAAAGTTATCATATATCATATGATGTGAGTCGTAGGACTACGTTTGCACGATAAAGTGCTATTGATTTATTGAGAGCTAACGTTCGAAAGGGCGCCAAGCAGAAAGCGTTATTTTGCACAATTACGTTTTTCGCACATTAATTGCTTTCACGGACAGAAAGATCGAAAATGAAATTAATTAATAGGAAATAAACTTCTCTAACAATCTCTCTTAATTCGACACATTACTTTTCTATTTTATTTTTATTTTTTTTTTTCTTTTCTTCTTTACGGTTTACAATTTGAAATTAACTAAAGAATGTTGACAATTGACAATTTTTTTGTAATTTGTATTCTTAATAATGACTATCAATAAGAATTAAATTCTCAACTTTTTTCATCTCTTAAAAATATTATTTCTTTTCTTTTCTTACTCAATATTAAAAAATATTGATTCAGAGAAAATCTTTCGCCATATTCATGTTTTTTTTTCGTTATATCATTTTCCCTTTTACGTATTTTATTTCAATGCGCTTTACGCGAAGCAATTAAAATTTCCTATTACGCGGCCGAAAAAAATGTGGGTTGAGAGGAAATGAATTTCTCAATCTCTTTTAATTCGATATGTTATTACCGTCCCTTTTTAACTACTATATAAATAAATTCATATTGCACAAATACATATCGAAATAAACGCTTCTGCTAATAGTAAAAAATATGGATTCAGAGAAAATCTTTCGTCATATTTATTTTTTGTTTGTAATATCATCTTTTTCTCTTTTACGAATTTTTTTTCAATACGCTATACGAAGATCAATTAAAACTTCCTATTACGCGGTCGAACAAGCCGAAAAGGCCAAAAAGAGTATGAGTTAGTGGGAAATGAATTTCTGGACCAATTACTTTTTTTTTCATTTTCTCTTTATTTCATCTTTTCTTTACAGTTTTCGATTGAAAATTAAGTAAATAATGTTGACAATTAATAATTATCTTTTTTCTTATTTCTATTCTTAAAAATACCTATCAATAAGAATTAAATTCTAATTTTTTTTCATCTCTCGAAAATATCATTTCTTTTCCTTTATTACGTAATTGTAAAAAATATGGATTCAGAGGAAATCTTTCGCCATATTCATGTTTCTCTTTTTCGTTATATCATCTTCTTCTCTTTTACGTATTTTATTTCAATGTGCTTTACGTAAATCAATTAAAATTTGTTATTACGTGGTCGACGGGTCTGAAATGACCGAAAAGTATATGAGTTGGGAGGAAATGAATATCTCGTTGAATCTCTTTTAATTCAATATATTACTATGATTTCTTTCCATATAAATAATCCACGTTGTATGATCGAATATTGTGATGATTGCTTCTCCTCCATTTTTATTGATCTGTCCCTACCATACATTTAAGAAATGAAATTAATCCTTTTATTGGTATTCTCTCATAATGAAAATATCTTGTGAGTCGTCAATATACATACTTCTGATTCCTATCTGACAAAATCGACCAAAGATTTTGTTTATGTAAACAATATTTTCTCTGATCATAATAAAACTAACATCGTGGGTAAATTGATCAGTATGAGAAGTATTTGCTTCTTCATTATGATCGTTAGATATAGTATCTTCCTATGAACAAATACATATATAAGAAAATAGTTTCGATGAAACCTTCATCAAAAACAGATTCTTCATCTATTATGGAATATCAAGCATTTAACTTTCGAAGTTGTCGCGTGTTATCATCGAAAGCGTTGTGCATTAGCATTTTCAGTTTTTTCATAACCTTCTTCAATGGTGATTTCACGCTTTATATTATAGCTCGCATTTAAAAATAAGAAGAAAAAAATACATATCCATATATGTTATGCGCGGACAATAAAATACATAATATCGATCGTAGTATTCTATTCTTTAAAATTATCAACGGCTTCCAAAGCAATTTTAATGCTTCTTAGCGATACTATGAATCAACGTGCTGGGTTTGACAGGAAAGCGTTTTCTCTTCAAACGTCCTCGTCTTTACGTGATCCATAGTATTGTGTCCCATCCCGTCTTCATTATGTGATCGAGATTAACCAGGAGGAGGAGAAGGTGGAAGGGGAGACGTTTATATCGGCGGTGACGAAGAACCTTGCGAGATTAATATCTGCGCTCTTTTACAAAGCTTCATTCGAATGGTGGTATGAGGAGTCGGAATATATCTTGTTGAAAGGATCGAAAGATAAGCGGCTTTAGCTACAGGATATAATCGAGTGTGGTGGGAGAGATTTATCGAAGGGCTGTTCGCGGTAGCAAACCGCATCTGAATTAGAGTGTAATTGAAATGATACTCAGACAGGTTTATCTTTGGAAATGATTAAATCTGCATGTACGATCAAAAGATTCACCGTTTATCGAGATAATAATGTTAAAACGCGGGAACACATTTAAATTATGCGTTAAATATTCAGTGTACGTTTACCTCACCATGTGATCGTTATACATCGTTAACATAATTAAAAAGAGAAGAAGAGTTTGGTTCAATGTTTCAAATTGTTTGTTAGAATATTCACGTCATGTACTTTAAAATAATATATAATGAATATTTTTCAGAAACATAGATGTTTGGACGAATTAATTTATTACGCAACGCAAATACATTTTAATTGATTTAATGAAAATGTGTTACACATTACGTTCTTCCATACGTATCGTCAGGTACCTTCGTATTTAACGATTTGTTCTTACCTCCCTCCATGCATGTGTTCTATTGTGTGCGCTCGGTCGCTGTAGTTCATGTTAGTTATATGCGATCATTGAGAAATTAAAATATTCGGTTAATATATTTAGAAAATAAGAATATCGTGTTACTAGAAATATAATAAAATCGCTGTTATATTCAGTTATACGTAATGTGATATAAACGATTGGAGAAATATAATATTTTGCTTGGAACTAATTAGTAAGGAACATAGTATACGAAATATTGCATAACTAGAAGTATAATTAGATACTTCTCTTAAAATCTCCAATCGGGAGTAAATGTTTAGGGAAATGTAGACCAATTTAAGAACTAAATCAATAACGTGGTACATCGCTCTTGAAAAGAACTAACAGGGTAATTAAATCATGCATTTAAGTAGATAACTAAATTATACAGGTAATGGCATTATACAAACGTCTGTTTGGTTTGATGAGAGGAAAACAAATGAAAAAGCTAAGTAGCAAATTAGTTGGTTCAAATCCAGATTCGGTTTGCCACAGCGAACAGCCCTTCGATAAATCTCTTCTACCACACTCGATTATATCATCTAACTAAACCCGCTTATCTTTAAATCCTTTCAACAAGATATTTTCCGTCTCCTCGTACCACCATTCGAATGAAGCTTTGTAAAATAGCGCCGATATTAATCTCGCAAGGTTCTTCGTCACCGCCAATATAAATGTTTCCTCTTCCACCTCCTCCTCCTCCTCCTGGTTAATATCGATCACATAATGAAGACGGGATGGAACACAATACTATGGATCACGTAAAAACGAGGACGATGTTTGAAAAGGAAACGCTTTCCTGTCAAACCCAGCACGTTGATTCCATAGTACCGCTAAGAAGCATTAAAACTGTTTTGGAAGCCGTTGATAATTTTAGAGAATAGAATACTACCGATCGATATTATGTATTTCATTATCCGCGCATAAGATATATAGATATGTATTTTTTTTTCTTCTTATTTTTAAATGCGAGCTATAATATAAAGCGTGAAATCACCATTGAAGAACGTTATAAAAAAACTGAAAATGTTAATGCACAAGGCTTTCGATGATAACACGCGACAACTTCGAAAGCTAAATGCTTAATATTCCATAATAGATGAAGAATCTGTTTTTGACGAAGGTTTCTTCGAAACTATTTTCTTATATATGTATTTGTTCATAGGAAGATACTATATCTAACGATCATAATGAAGAAGCAAATTCTTCTCATGCTGGTGAATTCACTCGTGATATAATTTCTAATATGACCAAAAGAAATAGGAAAAAAAAATATTTTTTGAATGAGAAACATTTTTAGCCGATTGTAACAGATGGAAAATCGAAACCAATCTACGAAATTTTAATTATTTCAGGGATATACCAGATGAAACGCAGGCGAAGGCAGTTTTAATAGCCGGGAAATATTGCAAAGGACTCCAATTGATTGATATTTGAATTGTAATTACTTCCAAAGAAGGTACACGAAATTCAGGTTTAAATATTCGGTAATCGTGGTAATTAAATATTCGACATTCAAAGTGAAACGTATTGGTACTTCCATGTAACATTGGTACTTCCTCCTCTTCCGAACGTGCGTTCTACATCGATAGTACAAATGCTGTGTTTACCGAATGGTAAGATATTTTAGAGATAAGATAGAAATTTTTTGTTCTAAAATGTACGGTGAAATATAAATTCTCTACCATAGGTATATTTTATAATAATTTATTGAAGTTTTAAACAGATTTTATAAAGTCGACGAAAGTATTTCTATTCATATGTGAATTCATTACAAATCTCCTAAATGATATGAAATCCAAGTTGGCGAAAGAGGTACCTAATATCACAAGTATTAAGTTTGAAGTTTGTACATTTAGAAAAAGAGAAGTATCAAAGTCATTCAAAAGTTCCTTTTGTTGACGTACACAAGCAGCGACGCAACTCAGATGCAACCACCTCGAGATCCATATTATAAATTATTGAAATTTTCGTTTAAAACTACGTTATGTTTCATTGGGCTTCAATTTTCTCGCTTAATGTTTAAGCGAGTATACTATCGTTTAAGTATTACTATCATGGAAATATTTTATCTATCGATTATATATTATTTCTAAAAAGACATCAAGTTGAAGTGCTATAAAGATTATTATAAAAATAATATTCAGTTTATCGAATTACCAAGAAAAATGATATAAATTCTTCGTTCTTTCCGTAGAGAGATAAAAAGCATCGAATGATTTATATTTTGATATTCTTCCGTATTTACCCTTTGTATTTGGTGTCCTCTCGGACATTAGTCAATAACAACACGGCGGCACTATGTCGCGCAAACGTGATATATAGTGTAACATACTTCTTTCCATAGAATCGAACCAAATTTTCGCAATAGAATCGAAATTCTATTTCATATAATTTTCTACGATATTTTTGACAAGTTTTGTAGCAATTCTTGTACACTATTTTCATTGTTATCATTATCTATGAGATTTCCTTATTTTTCTGATGAACTCTCTCAGAGGACATCCGAGTGTAAGGGGTTAAAAAGAAAAATAAAGCATGAATTAAAATCTAAGAAGTAATTGAAATTAAAAGAAAAATAGTCGTTACAAAATAGCCTTAAAAAAAAAGCAAACGAATATATATTCAGAAAGTGTATCAAATGGTTACACTTTCATATTTCTTTATGCGTGCGGTAGACGTAAACCCGATTGTTGATCTATATTTACTGTTCTCCTAATTTTTCAGAAATTCTCTCAAAAATTTATTAATCACGGAAAAAAATCAAATAAGAATAAAATTTCATTTCTTAATTGAGTTCTGAATATATATTTGTTTGCCTTTTTCTTTCATTGGTGTTTACTTGTTCATATTTATTTATTTTTTATGAAGAGTTCCTTGACATCAAGAAAGTTGGACTAAAAGATTCTATTTAGAAGGACAAGTTATATTATGAAAGGACTCTCTTCCTACAATATTTATAACTTATATTTAGAGCCACGTTCATCGGTTAGTTGAATAACGATAAATAAATAAATAAATTGCAGTATATAGTAATAGTATAAATGTGTATATAGTATAAAGTAGGATAGATTTTTATTATATTAAGTGGTGTACTATATCAGTGTTATATTGTAGGCATATTGAAAAATTAAATCATACAGATAATGCATTCGGAAAATACAAATATTATTTTACTAAAAGTATAATAAAATAACTGCTTGGTTATATGTAATAAGAAATAAACTATTGCAGAAATATAATACTATCATACGACTTAACTAATTTAGAATGTAATATATGCGATATTGTATAATATTATGCAATATTGTATATGCAATATTATATATATTATATAATTGCATCGAACATTTTAAGTTCTTTGATTAGGAATACATTTTTAGGAAAACTTATTCGTTTGTATGAAAGAATTGAATGGGTAACGTAGTGTATTGTTTCGCAAAAAACCTAACCGGCTAATTAAATGATACAATTAAATAGGTAATTGAATCATACAACTTATACTATTATCCAATTACATGCTCGCTTTCATGAGAGGAAAATAAATGAAAACATTCCATTCTTATTTTCAAAATGATATAGCATGTGTCTGTCACATTCTGGTGCATGTGAGCGCATACAAGAGCACGCTCAGATGGAGGGAAGATATTAACAAAAGGTTCGAAACAAAGGTACTTGACAATAAGTATTGAAGAACGTATTACATCCACTGTAATTAAATCTCTGTCAAAACGTATTAGCAGGGTAATTCGCGTTAGTTACCAAATTATTTCGTTCAAATTTTAATATTTATGAAAAACACTAATTGCGAATATTTTTCAAGTACATGTCATGAATATTATGACAAATAATTTAAAAAACAGAATTCAAAATTTTTCCATTTTTAATTATATCGAACGGTTCTTTAATTTAAATCGATAGAATAATGATGACGTGAACGTGGACTTTATAATTTAATTTCCTCTATATTAAATTATTTTATATAACATACCCATCTCACTTTCATTCCAATTCCCCTTTGACCTTTACCCCGCATGGCCCTTCAACAAATCCTTCTCAGCACAATCGCATGTACGCCCCAGATGAAGCAGCTCACGGTTGGATGCTTTGAAACAGGTAAATCCTTTCCATTTCCTCGTATCATTGTTCCAAGCTTTATAAAACTGCGTCATATTGTTTTCTCGAAACTTTGTCGTCAAGCACAAATGATTTTTCTTCTTTTTCCTCTTCCGAGATATTCCCAGTCACATAATGCATACATCAACATCAAAAGATTTAAGAGCATTTAATGTATGAGCAATAGCTAACAACGTCCTTTCGTTTTCTTGGATTTATCAGCTGCTTCTTCAACCACTCTTTTGCTTTCACAATGCAATTCCCTGTATTATAAAAGATGAAATTCATATAAAAAATTGGATAAGTGACAAGTTATTTATATCTGATTTCTTCGTATCTCATTTATTAAAATTCAATATTGAAATCGATGGTTGTATAGTAATACTCTAGCAATAGCAACATGTTTTTTCCGAATAATTAGGTGCCTTTCTTCATAAAATTTGTTTCAAAATTGAATAAATTATTATAAAATATATCTACGATACAGATTTTATATTTCATATTACATTTTAGAATAAAAAATTTATATTTAATCTCTAAAATATCTTACCATTCCATAAACACAGCATCGAATGATTTACCACTTAGATATAAGATTAAAAGGGAAAATGTTTGCATATCCTAATTTGGTTGATAATTAGACATTTATAGTATCCATGTAGAATATATTGTTGGATGTACGAGGAACAGGAAGTGCCAATATAATATATTTTATTGCGGATATAGTATACGTAATTAACACGATGAGTGTCATTGAATTTCGTACATCAAATATTAATTGATTTGGATGTTTTGTTTTACTTGCAGGTTATTAGAACTGCCTTGACCTTCTTTTCGTCCAGTATATTTCTGAAACAATTTAAAATTCGTAGATTAATTAAGACTTGCAATAGAAATACAATTGATCATGTAATTGTATAGTTATCAAAGATAAATCTGATTACGCCCTTTTAAGTGATATAAAGTACCTTTTCCGAAAAGCAAAAAACAATAATTAAGATGGTATTGATGAAAATCAGTTTTATTTCCATAATATATAATTGAAATTTAATATAAATCACATACCAATGACTAATCTCTAATAATTCACTTTATATTGATAACATAAAGAAAAGACTAGTGAGAATGAAGATATTATTTCAACCGCTTGAACTGCTTGAAAAACTACCCTTTTGAACGTATGAAGTATACACATTGCGAATATTTATTGTACAACACTTGCTCATATATTATTAATTCGACAACCACCGAAGGAATGATGGCTTTATCGCCGTCTTCTGAAAGGTGGTATTCATACCCTGCAAGAAGCTTTGGATGGTTGACTTAGCGACCATCCAAAGCTTGACACCCTCAGCAAAAGATTTTACGTAGATTAATCAATATTTCCTATTCTACGATCGAAAGAACCGAAAAGGTCATAAGATGTAAGGAAATGAATTTCTATATTGATATCTATTGATTGGATGTATCATTATCCTTTTTTTTCTATGCTCTTCTTTCGTTTCTTCTTCTCCCTACTTCGCTTTACCATTTCAAATTAGATATTAACTAAGGACTTTGAAAATTGACAAATAATTTTCTTCCTGTTCTTGCTGTTAAAAATATATATCAATAAGAATTCATTTTGAGCAACGAATATTGTTTGTATTTTTTTTCGTATATTACTTTCTATTCTTTATCGATTATTTAAGTTGACACTGAAGTTAACTTTCGAAGTCGTCGCGTGTTATCATCGAAAGCGTTGTGAATTAACATTTTCAGTCTTTTGTTACAGTTTTTCGATAGTAACTTCACGCTTTATATTATAGCTTGCATTTAAAAAAAGAAAGAAAATAAAAATACAAATCCATATATCTTATGCGCGGACAATGAAATACATAATATCGATCGGCGGTATTCTATTCTCTAAAATTATTAACGACTTCCAAAACATTTTTAATGCTTCTTAGCGATACTATGGATCAATGTGCTGGGTTTGAAAGGAAGATGTTTCCCTTTCAAACACCGTACTTGTTTCTACGTGATCCGTAGTATTGTGTTCCATCCCGCTTTTATCATGTGATCGAGATTAACCAGGAAGGACAGGAAAAAGAGAACGAAACGTTTATAATGACGCTGACGAGGATCCTTGTTGGCGCTCTTTTACAAAGTTTTATTTGAATAGCGGTACGAGGGGACAGAATATATCTTATTGAAAGGATTAAAAAATAAGCGGCTTTAGCTAGAGGATAAAATCGAATATGTTGAGACAGATTTATCGAAGGGCTGTATGCCGTTGCAAATGAAATCTGGATTAAAGGGAATTGGAATGGTACTCAGACAGGTTTATGTTTGAAAATGATTAAATCTGCATGTACGATCAAAAGATTCACCCTTTATAGAGATAATAATGTTAGCCCGGGAACACTTTTAAATTTTGCATTGAATATTCGGTGTACGTTTCATCGGTGTACGTCACGTCGTGTCATCATGTCATTGTTATACCAGTTTAAATAATTATTTAAACTATTTATTAAACTAATTATTAAACTGATTACCATAGTCAATTTAAAGAATTATTTTATATAATTAAAAAGGGAAGAAACGTTTAGTTCGATGTTCCAAATTGGTAATTATAGTATTCACGACATGTATTTACAAAATATTCATAATGTTTAAGCTACATTTTCAATAATATAGGGATTTGGACCAATTAATTTGCCGCTTAGCTCAAATTTTCCTGTTAACGATTGCGTAATATGTTCCCCCATATTCATCGTCAAGTACATTCATATCGAACGTTTTATTATCTTTTTTTAATTGTGTGTGTACATATGCGTGTGCGTGAGCTTATTCAAGTGAACGGGATGTCTCAAAAAGACGGGATGAAATGAGTATGCGATCCTATGGGCGTGTGTGCGTATGTTCCCTTTGGGGCAGTTAGGATCTGAAATAATTGGGAGCATTTTGAAGGGATTACTAGGGATGATACCCTTATTACGAAAAATAGCGAGTGGGAACACTGCACGCTCCACCAATTAAAGAGCTTACTGCCTATATGCGGTAGTTGAATAGTTTTTATTTGTTCTGCGTGGAGTCCAAATTCTCATTCAAACACGTTTCTAGAAGTTTTTGAAGAGGGATGATTCAGAATAATATATAAGCTCCCAATTAGTCACGATAATGAAAATTATTTATATTATTTTAAACAACATGCTCTTGGATAAATAAATCATATTTGAATTTTATACTGTTCAATATTTTTTTTTTTTTTACCATGTTATAGACAATCGCATAATTCGCTCGTTCTATATTCGCGAAGCTACATTGTAGATCATATTATACAATTTCGTGTTTAATATTACGACATACCGTTTTATAATATTCTATAGAAAATTGTATAGTTTTTTATTATTGTTTTGCACTATATTTTATACTGTGCAATTTCTCTTCGGTATACTATTGTATAATATTCAACAAAGAAGAAAGTACGATTAGAGTTGTCGGATTTAGGATATTTTTGTTTAGACGTTTACACCATTTAATCGTATAATCGTATATAGAGCCAAATGTTGCATAACTGTTGGCTATTTCATGATATTATTGCGTGTTTGCATGATTCCTATGATACTACCTATTGATAAGTCCGACAGATCGGTTGATTTTTTTGGCTGATACTAGTTGAATTGTTTGCTTATGGGTCAGTTAATCATTTAGAGTAGAGATACATGATTCAATGAGAAGGAGAATACAAAGAGCTAAATGAAGAAACGATTTGTCGAGAGATACATATCGGCAAACGAACCGATATCGTTTGTTTTTGTGATTAATTATTAATATTAGTTTTCGTTACTATTAGTTTTCGTTACTATTAGTTTTCGTTTTTTAATTCTTTTTCGCTTGCTTGAAGCGAAAGTCCGTTTCAAAGAGTTTCAAGGAGATGCTGACATATTTTTCTGATAGAAATAAAATTCTGAATGTTGATTCAAATATTGAAATAAATAATTAGAACGCTTAGAAAGTATACTAAAAGATTAAATGAACATTTTTAATATTAAATTAACATTTTAAAAATTCTGAAATATATGTTGCAAAATTAAAACATCAAAGCGATAGAAATTTATTAAGGTTCATTATTTTTTTAATGTCAACGTGAAAATCGTTTAATTCTAATAATTACGAAGTATTGGAAAGGAGTAATTTAAAGATGCTCGAGTGTTCACTTTGATACGTTGACATTATCATTATTCTCATTATCTTTCAAGAAATGAAAGCTACGTTGAAATGTGATTTATATGAAGTTTATTATTTATTATCCATTTTCAGGAAAATTAATAAGGTGAATCGCAATTATAATATTATTCTCTTATATAATATTATATACGAATATATGTACTTAATTTTAATTTTTCTTCATTTACTTTTAATTTTTTTTTAATCTTTTCATGCTTCATAAATTAAAACAAAAATTTGTTAAATTAAGAAAGACGAAAACATTTAGCAACCGCCGAATTTACACATACCGATCCCAGGCAATTATATCAAAATATGAAATAGATCTCAGATGGTACACTTTCCCGATACATACTTGACCGCTCGTTTTCTTAATGTCTTCCTTTTTTATTTAAAATTTTTTGTTTGATTTTAATTTATCCTGTGATTTTCTTATTAATTTTATTTTGAATCATATGGTGATGCACAAATACATGTAGATACTTTATCAACATGTAGACAAATATATAAACGAATAAGTATATAAATGTTATTAGATTTTAGTACATGGTGATATATATATATATATACACATATAGAATTGGTATATGAAAGAATAAAGAAGATTTCTTTCATGAACGTGGTATATATAAGAAAAAATATATAAATTTATTGCTACGCTAATTTTAAACAAAATGTAATCAACTTACGAAGGAGTAACGAAAATAGTTTTATCTCCATCTGTTAATAATTACGTTTTATAGGACTGGGTTTATAAAAACCATTAGCCCTGACTAATGCATTGAGATCGATAGATCGAAATAAAAGAAATTCAAATACAATTTATCTTATCGAGAGCATGATGTTTAAAATGATATCTGTCATTGTACTGTCTTTGAAAAATGTAATAAATTCGACTATCGAATCACCATGGTATCCATCAATTATTTTGATTCCAACGATTTTTCATAAATTGATGAGACATGTCATTCCAGATAATTTCATCACAATGTTACCAATAATTTTGGATATTATTTTAATTTTTTCTGCTTTATTAATTTCTCTGCTTTTTTCCTTCTTTTTTTCCGATTTGATTCCCCCTATCGATCACTCTTAATACTTATAGATTCCGATCATTTTACTTTGTAAGAATCGAATTTTTTTTGGTATTTACTAATTCACATTTATTCTTTTTTCGAGAAGAGATCGTTAGCATTACACAAAAAATAGAATTCAGATGATTGTGTTTAAAAGGGAAGATAATCTCATAGAAAAACTATCATTTAACAACATTTATACCATTTGCTATGAGCGATGTCAGATAGTTGATGAAATAAAGATGGCTAGAAAAAATTATAATGGATTTCTACTATTTCGATAATTAGTGATTGACTACGTATTATATCAGTGTTATAAGTGCGCTCATTGAGAAATTAAATCATTCCGATGATAAATTTGGAAAATTCAAATCTTATGTTACGAGAAATATACTAAAATCACTGCTATACTCGGTTACACGTAAAAAGAAATAAACGATTGAAGAGATATAATATTTCCATGGGAATTAATTAGTTTAGAACATAATATACGAAGTATTTGATAAGAAGAAGTACGATTGGATTATTCATTTAAGTTGTCCAACAGAAAGTAAATTTTTAGGAAAATAAATGTCGATCGGATGAAAGAACTGAGACAGTCGTGGCACATCGATGTGCAGAAGACATAATTAAATGTGTAGGTAATTAAATGATGAATTTAAAAAAATAATTGAGTTATATAGCCAGTCGTATCGTCCGATAATATGGTTTGAAAAAGGGAAAGCAAATGAAAAAACACCTTTCCTATTTGCAAAATTAGACAGGAAATGTGCGCTCACAGGACTGCACACTTATTTCCCTCGGCTTAAACTAGCGCATTCAAGCGCGTACAAGAGCACTCACGGACGGACAGAAATAATAACGAATCCTTTAATACTACTTGACGATCATAAGGGAGACTGTTATACATATATTTAACATGTATTTTCAGTAAAATCTCTCAAAATGTATTAATTATAGAATCCTGGCTACGTAATAAATTAATTCGTTGAAATTACAATAATACTCTAAAACGTAAATGAGATATTATGAACATTTTGGACGAACATTATTCACGATGTGAATAATATGACAAACAATTTAAACAATTAATTCAACATTTCTTGTACTTTTAATTAATCGAATGATTACTTAATTTAATTTGATGGAATAACGACGACAAGGTGACGTAAACGCGGAACAAATCGATAAATCTTTTCTACGTCTAAAGGTTTAAACATTCTGAAAGTTAAATTCTTAGATTCATTTCGATTTTTTTTAAACAAACGTGGACTTATAATCTTTACACTCACCCTCGACTTCTTCGTCTCTTGTATCTTCTTTTTCTTCTTCATCTTCTTATTCAACATTGATTCCCAGAACTTCTTATTTGGAGTAAATGTTAATCGTAGATCGATCTTCTTTACTGCCCTCAATTTCTCCCGTGGTATTGAAATACGAATTTTTATAGTATATACCATTTTCAAATTTCCGTCGTAAGAAACATTAATTCGATATTCAAGAACAATGTTAACATTATCGGTACTCATTTTCTTATCTGGACTGCGTTGAATCCTTCAAAGGATAGAAGAAGGTAGAATCAAAAAAAATTTCGCGATGAAATTTTCTTTTCTACGAAGGAATTCTACAAAGTTCTCTTATTAAAAGAATTCTCTAATTAAAAAATTCTACTTTGATCAACGATCCGTACGAAGGACTGTCGGACATCCGAATGAAGAACCTATCTGGATGCAATCGAATATATCCTCTTACTGAAGCTGCGTACCTTTCGATCATTTGAAAGGATATATTCCCTAGCCTCGTACCACCATTCGAAAGTAGCATAGTGAAACAGTACTATATTGATTTCGAGAAAGTTCGTCATGCCAATTATAAATTTTTTCTTCCTTTTGTCTCTTTCCGGTTAATATCGATCACCTAACGAACATAGTATTGAACAAGGTATTACGTATAAGTTAGAGAAAATAAGATGTTTCAAATGGAAATATCTTCCTATTGATTTCTGCACGGTGATCTATGGTATTCCCTAGAAACACTAGAAAAGTTTTGGAAGACGTTGATAATCTTAAATTATGCAATATCACCGTCCTATGCGTAATTCAATGTGTGCTCTCCATGCATGAGATATATAGATATGTATTTTCTTTTCTCATTTTTTAAAATTCGAACTATAACAT
This sequence comes from Vespula germanica, assembly GCA_905340365.1. Taxonomy (NCBI): domain Eukaryota; kingdom Metazoa; phylum Arthropoda; class Insecta; order Hymenoptera; family Vespidae; genus Vespula; species Vespula germanica. The sequence continues at coordinate 997,548 of HG996541.1, forward strand.
AAAGGATTACGTTCCTGTCGATGAACTGTAAAGGAAAACAAAATTTCAAAGGACGATTAGATACTTCTCATGTTGATCACTTCGTCGATTATAACATTTTTATTATGAAAAAAAGAAATTGGAAAAAAATATTATTTGCATAAATAACATTTTTGACCGACGTTTGACAGATGGAAATTAAAAATGTGTATAATTACGTTCACATGGTATCTTTATTATGAGAAAATAGCAACAAAAAATTAATTCCTTTTCATTCAATATTATCTTTTGGTAGGGCGCAACGAATTAATCGAAGCAAAAGAATTTTTTACAATATGCAGTTATATGGTTTAATTCATATGGTAGTTAACAAGAAAGGGTAACAGTAAGTCGAATTAAAAGTGATTGGTCGATAAACTCGTTTTCCCCCACTCATATCCTTTTCGACTCTTTCGATCGCCAAATAGGAAGTTTTGATTGAATTGCGTAAAGCGCATTGAAATGAATTACGCGAAAAGAAAAATAAATATAACGAATGATTCTCTCTGAAAGCATATTCTTTGCCACTGTGTAATAAATAAAGAGAGACGCTTGTTAACTAAAACAATAAAAAGAGAACAGAAGATAATATCACGAAGCAAATTTTCAAGAAATATTTCTTTGCTCGAAATTATACTTTTTGTTAAACATTTTTAACGATAAAAACGGGAAAAATATTAATAGCCGATTATCAAAATTCTTTAGTTAATTTCTAATTGTAGATTGTAAAGAACAGAGAGATTGTAAAGAAAAGACCGGAAACAAGAAAATACAAATAATTTGTCCAGTTAATGAGATTATCATTGGAAAATCTACTTCCTTCTGACCCATGACATTTCGGTTCTTTATATCGTGTAATACGTGGTATTAATTGATCCGTGTAGAAGATAATAACCCCATCCACCAAGCCCCGCCTCGGAAATTAGCTGGGTCTTCTAACGTGGCGATTTCTGGAAGAGTCTCGCCTGCGAAGGTCATCCTTTCAATAATTTTTGAACGAGTAATGTGCAAGTAAGTGCTAAATAATCGCGTTTGAACGAGTAATGTGCAGTAAAGTGCTAAATTGAACGTCTACACTTCATACGTCCCAAGGGAAACTTACAAGGAAACCAAACGGTACAATTTCTTCATTTTCACTAATTTTTTGTTCCTTATCCATATACGGTAAATTTATCGGTAATCGTTAGTATGTAACTTATTATAAAATTTCGATACAATATTACGGAATTGAAACTGATTTTCGTGATCAATGCCATCCTAAGTATTATTTTGTTGCTTCTCGTAGAAGATATTTTATATCGCTTAAAAGGGCGTAACCCGATTTACCTTTGATGACTGCACAATTTCAATGAACATTTGAACGTCTATCATAAGTCTTAACTAATCTACGAATTGCAAACTCTTCCAGAGATACAGAAGATAAAACCGACGCGAAAGCAGTTTCAATAGCCTGGAAGTCTTGCGAAGGAGCAGAATCGACTGTTATCTGAATTGTAATTCCTTTCAGAGAAGATACAAAAATTTCAACTACGCCCTCCTTGTGAATTAAACATTCGACATCCGAAGTGAAACACATTTACATTGCACTTCCTGTTCTTCCGTACATCCGACGATACGTCCAACATGGATAATATAAATATCCGACCAGATTAAGAAACGAAAACGTTTTCCTCTTTAATTTTATATTTAAATGGTAAATCAATCAATGCTCTGTTTATCGAATGGTAAGATATTTTAGAGATAAGATATGAATATGAATAAGATATGAATTTTTTGTTCTAAAATGTATTGTGAAATATAAAATCTCTATCATAGGTATGTTTTATAATAATTTATTGAATTTTGACACAGATTTTTATGAAATCGACAAATGTATTTCTATTGATAAGAGAATTCATTAAAAAACTTCCAAATGGTACGAAACCCAAGTTGAAGAGAGATGCATCTAATTATCTGGAAAAAACATGTTGCCGTTGCTATAGCATTACTATAGCAACCATCGACTTCAATATTGAATTTTAATAGATGAGGTACGAAGAGATCAAATATAAGTATATAAGTATTGTCACGTATTTTATCTAATTTTACTATGTTAATTTTATCTTTTATAATATAGCGTATTGGATCATGAAAACAGAAGAGTGGTTCAAGAAACAGTTGAAAATTCTAACCAAAGAAGGAACATCGTTAGCCATTGCCTTTTATGCATTATGTGATTAAAAATACCTAGGAAAAGGAAAAAGAAGAAAAGACATTTGTGTTTGACGATACAAGACCAATGGCGCTATTTTATAAAGCTTGGAGCGGTGGTACGAAGAAATGGGAAGGATTTACGTTTTCCAAAGGATCCAAAGGTGAGTGGCTTTAACAGAAAGGTATATGCGATTATGCTCAGAAAGATTTGTCGAAGGGCCGTCCGACGTTCCACGCGGGGCAAGGGTTAAAGAGGAATTGAAATGAATCTGAAGGAGGTATATCATACAAAATAATTTAACATACAGGGACGATCAAAAGATTCACTGTTTTTGGAAATAATAATGTTAGCAGGGGAATACTTTTAAATTATACGTGAAATAGAAAGTCCACGTTTACGTCATCGTTATTCCATCGATTTAAATTAAGGAACCGATTGATATTATTAAGAACAGAGAAATATTGAATTCTGTACTTCAAATTGTTTGTCATAATATTCATGACATGTACTTGAAAAATATTCGTAATTAGCGTTTTTCATAAATATTGAAATTTGGACGAAGTAATTTGGTGCATAGCGCGAATTATCCATTTTGGTATGTTGTGAAAGGAATTTCATGATAATGGATACCCGTACTTATCGTCAGTAGCTATTGCCTTTTATGCATTATGTGATTAAAAATACCTAGGAAAAGGAAAAAGGAGAAAAAACATTTGTGTTTGACGATACAAGACCAATGGCGCTATTTTATAAAGCTTGGAGGGGTGGTACGAAGAGTGCCCTCGTTTTAAATCTTTCGTTATTATCTCTCTCCATCTTCGTGTGCTCTGATGCGAGTCTATCTGCGCCAGTCGAGTCGTCGGGATTGAGTGCGCGGTCACTGTGCATGTATGCGTACACCTGTCTTATCTTGATAATAAGGAAAGTATGTTTTCATTTATTTTCCTATCTACAGATCTTGCGGATAAATAGAAATTAGGTCTATAGTTCAATCGTTTCATAACTCGGTTACGTATTCTGCATTGTTTTCTAAGCGTCCAATTGATTTGGAATATAATATAGGAAATATTATATAACTGCAGGTATAATGGGAGCATTGTTTTGCATTCTCCGATAGGGAGTAAATTTCTAGGAAAATGTATCCGTTCATGCAGAAGAATCAAATCAGTCGTGGATGGTTGGATCTGCAAAAGATTTAACCAGGGAATTAAAGGATTCAGCCAAATGGATAATTGAATTATACCGTTAATTGTATTATCGAATTCTCTGCTTGGTTTTATGAAAGGAAAACTAATGAAAAAATATCTTTTTGTTTTTAAAACATGATAGATGTACGCAGACACACCCACTCATTCCCACCCACTCATTCCCACCTACTTGCACTCGCGCACGTAAGCGCATACGTGCACGGAGAGAGATAATAATAAATCGTTTAATATGATGGTGCTGGATGAGAAGGTAGTGCGTACGTGCAGATCGTTAAATCCCGATCAATAGGTCTCGTTAATATCCCGTTAATAGGAGAATTTGTAAACATGGAGGTTCATATATCTTTGCAAAAAAATTAAAATTTGGTCCTTTATAATTTTCTACGATGTCTATAATAAATGTTGAATCAATTCTCTTTCCACATTGTCATCCCTCGCATTATGTATGAGATCTCTCTGTTTTTTTGTTGGATGTCATCACTATCACTTTTATCGTTTTCTTACCTGAATAATATTTATTTTTTCTAACGTACCTGTATAACTGTCTATCTGGAATTCCTCTTTGGTATTACTTATGACACGAAACTCACTTGTGTTTGGATATTTTGCCATTCTCTTAATGAAAATGAAATAAGTAATTGAAAGCGTTGGTAGTCTCAAATTGTATATTACGAAATCACGAAACAATATATACCAAAAGAATATTACTTTTCTGATTTTCTGGCTTATTAGTCTAGGGAACTATCTATTTCACTAGAAGTTTCAATACGAAGCGAGTTCAGCTTCGAAAATCTCCTCAGTTTTATGATTGCTTGTTTACTCCATCAAATATCACTACCTCGTACGGGGTGTACTCGCGTACCATTGCGGTACCAATTCGTTATCACTCTCTTTAAGTGGTTTAGTGAAGCCCCCAGACCATTGTGAATATACTTCTTTTTCGTAAAACCGACTGATATACTTTTCATATAACTTGGTAATTTGAGCATTTCTTGATTCACTAACTGAGTGGTTCTCTCGAAGGGGAAATACGGGAAAGAGAGGAAGGTAATATTAGGAAACCATAAATGTGACGAAAGATTTTCTCCGAGTACATGTTTTTATTATTGTGCAATAACGAAAATGAATTCTTCGATAACTTGATCAATATGTATTTTTTTTACAAAGAAGGAAAGTAATATATGGAGAAAATGTTTTCCAGGAATATGGAAGTAGATATAATTTTCGACGAAAAAATTTGTTTACAAGAGAAAAATTTTTTTTGCAAGTAAAAAATTTTTATTTCTTCGTCGAAAGGTATATCTACTTCGACATTCCTTGAAAACATTGTATCCAATATTACTTTTCCCTCTTGTAAACAAATACCTATTGCTTAAGTTAACAAAGACTTCCTTTTCTTTATTACGTAATAGTAATAAAATATATAGCTTCAGATACAACCTTTTCTCCTATATATTTTCTTTTCGTAATATTACCTTCTTTTCTTTTACGTATTTCTTGAACGTGAGGATAGAGTTATTTAATGATTATAGAGAATCCACTCTTTCCACCGCAACTTTTTGAGAAATACATTTCTCTGAAGTTTTCTATTGAAGTGGCACAAAAAAACAAATCAAATAATCGTCTAATTACTAAGTTTTATTTAAAGAATATCAGTCGATTTCACAAAATAGAACATGGGAAGTGCTTTCACGACTGAGCGCTTGTATATTACGAACCCTGAGCCCTTCTCTGATCCGCTTAAGGAGAGTGGTAAGTAGAACTTGTATATATAGTGAAATTTGATGAAGTAAACAACCGATCCTAAAACTGGAGAAACAGATTTTCAGAGCTGAAATCAGTTCGTATTGAAGCTTCGAGTAGTATGAATAGATCCCTCGAATAATTAGTGAGAAAACCAGGAAAGTATTATATTATTGTTATGCATCATTCCGTTATTTCGTAAAATGCAATTATCTCCATTTCGTTTATTTCTCCCTTTTTTCTTTCTTTTTTTTTTTATTAGGAGAACAGCAAAGTGTCCAAATACGTATAAGTCTCATGATATAAGATATAAGTAGGGAAGAAGAATTCCAGGAAGGCATTTGTACAGCCACGTTAGACAAAATAAATATTAATCCGGAAGAAAACGATAGAAGTGATAGTTTTATCATCTAGCAAGAAAACGAAGAGATCTCATTGGAGAAAGAGATGAAAATGTTGTAATTGAATTGCTTCAAAACTAATCATAGATTACGTGGAAAATAATAAGGGATAAGATTTTGTCTTTTTGTAAAAAAAATATGTTCTTCAATATCTACGAATTCACATAAATCAAGCAACCATATAATACATTATGTGTATTTTTGTATGTGTTTTTAAAATATATACTCTGGTGTGAGTCGTTCGATCACGTCTGCACAATAAAGTTCCATCGATTTGTTGAGAGCTGACGTCCGAAAGGGCTAAGGGCAGATATGGTTATTACGTTTTACGCACATTAATTGCTTACACGGATGGAAAGATCAAAAGTGAAATTAATTAAGAAGAAATGAACTTCTGTTTTATTAATGAACAATATTTTTTAATTCGATATATTATTTTTCCCTTTTCTTTTCTTTTGTTTGTTCTTCTTTTCTTTACAGTTTATAATCTGAAATTAACTAATGAATGTTGACGATTAACAATTAATTTTTTTCATATTTGTATGCTTAAAAATGACTATCAGTAAGAATTAATTTCTTCTTTTTTTTATCTCTTGAAATTATCATTTCTTTTCTTCTATTACGCAATGATAAGGAATATTGATTCAGAAAAATTCTTTCGCCATATGTATTTTTTTTTTTTTTTGGTTATAGAATCTTTTTCTCTTCTACGTCTATTTCATTTGAACACCCTTTATATAAGTCAATAAAACTTTCCTGTTTCGCGGCCGAATGGGCAGAACAAGCTGAAAAGGTATGGGTTGGGAGGAAATGAATTTCTCGACCAATATCTTTTAATTCGACCAAATATTATTCGTTCGAGTAGCGATATGACTAGACGGAATATACCTTTTTCAAAGGATCCATAGATGGGGAGTATTAGGTAGAGGGTATAATCGATTCGAGGTAAATAGGGCGTTGAAAGGTTGTCCGACTTTGCAGGTTGAACATGAATCAAAGTGGAATTCAGATGGAACTGAGGAAAGTTTATCTTCTAACATAATTAAACCTACGAGAACGATATAAAGATTCATCGCTTTTCGAGATAATAATGTTAGCCCGAGAATACTTTTAAATTATACGCAAAATGTTAATTCCATGTTTACGTCATAGTATCATTGTTATTTATCAATTTAACTCGAGTAGTTGTTCTATCTAATTATAAATAGAAGAAATTTTGAGTTCAATGTTTCAAATTATACATCATAATATTCACGATATGTAATGAAAAAATATTTATTATATTTAATGTACGTTTTTCAGTAATATCGAAATTTGAATGAATTAATTTGCTTGTAAAGCAAATTCTCTTGTTTATAAGTTTTGAGTGGGTTTTACTGAAAATGTATGTACGTCTTACATTCTCCATACGTATCGTCAGGTACTTATCGATTAAACGATTTGTTATTACCTCTCTCCATGCACCTGTGCTCTTGTGTTCTCTCATTCGCGCTAGTTCATGTGGGCGGCATTACGTGCGTGGTTCTGTGGGCGTGCATGCATATATCACCTCCCTTATTTTGACAAGAAGAAAGGTATTTTTTCATTTATTTTTCTCTCATTAAACTAAGCAGAGAATTCGATAATAATATTAACAGTGTATTTTAATTACCTATTTAGATGTATTATTTAATTTGCAGATCGATGTATCACGACTAATTTAGTACTTTCATAGGAACGAGTACATTTTCCTAAAAATTTATTCCAGACTGCACAATTTCAAAGAAATATCCAATCATACTTCGAGTAATCAAATATTTCGTATATGACGCTCCAAACTATTTAGTTTCTCGGAAAATATTATCTTTCTCGATCTTTTTATTTCTCATTGCGTATATCCGAGTATAGAAACGACTTCATTATATCTCTAGTAATATAATATGACAAACTTATTTAGCATTTTTCTAATATTTACTCGAATGATTAAATATCTCCATAAGTGTACATATAATAAACATTTATATAATGTGGCTATTCCCCAAACATAGTATAGATCTATTATATTGTTTTCTTACTATCGTTGTTCGATCAAATGGTCGACATCGCTCAAAGTAAAAATTATAAATGTTGTAGAAAGATAGCTCTACTTTCAGATACTCTTTTCTTTTAAATACGATGTTGGAAGTCTTCTTTTCTTGATAATGGCGACCTTCTCTTCACGAAAATTATATAAATATCAATAAATATGTACCAAACATAAGATCCTCCTTGGAAAGTAGATAAACTAAATTCGATGTTTACAAAATAAACTAATCAAGAGGGAGAGATGAGGTATAAAGAAAGACCGATATAAGCGGAATCGGATGGAAAAAAGAAGGATAAAGCCAAAAAGAAATTTCCCCTTTGGGATCGTATCTATCCATTATTATGGGAAACATTGTGATGAGATTACCGCGACATAATATCTCGTTAATATACGCAAAACAGTGAGGACCAGAATAAATGGTGAAAAAATTTAATTTGATAATTGAATTTATTGAATTCTTTAAATAGGAGTACAATATTGATCCTGAGTCTTGTCAACTCCTGTACAGGTTCTTGGAAACACAAGAAGATGGAACTATATATAAGCACTCCCTTAGACACGATAATGGACTATACCGTCTATATCATTTTAAACAACACTCGATAAGATATTCTAATTTAATTTTTTAATTTTTTTTATCTTCATTTATCAGTGTCAATTGATTATTCAGCGGGATCATTATTGCTTTTATACAGCCAGTCCTGTAAGACGTAATTATTAATAGAGGAGGATAAAACGATTTTCACTTACGACTTAAATTTTGAAATGACGGTCGTTCGCTATCTGTAAAGTCGTAAAATGATTGATTTGGACAGTTGTCGGATCAGTCATCTTTTCTACTCCGACGAGTAAACATCGGAGATCTGTCGCTGCCGCCTGCAAAAAATGAAGAAAATTGCGTTCACATACGTGTATATTAGAAAAAATATTATCTAAAGCAATTGTAAAAAAAAATAATGTAATAAAACAGATGACTGTTCAATGTTAACATTCCAAGGTGTTTTTATATTATTGCAAACATTTTACTAAGTATCGTTAATAATACACCGACGTATGCATCATTAGGATCAGAAGTGTTACAGATCACTAGTTTATGCAACATGATATGGGAAGCCAATCTGTATGGTCATTGTCTCCAAAACAATAAGAATATAATACGATCAAATTAGAAATTTAAAACAGAATTTTCACAAAATTTATTATTATAATTATTACTCGCCGCTAACCGAGGAAATGAAAAATTACTTACAACAAATTGTCAGGATTGGATGGAAAATTTCCATTGCATGGAAAACTATATCCTGGCAATAGAAGGAATTATCAGTTTAATACTTTATATCATTACACTCTGTTTTTGCATAGTAAATAAAAGAGATAATATATGAGCTGATTTTAAACAGAATGTAATGATACTACTAGTGAAAACAGTTCTATCTCCCTCCGTTAAAAATTATGACCTGCAGAAATATCTGTGAGAAAACAATTAGTTCTTAATAATGCATTACGATTCATTTATCGAAAGACAGTTCTGTAACAACCAGTTAATTAAAAATGGAGATTGGCAAATATAACCAATCCAAGGGATATTCATATTGTCTAAATATTACACTAAATTTTGGTACAAATAACCCCAATTATACTATTTTCTCTGTTTAATATTATACAATAATATATCCGAGACAAATTGCGCGATGTAATATATAGTATAAAATAATAATAAAGAACTACACAACTTTCTATAATATACTATAAAATATATTATATATAAAACAGTAGAATTGAACAAAAAATTGTAGAAAATACAGTAGAATGCGTTAATATTAAATTATAAGTATATAAAACTCAAATAAAATTTGACTAACCGAGAGCCTGTTGCTTAAAATGTTACAGATGCTTGCCATTATCGCGACTGGTGAGGCGCTTTTATATTACACCCGACCGTCCATCTTCAAGGGCCACCATGAACGTGCTTTTAGGACGACTCAAAACAGAATGATCGTTTCATTCGATTTTCGCTGATGGTTCATATCCCCCCCCCCCCCTGGCTGTGGTAATTCGAGCATGCGCTGTTTGGTCCCACTCCCTTTTTTACATATATTCACGAGGGTAGCATCTTCGTCTACTTCTTCACAATGTTAACAATAATTTTGGATTGATATTACCGTAAAAGGAAAATTTCTTTGGCCTTTATCTTACTTTACCCCTTTTGATCCCTTTTTCTCCTGTGATTCCACTGTTCCTCATTCTTTATATTCGTATCTTTTCGATCATTCCACATGGTAAACATCGAATTGCGTTTATCTTCTTTCCGAAAGGAAAATTTTTGTTGGTATTTATACATTCATATTTATATATTTTTTGCGAAAAGTATTCAAAATATTGTATGTAAAAGAAATGGTAATCAATCTCATAGAAAATCTCCATACAATATTTATAACTTAGGACTTGTGCGATGTGGATCTGATGATCGAATAACTATGGCAAGAAGGAAATATAATAGATCTCTACTATGTTATAATCAATATTATGATACTGTTACATTCAATAATGATATCAAGGTAAATATGGAACAAACCGGTAAATCCTTTAATCATCCCTACAGGTATAATAATTTTGAAATTTTAATCATTTAAACCTATCTTAATTTCATTTCTGTTTTCCAGAGCTCATACTTCAATCCATAATTAAACCTTCCATTCTCATAATCGTTTCTATTCTCGATATCATTTTCTGTTTTTTCCTTATTATTTTTATTATTACCGATAGGTCTCGATGATCCATTTAACTTCGTTCTCACGATACACCGTGTTAGAAATTTTCGAATTTAAATCGAAATTTACAAAATCAATGTTCGGCCAAGGACAAACATCGATATGATTAGAATCAAATTTATCTGTGGAATCATCAGCGTCGAGATAAAATCGTTCGCGATTCGATTAAATCGTGTGGGAGCATAGACAAATAATCCTTAGACTCACCTTGGACATCTTCATCTCATGTATCTCCTTTTTCTTCCTCTTCGCGTGTATCGTCGGATGTCCCTTGGTTGAACTGTTCCGATCGCAATCGATTATATCCTCTTACCGAAGCTGCTAACCTTTCGATCCTTTGAAGGGATATATACCCTAGCCCAGTACCAGCATTTGAAGGTAGCTTAGTAAAACAGTACTACATCGGTCTCGAGAAGGTTTGTGCTCCTGGTCATTATAACTTTTGTCTTCCTCCTCTCTCTTTTCCTTTATTGTCGATTAGTTGACGAACACGATATTGAACAAGATATCACGGGAAAGTTAGAGACAAGAACGATGTTTCAAAAGGTAATGCCTTGCTACTGATTCCAGCACGATGATTTCTGATATTTCCTAGAAGCAATGGAAAAGTTTTGGAAAACGTTGATAATCTTAGATAATACAATATCACCGATCGATGATGGGTAATTGAATGTGTGCTCCCCATGCATGAGATATATGGATATGTATTGTTTTTCCACTTTTCAAAGCTCGCCATATAACATAGTGCATCATGTCCCTGACGATGAACTGTAACAGAAAACAAAAAATTTCAAAGGCTGATTGATACTTCTCACCCTGATTACTTCGCCGATTATACCATTTTTATTCTGGAAAAAAGAAAACTGAAAAAAATATTGTTTGCATAAATATCTCTTTTGGGCGACATTTGACAGATGCGAATTAAAAATGTGTATAATAACGTTTACAAGCTATTTTAATTATGAGAAAATGATAACAAAAAAATTAATTCCTTTTCACTTAATATTAACTCTTGGTATGGCGCTATGAATTAATCGAAGCAAAAGTGTTTCGTACATTATGTAATTATACTATGTAGATTATTTCATATGGTAATTAATTGCTGAGGGCGGCGGTAAGTCTAGATAAAAGGGATTGGTCGACAAATCCGTTTCCACCCACTCATATCCCTTTTGGCTCTTTCGGCGGCGGAATAAATAGTTATCGTTATGCATTGCGTAAACGGCATTCAAATGAATTACGCGAAATGAAAAATAAATATAACTAATTATTATCATTGAATCCATATACTTTTGCACTGTGTAATAAAGAAAGAGAGACACTTGTTAACTAAAACATTAAAAAGAAAACAGAAGGTAATATCACGAAACAAATTTTCAAGAAATATTTCTTGCTCGAAATTATACTTCCTGTTAAACATTTTTAACGATAAAAACGGGAAAAATATTAATAGCCGATTATCGAAATTCTTTAGTTAATTTCTAATTCTAGCTTGTAAAGAACAGTGGGTGTGAAAAAAAGAAAAGACCAGAGACAAGAAAATGAGAATAATTTGTCCAGTTTATGAGAATATCATTCGAAAATTGACTTCTTTGGAACCATGACATTTCGGTTCTTTATATCGTGTAATATGTGGTATTGATTGATCCGTGTAGAATATAATAATCCCTTCCACCGAGCTACGCCTCAGAAAGTAGCTGGGTGTTCTGACGTGGCGATTTGGGGAAGAGTCTCGTCTGCGAAGGTCGTCCTTTCAATAATTTTTGAACGAGTGACGTGCAAGTAAATGCTAAATAATCGCGTCTACAATTCATACGTCCCAACAAAAGCTTACAAGCAATGCAAACGGTATAATTTCTTCATTCTCACTAGTCTTTTGTTCCTTATAACGTAAATTTATCGGTAATCCTTAGTATGTAACTTATTATAAAATTTCAATACAATGTTACAGAAATGAAACTGATTTTCATTATTAAAGCCATCCTAAGTATTATTTTGTTGCTTCTCGTAGAAGATATTTTATATCGCTTAAAAGGGCGTAACCCGATTTACCTTGGATGATTGCACAATTTAAATGAACAATTGAGCGTCTATCATGACTCTTAACCCATCTAAGAATTGCAAACTCTTCCAAAGGTACAGAAGACAAAACGGACGCGAAAGCAGTTCTAATCGCCTTGAAGTATTAGGAAAAATCAGAATCGACTGTTATCTGAATTGTAATTACTTCCAGTGAAAATACCAGTTTATTGCTAGAGCATTACTAGAGAAACCATCAACTTCAATATTGAATTTTAATACAAGAGGTACGAGGAGAAGAGATATAAGTAACTAGTCAATTATCTTATCCAATTTTCTTTATTAATGTCATCTTATATTATATAGAGCATCATGAAAGCAGAAGAGTTGTACAAGAAGCAGTTGGAAGTTCTAACCAAAGAAGGAACATCTTGCTTTTGCACTTCTGTACACATGGAATATTCTAGGAGAAGGAAAAAGAAGAAAAAACATTTGTTTTTTTCCGAAGAAGTTTTGAAAGACCAACATGGAACTGTTTTATAAAGTTTGGAACGGTGGTACTAGGAAATGTGAGGGATTCAGCTTTTTCAAAGGAACAAATCGTAAGCGGCTTCAGCTGGAGGGTATAGGCAATTATGCTCAGAAGGATTTGTAGAAGGGTCGTCCGAAGTTCCACGTGGGGCAAGGGTCAAAGGAGAATTAAAATGAAACTGAGGGAGGTATACAAAACAATTTAACATGCAGGGACAACGAGAAGATTCATCTTTTTTGAAAATAATAACGTCAATAGGGGGATACTTTTAAGCTATATGGGAAATGGAAAGTCCATATTCACATCATCGTTATTCCATCGATTTAAATTAAGTAATCGTTGGATATACTTAAGAAAGGAGAAATGCTGAATTCTATCTTTGAAATTGTTTGTCGTAATATTCACGATAGCTAGTTGAAAAATATTTGTAATATTTAATTAGCGTTTTTCATAATTACTGAAATTTGGACGAAGTAATTTGGTGCGTAGCGCGAATTATCTGTTATCAATACTTACTCCTGTAATTATTTAGCCAAGTACCTTCGTTTAAAACCCATCGTTATTATCTCTCTCTGCGTGTGCTCTGGTGCGCGCCTATTTGCGCCAGTTGATGGGTCGGGATTGAATGCGCGGTCTTGTGAGCGTGTATTTATATAACTCTTCTTGATAATAAAGAAAATATGTTTGCATTTGTTTTCCTAACATCAGGTCGAGCAGATAATTGGAGATTAGCTCTATATTTCAATTGTATGTTTAGATTCATTGTTTGATAACACTATTACTTACTTTGCAGAGCAATGGACTATTTTTTTAGGAAACAATTGATTTGGAACATATTATACGAAATATTAGATGACTGGAGGTGTAATGGGATTATTGTTTTGCATTCTTCAATAGGGAGTAAATTTCTAGGAAAATGTAACCGTTCATACAGAAGAATCAAATCAATCGTGGTAGATGGAGCTGCACAAAAATTAACGAGGTTATTAAATGATACAGCTAAATAGATAATTCAGTTATAGCGCTAATCGTATTATCGAATTCTCTGCCTGGTTTGATGAGAGGAAAAACTAATGAAAAGATACCTTTTTTGTTTTGAAAATAAGACAGGAGATGTACGCAGACACGCTCACTTGAACTCGCGCACGTAATTGCGCACGTGCACGGGGAGAGGTAATAAGTCATGTAATATGATGGTGCTGGACGATAGGTAGGAGAAAAGGCGTACGTGCAGATTGTTATATCTCGATCAATACCCGGTAATAGAGAAATTTGTAGACATGAGAGATCATATGTTTTTGCAAAAAAAATCATAATTTCGTTCATTATAATATACTACGATGTCTATGATAAATGTTGAATCAATTCTCTTTCCACATTATCATCCCTCATATTATGTATGAGATCTCTCTGTTTTTTTGTTGGATGTTATCACTATCACTCTTATGGTTTTCTTACCTGAATAATATTTATTTTTTCTAACGTATCTGTATAATTGTCTATCTGGAATTCCTCTTCGGTATTACTTATGACACGAAACTCACTATTGTTTGGATATTTTGCCATTCTCTTAATAAGAAAGGAATAAGTAATTGAAAGCGCTGGTAGTCTCAAATTGTATATGACGAAATCGCGAAACGATATATATCAAAAGAATATTACGTTTCTGATTTTCTGCCTTATTAGTCTAGGGAACTATCTATTTCACTAGAAGTTTCAATACGAAGCGAGTTCAGCTTCGAAAATATCGCCTCTGTTTCATGATTACTTGTTTACTCCATCAACTATCAGTGCATCGTACGTGGCGTACTCGTGTACCATTGCAGACAAGTCCTTATCACTTTATTTAAGCGGTTTAGAGAAGCCGTCAGACCGTTATGAACGTACTTCTTTTCTGTAAGACCGACTGATATTCTTTTCATGTAACTTATAATTTGTAATTTGTCCATTTCTTGACTATCTAACCGAGTGGTTCTCTCGGAGGGGAAATATGGGAAAGAGAAGAAGGTAATATTAGGAAACCATAAATGTGACGAAAGATCTCCGAATACGTTGTATAGATATAAGTAGTGAAGAAGAATTCCAGAAAGACATTTATATAGATACGTTAGACAAAGTAAATATTAATCCGTAAGAAAACGATAGAAGTGATAGTTATATCATCTAGCGAGAAGACGAAGAGCTCAATGATGAAAGAGATGAAAATGTTGTATAAGAATTGCTTCAAAACCAATCATAGATTTCGTAAAAAATAATAGGGGATAAAATTTTTGTCATTTTGTAAAGAAATATGTTCTTCAATATCTACGAATTCACATAAACCAAGCATCCTTATCAAACATTATGTGATTTTAAAATATATACTCTGATGTGAGTCGTTCGACCACGTCTGTGCGATAAAGTTCCATCGATTTGTTCAAAGCTAATGTCCGAAAGGGCTCAGGGCAGATATAATCATTACGTTATACGCACATTAATTGCTTACACGGACGGAAAGGTCAAAAATGAAATTAATTAAGGGGAAATGAACTTCTGTTTTATTAATGAACAATATTTTTTAATTCGACATATTACTTTTTCCTTTTCTTTTCTTTTTTCTTCTTCTTTTCTTTATAGTTTATAATCTGAAATTAACTAAAGAATGTGGACGATTAACGATTAATTTTTTTCACGTTTGTATGCTCCAAAATGACTATCAGTAAGAATTAATTTCTCCCTTTTTTTATCTCTTGAAATTATCATTCCTTTTCTTGTATCACGCAATGATAAGGAATATGGATTCAGAAGAAGTCTTTCGCCATATTTATTTATTTTTTTCGTTACGTCATCTTTTTCTCTTTTACGTATTTCATTTGAACGCCCTTTATGCAGGTCAATTAAAATTTCCTGTTTCGCGGCCGAAAAGGGTATGGGTTGGGAGGAAATGAATTTCTCGGCCAATCCTGATCAATTTTTTATTTATCGTTATTCAACTAATCCATCGACATGTTTCAAAGCATAAGTTATAGTTGTTCTAGGAAGATAGCTTTCCATGAAGATACCTTTCCTTGTAAATGGAATCTACTTTCTTTGTAATGTCACTGTTCTCTTCGGAAAAGATAAATAAATATGAATAAGTACTTAAAAAAGGTCACTCCCCCAAAGGGGGATAAACAAAATTAGATTTTTACAAAATTAAATGATCGAGAGGATGTGCATATGAAGAATATTCGACAGAAGGAATCAAAAGCAGAGAAAGAATCAAAAAGAAAGAGCAAGGATAAAAATAAAAAAAAAATTACCATCCACGGTAGTGTCGATTTAAAATTATTGGTAACATTGTGACGAGATTACCGTGGATGACAATATCTCGTTAATATATGAAAAATAGTGGGAAATAAGTGGTAGAATAAGCTCGATTGGATACTTGAATTTATTGTATCCCTTGAGAGGGAGTAAAATTTGTTTATTCAGTCGTCATTTAAGCAAATCCTAAAGAGATCCAGAAAAGATAGGCTTAGAATAGTATATCAGTAATTAATCAATTACGATAATGAATTCGATATCATCTATATCGTTCCAAACAACATACACTCGATAAGATTCAACATACTTGAATTTTTTGTTTCTCGCCATTTATTGTTTTGTTGATTGCTTTAATGCAATCCTTTATGACGGAATTGTTAATAGAAGGTCGTAAAACCATTTTCGATAGACCTTCGTTACAATTCTAGAATGAAACTTCGCGATATAGTAGGTAAATAATTGTTCCTCTGCCTGATGTGTTCATGAATGCAATCTTGATTGTTCTTTTCACACGGCAGACGGAGTCTATACATATATATACAAATACATACATTCATATCTATATACATATCTTACTATATACTAGAATCGAATACATTTATATATCTATTTATACACGCATTTTTCTACATGTGGATAAAGTATTTATATCTATCTGAACATCTCTAAGCATATGCATGAAAATAAAATTAAAGAGAAACTTGAGAAATAAGTCGAAATAATAAAAGAGATGTCATTAACATAGAAGCAAAGAGATATGTACCGGGAAAGTGTACCAAATAATACCGACTCCATACTTTCATATATCTGCGCAAGACAGATAAATGTAAACTCGACTGTTAACAAATGTTTGCTTTTCCCTTAATTAAAAAAAAATTTTATTTAACTTATTATTTACAAGAAAGTCAAAAAAATCCATTTGTAAATAATACTATGGAAAAGTAATATAATAAATAAGGAAATGGAAATAATGTTTAAAAGAAAAACGTAAATAAGTAAGTGAAAAAAAATTGAAATTAAAAGAAATAATATTAAAGAAAAGAGCAACCAAATATGTATTCGGGTCGTGTTGAAGATAAAAGAATATTTAAGAAATGGGACGCTTTTATATAATATTAACTAATAAGATTTTCACATGTGTTACGAATTGAGTTTGGTCTGATGCTCTGCCCTTACTTTTTCCGGAACTAATTAATTACAGAAAGAGTTTATGACAAACTAAGAATAAACACAAAATGGTGTACTGGAATTTCTTGAAAACTTAAGATGGATATCGTAGAAAATTATAGAATAGGATTTTGATTTCTTTGCAAGAAATTTGTTCCTCGATGTATATAAATTCATATAAATCAAATACCACTGTATGATATAATATAATATATACCACGTTTGCGCGACGAAATGCCACCGTGTATATAAGGAGAAATCATTTAATAAATGGAAATATCACTTTAGCACTTTATATCATTTCTACCTTTTTTTATTCCTTGATAGTGAAACACCATTATTCTTTACCGGATTTAAATTCACTCAAGACTTTTGCGGTAGTTGAAGACAACTGCATAGCAAAGAGTGTAGCCATATCCGTCGCCTCTTATTTCACTTTATGCAAATTTTTATATTTCCTCGGTCGATACGATCTTGTGAAACAATGACTTAGTGACAAGGAACAATTATCACGATTAGCCACGAAAAATATACTCGTTTATATAGAAGTATGTAATCAGCCGTGGTACATCGTTCTGCACGAGACTCAAACGCGTAATTAAATGCTATAGCTAAATAGATAATTGAATTATACTGCTAATCGTGTTATCGATTTGTCTGCGTCGTTTGATAAGAGGGAAACTAATGAAAAAATACCCGTTTTGTTTTCAAAATAAAGCAGAGGAAAGCAGACACGGCCACTCATTCACGCCCACTTGAACTGGCGTACGTAATCCCGCTAGTATATGGAGGGTGGTAATAATAAATCGTTTAATATGACGGTGCTTGACAATATGTATGAGAGAAGGTATTACGTACGTGCAGATCGGTAAATACCGATTAATACCCGTTAGCAAGAGAATTCGCTCTACCTAGCAAATTATTTCGTTTAAATTCCTATATCACCGAAACACGTATATTAAATATTATGAATATTTTTGAAGACCATGTAATTATTTTGGCAAACAATTTGGAACAACATCGAACTCAACATTTCTTCTGTTTTTAATTTTATTGAATGATTATTTAAATTGAGTTAACAATAATGACAGGGTGATCTACACGTGAACTTCATATTTCATGTATAGTTTAAATCTATTCCCATTTTAAAGTATTTCAGATATATTCTTACATGATTACTTCAATTAAAAAAGGGACGAATAATTGTCAATTTCATTGGTAGGTTACAAGATTTGAGATAATTTTTCACGTACATAAAGGAAATGAGAATATAACTAAATAACTACAGGAGAGGGTAATTTTTCATTCCCTAGCTAGGAAGTATGGTTTTGTAAGGGGACGACATGGGATTAATTTCGCCAGGGAAAGTCATTCCTTCGGTGGTTTCCGAACCAGTAATACGCAAGTGAGTGTCACACGGGAAATAATCGCTAATGCATATACCTCATATGTCCGAAAGAATACCTTTATAAGCAATTAAAACGAGAGAAACAATTTCATCGTTCTCACTCATCATTCTTTTGCTCCATTAATATTCTCTAAATTTAGCAATTGCCGTTTCCATCAGATTTTTGACAAAGTTGCATTTCTATATTATAGAAATGAAACTGATTTTCTTGATTCCTAACATTATAATTATAATTTTGTTGCGTATACGAGAGATTACTGTAGCACTAAAAAGGCATCATCTGACATATTTTCGGTAATTATGCAATTAAAATGAACGAATAGCTTTGATATGTCTAAACTAATCTACGAATTTTGCTTTGTTTTAAATATATACGAAAGAAAATAAAACGCGAAAGCAATTCCAACAACTGATAATCATTGGCACAGGAGCCGAATTTACGGATATCTTAATTGTAACAATTGTGCATACAATCTAGTTTGCAAAAATGAAGATTTGAATTAAACATGTAAATAAGTGATTATTTATAATCAAACCTACCTTTATAGTACCATTATGTCGCAATACGTCAATATCAAAAGATTTAAGAGTACTTAATCTATGAGGAATAGCTAACAGCGTTCTTTCTTCGCGTTCGTTTTCTTCGTTCTCGGATTGCTTCTTGAATCACTCTTCCGCCTTCACAATCCAATGCGCTATATTATAAAAGATGAAATTCATGTGGAAAATTGTATAAGATATGTGACAAATTACTTATATCTGATCTTTTCATACCTCGTTTATTAAAATCCAATATTAAAATTGATGTTTGCTACAGTAATGCCTTAGTATGCCGTCACAGTGTTTCCATAAACCGGATAATTAGGTGCTTTTCTGGCCAATTTGGGTATATATCACGTGAATGATTTGAAATGGATTCATTTTGAAATAGAAATACTTTCGTCGACTTCATAAAATCTATGTAGAAATTCAATAAATTATTGTAAAATATACCTATGATAGAGATTTTATATTCCACATTACATTTTATAATAAAAAATTTATATCTTATCTCTGAAACATCTTACCTTTCGGTAAACACAGCATTTGTACTATCGATGTAGAACGCACGTTCGGAAGAGGAGGAAGTATCGATGTAAATATGTTGCACTTCCTATTTCGAATATTTCATTATCACGTTGACCGTAGCTGAATTTCGTTTATATTCTTTGGAATTAAATTGAAATATAAGTCAATAGGACTACTTTGCAGTACTTCGAGGCTATTGAACAGCTTTCACCCTCGTTTTGTCTATTATATCTCTGAAATAATTTAAAATTCCTAGTAGATAAGCTAAGACTCATGATAGGCATTGAATTGTTCATCCAATTGTGTAGGTAACAATGATAAAACTAATTACGCGCCTTTAAGAAATATAAAATACCTTCACCGAAAAGCAACAAATAATAATAATGATGTTATTGATCAGGAAAATCAATTTCATTTCGATAAAATATAATTGAAATTTTCTAACTAATCACATATTAACGACCACTTATAAATTTACCTTATATTGATAACATAAATAAAAGACTAGTGAGAACGAAGAAATTGTTTCCACCGCCTGAACCGCTTGTAAAACTACCCTTTGGAACGTATAAGATATACGCAAGGCGAATATTTATTGTACGACACTTGCTCACATATTATCAGTTCGACCACCACCGAAGGAATGACGTAAAGCTTTATCGCCCTTCTCCGATGGACCATATTTATCCCCCGCTCTTCGCTATGGTCCGTCAAAGAGTACGCCCTCTGCAAAGGGTTACTACGCTTCAAATCGATTAATCAATATTTCCTATTATATGTTCGAAAGAAGGGAAAGGGTCATAAACTGTGAGGAAATGAATTTCTCTATTGATTTCTTTTAACTAGGATGTATCATTATCCTTCCTCTTTTATGCTCTTCTTTCGTTCCCTTTTCTCCTTACTTTTACTAATTTAATAAGAAATTAAACATTAATTAAAGAATTTTGAAAATAGCCAAATATTTTTCTTCCATTTTTCGATAAAAATATTCATCAATAAGAATTAATTTGGCGTAAAGAATATTGTGACGATTGTTTCTGCTGCATTTTTATTGATCTCTCGCTACCATACATTTAAGAAATGAAATTAATCTTTTTATTGGTATTCTCTCCTAATGAACATATCTTGTGAGTGGACAGTATACATATTTTTGATTCCTGGCTGACAAAATCGGCCAAACATATTGTTTATGTGAACAATATTTTCTTTGATCATAATAAAAATAACATCGTGGGTAAATTGATCAATATGAAAAGTATCTGTTTTTTCATTATGATCCTAAAAGATAGTACCTTCCTATGAACAAATACATTTGTAAGAAAATACTTTCGAAGAATCCTTCGTCGATCATTTCGAAACAGATTCTTCATCTATCATGGAATATCAAGCATTTAGCTTGCGAACTTGTCGCGTGTTATCATCGAAAGCGTCGTGCATTAACATTTTCAGTTTTTTGTTACATTTCTTCGATAGCGACTTCACGCTTTATATTATAGCTCGCATTTAGAGAAAGGAAGAAGAGAAAAACACATATCCATATATCTTATGCGCGAACCCTCAATTACATAGTATCGATCGGCGGAATTCTACTATCTAAAGTTATCAACGATTTCCAAAACATTTTTAATGCTTTCTAGCGATACTTTGAATCAACGTGCTGGGTTTGAGAGGGAAGCGTTTCCTTTTCAAACATCGTCCTCGTCTTTTCGTGATCCATAGTATTGTGTTCCATCCCGTCTTCATTATGTGATCGAGATTAACCAGTAGGAGGAAGGGGAAGAAGAGGAAACGTTTATAATGGCGGTGACGACGAACCTGGCGAGATTAATATCGGCGCTGTTTTACAAAGCTTTATTCGAATGGTGGTACGAGGAGACGGAATATATCGTATTGAAAGGATCACAAGATAAGCGGCTTTAGCTAAAGGATATAATCGAGTGTGGTTGGAGAGATTTATTGAAGGGCTGTTCGCCGTAGCAAACCGCATCTGAATTAAAGTGGAATTGAAATGGTACTCAGACAGGTTTATCTCTGAAAATGATTAAATCTGCTTGTACGATCGAAAGATTCTCCGTTTTTCGGGATAGTCGTGCTAGCCCGGGAACACATTTAAATTTTTCGTCAAATATTCAGTGCACGTCCACCTCACCATGTCATCGTTATAACGTCAATTTAAATAATTAATCAACATAATTAAAAAGAGACGAAGCGTTTGGTTCAATGCTTCTAAGTTGTTTGTCGGAATATTCACGTCATTTGCTTAAAAATAATATATAATGACCGTTTTTCAGAAATATTGGTATTTGGACGATTTAATTTGCTACGGAGCGCAAATACCTCTCGATTGGGATTTAATGAAAATGCATGTACGTATTACTCTCTTCCATAAGTATCGTCAAGTACCTTCCTCTGAAACGATTTGTTATTACCCCTTTCCATGGACCTGTGCTCTTCTGTTCGCTCATGCGCGCTAGGTCATGTGGGCGGGATTACGTGTGCGGTTCTCTGGTCGTGCACGCTTATATCTCCTTTCTCATTTTGATAAGAAGAAAGGTATTTTTTCATTTGTTTTTCTCTCATTAAAAAAAAGTTCGATAATAACCGCGGATGACATACTATCTCGTTAATATATGCAAACCAGTGAAGACCAGAATAAATGGTGAAAATGTATAATTTGATAATTGAATTTATTGAAATCTTTAAATAGGAGTACAATATTCATTCTGAGTCTTGTCAACTCCCGTACAGGTTCTTGGAAACACAAGAAGATGGAACTGTATGTAAGCACCCCTCCAGACACGATAATGGACTATACCGTCTATATCATTTTGAACAACACTCTCGATAAGATGAAGCCTATTTTAATTTTTTCTATCTCCATTTATCCATTTCAATTCGTTATTCAGCAAATTGCTTTTATACAGCCAGTACTGTAAGACGTAATTATTAGGGGGAAAAACAATTTTCACTTAGAACTTTGTAAGCTCATTACATATTGTTTAAAGTCAGCTTGGCGATAAAATTATATAAAATTTTTCTTTATATTTGCTAAGTCCGTGAATGAAATTTTCATTATTCTTTCCATGCCAGTTTCTATACATACAGAGACACACGCACACACACACACACCTATTGGTTTAAATATTTCGAAGATCATAACGCGCGAGGAACATGAAACAATTTTAATCGAAAATTTCAACAATTTCTAATTTTAATCAAATGTTATCTTACTAGAAATATAATAAAATTGTCCCTATGCTGGGTTATGCGTAAAAGAAATAAACAATTCTCAAATACAGACTGAGAAATAAAATATCTTCCAAGGAATTGGTTGGTTTGGAACGTAATATACGAAATATTGGATAACTGGAGAGATAATCGGGTCATTGTTTTCATTCTTTAATTGGGTGCTAATCTCAGGGAAAATGTACCGTTGGAACGGAGTAGTTAAATCAATGTCGCGCCCATAGCTATGAAAAAATGTAGCCGACTGATTAAATGATGCATTTAAATAGATAATTGAGTTATACAATCGTCTCATCCAATTGTCTGATTCTGTTATTGATTTGATAAGGAAAAGACAAATGAAAATAAACCTTTCATGTTTTCAAAATCAGACACGAGAGGTACGCTGGCATGACCGCGCCACTCATTCCCGTTCACCTGAACCATGAGCCCATCCAAGCGTGCCGAATCACGGATGGAGAGGATAATACCGAATCGATTAAAACGAAGTTACTTGATACGTAGGGAAGATCGTAATACGCACACGCATTTTGTTCAAACTCCTATCAAAACGTACTAACAAGAGAATCCTGACTACGTAGCAAATTACATCGTTGTATTTACAATATTACACTAAAACGTAAATTAAATATTATGCATATAATAGCCCCGTACCTGCATTTGAACGTAGCTTAGTGAGACGGTACTACATCGGTCTGGAGAAGGTTTGTGCTCATTGTCATTATAACTTTTGTCTTCCTCCTCTCTCTTTTCCTTTATTGTCGATTAGTTGACGAACACGATATTGAACAAGATATCACGGGAAAGTTAGAGACAAGAACGATGTTTCAAAAGGTAATGCCTTGCTACTGATTCCAGCACGATGTATTCTGATATTTCCTAGAAGCAATGGAAAAGTTTTGGAAAACGTTGATAATCTTAGATAATACAATATCACCGATGGAGAATGTGTAATGGAATGTGTGCTCTCCGTGCATGAGATATATGGATATCTATTGTTTCTTCACTTATCAAAGCTCGCGCTATAACATAGTGCATCACGTCCCTGACGATGAACCGTAACAGAAAACTAAAAATTTCAAAGGCCGATTGATACTTCTCACCCTGATTACTTCGCCGATTATACCATTTTTATTATGAAAAAAAAGAAAACGGGAAAAAATATTGTTTGCATAAATATCTCTTTCGTCCGACGTTTGACAGATGCGAATTAAAAATGTGTATAATAACGTTTACAAGCTATTTTAATTATGAGAAAATGATAACAAAAAAATTAATTCCTTTTCATTTAATATTAACTCTTGGTAGGGCGCTATGAATTAATCGAAGCAAAAGCGTTTCTTACATTATGTAATCATGCTATGTGGATTATTTCATATTTTAGTTAATTGGAGAGGGCAGTGGTAAGTCGAGATAAAAGGGATTGGTAGACAAATTCGTTTTCGCCCACTCATATCCCTTTCGGTCCTTTCGACACCGGAATAGAAAGCTATCATTGCATTCCGTAAAGGGCAACCAAATGAATTACGCGAAATGAAAAATAAATACAACTAATGATTATCTCTGAATCCATATTCTTTTGCACTGTGTAATAAAGAAAGAGAGACGCTTGTTTACTAAAACAATAAAAAGGGAACAGTAGGTATTATCCCGAAAGAAATTTTCAAGAAATATTTCTTGCTCGAAATTAATACTTATTGATAAATATTATTAACGATAAAAACAAGAAAAATATTAAATGCCGATTATCAAAATTCTTCAGTTAACTTCTAGTTGTATATAATAAACAAACAATGGCTGAAAGAAACAGAAAAGACCAGAAACGAAAAAAGGAAAATACTTTGTCCAGTTGATAATGTACCGATCGGAAATTTACTTCCTCACGAGCCATGACCTTCCACTCTCTCTATCGTGTAGTACGTGGTATTTATCGATCGGCTTAGAATGCAATAACCCCTTCCACCGAGCCACGCCTCGAAAATTAGGTTGGTCTTCGGACGTGACGATTCGGTGCAGAGCCTCGCCTGCGGAGGTCATTCTTTCAATAGTTTTTGAACGAGTAATGTGCAAGTAAGTACTAAATAATCGCGTTTACCCTCAATAATATTCAGTCCCAAAGGAAACTTACAAGCAATCCAAACGGTAGAATTTCTTCATTCTCTCTAGTCTTTTGTTCCTTATCGATGTAACGTAAATTTATCGGTAATCGTTAGTATGTAACTTATTATAAAATTTCAGTACATTATTACGGAAATGAAACAGATTTTCGTGATCAATACCATCCTAATTATTATTTTGTTGCTTCTCGGGGAAGAAATTTTATATCGTTTAAAATGGCGTAACCAGATTTACCTTTGATGACTGCACAACTTCAATGAACATTTGAACGTCTATCATAAGTCTTAACTAATCTACGAATTGCAAACTCTTCCAGAGATACAGAAGACTAAACGGAGCCAAAAGCGGTTCCAATAGTCTAAAATTATTGGGAAGGAGTAGAATCGACTGCTATCCTAGTTGTAATTACTTCCAGAGATGATACGACAATTTCAATTACATTAAACCTGATAATTAAACATTCGATACCAGAAGTGAAACATATTTAAATCGCACTTCCTGTTCTTCCCCATATCCAACGATACTTCCTAAATGGATAGTACAACTGGAAGTCCTAACTTCAACCAAATAACAAAACAAAAGCATTTTCCTGTTTAATCTTATATCTAAATGGGCAATCAATCAATGCCGTGTTTATCGAATGGTAAGATATTTTGGAGATAAGATATAAATTTTTTATTCCAAAGTGTAATGTGGAATATTAAAAGATCATAGGTACGTTTTATAATAATTTATTGAATTTTTACACAGATTTTATGATGGCGACGGGAGTATTTCTATTTATGAGAGGGTCATTAGGTCTGTTAACTTTAACTATCCTTAAGGTATTATATTAGTGCATATAAATCAAGAACCTACTTATTTTTCAACTACTCTAATGAAGAACATTAAATATGGAAAGCAAGATGCTGGACGAAGGAGAGCAGGTGAATAATAATATATGAATAAAAATTTTAATATTTTCTCATAGAATTTCGCGTTTCATGTCACTCGTCATTTAATGTGTCAGATCATAAAAGCGGCGGAGGAAACTGATGCTGCTCACGAATTTTTTATGAATCTTTCAAATGAAGTGGAAACCAAGTTGATGAGAGAGGAACCTAATTATCTTGTGTATGGAAGCTACATGCTGCTATTGCTAGAGCATTACTGTAGAAACCATCGACTTCAATATTGAATTTTAATACACGAGGTACGAGGAGAATAGATATAAGTCGTTACGTATCTTATCCAATTTTTTTTATTAATGTCATCTTTTATTATATAGCGCATCATAAAAGCAGAAGAGTTGTTCAAGAAGCAGTTGGAAGTTCTAACCAAAGAAGGAAGATCGTGCTTTTGCACTTGTGTGCATTTTGTAATTGGGAATACCTAGGAGGTAGGAAAAGAAGAAAGAACATTTGTTTTTGTCCGAAGAAGTTTGGAAAGACCAATATGGCACTATTTTATAAAGCTTGGATCGTTGGTACGAGGAAATGGGAGGGATTTAGCTTTTTCAAAAGAACCAAACGTGAGCGGCTTTAGTTGGAGGGTAGACGCAATTGTGTTCAGAAGGATCTGTAGAATGGTCGTCCGAAGTTCCACGCGGGGCAGGGATCAGAGGGGAATTAAAATGAAACTGAGGGAGGTATACAAAACGATTTAACATGCAGGGACGATGAGAAGATCCATCTTTTTTGGAAGTGATAACGTTCGCAGGGGAATACTTTTAAATTATATGGGAAATGGAAAGACCATATTCATGTTATCGTTATTCCGTCGATTTAAAGTAAGTAATAGTTCGATATCATTAAGTAAGGAGAAATGCTGAATTCTCTTTAAAATCGTTTGTCGTAATATTCACGACATCTTGTTGAAAAATATTCGTAATATTTAATTAGCGTTTTTCATAAATATTGAAATTTAGACGAAGTAATTTGGTGGGTAGCGCGAATTACCTGTTATTAATACTTATTCCCGTACTTACTTGGCCAAGTACCTCCGTTTTAAACCCATCGTTATTATCTCTCTCTGGGCGTGCTCTGGTGCTCGCCTATCTGCGCCAATTCCAGGGGCCGGGATTGAGCGCGCGGTCTTGTGTGCGTGTATGCATACAACTCCCGTCTTTTCTTGATAATAAAGAAAATATGTTTGCATTTGTTTTCCTAACATCATGATGGTCGAGCAGCTAATTGGAGATTAGCTCTATAGTTCAATTGTCTATTTAGAATCATCGTTTGATGTCATCGCTATCAGTCTTATCGTTTTCTTCCCGAATAATATTTATTTTTTCTATCGTATTTGTATAAATATCTATCTGGAATTCCTCTTCTGTATTACTTATGACACGAAACTCGCAAGTGTTTCGTTATTTTGCCATTCTCTTAATGAAAAAGAAATAAGTACTTGAAAGTGCTGGTAGTCTCAAATTGTATATGACGAAATCGCGAAACGATATATACCAAATGAATAATACGTATCCGATTTTCTGCCTTATTAGTCTAGGGAACTATCTGTTTCACTAGAAGTTTCAATACGAAGCGAGTTCAGCTTCGAAAATATCTCCTCTGTTTTATGATTACTTGTTTACTCCATCAAATATCAGTGCATCGTACGTGGCGTACTCGTGTCCCATTGCAGACAAGACCTTATCACTTTATTTACGCGGTTTAGAGAAGCCATCAGAACGTTATGAACGTACTTCTTTTCTGTAAGGCCGATTGATATTCTTTTCAAATTACTTGATAATTTGACCATTCCTTGACTAACTAACTGAGATGTTCTCTCGGAGGGGAAATACGGGAAAGAGAAGAATGTAATATTAGGAAACCATAAATGTGACGAATGATGTTCTCCGAGTACACGTTTTCATTAAATGCTATAACTAAATAGACAATTGAATTATACTGCTAATCGTGTTATCGATTTGTCTGCTATCGGTTTGATAAGAGGAAAAGTAATGAAAAAATACCTGTTTTGTTTTCAAAATAAAGCAGAGGAACGCAGACAGAGGCCACTCATTCTGTGCACTTCAAACTCGGCCCACTTGAACTGGCACGCGTAATCCCGCCGGTGTATGGAGGGTGGTAATAATGAATCGTTTAATATGACGGTGCTTGACTATATGTACGAGGGGAGGTATTACGTACGTGCAGATCGTTAAATACCGATCAATACCCGTTAACAAGAGAATTCGCTATACCTAGCAAATTATTTCGTTTAAATTCCTATATCACCGAAAAACGTATATTAAATATAACGAATATTTTTGAAGACAATGTGATTATTTTGGCAAACAATCTTGAAAAACATCGAACTCAACATTTCTTCTGTTTTTAATTATATTGAATGATTATTTAAATTGAGTGAACAATAATGACAGGGTGATCTACACGTGGACTTCATATTTCATGTATAGTTTAAATCTATTCCGATTTTAAAATATTTCACATATATTTTTAAGTATTTAATACTATTAGACTGCACAGTTTCAAAGAAATATCCAGTTATACTTCGAGTAATCTAGTATTTCGTATATTACGCTCCAAACTATTCAGTTTCTCGGAAAATATTACCTTTCTCGATCTTTTTATTTCTCATTGCGTATATTCCAGTATAGAAACGACTTCATTATATTTCTAGTAATATAATATGACCAATTTATTTAGCATTTTTCTAATATTTACTCGAACGATTCAATATCTCTGTGAGTGTACATATAATAAACTTTTATATAATGTGGCCATTCCCCAAACATAGTGTAGATCTATTATATTGTTTTGTTACTATCGTTGTTCGATCAAACGGTCGACATCGCTCAAAGAAAAAATTATAAATGTTGTAGAAAGGTAGCTCTACTTTCAGATACTCTTTTCTTTTAAATACGATTTTGGAAGTCTTCTTTTCTTGATAATGGCGACGTTCTCTTCACGAAAATTATATAAATATCAATAAATATGTACCAAACATAAGATCCTCCTTGGAAAGTAGATAAACTAAATTCGATGTTTACAAAATAAACTAATCAAGAGGGAGAGATGAGGTATAAAGAAAGACCGATATAAGCGGAATCGGATGGAAAAAAGAAGGATAAAGCCAAAAAGAAATTTCCCCTTTGGGATCGTATCTATCCATTATTATGGGTAACATTGTGATGTGATTACCGCGGATGACATAATATCGCGTTAACTTATGCAAAACAGTGAGGACCAGAATAAATGGTGAAAAAGTTTAATTTGATAATTGAATTTATTGAATTCTTTAAATAGGAGTACAATATTGATTCTGAGTCTTGTCAACTCCCATACAGGTTCTTGGTAACACAAGAAGATGGAACTATATATAAGCACCCCCTCAGACACGATAATGGACTATACCGTCTATATCATTTTGAACAACACTCTCGATAAGATAAAGCCTATTTTAATTTTTTCTATCTCCATTTATCCATCTCAGTTCATTATTCAGCAAATTGCTTTTATACAGCCAGTCCTGTAAGGCGTAATTATTAATGGAGGGAGATAAGCAAGTGGGGGAAAAAGAATTTTCACTTAGAACTTTGTAAGTTCATTACATATTGTTTAAAGGCAGCTTGACGATAAAATTATATAAAATTTTTCCTTAGATTTGCTACGCCCATGAATGAAATTTTCATTATTCTATCCAGACGGTAGCCAGTTTCTGTACACACACAGCCATATATATATGTATGTATACACACACACACACACCAATTCGTTTAAACATTTCGAAGATCGTAACGCGCGAGGAACATGAAATAATTTTAATCTTAAATTTCAACAATTTCTAATTTTAATCTCAGAGTTGTTGTATCTAACGTTGCGTCGTAACGTGTAATCTCAATAAAAACGAAGCCTTGAATGAATTTGAAGGTTGCTTTCACTTTCCACGGGTGAAAACTTCAAACTTAATACTTTCGGTAATTTCAAATTCATTTGAACGAAATAGATGTACGAGAAGTTAAATAAACCGCTGTTTTAACGATAGTACTTTCCGTTAAACGCCCCACGGTGCACCTACGAAGCAACAAATATTTTTAATTTATTTTCCGATAGACTTAAATTTTGAAATGGCGGTCGTTCGCTATCTGTAAAGTCGTAAAATGATTGATTTGGACAGTTGCCGGATCAGTCATCCTTTCTACTCCGACGAGTAAACATCGGAGGTCTGTCGTTGCCGCCTGCAAAAAATGAAGAAACTTACGTTGACATACGTGTATATAAGAACAAATATTATCTAAGCTAATTGTAAAAAAAAATAATGTAATAAAAAAGGAGACTGTTCAATGTTAACATTCCAAGGTGTTTTTATATTATTGCAAACATTTTACTCAGTATCCTTAATAATACACCGACGTATGCATCATTAGGATCAGAAGTGTTACAGATCACTAGTTTATGGAACATGATATGGGAAGCCAATCTGTACGGTCATTTTCTCCAAAACAATAAGAATATAATACGATCAAATTACAAATTTAAAGCAGAATTTTCACAAAATTTATTATTATAATTATTACTCGCCGCTAACCGAGGAAATGAAAGATTACTTACAGCAAATTTCCAGGAATAAATGCTCGTGGTAGCCATTGATATTCCTCTTTAATGGTTCCTTGAATTATGCGGTCCACTCTTCCTGACGTGTATATAAGGAATATTAACTTCTCGCAAAGTGTGTGGTAACATCGCATGAAAAACTATATCCTGGCAATAGAAGGAATTATCAGTTTAATACTTTATATCATTACACTCTGTTTTTGCATAGTAAATACAAGAGAAAATATATGAGCTGATTTTAAACGGAATGTAATGATACTACTAGTGAAAACAGTTCTATCTCCCTCCGTTAAAAATTATGACCTGCAGGACTATCTGTGAGAGAACAATTAGTTCTTAATAATGCATTACGATTCGTTTATCGAAAGACAGTTCTGTAACAACCCGTTAATTAAAAATGGAGATTGTCAAATATAATCAATCCAAGGGACATTCAGATTGACTAAATATTTCACTAAATTTTCGGACAAATAACCCCAATTATACTTTTTTCTCTGTTTAATATTATACAATAATAAATCCGAGACAAATTGCGCGATGTCATATATAGTGTAAAATAATAATAAAAAACTACAACTTTCTATAATATACTATAGAATATACTATATATAAAACGGTAGAATTGAACAAGAAATTGTAGAAAATACGGTAGAATGGGTTAATATTAAGTTATAAGTGTATAAAATTCAAATAAGATTTGACTAACCGAGAGTCTGTTGCTTAAAATGTTACAGATGCTTGCCATTATCGCGACTGGTGAGGCGCTTTTATATTACTCCCGACCGTTCATCTTCAAGGGCCACCATGAACGTGCTTTTAGGACGACTCGAAACAGAATGATCGTTTCATTCGATTTCCGCTGATGGCTCATATCCCCCCACCCCTCTGTAGTAATTCGATCATGCGCTATTTGGTCCCACTCCCTCTTTTACATATATTCACGAGGGTAGCATCTTCGTCTACCTCTGTTAACTTCACAATGTTAACAATAACTTTGGATTGATATTACCGTATAAAGGAAATTTCTTTGGCCTTTATCTCACTTTTCTCCTTTTGATCCCTTTTTCTCCCGTGATTCCACCGTTCCCCATTCTCTATATTCGTATCTTTTCGATCGTTCCACTTTGTAAAAATCGAATTGTGTTTATCTTCTTTCCGAAAGGAAAATTTTTGTTGGTATTTGTACATCCATATTTATATACTTTTTTGCGAAGAGAATTCAAAATATTGTATTTAGAAGAAATGGTAATCAATCTCATAGAAAATCTCCATACAATATTTATAACTTAGGACTTGTGCGATGTGGATCCGTTGATCGAATAACTATGGCTAGAAAGAAATATAATAGATCTCTATTATGTTATAATCAATATTATGATAGTGTTACATTCAATGTTTGCTTGTTCAGAAAAGATTCATAGAGACAATACATTCGGAAATTACAAATGTTATCTTACTAGAAATATAATAAAATTGTCGCTATGCTCGGTTATGCGTAATAGAAATAAACAATTCTCAAATAAAGATTGAGAAATAAAATATCTTCCAAGGAATTGGTTGGTTTGGAGCATAATATACGAAATATCGGATAACTGGAGGGATAATCGGGTCATTGTTTTCATTTTCTTCAATTGGGTGCTAATCTCAGGGAAAATGTACTCGTTGGAACGGAATAATTAAATCAGTGTCGCGCCCATAGCTATGACAAAATGTAGCCGAGTGATTAAATGATGCATTTAAATAGATAATTGAGTTATACAATCGTCTCATTCAATTGTCTGATCGTGTCATTGGTTTGATAAGGGAAGGACAAATGAAAAAGTACCTTTCATGTTTTCAAAATCAGACACGAGAGGTACGCTGGCATGACCGCGCCACTCATTCCCGTTCACCTGAACCATGAGCCCATCCAAGCGTGCCGAATCACGGATGGAGAGGATAATACCGAATCGATTAAAACGAAGGTACTTGATACGTAGGGAAGATCGTAATACGCAGATGCATTTTGTTCAAATCAGTATCAAAACCTACTAACAAGAGAATCCTGACTACGTAGCGAATTACATCGTTGTATTTACAATATTACACTAAAACGTAAATTAAATATTCTGAATCTCCTTTAAGCGCACTACGTGAATATTATGACAAATAATTTAGAAGATTGATTCAACATATCTTCCATTTTTAATTTAATTAAATGATTACTTAATTTAATTTGATGGAATAAAGATGTCAAGGTAAATATGGAACAAACCGGTAAATCCTTTAATCATCCCTACAGGTTTAATAATTTTAAATTTTAATCATTTAAACCTACCTTAATTTCATTTCTATTTTCCAGAGCTCAAACTTCAATCCATGATTAAACCTTCCATTCACATAATTAATTCCTTTTCACTTAATATTAACTCTTGGTAGGGCGCTCTGAATTAATCGAAGCAAAAGCGTTTCGTACATTATGTAATTATACTATGAGGATTATTTCATATGGTAGTTAATTAGAGAGGGCCGCGGTAAGTCGAGAAAAAAGGTATTGGTCGACAATTCTGTTTCCCTCCACTCATATCCCTTTTGGCTCTTTCGACCGCGGAATAAGAAGTTATCGTTATGCATTGCGTAAAGGACATTCAATCGAATTACGCGAAATGAAAAATAAATATAACTAATTATTATCTTTGAATCCATATACTTTTGCACTGTGTAATAAAGAAAGAGAGACGCTAGTTAACTAAAACAATAAAAAAAGAACACTAGGTAATATCACGAAACAAATTTTCAAGAAATATTTCTTGCTCGAAATTATACTTCTTCCTAAACATTTTTAACGATAAAAACGGGAAAAATATTAATAGCCGATTATCGAAATTCTTTAGCTAATTTCTAATTCTAGATTGTGAAGAACAGTGGGTTTGAAAAAAAGAAAAGACCAGAAACAAGAAAATGAAAATAATTTGTCCAGTTAGATGAAAATATCATTCGAAAATTGACTTCCTTTGGAACCATGACATTTCGCTTCTTTATCTCGTGTAATATGTGGTATTGATTGATCCGTGTAGAATATAATAACCCCTTCCAGCGAGCTCCGCCTCAGATTATAGCTTGGTCTTATGACGTGGCGATTTGGGGAAGAGTCTCGCCTCCGAAGGTCATCCTTTCAATAATTTTTGAACGAGTAATGTGCAAGTAAGTGCTAAATAATCGCGTCTACACTTCATACGTCCCAAAGGAAACTTACAAGGAAACCAAACGGTACAATTTCTTCATTTTCACTAGTTTTTTGTTCCTTATCCATATACGGTAAATTTATCGGTAATCGTTAGTGCGTAACTTATTATAAAATTTCGATACAATATTACGGAATTGAAACTGATTTTCGTGATTAATGCCATCCCAAGTATTATTTTGTTGCTTCTCGTAGAAGATATTTTATATCGCTTAAAAGGGCGTAACCCGATTTACCTTTGATGACTGCACAATTTAAATCAACAATTGAGCGTCTATCATGACTCTTAACCCAACTAAGAATTACAAACTCTTCCAGAGGTACAGAAGACAAAACGGACGCGAAAGCAGTTCCAATAGCCTTGAAGTATTAGGAAAGAGCTGAATCGACTGTTATCTAAATTGTAATTAGTTCCAGTGAAGATACGAGTTTATTGCTAGAGCATTACTAGAGAAACCATCAACTTCAACATTGCATTTTAATACAAGAGGTACGAGGAGAAGAGACATAAGTAACTAGTCAATTATCTTATCCAATTTTCTTTATTAATGTCATCTTATATTATATAGCGGATCATGAAAGCAGAAGAGTTGTTCAAGAAGCAGTTGGAAGTTCTAACCAAAGGATGGACATCGTGCTTTTGCACTTCTGTACAAATGGAATATCTAGGAGAAGGAAAAAGAAGAAAAAACATTTGTTTTTTTCCGAAGAAGTTTTGAGAGACCAACCTGGAACTGTTTTGTAAAGTTTGGAACGGTGGCAAGAGGGAATGGAAGGGATTTAGCTTTTTCAAAGAACCAATCGTGAGCGGCTTTAGCTGAATGGTATAGGCGATTATGCTCAGAAGGATTTGTAGGAGGGTCGTTTGAAGTTCCATGCGGGGCAAGGGTCAAAGGGGAATTAAAATGAAACTGAGGGAGGTATACGAAACAATTTAACATGCAGGGACGACGAGGAGATTCATCTTCTTTGAAAGTAATAACGTTAATAGGGGAATACTTTTAGGCTGTATGTGAAATGAAAAGTCCATATTCACGTCATCGTTATTCCATCGATTTATATTAAGTAATGGTTGGATATAATTAAGAACGGAGAAATGCTGAATTCTATCTTTGAAATTGTTTGTCGTAATATTCACGATATCTAGTTGAAAAATATTTGTAATATTTAATTAGCGATTTTCATAATTATTGAAATTTGAACGAAGCAATTTGGTGCGTAGCGCGAATTATCTGTTATCACTACTTACTGCCGTAATTATTTAGCCAAGTTCCTTCGTTTTAAACCCATCGTAATTATCTCTCTCTGCGTGTGCTCTGGTGTGCGCCTATCTGCGCCAATTCGAGGGGCCGGGATTGAGCGCGCGGTCTTGTGTGCGTGTATGCATACAACTCCAGTCCATTCTTGATAATAAAGGAAATATGTTTGCATTTGTTTTCCTAACATCAGGTCGAGCAGATAATTGGAGATTAGCTCTATAGTTCCATTGTCTGTTTAGATTCATTGTTTGATAACGCTATTACTTACTTTGCAGAGCAATGGACTATTTCCTTAGGAAACAATTGATTTGGAACATATTATACGAAATATTAGATGACTGGAGGTGTAATGGGATCATTGTTTTGCATTCTTCAATAGGGAGTAAATTTCTAGGAAAATGTAACCGTTCATACAGAAGAATCAAATCAGGCGTGGTAGATGGATCTGCAAAAGAATTAACCAGGTAATTAAATGATACAGCTAAATAGATAATTCATTTATACCGCTAATCGTATTATCGAATTCTCTGCCTGGTTTGATGAGAGGAAAACCTAATGAAAAGATACCTTTCTTGTTTTGAAAATAAGAGAGGACATGTACGCAGACACGCTCACTTGAACTCGCGCACGTAAATGCTCACGTGCACGGGGAGAGGTAATAAGTCGTTTAATATGATGGTGCTGGACGATAGGTAGGAGAAAAGGCGTACGTGCAGATCGTTAAATCCCGATCAATACCCGGTAATAGGGGAATTTTTAGACATGGGGGATCATATGTTTTTCCAAAAAAGTCATAATTTGCTTCATTATAATATTCTACGATGTCTATGATAAATGTTGAATCAATTCTCTTTACACATTATCATCCCTCGCATTATGTATGAGACCTCTCCGTTTTCTTACCCGAACAATATTTATTTTTTCTAACGTATCTGTATAATTGTCTATCCGAAATTCCTCTTCGGTATTACTTATGACACGAAACTCACTATTGTTTGGATATTTTGCCATTCTCTTAATAAAAAAGGAATAAGTAATTGAAAGCGCTGGTAGTCTCAAATTGTATATGACGAAATCGCGAAACGATATATATCAAAAGAATATTACGTTTCTGATTTTCTGCCTTATTAGTCTAGGGAACTATCCATTTCACTAGAAGTTTCAATACGAAGCGAGTTCAGCTTCGAAAATATCGCCTCTGTTTCATGATTACTTGTTTACTCCATCAACTATCAGTGCATCGTACGTGGCGTACTCGTGTACCATTGCAGACAAGTCCTTATCACTTTATTTAAGCGGTTTAGAGAAGCCGTCAGACCGTTATGAACGTACTTCTTTTCTGTAAGACCGACTGATATTCTTTTCATATAACTTATAATTTGTAATTTGTCCATTCCTTGACTATCTAACCGAGTGGTTCTCTCGGAGGGGAAATATGGGAAAGAGAAGAAGGTAATATTAGGAAACCATAAATGTGACGAAAGATCTCCGAATACGTTGTATAGATATAAGTAGTGAAGAAGAATTCCAGAAAGACATTTATATAGATACGTTAGAAAAAGTAAATATTAATCCGTAAGAAAACGATAGAAGTGATAGTTATATCATCTAGCGAGAAGACGAAGAGCTCAATGATGAAAGAGATGAAAATGTTGTATAAGAATTGCTTCAAAACCAATCATAGATTTCGTAAAAAATAATAGGGGATAAAATTTTTGTCATTTTGTAAAGAAATATGTTCTTCAATATCTACGAATTCACATAAACCAAGCATCCTTATCAAACATTATGTGATTTTAAAATATATACTCTGATGTGAGTCGTTCGACCACGTCTGTGCGATAAAGTTCCATCGATTTGTTCAAAGCTGATGTCCGAGAGGGCTCAGGGCAGATATGGTCATTACGTTATACGCACATTAATTGCTTACACGGACGGAAAGGTCAAAAATGAAATTAATTAAGGGGAAATGAACTTCTGTTTTATTAATGAACAATATTTTTTAATTCGACATATTACTTTTTCCTTTTCTTTTCTTCTTTCTTCTTCTTTTCTTTATAGTTTATAATCTGAAATTAACTAAAGAATGTGGACGATTAACGATTAATTTTTTTCACGTTTGTATGCTCCAAAATGACTATCAGTAAGAATTAATTTTTCCCTTTTTTTATCTCTTGAAATTATCATTCCTTTTCTTGTATCACGCAATGATAAGGAATATGGATTCAGAAGAAGTCTTTCGCCATATGTATTTTTTTTTTCGTTACGTCATCTTTTTCTCTTTTACGTATTTCATTTGAACGCCCTTTATGCAGGTCAATTAAAATTTCCTGTTTCGCGGCCGAAAAGGGTATTGGTTGGGAGGAAATGAATTTCTCGACCAATCCTGATCAATTTTTTATTTATCGTTATTCAACTAATCCATCGACATGTTTCAAAGCATAAGTTATAGGTGTTCTAGGAAGATAGCTTTCCATGAAGATACCTTTCCTTGTAAATAGAATCTACTTTCTTTGTAATGTCAACGTTCTCTTCGGAAAAGATATATAAATATGAATAAGTACTAAAAAAAGGTCACTCCCCCAAAGGGGGATAAGCAAAATTAGATTTTTACAAAATTAAATGATCGAGAGGATGTGCATATGAAGAATATTCGACAGAAGGAATCAAAAGCAGAGAAAGAATCAAAAAGAAACAGCAAGGATAAAAATAAAAAAAAAATTACCATCCACGGTAGTGTCGATTTAAAGTTATTGGTACCATTGTGACGAGATTACCGTGGATGACAATATCTCGTTAATATATGAAAAATAGTGGGAAATAAGTGGTAGAATAAGCTCGATTGGATACTTGAATTTATTGTATCCCTTGAGAGGGAGTAAAATTTGTTTATTCAGTCGTCATTTAAGCAAATCCTAAAGAGATCCAGAAAAGATAGGCTTAGAATAGTATATCAGTAATTAATCAATTACGATAATGAATTCGATATCATCTATATCGTTCCAAACAAC
The DNA here is from genome assembly GCA_905340365.1 of Vespula germanica. Taxonomy (NCBI): domain Eukaryota; kingdom Metazoa; phylum Arthropoda; class Insecta; order Hymenoptera; family Vespidae; genus Vespula; species Vespula germanica. Next base: position 1,035,839 of record HG996541.1, read on the forward strand.
ATACACTCGATAAGATTCAACATACTTGAATTTTTTGTTTCTCGCCATTTATTGTTTTGTTGATTGCTTTAACGCAATCCTTTATGGAATTGTTAATAGAAGGTCGTAAAACCATTTTCGAGTGACCTTCGATACAATTCTAGAGAGTAATCTCGCGATATAGTAGGTAAATAATTGTTCCTCTGCCTGATGTGTTCATGAATGCAATCTTGATTGTTCTTTTCACACGGCAGACGGAGTCTATACATATATATACAAATACATACATTCATATCTATATACATATCTTACTATATACAAGAATCCAATACATTTATATACCTATTTATTCACGCATTCGTCTACATGTTGATAAAGTATTTATATCTATCTGAACATCTCTAAGCATATGCATGAAAATAAAATTAAAGAGAAACTTGAAAAATAAGTCGAAATAATAAAAGAGATGTCATTAAGATAGAAGCAAAGAGATATGTACCGGGAAAGTGTACCAAATACTACCGACTCCATACTTTAATATATCTGCGCAAGACAGATAAATGTAAACTTGACTGTTAAGAAATGTTTGCTTTTCCCTTAATTTGAAAAAAAATTTACTTAACTTATTATTTACAAGAAAGTCAAAAAAATCCATTTGTAAATAATACTATGGAAAAGTAATATAACAAATAAGGAAATGGAAATAATATTTTAAAAAAAAAACGTAAATAAGTAAGTGAAAAAAAATTGAAATGAAAAGAAGTAATATTAAAGAAAAAAGCAACCAAATATGTATTCGGGTAGTGTTGAAGATAAAAGAATATTTAAGAAATGGGACGCTTTTATATAATATTAACTAATAAGATTTTCACATGTGTTAAGAATTGAGTTTGGTCTGATGCTCTGCCCTTACTTTTTCCCGAACTAATTAATTACAGAAAGAGTTTATGACAAACTAAGAATAAACACAAAATGGTGTACTGGAATTGCTTGAAAACTTAACATGGATATCGTAGAAAATTATAGAATAGGATTTTGATTTCTTTGCAAGAAATTTGTTCCTCGATGTATATAAATTCATATAAATCAAATACCACTGTATGATATGATATAATGTATACCACGTTTGCGCGACGAAATGCCACCGTGTATATAAGGAGAAATCATTTAATAAATGGAAATATCACTTTAGCACTTTATATCATTTCTACCTTTTTTTATTCCTTGATAGTAAAACACCATTATTCTTTACCGGATTTAAATTCACTCAAGACTTTTGCGGTAGTTGAAGACAACTTCATAGCAAAGAGTGTAGCCATATCCGTCGCCTCTTATTTCACTTTATGCAAATTTTTATATTTCCTCGGTCGATACGATCTTGTGAAACAATGACTTAGTGACAAGGAACAATTATCACGATTAGCCACGAAAAATATACTCGTTTATATAGAAGTATGTAATCAGCCGTGGTACATCGTTCTGCACGAGACTCAAACGCGTAATTAAATGCTATAGCTGAATAGATAATTGAATTATACTGCTAATCGTGTTATCGATTTGTCTGCGTCGTTTGATAAGAGGGAAACTAATGAAAAAATGCCTGTTTTGTTTTCAAAATAAAGCAGAGGAACGCAGACACGGCCACTCATTCTGTGCACTTCAAACTCGGCCCACTTGAACTGGCGCACGTAATCCCGCCGGTATATGGAGGGTGGTAATAATGAATCGTTTAATATGACGGTGCTTGACTATATGTACGAGGGAAGGTATTACGTACGTGCAGATCGTTAAATACCGATCAATACCCGTTAACAAGAGAATTCGCTATACCTAGCAAATTACTTCGTTTAAATTCCCATATCACCGAAACACGTATATTAAATATAACGAATATTTTTGAAGACAATGTGATTATTTTGGCAAACAATTTTGAACAACATCGAACTCAACAGTTCTTCTGTTTTGAATTATATTGAATGATTATTTAAATTGAGTGAACAATAATGACAGGGTGATCTACACGTGGGCTTCATATTTCATGTATAGTTTAAATCTATTCCGATTTTAAAATATTTCACATATATTTTTAAGTATTTAATACTATTATATCATATAGAAATATATATAGACACGGTGAATGTTTTAATCGTCGCAGCAGCTTTAATTCTTTTGCAGTATAAACCTCCCTCCGTTCCATTTCGATTCTCCTTTGTACAAGGTCCCGCTTGCTACATCGGACGGCCTTTCGACAAATCTTTCCGAGCACAATCGATTGTATCCTCTAGCTAAAACCCACTTCGATCCTTTGAGAAGGGGATATTCCGTCTCTTCATATTACCATTCGAATGAAACATTCGAAAACAGTGCCATTTTAATCTCGTGTATGTTCGTTGTCACTGCCACTATAAATTTTTTCTTCTTCTTTCTGCTTTATTTCAGTCACATAATGGACAGGATATGGATCTTTACGGATAAATTAAAGACAAGAACGATTTTTCTAAACGGAATATTTGGCCTCTAAATCTAACACGTTGCTTTATAGTATCTCCAGGAAGTATTAAAATGTTCGGGAGAAGTTGATAATCTTAGATAGTACGATAATGAGTGATTAGAAAAAGAAATAAGTAAGTAAACGGGTTGAAAGTTCAAATTGTATATTTCGACATCACCAAACAGTACACAGCAAAAGAGTATTACACTTCTCATTTTTTGACTTATTATTTCTGGGATCTTTCTAAAAATATAATATCGGTAAACAAAGAAATATGACGAACGATTTTCTCGGCATACGACAGAAGATTATAACACAAACATTACATAGTATGAAAATTGTAATATCATTAATATCTAATAATATTAGAACACTATTTTTAAGTATAACTTGAACTAACGAAAGAAGAAACATTACAATTTTCGTTTATGAAATTATGATTAATTTCATAGCAATTACTTTCGATAATTACGATAAGTATAACTATTGTAATTATTTTTACAACAAATTTTCATAATAAGTAATTATATTATAATTAAAGAATATGCAGTTATGTAGCTATAACTAATATACCCAACATATAATTATTTATATAATTTTAATTAAAAAAAATACAGTTTTACATGATTATTTCAATCAAGAAAGGGAGGAATTATTGTCAATTTCATTAGAAGTTTACAAGATTTCAGATAATTTTTAAGGTACATTGAGGAAATGAGAATATAACTACATAACTACAGGAGAGGGGAAATTTTTCATCCCCTAGCTAGGAAGCATGGCTTTGTAAGGGGACGACATGAGATTAATTTCGTCAGGGAGTCATTCCTTCGGTGGTTTTCGAACCAGTAATACGCAAGTGAGTGCCGCAAGGGAAATAATCGCTAATGGGTATACCTCATAAGTCCGAAAGAATACCTTTATAAGCAATTAAAACGAGAGAAACAATTTCATCGTTCTCACTCATCATTCTTTTGCTCCATTAATATTTTCTAAATTTAGCTGTTGCCGTTTGCATCAGATTTATGACAATTGCTTCTTGAATCACTCTTCCGCTTTCACAATCCAATGCGCTATATTATAAAAGATGAAATTCATGTAGAAAATTGTATAAGATATGTGACAAATCACTTATATCTGATCTCTTTACACCTCGTTTATTAAAATCCAATATTAAAATTGATACTTGCTATAGGAATGCGTTCGCAATGCCGTCACGGTGCTTCCATAAACCGGATAATTAGGTGCTTTTCTCGCAAATTTTGGTATATATCACATGGATCAGTTGAAATGGATTCATTTTGAAATAGAAATACCTTCGTCGACTTCATAAAACCTATGTAAAAATTCAATAAATTATTGTAAAATATACCTATGATAGAGATTTTATATTCCACATTACATTTTAGAATAAAAAATTTATAACTTATCTCTAAAACATCTTACCTTTCGGTAAACACAGCATTTGTACTATCGATGTAGAACGCATGTTCGGAAGAGGAGGAAGTACCGATGTAAATATATTGCACTTCGGATGTCGAATATTTCATTATCACGTTGACCGTAGCTGAACTTCGTTTATATTCTTTGGAATTAAATTGAAATATAAGTCAATAGGACTACATTGCAGTACTTCCAGGCTATTGGAACAGCTTTCACCCTCGGTTTGTCTATTATATCTCTGAAATAATTTAAAATTCCTAGATAAGTTAAGACTCATGATAGGCATTGAATTGTTCATCCAATTGTGTAGGTAAAAAGATAAACCTAATTATAAAAGGTATTTAAGAAATATAAAATACCTTCAGCGAAAGCGACAAATAATAGTAATGATGGTATTGAACACGAAAATCAATTTCATTTCCATAAAATATAATTGAAATTTTATAATAAATCACATATTAATGACCACTGATAAATTTACCTTATATTGATAACATAAACAAAAGACTAGTGAGAACGAAGAAATTGTTTCCACCGCCTGAACCGCTTGTAAAACTACCCTTTGGAACGTATAAGATATACGCCTCGCGAATATTTATTGTACGACACTTGCTCACATATTATCAGTTCGACCACCACCGAAGGAATGACGTAAAGCTTTATCGCCCTTCTCCGATAGACCATATTTATCCCCCGCTCTTCGCTATGGTTCGTTTACATAGCGCCAAAGAGTACGCCCTCTGCAAAGTGTTATTACGCTTCAAATCGGTTAATCAATATTTCCTATCATATGTTCGAAAGAAGAGAAAAGGTCATAAACTGTGAGGAAATGAATTTCTCTATTGATCTCTATTAACTAGGATGTATCATTATCTTTTCTCTTTTATTGTCTTCTTTCGTTCCCTTTTCCCCTTACCTTTACTAATTTAATAAGAAATTGGAAATTAATTAAAGAATTTTGAAAATAGGCAAATATTTTTCTTCCAGTTTTTGTCGTTAAAAATATTCATCAATAAGGATTAATTTGGAGTAAAAAATGTTGTTTAACAAATTATTTGTAATATTTCTTTCTATTCTTTTTCTATTACTTATCTTAACACTCTCCTTTTTTACGCGTCCCTCATTTTTTATAAAGCCATAGTAAAGAATACGAAATCAGAGAAAACCTTTCGCCATATTCATATTTCTCTTTTTCGTTATATCATCTTCTTCTCTCTTACCTATTTCATTTCAATGTGCTTTACGCAAGTCAATTAAAATATTCTATTCCGCGGCCGACACGGCTGAAACAACCGAAAAGTATATAAGTTGGGAGGAAATGAATATTTCGATAAATACCTTTTAATTCGACATATTATTATGATTTCTTTTTAACTGTCATATGAAATAATCCACATTGCATGACCGAATATTGCGACGATTGCGTCTGCTCCATTTTTATTGATCTGTCCCTATCATACATTTAAGAAATGAAAGTAATCCTTTTATCGGTATTTTCTCATAATGAAAATACCTTGTGAGTCGTCGTTATACATATTTTTGATTCCTATCTGACAAAATCGGCCAAAGACTTTTGTTTATGTAAACAATATTTTCTTTGATCATAATAAAAATAACATCGTGGGTAAATTCATCGGTATGAGAAATATCTGTTTTTTCATTATGATCCTTAAAGATAGTACCTTCCTATGAACAAATACATTTGTAAGAAAATACTTTCGAAGAAGCCTTCGTCGATCATTTCGAAACAGATTCTTCATCTATCATGGAATATCAAGCATTTAGCTTGCGAACTTGTCGCGTGTTATCATCGAAAGCGTCGTGCATTAACATTTTCAGTTTTTTGTTACATTTCTTCGATAGCGACTTCACGCTTTATATTATAGCTCGCATTTAGAGAAAGGAAGAAGAGAAAAACACATATCCATATATCTTATGCGCGAACCCTCAATTACATAGTATCGATCGGCGGAATTCTACTATCTAAAGTTATCAACGATTTCCAAAACATTTTTAATGCTTTCTAGCGATACTTTGAATCAACGTGCTGGGTTTGAGAGGGAAGCGTTTCCTTTTCAAACATCGTCCTCGTCTTTTCGTGATCCATAGTATTGTGTTCCATCCCGTCTTCATTATGTGATCGAGATTAATACCGGCGCTGTTTTACAAAGCTTTATTCGAATGGTGGTACGAGGAGACGGAATATATGTTATTGAAAGGATCCAAAGATAAGCGGCTTTAGCTACAGGATATAATCGAGTGTGGTGGGAGAGATTTGTAGAAGGGCTGTTCGCCGTAGCAAACCGCATCTGAATTAAAATGGAATTGAAATGGTACTCAGACAGGTTTATCTCTGAAAATGATTAAATCTGCTTGTACGATCAAAAGATTCTTCGTTTTTCGGGATAGTAACGTTAGCCCGGGGAACACATTTAAATTTTTCGTCAAATATTCAGTGCACGTTCACCTCACAGTGTCATCGTTATAACGTCGATATAAATAATTAATCAACATAATTAAAAACAGACGAATTGTTTGGTTCAATGTTTCTAAATTGTTTGTCGGAATATGCACGTCATTTGCTTAAAAATAATATATACTGACCGTTTTTCAGAAACACAGGTATTTGGACGAATTAATTTACTACGTAGCGCAAATACCTCTCGATTGGGATTTAATGAATATGCATGTACGTATTACTTTCTTCCATAAGTATCGTCAAGTACCTTCGTCTGAAACGATTTGTTATGACCCCACTCCATGGACCTGTTCTCTTGTGTTCGCTCATGCGCGCTAGGTCATGTGGGCGGGATTTCGTGTGCCGTTCTCTTGGCGTCCATGCTTATATCTCCTTTCTCATTTTGATAAGAAGAAAGATATTTTTTCATTTGTTTTTCTCTCATTAAAAAGAAGTTCGAAAATAATATTAGCAGTGTATTTTAATTACCTATTTATATGTATTATTTAATTTGCAGATCGATGTATCACGACTAATTTAGTACTTTCATAGGAACGAGTACATTCTCCTGAAAATTTATTCCAGACTGCACAGTTTCAAAGAAATATCCAGTTATATTTCGAGTAAACTAATATTTCGTATATTACGCTCCAAACTATTTAGTTTCTCGGAAAATATTATCTTTCTCGATCTTTTTATTTCTCATTGCGTATATTCGAGTATAGAAACGACTTCATTATATTTCGAGTAATATAATATGATAAATTTATTCAGCATTTTTCTAATATTTACTCGAATGATTTAATATCTCTGTGAGTGTACATATAATAAACATTTACATAATGTGGTCATAAATTGTTGCTATGCTCGGTTATGCGTAAAAGAAATAAACAATTCTCAAATAAAGATTGAGAAATAAAATATCTTCCAAGGAATTGGTTGGTTTGGAACGTAATATACGAAATATTGGATAACTGGAGCGATAATCGGGTCACCGTTTTCACTTCTTCAATTGGGTGCCAATCTCAAGGAAAATGTACTCGTAGGAACGGAGTAATTAAATCAATGTCGCGCCCATAGCTATGAAAAAATGTAGCCGAGTGATTAAATGATGCATTTAAATAAATAATTGAGTTATACAATCGTCTCATCCAATTGTCTGATTCCGTCATTGATTTGATAAGGGAAAGACAAATGAAAATATACCTTTCATGTTTTCAAAATCAGACACGAGAGGTACGCTCACAGGACAGCGTCACCCATTCCCGTCCACCTGAACCATGAGCCCATCCAAGCGTGCCGAATCACGGATGGAGGGGAATAATACCGAATCGATTAAAACGAAGGCACTTGATACGTAGGGAAGATCGTAATACGCACACGCATTTTGTTCAAACTCCTATCAAAACGTACTAACAAGAGAATCCTGACTACGTAGCAAATTACATCGTTGTATTTACAATATTACACTAAAACGTAAATTAAACATTATGCATATTTTTTAAGCACACGATGTCAATATTATGACAAATAATTAAGAAGGTTGATTCAACATATCTACTATTTTTAATTTAATGGAATGATTACTTAATTTAATTTGATGGTATAACGATGTCAAGGTAAATATGGAACAAATCGGTATATCCTTTAATCATCCCTACAGGTTTAATGATTTTGAAATTTTAATCATTTAAACCTACCTTAATTTCATTTCTATTTTCCAGAGCTCATACTTCAATCCATGATTAAACCTTCCATTCTCATAATCGTTTCTATTCTCGATATCATTTTCTGTTTTTTCCTTATTATTTTTATTATTACCGATAGGTCTCGATGATCCATTTAACTTCGTTCTCACGATACACCGGGTTAGAAATTGTCGAATTTAAATCGAAATTTACAAAATCAATGTTCGGCCAAGGACAAACATCGATACGATTAGAATCAAATTTATCTGCGGAATCATCATCGTCGAGATAAAATCTATCTTCGATTAAATCGTGAGCGAGCGTAGACAAATAATCCTTAGACTCACCTTGGACATCTTCATCTCATGTATGTCCTTTTTCTTCCTCTTCGCGTGTATCGTCGGATGTTCCTTGGTTGAACTGTTCCGATCGCAATCGATTATATCCTCTTACCGAAGCTGCTAACCTTTCGATCCTTTGAAGGGATATATTCCCTAGCCCCGTACCTGCATTTGAACGTAGCTTAGTGAGACGGTACTACATCGGTCTGGAGAAGGTTTGTGCTCATGGTCATTATAACTTTTGTCTTCCTCCTCTCTCTTTTCCTTTATTGTCGATTAGTTGACGAACACGATATTGAACAAGATATCACGGGAAAGTTAGAGACAAGAACGATGTTTCAAAAGGTAATGCCTTGCTACTGATTCCAGCACGATGATTTCTGATATTTCCTAGAAGCAATGGAAAAGTTTTGGAAAACGTTGATAATCTTAGATAATACAATATCACCGATGGAGAATGTGTAATGGAATGTGTGCTCTCCATGCATGAGATATATGGATATCTATTGTTTCTTCACTTATCAAAGCTCGCGCTATAACATAGTGCATCACGTCCCTGACGATGAACCGTAACAGAAAACTAAAAATTTCAAAGGCCGATTGATACTTCTCACCCTGATTACTTCGCCGATTATACCATTTTTATTATGAAAAAAAAGAAAACGGGAAAAAATATTGTTTGCATAAATATCTCTTTCGTCCGACGTTTGACAGATGCGAATTAAAAATGTGTATAATAACGTTTACAAGCTATTTTAATTATGAGAAAATGATAACAAAAAAATTAATTCCTTTTCATTTAATATTAACTCTTGGTAGGGCGCTATGAATTAATCGAAGCAAAAGCGTTTCTTACATTATGTAACCATGCTATGTGGATTATTTCATATTTTAGTTAATTGGAGAGGGCAGCGGTAAGTCGAGATAAAAGGGATTAGTAGACAAATCCGTTTCCGCCCACTCATATCACTTTCGGTTCTTTCGATCGCGGAATAGACAGTTATCATTGCATTGCGTAAAGGGCAATCAAATGAATTACGCGAAATGAAAAATAAATACAACTAATTACTATCTCTGAATCCATATTCTTTTGCACTGTGTAATAAAGAAAGAGAGACGCTCGTTTACTAAAACAATAAAAAGAGAACAGTAGGTAATATCACGAAAGAAATTTTCAAGAAATATTTCTTGCTCGAAATTAATACTTGTTGATAAATATTTTTAACGATAAAAACAAGAAAAATATTAAAAGCCGATTATCAAAATTCTTCAGTTAACTGCTAGTTGTATATAATAAAGAAACAATGGCTGAAAGAAACAGAAAAGACCAGAAACAAAAAAAGGAAAATACTTTGTCCAGTTGATAATGAACCGATTGGAAATTTACTTCCTCACGAGCCATGACCTTCCACTCTCTCTATCGTGTAGTACGTGGTATTGATTGATCGGCTTAGAATGCAATAACCCCTTCCACCGAGCCACGCCTCGAAAATTAGCTTGGTCTTCGGACGTGACGATTCGGTGCAGAGCCTCGCCTGCGGAGGTCATCCTTTCAATAATTTTTGAACGAGTAATGTGCAAGTACTAAATAATCGCGTCTACACTTAATAATATTCAGTCCCAAAGGAAACTTACAAGCAATCCAAACGGTAGAATTTCTTCATTCTCTCTAGTCTTTTGTCCCTTATCGATGTAACGTAAATTTATCGGTAATCGTTAGTATGTAACTTATTATAAAATTTCAGTACAATATTACGGAAATGAAACAGATTTTCGTGATCAATACCATCCTAATTATTATTTTGTTGCTTCTCGGAGAAGAAATTTTATATCGCTTAAAAGGGCGTAACCCGATTTACCTTTGATGACTGCACAATTTCAATGAACATTTGAACGTCTATCATAAGTCTTAACTAATCTACGAATTGCAAACTCTTCCAGAGATACAGAAGACTAAACGGAGCCGAAAGCGGTTCCAATAGTCTTGAATTATTGCGAAGGAGCAGAATCGACTGCTATCCGAGTTGTAATTACTTCCTGAGAAGATACGAGAATTTCAATTACATTAAACCTGATAATTAAACATTCGACACCAGAAGTGAAACCTATTTACATCGCACTTCCTGTTCTTCCGCACATCCGACGATACAACCTAAATGGATAGTACAAATGGAAGTCCTAACTTCAATCAAATAACAAAACAAAAGCATTTTCCTGTTTAATCTTATATCTAAATGGTCAATCAATCAATGCCGTATTTATCGAATGGTAAGATATTTTGGAGATAAGATATAAATTTTTTATTCCAAAGTGTAATATGGAATATTGAAAGATCATAGGTTCGTTTTATAATAATTTATTGAATTTTTACACAGATTTTATGATGGCGACGGGAGTATTTCTATTTATGAGAGGCTCATTAGGTCTGTTAACTTTAGCTATCCTTAATGTATTATATTAGTGCATATAAATGAAGAACCTACTTATTTTTCAACTACTCTAATGAATAAGATTAAATATGGGAAGCAAGATGCTGGACGAAGGAGTGCAGGTGAATAATAATATATGAATAAAAATTTTAATATTTTCTCATAGAATTTCGCGTTACATGTCACTCGTCATTTAATGTGTCAGATCATAAAAGTGGCGGAGGAAACTGATGCTGCTCACGAATTTATTATGAATCTTTCAGATGAAGTGGAAACCAAGTTGATGAGAGAGGAACCTAATTATCTTGTGTATGGAAGCTACATGCTGCTATTGCTAGAGCATTACTGTAGAAACCATCGACTTCAATATTGAATTTTAATACACGAGGTACGAGGAGAATAGATATAAGTCGTTAACGGGTCACGTATCTTATCCAATTTTTTTTATTAATGTCATCTTTTATTATATAGCGCATCATAAAAGCAAAAGAGTTGTTCAAGAAGCAGTTGGAAGTTCTAACCAAAGAAGGGAGATCATGCTTTTGCACTTGTGTGCATTTTGTAATTGGGAATACCTAGGAGAAGGAAAAAGAAGAAAGAACATTTGTTTTTGTCCGAAGAAGTTTGGAAAGACCAATATGGCACTGTTTTATAAAGCTTGGATCGGTGGTACGAGGAAATGGGAGGGATTTAGCTTTTTCAAAGGAACCAAACGTGAGCGGCTTTAGTTGGAGGGTAGACGCAATTGTGCTCAGAAGGATTTGTAGAATGGTCGTCCGAAGTTCCACGCGGGGCAGGGATCAGAGGGGAATTAAAATGAAACTGAGGGAGGTATACAAAACGATTTAACATGCATGGACGATGAGAAGATCCATCTTTTTTGGAAGTGATAACGTTCGCAGGGGAATACTTTTAAATTATATGGGAAATGGAAAATCCATATTCATGTCATCGTTATTCCGTCGATTTAAAGTAAGTAATAGTTCGATATCATTAAGTAAGGAGAAATGCTGAATTCTCTTTAAAATCGTTTGTCGGAATATTCACGACATCTTGTTGAAAAATATTCGTAATATTTAATTAGCGCTTTTCATAAATATTGAAATTTAGACGAAGTAATTTGGTGGGTAGCGCGAATTACCTGTTATTAATACTTACTCCCGTACTTACTTGGCCAAGTACCTTCGTTTTAAACCCATCGTTATTATCTCTCTCTGGGTGTGCTCTGGTGCGCGCCTATCTGCGCCAATTCGAGGGGCCGGGATTGAGCGCGCGGTCTTGTGTGCGTGTATGCATACAACTCCAGTCCATTCTTGATAATAAAGAAAATATGTTCGCATTTGTTTTCCTAACATCAGGTCGAGCAGATAATTGGAGATTAGCTCTATAGTTCAATTGTCTATTTAGAATCATCGTTTGAAAACAGGGTTACTTATTTTGCAGAGCAATGGACTATTTTTTTAGGAACCGATTGATTTGGGACATAATATACGAAATATTAGGTAACTGGAGATATGATGGGATTATTGTTTTGCATTCTCCAATAGGGAGTAAATTTCTGGGAAAATGTAACCGTTCATGCAGGAGAACCAAATCAGTCGTGGTAGATGGATCTGCAAAAGAATTAACCGGGCAATTAAATGATACAGCTAAATATATAATAGAGTTATACCGCTAATCGTATTATCGAGTTCTCTGCCTGGTTTGATGAGAGGAAAAACTAATGAAAAGATACCTTTCTTGTTTTGAAAATAAGAGAGGAGATGTACGCAGACACGCTCACTTGAACTCGCGCACGTAAATGCGCACGTGCACGGGGAGAGGTAATAAGTCGTTTAATATGATGGTGCTGGACGATAGGTAGGAGAAAAGGCGTACGTGCAGATCGTTAAATCCCGATTAATACCCGGTAATAGGGGAATTTGTAGACATGGGGGATCATATGTTTTTGCAAAGAAATCATAATTTTGTTCATTATAATTTTCTACGATGTCTATGATAAATGTCGAATCAACTCTCTTTCCGCATTATCATCCCTCGCATTATGTATGAGATCTCTCCGTTTTTTTGTTGGATGTCATCGCTATCAGTCTTATCGTTTTCTTCCCGAATAATATTTATTTTTTCTATCGTATTTGTATAAATGTCTATCTGGAATTCCTCTTCTGTATTACTTATGACACGAAACTCGCCAGTGTTTCGTTATTTTGCCGTTCTCTTAATGAAAAAGAAATAAGTAATTGAAAGTGCTGGTAGTCTCAAATTGTATATAACGAAATCGCGAAACGATATATACCAAATGAATATTACGTATCTGATTTTCTGCCTTATTAGTCTAGGGAACTATCTGTTTCACTAGAAGTTTCAATACGAAGCGAGTTCAGCTTCGAAAATATCTCCTCTGTTTTATGATTACTTGTTTACTCCATCAAATATCAGTGCATCGTACGTGGCGTACTCGTGTCCCATTGCAGACAAGACCTTATCACTTTATTTACGCGGTTTAGAGAAGCCCTCAGAACGTTATGAACGTACTTCTTTTCTGTAAGGCCGACTGATATTCTTTTCAAATTACTTGATAATTGGACCATTCCTTGACTAACTAAATGAGATGTTCTCTCGGAGTGGAAATACGGGAAAGAGAAGAAGGTAATATTAGGAAACCATAAATGTGAGGAAAGATCTTCTCCGAGTACATGTTTTCATTAAATGCTATAACTAAATAGATAATTGAATTATACTGCTAATCGTGTTATCAATTTGTCTGCTATCGGTTTGATAAGAGGAAAACTAATGAAAAAATACCCGTTTTGTTTTCAAAATAAAGCAGAGGAACGCAGACACGGCCACTCATTTACGCCCACTTGAACTGGCGCATGTAATCCCGCTAGTATATGGAGGGTGGTAGTAATAAATCGTTTAATATGACGGTGCTTGACTGTATGTATGAGAGAAGGTACATACGTGCAGATCGTTAAATACCGATCAATACCCGTTAACAAGAGAATTCGCTCTACCTAGCAAATTATTTCGTTTAAATTCGTATATCACCGAAACACGTATATTAAATATAACGAATAATTTTGAAGACAATGTGATTATTTTGGCAAACAATTTTGAACAACATCGAACTCAACATTTCTTCTGTTTTTAATTATATTGAATGATTATTTAAATTGAGTGAACAATAATGACAAGGTGATCTACACGTGGACTTCATATTTCATGTATAGTTTAAATCTATTCCCATTTTAAAGTATTTCAGATATATTTTTACATGATTACTTCAATTAAAAAAGGGACGAATAATTGTCAATTTCATTGGTAGGTTACAAGATTTGAGATAATTTTTCACGTACATAGAGGAAATGAGAATATAACTACATAACTACAGGAGAGGGTAATTTTTCATTCCCTAGCTAGGAAGTATGGTTTTGTAAGGGGACGACATGGGATTAATTTCGCCAGGGAAAGTCATTCCTTCGGTGGTTTCCGAACCAGTAATACGCAAGTGAGTGTCACACGGGAAATAATCGCTAATGCATATACCTCATATGTCCGAAAGAATACCTTTATAAGCAATTAAAACGAGAGAAACAATTTCATCGTTCTCACTCATCATTCTTTTGCTCCATTAATATTCTCTAAATTTAGCAATTGCCGTTTCCATCAGATTTTTGACAAAGTTGCATTTCTATATTATAGAAATGAAACTGATTTTCTTGATTCCTAACATTATAATTATAATTTTGTTGCGTATACGAGAAATTACTGTAGCACTAAAAAGGCATCATCTGACATATTTTCGGTAATTATGCAATTAAAATGAACGAATAGCTTTGATATGTCTAAACTAATCTACGAATTTTGCTTTGTTTTAAATATATACGAAAGAAAATAAAACGCGAAAGCAATTCCAACAACTGATAATCATTGGCACAGGAGCCGAATTTACGGATATCTTAATTGTAACAATTGTGCATACAATCTAGTTTGCAAAAATGAAGATATGAATTAAACATGTAAATAAGTGATTATTTATAATCAAACCTACCTTTATGGTACCATTATGTCGCAATACGTCAATATCAAAAGATTTAAGAGTACTTAATCTATGAGGAATAGCTAACAGCGTTCTTTCTTCGCGTTCGTTTTCTTCGTTCTCGGATTGCTTCTTGAATCACTCTTCCGCCTTCACAATCCAATGCGCTATATTATAAAAGATGAAATTCATGTGGAAAATTGTATAAGATATGTGACAAATTACTTATATCTGATCTTTTCATACCTCGTTTATTAAAATCCAATATTAAAATTGATGTTTGCTACAGTAATGCCTTAGTATGCCGTCACAGTGTTTCCATAAACCGGATAATTAGGTGCTTTTCTGGCCAATTTGGGTATATATCACGTGAATGATTTGAAATGGATTCATTTTGAAATAGAAATACTTTCGTCGACTTCATAAAATCTATGTAGAAATTCAATAAATTATTGTAAAATATACCTATGATAGAGATTTTATATTCCACATTACATTTTATAATAAAAAATTTATATCTTATCTCTGAAACATCTTACCTTTCGGTAAACACAGCATTTGTACTATCGATGTAGAACGCACGTTCGGAAGAGGAGGAAGTATCGATGTAAATATGTTGCACTTCCTATTTCGAATATTTCATTATCACGTTGACCGTAGCTGAATTTCGTTTATATTCTTTGGAATTAAATTGAAATATAAGTCAATAGGACTACTTTGCAGTACTTCGAGGCTATTGAACAGCTTTCACCCTCGTTTTGTCTATTATATCTCTGAAATAATTTAAAATTCCTAGTAGATAAGCTAAGACTCATGATAGGCATTGAATTGTTCATCCAATTGTGTAGGTAACAATGATAAAACTAATTACGCGCCTTTAAGAAATATAAAATACCTTCACCGAAAAGCAACAAATAATAATAATGATGTTATTGATCAGGAAAATCAATTTCATTTCGATAAAATATAATTGAAATTTTCTAACTAATCACATATTAACGACCACTTATAAATTTACCTTATATTGATAACATAAATAAAAGACTAGTGAGAACGAAGAAATTGTTTCCACCGCCTGAACCGCTTGTAAAACTACCCTTTGGAACGTATAAGATATACGCAAGGCGAATATTTATTGTACGACACTTGCTCACATATTATCAGTTCGACCACCACCGAAGGAATGACGTAAAGCTTTATCGCCCTTCTCCGATGGACCATATTTATCCCCCGCTCTTCGCTATGGTCCGTCAAAGAGTACGCCCTCTGCAAAGGGTTACTACGCTTCAAATCGATTAATCAATATTTCCTATTATATGTTCGAAAGAAGGGAAAGGGTCATAAACTGTGAGGAAATGAATTTCTCTATTGATTTCTTTTAACTAGGATGTATCATTATCCTTCCTCTTTTATGCTCTTCTTTCGTTCCCTTTTCTCCTTACTTTTACTAATTTAATAAGAAATTAAACATTAATTAAAGAATTTTGAAAATAGCCAAATATTTTTCTTCCATTTTTCGATAAAAATATTCATCAATAAGAATTAATTTGGCGTAAAGAATATTGTGACGATTGTTTCTGCTGCATTTTTATTGATCTCTCGCTACCATACATTTAAGAAATGAAATTAATCTTTTTATTGGTATTCTCTCCTAATGAACATATCTTGTGAGTGGACAGTATACATATTTTTGATTCCTGGCTGACAAAATCGGCCAAACATATTGTTTATGTGAACAATATTTTCTTTGATCATAATAAAAATAACATCGTGGGTAAATTGATCAATATGAAAAGTATCTGTTTTTTCATTATGATCCTAAAAGATAGTACCTTCCTATGAACAAATACATTTGTAAGAAAATACTTTCGAAGAATCCTTCGTCGATCATTTCGAAACAGATTCTTCATCTATCATGGAATATCAAGCATTTAGCTTGCGAAGTTGTCAGGTGTTATCATCGAAAGCGTTGTGCATTAACATTTTCAGTTTTTTGTTACATACTTCGATAATGACTTCACGCTTTATATTATAGCTCGCATTTAGAGAAAGGAAGAAAAGAAAAACACATATCCATATATCTTATGCGCGAACCCTCAATTACATAGTATCGATCGGCGGAATTCGACTATATAAAGTTATCAACGATTTCCAAAACATTTTTAATGCTTTCTAGCGATACTTTGAATCAACGTGCTGGGTTTGAGAGGGAAGCGTTTCCTTTTCAAACATCGTCCTCGTCTTTTCGTGATCCATAGTATTGTGTTCCATCCCGTCTTCATTATGTGATCGAGATTAACCAGTAGGAGGAAGGGGAAGAAGAGGAAACGTTTATAATGGCGGTGACGACGAACCTGGCGAGATTAATATCGGCGCTGTTTTACAAAGCTTTATTCGAATGGTGGTACGAGGAGACGGAATATATCGTATTGAAAGGATCACAAGATAAGCGGCTTTAGCTAAAGGATATAATCGAGTGTGGTTGGAGAGATTTATTGAAGGGCTGTTCGCCGTAGCAAACCGCATCTGAATTAAAGTGGAATTGAAATGGTACTCAGACAGGTTTATCTCTGAAAATGATTAAATCTGCTTGTACGATCGAAAGATTCTCCGTTTTTCGGGATAGTCGTGCTAGCCCGGGAACACATTTAAATTTTTCGTCAAATATTCAGTGCACGTCCACCTCACCATGTCATCGTTATAACGTCAATTTAAATAATTAATCAACATAATTAAAAAGAGACGAAGCGTTTGGTTCAATGCTTCTAAGTTGTTTGTCGGAATATTCACGTCATTTGCTTAAAAATAATATATAATGACCGTTTTTCAGAAATATTGGTATTTGGACGATTTAATTTGCTATGGAGCGCAAATACCTCTCGATTGGGATTTAATGAAAATGCATGTACGTATTACTCTCTTCCATAAGTATCGTCAAGTACCTTCCTCTGAAACGATTTGTTATTACCCCTTTCCATGGACCTGTGCTCTTCTGTTCGCTCATGCGCGCTAGGTCATGTGGGCGGGATTACGTGTGCGGTTCTCTGGTCGTGCACGCTTATATCTCCTTTCTCATTTTGATAAGAAGAAAGGTATTTTTTCATTTGTTTTTCTCTCATTAAAAAAAAGTTCGATAATAACCGCGGATGACATACTATCTCGTTAATATATGCAAACCAGTGAAGACCAGAATAAATGGTGAAAATGTATAATTTGATAATTGAATTTATTGAAATCTTTAAATAGGAGTACAATATTCATTCTGAGTCTTGTCAACTCCCGTACAGGTTCTTGGAAACACAAGAAGATGGAACTGTATGTAAGCACCCCTCCAGACACGATAATGGACTATACCGTCTATATCATTTTGAACAACACTCTCGATAAGATGAAGCCTATTTTAATTTTTTCTATCTCCATTTATCCATTTCAATTCGTTATTCAGCAAATTGCTTTTATACAGCCAGTACTGTAAGACGTAATTATTAGGGGGAAAAACAATTTTCACTTAGAACTTTGTAAGCTCAATACATATTGTTTAAAGTCAGCTTGGCGATAAAATTATATAAAATTTTTCTTTATATTTGCTAAGTCCGTGAATGAAATTTTCATTATTCTTTCCATGCCAGTTTCTATACATACACAGACACACGCACACACACACACACCTATTGGTTTAAATATTTCGAAGATCATAACGCGCGAGGAACATGAAACAATTTTAATCGAAAATTTCAACAATTTCTAATTTTAATCAAATGTTATCTTACTAGAAATATAATAAAATTGTCGCTATGCTTTGTCGGTTATGCGTAAAAGAAATAAACAATTCTCAAATAAATATTGAGAAATAAAATATCTTCCAAGGAATTGGTTGGTTTGAAGCAGAATATACGAAATATCGGATAACTGGAGGGATAATCGGGTCATTGTTTTCATTTTCTTCAATTGGGTGCTAATCTCAGGGAAAATGTACTCGTTGGAACGGAATAATTAAATCAGTGGCGCGCCCATAACTATGAAAAAATGTAGCCGAGTGATTATATGATGCATTTAAATAGATATTTGAGTTATACAATCGTCTCATCCAATTGTTTGATCGTCTCATTGGTTTGATAAGGGAAGGACAAATGAAAAAGTACCTTTCATGATTTCAAAATCAGACACGAGAGGTACGCTGACATGACCGCGCCACTCATTCCCGTTCACCTGAACCATGAGCTCATCCAAGCGTGCCGAATCACGGATGGTGAGGAATAATACCGAATCGATTAAAACGAAGGTACTTGATACGGGATAGGGAAGATCGTAATACGCAGATGCATTTTGTTCAAATCAGTATCAAAACCTACTAACAAGAGAATCCTGACTACGTAGCAAACTACATCGTTGTATTTACAATATTACACTAAAGCGTAAATTAAATATTCTGAATCTCCTTTAAGCGCACTACGTGAATATTATGACAAATAATTTAGAAGATTGATTCAAGATATCTTCTATTTTTAATTTAAGCGAATGATTACTTAATTTAATTAGATGGAATAACGATGTCAATGTAAATATGGAACAAATCGGTAAATCCATTAATCATCCCTTCAGGTTGAATAATTTTGAGATTATAATCATTTGAGCCTACCTTAATTTCATTTCTATTTTCCAGAACTCAAACTTCAATCCATGATTAAACCTTCCATTCTCATAATTAATTCCTTTTCACTTAATATTAACTCTTGGTAGGGCGCTCTGAATTAATCGAAGCAAAAGCGTTTCGTACATTATGTAATTATACTATGAGGATTATTTCATACGGTAATTAATTAGAGAGGGCCGCGGTAAGCCGAGAAAAAAGGTATTGGTCGACAATTCTGTTTCCCCCCACTCATATCCCTTTCGGTCCTTTCGACACCGGAATAGAAAGCTATCATTGCATTGCGTAAAGGGCAACCAAATGAATTACGCGAAATGAAAAATAAATATAACTAATTATTATCTTTGAATGCATATACTTTTGCACTGTGTAATAAAAAAAGAGAGACGCTAGTTAACTAAAACAATAAAAAAAGAACAGTAGGTAATATCACGAAACAAATTTTCAAGAAATATTTCTTGCTCGAAATTATACTTCTTGTTAAGCATTTTTAACGATAAAAACGGGAAAAATATTAATAGCCGATTATCGAAATTCTTTAGCTAATTTCTAATTCTAGATTGTAAAGAACAGTGGGTTTGAAAAAAAGAAAAGACCAGAAACAAGAAAATGAAAATAAATTGTCCAGTTTATGAGAATATCATTCGAAAATTGACATCCTTTGGTACCATGACATTTCGGTTCTTTATCTCGTATAATATGTGGTATTGATTGATCGGCTTAGAATGCAATAACCCCTTCCACCGAGCTCCGCCTCAGAAAATAGCTGGGTCTTCTGACGTGGCGATTTGGGGAAGAGTCTCGCCTGCGAAGGTCATCCTTTCAATAATTTTTGAACGAGTAATGTGCAAGTAAGTGCTAAATAATCGCGTCTACACTTCATACGTCCCAAAGGAAACTTACAAGGAAACCAAACGGTACAATTTCTTCATTTTCACTAATTTTTTGTTCCTTATCCATATACGGTAAATTTATCGGTAATCGTTAGTATGTAACTTATTATAAAATTTCGATACAATATTACGGAATTGAAACTGATTTTCGTGATCAATGCCATCCTAAGTATCATTTTGTTGCTTCTCGTAGAAGATATTTTATATCGCTTAAAAGGGCGTAACCCGATTTACCTTTGATGACTGCACAATTTAAATCAACAATTGAGCGTCTATCATGACTCTTAACCCAACTAAGAATTACAAACTCTTCCAGAGGTACAGAAGACAAAACCGACGCGAAAGCAGTTCCAATAGCCTTGAAGTATTAGCAAAGAGCAGAATCGACTGTTATCTGAATTGTAATTACTTCCAGTGAAGATACGAGTTTATTGCTAGAGCATTACTAGAGAAACTATCAACTTCAACATTGAATTTTAATACAAGAGGTACCAGGAGAAGAGATATAAGTAACTAGTCAATTATCTTATCCAATTTTCTTTATTAATGTCCTCTTATATTATATAGCGAGTCATGAAAGCAAAAGAGTTGTTCAAGAAGCAGTTGGAAGTTCTAAACAAAGAAGGAACATGTTGCTTTTGCACTTCTGTACAAATGGAATACCTAGGAGAAGGAAAAAGAAGAAAAATCATTTGTTTTTTTCCGAAGAAGTTTTGAAAGACCAACATGAAACTGTTTTATGAAGTTTGGAACGGTGGTACGAGGAAATGTGAGGGATTTAGCTTTCTCAAAGGAACCAATCGTGAGCGGCTTCAGCTGGAAGGTATAGGCGATTATGCTCGGAAGGATTTGTAGAAGGGTCGTTCAAAGTTCCACGCGGGGCAAGGGTCAAAGGGGAGTTAAAATGAAACTGAGGCAGGCATACAAAACAATTTAACATGCAGGGACGACGAGAAGATTCATCTTTTTTGAAAGTAATAACGTTCATAGGGGAATACTTTTAGGCTGTATGTGAAATGAAAAGTCCATATTCACGTCATCGTTATTCCGTCGATTTATATGAAGTAATAGTTGGATATAATTAAGAAAGGAGAAATGCTGAATTCTATCTTCGAAATTGTTTGTCGTAATATTCACGATATCTAGTTGAAAAATATTTGTAATATTTAATTAGCGATTTTCATAATTATTGAAATTTGGACGAAGCAATTTGGTGCGTAGCGCGAATTATCTGTTATCACTACTTACTGCCGTAATTATTTAGCCAAGTTCCTTCGTTTTAAACCCATCGTTATTATCTCTCTCTGCGTGTGCTCTGGTGTGCGCCTAACTGCGCCAATTCGAGGGTCCGGGATTGAGCGCGCGGTCTTGTGTGCGTGTATGCATACAACTCCAGTCCATTCTTGATAATAAAGAAAATATGTTTGCATTTGTTTTCCTAAGATCAAGTCGAGCAGATAATTGGAGATTAGCTCTATAGTTCAATTGTCTGTTTAGATTCATTGTTTGATAACACTATTACTTACTTTGCAGAGCAATGGACCATTTCCTTAGGAAACAATTGATTTGGAACATATTATACGAAATATTAGATGACTGGAGGTGTAAGGGGATTATTGTTTTACATTCTTCAATAGGGAGTAAATTTCTAGGAAAATGTAACCGTTCATACAGAAGAATCAAATCAGTCGTGGTAGATGGATCTGCAAAAGAAGTAACCAGGTAATTAAATGATACAGCTAGACAGATAATTCAGTTATACCGCTAATCGTATTATCGAATTCTCTGCCTGGTTTGATGAGAGGAAATACTAATGAAATGATACCTCTCTTGTTTTGAAAATAAGAGAGGAGATGTACGCAGACACGCTCACTTGAACTCGCGCACGTAAATGCGCACGTGCACGGTGAGAGGTAATAGTAATAAGTAAATAAAAAAAAGTAGTAATAAAAATAGTAATAGTAAATATAAAAAAGTAGTAAATAAAAATAGTAATAGTAATAAAAAAAAGAAATAAGTAATTGAAAGCGCTGGGTTGCGTCTGGGTTGTCTCAAATTGTATATGACGATATCGCGAAACGATATATACCAAAAGAATATTACGTTTCTGATTTTCTGTCTTATGAGTCTAGGGAACTATCTATTTCACTAGAAGTTTCAATACGAAGCGAGTTCAGCTTCGAAAATATCGCCTCTGTTTCATGATTACTTGTTTACTCCATCAAATATGAATGCATCGTACGTGGCGTACTCGTGTACCATTGCAGACAAGTCTTTATCACTTTATTTAAGCGGTTTAGAGAAGCCGTCAGACCGTTATGAACGTACTTCTTTTCTGTAAGACCGACTGATATTCTTTTCATATAACATATAGTTTGTAATTTGTCCATTCCTTGACTATCTAACCGAGTGGTACTCTCGGAGGGGAAATACGGGAAAGAGAAGAAGGTAATATTAGGAAACCATAAATGTGACGAAAGATCTCCGAATACGTTGTATAGATTTAAGTAGTGAAGAGGAATTCCAGAAAGACATTTATATAGATACGATAGAAGAAATAAATATTAATCCGTAAGAAAACGATAGAAGTGATAGTTATATCATCTAGCAAGAAAACGAAGAGCTCATTGATGATAGAGATGAAAATGTTGTATAAGAATTTCTTCAAAACTAATCATAGATTCCGTAAAAAATAATAAGGCATAAAATTTTCGTCATTTTGTAAAAAAATATATTCTTCAGTATCTACGAATACACATAAACCAACCATCCTTATCATACATTATGTGCTTTTAAAATATATACTCTGATGTGAGTCGTTCGACCACGTCTGCGCGATAAAGTTCCATCGATTTGTTCAGAGCTGACGACCGAAAGGGCTCAGGTCAGAAATGGTGATTACGTTTTACGCACATTAATTGCTTACACGGACGGAAAGGTCAAAAATGAAATTAATTAAGGGGAATGAACTTCTGTTTTATTAATGAACA
Source organism: Vespula germanica (assembly GCA_905340365.1). Taxonomy (NCBI): domain Eukaryota; kingdom Metazoa; phylum Arthropoda; class Insecta; order Hymenoptera; family Vespidae; genus Vespula; species Vespula germanica. Next base: position 1,059,241 of record HG996541.1, read on the forward strand.
ATATTTTTTAATTCGACTTATTACTTTTTCCTTCTCTTTCCTTTATAGTTTATAATCTGAAATTAACTAAAGAATGTGGACGATTAACAATTATTTTTTTTCATATTTGTATGCTTAAAAATGACTCAGTAAGAATTAATTTCTCCCTTTTTTTATCCCTTGAAATAATCATTTCTTTTTTGTCTTACCCAATGATAAGGAATATGGATTCACAAGAATTCTTTCGCCATATGTACTTTTTTTTTCGTTACGTCATCTTTTTCTCTTTTACGTATTTCATTTGAACGCCCTTTATGCAGGTAAATTAAAATTTCCTGTTTCGCGGCCGAAAAGGGTATGGGTTGGAAGGAAATGAATTTCTCGACCAATCTTGATCAATTTTTTATTTATCGTTATTCAACTAATCCATCGACATGTTTCAAAGCATAAGTTATAAGTGTTCTAGGAAGATAGCTTTCCATGAAGATACCTTTCCTTGTAAATAGAATCTACTTTCTTTGTAATGTCAACGTTCTCTTCGGAAAAGATATATAAATATGAATAAGTACTAAAAAAAGGTCACTCCCCCAAAGGGGGATAAGCAAAATTAGATTTTTACAAAGTTAAATGATCGAGAGGATGTGCATATGAAGAATAATCGACAGAAGGGATCAAAAGCAGAGAAAGAATCAAAAAGAAAGAGCAAGGATAAAAATAAAAAAAAAATTACCATCCACGGTAGTGTCGATTTAAAGTTATTGGTACCATTGTGACGAGATTACCGTGGACGACAATATCTCGTTAATATATGAAAAATAGTGGGAAATAAGTGGTAGAATAAGCTCGATTGGATACTTGAATTTATTGTATCCCTTGAGAGGGAGTAAAATTTGTTTATTCAGTCGTCATTTAAGCAAATCCTAAAGAGATCGAGAAAAGATAGGCTTAGAATAGTATATCAGCAATTAATCAATCACGATAATGTATTCTATATCACCTATATCGTTCCAAACAACATACACTACATAAGATACAACATACTTGAATTTTCTGTTTCTCGCAATTTATTGTTTTGTTGATTGCTTTAATGCAATCCTTTATGACGGAATTGTTAATAGAAGGTCGTAAAACCATTTTCGAGTGACCTTCGTTACAATTCTAGAATGAAATATCGCGATATAGTAGGTAAATAATTGCTCCTCTGCCTGATGTGTTCATGAATGCAATCTTGATTGTTCTTTTCACACGGCAGACGGAGTCTATACATATATATACAAATACATAGATTCATATCTATATACATAGTCAAAAAAATCCATTTGTAAAGAATACTATGGAAAAGTAATATAATATATGGAAATAATATTTTTATAAAAAAACGTAAATAAGTAAGTGAAAAAAAATTGAAATTAAAAGAAATAATATTAAAGAAAAGAGCAACCAAATATGTATTCGGGTCGTGTTGAAGATAAAAGAATATTTAAGAAATGGGACGCTTTTATATAATATTAACTAATAAGATTTTCACATGTGTTACGAATTGAGTTTGGTCTGATGCTCTGCCCTTACTTTTTCCCGAACTAATTAATTACAGAAAGAGTTTATGACAAACTAAGAATAAACACAAAATGGTGTACTGGAATTGCTTGAAAACTTAACATGGATATCGTAGAAAATTATAGAATAGGATTTTGATTTCTTTGCAAGAAATTTGTTCCTCGATGTATATAAATTCATATAAATCAAATACCACTGTATGATATGATACAATATATACCACGTTTGCGCGACGAAATGCCACCGTGTATATAAGGAGAAATCATTTAATAAATGGAAATATCACTTTAGCACTTTATATCATTTCTACCTTTTTTTATTCCTTGATAGTAAAACACCATTATTCTTTACCGGATTTAAATTCACTCAAGACTTTTGCGGTAGTTGAAGACAACTGCATAGCAAAGAGTGTAGCCATATCCGTCGCCTCTTATTTCACTTTATGCAAATTTTTATATTTCCTCGGTCGATACGATCTTGTGAAACAATGACTTAGTGACAAGGAACAATTATCACGATTAGCCACGAAAAATATACTCGTTTATATAGAAGTATGTAATCAGCCGTGGTACATCGTTCTGCACGAGACTCAAACGCGTAATTAAATGCTATAGCTAAATAGATAATTGAATTATACTGCTAATCGTGTTATCGATTTGTCTGCGTCGTTTGATAAGAGGGAAACTAATGAAAAAATACCCGTTTTGTTTTCAAAATAAAGCAGAGGAAAGCAGACACGGCCACTCATTCACGCCCACTTGAACTGGCGTACGTAATCCCGCTAGTATATGGAGGGTGGTAATAATAAATCGTTTAATATGACGGTGCTTGACAATATGTATGAGAGAAGGTATTACGTACGTGCAGATCGGTAAATACCGATTAATACCCGTTAGCAAGAGAATTCGCTCTACCTAGCAAATTATTTCGTTTAAATTCCTATATCACCGAAACACGTATATTAAATATTATGAATATTTTTGAAGACCATGTAATTATTTTGGCAAACAATTTGGAACAACATCGAACTCAACATTTCTTCTGTTTTTAATTTTATTGAATGATTATTTAAATTGAGTTAACAATAATGACAGGGTGATCTACACGTGGACTTCATATTTCATGTATAGTTTAAATCTATTCCCATTTTAAAGTATTTCAGATATATTTTTACATGATTACTTCAATTAAAAAAGGGACGAATAATTGTCAATTTCATTGGTAGGTTACAAGATTTGAGATAATTTTTCACGTACATAAAGGAAATGAGAATATAACTAAATAACTACAGGAGAGGGTAATTTTTCATTCCCTAGCTAGGAAGTATGGTTTTGTAAGGGGACGACATGGGATTAATTTCGCCAGGGAAAGTCATTCCTTCGGTGGTTTCCGAACCAGTAATACGCAAGTGAGTGTCACACGGGAAATAATCGCTAATGCATATACCTCATATGTCCGAAAGAATACCTTTATAAGCAATTAAAACGAGAGAAACAATTTCATCGTTCTCACTCATCATTCTTTTGCTCCATTAATATTCTCTAAATTTAGCAATTGCCGTTTCCATCAGATTTTTGACAAAGTTGCATTTCTATATTATAGAAATGAAACTGATTTTCTTGATTCCTAACATTATAATTATAATTTTGTTGCGTATACGAGAGATTACTGTAGCACTAAAAAGGCATCATCTGACATATTTTCGGTAATTATGCAATTAAAATGAACGAATAGCTTTGATATGTCTAAACTAATCTACGAATTTTGCTTTGTTTTAAATATATACGAAAGAAAATAAAACGCGAAAGCAATTCCAACAACTGATAATCATTGGCACAGGAGCCGAATTTACGGATATCTTAATTGTAACAATTGTGCATACAATCTAGTTTGCAAAAATGAAGATATGAATTAAACATGTAAATAAGTGATTATTTATAATCAAACCTACCTTTATAGTACCATTATGTCCCAATACGTCAATATCAAAAGATTTAAGAGTACTTAATCTATGAGGAATAGCTAACAGCGTTCTTTCTTCGCGTTCGTTTTCTTCGTTCTCGGATTGCTTCTTGAATCACTCTTCCGCCTTCACAATCCAATGCGCTATATTATAAAAGATGAAATTCATGTGGAAAATTGTATAAGATATGTGACAAATTACTTATATCTGATCTTTTCATACCTCGTTTATTAAAATCCAATATTAAAATTGATGTTTGCTACAGTAATGCCTTAGTATGCCGTCACAGTGTTTCCATAAACCGGATAATTAGGTGCTTTTCTGGCCAATTTGGGTATATATCACGTGAATGATTTGAAATGGATTCATTTTGAAATAGAAATACTTTCGTCGACTTCATAAAATCTATGTAGAAATTCAATAAATTATTGTAAAATATACCTATGATAGAGATTTTATATTCCACATTACATTTTATAATAAAAAATTTATGTCTTATCTCTGAAACATCTTACCTTTCGGTAAACACAGCATTTGTACTATCGATGTAGAACGCACGTTCGGAAGAGGAGGAAGTATCGATGTAAATATGTTGCACTTCCTATTTCGAATATTTCATTATCACGTTGACCGTAGCTGAATTTCGTTTATATTCTTTGGAATTAAATTGAAATATAAGTCAATAGGACTACTTTGCAGTACTTCGAGGCTATTGAACAGCTTTCACCCTCGTTTTGTCTATTATATCTCTGAAATAATTTAAAATTCCTAGTAGATAAGCTAAGACTCATGATAGGCATTGAATTGTTCATCCAATTGTGTAGGTAACAATGATAAAACTAATTACGCGCCTTTAAGAAATATAAAATACCTTCACCGAAAAGCAACAAATAATAATAATGATGTTATTGATCAGGAAAATCAATTTCATTTCGATAAAATATAATTGAAATTTTCTAACTAATCACATATTAACGACCACTTATAAATTTACCTTATATTGATAACATAAATAAAAGACTAGTGAGAACGAAGAAATTGTTTCCACCGCCTGAACCGCTTGTAAAACTACCCTTTGGAACGTATAAGATATACGCAAGGCGAATATTTATTGTACGACACTTGCTCACATATTATCAGTTCGACCACCACCGAAGGAATGACGTAAAGCTTTATCGCCCTTCTCCGATGGACCATATTTATCCCCCGCTCTTCGCTATGGTCCGTCAAAGAGTACGCCCTCTGCAAAGGGTTACTACGCTTCAAATCGATTAATCAATATTTCCTATTATATGTTCGAAAGAAGGGAAAGGGTCATAAACTGTGAGGAAATGAATTTCTCTATTGATTTCTTTTAACTAGGATGTATCATTATCCTTCCTCTTTTATGCTCTTCTTTCGTTCCCTTTTCTCCTTACTTTTACTAATTTAATAAGAAATTAAACATTAATTAAAGAATTTTGAAAATAGCCAAATATTTTTCTTCCATTTTTCGATAAAAATATTCATCAATAAGAATTAATTTGGCGTAAAGAATATTGTGACGATTGTTTCTGCTGCATTTTTATTGATCTCTCGCTACCATACATTTAAGAAATGAAATTAATCTTTTTATTGGTATTCTCTCCTAATGAACATATCTTGTGAGTGGACAGTATACATATTTTTGATTCCTGGCTGACAAAATCGGCCAAACATATTGTTTATGTGAACAATATTTTCTTTGATCATAATAAAAATAACATCGTGGGTAAATTGATCAATATGAAAAGTATCTGTTTTTTCATTATGATCCTAAAAGATAGTACCTTCCTATGAACAAATACATTTGTAAGAAAATACTTTCGAAGAATCCTTCGTCGATCATTTCGAAACAGATTCTTCATCTATCATGGAATATCAAGCATTTAGCTTGCGAAGTTGTCAGGTGTTATCATCGAAAGCGTTGTGCATTAACATTTTCAGTTTTTTGTTACATACTTCGATAATGACTTCACGCTTTATATTATAGCTCGCATTTAGAGAAAGGAAGAAAAGAAAAACACATATCCATATATCTTATGCGCGAACCCTCAATTACATAGTATCGATCGGCGGAATTCGACTATATAAAGTTATCAACGATTTCCAAAACATTTTTAATGCTTTCTAGCGATACTTTGAATCAACGTGCTGGGTTTGAGAGGGAAGCGTTTCCTTTTCAAACATCGTCCTCGTCTTTTCGTGATCCATAGTATTGTGTTCCATCCCGTCTTCATTATGTGATCGAGATTAACCAGTAGGAGGAAGGGGAAGAAGAGGAAACGTTTATAATGGCGGTGACGACGAACCTGGCGAGATTAATATCGGCGCTGTTTTACAAAGCTTTATTCGAATGGTGGTACGAGGAGACGGAATATATCGTATTGAAAGGATCACAAGATAAGCGGCTTTAGCTAAAGGATATAATCGAGTGTGGTTGGAGAGATTTATTGAAGGGCTGTTCGCCGTAGCAAACCGCATCTGAATTAAAGTGGAATTGAAATGGTACTCAGACAGGTTTATCTCTGAAAATGATTAAATCTGCTTGTACGATCGAAAGATTCTCCGTTTTTCGGGATAGTCGTGCTAGCCCGGGAACACATTTAAATTTTTCGTCAAATATTCAGTGCACGTCCACCTCACCATGTCATCGTTATAACGTCAATTTAAATAATTAATCAACATAATTAAAAAGAGACGAAGCGTTTGGTTCAATGCTTCTAAGTTGTTTGTCGGAATATTCACGTCATTTGCTTAAAAATAATATATAATGACCGTTTTTCAGAAATATTGGTATTTGGACGATTTAATTTGCTACGGAGCGCAAATACCTCTCGATTGGGATTTAATGAAAATGCATGTACGTATTACTCTCTTCCATAAGTATCGTCAAGTACCTTCCTCTGAAGCGATTTGTTATTACTCCTTTCCATGGACCTGTGCTCTTCTGTTCGCTCATGCACGCTAGGTCATGTGGGCGGGATTCCGTGTGCGGTTCTCTGGTCGTGCACGCTTATATCTCCTTTCTCATTTTGATAAGAAGAAAGGTATTTTTTCATTTGTTTTTCTCTCATTAAAAAAAAGTTCGATAATAACCGCGGATGACATACTATCTCGTTAATATATGCAAACCAGTGAAGACCAGAATAAATGGTGAAAATGTATAATTTGATAATTGAATTTATTGAAATCTTTAAATAGGAGTACAATATTCATTCTGAGTCTTGTCAACTCCCGTACAGGTTCTTGGAAACACAAGAAGATGGAACTGTATGTAAGCACCCCTCCAGACACGATAATGGACTATACCGTCTATATCATTTTGAACAACACTCTCGATAAGATGAAGCCTATTTTAATTTTTTCTATCTCCATTTATCCACTTCAATTCGTTATTCAGCAAATTGCTTTTATACAGCCAGTACTGTAAGACGTAATTATTAGGGGGAAAAACAATTTTCACTTAGAACTTTGTAAGCTCATTACATATTGTTTAAAGTCAGCTTGGCGATAAAATTATATAAAATTTTTCTTTATATTTGCTAAGTCCGTGAATGAAATTTTCATTATTCTTTCCATGCCAGTTTCTATACATACACAGACACACGCACACACACACACACCTATTGGTTTAAATATTTCGAAGATCATAACGCGCGAGGAACATGAAACAATTTTAATCGAAAATTTCAACAATTTCTAATTTTAATCAAATGTTATCTTACTAGAAATATAATAAAATTGTCGCTATGCTTTGTCGGTTATGCGTAAAAGAAATAAACAATTCTCAAATAAATATTGAGAAATAAAATATCTTCCAAGGAATTGGTTGGTTTGGAACGTAATATACGAAATATTGGATAACTGGAGAGATAATCGGGTCATTGTTTTCATTCTTTAATTGGGTGCTAATCTCAGGGAAAATGTACCGTTGGAACGGAGTAGTTAAATCAATGTCGCGCCCATAGCTATGAAAAAATGTAGCCGACTGATTAAATGATGCATTTAAATAGATAATTGAGTTATACAATCGTCTCATCCAATTGTCTGATTCTGTTATTGATTTGATAAGGGAAAGACAAATGAAAATAAACCTTTCATGTTTTCAAAATCAGACACGAGAGGTACGCTCACAGGACAGCGTCACCCATTCCCGTCCACCTGAACCATGAGCCCATCCAAGCGTGCGGAATCACGGATGGAGAGGAATAATACCGAATCGATTAAAACGAAGTTACTTGATACGTAGGGAAGATCGTAATACGCAGACGCATTTTGTTCAAACTCCTATCAAAACGTACTAACAAGAGAATCCTGACTACGTAGCAAATTACATCGTTGTATTTACAATATTACACTAAGACGTAAATTAAATATTATGCATATATTTTAAGCACACGATGTCAATATTATGACAAATAATTATGAAGGTTGATTCAACATATCTACTATTTTTAATTTAATGGAATGATTACTTAATTTAATTTGATGGTATAACGATGTCAAGGTAAATATGGAGCAAATCGATATATCCTTTAATCATCCCTACAGGTTTAATGATTTTGAAATTTTAATCATTTAAACCTACCTTTATTTCATTTCTATTTTCCAGAGCTCATACTTCAATCCATGATTAAACCTTCCATTCTCATAATCGTTTCTATTCTCGATATCATTTTCTGTTTTTTCCTTATTATTTTTGTTATTCCCGATAGGTCTCGATGATCCATTTAACTTCGTTCTCACGATACACCGTGTTAGAAATTTTCGAATTTAAATCGATATTTGCAAAATCAATTTTCGGCCAAGGACAAACATCGACATGATTAGGATTAAATTTATCTGTGGAATCATCATCGTCGAGATAAAATCGTTCGCGATTCGATTAAATCGTGTGGGAGCATAGACAAATAATTCTTAGACTCACCTTGGACATCTTCATCTCCTGTATCTCTTTTTTCTTCCTCTTCTTCTTCAACATCGATTCGCAGATCTTCCTTTCTGGAATCATTCTTAATCGCCCCAAGATTTTCCTTATCGTTCCCAATTTCACCCACGGCGTTGAAATAAATCGTTACGATGAACATAACTTTCTAACTAATTGCTATCAAAATAAACATAGTTCGATATCCAAGAACACTGTCAACGTTATTATTGATAAGATATCTTCTTTTCTAGAAAGGAATATTCCCTCATTAGATATAGAACTAAAAATTAAAATTATGTATAATAACGTTTACAAGCTATTTTAATTATGAGAAAATGATAACAAAAAAATTAATTCCTTTTCATTTAATATTAACTCTTGGTAGGGCGCTATGAATTAATCGAAGCAAAAGCGTTTCTTACATTATGTAATCATGCTATGTGGATTATTTCATATTTTAGTTAATTGGAGAGGGCAGTGGTAAGTCGAGATAAAAGGGATTGGTAGACAAATTCGTTTTCGCCCACTCATATCCCTTTCGGTCCTTTCGACACCGGAATAGAAAGCTATCATTGCATTGCGTAAAGGGCAACCAAATGAATTACGCGAAATGAAAAATAAATATAACTAATTATTATCTTTGAATCCATATACTTTTGCACTGTGTAATAAAGAAAGAGAGACGCTAGTTAACTAAAACAATAAAAAAAGAACAGTAGGTAATATCACGAAACAAATTTTCAAGAAATATTTCTTGCTCGAAATTATACTTCTTGTTAAGCATTTTTAACGATAAAAACGGGAAAAATATTAATAGCCGATTATCGAAATTCTTTAGCTAATTTCTAATTCTAGATTGTAAAGAACAGTGGGTTTGAAAAAAAGAAAAGACCAGAAACAAGAAAATGAAAATAAATTGTCCAGTTTATGAGAATATCATTCGAAAATTGACATCCTTTGGTACCATGACATTTCGGTTCTTTATCTCGTATAATAGGTGGTATTGATTGATCGGCTTAGAAGGCAATAACCCCTTCCACCGAGCTCCGCCTCAGAAAATAGCTGGGTCTTCTGACGTGGCGATTTGGGGAAGTGTCTCGCCTGCGAAGGTCATCCTTTCAATAATTTTTGAACGAGTAATGTGCAAGTAAGTGCTAAATAATCGCGTCTACACTTCATACGTCCCAAAGAAAACTTACAAGGAAACCAAACGGTACAATTTCTTCATTTTCACTAGTCTTTTGTTCCTTATCCATATAAGGTAAATTTATCGGTAATCGTTAGTATGTAACTTATTATAAAATTTCGATACAATATTACGGAATTGAAACTGATTTTCTTGATCAATGCCATCCTAAGTATTATTTTGTTGCTTCTCGTAGAAGATATTTTATATCGCTTAAAAGGGCGTAACCCGATTTACCTTTGATGACTGCACAATTTAAATCAACAATTGAGCGTCTATCATGACTCTTAACCCAACTAAGAATTACAAACTCTTCCAGAGGTACAGAAGACAAAACCGACGCGAAAGCAGTTCCAATAGCCTTGAAGTATTAGCAAAGAGCAGAATCGACTGTTATCTGAATTGTAATTACTTCCAGTGAAGATACGAGTTTATTGCTAGAGCATTACTAGAGAAACCATCAACTTCAACATTGAATTTTAATACAAGAGGTACCAGGAGAAGAGATATTAGTAACTAGTCAATTATCTTATCCAATTTTCTTTATTAATGTCATCTTATATTATATAGCGCATCATGAAAGCAGAAGAGTTGTTCAAGAAGCAGTTGGAGGTTCTAACCAAAGAAGGAACATCGTGCTTTTGCACTTCTGTACAAATGGAATACCTAGGAGAAGGAAAAAGAAGAAAAAATATTTGTTTTTTTCCGAAGAAGTTTTGAAAGACCAACATGGAACTCTTTTATAAAGTTTGGAACGGTGGTAGGAGGAAATGTGAGGGATTTAGCTTTTTCAAAGGAACCAATCGTGAGCGGCTTCAGCTGGAGGGTATAGGCGATTATGCTCGGAAGGATTTGTAGAAGGGTCGTTCGAAGTTCCACGCGGGGCAAGGGTCAAAGGGGAATTAAAATGAAACTGAGGGAGGCATACAAAACAATTTAACATGCAGGGACGACGAGAAGATTCATCTTTTTTGAAAGTAATAACGTTCATAGGGGAATACTTATAGGCTGTATGTGAAATGAAAAGTCCATATTCACGTCATCGTTATTCCATCGATTTATATGAAGTAATAGTTGGATATAATTAAGAAAGGAGAAATGCTGAATTCTATCTTTGAAATTGTTTGTCGTAATATTCACGATATCTAGTTGAAAAATATTTGTAATATTTAATTAGCGTTTTTCATAATTATTGAAATTTGGACGAAGCAATTTCGTGCGTAGCGCGAATTATCTGTTATCAATACTTACTGCCGTAATTATTTAGCCAAGTACCTTCGTTTTAAATCCATCGTTATTATCTCTCTCTGCGTGTGCTCTGGTGTGCGCCTATCTGCGCCAATTCGAGGGGCCGGGATTGAGCGCGCGGTCTTGTGTGCGTGTATGCATACAACTCCAGTCCTTTCTTGATAATAAAGAAAATATGTTTGCATTTGTTTTCCTCAGGTCGAGCAGATAATTGGAGATTAGCTCTATAGTTCAATTGTCTGTTTAGATTCATTGTTTGATAACATTATTACTTTGCAGAACAATGGACTATTTCTTTAGGAAACAATTGATTTGGAACATATTATCCGAAATATTAGATGACTGGAGGTGTAATGGGATTATTGTTTTGCATTCTTCAATAGGGAGTAAATTTCTAGGAAAATGTAACCGTTCATACAGAAGAATCAAATCAGTCGTGGTAGATGGATCTGCAAAAGAATTAACCAGGTAATTAAATGATACAGCTAAATAGATTAGCCATCCACAGTAACGGTGTCGATTTAAAATTATTGGTAACAATGTGACGAGATTACCGTGGATGACAATATCTCGTTAATATATGAAAAATAGTGGGAAATAAGTGGTAGAATAAGCTCGATTGGATCCTTTGAGAATTTATTGTATCCTTTGGGAGGGAGTAAAGTTTGTTTATTCAGTCGTCATTTAAGCAAATCCTAAAGAGATCGAGAAAAGATAGGCTTAGAATAGTATATCAGCAATTAATCAATTACGATAATGAATTCTATATCACCTATATCGTTCCAAACAACATACACTCCATAAGATACAACATACTTGAATTTTCTGTTTCTCGCAATTTATTGTTTTGTTGATTGCTTTAATGCAATCCTTTATGACGGAATTGTTAATAGAAGGTCGTAAAACCATTTTCGAGTGACCTTCGTTACAATTCTAGAATGAAATATCGCGATATAGTAGGTAAATAATTGCTCCTCTGCCTGATGTGTTCATGAATGCAATCTTGATTGTTCTTTTCACACGGCAGACGGAGTCTATACATATATATACAAATACATAGATTCATATCTATATACATAGTCAAAAAAATCCATTTGTAAAGAATACTATGGAAAAGTAATATAATATATGGAAATAATATTTTTATAAAAAAACGTAAATAAGTAAGTGAAAAAAAATTGAAATTAAAAGAAATAATATTAAAGAAAAGAGCAACCAAATATGTATTCGGGTCGTGTTGAAGATAAAAGAATATTTAAGAAATGGGACGCTTTTATATAATATTAACTAATAAGATTTTCACATGTGTTACGAATTGAGTTTGGTCTGATGCTCTGCCCTTACTTTTTCCCGAACTAATTAATTACAGAAAGAGTTTATGACAAACTAAGAATAAACACAAAATGGTGTACTGGAATTGCTTGAAAACTTAACATGGATATCGTAGAAAATTATAGAATAGGATTTTGATTTCTTTGCAAGAAATTTGTTCCTCGATGTATATAAATTCATATAAATCAAATACCACTGTATGATATGATACAATATATACCACGTTTGCGCGACGAAATGCCACCGTGTATATAAGGAGAAATCATTTAATAAATGGAAATATCACTTTAGCACTTTATATCATTTCTACCTTTTTTTATTCCTTGATAGTAAAACACCATTATTCTTTACCGGATTTAAATTCACTCAAGACTTTTGCGGTAGTTGAAGACAACTGCATAGCAAAGAGTGTAGCCATATCCGTCGCCTCTTATTTCACTTTATGCAAATTTTTATATTTCCTCGGTCGATACGATCTTGTGAAACAATGACTTAGTGACAAGGAACAATTATCACGATTAGCCACGAAAAATATACTCGTTTATATAGAAGTATGTAATCAGCCGTGGTACATCGTTCTGCACGAGACTCAAACTCGTAATTAAATGCTATAGCTGAATAGATAATTGAATTATACTGCTAATCGTGTTATCGATTTGTCTGCGTCGTTTGATAAGAGGGAAACTAATGAAAAATGCCTGTTTTGTTTTCAAAATAAAGCAGAGGAACGCAGACACGGCCACTCATTCTGTGCACTTCAAACTCGGCCCACTTGAACTGGCGCACGTAATCCCGCCGGTATATGGAGGGTGGTAATAATGAATCGTTTAATATGACGGTGCTTGACTATATGTACGAGGGAAGGTATTACGTACGTGCAGATCGTTAAATACCGATCAATACCCGTTAACAAGAGAATTCGCTATACCTAGCAAATTACTTCGTTTAAATTCCCATATCACCGAAACACGTATATTAAATATAACGAATATTTTTGAAGACAATGTGATTATTTTGGCAAACAATTTTGAACAACATCGAACTCAACAGTTCTTCTGTTTTGAATTATATTGAATGATTATTTAAATTGAGTGAACAATAATGACAGGGTGATCTACACGTGGGCTTCATATTTCATGTATAGTTTAAATCTATTCCGATTTTAAAATATTTCACATATATTTTTAAGTATTTAATACTATTATATCATATAGAAATATATATAGACACGGTGAATGTTTTAATCGTCGCAGCAGCTTTAATTCTTTTGCAGTATAAACCTCCCTCCGTTCCATTTCGATTCTCCTTTGTACAAGGTCCCGCTTGCTACATCGGACGGCCTTTCGACAAATCTTTCCGAGCACAATCGATTGTATCCTCTAGCTAAAACCCACTTCGATCCTTTGAGAAGGGGATATTCCGTCTCTTCATATTACCATTCGAATGAAACATTCGAAAACAGTGCCATTTTAATCTCGTGTATGTTCGTTGTCACTGCCACTATAAATTTTTTCTTCTTCTTTCTGCTTTATTTCAGTCACATAATGGACAGGATATGGATCTTTACGGATAAATTAAAGACAAGAACGATTTTTCTAAACGGAATATTTGGCCTCTAAATCTAACACGTTGCTTTATAGTATCTCCAGGAAGTATTAAAATGTTCGGGAGAAGTTGATAATCTTAGATAGTACGATAATGAGTGATTAGAAAAAGAAATAAGTAAGTAAACGGGTTGAAAATTCAAATTGTATATTTCGACATCACCAAACAGTACACAGCAAAAGAGTATTACACTTCTCATTTTTTGACTTATTATTTCTGGGATCTTTCTAAAAATATAATATCGGTAAACAAAGAAATATGACGAACGATTTTCTCGGCATACGACAGAAGATTATAACACAAACATTACATAGTATGAAAATTGTAATATCATTAATATCTAATAATATTAGAACACTATTTTTAAGTATAACTTGAACTAACGAAAGAAGAAACATTACAATTTTCGTTTATGAAATTATGATTAATTTCATAGCAATTACTTTCGATAATTACGATAAGTATAACTATTGTAATTATTTTTACAACAAATTTTCATAATAAGTAATTATATTATAATTAAAGAATATGCAGTTATGTAGCTATAACTAATATACCCAACATATAATTATTTATATAATTTTAATTAAAAAAAATACAGTTTTACATGATTATTTCAATCAAGAAAGGGAGGAATTATTGTCAATTTCATTAGAAGTTTACAAGATTTCAGATAATTTTTAAGGTACATTGAGGAAATGAGAATATAACTACATAACTACAGGAGAGGGGAAATTTTTCATCCCCTAGCTAGGAAGCATGGCTTTGTAAGGGGACGACATGAGATTAATTTCGTCAGGGAGTCATTCCTTCGGTGGTTTTCGAACCAGTAATACGCAAGTGAGTGCCGCAAGGGAAATAATCGCTAATGGGTATACCTCATAAGTCCGAAAGAATACCTTTATAAGCAATTAAAACGAGAGAAACAATTTCATCGTTCTCACTCATCATTCTTTTGCTCCATTAATATTTTCTAAATTTAGCTGTTGCCGTTTGCATCAGATTTATGACAATTGCTTCTTGAATCACTCTTCCGCTTTCACAATCCAATGCGCTATATTATAAAAGATGAAATTCATGTAGAAAATTGTATAAGATATGTGACAAATCACTTATATCTGATCTCTTTACACCTCGTTTATTAAAATCCAATATTAAAATTGATACTTGCTATAGGAATGCGTTCGCAATGCCGTCACGGTGCTTCCATAAACCGGATAATTAGGTGCTTTTCTCGCAAATTTTGGTATATATCACATGGATCAGTTGAAATGGATTCATTTTGAAATAGAAATACCTTCGTCGACTTCATAAAACCTATGTAAAAATTCAATAAATTATTGTAAAATATACCTATGATAGAGATTTTATATTCCACATTACATTTTAGAATAAAAAATTTATAACTTATCTCTAAAACATCTTACCTTTCGGTAAACACAGCATTTGTACTATCGATGTAGAACGCATGTTCGGAAGAGGAGGAAGTACCGATGTAAATATATTGCACTTCGGATGTCGAATATTTCATTATCACGTTGACCGTAGCTGAACTTCGTTTATATTCTTTGGAATTAAATTGAAATATAAGTCAATAGGACTACATTGCAGTACTTCCAGGCTATTGGAACAGCTTTCACCCTCGGTTTGTCTATTATATCTCTGAAATAATTTAAAATTCCTAGATAAGTTAAGACTCATGATAGGCATTGAATTGTTCATCCAATTGTGTAGGTAAAAAGATAAACCTAATTATAAAAGGTATTTAAGAAATATAAAATACCTTCAGCGAAAGCGACAAATAATAGTAATGATGGTATTGAACACGAAAATCAATTTCATTTCCATAAAATATAATTGAAATTTTATAATAAATCACATATTAATGACCACTGATAAATTTACCTTATATTGATAACATAAACAAAAGACTAGTGAGAACGAAGAAATTGTTTCCACCGCCTGAACCGCTTGTAAAACTACCCTTTGGAACGTATAAGATATACGCCTCGCGAATATTTATTGTACGACACTTGCTCACATATTATCAGTTCGACCACCACCGAAGGAATGACGTAAAGCTTTATCGCCCTTCTCCGATAGACCATATTTATCCCCCGCTCTTCGCTATGGTTCGTTTACATAGCGCCAAAGAGTACGCCCTCTGCAAAGTGTTATTACGCTTCAAATCGGTTAATCAATATTTCCTATCATATGTTCGAAAGAAGAGAAAAGGTCATAAACTGTGAGGAAATGAATTTCTCTATTGATCTCTATTAACTAGGATGTATCATTATCTTTTCTCTTTTATTGTCTTCTTTCGTTCCCTTTTCCCCTTACCTTTACTAATTTAATAAGAAATTGGAAATTAATTAAAGAATTTTGAAAATAGGCAAATATTTTTCTTCCAGTTTTTGTCGTTAAAAATATTCATCAATAAGGATTAATTTGGAGTAAAAAATGTTGTTTAACAAATTATTTGTAATATTTCTTTCTATTCTTTTTCTATTACTTATCTTAACACTCTCCTTTTTTACGCGTCCCTCATTTTTTATAAAGCCATAGTAAAGAATACGAAATCAGAGAAAACCTTTCGCCATATTCATATTTCTCTTTTTCGTTATATCATCTTCTTCTCTCTTACCTATTTCATTTCAATGTGCTTTACGCAAGTCAATTAAAATATTCTATTCCGCGGCCGACACGGCTGAAACAACCGAAAAGTATATAAGTTGGGAGGAAATGAATATTTCGATAAATACCTTTTAATTCGACATATTATTATGATTTCTTTTTAACTGTCATATGAAATAATCCACATTGCATGACCGAATATTGCGACGATTGCGTCTGCTCCATTTTTATTGATCTGTCCCTATCATACATTTAAGAAATGAAAGTAATCCTTTTATCGGTATTTTCTCATAATGAAAATACCTTGTGAGTCGTCGTTATACATATTTTTGATTCCTATCTGACAAAATCGGCCAAAGACTTTTGTTTATGTAAACAATATTTTCTTTGATCATAATAAAAATAACATCGTGGGTAAATTCATCGGTATGAGAAATATCTGTTTTTTCATTATGATCCTTAAAGATAGTACCTTCCTATGAACAAATACATTTGTAAGAAAATACTTTCGAAGAAGCCTTCGTCGATCATTTCGAAACAGATTCTTCATCTATCATGGAATATCAAGCATTTAGCTTGCGAACTTGTCGCGTGTTATCATCGAAAGCGTCGTGCATTAACATTTTCAGTTTTTTGTTACATTTCTTCGATAGCGACTTCACGCTTTATATTATAGCTCGCATTTAGAGAAAGGAAGAAGAGAAAAACACATATCCATATATCTTATGCGCGAACCCTCAATTACATAGTATCGATCGGCGGAATTCTACTATCTAAAGTTATCAACGATTTCCAAAACATTTTTAATGCTTTCTAGCGATACTTTGAATCAACGTGCTGGGTTTGAGAGGGAAGCGTTTCCTTTTCAAACATCGTCCTCGTCTTTTCGTGATCCATAGTATTGTGTTCCATCCCGTCTTCATTATGTGATCGAGATTAATACCGGCGCTGTTTTACAAAGCTTTATTCGAATGGTGGTACGAGGAGACGGAATATATGTTATTGAAAGGATCCAAAGATAAGCGGCTTTAGCTACAGGATATAATCGAGTGTGGTGGGAGAGATTTGTAGAAGGGCTGTTCGCCGTAGCAAACCGCATCTGAATTAAAATGGAATTGAAATGGTACTCAGACAGGTTTATCTCTGAAAATGATTAAATCTGCTTGTACGATCAAAAGATTCTTCGTTTTTCGGGATAGTAACGTTAGCCCGGGGAACACATTTAAATTTTTCGTCAAATATTCAGTGCACGTTCACCTCACAGTGTCATCGTTATAACGTCGATATAAATAATTAATCAACATAATTAAAAACAGACGAATTGTTTGGTTCAATGTTTCTAAATTGTTTGTCGGAATATGCACGTCATTTGCTTAAAAATAATATATACTGACCGTTTTTCAGAAACACAGGTATTTGGACGAATTAATTTACTACGTAGCGCAAATACCTCTCGATTGGGATTTAATGAATATGCATGTACGTATTACTTTCTTCCATAAGTATCGTCAAGTACCTTCGTCTGAAACGATTTGTTATGACCCCACTCCATGGACCTGTTCTCTTGTGTTCGCTCATGCGCGCTAGGTCATGTGGGCGGGATTTCGTGTGCCGTTCTCTTGGCGTCCATGCTTATATCTCCTTTCTCATTTTGATAAGAAGAAAGATATTTTTTCATTTGTTTTTCTCTCATTAAAAAGAAGTTCGAAAATAATATTAGCAGTGTATTTTAATTACCTATTTAGATGTATTATTTAATTTGCAGATCGATGTATCACGACTAATTTAGTACTTTCATAGGAACGAGTACATTCTCCTGAAAATTTATTCCAGACTGCACAGTTTCAAAGAAATATCCAGTTATATTTCGAGTAAACTAATATTTCGTATATTACGCTCCAAACTATTTAGTTTCTCGGAAAATATTATCTTTCTCGATCTTTTTATTTCTCATTGCGTATATTCGAGTATAGAAACGACTTCATTATATTTCGAGTAATATAATATGATAAATTTATTCAGCATTTTTCTAATATTTACTCGAATGATTTAATATCTCTGTGAGTGTACATATAATAAACATTTACATAATGTGGTCATAAATTGTTGCTATGCTCGGTTATGCGTAAAAGAAATAAACAATTCTCAAATAAAGATTGAGAAATAAAATATCTTCCAAGGAATTGGTTGGTTTGGAACGTAATATACGAAATATTGGATAACTGGAGCGATAATCGGGTCACCGTTTTCACTTCTTCAATTGGGTGCCAATCTCAAGGAAAATGTACTCGTAGGAACGGAGTAATTAAATCAATGTCGCGCCCATAGCTATGAAAAAATGTAGCCGAGTGATTAAATGATGCATTTAAATAAATAATTGAGTTATACAATCGTCTCATCCAATTGTCTGATTCCGTCATTGATTTGATAAGGGAAAGACAAATGAAAATATACCTTTCATGTTTTCAAAATCAGACACGAGAGGTACGCTCACAGGACAGCGTCACCCATTCCCGTCCACCTGAACCATGAGCCCATCCAAGCGTGCCGAATCACGGATGGAGGGGAATAATACCGAATCGATTAAAACGAAGGCACTTGATACGTAGGGAAGATCGTAATACGCACACGCATTTTGTTCAAACTCCTATCAAAACGTACTAACAAGAGAATCCTGACTACGTAGCAAATTACATCGTTGTATTTACAATATTACACTAAAACGTAAATTAAACATTATGCATATTTTTTAAGCACACGATGTCAATATTATGACAAATAATTAAGAAGGTTGATTCAACATATCTACTATTTTTAATTTAATGGAATGATTACTTAATTTAATTTGATGGTATAACGATGTCAAGGTAAATATGGAACAAATCGGTATATCCTTTAATCATCCCTACAGGTTTAATGATTTTGAAATTTTAATCATTTAAACCTACCTTAATTTCATTTCTATTTTCCAGAGCTCATACTTCAATCCATGATTAAACCTTCCATTCTCATAATCGTTTCTATTCTCGATATCATTTTCTGTTTTTTCCTTATTATTTTTATTATTACCGATAGGTCTCGATGATCCATTTAACTTCGTTCTCACGATACACCGGGTTAGAAATTGTCGAATTTAAATCGAAATTTACAAAATCAATGTTCGGCCAAGGACAAACATCGATACGATTAGAATCAAATTTATCTGCGGAATCATCATCGTCGAGATAAAATCTATCTTCGATTAAATCGTGAGCGAGCGTAGACAAATAATCCTTAGACTCACCTTGGACATCTTCATCTCATGTATGTCCTTTTTCTTCCTCTTCGCGTGTATCGTCGGATGTTCCTTGGTTGAACTGTTCCGATCGCAATCGATTATATCCTCTTACCGAAGCTGCTAACCTTTCGATCCTTTGAAGGGATATATTCCCTAGCCCCGTACCTGCATTTGAACGTAGCTTAGTGAGACGGTACTACATCGGTCTGGAGAAGGTTTGTGCTCATGGTCATTATAACTTTTGTCTTCCTCCTCTCTCTTTTCCTTTATTGTCGATTAGTTGACGAACACGATATTGAACAAGATATCACGGGAAAGTTAGAGACAAGAACGATGTTTCAAAAGGTAATGCCTTGCTACTGATTCCAGCACGATGATTTCTGATATTTCCTAGAAGCAATGGAAAAGTTTTGGAAAACGTTGATAATCTTAGATAATACAATATCACCGATGGAGAATGTGTAATGGAATGTGTGCTCTCCATGCATGAGATATATGGATATCTATTGTTTCTTCACTTATCAAAGCTCGCGCTATAACATAGTGCATCACGTCCCTGACGATGAACCGTAACAGAAAACTAAAAATTTCAAAGGCCGATTGATACTTCTCACCCTGATTACTTCGCCGATTATACCATTTTTATTATGAAAAAAAAGAAAACGGGAAAAAATATTGTTTGCATAAATATCTCTTTCGTCCGACGTTTGACAGATGCGAATTAAAAATGTGTATAATAACGTTTACAAGCTATTTTAATTATGAGAAAATGATAACAAAAAAATTAATTCCTTTTCATTTAATATTAACTCTTGGTAGGGCGCTATGAATTAATCGAAGCAAAAGCGTTTCTTACATTATGTAACCATGCTATGTGGATTATTTCATATTTTAGTTAATTGGAGAGGGCAGCGGTAAGTCGAGATAAAAGGGATTAGTAGACAAATCCGTTTCCGCCCACTCATATCACTTTCGGTTCTTTCGATCGCGGAATAGACAGTTATCATTGCATTGCGTAAAGGGCAATCAAATGAATTACGCGAAATGAAAAATAAATACAACTAATTACTATCTCTGAATCCATATTCTTTTGCACTGTGTAATAAAGAAAGAGAGACGCTCGTTTACTAAAACAATAAAAAGAGAACAGTAGGTAATATCACGAAAGAAATTTTCAAGAAATATTTCTTGCTCGAAATTAATACTTGTTGATAAATATTTTTAACGATAAAAACAAGAAAAATATTAAAAGCCGATTATCAAAATTCTTCAGTTAACTGCTAGTTGTATATAATAAAGAAACAATGGCTGAAAGAAACAGAAAAGACCAGAAACAAAAAAAGGAAAATACTTTGTCCAGTTGATAATGAACCGATTGGAAATTTACTTCCTCACGAGCCATGACCTTCCACTCTCTCTATCGTGTAGTACGTGGTATTGATTGATCGGCTTAGAATGCAATAACCCCTTCCACCGAGCCACGCCTCGAAAATTAGCTTGGTCTTCGGACGTGACGATTCGGTGCAGAGCCTCGCCTGCGGAGGTCATCCTTTCAATAATTTTTGAACGAGTAATGTGCAAGTACTAAATAATCGCGTCTACACTTAATAATATTCAGTCCCAAAGGAAACTTACAAGCAATCCAAACGGTAGAATTTCTTCATTCTCTCTAGTCTTTTGTCCCTTATCGATGTAACGTAAATTTATCGGTAATCGTTAGTATGTAACTTATTATAAAATTTCAGTACAATATTACGGAAATGAAACAGATTTTCGTGATCAATACCATCCTAATTATTATTTTGTTGCTTCTCGGAGAAGAAATTTTATATCGCTTAAAAGGGCGTAACCCGATTTACCTTTGATGACTGCACAATTTCAATGAACATTTGAACGTCTATCATAAGTCTTAACTAATCTACGAATTGCAAACTCTTCCAGAGATACAGAAGACTAAACGGAGCCGAAAGCGGTTCCAATAGTCTTGAATTATTGCGAAGGAGCAGAATCGACTGCTATCCGAGTTGTAATTACTTCCTGAGAAGATACGAGAATTTCAATTACATTAAACCTGATAATTAAACATTCGACACCAGAAGTGAAACCTATTTACATCGCACTTCCTGTTCTTCCGCACATCCGACGATACAACCTAAATGGATAGTACAAATGGAAGTCCTAACTTCAATCAAATAACAAAACAAAAGCATTTTCCTGTTTAATCTTATATCTAAATGGTCAATCAATCAATGCCGTATTTATCGAATGGTAAGATATTTTGGAGATAAGATATAAATTTTTTATTCCAAAGTGTAATATGGAATATTGAAAGATCATAGGTTCGTTTTATAATAATTTATTGAATTTTTACACAGATTTTATGATGGCGACGGGAGTATTTCTATTTATGAGAGGCTCATTAGGTCTGTTAACTTTAGCTATCCTTAATGTATTATATTAGTGCATATAAATGAAGAACCTACTTATTTTTCAACTACTCTAATGAATAAGATTAAATATGGGAAGCAAGATGTTGGACGAAGGAGTGCAGGTGAATAATAATATATGAATAAAAATTTTAATATTTTCTCATAGAATTTCGCGTTACATGTCACTCGTCATTTAATGTGTCAGATCATAAAAGTGGCGGAGGAAACTGATGCTGCTCACGAATTTATTATGAATCTTTCAGATGAAGTGGAAACCAAGTTGATGAGAGAGGAACCTAATTATCTTGTGTATGGAAGCTACATGCTGCTATTGCTAGAGCATTACTGTAGAAACCATCGACTTCAATATTGAATTTTAATACACGAGGTACGAGGAGAATAGATATAAGTCGTTAACGGGTCACGTATCTTATCCAATTTTTTTTATTAATGTCATCTTTTATTATATAGCGCATCATAAAAGCAAAAGAGTTGTTCAAGAAGCAGTTGGAAGTTCTAACCAAAGAAGGGAGATCATGCTTTTGCACTTGTGTGCATTTTGTAATTGGGAATACCTAGGAGAAGGAAAAAGAAGAAAGAACATTTGTTTTTGTCCGAAGAAGTTTGGAAAGACCAATATGGCACTGTTTTATAAAGCTTGGATCGGTGGTACGAGGAAATGGGAGGGATTTAGCTTTTTCAAAGGAACCAAACGTGAGCGGCTTTAGTTGGAGGGTAGACGCAATTGTGCTCAGAAGGATTTGTAGAATGGTCGTCCGAAGTTCCACGCGGGGCAGGGATCAGAGGGGAATTAAAATGAAACTGAGGGAGGTATACAAAACGATTTAACATGCATGGACGATGAGAAGATCCATCTTTTTTGGAAGTGATAACGTTCGCAGGGGAATACTTTTAAATTATATGGGAAATGGAAAATCCATATTCATGTCATCGTTATTCCGTCGATTTAAAGTAAGTAATAGTTCGATATCATTAAGTAAGGAGAAATGCTGAATTCTCTTTAAAATCGTTTGTCGGAATATTCACGACATCTTGTTGAAAAATATTCGTAATATTTAATTAGCGCTTTTCATAAATATTGAAATTTAGACGAAGTAATTTGGTGGGTAGCGCGAATTACCTGTTATTAATACTTACTCCCGTACTTACTTGGCCAAGTACCTTCGTTTTAAACCCATCGTTATTATCTCTCTCTGGGTGTGCTCTGGTGCGCGCCTATCTGCGCCAATTCGAGGGGCCGGGATTGAGCGCGCGGTCTTGTGTGCGTGTATGCATACAACTCCAGTCCATTCTTGATAATAAAGAAAATATGTTCGCATTTGTTTTCCTAACATCAGGTCGAGCAGATAATTGGAGATTAGCTCTATAGTTCAATTGTCTATTTAGAATCATCGTTTGAAAACAGGGTTACTTATTTTGCAGAGCAATGGACTATTTTTTTAGGAACCGATTGATTTGGGACATAATATACGAAATATTAGGTAACTGGAGATATGATGGGATTATTGTTTTGCATTCTCCAATAGGGAGTAAATTTCTGGGAAAATGTAACCGTTCATGCAGGAGAACCAAATCAGTCGTGGTAGATGGATCTGCAAAAGAATTAACCGGGCAATTAAATGATACAGCTAAATATATAATAGAGTTATACCGCTAATCGTATTATCGAGTTCTCTGCCTGGTTTGATGAGAGGAAAAACTAATGAAAAGATACCTTTCTTGTTTTGAAAATAAGAGAGGAGATGTACGCAGACACGCTCACTTGAACTCGCGCACGTAAATGCGCACGTGCACGGGGAGAGGTAATAAGTCGTTTAATATGATGGTGCTGGACGATAGGTAGGAGAAAAGGCGTACGTGCAGATCGTTAAATCCCGATTAATACCCGGTAATAGGGGAATTTGTAGACATGGGGGATCATATGTTTTTGCAAAGAAATCATAATTTTGTTCATTATAATTTTCTACGATGTCTATGATAAATGTCGAATCAACTCTCTTTCCGCATTATCATCCCTCGCATTATGTATGAGATCTCTCCGTTTTTTTGTTGGATGTCATCGCTATCAGTCTTATCGTTTTCTTCCCGAATAATATTTATTTTTTCTATCGTATTTGTATAAATGTCTATCTGGAATTCCTCTTCTGTATTACTTATGACACGAAACTCGCCAGTGTTTCGTTATTTTGCCGTTCTCTTAATGAAAAAGAAATAAGTAATTGAAAGTGCTGGTAGTCTCAAATTGTATATAACGAAATCGCGAAACGATATATACCAAATGAATATTACGTATCTGATTTTCTGTCTTATGAGTCTAGGGAACTATCTATTTCACTAGAAGTTTCAATACGAAGCGAGTTCAGCTTCGAAAATATCGCCTCTGTTTCATGATTACTTGTTTACTCCATCAAATATGAATGCATCGTACGTGGCGTACTCGTGTACCATTGCAGACAAGTCTTTATCACTTTATTTAAGCGGTTTAGAGAAGCCGTCAGACCGTTATGAACGTACTTCTTTTCTGTAAGACCGACTGATATTCTTTTCATATAACATATAGTTTGTAATTTGTCCATTCCTTGACTATCTAACCGAGTGGTTCTCTCGGAGGGGAAATACGGGAAAGAGAAGAAGGTAATATTAGGAAACCATAAATGTGACGAAAGATCTCCGAATACGTTGTATAGATTTAAGTAGTGAAGAGGAATTCCAGAAAGACATTTATATAGATACGATAGAAGAAATAAATATTAATCCGTAAGAAAACGATAGAAGTGATAGTTATATCATCTAGCAAGAAAACGAAGAGCTCATTGATGATAGAGATGAAAATGTTGTATAAGAATTTCTTCAAAACTAATCATAGATTCCGTAAAAAATAATAAGGCATAAAATTTTCGTCATTTTGTAAAAAAATATATTCTTCAGTATCTACGAATACACATAAACCAACCATCCTTATCATACATTATGTGCTTTTAAAATATATACTCTGATGTGAGTCGTTCGACCACGTCTGCGCGATAAAGTTCCATCGATTTGTTCAGAGCTGACGACCGAAAGGGCTCAGGTCAGAAATGGTGATTACGTTTTACGCACATTAATTGCTTACACGGACGGAAAGGTCAAAAATGAAATTAATTAAGGGGAATGAACTTCTGTTTTATTAATGAACAATATTTTTTAATTCGACTTATTACTTTTTCCTTCTCTTTCCTTTATAGTTTATAATCTGAAATTAACTAAAGAATGTGGACGATTAACAATTATTTTTTTTCATATTTGTATGCTTAAAAATGACTCAGTAAGAATTAATTTCTCCCTTTTTTTATCCCTTGAAATAATCATTTCTTTTTTGTCTTACCCAATGATAAGGAATATGGATTCACAAGAATTCTTTCGCCATATGTACTTTTTTTTTCGTTACGTCATCTTTTTCTCTTTTACGTATTTCATTTGAACGCCCTTTATGCAGGTAAATTAAAATTTCCTGTTTCGCGGCCGAAAAGGGTATGGGTTGGAAGGAAATGAATTTCTCGACCAATCTTGATCAATTTTTTATTTATCGTTATTCAACTAATCCATCGACATGTTTCAAAGCATAAGTTATAAGTGTTCTAGGAAGATAGCTTTCCATGAAGATACCTTTCCTTGTAAATAGAATCTACTTTCTTTGTAATGTCAACGTTCTCTTCGGAAAAGATATATAAATATGAATAAGTACTAAAAAAAGGTCACTCCCCCAAAGGGGGATAAGCAAAATTAGATTTTTACAAAGTTAAATGATCGAGAGGATGTGCATATGAAGAATAATCGACAGAAGGGATCAAAAGCAGAGAAAGAATCAAAAAGAAAGAGCAAGGATAAAAATAAAAAAAAAATTACCATCCACGGTAGTGTCGATTTAAAGTTATTGGTACCATTGTGACGAGATTACCGTGGACGACAATATCTCGTTAATATATGAAAAATAGTGGGAAATAAGTGGTAGAATAAGCTCGATTGGATACTTGAATTTATTGTATCCCTTGAGAGGGAGTAAAATTTGTTTATTCAGTCGTCATTTAAGCAAATCCTAAAGAGATCGAGAAAAGATAGGCTTAGAATAGTATATCAGCAATTAATCAATCACGATAATGTATTCTATATCACCTATATCGTTCCAAACAACATACACTACATAAGATACAACATACTTGAATTTTCTGTTTCTCGCAATTTATTGTTTTGTTGATTGCTTTAATGCAATCCTTTATGACGGAATTGTTAATAGAAGGTCGTAAAACCATTTTCGAGTGACCTTCGTTACAATTCTAGAATGAAATATCGCGATATAGTAGGTAAATAATTGCTCCTCTGCCTGATGTGTTCATGAATGCAATCTTGATTGTTCTTTTCACACGGCAGACGGAGTCTATACATATATATACAAATACATAGATTCATATCTATATACATAGTCAAAAAAATCCATTTGTAAAGAATACTATGGAAAAGTAATATAATATATGGAAATAATATTTTTATAAAAAAACGTAAATAAGTAAGTGAAAAAAAATTGAAATTAAAAGAAATAATATTAAAGAAAAGAGCAACCAAATATGTATTCGGGTCGTGTTGAAGATAAAAGAATATTTAAGAAATGGGACGCTTTTATATAATATTAACTAATAAGATTTTCACATGTGTTACGAATTGAGTTTGGTCTGATGCTCTGCCCTTACTTTTTCCCGAACTAATTAATTACAGAAAGAGTTTATGACAAACTAAGAATAAACACAAAATGGTGTACTGGAATTGCTTGAAAACTTAACATGGATATCGTAGAAAATTATAGAATAGGATTTTGATTTCTTTGCAAGAAATTTGTTCCTCGATGTATATAAATTCATATAAATCAAATACCACTGTATGATATGATACAATATATACCACGTTTGCGCGACGAAATGCCACCGTGTATATAAGGAGAAATCATTTAATAAATGGAAATATCACTTTAGCACTTTATATCATTTCTACCTTTTTTTATTCCTTGATAGTAAAACACCATTATTCTTTACCGGATTTAAATTCACTCAAGACTTTTGCGGTAGTTGAAGACAACTGCATAGCAAAGAGTGTAGCCATATCCGTCGCCTCTTATTTCACTTTATGCAAATTTTTATATTTCCTCGGTCGATACGATCTTGTGAAACAATGACTTAGTGACAAGGAACAATTATCACGATTAGCCACGAAAAATATACTCGTTTATATAGAAGTATGTAATCAGCCGTGGTACATCGTTCTGCACGAGACTCAAACGCGTAATTAAATGCTATAGCTAAATAGATAATTGAATTATACTGCTAATCGTGTTATCGATTTGTCTGCGTCGTTTGATAAGAGGGAAACTAATGAAAAAATACCCGTTTTGTTTTCAAAATAAAGCAGAGGAAAGCAGACACGGCCACTCATTCACGCCCACTTGAACTGGCGTACGTAATCCCGCTAGTATATGGAGGGTGGTAATAATAAATCGTTTAATATGACGGTGCTTGACAATATGTATGAGAGAAGGTATTACGTACGTGCAGATCGGTAAATACCGATTAATACCCGTTAGCAAGAGAATTCGCTCTACCTAGCAAATTATTTCGTTTAAATTCCTATATCACCGAAACACGTATATTAAATATTATGAATATTTTTGAAGACCATGTAATTATTTTGGCAAACAATTTGGAACAACATCGAACTCAACATTTCTTCTGTTTTTAATTTTATTGAATGATTATTTAAATTGAGTTAACAATAATGACAGGGTGATCTACACGTGGACTTCATATTTCATGTATAGTTTAAATCTATTCCCATTTTAAAGTATTTCAGATATATTTTTACATGATTACTTCAATTAAAAAAGGGACGAATAATTGTCAATTTCATTGGTAGGTTACAAGATTTGAGATAATTTTTCACGTACATAAAGGAAATGAGAATATAACTAAATAACTACAGGAGAGGGTAATTTTTCATTCCCTAGCTAGGAAGTATGGTTTTGTAAGGGGACGACATGGGATTAATTTCGCCAGGGAAAGTCATTCCTTCGGTGGTTTCCGAACCAGTAATACGCAAGTGAGTGTCACACGGGAAATAATCGCTAATGCATATACCTCATATGTCCGAAAGAATACCTTTATAAGCAATTAAAACGAGAGAAACAATTTCATCGTTCTCACTCATCATTCTTTTGCTCCATTAATATTCTCTAAATTTAGCAATTGCCGTTTCCATCAGATTTTTGACAAAGTTGCATTTCTATATTATAGAAATGAAACTGATTTTCTTGATTCCTAACATTATAATTATAATTTTGTTGCGTATACGAGAGATTACTGTAGCACTAAAAAGGCATCATCTGACATATTTTCGGTAATTATGCAATTAAAATGAACGAATAGCTTTGATATGTCTAAACTAATCTACGAATTTTGCTTTGTTTTAAATATATACGAAAGAAAATAAAACGCGAAAGCAATTCCAACAACTGATAATCATTGGCACAGGAGCCGAATTTACGGATATCTTAATTGTAACAATTGTGCATACAATCTAGTTTGCAAAAATGAAGATATGAATTAAACATGTAAATAAGTGATTATTTATAATCAAACCTACCTTTATAGTACCATTATGTCCCAATACGTCAATATCAAAAGATTTAAGAGTACTTAATCTATGAGGAATAGCTAACAGCGTTCTTTCTTCGCGTTCGTTTTCTTCGTTCTCGGATTGCTTCTTGAATCACTCTTCCGCCTTCACAATCCAATGCGCTATATTATAAAAGATGAAATTCATGTGGAAAATTGTATAAGATATGTGACAAATTACTTATATCTGATCTTTTCATACCTCGTTTATTAAAATCCAATATTAAAATTGATGTTTGCTACAGTAATGCCTTAGTATGCCGTCACAGTGTTTCCATAAACCGGATAATTAGGTGCTTTTCTGGCCAATTTGGGTATATATCACGTGAATGATTTGAAATGGATTCATTTTGAAATAGAAATACTTTCGTCGACTTCATAAAATCTATGTAGAAATTCAATAAATTATTGTAAAATATACCTATGATAGAGATTTTATATTCCACATTACATTTTATAATAAAAAATTTATGTCTTATCTCTGAAACATCTTACCTTTCGGTAAACACAGCATTTGTACTATCGATGTAGAACGCACGTTCGGAAGAGGAGGAAGTATCGATGTAAATATGTTGCACTTCCTATTTCGAATATTTCATTATCACGTTGACCGTAGCTGAATTTCGTTTATATTCTTTGGAATTAAATTGAAATATAAGTCAATAGGACTACTTTGCAGTACTTCGAGGCTATTGAACAGCTTTCACCCTCGTTTTGTCTATTATATCTCTGAAATAATTTAAAATTCCTAGTAGATAAGCTAAGACTCATGATAGGCATTGAATTGTTCATCCAATTGTGTAGGTAACAATGATAAAACTAATTACGCGCCTTTAAGAAATATAAAATACCTTCACCGAAAAGCAACAAATAATAATAATGATGTTATTGATCAGGAAAATCAATTTCATTTCGATAAAATATAATTGAAATTTTCTAACTAATCACATATTAACGACCACTTATAAATTTACCTTATATTGATAACATAAATAAAAGACTAGTGAGAACGAAGAAATTGTTTCCACCGCCTGAACCGCTTGTAAAACTACCCTTTGGAACGTATAAGATATACGCAAGGCGAATATTTATTGTACGACACTTGCTCACATATTATCAGTTCGACCACCACCGAAGGAATGACGTAAAGCTTTATCGCCCTTCTCCGATGGACCATATTTATCCCCCGCTCTTCGCTATGGTCCGTCAAAGAGTACGCCCTCTGCAAAGGGTTACTACGCTTCAAATCGATTAATCAATATTTCCTATTATATGTTCGAAAGAAGGGAAAGGGTCATAAACTGTGAGGAAATGAATTTCTCTATTGATTTCTTTTAACTAGGATGTATCATTATCCTTCCTCTTTTATGCTCTTCTTTCGTTCCCTTTTCTCCTTACTTTTACTAATTTAATAAGAAATTAAACATTAATTAAAGAATTTTGAAAATAGCCAAATATTTTTCTTCCATTTTTCGATAAAAATATTCATCAATAAGAATTAATTTGGCGTAAAGAATATTGTGACGATTGTTTCTGCTGCATTTTTATTGATCTCTCGCTACCATACATTTAAGAAATGAAATTAATCTTTTTATTGGTATTCTCTCCTAATGAACATATCTTGTGAGTGGACAGTATACATATTTTTGATTCCTGGCTGACAAAATCGGCCAAACATATTGTTTATGTGAACAATATTTTCTTTGATCATAATAAAAATAACATCGTGGGTAAATTGATCAATATGAAAAGTATCTGTTTTTTCATTATGATCCTAAAAGATAGTACCTTCCTATGAACAAATACATTTGTAAGAAAATACTTTCGAAGAATCCTTCGTCGATCATTTCGAAACAGATTCTTCATCTATCATGGAATATCAAGCATTTAGCTTGCGAAGTTGTCAGGTGTTATCATCGAAAGCGTTGTGCATTAACATTTTCAGTTTTTTGTTACATACTTCGATAATGACTTCACGCTTTATATTATAGCTCGCATTTAGAGAAAGGAAGAAAAGAAAAACACATATCCATATATCTTATGCGCGAACCCTCAATTACATAGTATCGATCGGCGGAATTCGACTATATAAAGTTATCAACGATTTCCAAAACATTTTTAATGCTTTCTAGCGATACTTTGAATCAACGTGCTGGGTTTGAGAGGGAAGCGTTTCCTTTTCAAACATCGTCCTCGTCTTTTCGTGATCCATAGTATTGTGTTCCATCCCGTCTTCATTATGTGATCGAGATTAACCAGTAGGAGGAAGGGGAAGAAGAGGAAACGTTTATAATGGCGGTGACGACGAACCTGGCGAGATTAATATCGGCGCTGTTTTACAAAGCTTTATTCGAATGGTGGTACGAGGAGACGGAATATATCGTATTGAAAGGATCACAAGATAAGCGGCTTTAGCTAAAGGATATAATCGAGTGTGGTTGGAGAGATTTATTGAAGGGCTGTTCGCCGTAGCAAACCGCATCTGAATTAAAGTGGAATTGAAATGGTACTCAGACAGGTTTATCTCTGAAAATGATTAAATCTGCTTGTACGATCGAAAGATTCTCCGTTTTTTGGGATAGTCGTGCTAGCCCGGGAACACATTTAAATTTTTCGTCAAATATTCAGTGCACGTCCACCTCACCATGTCATCGTTATAACGTCAATTTAAATAATTAATCAACATAATTAAAAAGAGACGAAGCGTTTGGTTCAATGCTTCTAAGTTGTTTGTCGGAATATTCACGTCATTTGCTTAAAAATAATATATAATGACCGTTTTTCAGAAATATTGGTATTTGGACGATTTAATTTGCTACGGAGCGCAAATACCTCTCGATTGGGATTTAATGAAAATGCATGTACGTATTACTCTCTTCCATAAGTATCGTCAAGTACCTTCCTCTGAAGCGATTTGTTATTACTCCTTTCCATGGACCTGTGCTCTTCTGTTCGCTCATGCACGCTAGGTCATGTGGGCGGGATTCCGTGTGCGGTTCTCTGGTCGTGCACGCTTATATCTCCTTTCTCATTTTGATAAGAAGAAAGGTATTTTTTCATTTGTTTTTCTCTCATTAAAAAAAAGTTCGATAATAACCGCGGATGACATACTATCTCGTTAATATATGCAAACCAGTGAAGACCAGAATAAATGGTGAAAATGTATAATTTGATAATTGAATTTATTGAAATCTTTAAATAGGAGTACAATATTCATTCTGAGTCTTGTCAACTCCCGTACAGGTTCTTGGAAACACAAGAAGATGGAACTGTATGTAAGCACCCCTCCAGACACGATAATGGACTATACCGTCTATATCATTTTGAACAACACTCTCGATAAGATGAAGCCTATTTTAATTTTTTCTATCTCCATTTATCCACTTCAATTCGTTATTCAGCAAATTGCTTTTATACAGCCAGTACTGTAAGACGTAATTATTAGGGGGAAAAACAATTTTCACTTAGAACTTTGTAAGCTCATTACATATTGTTTAAAGTCAGCTTGGCGATAAAATTATATAAAATTTTTCTTTATATTTGCTAAGTCCGTGAATGAAATTTTCATTATTCTTTCCATGCCAGTTTCTATACATACACAGACACACGCACACACACACACACCTATTGGTTTAAATATTTCGAAGATCATAACGCGCGAGGAACATGAAACAATTTTAATCGAAAATTTCAACAATTTCTAATTTTAATCAAATGTTATCTTACTAGAAATATAATAAAATTGTCGCTATGCTTTGTCGGTTATGCGTAAAAGAAATAAACAATTCTCAAATAAATATTGAGAAATAAAATATCTTCCAAGGAATTGGTTGGTTTGGAACGTAATATACGAAATATTGGATAACTGGAGAGATAATCGGGTCATTGTTTTCATTCTTTAATTGGGTGCTAATCTCAGGGAAAATGTACCGTTGGAACGGAGTAGTTAAATCAATGTCGCGCCCATAGCTATGAAAAAATGTAGCCGACTGATTAAATGATGCATTTAAATAGATAATTGAGTTATACAATCGTCTCATCCAATTGTCTGATTCTGTTATTGATTTGATAAGGGAAAGACAAATGAAAATAAACCTTTCATGTTTTCAAAATCAGACACGAGAGGTACGCTCACAGGACAGCGTCACCCATTCCCGTCCACCTGAACCATGAGCCCATCCAAGCGTGCGGAATCACGGATGGAGAGGAATAATACCGAATCGATTAAAACGAAGTTACTTGATACGTAGGGAAGATCGTAATACGCAGACGCATTTTGTTCAAACTCCTATCAAAACGTACTAACAAGAGAATCCTGACTACGTAGCAAATTACATCGTTGTATTTACAATATTACACTAAGACGTAAATTAAATATTATGCATATATTTTAAGCACACGATGTCAATATTATGACAAATAATTATGAAGGTTGATTCAACATATCTACTATTTTTAATTTAATGGAATGATTACTTAATTTAATTTGATGGTATAACGATGTCAAGGTAAATATGGAGCAAATCGATATATCCTTTAATCATCCCTACAGGTTTAATGATTTTGAAATTTTAATCATTTAAACCTACCTTTATTTCATTTCTATTTTCCAGAGCTCATACTTCAATCCATGATTAAACCTTCCATTCTCATAATCGTTTCTATTCTCGATATCATTTTCTGTTTTTTCCTTATTATTTTTGTTATTCCCGATAGGTCTCGATGATCCATTTAACTTCGTTCTCACGATACACCGTGTTAGAAATTTTCGAATTTAAATCGATATTTGCAAAATCAATTTTCGGCCAAGGACAAACATCGACATGATTAGGATTAAATTTATCTGTGGAATCATCATCGTCGAGATAAAATCGTTCGCGATTCGATTAAATCGTGTGGGAGCATAGACAAATAATTCTTAGACTCACCTTGGACATCTTCATCTCCTGTATCTCTTTTTTCTTCCTCTTCTTCTTCAACATCGATTCGCAGATCTTCCTTTCTGGAATCATTCTTAATCGCCCCAAGATTTTCCTTATCGTTCCCAATTTCACCCACGGCGTTGAAATAAATCGTTACGATGAACATAACTTTCTAACTAATTGCTATCAAAATAAACATAGTTCGATATCCAAGAACACTGTCAACGTTATTATTGATAAGATATCTTCTTTTCTAGAAAGGAATATTCCCTCATTAGATATAGAACTAAAAATTAAAATTATGTATAATAACGTTTACAAGCTATTTTAATTATGAGAAAATGATAACAAAAAAATTAATTCCTTTTCATTTAATATTAACTCTTGGTAGGGCGCTATGAATTAATCGAAGCAAAAGCGTTTCTTACATTATGTAATCATGCTATGTGGATTATTTCATATTTTAGTTAATTGGAGAGGGCAGTGGTAAGTCGAGATAAAAGGGATTGGTAGACAAATTCGTTTTCGCCCACTCATATCCCTTTCGGTCCTTTCGACACCGGAATAGAAAGCTATCATTGCATTGCGTAAAGGGCAACCAAATGAATTACGCGAAATGAAAAATAAATATAACTAATTATTATCTTTGAATCCATATACTTTTGCACTGTGTAATAAAGAAAGAGAGACGCTAGTTAACTAAAACAATAAAAAAAGAACAGTAGGTAATATCACGAAACAAATTTTCAAGAAATATTTCTTGCTCGAAATTATACTTCTTGT
This sequence comes from Vespula germanica, assembly GCA_905340365.1. NCBI lineage: Eukaryota > Metazoa > Arthropoda > Insecta > Hymenoptera > Vespidae > Vespula > Vespula germanica. Next base: position 1,093,820 of record HG996541.1, read on the forward strand.
TAAGCATTTTTAACGATAAAAACGGGAAAAATATTAATAGCCGATTATCGAAATTCTTTAGCTAATTTCTAATTCTAGATTGTAAAGAACAGTGGGTTTGAAAAAAAGAAAAGACCAGAAACAAGAAAATGAAAATAAATTGTCCAGTTTATGAGAATATCATTCGAAAATTGACATCCTTTGGTACCATGACATTTCGGTTCTTTATCTCGTATAATAGGTGGTATTGATTGATCGGCTTAGAAGGCAATAACCCCTTCCACCGAGCTCCGCCTCAGAAAATAGCTGGGTCTTCTGACGTGGCGATTTGGGGAAGTGTCTCGCCTGCGAAGGTCATCCTTTCAATAATTTTTGAACGAGTAATGTGCAAGTAAGTGCTAAATAATCGCGTCTACACTTCATACGTCCCAAAGAAAACTTACAAGGAAACCAAACGGTACAATTTCTTCATTTTCACTAGTCTTTTGTTCCTTATCCATATAAGGTAAATTTATCGGTAATCGTTAGTATGTAACTTATTATAAAATTTCGATACAATATTACGGAATTGAAACTGATTTTCTTGATCAATGCCATCCTAAGTATTATTTTGTTGCTTCTCGTAGAAGATATTTTATATCGCTTAAAAGGGCGTAACCCGATTTACCTTTGATGACTGCACAATTTAAATCAACAATTGAGCGTCTATCATGACTCTTAACCCAACTAAGAATTACAAACTCTTCCAGAGGTACAGAAGACAAAACCGACGCGAAAGCAGTTCCAATAGCCTTGAAGTATTAGCAAAGAGCAGAATCGACTGTTATCTGAATTGTAATTACTTCCAGTGAAGATACGAGTTTATTGCTAGAGCATTACTAGAGAAACCATCAACTTCAACATTGAATTTTAATACAAGAGGTACCAGGAGAAGAGATATTAGTAACTAGTCAATTATCTTATCCAATTTTCTTTATTAATGTCATCTTATATTATATAGCGCATCATGAAAGCAGAAGAGTTGTTCAAGAAGCAGTTGGAGGTTCTAACCAAAGAAGGAACATCGTGCTTTTGCACTTCTGTACAAATGGAATACCTAGGAGAAGGAAAAAGAAGAAAAAATATTTGTTTTTTTCCGAAGAAGTTTTGAAAGACCAACATGGAACTCTTTTATAAAGTTTGGAACGGTGGTAGGAGGAAATGTGAGGGATTTAGCTTTTTCAAAGGAACCAATCGTGAGCGGCTTCAGCTGGAGGGTATAGGCGATTATGCTCGGAAGGATTTGTAGAAGGGTCGTTCGAAGTTCCACGCGGGGCAAGGGTCAAAGGGGAATTAAAATGAAACTGAGGGAGGCATACAAAACAATTTAACATGCAGGGACGACGAGAAGATTCATCTTTTTTGAAAGTAATAACGTTCATAGGGGAATACTTATAGGCTGTATGTGAAATGAAAAGTCCATATTCACGTCATCGTTATTCCATCGATTTATATGAAGTAATAGTTGGATATAATTAAGAAAGGAGAAATGCTGAATTCTATCTTTGAAATTGTTTGTCGTAATATTCACGATATCTAGTTGAAAAATATTTGTAATATTTAATTAGCGTTTTTCATAATTATTGAAATTTGGACGAAGCAATTTCGTGCGTAGCGCGAATTATCTGTTATCAATACTTACTGCCGTAATTATTTAGCCAAGTACCTTCGTTTTAAATCCATCGTTATTATCTCTCTCTGCGTGTGCTCTGGTGTGCGCCTATCTGCGCCAATTCGAGGGGCCGGGATTGAGCGCGCGGTCTTGTGTGCGTGTATGCATACAACTCCAGTCCTTTCTTGATAATAAAGAAAATATGTTTGCATTTGTTTTCCTCAGGTCGAGCAGATAATTGGAGATTAGCTCTATAGTTCAATTGTCTGTTTAGATTCATTGTTTGATAACATTATTACTTTGCAGAACAATGGACTATTTCTTTAGGAAACAATTGATTTGGAACATATTATCCGAAATATTAGATGACTGGAGGTGTAATGGGATTATTGTTTTGCATTCTTCAATAGGGAGTAAATTTCTAGGAAAATGTAACCGTTCATACAGAAGAATCAAATCAGTCGTGGTAGATGGATCTGCAAAAGAATTAACCAGGTAATTAAATGATACAGCTAAATAGATTAGCCATCCACAGTAACGGTGTCGATTTAAAATTATTGGTAACAATGTGACGAGATTACCGTGGATGACAATATCTCGTTAATATATGAAAAATAGTGGGAAATAAGTGGTAGAATAAGCTCGATTGGATCCTTTGAGAATTTATTGTATCCTTTGGGAGGGAGTAAAGTTTGTTTATTCAGTCGTCATTTAAGCAAATCCTAAAGAGATCGAGAAAAGATAGGCTTAGAATAGTATATCAGCAATTAATCAATTACGATAATGAATTCTATATCACCTATATCGTTCCAAACAACATACACTCCATAAGATACAACATACTTGAATTTTCTGTTTCTCGCAATTTATTGTTTTGTTGATTGCTTTAATGCAATCCTTTATGACGGAATTGTTAATAGAAGGTCGTAAAACCATTTTCGAGTGACCTTCGTTACAATTCTAGAATGAAATATCGCGATATAGTAGGTAAATAATTGCTCCTCTGCCTGATGTGTTCATGAATGCAATCTTGATTGTTCTTTTCACACGGCAGACGGAGTCTATACATATATATACAAATACATAGATTCATATCTATATACATAGTCAAAAAAATCCATTTGTAAAGAATACTATGGAAAAGTAATATAATATATGGAAATAATATTTTTATAAAAAAACGTAAATAAGTAAGTGAAAAAAAATTGAAATTAAAAGAAATAATATTAAAGAAAAGAGCAACCAAATATGTATTCGGGTCGTGTTGAAGATAAAAGAATATTTAAGAAATGGGACGCTTTTATATAATATTAACTAATAAGATTTTCACATGTGTTACGAATTGAGTTTGGTCTGATGCTCTGCCCTTACTTTTTCCCGAACTAATTAATTACAGAAAGAGTTTATGACAAACTAAGAATAAACACAAAATGGTGTACTGGAATTGCTTGAAAACTTAACATGGATATCGTAGAAAATTATAGAATAGGATTTTGATTTCTTTGCAAGAAATTTGTTCCTCGATGTATATAAATTCATATAAATCAAATACCACTGTATGATATGATACAATATATACCACGTTTGCGCGACGAAATGCCACCGTGTATATAAGGAGAAATCATTTAATAAATGGAAATATCACTTTAGCACTTTATATCATTTCTACCTTTTTTTATTCCTTGATAGTAAAACACCATTATTCTTTACCGGATTTAAATTCACTCAAGACTTTTGCGGTAGTTGAAGACAACTGCATAGCAAAGAGTGTAGCCATATCCGTCGCCTCTTATTTCACTTTATGCAAATTTTTATATTTCCTCGGTCGATACGATCTTGTGAAACAATGACTTAGTGACAAGGAACAATTATCACGATTAGCCACGAAAAATATACTCGTTTATATAGAAGTATGTAATCAGCCGTGGTACATCGTTCTGCACGAGACTCAAACTCGTAATTAAATGCTATAGCTGAATAGATAATTGAATTATACTGCTAATCGTGTTATCGATTTGTCTGCGTCGTTTGATAAGAGGGAAACTAATGAAAAATGCCTGTTTTGTTTTCAAAATAAAGCAGAGGAACGCAGACACGGCCACTCATTCTGTGCACTTCAAACTCGGCCCACTTGAACTGGCGCACGTAATCCCGCCGGTATATGGAGGGTGGTAATAATGAATCGTTTAATATGACGGTGCTTGACTATATGTACGAGGGAAGGTATTACGTACGTGCAGATCGTTAAATACCGATCAATACCCGTTAACAAGAGAATTCGCTATACCTAGCAAATTACTTCGTTTAAATTCCCATATCACCGAAACACGTATATTAAATATAACGAATATTTTTGAAGACAATGTGATTATTTTGGCAAACAATTTTGAACAACATCGAACTCAACAGTTCTTCTGTTTTGAATTATATTGAATGATTATTTAAATTGAGTGAACAATAATGACAGGGTGATCTACACGTGGGCTTCATATTTCATGTATAGTTTAAATCTATTCCGATTTTAAAATATTTCACATATATTTTTAAGTATTTAATACTATTATATCATATAGAAATATATATAGACACGGTGAATGTTTTAATCGTCGCAGCAGCTTTAATTCTTTTGCAGTATAAACCTCCCTCCGTTCCATTTCGATTCTCCTTTGTACAAGGTCCCGCTTGCTACATCGGACGGCCTTTCGACAAATCTTTCCGAGCACAATCGATTGTATCCTCTAGCTAAAACCCACTTCGATCCTTTGAGAAGGGGATATTCCGTCTCTTCATATTACCATTCGAATGAAACATTCGAAAACAGTGCCATTTTAATCTCGTGTATGTTCGTTGTCACTGCCACTATAAATTTTTTCTTCTTCTTTCTGCTTTATTTCAGTCACATAATGGACAGGATATGGATCTTTACGGATAAATTAAAGACAAGAACGATTTTTCTAAACGGAATATTTGGCCTCTAAATCTAACACGTTGCTTTATAGTATCTCCAGGAAGTATTAAAATGTTCGGGAGAAGTTGATAATCTTAGATAGTACGATAATGAGTGATTAGAAAAAGAAATAAGTAAGTAAACGGGTTGAAAATTCAAATTGTATATTTCGACATCACCAAACAGTACACAGCAAAAGAGTATTACACTTCTCATTTTTTGACTTATTATTTCTGGGATCTTTCTAAAAATATAATATCGGTAAACAAAGAAATATGACGAACGATTTTCTCGGCATACGACAGAAGATTATAACACAAACATTACATAGTATGAAAATTGTAATATCATTAATATCTAATAATATTAGAACACTATTTTTAAGTATAACTTGAACTAACGAAAGAAGAAACATTACAATTTTCGTTTATGAAATTATGATTAATTTCATAGCAATTACTTTCGATAATTACGATAAGTATAACTATTGTAATTATTTTTACAACAAATTTTCATAATAAGTAATTATATTATAATTAAAGAATATGCAGTTATGTAGCTATAACTAATATACCCAACATATAATTATTTATATAATTTTAATTAAAAAAAATACAGTTTTACATGATTATTTCAATCAAGAAAGGGAGGAATTATTGTCAATTTCATTAGAAGTTTACAAGATTTCAGATAATTTTTAAGGTACATTGAGGAAATGAGAATATAACTACATAACTACAGGAGAGGGGAAATTTTTCATCCCCTAGCTAGGAAGCATGGCTTTGTAAGGGGACGACATGAGATTAATTTCGTCAGGGAGTCATTCCTTCGGTGGTTTTCGAACCAGTAATACGCAAGTGAGTGCCGCAAGGGAAATAATCGCTAATGGGTATACCTCATAAGTCCGAAAGAATACCTTTATAAGCAATTAAAACGAGAGAAACAATTTCATCGTTCTCACTCATCATTCTTTTGCTCCATTAATATTTTCTAAATTTAGCTGTTGCCGTTTGCATCAGATTTATGACAATTGCTTCTTGAATCACTCTTCCGCTTTCACAATCCAATGCGCTATATTATAAAAGATGAAATTCATGTAGAAAATTGTATAAGATATGTGACAAATCACTTATATCTGATCTCTTTACACCTCGTTTATTAAAATCCAATATTAAAATTGATACTTGCTATAGGAATGCGTTCGCAATGCCGTCACGGTGCTTCCATAAACCGGATAATTAGGTGCTTTTCTCGCAAATTTTGGTATATATCACATGGATCAGTTGAAATGGATTCATTTTGAAATAGAAATACCTTCGTCGACTTCATAAAACCTATGTAAAAATTCAATAAATTATTGTAAAATATACCTATGATAGAGATTTTATATTCCACATTACATTTTAGAATAAAAAATTTATAACTTATCTCTAAAACATCTTACCTTTCGGTAAACACAGCATTTGTACTATCGATGTAGAACGCATGTTCGGAAGAGGAGGAAGTACCGATGTAAATATATTGCACTTCGGATGTCGAATATTTCATTATCACGTTGACCGTAGCTGAACTTCGTTTATATTCTTTGGAATTAAATTGAAATATAAGTCAATAGGACTACATTGCAGTACTTCCAGGCTATTGGAACAGCTTTCACCCTCGGTTTGTCTATTATATCTCTGAAATAATTTAAAATTCCTAGATAAGTTAAGACTCATGATAGGCATTGAATTGTTCATCCAATTGTGTAGGTAAAAAGATAAACCTAATTATAAAAGGTATTTAAGAAATATAAAATACCTTCAGCGAAAGCGACAAATAATAGTAATGATGGTATTGAACACGAAAATCAATTTCATTTCCATAAAATATAATTGAAATTTTATAATAAATCACATATTAATGACCACTGATAAATTTACCTTATATTGATAACATAAACAAAAGACTAGTGAGAACGAAGAAATTGTTTCCACCGCCTGAACCGCTTGTAAAACTACCCTTTGGAACGTATAAGATATACGCCTCGCGAATATTTATTGTACGACACTTGCTCACATATTATCAGTTCGACCACCACCGAAGGAATGACGTAAAGCTTTATCGCCCTTCTCCGATAGACCATATTTATCCCCCGCTCTTCGCTATGGTTCGTTTACATAGCGCCAAAGAGTACGCCCTCTGCAAAGTGTTATTACGCTTCAAATCGGTTAATCAATATTTCCTATCATATGTTCGAAAGAAGAGAAAAGGTCATAAACTGTGAGGAAATGAATTTCTCTATTGATCTCTATTAACTAGGATGTATCATTATCTTTTCTCTTTTATTGTCTTCTTTCGTTCCCTTTTCCCCTTACCTTTACTAATTTAATAAGAAATTGGAAATTAATTAAAGAATTTTGAAAATAGGCAAATATTTTTCTTCCAGTTTTTGTCGTTAAAAATATTCATCAATAAGGATTAATTTGGAGTAAAAAATGTTGTTTAACAAATTATTTGTAATATTTCTTTCTATTCTTTTTCTATTACTTATCTTAACACTCTCCTTTTTTACGCGTCCCTCATTTTTTATAAAGCCATAGTAAAGAATACGAAATCAGAGAAAACCTTTCGCCATATTCATATTTCTCTTTTTCGTTATATCATCTTCTTCTCTCTTACCTATTTCATTTCAATGTGCTTTACGCAAGTCAATTAAAATATTCTATTCCGCGGCCGACACGGCTGAAACAACCGAAAAGTATATAAGTTGGGAGGAAATGAATATTTCGATAAATACCTTTTAATTCGACATATTATTATGATTTCTTTTTAACTGTCATATGAAATAATCCACATTGCATGACCGAATATTGCGACGATTGCGTCTGCTCCATTTTTATTGATCTGTCCCTATCATACATTTAAGAAATGAAAGTAATCCTTTTATCGGTATTTTCTCATAATGAAAATACCTTGTGAGTCGTCGTTATACATATTTTTGATTCCTATCTGACAAAATCGGCCAAAGACTTTTGTTTATGTAAACAATATTTTCTTTGATCATAATAAAAATAACATCGTGGGTAAATTCATCGGTATGAGAAATATCTGTTTTTTCATTATGATCCTTAAAGATAGTACCTTCCTATGAACAAATACATTTGTAAGAAAATACTTTCGAAGAAGCCTTCGTCGATCATTTCGAAACAGATTCTTCATCTATCATGGAATATCAAGCATTTAGCTTGCGAACTTGTCGCGTGTTATCATCGAAAGCGTCGTGCATTAACATTTTCAGTTTTTTGTTACATTTCTTCGATAGCGACTTCACGCTTTATATTATAGCTCGCATTTAGAGAAAGGAAGAAGAGAAAAACACATATCCATATATCTTATGCGCGAACCCTCAATTACATAGTATCGATCGGCGGAATTCTACTATCTAAAGTTATCAACGATTTCCAAAACATTTTTAATGCTTTCTAGCGATACTTTGAATCAACGTGCTGGGTTTGAGAGGGAAGCGTTTCCTTTTCAAACATCGTCCTCGTCTTTTCGTGATCCATAGTATTGTGTTCCATCCCGTCTTCATTATGTGATCGAGATTAATACCGGCGCTGTTTTACAAAGCTTTATTCGAATGGTGGTACGAGGAGACGGAATATATGTTATTGAAAGGATCCAAAGATAAGCGGCTTTAGCTACAGGATATAATCGAGTGTGGTGGGAGAGATTTGTAGAAGGGCTGTTCGCCGTAGCAAACCGCATCTGAATTAAAATGGAATTGAAATGGTACTCAGACAGGTTTATCTCTGAAAATGATTAAATCTGCTTGTACGATCAAAAGATTCTTCGTTTTTCGGGATAGTAACGTTAGCCCGGGGAACACATTTAAATTTTTCGTCAAATATTCAGTGCACGTTCACCTCACAGTGTCATCGTTATAACGTCGATATAAATAATTAATCAACATAATTAAAAACAGACGAATTGTTTGGTTCAATGTTTCTAAATTGTTTGTCGGAATATGCACGTCATTTGCTTAAAAATAATATATACTGACCGTTTTTCAGAAACACAGGTATTTGGACGAATTAATTTACTACGTAGCGCAAATACCTCTCGATTGGGATTTAATGAATATGCATGTACGTATTACTTTCTTCCATAAGTATCGTCAAGTACCTTCGTCTGAAACGATTTGTTATGACCCCACTCCATGGACCTGTTCTCTTGTGTTCGCTCATGCGCGCTAGGTCATGTGGGCGGGATTTCGTGTGCCGTTCTCTTGGCGTCCATGCTTATATCTCCTTTCTCATTTTGATAAGAAGAAAGATATTTTTTCATTTGTTTTTCTCTCATTAAAAAGAAGTTCGAAAATAATATTAGCAGTGTATTTTAATTACCTATTTATATGTATTATTTAATTTGCAGATCGATGTATCACGACTAATTTAGTACTTTCATAGGAACGAGTACATTCTCCTGAAAATTTATTCCAGACTGCACAGTTTCAAAGAAATATCCAGTTATATTTCGAGTAAACTAATATTTCGTATATTACGCTCCAAACTATTTAGTTTCTCGGAAAATATTATCTTTCTCGATCTTTTTATTTCTCATTGCGTATATTCGAGTATAGAAACGACTTCATTATATTTCGAGTAATATAATATGATAAATTTATTCAGCATTTTTCTAATATTTACTCGAATGATTTAATATCTCTGTGAGTGTACATATAATAAACATTTACATAATGTGGTCATAAATTGTTGCTATGCTCGGTTATGCGTAAAAGAAATAAACAATTCTCAAATAAAGATTGAGAAATAAAATATCTTCCAAGGAATTGGTTGGTTTGGAACGTAATATACGAAATATTGGATAACTGGAGCGATAATCGGGTCACCGTTTTCACTTCTTCAATTGGGTGCCAATCTCAAGGAAAATGTACTCGTAGGAACGGAGTAATTAAATCAATGTCGCGCCCATAGCTATGAAAAAATGTAGCCGAGTGATTAAATGATGCATTTAAATAAATAATTGAGTTATACAATCGTCTCATCCAATTGTCTGATTCCGTCATTGATTTGATAAGGGAAAGACAAATGAAAATATACCTTTCATGTTTTCAAAATCAGACACGAGAGGTACGCTCACAGGACAGCGTCACCCATTCCCGTCCACCTGAACCATGAGCCCATCCAAGCGTGCCGAATCACGGATGGAGGGGAATAATACCGAATCGATTAAAACGAAGGCACTTGATACGTAGGGAAGATCGTAATACGCACACGCATTTTGTTCAAACTCCTATCAAAACGTACTAACAAGAGAATCCTGACTACGTAGCAAATTACATCGTTGTATTTACAATATTACACTAAAACGTAAATTAAACATTATGCATATTTTTTAAGCACACGATGTCAATATTATGACAAATAATTAAGAAGGTTGATTCAACATATCTACTATTTTTAATTTAATGGAATGATTACTTAATTTAATTTGATGGTATAACGATGTCAAGGTAAATATGGAACAAATCGGTATATCCTTTAATCATCCCTACAGGTTTAATGATTTTGAAATTTTAATCATTTAAACCTACCTTAATTTCATTTCTATTTTCCAGAGCTCATACTTCAATCCATGATTAAACCTTCCATTCTCATAATCGTTTCTATTCTCGATATCATTTTCTGTTTTTTCCTTATTATTTTTATTATTACCGATAGGTCTCGATGATCCATTTAACTTCGTTCTCACGATACACCGGGTTAGAAATTGTCGAATTTAAATCGAAATTTACAAAATCAATGTTCGGCCAAGGACAAACATCGATACGATTAGAATCAAATTTATCTGCGGAATCATCATCGTCGAGATAAAATCTATCTTCGATTAAATCGTGAGCGAGCGTAGACAAATAATCCTTAGACTCACCTTGGACATCTTCATCTCATGTATGTCCTTTTTCTTCCTCTTCGCGTGTATCGTCGGATGTTCCTTGGTTGAACTGTTCCGATCGCAATCGATTATATCCTCTTACCGAAGCTGCTAACCTTTCGATCCTTTGAAGGGATATATTCCCTAGCCCCGTACCTGCATTTGAACGTAGCTTAGTGAGACGGTACTACATCGGTCTGGAGAAGGTTTGTGCTCATGGTCATTATAACTTTTGTCTTCCTCCTCTCTCTTTTCCTTTATTGTCGATTAGTTGACGAACACGATATTGAACAAGATATCACGGGAAAGTTAGAGACAAGAACGATGTTTCAAAAGGTAATGCCTTGCTACTGATTCCAGCACGATGATTTCTGATATTTCCTAGAAGCAATGGAAAAGTTTTGGAAAACGTTGATAATCTTAGATAATACAATATCACCGATGGAGAATGTGTAATGGAATGTGTGCTCTCCATGCATGAGATATATGGATATCTATTGTTTCTTCACTTATCAAAGCTCGCGCTATAACATAGTGCATCACGTCCCTGACGATGAACCGTAACAGAAAACTAAAAATTTCAAAGGCCGATTGATACTTCTCACCCTGATTACTTCGCCGATTATACCATTTTTATTATGAAAAAAAAGAAAACGGGAAAAAATATTGTTTGCATAAATATCTCTTTCGTCCGACGTTTGACAGATGCGAATTAAAAATGTGTATAATAACGTTTACAAGCTATTTTAATTATGAGAAAATGATAACAAAAAAATTAATTCCTTTTCATTTAATATTAACTCTTGGTAGGGCGCTATGAATTAATCGAAGCAAAAGCGTTTCTTACATTATGTAACCATGCTATGTGGATTATTTCATATTTTAGTTAATTGGAGAGGGCAGCGGTAAGTCGAGATAAAAGGGATTAGTAGACAAATCCGTTTCCGCCCACTCATATCACTTTCGGTTCTTTCGATCGCGGAATAGACAGTTATCATTGCATTGCGTAAAGGGCAATCAAATGAATTACGCGAAATGAAAAATAAATACAACTAATTACTATCTCTGAATCCATATTCTTTTGCACTGTGTAATAAAGAAAGAGAGACGCTCGTTTACTAAAACAATAAAAAGAGAACAGTAGGTAATATCACGAAAGAAATTTTCAAGAAATATTTCTTGCTCGAAATTAATACTTGTTGATAAATATTTTTAACGATAAAAACAAGAAAAATATTAAAAGCCGATTATCAAAATTCTTCAGTTAACTGCTAGTTGTATATAATAAAGAAACAATGGCTGAAAGAAACAGAAAAGACCAGAAACAAAAAAAGGAAAATACTTTGTCCAGTTGATAATGAACCGATTGGAAATTTACTTCCTCACGAGCCATGACCTTCCACTCTCTCTATCGTGTAGTACGTGGTATTGATTGATCGGCTTAGAATGCAATAACCCCTTCCACCGAGCCACGCCTCGAAAATTAGCTTGGTCTTCGGACGTGACGATTCGGTGCAGAGCCTCGCCTGCGGAGGTCATCCTTTCAATAATTTTTGAACGAGTAATGTGCAAGTACTAAATAATCGCGTCTACACTTAATAATATTCAGTCCCAAAGGAAACTTACAAGCAATCCAAACGGTAGAATTTCTTCATTCTCTCTAGTCTTTTGTCCCTTATCGATGTAACGTAAATTTATCGGTAATCGTTAGTATGTAACTTATTATAAAATTTCAGTACAATATTACGGAAATGAAACAGATTTTCGTGATCAATACCATCCTAATTATTATTTTGTTGCTTCTCGGAGAAGAAATTTTATATCGCTTAAAAGGGCGTAACCCGATTTACCTTTGATGACTGCACAATTTCAATGAACATTTGAACGTCTATCATAAGTCTTAACTAATCTACGAATTGCAAACTCTTCCAGAGATACAGAAGACTAAACGGAGCCGAAAGCGGTTCCAATAGTCTTGAATTATTGCGAAGGAGCAGAATCGACTGCTATCCGAGTTGTAATTACTTCCTGAGAAGATACGAGAATTTCAATTACATTAAACCTGATAATTAAACATTCGACACCAGAAGTGAAACCTATTTACATCGCACTTCCTGTTCTTCCGCACATCCGACGATACAACCTAAATGGATAGTACAAATGGAAGTCCTAACTTCAATCAAATAACAAAACAAAAGCATTTTCCTGTTTAATCTTATATCTAAATGGTCAATCAATCAATGCCGTATTTATCGAATGGTAAGATATTTTGGAGATAAGATATAAATTTTTTATTCCAAAGTGTAATATGGAATATTGAAAGATCATAGGTTCGTTTTATAATAATTTATTGAATTTTTACACAGATTTTATGATGGCGACGGGAGTATTTCTATTTATGAGAGGCTCATTAGGTCTGTTAACTTTAGCTATCCTTAATGTATTATATTAGTGCATATAAATGAAGAACCTACTTATTTTTCAACTACTCTAATGAATAAGATTAAATATGGGAAGCAAGATGTTGGACGAAGGAGTGCAGGTGAATAATAATATATGAATAAAAATTTTAATATTTTCTCATAGAATTTCGCGTTACATGTCACTCGTCATTTAATGTGTCAGATCATAAAAGTGGCGGAGGAAACTGATGCTGCTCACGAATTTATTATGAATCTTTCAGATGAAGTGGAAACCAAGTTGATGAGAGAGGAACCTAATTATCTTGTGTATGGAAGCTACATGCTGCTATTGCTAGAGCATTACTGTAGAAACCATCGACTTCAATATTGAATTTTAATACACGAGGTACGAGGAGAATAGATATAAGTCGTTAACGGGTCACGTATCTTATCCAATTTTTTTTATTAATGTCATCTTTTATTATATAGCGCATCATAAAAGCAAAAGAGTTGTTCAAGAAGCAGTTGGAAGTTCTAACCAAAGAAGGGAGATCATGCTTTTGCACTTGTGTGCATTTTGTAATTGGGAATACCTAGGAGAAGGAAAAAGAAGAAAGAACATTTGTTTTTGTCCGAAGAAGTTTGGAAAGACCAATATGGCACTGTTTTATAAAGCTTGGATCGGTGGTACGAGGAAATGGGAGGGATTTAGCTTTTTCAAAGGAACCAAACGTGAGCGGCTTTAGTTGGAGGGTAGACGCAATTGTGCTCAGAAGGATTTGTAGAATGGTCGTCCGAAGTTCCACGCGGGGCAGGGATCAGAGGGGAATTAAAATGAAACTGAGGGAGGTATACAAAACGATTTAACATGCATGGACGATGAGAAGATCCATCTTTTTTGGAAGTGATAACGTTCGCAGGGGAATACTTTTAAATTATATGGGAAATGGAAAATCCATATTCATGTCATCGTTATTCCGTCGATTTAAAGTAAGTAATAGTTCGATATCATTAAGTAAGGAGAAATGCTGAATTCTCTTTAAAATCGTTTGTCGGAATATTCACGACATCTTGTTGAAAAATATTCGTAATATTTAATTAGCGCTTTTCATAAATATTGAAATTTAGACGAAGTAATTTGGTGGGTAGCGCGAATTACCTGTTATTAATACTTACTCCCGTACTTACTTGGCCAAGTACCTTCGTTTTAAACCCATCGTTATTATCTCTCTCTGGGTGTGCTCTGGTGCGCGCCTATCTGCGCCAATTCGAGGGGCCGGGATTGAGCGCGCGGTCTTGTGTGCGTGTATGCATACAACTCCAGTCCATTCTTGATAATAAAGAAAATATGTTCGCATTTGTTTTCCTAACATCAGGTCGAGCAGATAATTGGAGATTAGCTCTATAGTTCAATTGTCTATTTAGAATCATCGTTTGAAAACAGGGTTACTTATTTTGCAGAGCAATGGACTATTTTTTTAGGAACCGATTGATTTGGGACATAATATACGAAATATTAGGTAACTGGAGATATGATGGGATTATTGTTTTGCATTCTCCAATAGGGAGTAAATTTCTGGGAAAATGTAACCGTTCATGCAGGAGAACCAAATCAGTCGTGGTAGATGGATCTGCAAAAGAATTAACCGGGCAATTAAATGATACAGCTAAATATATAATAGAGTTATACCGCTAATCGTATTATCGAGTTCTCTGCCTGGTTTGATGAGAGGAAAAACTAATGAAAAGATACCTTTCTTGTTTTGAAAATAAGAGAGGAGATGTACGCAGACACGCTCACTTGAACTCGCGCACGTAAATGCGCACGTGCACGGGGAGAGGTAATAAGTCGTTTAATATGATGGTGCTGGACGATAGGTAGGAGAAAAGGCGTACGTGCAGATCGTTAAATCCCGATTAATACCCGGTAATAGGGGAATTTGTAGACATGGGGGATCATATGTTTTTGCAAAGAAATCATAATTTTGTTCATTATAATTTTCTACGATGTCTATGATAAATGTCGAATCAACTCTCTTTCCGCATTATCATCCCTCGCATTATGTATGAGATCTCTCCGTTTTTTTGTTGGATGTCATCGCTATCAGTCTTATCGTTTTCTTCCCGAATAATATTTATTTTTTCTATCGTATTTGTATAAATGTCTATCTGGAATTCCTCTTCTGTATTACTTATGACACGAAACTCGCCAGTGTTTCGTTATTTTGCCGTTCTCTTAATGAAAAAGAAATAAGTAATTGAAAGTGCTGGTAGTCTCAAATTGTATATAACGAAATCGCGAAACGATATATACCAAATGAATATTACGTATCTGATTTTCTGCCTTATTAGTCTAGGGAACTATCTGTTTCACTAGAAGTTTCAATACGAAGCGAGTTCAGCTTCGAAAATATCTCCTCTGTTTTATGATTACTTGTTTACTCCATCAAATATCAGTGCATCGTACGTGGCGTACTCGTGTCCCATTGCAGACAAGACCTTATCACTTTATTTACGCGGTTTAGAGAAGCCCTCAGAACGTTATGAACGTACTTCTTTTCTGTAAGGCCGACTGATATTCTTTTCAAATTACTTGATAATTGGACCATTCCTTGACTAACTAAATGAGATGTTCTCTCGGAGTGGAAATACGGGAAAGAGAAGAAGGTAATATTAGGAAACCATAAATGTGAGGAAAGATCTTCTCCGAGTACATGTTTTCATTAAATGCTATAACTAAATAGATAATTGAATTATACTGCTAATCGTGTTATCAATTTGTCTGCTATCGGTTTGATAAGAGGAAAACTAATGAAAAAATACCCGTTTTGTTTTCAAAATAAAGCAGAGGAACGCAGACACGGCCACTCATTTACGCCCACTTGAACTGGCGCATGTAATCCCGCTAGTATATGGAGGGTGGTAGTAATAAATCGTTTAATATGACGGTGCTTGACTGTATGTATGAGAGAAGGTACATACGTGCAGATCGTTAAATACCGATCAATACCCGTTAACAAGAGAATTCGCTCTACCTAGCAAATTATTTCGTTTAAATTCGTATATCACCGAAACACGTATATTAAATATAACGAATAATTTTGAAGACAATGTGATTATTTTGGCAAACAATTTTGAACAACATCGAACTCAACATTTCTTCTGTTTTTAATTATATTGAATGATTATTTAAATTGAGTGAACAATAATGACAAGGTGATCTACACGTGGACTTCATATTTCATGTATAGTTTAAATCTATTCCCATTTTAAAGTATTTCAGATATATTTTTACATGATTACTTCAATTAAAAAAGGGACGAATAATTGTCAATTTCATTGGTAGGTTACAAGATTTGAGATAATTTTTCACGTACATAGAGGAAATGAGAATATAACTACATAACTACAGGAGAGGGTAATTTTTCATTCCCTAGCTAGGAAGTATGGTTTTGTAAGGGGACGACATGGGATTAATTTCGCCAGGGAAAGTCATTCCTTCGGTGGTTTCCGAACCAGTAATACGCAAGTGAGTGTCACACGGGAAATAATCGCTAATGCATATACCTCATATGTCCGAAAGAATACCTTTATAAGCAATTAAAACGAGAGAAACAATTTCATCGTTCTCACTCATCATTCTTTTGCTCCATTAATATTCTCTAAATTTAGCAATTGCCGTTTCCATCAGATTTTTGACAAAGTTGCATTTCTATATTATAGAAATGAAACTGATTTTCTTGATTCCTAACATTATAATTATAATTTTGTTGCGTATACGAGAAATTACTGTAGCACTAAAAAGGCATCATCTGACATATTTTCGGTAATTATGCAATTAAAATGAACGAATAGCTTTGATATGTCTAAACTAATCTACGAATTTTGCTTTGTTTTAAATATATACGAAAGAAAATAAAACGCGAAAGCAATTCCAACAACTGATAATCATTGGCACAGGAGCCGAATTTACGGATATCTTAATTGTAACAATTGTGCATACAATCTAGTTTGCAAAAATGAAGATATGAATTAAACATGTAAATAAGTGATTATTTATAATCAAACCTACCTTTATGGTACCATTATGTCGCAATACGTCAATATCAAAAGATTTAAGAGTACTTAATCTATGAGGAATAGCTAACAGCGTTCTTTCTTCGCGTTCGTTTTCTTCGTTCTCGGATTGCTTCTTGAATCACTCTTCCGCCTTCACAATCCAATGCGCTATATTATAAAAGATGAAATTCATGTGGAAAATTGTATAAGATATGTGACAAATTACTTATATCTGATCTTTTCATACCTCGTTTATTAAAATCCAATATTAAAATTGATGTTTGCTACAGTAATGCCTTAGTATGCCGTCACAGTGTTTCCATAAACCGGATAATTAGGTGCTTTTCTGGCCAATTTGGGTATATATCACGTGAATGATTTGAAATGGATTCATTTTGAAATAGAAATACTTTCGTCGACTTCATAAAATCTATGTAGAAATTCAATAAATTATTGTAAAATATACCTATGATAGAGATTTTATATTCCACATTACATTTTATAATAAAAAATTTATATCTTATCTCTGAAACATCTTACCTTTCGGTAAACACAGCATTTGTACTATCGATGTAGAACGCACGTTCGGAAGAGGAGGAAGTATCGATGTAAAAATGTTGCACTTCCTATTTCGAATATTTCATTATCACGTTGACCGTAGCTGAATTTCGTTTATATTCTTTGGAATTAAATTGAAATATAAGTCAATAGGACTACTTTGCAGTACTTCGAGGCTATTGAACAGCTTTCACCCTCGTTTTGTCTATTATATCTCTGAAATAATTTAAAATTCCTAGTAGATAAGCTAAGACTCATGATAGGCATTGAATTGTTCATCCAATTGTGTAGGTAACAATGATAAAACTAATTACGCGCCTTTAAGAAATATAAAATACCTTCACCGAAAAGCAACAAATAATAATAATGATGTTATTGATCAGGAAAATCAATTTCATTTCGATAAAATATAATTGAAATTTTCTAACTAATCACATATTAACGACCACTTATAAATTTACCTTATATTGATAACATAAATAAAAGACTAGTGAGAACGAAGAAATTGTTTCCACCGCCTGAACCGCTTGTAAAACTACCCTTTGGAACGTATAAGATATACGCAAGGCGAATATTTATTGTACGACACTTGCTCACATATTATCAGTTCGACCACCACCGAAGGAATGACGTAAAGCTTTATCGCCCTTCTCCGATGGACCATATTTATCCCCCGCTCTTCGCTATGGTCCGTCAAAGAGTACGCCCTCTGCAAAGGGTTACTACGCTTCAAATCGATTAATCAATATTTCCTATTATATGTTCGAAAGAAGGGAAAGGGTCATAAACTGTGAGGAAATGAATTTCTCTATTGATTTCTTTTAACTAGGATGTATCATTATCCTTCCTCTTTTATGCTCTTCTTTCGTTCCCTTTTCTCCTTACTTTTACTAATTTAATAAGAAATTAAACATTAATTAAAGAATTTTGAAAATAGCCAAATATTTTTCTTCCATTTTTCGATAAAAATATTCATCAATAAGAATTAATTTGGCGTAAAGAATATTGTGACGATTGTTTCTGCTGCATTTTTATTGATCTCTCGCTACCATACATTTAAGAAATGAAATTAATCTTTTTATTGGTATTCTCTCCTAATGAACATATCTTGTGAGTGGACAGTATACATATTTTTGATTCCTGGCTGACAAAATCGGCCAAACATATTGTTTATGTGAACAATATTTTCTTTGATCATAATAAAAATAACATCGTGGGTAAATTGATCAATATGAAAAGTATCTGTTTTTTCATTATGATCCTAAAAGATAGTACCTTCCTATGAACAAATACATTTGTAAGAAAATACTTTCGAAGAATCCTTCGTCGATCATTTCGAAACAGATTCTTCATCTATCATGGAATATCAAGCATTTAGCTTGCGAAGTTGTCAGGTGTTATCATCGAAAGCGTTGTGCATTAACATTTTCAGTTTTTTGTTACATACTTCGATAATGACTTCACGCTTTATATTATAGCTCGCATTTAGAGAAAGGAAGAAAAGAAAAACACATATCCATATATCTTATGCGCGAACCCTCAATTACATAGTATCGATCGGCGGAATTCGACTATATAAAGTTATCAACGATTTCCAAAACATTTTTAATGCTTTCTAGCGATACTTTGAATCAACGTGCTGGGTTTGAGAGGGAAGCGTTTCCTTTTCAAACATCGTCCTCGTCTTTTCGTGATCCATAGTATTGTGTTCCATCCCGTCTTCATTATGTGATCGAGATTAACCAGTAGGAGGAAGGGGAAGAAGAGGAAACGTTTATAATGGCGGTGACGACGAACCTGGCGAGATTAATATCGGCGCTGTTTTACAAAGCTTTATTCGAATGGTGGTACGAGGAGACGGAATATATCGTATTGAAAGGATCACAAGATAAGCGGCTTTAGCTAAAGGATATAATCGAGTGTGGTTGGAGAGATTTATTGAAGGGCTGTTCGCCGTAGCAAACCGCATCTGAATTAAAGTGGAATTGAAATGGTACTCAGACAGGTTTATCTCTGAAAATGATTAAATCTGCTTGTACGATCGAAAGATTCTCCGTTTTTCGGGATAGTCGTGCTAGCCCGGGAACACATTTAAATTTTTCGTCAAATATTCAGTGCACGTCCACCTCACCATGTCATCGTTATAACGTCAATTTAAATAATTAATCAACATAATTAAAAAGAGACGAAGCGTTTGGTTCAATGCTTCTAAGTTGTTTGTCGGAATATTCACGTCATTTGCTTAAAAATAATATATAATGACCGTTTTTCAGAAATATTGGTATTTGGACGATTTAATTTGCTACGGAGCGCAAATACCTCTCGATTGGGATTTAATGAAAATGCATGTACGTATTACTCTCTTCCATAAGTATCGTCAAGTACCTTCCTCTGAAGCGATTTGTTATTACTCCTTTCCATGGACCTGTGCTCTTCTGTTCGCTCATGCACGCTAGGTCATGTGGGCGGGATTCCGTGTGCGGTTCTCTGGTCGTGCACGCTTATATCTCCTTTCTCATTTTGATAAGAAGAAAGGTATTTTTTCATTTGTTTTTCTCTCATTAAAAAAAAGTTCGATAATAACCGCGGATGACATACTATCTCGTTAATATATGCAAACCAGTGAAGACCAGAATAAATGGTGAAAATGTATAATTTGATAATTGAATTTATTGAAATCTTTAAATAGGAGTACAATATTCATTCTGAGTCTTGTCAACTCCCGTACAGGTTCTTGGAAACACAAGAAGATGGAACTGTATGTAAGCACCCCTCCAGACACGATAATGGACTATACCGTCTATATCATTTTGAACAACACTCTCGATAAGATGAAGCCTATTTTAATTTTTTCTATCTCCATTTATCCATTTCAATTCCTTATTCAGCAAATTGCTTTTATACAGCCAGTACTGTAAGACGTAATTATTAGAGGGAAAAACAATTTTCACTTAGAACTTTGTAAGCTCATTACATATTCTTTAAAGTCAGCTTGGCGATAAAATTATATAAAATTTTTCCTTATATTTGCTAAGTCCGTGAATGAAATTTTCATTATTCTTTCCATGCCAGTTTCTATACATACACAGACACACGCACACACACACACACCTATTGGTTTAAATATTTCGAAGATCATAACGCGCGAGGAACATGAAACAATTTTAATCGAAAATTTCAACAATTTCTAATTTTAATCAAATGTTATCTTACTAGAAATATAATAAAATTGTCGCTATGCTGGGTTATGCGTAAAAGAAATAAACAATTCTCACATACAGACTGAGAAATAAAATATCTTCCAAGGAATTGGTTGGTTTGGAACGTAATATACGAAATATTGGATAACTGGAGAGATAATCGGGTCATTGTTTTCATTCTTTAATTGGGTGCTAATCTCAGGGAAAATGTACCGTTGGAACGGAGTAGTTAAATCAATGTCGCGCCCATAGCTATGAAAAAATGTAGCCGACTGATTAAATGATGCATTTAAATAGATAATTGAGTTATACAATCGTCTCATCCAATTGTCTGATTCTGTTATTGATTTGATAAGGAAAAGACAAATGAAAATAAACCTTTCATGTTTTCAAAATCAGACACGAGAGGTACGCTCAAAGGACAGCGTCACCCATTCCCGTCCACCTGAACCATGAGCCCATCCAAGCGTGCGGAATCACGGATGGAGAGGAATAATACCGAATCGATTAAAACGAAGTTACTTGATACGTAGGGAAGATCGTAATACGCACACGCATTTTGTTCAAACTCCTATCAAAACGTACTAACAAGAGAATCCTGACTACGTAGCAAATTACATCGTTGTATTTACAATATTACACTAAAACGTAAATTAAATATTATGCATATATTTTAAGCACACGATGTCAATATTATGACAAATAATTATGAAGGTTGATTCAACATATCTACTATTTTTAATTTAATGGAATGATTACTTAATTTAATTTGGTGGTATAACGATGTCAAGGTAAATATGGAATAAATCGATATATCCTTTAATCATCCCTACAGGTTTAATGATTTTGAAATTTTAATCATTTAAACCAACCTTAATTTCATTTCTATTTTCCAGAGCTCATACTTCAATCCATGATTAAACCTTCCATTCTCATAATCGTTTCTATTCTCGATATCATTTTCTGTTTTTTCCTTATTATTTTTATTATTACCGATAGGTCTCGATGATCCATTTAACTTCGTTCTCACGATACACCGGGTTAGAAATTGTCGAATTTAAATCGAAATTTACAAAATCAATGTTCGGCCAAGGACAAACATCGATATGATTAGAATCAAATTTATCTGCGGAATCATCATCGTCGAGATAAAATCTATCTTCGATTAAATCGTGAGCGAGCGTAGACAAATAATCCTTAGACTCACCTTGGACATCTTCATCTCATGTATTTCCTTTTTCTTCCTCTTCGCGTGTATCGTCGGATGTCCCTTGGTTGAACTGTTCCGATCGCAATCGATTATATTCTCTTACCGAAGCTGCTAACCTTTCGATCCTTTGAAGGGATATATTCCCTAGCCCCTTACCTGCATTTGAACGTAGCTTAGTGAGACGGTACTACATCGGTCTGGAGAAGGTTTGTGCTCATGGTCATTATAACTTTTGTCTTCCTCCTCTCTCTTTTCCTTTATTGTCGATTAGTTGACGAACACGATATTGAACAAGATATCACGGGAAAGTTAGAGACAAGAACGATGTTTCAAAAGGTAATGCCTTGCTACTGATTCCAGCACGATGTATTCTGATATTTCCTAGAAGCAATGGAAAAGTTTTGGAAAACGTTGATAATCTTAGATAATACAATATCACCGATGGAGAATGTGTAATGGAATGTGTGCTCTCCGTGCATGAGATATATGGATATCTATTGTTTCTTCACTTATCAAAGCTCGCGCTATAACATAGTGCATCACGTCCCTGACGATGAACCGTAACAGAAAACTAAAAATTTCAAAGGCCGATTGATACTTCTCACCCTGATTACTTCGCCGATTATACCATTTTTATTATGAAAAAAAAGAAAACGGGAAAAAATATTGTTTGCATAAATATCTCTTTCGTCCGACGTTTGACAGATGCGAATTAAAAATGTGTATAATAACGTTTACAAGCTATTTTAATTATGAGAAAATGATAACAAAAAAATTAATTCCTTTTCATTTAATATTAACTCTTGGTAGGGCGCTATGAATTAATCGAAGCAAAAGCGTTTCTTACATTATGTAATCATGCTATGTGGATTATTTCATATTTTAGTTAATTGGAGAGGGCAGTGGTAAGTCGAGATAAAAGGGATTGGTAGACAAATT
This sequence comes from Vespula germanica, assembly GCA_905340365.1. Taxonomy (NCBI): domain Eukaryota; kingdom Metazoa; phylum Arthropoda; class Insecta; order Hymenoptera; family Vespidae; genus Vespula; species Vespula germanica. The sequence continues at coordinate 1,116,702 of HG996541.1, forward strand.
CGTTTTCGCCCACTCATATCCCTTTCGGTCCTTTCGACACCGGAATAGAAAGCTATCATTGCATTCCGTAAAGGGCAACCAAATGAATTACGCGAAATGAAAAATAAATACAACTAATGATTATCTCTGAATCCATATTCTTTTGCACTGTGTAATAAAGAAAGAGAGACGCTTGTTTACTAAAACAATAAAAAGGGAACAGTAGGTATTATCACGAAAGAAATTTTCAAGAAATATTTCTTGCTGGAAATTAATACTTATTGATAAATATTATTAACGATAAAAACAAGAAAAATATTAAATGCCGATTATCAAAATTCTTCAGTTAACTTCTAGTTGTATATAATAAACAAACAATGGCTGAAAGAAACAGAAAAGACCAGAAACGAAAAAAGGAAAATACTTTGTCCAGTTGATAATGTACCGATCGGAAATTTACTTCCTCACGAGCCATGACCTTCCACTCTCTCTATCGTGTAGTACGTGGTATTTATCGATCGGCTTAGAATGCAATAACCCCTTCCACCGAGCCACGCCTCGAAAATTAGGTTGGTCTTCGGACGTGACGATTCGGTGCAGAGCCTCGCCTGCGGAGGTCATTCTTTCAATAATTTTTGAACGAGTAATGTGCAAGTAAGTACTAAATAATCGCGTTTACCCTCAATAATATTCAGTCCCAAAGGAAACTTACAAGCAATCCAAACGGTAGAATTTCTTCATTCTCTCTAGTCTTTTGTTCCTTATCGATGTAACGTAAATTTATCGGTAATCGTTAGTATGTAACTTATTATAAAATTTCAGTACAATATTACGGAAATGAAACAGATTTTCGTGATCAATACCATCCTAATTATTATTTTGTTGCTTCTCGGGGAAGAAATTTTATATCGTTTAAAAGGGCGTAACCAGATTTACCTTTGATGACTGCACAACTTCAATGAACATTTGAACGTCTATCATAAGTCTTAACTAATCTACGAATTGCAAACTCTTCCAGAGATACAGAAGACTAAACGGAGCCAAAAGCGGTTCCAATAGTCTAAAATTATTGGGAAGGAGTAGAATCGACTGCTATCCTAGTTGTAATTACTTCCAGAGATGATACGACAATTTCAATTACATTAAACCTGATAATTAAACATTCGACACCAGAAGTGAAACCTATTTACATCGCACTTCCTGTTCTTCCGCACATCCGACGATACTACCTAAATGGATAGTACAACTGGAAGTCCTAACTTCAACCAAATAACAAAACAAAAGCATTTTCCTGTTTAATCTTATATCTAAATGGTCAATCAATCAATGCCGTGTTTATCGAATGGTAAGATATTTTGGAGATAAGATATAAATTTTTTATTCCAAAGTGTAATGTGGAATATTAAAACATCATAGGTACGTTTTATAATAATTTATTGAATTTTTACACAGATTTTATGATGGCGACGGGAGTATTTCTATTTATGAGAGGGTCTTTAGGTCTGTTAACTTTAACTATCCTTAAGGTATTATATTAGTGCATATAAATCAAGAACCTACTTATTTTTCAACTACTCTAATGAAGAACATTAAATATGGAAAGCAAGATGCTGGACGAAGGAGAGCAGGTGAATAATAATATATGAATAAAAATTTTAATATTTTCTCATAGAATTTCGCGTTACATGTCACTCGTCATTTAATGTGTCAGATCATAAAAGCGGCGGAGGAAACTGATGCTGCTCACGAATTTTTTATGAATCTTTCAAATGAAGTGGAAACCAAGTTGATGAGAGAGGAACCTAATTATCTTGTGTATGGAAGCTACATGCTGCTATTGCTAGAGCATTACTGTAGAAACCATCGACTTCAATATTGAATTCTAATACACGAGGTACGAGGAGAATAGATATAAGTCGTTACGTATCTTATCCAATTTTTTTTATTAATGTCATCTTTTATTATATAGCGCATCATAAAAGCAGAAGAGTTGTTCAAGAAGCAGTTGGAAGTTCTAACCAAAGAAGGAAGATCGTGCTTTTGCACTTGTGTGCATTTTGTAATTGGGAATACCTAGGAGGTAGGAAAAGAAGAAAGAACATTTGTTTTTGTCCGAAGAAGTTTGGAAAGACCAATATGGCACTATTTTATAAAGCTTGGATCGTTGGTACGAGGAAATGGGAGGGATTTAGCTTTTTCAAAAGAACCAAACGTGAGCGGCTTTAGTTGGAGGGTAGACGCAATTGTGTTCAGAAGGATCTGTAGAATGGTCGTCCGAAGTTCCACGCGGGGCAGGGATCAGAGGGGAATTAAAATGAAACTGAGGGAGGTATACAAAACGATTTAACATGCAGGGACGATGAGAAGATCCATCTTTTTTGGAAGTGATAACGTTCGCAGGGGAATACTTTTAAATTATATGGGAAATGGAAAGACCATATTCATGTGATCGTTATTCCGTCGATTTAAAGTAAGTAATAGTTCGATATCATTAAGTAAGGAGAAATGCTGAATTCTCTTTAAAATCGTTTGTCGTAATATTCACGACATCTTGTTGAAAAATATTCGTAATATTTAATTAGCGTTTTTCATAAATATTGAAATTTAGACGAAGTAATTTGGTGGGTAGCGCGAATTACCTGTTATTAATACTTATTCCCGTACTTACTTGGCCAAGTACCTCCGTTTTAAACCCATCGTTATTATCTCTCTCTGGGCGTGCTCTGGTGCTCGCCTATCTGCGCCAATTCCAGGGGCCGGGATTGAGCGCGCGGTCTTGTGTGCGTGTATGCATACAACTCCCGTCTTTTCTTGATAATAAAGAAAATATGTTTGCATTTGTTTTCCTAACATCATGATGGTCGAGCAGCTAATTGGAGATTAGCTCTATAGTTCAATTGTCTATTTAGAATCATCGTTTGATGTCATCGCTATCAGTCTTATCGTTTTCTTCCCGAATAATATTTATTTTTTCTATCGTATTTGTATAAATATCTATCTGGAATTCCTCTTCTGTATTACTTATGACACGAAACTCGCAAGTGTTTCGTTATTTTGCCATTCTCTTAATGAAAAAGAAATAAGTACTTGAAAGTGCTGGTAGTCTCAAATTGTATATGACGAAATCGCGAAACGATATATACCAAATGAATAATACGTATCCGATTTTCTGCCTTATTAGTCTAGGGAACTATCTGTTTCACTAGAAGTTTCAATACGAAGCGAGTTCAGCTTCGAAAATATCTCCTCTGTTTTATGATTACTTGTTTACTCCATCAAATATCAGTGCATCGTACGTGGCGTACTCGTGTCCCATTGCAGACAAGACCTTATCACTTTATTTACGCGGTTTAGAGAAGCCATCAGAACGTTATGAACGTACTTCTTTTCTGTAAGGCCGATTGATATTCTTTTCAAATTACTTGATAATTTGACCATTCCTTGACTAACTAACTGAGATGTTCTCTCGGAGGGGAAATACGGGAAAGAGAAGAATGTAATATTAGGAAACCATAAATGTGACGAATGATGTTCTCCGAGTACACGTTTTCATTAAATGCTATAACTAAATAGACAATTGAATTATACTGCTAATCGTGTTATCGATTTGTCTGCTATCGGTTTGATAAGAGGAAAAGTAATGAAAAAATACCTGTTTTGTTTTCAAAATAAAGCAGAGGAACGCAGACAGAGGCCACTCATTCTGTGCACTTCAAACTCGGCCCACTTGAACTGGCACGCGTAATCCCGCCGGTGTATGGAGGGTGGTAATAATGAATCGTTTAATATGACGGTGCTTGACTATATGTACGAGGGGAGGTATTACGTACGTGCAGATCGTTAAATACCGATCAATACCCGTTAACAAGAGAATTCGCTATACCTAGCAAATTATTTCGTTTAAATTCCTATATCACCGAAAAACGTATATTAAATATAACGAATATTTTTGAAGACAATGTGATTATTTTGGCAAACAATCTTGAAAAACATCGAACTCAACATTTCTTCTGTTTTTAATTATATTGAATGATTATTTAAATTGAGTGAACAATAATGACAGGGTGATCTACACGTGGACTTCATATTTCATGTATAGTTTAAATCTATTCCGATTTTAAAATATTTCACATATATTTTTAAGTATTTAATACTATTAGACTGCACAGTTTCAAAGAAATATCCAGTTATACTTCGAGTAATCTAGTATTTCGTATATTACGCTCCAAACTATTCAGTTTCTCGGAAAATATTACCTTTCTCGATCTTTTTATTTCTCATTGCGTATATTCCAGTATAGAAACGACTTCATTATATTTCTAGTAATATAATATGACCAATTTATTTAGCATTTTTCTAATATTTACTCGAACGATTCAATATCTCTGTGAGTGTACATATAATAAACTTTTATATAATGTGGCCATTCCCCAAACATAGTGTAGATCTATTATATTGTTTTGTTACTATCGTTGTTCGATCAAACGGTCGACATCGCTCAAAGAAAAAATTATAAATGTTGTAGAAAGGTAGCTCTACTTTCAGATACTCTTTTCTTTTAAATACGATTTTGGAAGTCTTCTTTTCTTGATAATGGCGACGTTCTCTTCACGAAAATTATATAAATATCAATAAATATGTACCAAACATAAGATCCTCCTTGGAAAGTAGATAAACTAAATTCGATGTTTACAAAATAAACTAATCAAGAGGGAGAGATGAGGTATAAAGAAAGACCGATATAAGCGGAATCGGATGGAAAAAAGAAGGATAAAGCCAAAAAGAAATTTCCCCTTTGGGATCGTATCTATCCATTATTATGGGTAACATTGTGATGTGATTACCGCGGATGACATAATATCGCGTTAACTTATGCAAAACAGTGAGGACCAGAATAAATGGTGAAAAAGTTTAATTTGATAATTGAATTTATTGAATTCTTTAAATAGGAGTACAATATTGATTCTGAGTCTTGTCAACTCCCATACAGGTTCTTGGTAACACAAGAAGATGGAACTATATATAAGCACCCCCTCAGACACGATAATGGACTATACCGTCTATATCATTTTGAACAACACTCTCGATAAGATAAAGCCTATTTTAATTTTTTCTATCTCCATTTATCCATCTCAGTTCATTATTCAGCAAATTGCTTTTATACAGCCAGTCCTGTAAGGCGTAATTATTAATGGAGGGAGATAAGCAAGTGGGGGAAAAAGAATTTTCACTTAGAACTTTGTAAGTTCATTACATATTGTTTAAAGGCAGCTTGACGATAAAATTATATAAAATTTTTCCTTAGATTTGCTACGCCCATGAATGAAATTTTCATTATTCTATCCAGACGGTAGCCAGTTTCTGTACACACACAGCCATATATATATGTATGTATACACACACACACACACCAATTCGTTTAAACATTTCGAAGATCGTAACGCGCGAGGAACATGAAATAATTTTAATCTTAAATTTCAACAATTTCTAATTTTAATCTCAGAGTTGTTGTATCTAACGTTGCGTCGTAACGTGTAATCTCAATAAAAACGAAGCCTTGAATGAATTTGAAGGTTGCTTTCACTTTCCACGGGTGAAAACTTCAAACTTAATACTTTCGGTAATTTCAAATTCATTTGAACGAAATAGATGTACGAGAAGTTAAATAAACCGCTGTTTTAACGATAGTACTTTCCGTTAAACGCCCCACGGTGCACCTACGAAGCAACAAATATTTTTAATTTATTTTCCGATAGACTTAAATTTTGAAATGGCGGTCGTTCGCTATCTGTAAAGTCGTAAAATGATTGATTTGGACAGTTGCCGGATCAGTCATCCTTTCTACTCCGACGAGTAAACATCGGAGGTCTGTCGTTGCCGCCTGCAAAAAATGAAGAAACTTACGTTGACATACGTGTATATAAGAACAAATATTATCTAAGCTAATTGTAAAAAAAAATAATGTAATAAAAAAGGAGACTGTTCAATGTTAACATTCCAAGGTGTTTTTATATTATTGCAAACATTTTACTCAGTATCCTTAATAATACACCGACGTATGCATCATTAGGATCAGAAGTGTTACAGATCACTAGTTTATGGAACATGATATGGGAAGCCAATCTGTACGGTCATTTTCTCCAAAACAATAAGAATATAATACGATCAAATTACAAATTTAAAGCAGAATTTTCACAAAATTTATTATTATAATTATTACTCGCCGCTAACCGAGGAAATGAAAGATTACTTACAGCAAATTTCCAGGAATAAATGCTCGTGGTAGCCATTGATATTCCTCTTTAATGGTTCCTTGAATTATGCGGTCCACTCTTCCTGACGTGTATATAAGGAATATTAACTTCTCGCAAAGTGTGTGGTAACATCGCATGAAAAACTATATCCTGGCAATAGAAGGAATTATCAGTTTAATACTTTATATCATTACACTCTGTTTTTGCATAGTAAATACAAGAGAAAATATATGAGCTGATTTTAAACGGAATGTAATGATACTACTTGTGAAAACAGTTCTATCTCCCTCCGTTAAAAATTATGACCTGCAGGACTATCTGTGAGAGAACAATTAGTTCTTAATAATGCATTACGATTCGTTTATCGAAAGACAGTTCTGTAACAACCCGTTAATTAAAAATGGAGATTGTCAAATATAATCAATCCAAGGGACATTCAGATTGACTAAATATTTCACTAAATTTTCGGACAAATAACCCCAATTATACTTTTTTCTCTGTTTAATATTATACAATAATAAATCCGAGACAAATTGCGCGATGTCATATATAGTGTAAAATAATAATAAAAAACTACAACTTTCTATAATATACTATAGAATATACTATATATAAAACGGTAGAATTGAACAAGAAATTGTAGAAAATACGGTAGAATGGGTTAATATTAAGTTATAAGTGTATAAAATTCAAATAAGATTTGACTAACCGAGAGTCTGTTGCTTAAAATGTTACAGATGCTTGCCATTATCGCGACTGGTGAGGCGCTTTTATATTACTCCCGACCGTTCATCTTCAAGGGCCACCATGAACGTGCTTTTAGGACGACTCGAAACAGAATGATCGTTTCATTCGATTTCCGCTGATGGCTCATATCCCCCCACCCCTCTGTAGTAATTCGATCATGCGCTATTTGGTCCCACTCCCTCTTTTACATATATTCACGAGGGTAGCATCTTCGTCTACCTCTGTTAACTTCACAATGTTAACAATAACTTTGGATTGATATTACCGTATAAAGGAAATTTCTTTGGCCTTTATCTCACTTTTCTCCTTTTGATCCCTTTTTCTCCCGTGATTCCACCGTTCCCCATTCTCTATATTCGTATCTTTTCGATCGTTCCACTTTGTAAAAATCGAATTGTGTTTATCTTCTTTCCGAAAGGAAAATTTTTGTTGGTATTTGTACATCCATATTTATATACTTTTTTGCGAAGAGAATTCAAAATATTGTATTTAGAAGAAATGGTAATCAATCTCATAGAAAATCTCCATACAATATTTATAACTTAGGACTTGTGCGATGTGGATCCGTTGATCGAATAACTATGGCTAGAAAGAAATATAATAGATCTCTATTATGTTATAATCAATATTATGATAGTGTTACATTCAATGTTTGCTTGTTCAGAAAAGATTCATAGAGACAATACATTCGGAAATTACAAATGTTATCTTACTAGAAATATAATAAAATTGTCGCTATGCTCGGTTATGCGTAATAGAAATAAACAATTCTCAAATAAAGATTGAGAAATAAAATATCTTCCAAGGAATTGGTTGGTTTGGAGCATAATATACGAAATATCGGATAACTGGAGGGATAATCGGGTCATTGTTTTCATTTTCTTCAATTGGGTGCTAATCTCAGGGAAAATGTACTCGTTGGAACGGAATAATTAAATCAGTGTCGCGCCCATAGCTATGACAAAATGTAGCCGAGTGATTAAATGATGCATTTAAATAGATAATTGAGTTATACAATCGTCTCATCCAATTGTCTGATCGTGTCATTGGTTTGATAAGGGAAGGACAAATGAAAAAGTACCTTTCATGTTTTCAAAATCAGACACGAGAGGTACGCTGGCATGACCGCGCCACTCATTCCCGTTCACCTGAACCATGAGCCCATCCAAGCGTGCCGAATCACGGATGGAGAGGATAATACCGAATCGATTAAAACGAAGGTACTTGATACGTAGGGAAGATCGTAATACGCAGATGCATTTTGTTCAAATCAGTATCAAAACCTACTAACAAGAGAATCCTGACTACGTAGCGAATTACATCGTTGTATTTACAATATTACACTAAAACGTAAATTAAATATTCTGAATCTCCTTTAAGCGCACTACGTGAATATTATGACAAATAATTTAGAAGATTGATTCAACATATCTTCCATTTTTAATTTAATTAAATGATTACTTAATTTAATTTGATGGAATAAAGATGTCAAGGTAAATATGGAACAAACCGGTAAATCCTTTAATCATCCCTACAGGTTTAATAATTTTAAATTTTAATCATTTAAACCTACCTTAATTTCATTTCTATTTTCCAGAGCTCAAACTTCAATCCATGATTAAACCTTCCATTCACATAATTAATTCCTTTTCACTTAATATTAACTCTTGGTAGGGCGCTCTGAATTAATCGAAGCAAAAGCGTTTCGTACATTATGTAATTATACTATGAGGATTATTTCATATGGTAGTTAATTAGAGAGGGCCGCGGTAAGTCGAGAAAAAAGGTATTGGTCGACAATTCTGTTTCCCTCCACTCATATCCCTTTTGGCTCTTTCGACCGCGGAATAAGAAGTTATCGTTATGCATTGCGTAAAGGACATTCAATCGAATTACGCGAAATGAAAAATAAATATAACTAATTATTATCTTTGAATCCATATACTTTTGCACTGTGTAATAAAGAAAGAGAGACGCTAGTTAACTAAAACAATAAAAAAAGAACACTAGGTAATATCACGAAACAAATTTTCAAGAAATATTTCTTGCTCGAAATTATACTTCTTCCTAAACATTTTTAACGATAAAAACGGGAAAAATATTAATAGCCGATTATCGAAATTCTTTAGCTAATTTCTAATTCTAGATTGTGAAGAACAGTGGGTTTGAAAAAAAGAAAAGACCAGAAACAAGAAAATGAAAATAATTTGTCCAGTTAGATGAAAATATCATTCGAAAATTGACTTCCTTTGGAACCATGACATTTCGGTTCTTTATCTCGTGTAATATGTGGTATTGATTGATCCGTGTAGAATATAATAACCCCTTCCAGCGAGCTCCGCCTCAGATTATAGCTGGGTCTTATGACGTGGCGATTTGGGGAAGAGTCTCGCCTCCGAAGGTCATCCTTTCAATAATTTTTGAACGAGTAATGTGCAAGTAAGTGCTAAATAATCGCGTCTACACTTCATACGTCCCAAAGGAAACTTACAAGGAAACCAAACGGTACAATTTCTTCATTTTCACTAGTTTTTTGTTCCTTATCCATATACGGTAAATTTATCGGTAATCGTTAGTGCGTAACTTATTATAAAATTTCGATACAATAGTACGGAATTGAAACTGATTTTCGTGATTAATGCCATCCCAAGTATTATTTTGTTGCTTCTCGTAGAAGATATTTTATATCGCTTAAAAGGGCGTAACCCGATTTACCTTTGATGACTGCACAATTTAAATCAACAATTGAGCGTCTATCATGACTCTTAACCCAACTAAGAATTACAAACTCTTCCAGAGGTACAGAAGACAAAACGGACGCGAAAGCAGTTCCAATAGCCTTGAAGTATTAGGAAAGAGCTGAATCGACTGTTATCTAAATTGTAATTAGTTCCAGTGAAGATACGAGTTTATTGCTAGAGCATTACTAGAGAAACCATCAACTTCAACATTGCATTTTAATACAAGAGGTACGAGGAGAAGAGACATAAGTAACTAGTCAATTATCTTATCCAATTTTCTTTATTAATGTCATCTTATATTATATAGCGGATCATGAAAGCAGAAGAGTTGTTCAAGAAGCAGTTGGAAGTTCTAACCAAAGGATGGACATCGTGCTTTTGCACTTCTGTACAAATGGAATATCTAGGAGAAGGAAAAAGAAGAAAAAACATTTGTTTTTTTCCGAAGAAGTTTTGAGAGACCAACCTGGAACTGTTTTGTAAAGTTTGGAACGGTGGCAAGAGGGAATGGAAGGGATTTAGCTTTTTCAAAGAACCAATCGTGAGCGGCTTTAGCTGAATGGTATAGGCGATTATGCTCAGAAGGATTTGTAGGAGGGTCGTTTGAAGTTCCATGCGGGGCAAGGGTCAAAGGGGAATTAAAATGAAACTGAGGGAGGTATACAAAACAATTTAACATGCAGGGACGACGAGGAGATTCATCTTCTTTGAAAGTAATAACGTTAATAGGGGAATACTTTTAGGCTGTATGTGAAATGAAAAGTCCATATTCACGTCATCGTTATTCCATCGATTTATATTAAGTAATGGTTGGATATAATTAAGAACGGAGAAATGCTGAATTCTATCTTTGAAATTGTTTGTCGTAATATTCACGATATCTAGTTGAAAAATATTTGTAATATTTAATTAGCGATTTTCATAATTATTGAAATTTGAACGAAGCAATTTGGTGCGTAGCGCGAATTATCTGTTATCACTACTTACTGCCGTAATTATTTAGCCAAGTTCCTTCGTTTTAAACCCATCGTAATTATCTCTCTCTGCGTGTGCTCTGGTGTGCGCCTATCTGCGCCAATTCGAGGGGCCGGGATTGAGCGCGCGGTCTTGTGTGCGTGTATGCATACAACTCCAGTCCATTCTTGATAATAAAGGAAATATGTTTGCATTTGTTTTCCTAACATCAGGTCGAGCAGATAATTGGAGATTAGCTCTATAGTTCCATTGTCTGTTTAGATTCATTGTTTGATAACGCTATTACTTACTTTGCAGAGCAATGGACTATTTCCTTAGGAAACAATTGATTTGGAACATATTATACGAAATATTAGATGACTGGAGGTGTAATGGGATCATTGTTTTGCATTCTTCAATAGGGAGTAAATTTCTAGGAAAATGTAACCGTTCATACAGAAGAATCAAATCAGGCGTGGTAGATGGATCTGCAAAAGAATTAACCAGGTAATTAAATGATACAGCTAAATAGATAATTCATTTATACCGCTAATCGTATTATCGAATTCTCTGCCTGGTTTGATGAGAGGAAAACCTAATGAAAAGATACCTTTCTTGTTTTGAAAATAAGAGAGGACATGTACGCAGACACGCTCACTTGAACTCGCGCACGTAAATGCTCACGTGCACGGGGAGAGGTAATAAGTCGTTTAATATGATGGTGCTGGACGATAGGTAGGAGAAAAGGCGTACGTGCAGATCGTTAAATCCCGATCAATACCCGGTAATAGGGGAATTTTTAGACATGGGGGATCATATGTTTTTCCAAAAAAGTCATAATTTGCTTCATTATAATATTCTACGATGTCTATGATAAATGTTGAATCAATTCTCTTTACACATTATCATCCCTCGCATTATGTATGAGACCTCTCCGTTTTCTTACCCGAACAATATTTATTTTTTCTAACGTATCTGTATAATTGTCTATCCGAAATTCCTCTTCGGTATTACTTATGACACGAAACTCACTATTGTTTGGATATTTTGCCATTCTCTTAATAAAAAAGGAATAAGTAATTGAAAGCGCTGGTAGTCTCAAATTGTATATGACGAAATCGCGAAACGATATATATCAAAAGAATATTACGTTTCTGATTTTCTGCCTTATTAGTCTAGGGAACTATCCATTTCACTAGAAGTTTCAATACGAAGCGAGTTCAGCTTCGAAAATATCGCCTCTGTTTCATGATTACTTGTTTACTCCATCAACTATCAGTGCATCGTACGTGGCGTACTCGTGTACCATTGCAGACAAGTCCTTATCACTTTATTTAAGCGGTTTAGAGAAGCCGTCAGACCGTTATGAACGTACTTCTTTTCTGTAAGACCGACTGATATTCTTTTCATATAACTTATAATTTGTAATTTGTCCATTCCTTGACTATCTAACCGAGTGGTTCTCTCGGAGGGGAAATATGGGAAAGAGAAGAAGGTAATATTAGGAAACCATAAATGTGACGAAAGATCTCCGAATACGTTGTATAGATATAAGTAGTGAAGAAGAATTCCAGAAAGACATTTATATAGATACGTTAGAAAAAGTAAATATTAATCCGTAAGAAAACGATAGAAGTGATAGTTATATCATCTAGCGAGAAGACGAAGAGCTCAATGATGAAAGAGATGAAAATGTTGTATAAGAATTGCTTCAAAACCAATCATAGATTTCGTAAAAAATAATAGGGGATAAAATTTTTGTCATTTTGTAAAGAAATATGTTCTTCAATATCTACGAATTCACATAAACCAAGCATCCTTATCAAACATTATGTGACTTTAAAATATATACTCTAATGTGAGTCGTTCGACCACGTCTGTGCGATAAAGTTCCATCGATTTGTTCAAAGCTGATGTCCGAGAGGGCTCAGGGCAGATATGGTCATTACGTTATACGCACATTAATTGCTTACACGGACGGAAAGGTCAAAAATGAAATTAATTAAGGGGAAATGAACTTCTGTTTTATTAATGAACAATATTTTTTAATTCGACATATTACTTTTTCCTTTTCTTTTCTTCTTTCTTCTTCTTTTCTTTATAGTTTATAATCTGAAATTAACTAAAGAATGTGGACGATTAACGATTAATTTTTTTCACGTTTGTATGCTCCAAAATGACTATCAGTAAGAATTAATTTTTCCCTTTTTTTATCTCTTGAAATTATCATTCCTTTTCTTGTATCACGCAATGATAAGGAATATGGATTCAGAAGAAGTCTTTCGCCATATGTATTTTTTTTTTCGTTACGTCATCTTTTTCTCTTTTACGTATTTCATTTGAACGCCCTTTATGCAGGTCAATTAAAATTTCCTGTTTCGCGGCCGAAAAGGGTATTGGTTGGGAGGAAATGAATTTCTCGACCAATCCTGATCAATTTTTTATTTATCGTTATTCAACTAATCCATCGACATGTTTCAAAGCATAAGTTATAGGTGTTCTAGGAAGATAGCTTTCCATGAAGATACCTTTCCTTGTAAATAGAATCTACTTTCTTTGTAATGTCAACGTTCTCTTCGGAAAAGATATATAAATATGAATAAGTACTAAAAAAAGGTCACTCCCCCAAAGGGGGATAAGCAAAATTAGATTTTTACAAAATTAAATGATCGAGAGGATGTGCATATGAAGAATATTCGACAGAAGGAATCAAAAGCAGAGAAAGAATCAAAAAGAAACAGCAAGGATAAAAATAAAAAAAAAATTACCATCCACGGTAGTGTCGATTTAAAGTTATTGGTACCATTGTGACGAGATTACCGTGGATGACAATATCTCGTTAATATATGAAAAATAGTGGGAAATAAGTGGTAGAATAAGCTCGATTGGATACTTGAATTTATTGTATCCCTTGAGAGGGAGTAAAATTTGTTTATTCAGTCGTCATTTAAGCAAATCCTAAAGAGATCCAGAAAAGATAGGCTTAGAATAGTATATCAGTAATTAATCAATTACGATAATGAATTCGATATCATCTATATCGTTCCAAACAACATACACTCGATAAGATTCAACATACTTGAATTTTTTGTTTCTCGCCATTTATTGTTTTGTTGATTGCTTTAACGCAATCCTTTATGACGGAATTGTTAATAGAAGGTCGTAAAACCATTTTCGAGTGACCTTCGATACAATTCTAGAGAGTAATCTCGCGATATAGTAGGTAAATAATTGTTCCTCTGCCTGATGTGTTCATGAATGCAATCTTGATTGTTCTTTTCACACGGCAGACGGAGTCTATACATATATATACAAATACATACATTCATATCTATATACATATCTTACTATATACAAGAATCCAATACATTTATATACCTATTTATTCACGCATTCGTCTACATGTTGATAAAGTATTTATATCTATCTGAACATCTCTAAGCATATGCATGAAAATAAAATTAAAGAGAAACTTGAAAAATAAGTCGAAATAATAAAAGAGATGTCATTAAGATAGAAGCAAAGAGATATGTACCGGGAAAGTGTACCAAATAATACCGACTCCATACTTTAATATATCTGCGCAAGACAGATAAATGTAAACTTGACTGTTAAGAAATGTTTGCTTTTCCCTTAATTTGAAAAAAAATTTACTTAACTTATTATTTACAAGAAAGTCAAAAAAATCCATTTGTAAATAATACTATGGAAAAGTAATATAACAAATAAGGAAATGGAAATAATATTTTAAAAAAAAAACGTAAATAAGTAAGTGAAAAAAAATTGAAATGAAAAGAAGTAATATTAAAGAAAAAAGCAACCAAATATGTATTCGGGTAGTGTTGAAGATAAAAGAATATTTAAGAAATGGGACGCTTTTATATAATATTAACTAATAAGATTTTCACATGTGTTAAGAATTGAGTTTGGTCTGATGCTCTGCCCTTACTTTTTCCCGAACTAATTAATTACAGAAAGAGTTTATGACAAACTAAGAATAAACACAAAATGGTGTACTGGAATTGCTTGAAAACTTAACATGGATATCGTAGAAAATTATAGAATAGGATTTTGATTTCTTTGCAAGAAATTTGTTCCTCGATGTATATAAATTCATATAAATCAAATACCACTGTATGATATGATATAATGTATACCACGTTTGCGCGACGAAATGCCACCGTGTATATAAGGAGAAATCATTTAATAAATGGAAATATCACTTTAGCACTTTATATCATTTCTACCTTTTTTTATTCCTTGATAGTAAAACACCATTATTCTTTACCGGATTTAAATTCACTCAAGACTTTTGCGGTAGTTGAAGACAACTTCATAGCAAAGAGTGTAGCCATATCCGTCGCCTCTTATTTCACTTTATGCAAATTTTTATATTTCCTCGGTCGATACGATCTTGTGAAACAATGACTTAGTGACAAGGAACAATTATCACGATTAGCCACGAAAAATATACTCGTTTATATAGAAGTATGTAATCAGCCGTGGTACATCGTTCTGCACGAGACTCAAACGCGTAATTAAATGCTATAGCTGAATAGATAATTGAATTATACTGCTAATCGTGTTATCGATTTGTCTGCGTCGTTTGATAAGAGGGAAACTAATGAAAAAATGCCTGTTTTGTTTTCAAAATAAAGCAGAGGAACGCAGACACGGCCACTCATTCTGTGCACTTCAAACTCGGCCCACTTGAACTGGCGCACGTAATCCCGCCGGTATATGGAGGGTGGTAATAATGAATCGTTTAATATGACGGTGCTTGACTATATGTACGAGGGAAGGTATTACGTACGTGCAGATCGTTAAATACCGATCAATACCCGTTAACAAGAGAATTCGCTATACCTAGCAAATTACTTCGTTTAAATTCCCATATCACCGAAACACGTATATTAAATATAACGAATATTTTTGAAGACAATGTGATTATTTTGGCAAACAATTTTGAACAACATCGAACTCAACAGTTCTTCTGTTTTGAATTATATTGAATGATTATTTAAATTGAGTGAACAATAATGACAGGGTGATCTACACGTGGGCTTCATATTTCATGTATAGTTTAAATCTATTCCGATTTTAAAATATTTCACATATATTTTTAAGTATTTAATACTATTATATCATATAGAAATATATATAGACACGGTGAATGTTTTAATCGTCGCAGCAGCTTTAATTCTTTTGCAGTATAAACCTCCCTCCGTTCCATTTCGATTCTCCTTTGTACAAGGTCCCGCTTGCTACATCGGACGGCCTTTCGACAAATCTTTCCGAGCACAATCGATTGTATCCTCTAGCTAAAACCCACTTCGATCCTTTGAGAAGGGGATATTCCGTCTCTTCATATTACCATTCGAATGAAACATTCGAAAACAGTGCCATTTTAATCTCGTGTATGTTCGTTGTCACTGCCACTATAAATTTTTTCTTCTTCTTTCTGCTTTATTTCAGTCACATAATGGACAGGATATGGATCTTTACGGATAAATTAAAGACAAGAACGATTTTTCGAAACGGAATATTTGGCCTCTAAATCTAACACGTTGCTTTATAGTATCTCCAGGAAGTATTAAAATGTTCGGGAGAAGTTGATAATCTTAGATAGTACGATAATGAGTGATTAGAAAAAGAAATAAGTAAGTAAACGGGTTGAAAGTTCAAATTGTATATTTCGACATCACCAAACAGTACACAGCAAAAGAGTATTACACTTCTCATTTTTTGACTTATTATTTCTGGGATCTTTCTAAAAATATAATATCGGTAAACAAAGAAATATGACGAACGATTTTCTCGGCATACGACAGAAGATTATAACACAAACATTACATAGTATGAAAATTGTAATATCATTAATATCTAATAATATTAGAACACTATTTTTAAGTATAACTTGAACTAACGAAAGAAGAAACATTACAATTTTCGTTTATGAAATTATGATTAATTTCATAGCAATTACTTTCGATAATTACGATAAGTATAACTATTGTAATTATTTTTACAACAAATTTTCATAATAAGTAATTATATTATAATTAAAGAATATGCAGTTATGTAGCTATAACTAATATACCCAACATATAATTATTTATATAATTTTAATTAAAAAAAATACAGTTTTACATGATTATTTCAATCAAGAAAGGGAGGAATTATTGTCAATTTCATTAGAAGTTTACAAGATTTCAGATAATTTTTAAGGTACATTGAGGAAATGAGAATATAACTACATAACTACAGGAGAGGGGAAATTTTTCATCCCCTAGCTAGGAAGCATGGCTTTGTAAGGGGACGACATGAGATTAATTTCGTCAGGGAGTCATTCCTTCGGTGGTTTTCGAACCAGTAATACGCAAGTGAGTGCCGCAAGGGAAATAATCGCTAATGGGTATACCTCATAAGTCCGAAAGAATACCTTTATAAGCAATTAAAACGAGAGAAACAATTTCATCGTTCTCACTCATCATTCTTTTGCTCCATTAATATTTTCTAAATTTAGCTGTTGCCGTTTGCATCAGATTTATGACAATTGCTTCTTGAATCACTCTTCCGCTTTCACAATCCAATGCGCTATATTATAAAAGATGAAATTCATGTAGAAAATTGTATAAGATATGTGACAAATCACTTATATCTGATCTCTTTACACCTCGTTTATTAAAATCCAATATTAAAATTGATACTTGCTATAGGAATGCGTTCGCAATGCCGTCACGGTGCTTCCATAAACCGGATAATTAGGTGCTTTTCTCGCAAATTTTGGTATATATCACATGGATCAGTTGAAATGGATTCATTTTGAAATAGAAATACCTTCGTCGACTTCATAAAACCTATGTAAAAATTCAATAAATTATTGTAAAATATACCTATGATAGAGATTTTATATTCCACATTACATTTTAGAATAAAAAATTTATAACTTATCTCTAAAACATCTTACCTTTCGGTAAACACAGCATTTGTACTATCGATGTAGAACGCATGTTCGGAAGAGGAGGAAGTACCGATGTAAATATATTGCACTTCGGATGTCGAATATTTCATTATCACGTTGACCGTAGCTGAACTTCGTTTATATTCTTTGGAATTAAATTGAAATATAAGTCAATAGGACTACATTGCAGTACTTCCAGGCTATTGGAACAGCTTTCACCCTCGGTTTGTCTATTATATCTCTGAAATAATTTAAAATTCCTAGATAAGTTAAGACTCATGATAGGCATTGAATTGTTCATCCAATTGTGTAGGTAAAAAGATAAACCTAATTATAAAAGGTATTTAAGAAATATAAAATACCTTCAGCGAAAGCGACAAATAATAGTAATGATGGTATTGAACACGAAAATCAATTTCATTTCCATAAAATATAATTGAAATTTTATAATAAATCACATATTAATGACCACTGATAAATTTACCTTATATTGATAACATAAACAAAAGACTAGTGAGAACGAAGAAATTGTTTCCACCGCCTGAACCGCTTGTAAAACTACCCTTTGGAACGTATAAGATATACGCCTCGCGAATATTTATTGTACGACACTTGCTCACATATTATCAGTTCGACCACCACCGAAGGAATGACGTAAAGCTTTATCGCCCTTCTCCGATAGACCATATTTATCCCCCGCTCTTCGCTATGGTTCGTTTACATAGCGCCAAAGAGTACGCCCTCTGCAAAGTGTTATTACGCTTCAAATCGGTTAATCAATATTTCCTATCATATGTTCGAAAGAAGAGAAAAGGTCATAAACTGTGAGGAAATGAATTTCTCTATTGATCTCTATTAACTAGGATGTATCATTATCTTTTCTCTTTTATTGTCTTCTTTCGTTCCCTTTTCCCCTTACCTTTACTAATTTAATAAGAAATTGGAAATTAATTAAAGAATTTTGAAAATAGGCAAATATTTTTCTTCCAGTTTTTGTCGTTAAAAATATTCATCAATAAGGATTAATTTGGAGTAAAAAATGTTGTTTAACAAATTATTTGTAATATTTCTTTCTATTCTTTTTCTATTACTTATCTTAACACTCTCCTTTTTTACGCGTCCCTCATTTTTTATAAAGCCATAGTAAAGAATACGAAATCAGAGAAAACCTTTCGCCATATTCATATTTCTCTTTTTCGTTATATCATCTTCTTCTCTCTTACCTATTTCATTTCAATGTGCTTTACGCAAGTCAATTAAAATATTCTATTCCGCGGCCGACACGGCTGAAACAACCGAAAAGTATATAAGTTGGGAGGAAATGAATATTTCGATAAATACCTTTTAATTCGACATATTATTATGATTTCTTTTTAACTGTCATATGAAATAATCCACATTGCATGACCGAATATTGCGACGATTGCGTCTGCTCCATTTTTATTGATCTGTCCCTATCATACATTTAAGAAATGAAAGTAATCCTTTTATCGGTATTTTCTCATAATGAAAATACCTTGTGAGTCGTCGTTATACATATTTTTGATTCCTATCTGACAAAATCGGCCAAAGACTTTTGTTTATGTAAACAATATTTTCTTTGATCATAATAAAAATAACATCGTGGGTAAATTCATCGGTATGAGAAATATCTGTTTTTTCATTATGATCCTTAAAGATAGTACCTTCCTATGAACAAATACATTTGTAAGAAAATACTTTCGAAGAAGCCTTCGTCGATCATTTCGAAACAGATTCTTCATCTATCATGGAATATCAAGCATTTAGCTTGCGAACTTGTCGCGTGTTATCATCGAAAGCGTCGTGCATTAACATTTTCAGTTTTTTGTTACATTTCTTCGATAGCGACTTCACGCTTTATATTATAGCTCGCATTTAGAGAAAGGAAGAAGAGAAAAACACATATCCATATATCTTATGCGCGAACCCTCAATTACATAGTATCGATCGGCGGAATTCTACTATCTAAAGTTATCAACGATTTCCAAAACATTTTTAATGCTTTCTAGCGATACTTTGAATCAACGTGCTGGGTTTGAGAGGGAAGCGTTTCCTTTTCAAACATCGTCCTCGTCTTTTCGTGATCCATAGTATTGTGTTCCATCCCGTCTTCATTATGTGATCGAGATTAATACCGGCGCTGTTTTACAAAGCTTTATTCGAATGGTGGTACGAGGAGACGGAATATATGTTATTGAAAGGATCCAAAGATAAGCGGCTTTAGCTACAGGATATAATCGAGTGTGGTGGGAGAGATTTGTAGAAGGGCTGTTCGCCGTAGCAAACCGCATCTGAATTAAAATGGAATTGAAATGGTACTCAGACAGGTTTATCTCTGAAAATGATTAAATCTGCTTGTACGATCAAAAGATTCTTCGTTTTTCGGGATAGTAACGTTAGCCCGGGGAACACATTTAAATTTTTCGTCAAATATTCAGTGCACGTTCACCTCACAGTGTCATCGTTATAACGTCGATATAAATAATTAATCAACATAATTAAAAACAGACGAATTGTTTGGTTCAATGTTTCTAAATTGTTTGTCGGAATATGCACGTCATTTGCTTAAAAATAATATATACTGACCGTTTTTCAGAAACACAGGTATTTGGACGAATTAATTTACTACGTAGCGCAAATACCTCTCGATTGGGATTTAATGAATATGCATGTACGTATTACTTTCTTCCATAAGTATCGTCAAGTACCTTCGTCTGAAACGATTTGTTATGACCCCACTCCATGGACCTGTTCTCTTGTGTTCGCTCATGCGCGCTAGGTCATGTGGGCGGGATTTCGTGTGCCGTTCTCTTGGCGTCCATGCTTATATCTCCTTTCTCATTTTGATAAGAAGAAAGATATTTTTTCATTTGTTTTTCTCTCATTAAAAAGAAGTTCGAAAATAATATTAGCAGTGTATTTTAATTACCTATTTAGATGTATTATTTAATTTGCAGATCGATGTATCACGACTAATTTAGTACTTTCATAGGAACGAGTACATTCTCCTGAAAATTTATTCCAGACTGCACAGTTTCAAAGAAATATCCAGTTATATTTCGAGTAAACTAATATTTCGTATATTACGCTCCAAACTATTTAGTTTCTCGGAAAATATTATCTTTCTCGATCTTTTTATTTCTCATTGCGTATATTCGAGTATAGAAACGACTTCATTATATTTCGAGTAATATAATATGATAAATTTATTCAGCATTTTTCTAATATTTACTCGAATGATTTAATATCTCTGTGAGTGTACATATAATAAACATTTACATAATGTGGTCATAAATTGTTGCTATGCTCGGTTATGCGTAAAAGAAATAAACAATTCTCAAATAAAGATTGAGAAATAAAATATCTTCCAAGGAATTGGTTGGTTTGGAACGTAATATACGAAATATTGGATAACTGGAGCGATAATCGGGTCACCGTTTTCACTTCTTCAATTGGGTGCCAATCTCAAGGAAAATGTACTCGTAGGAACGGAGTAATTAAATCAATGTCGCGCCCATAGCTATGAAAAAATGTAGCCGAGTGATTAAATGATGCATTTAAATAAATAATTGAGTTATACAATCGTCTCATCCAATTGTCTGATTCCGTCATTGATTTGATAAGGGAAAGACAAATGAAAATATACCTTTCATGTTTTCAAAATCAGACACGAGAGGTACGCTCACAGGACAGCGTCACCCATTCCCGTCCACCTGAACCATGAGCCCATCCAAGCGTGCCGAATCACGGATGGAGGGGAATAATACCGAATCGATTAAAACGAAGGCACTTGATACGTAGGGAAGATCGTAATACGCACACGCATTTTGTTCAAACTCCTATCAAAACGTACTAACAAGAGAATCCTGACTACGTAGCAAATTACATCGTTGTATTTACAATATTACACTAAAACGTAAATTAAACATTATGCATATTTTTTAAGCACACGATGTCAATATTATGACAAATAATTAAGAAGGTTGATTCAACATATCTACTATTTTTAATTTAATGGAATGATTACTTAATTTAATTTGATGGTATAACGATGTCAAGGTAAATATGGAACAAATCGGTATATCCTTTAATCATCCCTACAGGTTTAATGATTTTGAAATTTTAATCATTTAAACCTACCTTAATTTCATTTCTATTTTCCAGAGCTCATACTTCAATCCATGATTAAACCTTCCATTCTCATAATCGTTTCTATTCTCGATATCATTTTCTCTTTTTTCCTTATTATTTTTATTATTACCGATAGGTCTCGATGATCCATTTAACTTCGTTCTCACGATACACCGGGTTAGAAATTGTCGAATTTAAATCGAAATTTACAAAATCAATGTTCGGCCAAGGACAAACATCGATACGATTAGAATCAAATTTATCTGCGGAATCATCATCGTCGAGATAAAATCTATCTTCGATTAAATCGTGAGCGAGCGTAGACAAATAATCCTTAGACTCACCTTGGACATCTTCATCTCATGTATGTCCTTTTTCTTCCTCTTCGCGTGTATCGTCGGATGTTCCTTGGTTGAACTGTTCCGATCGCAATCGATTATATCCTCTTACCGAAGCTGCTAACCTTTCGATCCTTTGAAGGGATATATTCCCTAGCCCCGTACCTGCATTTGAACGTAGCTTAGTGAGACGGTACTACATCGGTCTGGAGAAGGTTTGTGCTCATGGTCATTATAACTTTTGTCTTCCTCCTCTCTCTTTTCCTTTATTGTCGATTAGTTGACGAACACGATATTGAACAAGATATCACGGGAAAGTTAGAGACAAGAACGATGTTTCAAAAGGTAATGCCTTGCTACTGATTCCAGCACGATGATTTCTGATATTTCCTAGAAGCAATGGAAAAGTTTTGGAAAACGTTGATAATCTTAGATAATACAATATCACCGATGGAGAATGTGTAATGGAATGTGTGCTCTCCATGCATGAGATATATGGATATCTATTGTTTCTTCACTTATCAAAGCTCGCGCTATAACATAGTGCATCACGTCCCTGACGATGAACCGTAACAGAAAACTAAAAATTTCAAAGGCCGATTGATACTTCTCACCCTGATTACTTCGCCGATTATACCATTTTTATTATGAAAAAAAAGAAAACGGGAAAAAATATTGTTTGCATAAATATCTCTTTCGTCCGACGTTTGACAGATGCGAATTAAAAATGTGTATAATAACGTTTACAAGCTATTTTAATTATGAGAAAATGATAACAAAAAAATTAATTCCTTTTCATTTAATATTAACTCTTGGTAGGGCGCTATGAATTAATCGAAGCAAAAGCGTTTCTTACATTATGTAACCATGCTATGTGGATTATTTCATATTTTAGTTAATTGGAGAGGGCAGCGGTAAGTCGAGATAAAAGGGATTAGTAGACAAATCCGTTTCCGCCCACTCATATCACTTTCGGTTCTTTCGATCGCGGAATAGACAGTTATCATTGCATTGCGTAAAGGGCAATCAAATGAATTACGCGAAATGAAAAATAAATACAACTAATTACTATCTCTGAATCCATATTCTTTTGCACTGTGTAATAAAGAAAGAGAGACGCTCGTTTACTAAAACAATAAAAAGAGAACAGTAGGTAATATCACGAAAGAAATTTTCAAGAAATATTTCTTGCTCGAAATTAATACTTGTTGATAAATATTTTTAACGATAAAAACAAGAAAAATATTAAAAGCCGATTATCAAAATTCTTCAGTTAACTGCTAGTTGTATATAATAAAGAAACAATGGCTGAAAGAAACAGAAAAGACCAGAAACAAAAAAAGGAAAATACTTTGTCCAGTTGATAATGAACCGATTGGAAATTTACTTCCTCACGAGCCATGACCTTCCACTCTCTCTATCGTGTAGTACGTGGTATTGATTGATCGGCTTAGAATGCAATAACCCCTTCCACCGAGCCACGCCTCGAAAATTAGCTTGGTCTTCGGACGTGACGATTCGGTGCAGAGCCTCGCCTGCGGAGGTCATCCTTTCAATAATTTTTGAACGAGTAATGTGCAAGTACTAAATAATCGCGTCTACACTTAATAATATTCAGTCCCAAAGGAAACTTACAAGCAATCCAAACGGTAGAATTTCTTCATTCTCTCTAGTCTTTTGTCCCTTATCGATGTAACGTAAATTTATCGGTAATCGTTAGTATGTAACTTATTATAAAATTTCAGTACAATATTACGGAAATGAAACAGATTTTCGTGATCAATACCATCCTAATTATTATTTTGTTGCTTCTCGGAGAAGAAATTTTATATCGCTTAAAAGGGCGTAACCCGATTTACCTTTGATGACTGCACAATTTCAATGAACATTTGAACGTCTATCATAAGTCTTAACTAATCTACGAATTGCAAACTCTTCCAGAGATACAGAAGACTAAACGGAGCCGAAAGCGGTTCCAATAGTCTTGAATTATTGCGAAGGAGCAGAATCGACTGCTATCCGAGTTGTAATTACTTCCTGAGAAGATACGAGAATTTCAATTACATTAAACCTGATAATTAAACATTCGACACCAGAAGTGAAACCTATTTACATCGCACTTCCTGTTCTTCCGCACATCCGACGATACAACCTAAATGGATAGTACAAATGGAAGTCCTAACTTCAATCAAATAACAAAACAAAAGCATTTTCCTGTTTAATCTTATATCTAAATGGTCAATCAATCAATGCCGTATTTATCGAATGGTAAGATATTTTGGAGATAAGATATAAATTTTTTATTCCAAAGTGTAATATGGAATATTGAAAGATCATAGGTTCGTTTTATAATAATTTATTGAATTTTTACACAGATTTTATGATGGCGACGGGAGTATTTCTATTTATGAGAGGCTCATTAGGTCTGTTAACTTTAGCTATCCTTAATGTATTATATTAGTGCATATAAATGAAGAACCTACTTATTTTTCAACTACTCTAATGAATAAGATTAAATATGGGAAGCAAGATGTTGGACGAAGGAGTGCAGGTGAATAATAATATATGAATAAAAATTTTAATATTTTCTCATAGAATTTCGCGTTACATGTCACTCGTCATTTAATGTGTCAGATCATAAAAGTGGCGGAGGAAACTGATGCTGCTCACGAATTTATTATGAATCTTTCAGATGAAGTGGAAACCAAGTTGATGAGAGAGGAACCTAATTATCTTGTGTATGGAAGCTACATGCTGCTATTGCTAGAGCATTACTGTAGAAACCATCGACTTCAATATTGAATTTTAATACACGAGGTACGAGGAGAATAGATATAAGTCGTTAACGGGTCACGTATCTTATCCAATTTTTTTTATTAATGTCATCTTTTATTATATAGCGCATCATAAAAGCAAAAGAGTTGTTCAAGAAGCAGTTGGAAGTTCTAACCAAAGAAGGGAGATCATGCTTTTGCACTTGTGTGCATTTTGTAATTGGGAATACCTAGGAGAAGGAAAAAGAAGAAAGAACATTTGTTTTTGTCCGAAGAAGTTTGGAAAGACCAATATGGCACTGTTTTATAAAGCTTGGATCGGTGGTACGAGGAAATGGGAGGGATTTAGCTTTTTCAAAGGAACCAAACGTGAGCGGCTTTAGTTGGAGGGTAGACGCAATTGTGCTCAGAAGGATTTGTAGAATGGTCGTCCGAAGTTCCACGCGGGGCAGGGATCAGAGGGGAATTAAAATGAAACTGAGGGAGGTATACAAAACGATTTAACATGCATGGACGATGAGAAGATCCATCTTTTTTGGAAGTGATAACGTTCGCAGGGGAATACTTTTAAATTATATGGGAAATGGAAAATCCATATTCATGTCATCGTTATTCCGTCGATTTAAAGTAAGTAATAGTTCGATATCATTAAGTAAGGAGAAATGCTGAATTCTCTTTAAAATCGTTTGTCGGAATATTCACGACATCTTGTTGAAAAATATTCGTAATATTTAATTAGCGCTTTTCATAAATATTGAAATTTAGACGAAGTAATTTGGTGGGTAGCGCGAATTACCTGTTATTAATACTTACTCCCGTACTTACTTGGCCAAGTACCTTCGTTTTAAACCCATCGTTATTATCTCTCTCTGGGTGTGCTCTGGTGCGCGCCTATCTGCGCCAATTCGAGGGGCCGGGATTGAGCGCGCGGTCTTGTGTGCGTGTATGCATACAACTCCAGTCCATTCTTGATAATAAAGAAAATATGTTCGCATTTGTTTTCCTAACATCAGGTCGAGCAGATAATTGGAGATTAGCTCTATAGTTCAATTGTCTATTTAGAATCATCGTTTGAAAACAGGGTTACTTATTTTGCAGAGCAATGGACTATTTTTTTAGGAACCGATTGATTTGGGACATAATATACGAAATATTAGGTAACTGGAGATATGATGGGATTATTGTTTTGCATTCTCCAATAGGGAGTAAATTTCTGGGAAAATGTAACCGTTCATGCAGGAGAACCAAATCAGTCGTGGTAGATGGATCTGCAAAAGAATTAACCGGGCAATTAAATGATACAGCTAAATATATAATAGAGTTATACCGCTAATCGTATTATCGAGTTCTCTGCCTGGTTTGATGAGAGGAAAAACTAATGAAAAGATACCTTTCTTGTTTTGAAAATAAGAGAGGAGATGTACGCAGACACGCTCACTTGAACTCGTGCACGTAAATGCGCACGTGCACGGGGAGAGGTAATAAGTCGTTTAATATGATGGTGCTGGACGATAGGTAGGAGAAAAGGCGTACGTGCAGATCGTTAAATCCCGATTAATACCCGGTAATAGGGGAATTTGTAGACATGGGGGATCATATGTTTTTGCAAAGAAATCATAATTTTGTTCATTATAATTTTCTACGATGTCTATGATAAATGTCGAATCAACTCTCTTTCCGCATTATCATCCCTCGCATTATGTATGAGATCTCTCCGTTTTTTTGTTGGATGTCATCGCTATCAGTCTTATCGTTTTCTTCCCGAATAATATTTATTTTTTCTATCGTATTTGTATAAATGTCTATCTGGAATTCCTCTTCTGTATTACTTATGACACGAAACTCGCCAGTGTTTCGTTATTTTGCCGTTCTCTTAATGAAAAAGAAATAAGTAATTGAAAGTGCTGGTAGTCTCAAATTGTATATAACGAAATCGCGAAACGATATATACCAAATGAATATTACGTATCTGATTTTCTGCCTTATTAGTCTAGGGAACTATCTGTTTCACTAGAAGTTTCAATACGAAGCGAGTTCAGCTTCGAAAATATCTCCTCTGTTTTATGATTACTTGTTTACTCCATCAAATATCAGTGCATCGTACGTGGCGTACTCGTGTCCCATTGCAGACAAGACCTTATCACTTTATTTACGCGGTTTAGAGAAGCCCTCAGAACGTTATGAACGTACTTCTTTTCTGTAAGGCCGACTGATATTCTTTTCAAATTACTTGATAATTGGACCATTCCTTGACTAACTAAATGAGATGTTCTCTCGGAGTGGAAATACGGGAAAGAGAAGAAGGTAATATTAGGAAACCATAAATGTGAGGAAAGATCTTCTCCGAGTACATGTTTTCATTAAATGCTATAACTAAATAGATAATTGAATTATACTGCTAATCGTGTTATCAATTTGTCTGCTATCGGTTTGATAAGAGGAAAACTAATGAAAAAATACCCGTTTTGTTTTCAAAATAAAGCAGAGGAACGCAGACACGGCCACTCATTTACGCCCACTTGAACTGGCGCATGTAATCCCGCTAGTATATGGAGGGTGGTAGTAATAAATCGTTTAATATGACGGTGCTTGACTGTATGTATGAGAGAAGGTACATACGTGCAGATCGTTAAATACCGATCAATACCCGTTAACAAGAGAATTCGCTCTACCTAGCAAATTATTTCGTTTAAATTCGTATATCACCGAAACACGTATATTAAATATAACGAATAATTTTGAAGACAATGTGATTATTTTGGCAAACAATTTTGAACAACATCGAACTCAACATTTCTTCTGTTTTTAATTATATTGAATGATTATTTAAATTGAGTGAACAATAATGACAAGGTGATCTACACGTGGACTTCATATTTCATGTATAGTTTAAATCTATTCCCATTTTAAAGTATTTCAGATATATTTTTACATGATTACTTCAATTAAAAAAGGGACGAATAATTGTCAATTTCATTGGTAGGTTACAAGATTTGAGATAATTTTTCACGTACATAGAGGAAATGAGAATATAACTACATAACTACAGGAGAGGGTAATTTTTCATTCCCTAGCTAGGAAGTATGGTTTTGTAAGGGGACGACATGGGATTAATTTCGCCAGGGAAAGTCATTCCTTCGGTGGTTTCCGAACCAGTAATACGCAAGTGAGTGTCACACGGGAAATAATCGCTAATGCATATACCTCATATGTCCGAAAGAATACCTTTATAAGCAATTAAAACGAGAGAAACAATTTCATCGTTCTCACTCATCATTCTTTTGCTCCATTAATATTCTCTAAATTTAGCAATTGCCGTTTCCATCAGATTTTTGACAAAGTTGCATTTCTATATTATAGAAATGAAACTGATTTTCTTGATTCCTAACATTATAATTATAATTTTGTTGCGTATACGAGAAATTACTGTAGCACTAAAAAGGCATCATCTGACATATTTTCGGTAATTATGCAATTAAAATGAACGAATAGCTTTGATATGTCTAAACTAATCTACGAATTTTGCTTTGTTTTAAATATATACGAAAGAAAATAAAACGCGAAAGCAATTCCAACAACTGATAATCATTGGCACAGGAGCCGAATTTACGGATATCTTAATTGTAACAATTGTGCATACAATCTAGTTTGCAAAAATGAAGATATGAATTAAACATGTAAATAAGTGATTATTTATAATCAAACCTACCTTTATGGTACCATTATGTCGCAATACGTCAATATCAAAAGATTTAAGAGTACTTAATCTATGAGGAATAGCTAACAGCGTTCTTTCTTCGCGTTCGTTTTCTTCGTTCTCGGATTGCTTCTTGAATCACTCTTCCGCCTTCACAATCCAATGCGCTATATTATAAAAGATGAAATTCATGTGGAAAATTGTATAAGATATGTGACAAATTACTTATATCTGATCTTTTCATACCTCGTTTATTAAAATCCAATATTAAAATTGATGTTTGCTACAGTAATGCCTTAGTATGCCGTCACAGTGTTTCCATAAACCGGATAATTAGGTGCTTTTCTGGCCAATTTGGGTATATATCACGTGAATGATTTGAAATGGATTCATTTTGAAATAGAAATACTTTCGTCGACTTCATAAAATCTATGTAGAAATTCAATAAATTATTGTAAAATATACCTATGATAGAGATTTTATATTCCACATTACATTTTATAATAAAAAATTTATATCTTATCTCTGAAACATCTTACCTTTCGGTAAACACAGCATTTGTACTATCGATGTAGAACGCACGTTCGGAAGAGGAGGAAGTATCGATGTAAATATGTTGCACTTCCTATTTCGAATATTTCATTATCACGTTGACCGTAGCTGAATTTCGTTTATATTCTTTGGAATTAAATTGAAATATAAGTCAATAGGACTACTTTGCAGTACTTCGAGGCTATTGAACAGCTTTCACCCTCGTTTTGTCTATTATATCTCTGAAATAATTTAAAATTCCTAGTAGATAAGCTAAGACTCATGATAGGCATTGAATTGTTCATCCAATTGTGTAGGTAACAATGATAAAACTAATTACGCGCCTTTAAGAAATATAAAATACCTTCACCGAAAAGCAACAAATAATAATAATGATGTTATTGATCAGGAAAATCAATTTCATTTCGATAAAATATAATTGAAATTTTCTAACTAATCACATATTAACGACCACTTATAAATTTACCTTATATTGATAACATAAATAAAAGACTAGTGAGAACGAAGAAATTGTTTCCACCGCCTGAACCGCTTGTAAAACTACCCTTTGGAACGTATAAGATATACGCAAGGCGAATATTTATTGTACGACACTTGCTCACATATTATCAGTTCGACCACCACCGAAGGAATGACGTAAAGCTTTATCGCCCTTCTCCGATGGACCATATTTATCCCCCGCTCTTCGCTATGGTCCGTCAAAGAGTACGCCCTCTGCAAAGGGTTACTACGCTTCAAATCGATTAATCAATATTTCCTATTATATGTTCGAAAGAAGGGAAAGGGTCATAAACTGTGAGGAAATGAATTTCTCTATTGATTTCTTTTAACTAGGATGTATCATTATCCTTCCTCTTTTATGCTCTTCTTTCGTTCCCTTTTCTCCTTACTTTTACTAATTTAATAAGAAATTAAACATTAATTAAAGAATTTTGAAAATAGCCAAATATTTTTCTTCCATTTTTCGATAAAAATATTCATCAATAAGAATTAATTTGGCGTAAAGAATATTGTGACGATTGTTTCTGCTGCATTTTTATTGATCTCTCGCTACCATACATTTAAGAAATGAAATTAATCTTTTTATTGGTATTCTCTCCTAATGAACATATCTTGTGAGTGGACAGTATACATATTTTTGATTCCTGGCTGACAAAATCGGCCAAACATATTGTTTATGTGAACAATATTTTCTTTGATCATAATAAAAATAACATCGTGGGTAAATTGATCAATATGAAAAGTATCTGTTTTTTCATTATGATCCTAAAAGATAGTACCTTCCTATGAACAAATACATTTGTAAGAAAATACTTTCGAAGAATCCTTCGTCGATCATTTCGAAACAGATTCTTCATCTATCATGGAATATCAAGCATTTAGCTTGCGAAATTGTCAGGTGTTATCATCGAAAGCGTTGTGCATTAACATTTTCAGTTTTTTGTTACATACTTCGATAATGACTTCACGCTTTATATTATAGCTCGCATTTAGAGAAAGGAAGAAAAGAAAAACACATATCCATATATCTTATGCGCGAACCCTCAATTACATAGTATCGATCGGCGGAATTCGACTATATAAAGTTATCAACGATTTCCAAAACATTTTTAATGCTTTCTAGCGATACTTTGAATCAACGTGCTGGGTTTGAGAGGGAAGCGTTTCCTTTTCAAACATCGTCCTCGTCTTTTCGTGATCCATAGTATTGTGTTCCATCCCGTCTTCATTATGTGATCGAGATTAACCAGTAGGAGGAAGGGGAAGAAGAGGAAACGTTTATAATGGCGGTG
Organism: Vespula germanica; assembly: GCA_905340365.1. Taxonomy (NCBI): domain Eukaryota; kingdom Metazoa; phylum Arthropoda; class Insecta; order Hymenoptera; family Vespidae; genus Vespula; species Vespula germanica. Next base: position 1,147,647 of record HG996541.1, read on the forward strand.
ACGACGAACCTGGCGAGATTAATATCGGCGCTGTTTTACAAAGCTTTATTCGAATGGTGGTACGAGGAGACGGAATATATCGTATTGAAAGGATCACAAGATAAGCGGCTTTAGCTAAAGGATATAATCGAGTGTGGTTGGAGAGATTTATTGAAGGGCTGTTCGCCGTAGCAAACCGCATCTTAATTAAAGTGGAATTGAAATGGTACTCAGACAGGTTTATCTCTGAAAATGATTAAATCTGCTTGTACGATCGAAAGATTCTCCGTTTTTCGGGATAGTCGTGCTAGCCCGGGAACACATTTAAATTTTTCGTCAAATATTCAGTGCACGTCCACCTCACCATGTCATCGTTATAACGTCAATTTAAATAATTAATCAACATAATTAAAAAGAGACGAAGCGTTTGGTTCAATGCTTCTAAGTTGTTTGTCGGAATATTCACGTCATTTGCTTAAAAATAATATATAATGACCGTTTTTCAGAAATATTGGTATTTGGACGATTTAATTTGCTACGGAGCGCAAATACCTCTCGATTGGGATTTAATGAAAATGCATGTACGTATTACTCTCTTCCATAAGTATCGTCAAGTACCTTCCTCTGAAACGATTTGTTATTACCCCTTTCCATGGACCTGTGCTCTTCTGTTCGCTCATGCGCGCTAGGTCATGTGGGCGGGATTACGTGTGCGGTTCTCTGGTCGTGCACGCTTATATCTCCTTTCTCATTTTGATAAGAAGAAAGGTATTTTTTCATTTGTTTTTCTCTCATTAAAAAAAAGTTCGATAATAACCGCGGATGACATACTATCTCGTTAATATATGCAAACCAGTGAAGACCAGAATAAATGGTGAAAATGTATAATTTGATAATTGAATTTATTGAAATCTTTAAATAGGAGTACAATATTCATTCTGAGTCTTGTCAACTCCCGTACAGGTTCTTGGAAACACAAGAAGATGGAACTGTATGTAAGCACCCCTCCAGACACGATAATGGACTATACCGTCTATATCATTTTGAACAACACTCTCGATAAGATGAAGCCTATTTTAATTTTTTCTATCTCCATTTATCCATTTCAATTCGTTATTCAGCAAATTGCTTTTATACAGCCAGTACTGTAAGACGTAATTATTAGGGGGAAAAACAATTTTCACTTAGAACTTTGTAAGCTCATTACATATTGTTTAAAGTCAGCTTGGCGATAAAATTATATAAAATTTTTCTTTATATTTGCTAAGTCCGTGAATGAAATTTTCATTATTCTTTCCATGCCAGTTTCTATACATACACAGACACACGCACACACACACACACCTATTGGTTTAAATATTTCGAAGATCATAACGCGCGAGGAACATGAAACAATTTTAATCGAAAATTTCAACAATTTCTAATTTTAATCAAATGTTATCTTACTAGAAATATAATAAAATTGTCGCTATGCTTTGTCGGTTATGCGTAAAAGAAATAAACAATTCTCAAATAAATATTGAGAAATAAAATATCTTCCAAGGAATTGGTTGGTTTGAAGCAGAATATACGAAATATCGGATAACTGGAGGGATAATCGGGTCATTGTTTTCATTTTCTTCAATTGGGTGCTAATCTCAGGGAAAATGTACTCGTTGGAACGGAATAATTAAATCAGTGGCGCGCCCATAACTATGAAAAAATGTAGCCGAGTGATTATATGATGCATTTAAATAGATATTTGAGTTATACAATCGTCTCATCCAATTGTTTGATCGTCTCATTGGTTTGATAAGGGAAGGACAAATGAAAAAGTACCTTTCATGATTTCAAAATCAGACACGAGAGGTACGCTGACATGACCGCGCCACTCATTCCCGTTCACCTGAACCATGAGCTCATCCAAGCGTGCCGAATCACGGATGGTGAGGAATAATACCGAATCGATTAAAACGAAGGTACTTGATACGGGATAGGGAAGATCGTAATACGCAGATGCATTTTGTTCAAATCAGTATCAAAACCTACTAACAAGAGAATCCTGACTACGTAGCAAACTACATCGTTGTATTTACAATATTACACTAAAGCGTAAATTAAATATTCTGAATCTCCTTTAAGCGCACTACGTGAATATTATGACAAATAATTTAGAAGATTGATTCAAGATATCTTCTATTTTTAATTTAAGCGAATGATTACTTAATTTAATTAGATGGAATAACGATGTCAATGTAAATATGGAACAAATCGGTAAATCCATTAATCATCCCTTCAGGTTGAATAATTTTGAGATTATAATCATTTGAGCCTACCTTAATTTCATTTCTATTTTCCAGAACTCAAACTTCAATCCATGATTAAACCTTCCATTCTCATAATTAATTCCTTTTCACTTAATATTAACTCTTGGTAGGGCGCTCTGAATTAATCGAAGCAAAAGCGTTTCGTACATTATGTAATTATACTATGAGGATTATTTCATACGGTAATTAATTAGAGAGGGCCGCGGTAAGCCGAGAAAAAAGGTATTGGTCGACAATTCTGTTTCCCCCCACTCATATCCCTTTCGGTCCTTTCGACACCGGAATAGAAAGCTATCATTGCATTGCGTAAAGGGCAACCAAATGAATTACGCGAAATGAAAAATAAATATAACTAATTATTATCTTTGAATGCATATACTTTTGCACTGTGTAATAAAAAAAGAGAGACGCTAGTTAACTAAAACAATAAAAAAAGAACAGTAGGTAATATCACGAAACAAATTTTCAAGAAATATTTCTTGCTCGAAATTATACTTCTTGTTAAGCATTTTTAACGATAAAAACGGGAAAAATATTAATAGCCGATTATCGAAATTCTTTAGCTAATTTCTAATTCTAGATTGTAAAGAACAGTGGGTTTGAAAAAAAGAAAAGACCAGAAACAAGAAAATGAAAATAAATTGTCCAGTTTATGAGAATATCATTCGAAAATTGACATCCTTTGGTACCATGACATTTCGGTTCTTTATCTCGTATAATATGTGGTATTGATTGATCGGCTTAGAATGCAATAACCCCTTCCACCGAGCTCCGCCTCAGAAAATAGCTGGGTCTTCTGACGTGGCGATTTGGGGAAGAGTCTCGCCTGCGAAGGTCATCCTTTCAATAATTTTTGAACGAGTAATGTGCAAGTAAGTGCTAAATAATCGCGTCTACACTTCATACGTCCCAAAGGAAACTTACAAGGAAACCAAACGGTACAATTTCTTCATTTTCACTAATTTTTTGTTCCTTATCCATATACGGTAAATTTATCGGTAATCGTTAGTATGTAACTTATTATAAAATTTCGATACAATATTACGGAATTGAAACTGATTTTCGTGATCAATGCCATCCTAAGTATCATTTTGTTGCTTCTCGTAGAAGATATTTTATATCGCTTAAAAGGGCGTAACCCGATTTACCTTTGATGACTGCACAATTTAAATCAACAATTGAGCGTCTATCATGACTCTTAACCCAACTAAGAATTACAAACTCTTCCAGAGGTACAGAAGACAAAACCGACGCGAAAGCAGTTCCAATAGCCTTGAAGTATTAGCAAAGAGCAGAATCGACTGTTATCTGAATTGTAATTACTTCCAGTGAAGATACGAGTTTATTGCTAGAGCATTACTAGAGAAACTATCAACTTCAACATTGAATTTTAATACAAGAGGTACCAGGAGAAGAGATATAAGTAACTAGTCAATTATCTTATCCAATTTTCTTTATTAATGTCCTCTTATATTATATAGCGAGTCATGAAAGCAAAAGAGTTGTTCAAGAAGCAGTTGGAAGTTCTAAACAAAGAAGGAACATGTTGCTTTTGCACTTCTGTACAAATGGAATACCTAGGAGAAGGAAAAAGAAGAAAAATCATTTGTTTTTTTCCGAAGAAGTTTTGAAAGACCAACATGAAACTGTTTTATGAAGTTTGGAACGGTGGTACGAGGAAATGTGAGGGATTTAGCTTTCTCAAAGGAACCAATCGTGAGCGGCTTCAGCTGGAAGGTATAGGCGATTATGCTCGGAAGGATTTGTAGAAGGGTCGTTCAAAGTTCCACGCGGGGCAAGGGTCAAAGGGGAGTTAAAATGAAACTGAGGCAGGCATACAAAACAATTTAACATGCAGGGACGACGAGAAGATTCATCTTTTTTGAAAGTAATAACGTTCATAGGGGAATACTTTTAGGCTGTATGTGAAATGAAAAGTCCATATTCACGTCATCGTTATTCCGTCGATTTATATGAAGTAATAGTTGGATATAATTAAGAAAGGAGAAATGCTGAATTCTATCTTCGAAATTGTTTGTCGTAATATTCACGATATCTAGTTGAAAAATATTTGTAATATTTAATTAGCGATTTTCATAATTATTGAAATTTGGACGAAGCAATTTGGTGCGTAGCGCGAATTATCTGTTATCACTACTTACTGCCGTAATTATTTAGCCAAGTTCCTTCGTTTTAAACCCATCGTTATTATCTCTCTCTGCGTGTGCTCTGGTGTGCGCCTAACTGCGCCAATTCGAGGGTCCGGGATTGAGCGCGCGGTCTTGTGTGCGTGTATGCATACAACTCCAGTCCATTCTTGATAATAAAGAAAATATGTTTGCATTTGTTTTCCTAAGATCAAGTCGAGCAGATAATTGGAGATTAGCTCTATAGTTCAATTGTCTGTTTAGATTCATTGTTTGATAACACTATTACTTACTTTGCAGAGCAATGGACCATTTCCTTAGGAAACAATTGATTTGGAACATATTATACGAAATATTAGATGACTGGAGGTGTAAGGGGATTATTGTTTTACATTCTTCAATAGGGAGTAAATTTCTAGGAAAATGTAACCGTTCATACAGAAGAATCAAATCAGTCGTGGTAGATGGATCTGCAAAAGAAGTAACCAGGTAATTAAATGATACAGCTAGACAGATAATTCAGTTATACCGCTAATCGTATTATCGAATTCTCTGCCTGGTTTGATGAGAGGAAATACTAATGAAATGATACCTCTCTTGTTTTGAAAATAAGAGAGGAGATGTACGCAGACACGCTCACTTGAACTCGCGCACGTAAATGCGCACGTGCACGGTGAGAGGTAATAGTAATAAGTAAATAAAAAAAAGTAGTAATAAAAATAGTAATAGTAAATATAAAAAAGTAGTAAATAAAAATAGTAATAGTAATAAAAAAAAGAAATAAGTAATTGAAAGCGCTGGGTTGCGTCTGGGTTGTCTCAAATTGTATATGACGATATCGCGAAACGATATATACCAAAAGAATATTACGTTTCTGATTTTCTGTCTTATGAGTCTAGGGAACTATCTATTTCACTAGAAGTTTCAATACGAAGCGAGTTCAGCTTCGAAAATATCGCCTCTGTTTCATGATTACTTGTTTACTCCATCAAATATGAATGCATCGTACGTGGCGTACTCGTGTACCATTGCAGACAAGTCTTTATCACTTTATTTAAGCGGTTTAGAGAAGCCGTCAGACCGTTATGAACGTACTTCTTTTCTGTAAGACCGACTGATATTCTTTTCATATAACATATAGTTTGTAATTTGTCCATTCCTTGACTATCTAACCGAGTGGTTCTCTCGGAGGGGAAATACGGGAAAGAGAAGAAGGTAATATTAGGAAACCATAAATGTGACGAAAGATCTCCGAATACGTTGTATAGATTTAAGTAGTGAAGAGGAATTCCAGAAAGACATTTATATAGATACGATAGAAGAAATAAATATTAATCCGTAAGAAAACGATAGAAGTGATAGTTATATCATCTAGCAAGAAAACGAAGAGCTCATTGATGATAGAGATGAAAATGTTGTATAAGAATTTCTTCAAAACTAATCATAGATTCCGTAAAAAATAATAAGGCATAAAATTTTCGTCATTTTGTAAAAAAATATATTCTTCAGTATCTACGAATACACATAAACCAACCATCCTTATCATACATTATGTGCTTTTAAAATATATACTCTGATGTGAGTCGTTCGACCACGTCTGCGCGATAAAGTTCCATCGATTTGTTCAGAGCTGACGACCGAAAGGGCTCAGGTCAGAAATGGTGATTACGTTTTACGCACATTAATTGCTTACACGGACGGAAAGGTCAAAAATGAAATTAATTAAGGGGAAATGAACTTCTGTTTTATTAATGAACAATATTTTTTAATTCGACTTATTACTTTTTCCTTCTCTTTCCTTTATAGTTTATAATCTGAAATTAACTAAAGAATGTGGACGATTAACAATTATTTTTTTTCATATTTGTATGCTTAAAAATGACTCAGTAAGAATTAATTTCTCCCTTTTTTTATCCCTTGAAATAATCATTTCTTTTTTGTCTTACCCAATGATAAGGAATATGGATTCACAAGAATTCTTTCGCCATATGTACTTTTTTTTTCGTTACGTCATCTTTTTCTCTTTTACGTATTTCATTTGAACGCCCTTTATGCAGGTAAATTAAAATTTCCTGTTTCGCGGCCGAAAAGGGTATGGGTTGGAAGGAAATGAATTTCTCGACCAATCTTGATCAATTTTTTATTTATCGTTATTCAACTAATCCATCGACATGTTTCAAAGCATAAGTTATAAGTGTTCTAGGAAGATAGCTTTCCATGAAGATACCTTTCCTTGTAAATAGAATCTACTTTCTTTGTAATGTCAACGTTCTCTTCGGAAAAGATATATAAATATGAATAAGTACTAAAAAAAGGTCACTCCCCCAAAGGGGGATAAGCAAAATTAGATTTTTACAAAGTTAAATGATCGAGAGGATGTGCATATGAAGAATAATCGACAGAAGGGATCAAAAGCAGAGAAAGAATCAAAAAGAAAGAGCAAGGATAAAAATAAAAAAAAAATTACCATCCACGGTAGTGTCGATTTAAAGTTATTGGTACCATTGTGACGAGATTACCGTGGACGACAATATCTCGTTAATATATGAAAAATAGTGGGAAATAAGTGGTAGAATAAGCTCGATTGGATACTTGAATTTATTGTATCCCTTGAGAGGGAGTAAAATTTGTTTATTCAGTCGTCATTTAAGCAAATCCTAAAGAGATCGAGAAAAGATAGGCTTAGAATAGTATATCAGCAATTAATCAATCACGATAATGTATTCTATATCACCTATATCGTTCCAAACAACATACACTACATAAGATACAACATACTTGAATTTTCTGTTTCTCGCAATTTATTGTTTTGTTGATTGCTTTAATGCAATCCTTTATGACGGAATTGTTAATAGAAGGTCGTAAAACCATTTTCGAGTGACCTTCGTTACAATTCTAGAATGAAATATCGCGATATAGTAGGTAAATAATTGCTCCTCTGCCTGATGTGTTCATGAATGCAATCTTGATTGTTCTTTTCACACGGCAGACGGAGTCTATACATATATATACAAATACATAGATTCATATCTATATACATAGTCAAAAAAATCCATTTGTAAAGAATACTATGGAAAAGTAATATAATATATGGAAATAATATTTTTATAAAAAAACGTAAATAAGTAAGTGAAAAAAAATTGAAATTAAAAGAAATAATATTAAAGAAAAGAGCAACCAAATATGTATTCGGGTCGTGTTGAAGATAAAAGAATATTTAAGAAATGGGACGCTTTTATATAATATTAACTAATAAGATTTTCACATGTGTTACGAATTGAGTTTGGTCTGATGCTCTGCCCTTACTTTTTCCCGAACTAATTAATTACAGAAAGAGTTTATGACAAACTAAGAATAAACACAAAATGGTGTACTGGAATTGCTTGAAAACTTAAGATGGATATCGTAGAAAATTATAGAATAGGATTTTGATTTCTTTGCAAGAAATTTGTTCCTCGATGTATATAAATTCATATAAATCAAATACCACTGTATGATATGATACAATATATACCACGTTTGCGCGACGAAATGCCACCGTGTATATAAGGAGAAATCATTTAATAAATGGAAATATCACTTTAGCACTTTATATCATTTCTACCTTTTTTTATTCCTTGATAGTAAAACACCATTATTCTTTACCGGATTTAAATTCACTCAAGACTTTTGCGGTAGTTGAAGACAACTGCATAGCAAAGAGTGTAGCCATATCCGTCGCCTCTTATTTCACTTTATGCAAATTTTTATATTTCCTCGGTCGATACGATCTTGTGAAACAATGACTTAGTGACAAGGAACAATTATCACGATTAGCCACGAAAAATATACTCGTTTATATAGAAGTATGTAATCAGCCGTGGTACATCGTTCTGCACGAGACTCAAACGCGTAATTAAATGCTATAGCTAAATAGATAATTGAATTATACTGCTAATCGTGTTATCGATTTGTCTGCGTCGTTTGATAAGAGGGAAACTAATGAAAAAATACCCGTTTTGTTTTCAAAATAAAGCAGAGGAAAGCAGACACGGCCACTCATTCACGCCCACTTGAACTGGCGTACGTAATCCCGCTAGTATATGGAGGGTGGTAATAATAAATCGTTTAATATGACGGTGCTTGACTGTATGTATGAGAGAAGGTACATACGTGCAGATCGTTAAATACCGATCAATACCCGTTAACAAGAGAATTCGCTCTACCTAGCAAATTATTTCGTTTAAATTCGTATATCACCGAAACACGTATATTAAATATAACGAATAATTTTGAAGACAATGTGATTATTTTGGCAAACAATTTTGAACAACATCGAACTCAACATTTCTTCTGTTTTTAATTATATTGAATGATTATTTAAATTGAGTGAACAATAATGACAAGGTGATCTACACGTGGACTTCATATTTCATGTATAGTTTAAATCTATTCCCATTTTAAAGTATTTCAGATATATTTTTACATGATTACTTCAATTAAAAAAGGGACGAATAATTGTCAATTTCATTGGTAGGTTACAAGATTTGAGATAATTTTTCACGTACATAAAGGAAATGAGAATATAACTAAATAACTACAGGAGAGGGTAATTTTTCATTCCCTAGCTAGGAAGTATGGTTTTGTAAGGGGACGACATGGGATTAATTTCGCCAGGGAAAGTCATTCCTTCGGTGGTTTCCGAACCAGTAATACGCAAGTGAGTGTCACACGGGAAATAATCGCTAATGCATATACCTCATATGTCCGAAAGAATACCTTTATAAGCAATTAAAACGAGAGAAACAATTTCATCGTTCTCACTCATCATTCTTTTGCTCCATTAATATTCTCTAAATTTAGCAATTGCCGTTTCCATCAGATTTTTGACAAAGTTGCATTTCTATATTATAGAAATGAAACTGATTTTCTTGATTCCTAACATTATAATTATAATTTTGTTGCGTATACGAGAGATTACTGTAGCACTAAAAAGGCATCATCTGACATATTTTCGGTAATTATGCAATTAAAATGAACGAATAGCTTTGATATGTCTAAACTAATCTACGAATTTTGCTTTGTTTTAAATATATACGAAAGAAAATAAAACGCGAAAGCAATTCCAACAACTGATAATCATTGGCACAGGAGCCGAATTTACGGATATCTTAATTGTAACAATTGTGCATACAATCTAGTTTGCAAAAATGAAGATATGAATTAAACATGTAAATAAGTGATTATTTATAATCAAACCTACCTTTATAGTACCATTATGTCGCAATACGTCAATATCAAAAGATTTAAGAGTACTTAATCTATGAGGAATAGCTAACAGCGTTCTTTCTTCGCGTTCGTTTTCTTCGTTCTCGGATTGCTTCTTGAATCACTCTTCCGCCTTCACAATCCAATGCGCTATATTATAAAAGATGAAATTCATGTGGAAAATTGTATAAGATATGTGACAAATTACTTATATCTGATCTTTTCATACCTCGTTTATTAAAATCCAATATTAAAATTGATGTTTGCTACAGTAATGCCTTAGTATGCCGTCACAGTGTTTCCATAAACCGGATAATTAGGTGCTTTTCTGGCCAATTTGGGTATATATCACGTGAATGATTTGAAATGGATTCATTTTGAAATAGAAATACTTTCGTCGACTTCATAAAATCTATGTAGAAATTCAATAAATTATTGTAAAATATACCTATGATAGAGATTTTATATTCCACATTACATTTTATAATAAAAAATTTATGTCTTATCTCTGAAACATCTTACCTTTCGGTAAACACAGCATTTGTACTATCGATGTAGAACGCACGTTCGGAAGAGGAGGAAGTATCGATGTAAATATGTTGCACTTCCTATTTCGAATATTTCATTATCACGTTGACCGTAGCTGAATTTCGTTTATATTCTTTGGAATTAAATTGAAATATAAGTCAATAGGACTACTTTGCAGTACTTCGAGGCTATTGAACAGCTTTCACCCTCGTTTTGTCTATTATATCTCTGAAATAATTTAAAATTCCTAGTAGATAAGCTAAGACTCATGATAGGCATTGAATTGTTCATCCAATTGTGTAGGTAACAATGATAAAACTAATTACGCGCCTTTAAGAAATATAAAATACCTTCACCGAAAAGCAACAAATAATAATAATGATGTTATTGATCAGGAAAATCAATTTCATTTCGATAAAATATAATTGAAATTTTCTAACTAATCACATATTAACGACCACTTATAAATTTACCTTATATTGATAACATAAATAAAAGACTAGTGAGAACGAAGAAATTGTTTCCACCGCCTGAACCGCTTGTAAAACTACCCTTTGGAACGTATAAGATATACGCAAGGCGAATATTTATTGTACGACACTTGCTCACATATTATCAGTTCGACCACCACCGAAGGAATGACGTAAAGCTTTATCGCCCTTCTCCGATGGACCATATTTATCCCCCGCTCTTCGCTATGGTCCGTCAAAGAGTACGCCCTCTGCAAAGGGTTACTACGCTTCAAATCGATTAATCAATATTTCCTATTATATGTTCGAAAGAAGGGAAAGGGTCATAAACTGTGAGGAAATGAATTTCTCTATTGATTTCTTTTAACTAGGATGTATCATTATCCTTCCTCTTTTATGCTCTTCTTTCGTTCCCTTTTCTCCTTACTTTTACTAATTTAATAAGAAATTAAACATTAATTAAAGAATTTTGAAAATAGCCAAATATTTTTCTTCCATTTTTCGATAAAAATATTCATCAATAAGAATTAATTTGGCGTAAAGAATATTGTGACGATTGTTTCTGCTGCATTTTTATTGATCTCTCGCTACCATACATTTAAGAAATGAAATTAATCTTTTTATTGGTATTCTCTCCTAATGAACATATCTTGTGAGTGGACAGTATACATATTTTTGATTCCTGGCTGACAAAATCGGCCAAACATATTGTTTATGTGAACAATATTTTCTTTGATCATAATAAAAATAACATCGTGGGTAAATTGATCAATATGAAAAGTATCTGTTTTTTCATTATGATCCTAAAAGATAGTACCTTCCTATGAACAAATACATTTGTAAGAAAATACTTTCGAAGAATCCTTCGTCGATCATTTCGAAACAGATTCTTCATCTATCATGGAATATCAAGCATTTAGCTTGCGAAATTGTCAGGTGTTATCATCGAAAGCGTTGTGCATTAACATTTTCAGTTTTTTGTTACATACTTCGATAATGACTTCACGCTTTATATTATAGCTCGCATTTAGAGAAAGGAAGAAAAGAAAAACACATATCCATATATCTTATGCGCGAACCCTCAATTACATAGTATCGATCGGCGGAATTCGACTATATAAAGTTATCAACGATTTCCAAAACATTTTTAATGCTTTCTAGCGATACTTTGAATCAACGTGCTGGGTTTGAGAGGGAAGCGTTTCCTTTTCAAACATCGTCCTCGTCTTTTCGTGATCCATAGTATTGTGTTCCATCCCGTCTTCATTATGTGATCGAGATTAACCAGTAGGAGGAAGGGGAAGAAGAGGAAACGTTTATAATGGCGGTGACGACGAACCTGGCGAGATTAATATCGGCGCTGTTTTACAAAGCTTTATTCGAATGGTGGTACGAGGAGACGGAATATATCGTATTGAAAGGATCACAAGATAAGCGGCTTTAGCTAAAGGATATAATCGAGTGTGGTTGGAGAGATTTATTGAAGGGCTGTTCGCCGTAGCAAACCGCATCTTAATTAAAGTGGAATTGAAATGGTACTCAGACAGGTTTATCTCTGAAAATGATTAAATCTGCTTGTACGATCGAAAGATTCTCCGTTTTTCGGGATAGTCGTGCTAGCCCGGGAACACATTTAAATTTTTCGTCAAATATTCAGTGCACGTCCACCTCACCATGTCATCGTTATAACGTCAATTTAAATAATTAATCAACATAATTAAAAAGAGACGAAGCGTTTGGTTCAATGCTTCTAAGTTGTTTGTCGGAATATTCACGTCATTTGCTTAAAAATAATATATAATGACCGTTTTTCAGAAATATTGGTATTTGGACGATTTAATTTGCTACGGAGCGCAAATACCTCTCGATTGGGATTTAATGAAAATGCATGTACGTATTACTCTCTTCCATAAGTATCGTCAAGTACCTTCCTCTGAAGCGATTTGTTATTACCCCTTTCCATGGACCTGTGCTCTTCTGTTCGCTCATGCACGCTAGGTCATGTGGGCGGGATTCCGTGTGCGGTTCTCTGGTCGTGCACGCTTATATCTCCTTTCTCATTTTGATAAGAAGAAAGGTATTTTTTCATTTGTTTTTCTCTCATTAAAAAAAAGTTCGATAATAACCGCGGATGACATACTATCTCGTTAATATATGCAAACCAGTGAAGACCAGAATAAATGGTGAAAAAGTATAATTTGATAATTGAATTTATTGAAATCTTTAAATAGGAGTACAATATTGATTCTGAGTCTTGTCAACTCCCGTACAGATTCTTGGAAACACAAGAAGATGGAACTATATCTAAGCACCCCTCCAGACACGATAATGGACTATACCGTCTATATCATTTTGAACAACACTCTCGATAAGATGAAGCCTATTTTAATTTTTTCTATCTCCATTTATCCATTTCAATTCCTTATTCAGCAAATTGCTTTTATACAGCCAGTACTGTAAGACGTAATTATTAGGGGGAAAAACAATTTTCACTTAGAACTTTGTAAGCTCATTACATATTATTTAAAGTCAGCTTGGCGATAAAATTATATAAAATTTTTCCTTATATTTGCTAAGTCCGTGAATGAAATTTTCATTATTCTTTCCATGCCAGTTTCTATACATACACAGACACACGCACACACACACACACCTATTGGTTTAAATATTTCGAAGATCATAACGCGCGAGGAACATGAAACAATTTTAATCGAAAATTTCAACAATTTCTAATTTTAATCAAATGTTATCTTACTAGAAATATAATAAAATTGTCGCTATGCTGGGTTATGCGTAAAAGAAATAAACAATTCTCACATACAGACTGAGAAATAAAATATCTTCCAAGGAATTGGTTGGTTTGGAACGTAATATACGAAATATTGGATAACTGGAGAGATAATCGGGTCATTGTTTTCATTCTTTAATTGGGTGCTAATCTCAGGGAAAATGTACCGTTGGAACGGAGTAGTTAAATCAATGTCGCGCCCATAGCTATGAAAAAATGTAGCCGACTGATTAAATGATGCATTTAAATAGATAATTGAGTTATACAATCGTCTCATCCAATTGTCTGATTCTGTTATTGATTTGATAAGGAAAAGACAAATGAAAATAAACCTTTCATGTTTTCAAAATCAGACACGAGAGGTACGCTCACAGGACAGCGTCACCCATTCCCGTCCACCTGAACCATGAGCCCATCCAAGCGTGCGGAATCACGGATGGAGAGGAATAATACCGAATCGATTAAAACGAAGTTACTTGATACGTAGGGAAGATCGTAATACGCACACGCATTTTGTTCAAACTCCTATCAAAACGTACTAACAAGAGAATCCTGACTACGTAGCAAATTACATCGTTGTATTTACAATATTACACTAAAACGTAAATTAAATATTATGCATATATTTTAAGCACACGATGTCAATATTATGACAAATAATTATGAAGGTTGATTCAACATATCTACTATTTTTAATTTAATGGAATGATTACTTAATTTAATTTGGTGGTATAACGATGTCAAGGTAAATATGGAATAAATCGATATATCCTTTAATCATCCCTACAGGTTTAATGATTTTGAAATTTTAATCATTTAAACCAACCTTAATTTCATTTCTATTTTCCAGAGCTCATACTTCAATCCATGATTAAACCTTCCATTCTCATAATCGTTTCTATTCTCGATATCATTTTCTGTTTTTTCCTTATTATTTTTATTATTACCGATAGGTCTCGATGATCCATTTAACTTCGTTCTCACGATACACCGGGTTAGAAATTGTCGAATTTAAATCGAAATTTACAAAATCAATGTTCGGCCAAGGACAAACATCGATATGATTAGAATCAAATTTATCTGCGGAATCATCATCGTCGAGATAAAATCTATCATCGATTAAATCGTGAGCGAGCGTAGACAAATAATCCTTAGACTCACCTTGGACATCTTCATCTCATGTATTTCCTTTTTCTTCCTCTTCGCGTGTATCGTCGGATGTCCCTTGGTTGAACTGTTCCGATCGCAATCGATTATATTCTCTTACCGAAGCTGCTAACCTTTCGATCCTTTGAAGGGATATATTCCCTAGCCCCTTACCTGCATTTGAACGTAGCTTAGTGAGACGGTACTACATCGGTCTGGAGAAGGTTTGTGCTCATGGTCATTATAACTTTTGTCTTCCTCCTCTCTCTTTTCCTTTATTGTCGATTAGTTGACGAACACGATATTGAACAAGATATCACGGGAAAGTTAGAGACAAGAACGATGTTTCAAAAGGTAATGCCTTGCTACTGATTCCAGCACGATGTATTCTGATATTTCCTAGAAGCAATGGAAAAGTTTTGGAAAACGTTGATAATCTTAGATAATACAATATCACCGATGGAGTATGTGTAATGGAATGTGTGCTCTCCGTGCATGAGATATATGGATATCTATTGTTTCTTCACTTATCAAAGCTCGCGCTATAACATAGTGCATCACGTCCCTGACGATGAACCGTAACAGAAAACTAAAAATTTCAAAGGCCGATTGATACTTCTCACCCTGATTACTTCGCCGATTATACCATTTTTATTATGAAAAAAAAGAAAACGGGAAAAAATATTGTTTGCATAAATATCTCTTTCGTCCGACGTTTGACAGATGCGAATTAAAAATGTGTATAATAACGTTTACAAGCTATTTTAATTATGAGAAAATGATAACAAAAAAATTAATTCCTTTTCATTTAATATTAACTCTTGGTAGGGCGCTATGAATTAATCGAAGCAAAAGCGTTTCTTACATTATGTAATCATGCTATGTGGATTATTTCATATTTTAGTTAATTGGAGAGGGCAGTGGTAAGTCGAGATAAAAGGGATTGGTAGACAAATTCGTTTTCGCCCACTCATATCCCTTTCGGTCCTTTCGACACCGGAATAGAAAGCTATCATTGCATTCCGTAAAGGGCAACCAAATGAATTACGCGAAATGAAAAATAAATACAACTAATGATTATCTCTGAATCCATATTCTTTTGCACTGTGTAATAAAGAAAGAGAGACGCTTGTTTACTAAAACAATAAAAAGGGAACAGTAGGTATTATCACGAAAGAAATTTTCAAGAAATATTTCTTGCTGGAAATTAATACTTATTGATAAATATTATTAACGATAAAAACAAGAAAAATATTAAATGCCGATTATCAAAATTCTTCAGTTAACTTCTAGTTGTATATAATAAACAAACAATGGCTGAATGAAACAGAAAAGACCAGAAACGAAAAAAGGAAAATACTTTGTCCAGTTGATAATGTACCGATCGGAAATTTACTTCCTCACGAGCCATGACCTTCCACTCTCTCTATCGTGTAGTACGTGGTATTTATCGATCGGCTTAGAATGCAATAACCCCTTCCACCGAGCCACGCCTCGAAAATTAGGTTGGTCTTCGGACGTGACGATTCGGTGCAGAGCCTCGCCTGCGGAGGTCATTCTTTCAATAATTTTTGAACGAGTAATGTGCAAGTAAGTACTAAATAATCGCGTTTACCCTCAATAATATTCAGTCCCAAAGGAAACTTACAAGCAATCCAAACGGTAGAATTTCTTCATTCTCTCTAGTCTTTTGTTCCTTATCGATGTAACGTAAATTTATCGGTAATCGTTAGTATGTAACTTATTATAAAATTTCAGTACAATATTACGGAAATGAAACAGATTTTCGTGATCAATACCATCCTAATTATTATTTTGTTGCTTCTCGGGGAAGAAATTTTATATCGTTTAAAAGGGCGTAACCAGATTTACCTTTGATGACTGCACAACTTCAATGAACATTTGAACGTCTATCATAAGTCTTAACTAATCTACGAATTGCAAACTCTTCCAGAGATACAGAAGACTAAACGGAGCCAAAAGCGGTTCCAATAGTCTAAAATTATTGGGAAGGAGTAGAATCGACTGCTATCCTAGTTGTAATTACTTCCAGAGATGATACGACAATTTCAATTACATTAAACCTGATAATTAAACATTCGACACCAGAAGTGAAACCTATTTACATCGCACTTCCTGTTCTTCCGCACATCCGACGATACTACCTAAATGGATAGTACAACTGGAAGTCCTAACTTCAACCAAATAACAAAACAAAAGCATTTTCCTGTTTAATCTTATATCTAAATGGTCAATCAATCAATGCCGTGTTTATCGAATGGTAAGATATTTTGGAGATAAGATATAAATTTTTTATTCCAAAGTGTAATGTGGAATATTAAAAGATCATAGGTACGTTTTATAATAATTTATTGAATTTTTACACAGATTTTATGATGGCGACGGGAGTATTTCTATTTATGAGAGGGTCTTTAGGTCTGTTAACTTTAACTATCCTTAAGGTATTATATTAGTGCATATAAATCAAGAACCTACTTATTTTTCAACTACTCTAATGAAGAACATTAAATATGGAAAGCAAGATGCTGGACGAAGGAGAGCAGGTGAATAATAATATATGAATAAAAATTTTAATATTTTCTCATAGAATTTCGCGTTACATGTCACTCGTCATTTAATGTGTCAGATCATAAAAGCGGCGGAGGAAACTGATGCTGCTCACGAATTTTTTATGAATCTTTCAAATGAAGTGGAAACCAAGTTGATGAGAGAGGAACCTAATTATCTTGTGTATGGAAGCTACATGCTGCTATTGCTAGAGCATTACTGTAGAAACCATCGACTTCAATATTGAATTCTAATACACGAGGTACGAGGAGAATAGATATAAGTCGTTACGTATCTTATCCAATTTTTTTTATTAATGTCATCTTTTATTATATAGCGCATCATAAAAGCAGAAGAGTTGTTCAAGAAGCAGTTGGAAGTTCTAACCAAAGAAGGAAGATCGTGCTTTTGCACTTGTGTGCATTTTGTAATTGGGAATACCTAGGAGGTAGGAAAAGAAGAAAGAACATTTGTTTTTGTCCGAAGAAGTTTGGAAAGACCAATATGGCACTATTTTATAAAGCTTGGATCGTTGGTACGAGGAAATGGGAGGGATTTAGCTTTTTCAAAAGAACCAAACGTGAGCGGCTTTAGTTGGAGGGTAGACGCAATTGTGTTCAGAAGGATCTGTAGAATGGTCGTCCGAAGTTCCACGCGGGGCAGGGATCAGAGGGGAATTAAAATGAAACTGAGGGAGGTATACAAAACGATTTAACATGCAGGGACGATGAGAAGATCCATCTTTTTTGGAAGTGATAACGTTCGCAGGGGAATACTTTTAAATTATATGGGAAATGGAAAGACCATATTCATGTGATCGTTATTCCGTCGATTTAAAGTAAGTAATAGTTCGATATCATTAAGTAAGGAGAAATGCTGAATTCTCTTTAAAATCGTTTGTCGTAATATTCACGACATCTTGTTGAAAAATATTCGTAATATTTAATTAGCGTTTTTCATAAATATTGAAATTTAGACGAAGTAATTTGGTGGGTAGCGCGAATTACCTGTTATTAATACTTATTCCCGTACTTACTTGGCCAAGTACCTCCGTTTTAAACCCATCGTTATTATCTCTCTCTGGGCGTGCTCTGGTGCTCGCCTATCTGCGCCAATTCCAGGGGCCGGGATTGAGCGCGCGGTCTTGTGTGCGTGTATGCATACAACTCCCGTCTTTTCTTGATAATAAAGAAAATATGTTTGCATTTGTTTTCCTAACATCATGATGGTCGAGCAGCTAATTGGAGATTAGCTCTATAGTTCAATTGTCTATTTAGAATCATCGTTTGATGTCATCGCTATCAGTCTTATCGTTTTCTTCCCGAATAATATTTATTTTTTCTATCGTATTTGTATAAATATCTATCTGGAATTCCTCTTCTGTATTACTTATGACACGAAACTCGCAAGTGTTTCGTTATTTTGCCATTCTCTTAATGAAAAAGAAATAAGTACTTGAAAGTGCTGGTAGTCTCAAATTGTATATGACGAAATCGCGAAACGATATATACCAAATGAATAATACGTATCCGATTTTCTGCCTTATTAGTCTAGGGAACTATCTGTTTCACTAGAAGTTTCAATACGAAGCGAGTTCAGCTTCGAAAATATCTCCTCTGTTTTATGATTACTTGTTTACTCCATCAAATATCAGTGCATCGTACGTGGCGTACTCGTGTCCCATTGCAGACAAGACCTTATCACTTTATTTACGCGGTTTAGAGAAGCCATCAGAACGTTATGAACGTACTTCTTTTCTGTAAGGCCGATTGATATTCTTTTCAAATTACTTGATAATTTGACCATTCCTTGACTAACTAACTGAGATGTTCTCTCGGAGGGGAAATACGGGAAAGAGAAGAATGTAATATTAGGAAACCATAAATGTGACGAATGATGTTCTCCGAGTACACGTTTTCATTAAATGCTATAACTAAATAGACAATTGAATTATACTGCTAATCGTGTTATCGATTTGTCTGCTATCGGTTTGATAAGAGGAAAAGTAATGAAAAAATACCTGTTTTGTTTTCAAAATAAAGCAGAGGAACGCAGACAGAGGCCACTCATTCTGTGCACTTCAAACTCGGCCCACTTGAACTGGCACGCGTAATCCCGCCGGTGTATGGAGGGTGGTAATAATGAATCGTTTAATATGACGGTGCTTGACTATATGTACGAGGGGAGGTATTACGTACGTGCAGATCGTTAAATACCGATCAATACCCGTTAACAAGAGAATTCGCTATACCTAGCAAATTATTTCGTTTAAATTCCTATATCACCGAAAAACGTATATTAAATATAACGAATATTTTTGAAGACAATGTGATTATTTTGGCAAACAATCTTGAAAAACATCGAACTCAACATTTCTTCTGTTTTTAATTATATTGAATGATTATTTAAATTGAGTGAACAATAATGACAGGGTGATCTACACGTGGACTTCATATTTCATGTATAGTTTAAATCTATTCCGATTTTAAAATATTTCACATATATTTTTAAGTATTTAATACTATTAGACTGCACAGTTTCAAAGAAATATCCAGTTATACTTCGAGTAATCTAGTATTTCGTATATTACGCTCCAAACTATTCAGTTTCTCGGAAAATATTACCTTTCTCGATCTTTTTATTTCTCATTGCGTATATTCCAGTATAGAAACGACTTCATTATATTTCTAGTAATATAATATGACCAATTTATTTAGCATTTTTCTAATATTTACTCGAACGATTCAATATCTCTGTGAGTGTACATATAATAAACTTTTATATAATGTGGCCATTCGCCAAACATAGTGTAGATCTATTATATTGTTTTGTTACTATCGTTGTTCGATCAAACGGTCGACATCGCTCAAAGAAAAAATTATAAATGTTGTAGAAAGGTAGCTCTACTTTCAGATACTCTTTTCTTTTAAATACGATTTTGGAAGTCTTCTTTTCTTGATAATGGCGACGTTCTCTTCACGAAAATTATATAAATATCAATAAATATGTACCAAACATAAGATCCTCCTTGGAAAGTAGATAAACTAAATTCGATGTTTACAAAATAAACTAATCAAGAGGGAGAGATGAGGTATAAAGAAAGACCGATATAAGCGGAATCGGATGGAAAAAAGAAGGATAAAGCCAAAAAGAAATTTCCCCTTTGGGATCGTATCTATCCATTATTATGGGTAACATTGTGATGTGATTACCGCGGATGACATAATATCGCGTTAACTTATGCAAAACAGTGAGGACCAGAATAAATGGTGAAAAAGTTTAATTTGATAATTGAATTTATTGAATTCTTTAAATAGGAGTACAATATTGATTCTGAGTCTTGTCAACTCCCATACAGGTTCTTGGTAACACAAGAAGATGGAACTATATATAAGCACCCCCTCAGACACGATAATGGACTATACCGTCTATATCATTTTGAACAACACTCTCGATAAGATAAAGCCTATTTTAATTTTTTCTATCTCCATTTATCCATCTCAGTTCATTATTCAGCAAATTGCTTTTATACAGCCAGTCCTGTAAGGCGTAATTATTAATGGAGGGAGATAAGCAAGTGGGGGAAAAAGAATTTTCACTTAGAACTTTGTAAGTTCATTACATATTGTTTAAAGGCAGCTTGACGATAAAATTATATAAAATTTTTCCTTAGATTTGCTACGCCCATGAATGAAATTTTCATTATTCTATCCAGACGGTAGCCAGTTTCTGTACACACACAGCCATATATATATGTATGTATACACACACACACACACCAATTCGTTTAAACATTTCGAAGATCGTAACGCGCGAGGAACATGAAATAATTTTAATCTTAAATTTCAACAATTTCTAATTTTAATCTCAGAGTTGTTGTATCTAACGTTGCGTCGTAACGTGTAATCTCAATAAAAACGAAGCCTTGAATGAATTTGAAGGTTGCTTTCACTTTCCACGGGTGAAAACTTCAAACTTAATACTTTCGGTAATTTCAAATTCATTTGAACGAAATAGATGTACGAGAAGTTAAATAAACCGCTGTTTTAACGATAGTACTTTCCGTTAAACGCCCCACGGTGCACCTACGAAGCAACAAATATTTTTAATTTATTTTCCGATAGACTTAAATTTTGAAATGGCGGTCGTTCGCTATCTGTAAAGTCGTAAAATGATTGATTTGGACAGTTGCCGGATCAGTCATCCTTTCTACTCCGACGAGTAAACATCGGAGGTCTGTCGTTGCCGCCTGCAAAAAATGAAGAAACTTACGTTGACATACGTGTATATAAGAACAAATATTATCTAAGCTAATTGTAAAAAAAAATAATGTAATAAAAAAGGAGACTGTTCAATGTTAACATTCCAAGGTGTTTTTATATTATTGCAAACATTTTACTCAGTATCCTTAATAATACACCGACGTATGCATCATTAGGATCAGAAGTGTTACAGATCACTAGTTTATGGAACATGATATGGGAAGCCAATCTGTACGGTCATTTTCTCCAAAACAATAAGAATATAATACGATCAAATTACAAATTTAAAGCAGAATTTTCACAAAATTTATTATTATAATTATTACTCGCCGCTAACCGAGGAAATGAAAGATTACTTACAGCAAATTTCCAGGAATAAATGCTCGTGGTAGCCATTGATATTCCTCTTTAATGGTTCCTTGAATTATGCGGTCCACTCTTCCTGACGTGTATATAAGGAATATTAACTTCTCGCAAAGTGTGTGGTAACATCGCATGAAAAACTATATCCTGGCAATAGAAGGAATTATCAGTTTAATACTTTATATCATTACACTCTGTTTTTGCATAGTAAATACAAGAGAAAATATATGAGCTGATTTTAAACGGAATGTAATGATACTACTTGTGAAAACAGTTCTATCTCCCTCCGTTAAAAATTATGACCTGCAGGACTATCTGTGAGAGAACAATTAGTTCTTAATAATGCATTACGATTCGTTTATCGAAAGACAGTTCTGTAACAACCCGTTAATTAAAAATGGAGATTGTCAAATATAATCAATCCAAGGGACATTCAGATTGACTAAATATTTCACTAAATTTTCGGACAAATAACCCCAATTATACTTTTTTCTCTGTTTAATATTATACAATAATAAATCCGAGACAAATTGCGCGATGTCATATATAGTGTAAAATAATAATAAAAAACTACAACTTTCTATAATATACTATAGAATATACTATATATAAAACGGTAGAATTGAACAAGAAATTGTAGAAAATACGGTAGAATGGGTTAATATTAAGTTATAAGTGTATAAAATTCAAATAAGATTTGACTAACCGAGAGTCTGTTGCTTAAAATGTTACAGATGCTTGCCATTATCGCGACTGGTGAGGCGCTTTTATATTACTCCCGACCGTTCATCTTCAAGGGCCACCATGAACGTGCTTTTAGGACGACTCGAAACAGAATGATCGTTTCATTCGATTTCCGCTGATGGCTCATATCCCCCCACCCCTCTGTAGTAATTCGATCATGCGCTATTTGGTCCCACTCCCTCTTTTACATATATTCACGAGGGTAGCATCTTCGTCTACCTCTGTTAACTTCACAATGTTAACAATAACTTTGGATTGATATTACCGTATAAAGGAAATTTCTTTGGCCTTTATCTCACTTTTCTCCTTTTGATCCCTTTTTCTCCCGTGATTCCACCGTTCCCCATTCTCTATATTCGTATCTTTTCGATCGTTCCACTTTGTAAAAATCGAATTGTGTTTATCTTCTTTCCGAAAGGAAAATTTTTGTTGGTATTTGTACATCCATATTTATATACTTTTTTGCGAAGAGAATTCAAAATATTGTATTTAGAAGAAATGGTAATCAATCTCATAGAAAATCTCCATACAATATTTATAACTTAGGACTTGTGCGATGTGGATCCGTTGATCGAATAACTATGGCTAGAAAGAAATATAATAGATCTCTATTATGTTATAATCAATATTATGATAGTGTTACATTCAATGTTTGCTTGTTCAGAAAAGATTCATAGAGACAATACATTCGGAAATTACAAATGTTATCTTACTAGAAATATAATAAAATTGTCGCTATGCTCGGTTATGCGTAATAGAAATAAACAATTCTCAAATAAAGATTGAGAAATAAAATATCTTCCAAGGAATTGGTTGGTTTGGAGCATAATATACGAAATATCGGATAACTGGAGGGATAATCGGGTCATTGTTTTCATTTTCTTCAATTGGGTGCTAATCTCAGGGAAAATGTACTCGTTGGAACGGAATAATTAAATCAGTGTCGCGCCCATAGCTATGACAAAATGTAGCCGAGTGATTAAATGATGCATTTAAATAGATAATTGAGTTATACAATCGTCTCATCCAATTGTCTGATCGTGTCATTGGTTTGATAAGGGAAGGACAAATGAAAAAGTACCTTTCATGTTTTCAAAATCAGACACGAGAGGTACGCTGGCATGACCGCGCCACTCATTCCCGTTCACCTGAACCATGAGCCCATCCAAGCGTGCCGAATCACGGATGGAGAGGATAATACCGAATCGATTAAAACGAAGGTACTTGATACGTAGGGAAGATCGTAATACGCAGATGCATTTTGTTCAAATCAGTATCAAAACCTACTAACAAGAGAATCCTGACTACGTAGCGAATTACATCGTTGTATTTACAATATTACACTAAAACGTAAATTAAATATTCTGAATCTCCTTTAAGCGCACTACGTGAATATTATGACAAATAATTTAGAAGATTGATTCAACATATCTTCCATTTTTAATTTAATTAAATGATTACTTAATTTAATTTGATGGAATAAAGATGTCAAGGTAAATATGGAACAAACCGGTAAATCCTTTAATCATCCCTACAGGTTTAATAATTTTAAATTTTAATCATTTAAACCTACCTTAATTTCATTTCTATTTTCCAGAGCTCAAACTTCAATCCATGATTAAACCTTCCATTCACATAATTAATTCCTTTTCACTTAATATTAACTCTTGGTAGGGCGCTCTGAATTAATCGAAGCAAAAGCGTTTCGTACATTATGTAATTATACTATGAGGATTATTTCATATGGTAGTTAATTAGAGAGGGCCGCGGTAAGTCGAGAAAAAAGGTATTGGTCGACAATTCTGTTTCCCTCCACTCATATCCCTTTTGGCTCTTTCGACCGCGGAATAAGAAGTTATCGTTATGCATTGCGTAAAGGACATTCAATCGAATTACGCGAAATGAAAAATAAATATAACTAATTATTATCTTTGAATCCATATACTTTTGCACTGTGTAATAAAGAAAGAGAGACGCTAGTTAACTAAAACAATAAAAAAAGAACACTAGGTAATATCACGAAACAAATTTTCAAGAAATATTTCTTGCTCGAAATTATACTTCTTCCTAAACATTTTTAACGATAAAAACGGGAAAAATATTAATAGCCGATTATCGAAATTCTTTAGCTAATTTCTAATTCTAGATTGTGAAGAACAGTGGGTTTGAAAAAAAGAAAAGACCAGAAACAAGAAAATGAAAATAATTTGTCCAGTTAGATGAAAATATCATTCGAAAATTGACTTCCTTTGGAACCATGACATTTCGGTTCTTTATCTCGTGTAATATGTGGTATTGATTGATCCGTGTAGAATATAATAACCCCTTCCAGCGAGCTCCGCCTCAGATTATAGCTGGGTCTTATGACGTGGCGATTTGGGGAAGAGTCTCGCCTCCGAAGGTCATCCTTTCAATAATTTTTGAACGAGTAATGTGCAAGTAAGTGCTAAATAATCGCGTCTACACTTCATACGTCCCAAAGGAAACTTACAAGGAAACCAAACGGTACAATTTCTTCATTTTCACTAGTTTTTTGTTCCTTATCCATATACGGTAAATTTATCGGTAATCGTTAGTGCGTAACTTATTATAAAATTTCGATACAATATTACGGAATTGAAACTGATTTTCGTGATTAATGCCATCCCAAGTATTATTTTGTTGCTTCTCGTAGAAGATATTTTATATCGCTTAAAAGGGCGTAACCCGATTTACCTTTGATGACTGCACAATTTAAATCAACAATTGAGCGTCTATCATGACTCTTAACCCAACTAAGAATTACAAACTCTTCCAGAGGTACAGAAGACAAAACGGACGCGAAAGCAGTTCCAATAGCCTTGAAGTATTAGGAAAGAGCTGAATCGACTGTTATCTAAATTGTAATTAGTTCCAGTGAAGATACGAGTTTATTGCTAGAGCATTACTAGAGAAACCATCAACTTCAACATTGCATTTTAATACAAGAGGTACGAGGAGAAGAGACATAAGTAACTAGTCAATTATCTTATCCAATTTTCTTTATTAATGTCATCTTATATTATATAGCGGATCATGAAAGCAGAAGAGTTGTTCAAGAAGCAGTTGGAAGTTCTAACCAAAGGATGGACATCGTGCTTTTGCACTTCTGTACAAATGGAATATCTAGGAGAAGGAAAAAGAAGAAAAAACATTTGTTTTTTTCCGAAGAAGTTTTGAGAGACCAACCTGGAACTGTTTTGTAAAGTTGGAACGGTGGCAAGAGGGAATGGAAGGGATTTAGCTTTTTCAAAGAACCAATCGTGAGCGGCTTTAGCTGAATGGTATAGGCGATTATGCTCAGAAGGATTTGTAGGAGGGTCGTTTGAAGTTCCATGCGGGGCAAGGGTCAAAGGGGAATTAAAATGAAACTGAGGGAGGTATACAAAACAATTTAACATGCAGGGACGACGAGGAGATTCATCTTCTTTGAAAGTAATAACGTTAATAGGGGAATACTTTTAGGCTGTATGTGAAATGAAAAGTCCATATTCACGTCATCGTTATTCCATCGATTTATATTAAGTAATGGTTGGATATAATTAAGAACGGAGAAATGCTGAATTCTATCTTTGAAATTGTTTGTCGTAATATTCACGATATCTAGTTGAAAAATATTTGTAATATTTAATTAGCGATTTTCATAATTATTGAAATTTGAACGAAGCAATTTGGTGCGTAGCGCGAATTATCTGTTATCACTACTTACTGCCGTAATTATTTAGCCAAGTTCCTTCGTTTTAAACCCATCGTAATTATCTCTCTCTGCGTGTGCTCTGGTGTGCGCCTATCTGCGCCAATTCGAGGGGCCGGGATTGAGCGCGCGGTCTTGTGTGCGTGTATGCATACAACTCCAGTCCATTCTTGATAATAAAGGAAATATGTTTGCATTTGTTTTCCTAACATCAGGTCGAGCAGATAATTGGAGATTAGCTCTATAGTTCCATTGTCTGTTTAGATTCATTGTTTGATAACGCTATTACTTACTTTGCAGAGCAATGGACTATTTCCTTAGGAAACAATTGATTTGGAACATATTATACGAAATATTAGATGACTGGAGGTGTAATGGGATCATTGTTTTGCATTCTTCAATAGGGAGTAAATTTCTAGGAAAATGTAACCGTTCATACAGAAGAATCAAATCAGGCGTGGTAGATGGATCTGCAAAAGAATTAACCAGGTAATTAAATGATACAGCTAAATAGATAATTCATTTATACCGCTAATCGTATTATCGAATTCTCTGCCTGGTTTGATGAGAGGAAAACCTAATGAAAAGATACCTTTCTTGTTTTGAAAATAAGAGAGGACATGTACGCAGACACGCTCACTTGAACTCGCGCACGTAAATGCTCACGTGCACGGGGAGAGGTAATAAGTCGTTTAATATGATGGTGCTGGACGATAGGTAGGAGAAAAGGCGTACGTGCAGATCGTTAAATCCCGATCAATACCCGGTAATAGGGGAATTTTTAGACATGGGGGATCATATGTTTTTCCAAAAAAGTCATAATTTGCTTCATTATAATATTCTACGATGTCTATGATAAATGTTGAATCAATTCTCTTTACACATTATCATCCCTCGCATTATGTATGAGACCTCTCCGTTTTCTTACCCGAACAATATTTATTTTTTCTAACGTATCTGTATAATTGTCTATCCGAAATTCCTCTTCGGTATTACTTATGACACGAAACTCACTATTGTTTGGATATTTTGCCATTCTCTTAATAAAAAAGGAATAAGTAATTGAAAGCGCTGGTAGTCTCAAATTGTATATGACGAAATCGCGAAACGATATATATCAAAAGAATATTACGTTTCTGATTTTCTGCCTTATTAGTCTAGGGAACTATCCATTTCACTAGAAGTTTCAATACGAAGCGAGTTCAGCTTCGAAAATATCGCCTCTGTTTCATGATTACTTGTTTACTCCATCAACTATCAGTGCATCGTACGTGGCGTACTCGTGTACCATTGCAGACAAGTCCTTATCACTTTATTTAAGCGGTTTAGAGAAGCCGTCAGACCGTTATGAACGTACTTCTTTTCTGTAAGACCGACTGATATTCTTTTCATATAACTTATAATTTGTAATTTGTCCATTCCTTGACTATCTAACCGAGTGGTTCTCTCGGAGGGGAAATATGGGAAAGAGAAGAAGGTAATATTAGGAAACCATAAATGTGACGAAAGATCTCCGAATACGTTGTATAGATATAAGTAGTGAAGTAGAATTCCAGAAAGACATTTATATAGATACGTTAGAAAAAGTAAATATTAATCCGTAAGAAAACGATAGAAGTGATAGTTATATCATCTAGCGAGAAGACGAAGAGCTCAATGATGAAAGAGATGAAAATGTTGTATAAGAATTGCTTCAAAACCAATCATAGATTTCGTAAAAAATAATAGGGGATAAAATTTTTGTCATTTTGTAAAGAAATATGTTCTTCAATATCTACGAATTCACATAAACCAAGCATCCTTATCAAACATTATGTGACTTTAAAATATATACTCTAATGTGAGTCGTTCGACCACGTCTGTGCGATAAAGTTCCATCGATTTGTTCAAAGCTGATGTCCGAGAGGGCTCAGGGCAGATATGGTCATTACGTTATACGCACATTAATTGCTTACACGGACGGAAAGGTCAAAAATGAAATTAATTAAGGGGAAATGAACTTCTGTTTTATTAATGAACAATATTTTTTAATTCGACATATTACTTTTTCCTTTTCTTTTCTTCTTTCTTCTTCTTTTCTTTATAGTTTATAATCTGAAATTAACTAAAGAATGTGGACGATTAACGATTAATTTTTTTCACGTTTGTATGCTCCAAAATGACTATCAGTAAGAATTAATTTTTCCCTTTTTTTATCTCTTGAAATTATCATTCCTTTTCTTGTATCACGCAATGATAAGGAATATGGATTCAGAAGAAGTCTTTCGCCATATGTATTTTTTTTTTCGTTACGTCATCTTTTTCTCTTTTACGTATTTCATTTCAACACCCTCTAAGCAGGTCAATTAAAATTTCCTGTTACGCGCCAAACGGTTGAAAAGGCGGGAAAGGGTATGTGTTGGGAGGAAATGAATTTCTCGACCAATCCTGATCAATTTTTTATTTATCGTTATTCAACTAATCCATCGACATGTTTCAAAGCATAAGTTATAGGTGTTCTAGGAAGATAGCTTTCCATGAAGATACCTTTCCTTGTAAATAGAATCTACTTTCTTTGTAATGTCAACGTTCTCTTCGGAAAAGATATATAAATATGAATAAGTACTAAAAAAAGGTCACTCCCCCAAAGGGGGATAAGCAAAATTAGATTTTTACAAAATTAAATGATCGAGAGGATGTGCATATGAAGAATATTCGACAGAAGGAATCAAAAGCAGAGAAAGAATCAAAAAGAAACAGCAAGGATAAAAATAAAAAAAAAATTACCATCCACGGTAGTGTCGATTTAAAGTTATTGGTACCATTGTGACGAGATTACCGTGGATGACAATATCTCGTTAATATATGAAAAATAGTGGGAAATAAGTGGTAGAATAAGCTCGATTGGATACTTGAATTTATTGTATCCCTTGAGAGGGAGTAAAATTTGTTTATTCAGTCGTCATTTAAGCAAATCCTAAAGAGATCCAGAAAAGATAGGCTTAGAATAGTATATCAGTAATTAATCAATTACGATAATGAATTCGATATCATCTATATCGTTCCAAACAACATACACTCGATAAGATTCAACATACTTGAATTTTTTGTTTCTCGCCATTTATTGTTTTGTTGATTGCTTTAACGCAATCCTTTATGGAATTGTTAATAGAAGGTCGTAAAACCATTTTCGAGTGACCTTCGATACAATTCTAGAGAGTAATCTCGCGATATAGTAGGTAAATAATTGTTCCTCTGCCTGATGTGTTCATGAATGCAATCTTGATTGTTCTTTTCACACGGCAGACGGAGTCTATACATATATATACAAATACATACATTCATATCTATATACATATCTTACTATATACAAGAATCCAATACATTTATATACCTATTTATTCACGCATTCGTCTACATGTTGATAAAGTATTTATATCTATCTGAACATCTCTAAGCATATGCATGAAAATAAAATTAAAGAGAAACTTGAAAAATAAGTCGAAATAATAAAAGAGATGTCATTAAGATAGAAGCAAAGAGATATGTACCGGGAAAGTGTACCAAATAATACCGACTCCATACTTTAATATATCTGCGCAAGACAGATAAATGTAAACTTGACTGTTAAGAAATGTTTGCTTTTCCCTTAATTTGAAAAAAAATTTACTGAACTTATTATTTACAAGAAAGTCAAAAAAATCCATTTGTAAATAATACTATGGAAAAGTAATATAACAAATAAGGAAATGGAAATAATATTTAAAAAAAAAAACGTAAATAAGTAAGTGAAAAAAAATTGAAATGAAAAGAAGTAATATTAAAGAAAAAAGCAACCAAATATGTATTCGGGTAGTGTTGAAGATAAAAGAATATTTAAGAAATGGGACGCTTTTATATAATATTAACTAATAAGATTTTCACATGTGTTAAGAATTGAGTTTGGTCTGATGCTCTGCCCTTACTTTTTCCCGAACTAATTAATTACAGAAAGAGTTTATGACAAACTAAGAATAAACACAAAATGGTGTACTGGAATTGCTTGAAAACTTAACATGGATATCGTAGAAAATTATAGAATAGGATTTTGATTTCTTTGCAAGAAATTTGTTCCTCGATGTATATAAATTCATATAAATCAAATACCACTGTATGATATGATATAATGTATACCACGTTTGCGCGACGAAATGCCACCGTGTATATAAGGAGAAATCATTTAATAAATGGAAATATCACTTTAGCACTTTATATCATTTCTACCTTTTTTTATTCCTTGATAGTAAAACACCATTATTCTTTACCGGATTTAAATTCACTCAAGACTTTTGCGGTAGTTGAAGACAACTGCATAGCAAAGAGTGTAGCCATATCCGTCGCCTCTTATTTCACTTTATGCAAATTTTTATATTTCCTCGGTCGATACGATCTTGTGAAACAATGACTTAGTGACAAGGAACAATTATCACGATTAGCCACGAAAAATATACTCGTTTATATAGAAGTATGTAATCAGCCGTGGTACATCGTTCTGCACGAGACTCAAACGCGTAATTAAATGCTATAGCTCAATAGATAATTGAATTATACTGCTAATCGTGTTATCGATTTGTCTGCGTCGTTTGATAAGAGGGAAACTAATGAAAAAATGCCTGTTTTGTTTTCAAAATAAAGCAGAGGAACGCAGACACGGCCACTCATTCTGTGCACTTCAAACTCGGCCCACTTGAACTGGCGCACGTAATCCCGCCGGTATATGGAGGGTGGTAATAATGAATCGTTTAATATGACGGTGCTTGACTATATGTACGAGGGAAGGTATTACGTACGTGCAGATCGTTAAATACCGATCAATACCCGTTAACAAGAGAATTCGCTATACCTAGCAAATTACTTCGTTTAAATTCCCATATCACCGAAACACGTATATTAAATATAACGAATATTTTTGAAGACAATGTGATTATTTTGGCAAACAATTTTGAACAACATCGAACTCAACAGTTCTTCTGTTTTGAATTATATTGAATGATTATTTAAATTGAGTGAACAATAATGACAGGGTGATCTACACGTGGGCTTCATATTTCATGTATAGTTTAAATCTATTCCGATTTTAAAATATTTCACATATATTTTTAAGTATTTAATACTATTATATCATATAGAAATATATATAGACACGGTGAATGTTTTAATCGTCGCAGCAGCTTTAATTCTTTTGCAGTATAAACCTCCCTCCGTTCCATTTCGATTCTCCTTTGTACAAGGTCCCGCTTGCTACATCGGACGGCCTTTCGACAAATCTTTCCGAGCACAATCGATTGTATCCTCTAGCTAAAACCCACTTCGATCCTTTGAGAAGGGGATATTCCGTCTCTTCATATTACCATTCGAATGAAACATTCGAAAACAGTGCCATTTTAATCTCGTGTATGTTCGTTGTCACTGCCACTATAAATTTTTTCTTCTTCTTTCTGCTTTATTTCAGTCACATAATGGACAGGATATGGATCTTTACGGATAAATTAAAGACAAGAACGATTTTTCGAAACGGAATATTTGGCCTCTAAATCTAACACGTTGCTTTATAGTATCTCCAGGAAGTATTAAAATGTTCGGGAGAAGTTGATAATCTTAGATAGTACGATAATGAGTGATTAGAAAAAGAAATAAGTAAGTAAACGGGTTGAAAGTTCAAATTGTATATTTCGACATCACCAAACAGTACACAGCAAAAGAGTATTACACTTCTCATTTTTTGACTTATTATTTCTGGGATCTTTCTAAAAATATAATATCGGTAAACAAAGAAATATGACGAACGATTTTCTCGGCATACGACAGAAGATTATAACACAAACATTACATAGTATGAAAATTGTAATATCATTAATATCTAATAATATTAGAACACTATTTTTAAGTATAACTTGAACTAACGAAAGAAGAAACATTACAATTTTCGTTTATGAAATTATGATTAATTTCATAGCAATTACTTTCGATAATTACGATAAGTATAACTATTGTAATTATTTTTACAACAAATTTTCATAATAAGTAATTATATTATAATTAAAGAATATGCAGTTATGTAGCTATAACTAATATACCCAACATATAATTATTTATATAATTTTAATTAAAAAAAATACAGTTTTACATGATTATTTCAATCAAGAAAGGGAGGAATTATTGTCAATTTCATTAGAAGTTTACAAGATTTCAGATAATTTTTAAGGTACATTGAGGAAATGAGAATATAACTACATAACTACAGGAGAGGGGAAATTTTTCATCCCCTAGCTAGGAAGCATGGTTTTGTAAGGGGACGACATGAGATTAATTTCGTCAGGGAGTCATTCCTTCGGTGGTTTTCGAACCAGTAATACGCAAGTGAGTGCCGCAAGGGAAATAATCGCTAATGGGTATACCTCATAAGTCCGAAAGAATACCTTTATAAGCAATTAAAACGAGAGAAACAATTTCATCGTTCTCACTCATCGTTCTTTTGCTCCATTAATATTTTCTAAATTTAGCTGTTGCCGTTTGCATCAGATTTATGACAATTGCTTCTTGAATCACTCTTCCGCTTTCACAATCCAATGCGCTATATTATAAAAGATGAAATTCATGTAGAAAATTGTATAAGATATGTGACAAATCACTTATATCTGATCTCTTTACACCTCGTTTATTAAAATCCAATATTAAAATTGATACTTGCTATAGGAATGCGTTCGCAATGCCGTCACGGTGCTTCCATAAACCGGATAATTAGGTGCTTTTCTCGCAAATTTTGGTATATATCACATGGATCAGTTGAAATGGATTCATTTTGAAATAGAAATACCTTCGTCGACTTCATAAAACCTATGTAAAAATTCAATAAATTATTGTAAAATATACCTATGATAGAGATTTTATATTCCACATTACATTTTAGAATAAAAAATTTATAACTTATCTCTAAAACATCTTACCTTTCGGTAAACACAGCATTTGTACTATCGATGTAGAACGCATGTTCGGAAGAGGAGGAAGTACCGATGTAAATATATTGCACTTCGGATGTCGAATATTTCATTATCACGTTGACCGTAGCTGAACTTCGTTTATATTCTTTGGAATTAAATTGAAATATAAGTCAATAGGACTACATTGCAGTACTTCCAGGCTATTGGAACAGCTTTCACCCTCGGTTTGTCTATTATATCTCTGAAATAATTTAAAATTCCTAGATAAGTTAAGACTCATGATAGGCATTGAATTGTTCATCCAATTGTGTAGGTAAAAAGATAAACCTAATTATAAAAGGTATTTAAGAAATATAAAATACCTTCAGCGAAAGCGACAAATAATAGTAATGATGGTATTGAACACGAAAATCAATTTCATTTCCATAAAATATAATTGAAATTTTATAATAAATCACATATTAATGACCACTGATAAATTTACCTTATATTGATAACATAAACAAAAGACTAGTGAGAACGAAGAAATTGTTTCCACCGCCTGAACCGCTTGTAAAACTACCCTTTGGAACGTATAAGATATACGCCTCGCGAATATTTATTGTACGACACTTGCTCACATATTATCAGTTCGACCACCACCGAAGGAATGACGTAAAGCTTTATCGCCCTTCTCCGATAGACCATATTTATCCCCCGCT
Organism: Vespula germanica; assembly: GCA_905340365.1. NCBI lineage: Eukaryota > Metazoa > Arthropoda > Insecta > Hymenoptera > Vespidae > Vespula > Vespula germanica. Next base: position 1,181,567 of record HG996541.1, read on the forward strand.
CTTCGCTATGGTTCGTTTACATAGCGCCAAAGAGTACGCCCTCTGCAAAGTGTTATTACGCTTCAAATCGGTTAATCAATATTTCCTATCATATGTTCGAAAGAAGAGAAAAGGTCATAAACTGTGAGGAAATGAATTTCTCTATTGATCTCTATTAACTAGGATGTATCATTATCTTTTCTCTTTTATTGTCTTCTTTCGTTCCCTTTTCCCCTTACCTTTACTAATTTAATAAGAAATTGGAAATTAATTAAAGAATTTTGAAAATAGGCAAATATTTTTCTTCCAGTTTTTGTCGTTAAAAATATTCATCAATAAGGATTAATTTGGAGTAAAAAATGTTGTTTAACAAATTATTTGTAATATTTCTTTCTATTCTTTTTCTATTACTTATCTTAACACTCTCCTTTTTTACGCGTCCCTCATTTTTTATAAAGCCATAGTAAAGAATACGAAATCAGAGAAAACCTTTCGCCATATTCATATTTCTCTTTTTCGTTATATCATCTTCTTCTCTCTTACCTATTTCATTTCAATGTGCTTTACGCAAGTCAATTAAAATATTCTATTCCGCGGCCGACACGGCTGAAACAACCGAAAAGTATATAAGTTGGGAGGAAATGAATATTTCGATAAATACCTTTTAATTCGACATATTATTATGATTTCTTTTTAACTGTCATATGAAATAATCCACATTGCATGACCGAATATTGCGACGATTGCGTCTGCTCCATTTTTATTGATCTGTCCCTATCATACATTTAAGAAATGAAAGTAATCCTTTTATCGGTATTTTCTCATAATGAAAATACCTTGTGAGTCGTCGTTATACATATTTTTGATTCCTATCTGACAAAATCGGCCAAAGACTTTTGTTTATGTAAACAATATTTTCTTTGATCATAATAAAAATAACATCGTGGGTAAATTCATCGGTATGAGAAATATCTGTTTTTTCATTATGATCCTTAAAGATAGTACCTTCCTATGAACAAATACATTTGTAAGAAAATACTTTCGAAGAAGCCTTCGTCGATCATTTCGAAACAGATTCTTCATCTATCATGGAATATCAAGCATTTAGCTTGCGAACTTGTCGCGTGTTATCATCGAAAGCGTCGTGCATTAACATTTTCAGTTTTTTGTTACATTTCTTCGATAGCGACTTCACGCTTTATATTATAGCTCGCATTTAGAGAAAGGAAGAAGAGAAAAACACATATCCATATATCTTATGCGCGAACCCTCAATTACATAGTATCGATCGGCGGAATTCTACTATCTAAAGTTATCAACGATTTCCAAAACATTTTTAATGCTTTCTAGCGATACTTTGAATCAACGTGCTGGGTTTGAGAGGGAAGCGTTTCCTTTTCAAACATCGTCCTCGTCTTTTCGTGATCCATAGTATTGTGTTCCATCCCGTCTTCATTATGTGATCGAGATTAATACCGGCGCTGTTTTACAAAGCTTTATTCGAATGGTGGTACGAGGAGACGGAATATATGTTATTGAAAGGATCCAAAGATAAGCGGCTTTAGCTACAGGATATAATCGAGTGTGGTGGGAGAGATTTGTAGAAGGGCTGTTCGCCGTAGCAAACCGCATCTGAATTAAAATGGAATTGAAATGGTACTCAGACAGGTTTATCTCTGAAAATGATTAAATCTGCTTGTACGATCAAAAGATTCTTCGTTTTTCGGGATAGTAACGTTAGCCCGGGGAACACATTTAAATTTTTCGTCAAATATTCAGTGCACGTTCACCTCACAGTGTCATCGTTATAACGTCGATATAAATAATTAATCAACATAATTAAAAACAGACGAATTGTTTGGTTCAATGTTTCTAAATTGTTTGTCGGAATATGCACGTCATTTGCTTAAAAATAATATATACTGACCGTTTTTCAGAAACACAGGTATTTGGACGAATTAATTTACTACGTAGCGCAAATACCTCTCGATTGGGATTTAATGAATATGCATGTACGTATTACTTTCTTCCATAAGTATCGTCAAGTACCTTCGTCTGAAACGATTTGTTATGACCCCACTCCATGGACCTGTTCTCTTGTGTTCGCTCATGCGCGCTAGGTCATGTGGGCGGGATTTCGTGTGCCGTTCTCTTGGCGTCCATGCTTATATCTCCTTTCTCATTTTGATAAGAAGAAAGATATTTTTTCATTTGTTTTTCTCTCATTAAAAAGAAGTTCGAAAATAATATTAGCAGTGTATTTTAATTACCTATTTAGATGTATTATTTAATTTGCAGATCGATGTATCACGACTAATTTAGTACTTTCATAGGAACGAGTACATTCTCCTGAAAATTTATTCCAGACTGCACAGTTTCAAAGAAATATCCAGTTATATTTCGAGTAAACTAATATTTCGTATATTACGCTCCAAACTATTTAGTTTCTCGGAAAATATTATCTTTCTCGATCTTTTTATTTCTCATTGCGTATATTCGAGTATAGAAACGACTTCATTATATTTCGAGTAATATAATATGATAAATTTATTCAGCATTTTTCTAATATTTACTCGAATGATTTAATATCTCTGTGAGTGTACATATAATAAACATTTACATAATGTGGTCATAAATTGTTGCTATGCTCGGTTATGCGTAAAAGAAATAAACAATTCTCAAATAAAGATTGAGAAATAAAATATCTTCCAAGGAATTGGTTGGTTTGGAACGTAATATACGAAATATTGGATAACTGGAGCGATAATCGGGTCACCGTTTTCACTTCTTCAATTGGGTGCCAATCTCAAGGAAAATGTACTCGTAGGAACGGAGTAATTAAATCAATGTCGCGCCCATAGCTATGAAAAAATGTAGCCGAGTGATTAAATGATGCATTTAAATAAATAATTGAGTTATACAATCGTCTCATCCAATTGTCTGATTCCGTCATTGATTTGATAAGGGAAAGACAAATGAAAATATACCTTTCATGTTTTCAAAATCAGACACGAGAGGTACGCTCACAGGACAGCGTCACCCATTCCCGTCCACCTGAACCATGAGCCCATCCAAGCGTGCCGAATCACGGATGGAGGGGAATAATACCGAATCGATTAAAACGAAGGCACTTGATACGTAGGGAAGATCGTAATACGCACACGCATTTTGTTCAAACTCCTATCAAAACGTACTAACAAGAGAATCCTGACTACGTAGCAAATTACATCGTTGTATTTACAATATTACACTAAAACGTAAATTAAACATTATGCATATTTTTTAAGCACACGATGTCAATATTATGACAAATAATTAAGAAGGTTGATTCAACATATCTACTATTTTTAATTTAATGGAATGATTACTTAATTTAATTTGATGGTATAACGATGTCAAGGTAAATATGGAACAAATCGGTATATCCTTTAATCATCCCTACAGGTTTAATGATTTTGAAATTTTAATCATTTAAACCTACCTTAATTTCATTTCTATTTTCCAGAGCTCATACTTCAATCCATGATTAAACCTTCCATTCTCATAATCGTTTCTATTCTCGATATCATTTTCTGTTTTTTCCTTATTATTTTTATTATTACCGATAGGTCTCGATGATCCATTTAACTTCGTTCTCACGATACACCGGGTTAGAAATTGTCGAATTTAAATCGAAATTTACAAAATCAATGTTCGGCCAAGGACAAACATCGATACGATTAGAATCAAATTTATCTGCGGAATCATCATCGTCGAGATAAAATCTATCTTCGATTAAATCGTGAGCGAGCGTAGACAAATAATCCTTAGACTCACCTTGGACATCTTCATCTCATGTATGTCCTTTTTCTTCCTCTTCGCGTGTATCGTCGGATGTTCCTTGGTTGAACTGTTCCGATCGCAATCGATTATATCCTCTTACCGAAGCTGCTAACCTTTCGATCCTTTGAAGGGATATATTCCCTAGCCCCGTACCTGCATTTGAACGTAGCTTAGTGAGACGGTACTACATCGGTCTGGAGAAGTTTTGTGCTCATGGTCATTATAACTTTTGTCTTCCTCCTCTCTCTTTTCCTTTATTGTCGATTAGTTGACGAACACGATATTGAACAAGATATCACGGGAAAGTTAGAGACAAGAACGATGTTTCAAAAGGTAATGCCTTGCTACTGATTCCAGCACGATGATTTCTGATATTTCCTAGAAGCAATGGAAAAGTTTTGGAAAACGTTGATAATCTTAGATAATACAATATCACCGATGGAGAATGTGTAATGGAATGTGTGCTCTCCATGCATGAGATATATGGATATCTATTGTTTCTTCACTTATCAAAGCTCGCGCTATAACATAGTGCATCACGTCCCTGACGATGAACCGTAACAGAAAACTAAAAATTTCAAAGGCCGATTGATACTTCTCACCCTGATTACTTCGCCGATTATACCATTTTTATTATGAAAAAAAAGAAAACGGGAAAAAATATTGTTTGCATAAATATCTCTTTCGTCCGACGTTTGACAGATGCGAATTAAAAATGTGTATAATAACGTTTACAAGCTATTTTAATTATGAGAAAATGATAACAAAAAAATTAATTCCTTTTCATTTAATATTAACTCTTGGTAGGGCGCTATGAATTAATCGAAGCAAAAGCGTTTCTTACATTATGTAACCATGCTATGTGGATTATTTCATATTTTAGTTAATTGGAGAGGGCAGCGGTAAGTCGAGATAAAAGGGATTAGTAGACAAATCCGTTTCCGCCCACTCATATCACTTTCGGTTCTTTCGATCGCGGAATAGACAGTTATCATTGCATTGCGTAAAGGGCAATCAAATGAATTACGCGAAATGAAAAATAAATACAACTAATTACTATCTCTGAATCCATATTCTTTTGCACTGTGTAATAAAGAAAGAGAGACGCTCGTTTACTAAAACAATAAAAAGAGAACAGTAGGTAATATCACGAAAGAAATTTTCAAGAAATATTTCTTGCTCGAAATTAATACTTGTTGATAAATATTTTTAACGATAAAAACAAGAAAAATATTAAAAGCCGATTATCAAAATTCTTCAGTTAACTGCTAGTTGTATATAATAAAGAAACAATGGCTGAAAGAAACAGAAAAGACCAGAAACAAAAAAAGGAAAATACTTTGTCCAGTTGATAATGAACCGATTGGAAATTTACTTCCTCACGAGCCATGACCTTCCACTCTCTCTATCGTGTAGTACGTGGTATTGATTGATCGGCTTAGAATGCAATAACCCCTTCCACCGAGCCACGCCTCGAAAATTAGCTTGGTCTTCGGACGTGACGATTCGGTGCAGAGCCTCGCCTGCGGAGGTCATCCTTTCAATAATTTTTGAACGAGTAATGTGCAAGTACTAAATAATCGCGTCTACACTTAATAATATTCAGTCCCAAAGGAAACTTACAAGCAATCCAAACGGTAGAATTTCTTCATTCTCTCTAGTCTTTTGTCCCTTATCGATGTAACGTAAATTTATCGGTAATCGTTAGTATGTAACTTATTATAAAATTTCAGTACAATATTACGGAAATGAAACAGATTTTCGTGATCAATACCATCCTAATTATTATTTTGTTGCTTCTCGGAGAAGAAATTTTATATCGCTTAAAAGGGCGTAACCCGATTTACCTTTGATGACTGCACAATTTCAATGAACATTTGAACGTCTATCATAAGTCTTAACTAATCTACGAATTGCAAACTCTTCCAGAGATACAGAAGACTAAACGGAGCCGAAAGCGGTTCCAATAGTCTTGAATTATTGCGAAGGAGCAGAATCGACTGCTATCCGAGTTGTAATTACTTCCTGAGAAGATACGAGAATTTCAATTACATTAAACCTGATAATTAAACATTCGACACCAGAAGTGAAACCTATTTACATCGCACTTCCTGTTCTTCCGCACATCCGACGATACAACCTAAATGGATAGTACAAATGGAAGTCCTAACTTCAATCAAATAACAAAACAAAAGCATTTTCCTGTTTAATCTTATATCTAAATGGTCAATCAATCAATGCCGTATTTATCGAATGGTAAGATATTTTGGAGATAAGATATAAATTTTTTATTCCAAAGTGTAATATGGAATATTGAAAGATCATAGGTTCGTTTTATAATAATTTATTGAATTTTTACACAGATTTTATGATGGCGACGGGAGTATTTCTATTTATGAGAGGCTCATTAGGTCTGTTAACTTTAGCTATCCTTAATGTATTATATTAGTGCATATAAATGAAGAACCTACTTATTTTTCAACTACTCTAATGAATAAGATTAAATATGGGAAGCAAGATGTTGGACGAAGGAGTGCAGGTGAATAATAATATATGAATAAAAATTTTAATATTTTCTCATAGAATTTCGCGTTACATGTCACTCGTCATTTAATGTGTCAGATCATAAAAGTGGCGGAGGAAACTGATGCTGCTCACGAATTTATTATGAATCTTTCAGATGAAGTGGAAACCAAGTTGATGAGAGAGGAACCTAATTATCTTGTGTATGGAAGCTACATGCTGCTATTGCTAGAGCATTACTGTAGAAACCATCGACTTCAATATTGAATTTTAATACACGAGGTACGAGGAGAATAGATATAAGTCGTTAACGGGTCACGTATCTTATCCAATTTTTTTTATTAATGTCATCTTTTATTATATAGCGCATCATAAAAGCAAAAGAGTTGTTCAAGAAGCAGTTGGAAGTTCTAACCAAAGAAGGGAGATCATGCTTTTGCACTTGTGTGCATTTTGTAATTGGGAATACCTAGGAGAAGGAAAAAGAAGAAAGAACATTTGTTTTTGTCCGAAGAAGTTTGGAAAGACCAATATGGCACTGTTTTATAAAGCTTGGATCGGTGGTACGAGGAAATGGGAGGGATTTAGCTTTTTCAAAGGAACCAAACGTGAGCGGCTTTAGTTGGAGGGTAGACGCAATTGTGCTCAGAAGGATTTGTAGAATGGTCGTCCGAAGTTCCACGCGGGGCAGGGATCAGAGGGGAATTAAAATGAAACTGAGGGAGGTATACAAAACGATTTAACATGCAGGGACGATGAGAAGATCCATCTTTTTTGGAAGTGATAACGTTCGCAGGGGAATACTTTTAAATTATATGGGAAATGGAAAGACCATATTCATGTGATCGTTATTCCGTCGATTTAAAGTAAGTAATAGTTCGATATCATTAAGTAAGGAGAAATGCTGAATTCTCTTTAAAATCGTTTGTCGGAATATTCACGACATCTTGTTGAAAAATATTCGTAATATTTAATTAGCGCTTTTCATAAATATTGAAATTTAGACGAAGTAATTTGGTGGGTAGCGCGAATTACCTGTTATTAATACTTACTCCCGTACTTACTTGGCCAAGTACCTTCGTTTTAAACCCATCGTTATTATCTCTCTCTGGGTGTGCTCTGGTGCGCGCCTATCTGCGCCAATTCGAGGGGCCGGGATTGAGCGCGCGGTCTTGTGTGCGTGTATGCATACAACTCCAGTCCATTCTTGATAATAAAGAAAATATGTTCGCATTTGTTTTCCTAACATCAGGTCGAGCAGATAATTGGAGATTAGCTCTATAGTTCAATTGTCTATTTAGAATCATCGTTTGAAAACAGGGTTACTTATTTTGCAGAGCAATGGACTATTTTTTTAGGAACCGATTGATTTGGGACATAATATACGAAATATTAGGTAACTGGAGATATGATGGGATTATTGTTTTGCATTCTCCAATAGGGAGTAAATTTCTGGGAAAATGTAACCGTTCATGCAGGAGAACCAAATCAGTCGTGGTAGATGGATCTGCAAAAGAATTAACCGGGCAATTAAATGATACAGCTAAATATATAATAGAGTTATACCGCTAATCGTATTATCGAGTTCTCTGCCTGGTTTGATGAGAGGAAAAACTAATGAAAAGATACCTTTCTTGTTTTGAAAATAAGAGAGGAGATGTACGCAGACACGCTCACCTGAACTCGCGCACGTAAATGCGCACGTGCACGGGGAGAGGTAATAAGTCGTTTAATATGATGGTGCTGGACGATAGGTAGGAGAAAAGGCGTACGTGCAGATCGTTAAATCCCGATTAATACCCGGTAATAGGGGAATTTGTAGACATGGGGGATCATATGTTTTTGCAAAGAAATCATAATTTTGTTCATTATAATTTTCTACCATGTCTATGATAAATGTCGAATCAACTCTCTTTCCGCATTATCATCCCTGGCATTATGTATGAGATCTCTCCGTTTTTTTGTTGGATGTCATCGCTATCAGTCTTATCGTTTTCTTCCCGAATAATATTTATTTTTTCTATCGTATTTGTATAAATGTCTATCTGGAATTCCTCTTCTGTATTACTTATGACACGAAACTCGCCAGTGTTTCGTTATTTTGCCGTTCTCTTAATGAAAAAGAAATAAGTAATTGAAAGTGCTGGTAGTCTCAAATTGTATATAACGAAATCGCGAAACGATATATACCAAATGAATATTACGTATCTGATTTTCTGCCTTATTAGTCTAGGGAACTATCTGTTTCACTAGAAGTTTCAATACGAAGCGAGTTCAGCTTCGAAAATATCTCCTCTGTTTTATGATTACTTGTTTACTCCATCAAATATCAGTGCATCGTACGTGGCGTACTCGTGTCCCATTGCAGACAAGACCTTTTCACTTTATTTACGCGGTTTAGAGAAGCCCTCAGAACGTTATGAACGTACTTCTTTTCTGTAAGGCCGACTGATATTCTTTTCAAATTACTTGATAATTGGACCATTCCTTGACTAACTAAATGAGATGTTCTCTCGGAGTGGAAATACGGGAAAGAGAAGAAGGTAATATTAGGAAACCATAAATGTGAGGAAAGATCTTCTCCGAGTACATGTTTTCATTAAATGCTATAACTAAATAGATAATTGAATTATACTGCTAATCGTGTTATCAATTTGTCTGCTATCGGTTTGATAAGAGGAAAACTAATGAAAAAATACCCGTTTTGTTTTCAAAATAAAGCAGAGGAACGCAGACACGGCCACTCATTTACGCCCACTTGAACTGGCGCATGTAATCCCGCTAGTATATGGAGGGTGGTAGTAATAAATCGTTTAATATGACGGTGCTTGACTGTATGTATGAGAGAAGGTACATACGTGCAGATCGTTAAATACCGATCAATACCCGTTAACAAGAGAATTCGCTCTACCTAGCAAATTATTTCGTTTAAATTCGTATATCACCGAAACACGTATATTAAATATAACGAATAATTTTGAAGACAATGTGATTATTTTGGCAAACAATTTTGAACAACATCGAACTCAACATTTCTTCTGTTTTTAATTATATTGAATGATTATTTAAATTGAGTGAACAATAATGACAAGGTGATCTACACGTGGACTTCATATTTCATGTATAGTTTAAATCTATTCCCATTTTAAAGTATTTCAGATATATTTTTACATGATTACTTCAATTAAAAAAGGGACGAATAATTGTCAATTTCATTGGTAGGTTACAAGATTTGAGATAATTTTTCACGTACATAGAGGAAATGAGAATATAACTACATAACTACAGGAGAGGGTAATTTTTCATTCCCTAGCTAGGAAGTATGGTTTTGTAAGGGGACGACATGGGATTAATTTCGCCAGGGAAAGTCATTCCTTCGGTGGTTTCCGAACCAGTAATACGCAAGTGAGTGTCACACGGGAAATAATCGCTAATGCATATACCTCATATGTCCGAAAGAATACCTTTATAAGCAATTAAAACGAGAGAAACAATTTCATCGTTCTCACTCATCATTCTTTTGCTCCATTAATATTCTCTAAATTTAGCAATTGCCGTTTCCATCAGATTTTTGACAAAGTTGCATTTCTATATTATAGAAATGAAACTGATTTTCTTGATTCCTAACATTATAATTATAATTTTGTTGCGTATACGAGAAATTACTGTAGCACTAAAAAGGCATCATCTGACATATTTTCGGTAATTATGCAATTAAAATGAACGAATAGCTTTGATATGTCTAAACTAATCTACGAATTTTGCTTTGTTTTAAATATATACGAAAGAAAATAAAACGCGAAAGCAATTCCAACAACTGATAATCATTGGCACAGGAGCCGAATTTACGGATATCTTAATTGTAACAATTGTGCATACAATCTAGTTTGCAAAAATGAAGATATGAATTAAACATGTAAATAAGTGATTATTTATAATCAAACCTACCTTTATGGTACCATTATGTCGCAATACGTCAATATCAAAAGATTTAAGAGTACTTAATCTATGAGGAATAGCTAACAGCGTTCTTTCTTCGCGTTCGTTTTCTTCGTTCTCGGATTGCTTCTTGAATCACTCTTCCGCCTTCACAATCCAATGCGCTATATTATAAAAGATGAAATTCATGTGGAAAATTGTATAAGATATGTGACAAATTACTTATATCTGATCTTTTCATACCTCGTTTATTAAAATCCAATATTAAAATTGATGTTTGCTACAGTAATGCCTTAGTATGCCGTCACAGTGTTTCCATAAACCGGATAATTAGGTGCTTTTCTGGCCAATTTGGGTATATATCACGTGAATGATTTGAAATGGATTCATTTTGAAATAGAAATACTTTCGTCGACTTCATAAAATCTATGTAGAAATTCAATAAATTATTGTAAAATATACCTATGATAGAGATTTTATATTCCACATTACATTTTATAATAAAAAATTTATATCTTATCTCTGAAACATCTTACCTTTCGGTAAACACAGCATTTGTACTATCGATGTAGAACGCACGTTCGGAAGAGGAGGAAGTATCGATGTAAATATGTTGCACTTCCTATTTCGAATATTTCATTATCACGTTGACCGTAGCTGAATTTCGTTTATATTCTTTGGAATTAAATTGAAATATAAGTCAATAGGACTACTTTGCAGTACTTCGAGGCTATTGAACAGCTTTCACCCTCGTTTTGTCTATTATATCTCTGAAATAATTTAAAATTCCTAGTAGATAAGCTAAGACTCATGATAGGCATTGAATTGTTCATCCAATTGTGTAGGTAACAATGATAAAACTAATTACGCGCCTTTAAGAAATATAAAATACCTTCACCGAAAAGCAACAAATAATAATAATGATGTTATTGATCAGGAAAATCAATTTCATTTCGATAAAATATAATTGAAATTTTCTAACTAATCACATATTAACGACCACTTATAAATTTACCTTATATTGATAACATAAATAAAAGACTAGTGAGAACGAAGAAATTGTTTCCACCGCCTGAACCGCTTGTAAAACTACCCTTTGGAACGTATAAGATATACGCAAGGCGAATATTTATTGTACGACACTTGCTCACATATTATCAGTTCGACCACCACCGAAGGAATGACGTAAAGCTTTATCGCCCTTCTCCGATGGACCATATTTATCCCCCGCTCTTCGCTATGGTCCGTCAAAGAGTACGCCCTCTGCAAAGGGTTACTACGCTTCAAATCGATTAATCAATATTTCCTATTATATGTTCGAAAGAAGGGAAAGGGTCATAAACTGTGAGGAAATGAATTTCTCTATTGATTTCTTTTAACTAGGATGTATCATTATCCTTCCTCTTTTATGCTCTTCTTTCGTTCCCTTTTCTCCTTACTTTTACTAATTTAATAAGAAATTAAACATTAATTAAAGAATTTTGAAAATAGCCAAATATTTTTCTTCCATTTTTCGATAAAAATATTCATCAATAAGAATTAATTTGGCGTAAAGAATATTGTGACGATTGTTTCTGCTGCATTTTTATTGATCTCTCGCTACCATACATTTAAGAAATGAAATTAATCTTTTTATTGGTATTCTCTCCTAATGAACATATCTTGTGAGTGGACAGTATACATATTTTTGATTCCTGGCTGACAAAATCGGCCAAACATATTGTTTATGTGAACAATATTTTCTTTGATCATAATAAAAATAACATCGTGGGTAAATTGATCAATATGAAAAGTATCTGTTTTTTCATTATGATCCTAAAAGATAGTACCTTCCTATGAACAAATACATTTGTAAGAAAATACTTTCGAAGAATCCTTCGTCGATCATTTCGAAACAGATTCTTCATCTATCATGGAATATCAAGCATTTAGCTTGCGAAGTTGTCAGGTGTTATCATCGAAAGCGTTGTGCATTAACATTTTCAGTTTTTTGTTACATACTTCGATAATGACTTCACGCTTTATATTATAGCTCGCATTTAGAGAAAGGAAGAAAAGAAAAACACATATCCATATATCTTATGCGCGAACCCTCAATTACATAGTATCGATCGGCGGAATTCGACTATATAAAGTTATCAACGATTTCCAAAACATTTTTAATGCTTTCTAGCGATACTTTGAATCAACGTGCTGGGTTTGAGAGGGAAGCGTTTCCTTTTCAAACATCGTCCTCGTCTTTTCGTGATCCATAGTATTGTGTTCCATCCCGTCTTCATTATGTGATCGAGATTAACCAGTAGGAGGAAGGGGAAGAAGAGGAAACGTTTATAATGGCGGTGACGACGAACCTGGCGAGATTAATATCGGCGCTGTTTTACAAAGCTTTATTCGAATGGTGGTACGAGGAGACGGAATATATCGTATTGAAAGGATCACAAGATAAGCGGCTTTAGCTAAAGGATATAATCGAGTGTGGTTGGAGAGATTTATTGAAGGGCTGTTCGCCGTAGCAAACCGCATCTGAATTAAAGTGGAATTGAAATGGTACTCAGACAGGTTTATCTCTGAAAATGATTAAATCTGCTTGTACGATCGAAAGATTCTCCGTTTTTCGGGATAGTCGTGCTAGCCCGGGAACACATTTAAATTTTTCGTCAAATATTCAGTGCACGTCCACCTCACCATGTCATCGTTATAACGTCAATTTAAATAATTAATCAACATAATTAAAAAGAGACGAAGCGTTTGGTTCAATGCTTCTAAGTTGTTTGTCGGAATATTCACGTCATTTGCTTAAAAATAATATATAATGACCGTTTTTCAGAAATATTGGTATTTGGACGATTTAATTTGCTACGGAGCGCAAATACCTCTCGATTGGGATTTAATGAAAATGCATGTACGTATTACTCTCTTCCATAAGTATCGTCAAGTACCTTCCTCTGAAACGATTTGTTATTACCCCTTTCCATGGACCTGTGCTCTTCTGTTCGCTCATGCGCGCTAGGTCATGTGGGCGGGATTACGTGTGCGGTTCTCTGGTCGTGCACGCTTATATCTCCTTTCTCATTTTGATAAGAAGAAAGGTATTTTTTCATTTGTTTTTCTCTCATTAAAAAAAAGTTCGATAATAACCGCGGATGACATACTATCTCGTTAATATATGCAAACCAGTGAAGACCAGAATAAATGGTGAAAATGTATAATTTGATAATTGAATTTATTGAAATCTTTAAATAGGAGTACAATATTCATTCTGAGTCTTGTCAACTCCCGTACAGGTTCTTGGAAACACAAGAAGATGGAACTGTATGTAAGCACCCCTCCAGACACGATAATGGACTATACCGTCTATATCATTTTGAACAACACTCTCGATAAGATGAAGCCTATTTTAATTTTTTCTATCTCCATTTATCCATTTCAATTCGTTATTCAGCAAATTGCTTTTATACAGCCAGTACTGTAAGACGTAATTATTAGGGGGAAAAACAATTTTCACTTAGAACTTTGTAAGCTCATTACATATTGTTTAAAGTCAGCTTGGCGATAAAATTATATAAAATTTTTCTTTATATTTGCTAAGTCCGTGAATGAAATTTTCATTATTCTTTCCATGCCAGTTTCTATACATACACAGACACACGCACACACACACACACCTATTGGTTTAAATATTTCGAAGATCATAACGCGCGAGGAACATGAAACAATTTTAATCGAAAATTTCAACAATTTCTAATTTTAATCAAATGTTATCTTACTAGAAATATAATAAAATTGTCGCTATGCTTTGTCGGTTATGCGTAAAAGAAATAAACAATTCTCAAATAAATATTGAGAAATAAAATATCTTCCAAGGAATTGGTTGGTTTGAAGCAGAATATACGAAATATCGGATAACTGGAGGGATAATCGGGTCATTGTTTTCATTTTCTTCAATTGGGTGCTAATCTCAGGGAAAATGTACTCGTTGGAACGGAATAATTAAATCAGTGGCGCGCCCATAACTATGAAAAAATGTAGCCGAGTGATTATATGATGCATTTAAATAGATATTTGAGTTATACAATCGTCTCATCCAATTGTTTGATCGTCTCATTGGTTTGATAAGGGAAGGACAAATGAAAAAGTACCTTTCATGATTTCAAAATCAGACACGAGAGGTACGCTGACATGACCGCGCCACTCATTCCCGTTCACCTGAACCATGAGCTCATCCAAGCGTGCCGAATCACGGATGGTGAGGAATAATACCGAATCGATTAAAACGAAGGTACTTGATACGGGATAGGGAAGATCGTAATACGCAGATGCATTTTGTTCAAATCAGTATCAAAACCTACTAACAAGAGAATCCTGACTACGTAGCAAACTACATCGTTGTATTTACAATATTACACTAAAGCGTAAATTAAATATTCTGAATCTCCTTTAAGCGCACTACGTGAATATTATGACAAATAATTTAGAAGATTGATTCAAGATATCTTCTATTTTTAATTTAAGCGAATGATTACTTAATTTAATTAGATGGAATAACGATGTCAATGTAAATATGGAACAAATCGGTAAATCCATTAATCATCCCTTCAGGTTGAATAATTTTGAGATTATAATCATTTGAGCCTACCTTAATTTCATTTCTATTTTCCAGAACTCAAACTTCAATCCATGATTAAACCTTCCATTCTCATAATTAATTCCTTTTCACTTAATATTAACTCTTGGTAGGGCGCTCTGAATTAATCGAAGCAAAAGCGTTTCGTACATTATGTAATTATACTATGAGGATTATTTCATACGGTAATTAATTAGAGAGGGCCGCGGTAAGCCGAGAAAAAAGGTATTGGTCGACAATTCTGTTTCCCCCCACTCATATCCCTTTCGGTCCTTTCGACACCGGAATAGAAAGCTATCATTGCATTGCGTAAAGGGCAACCAAATGAATTACGCGAAATGAAAAATAAATATAACTAATTATTATCTTTGAATGCATATACTTTTGCACTGTGTAATAAAAAAAGAGAGACGCTAGTTAACTAAAACAATAAAAAAAGAACAGTAGGTAATATCACGAAACAAATTTTCAAGAAATATTTCTTGCTCGAAATTATACTTCTTGTTAAGCATTTTTAACGATAAAAACGGGAAAAATATTAATAGCCGATTATCGAAATTCTTTAGCTAATTTCTAATTCTAGATTGTAAAGAACAGTGGGTTTGAAAAAAAGAAAAGACCAGAAACAAGAAAATGAAAATAAATTGTCCAGTTTATGAGAATATCATTCGAAAATTGACATCCTTTGGTACCATGACATTTCGGTTCTTTATCTCGTATAATATGTGGTATTGATTGATCGGCTTAGAATGCAATAACCCCTTCCACCGAGCTCCGCCTCAGAAAATAGCTGGGTCTTCTGACGTGGCGATTTGGGGAAGAGTCTCGCCTGCGAAGGTCATCCTTTCAATAATTTTTGAACGAGTAATGTGCAAGTAAGTGCTAAATAATCGCGTCTACACTTCATACGTCCCAAAGGAAACTTACAAGGAAACCAAACGGTACAATTTCTTCATTTTCACTAATTTTTTGTTCCTTATCCATATACGGTAAATTTATCGGTAATCGTTAGTATGTAACTTATTATAAAATTTCGATACAATATTACGGAATTGAAACTGATTTTCGTGATCAATGCCATCCTAAGTATCATTTTGTTGCTTCTCGTAGAAGATATTTTATATCGCTTAAAAGGGCGTAACCCGATTTACCTTTGATGACTGCACAATTTAAATCAACAATTGAGCGTCTATCATGACTCTTAACCCAACTAAGAATTACAAACTCTTCCAGAGGTACAGAAGACAAAACCGACGCGAAAGCAGTTCCAATAGCCTTGAAGTATTAGCAAAGAGCAGAATCGACTGTTATCTGAATTGTAATTACTTCCAGTGAAGATACGAGTTTATTGCTAGAGCATTACTAGAGAAACTATCAACTTCAACATTGAATTTTAATACAAGAGGTACCAGGAGAAGAGATATAAGTAACTAGTCAATTATCTTATCCAATTTTCTTTATTAATGTCCTCTTATATTATATAGCGAGTCATGAAAGCAAAAGAGTTGTTCAAGAAGCAGTTGGAAGTTCTAAACAAAGAAGGAACATGTTGCTTTTGCACTTCTGTACAAATGGAATACCTAGGAGAAGGAAAAAGAAGAAAAATCATTTGTTTTTTTCCGAAGAAGTTTTGAAAGACCAACATGAAACTGTTTTATGAAGTTTGGAACGGTGGTACGAGGAAATGTGAGGGATTTAGCTTTCTCAAAGGAACCAATCGTGAGCGGCTTCAGCTGGAAGGTATAGGCGATTATGCTCGGAAGGATTTGTAGAAGGGTCGTTCAAAGTTCCACGCGGGGCAAGGGTCAAAGGGGAGTTAAAATGAAACTGAGGCAGGCATACAAAACAATTTAACATGCAGGGACGACGAGAAGATTCATCTTTTTTGAAAGTAATAACGTTCATAGGGGAATACTTTTAGGCTGTATGTGAAATGAAAAGTCCATATTCACGTCATCGTTATTCCGTCGATTTATATGAAGTAATAGTTGGATATAATTAAGAAAGGAGAAATGCTGAATTCTATCTTCGAAATTGTTTGTCGTAATATTCACGATATCTAGTTGAAAAATATTTGTAATATTTAATTAGCGATTTTCATAATTATTGAAATTTGGACGAAGCAATTTGGTGCGTAGCGCGAATTATCTGTTATCACTACTTACTGCCGTAATTATTTAGCCAAGTTCCTTCGTTTTAAACCCATCGTTATTATCTCTCTCTGCGTGTGCTCTGGTGTGCGCCTAACTGCGCCAATTCGAGGGTCCGGGATTGAGCGCGCGGTCTTGTGTGCGTGTATGCATACAACTCCAGTCCATTCTTGATAATAAAGAAAATATGTTTGCATTTGTTTTCCTAAGATCAAGTCGAGCAGATAATTGGAGATTAGCTCTATAGTTCAATTGTCTGTTTAGATTCATTGTTTGATAACACTATTACTTACTTTGCAGAGCAATGGACCATTTCCTTAGGAAACAATTGATTTGGAACATATTATACGAAATATTAGATGACTGGAGGTGTAAGGGGATTATTGTTTTACATTCTTCAATAGGGAGTAAATTTCTAGGAAAATGTAACCGTTCATACAGAAGAATCAAATCAGTCGTGGTAGATGGATCTGCAAAAGAAGTAACCAGGTAATTAAATGATACAGCTAGACAGATAATTCAGTTATACCGCTAATCGTATTATCGAATTCTCTGCCTGGTTTGATGAGAGGAAATACTAATGAAATGATACCTCTCTTGTTTTGAAAATAAGAGAGGAGATGTACGCAGACACGCTCACTTGAACTCGCGCACGTAAATGCGCACGTGCACGGTGAGAGGTAATAGTAATAAGTAAATAAAAAAAAGTAGTAATAAAAATAGTAATAGTAAATATAAAAAAGTAGTAAATAAAAATAGTAATAGTAATAAAAAAAAGAAATAAGTAATTGAAAGCGCTGGGTTGCGTCTGGGTTGTCTCAAATTGTATATGACGATATCGCGAAACGATATATACCAAAAGAATATTACGTTTCTGATTTTCTGTCTTATGAGTCTAGGGAACTATCTATTTCACTAGAAGTTTCAATACGAAGCGAGTTCAGCTTCGAAAATATCGCCTCTGTTTCATGATTACTTGTTTACTCCATCAAATATGAATGCATCGTACGTGGCGTACTCGTGTACCATTGCAGACAAGTCTTTATCACTTTATTTAAGCGGTTTAGAGAAGCCGTCAGACCGTTATGAACGTACTTCTTTTCTGTAAGACCGACTGATATTCTTTTCATATAACATATAGTTTGTAATTTGTCCATTCCTTGACTATCTAACCGAGTGGTTCTCTCGGAGGGGAAATACGGGAAAGAGAAGAAGGTAATATTAGGAAACCATAAATGTGACGAAAGATCTCCGAATACGTTGTATAGATTTAAGTAGTGAAGAGGAATTCCAGAAAGACATTTATATAGATACGATAGAAGAAATAAATATTAATCCGTAAGAAAACGATAGAAGTGATAGTTATATCATCTAGCAAGAAAACGAAGAGCTCATTGATGATAGAGATGAAAATGTTGTATAAGAATTTCTTCAAAACTAATCATAGATTCCGTAAAAAATAATAAGGCATAAAATTTTCGTCATTTTGTAAAAAAATATATTCTTCAGTATCTACGAATACACATAAACCAACCATCCTTATCATACATTATGTGCTTTTAAAATATATACTCTGATGTGAGTCGTTCGACCACGTCTGCGCGATAAAGTTCCATCGATTTGTTCAGAGCTGACGACCGAAAGGGCTCAGGTCAGAAATGGTGATTACGTTTTACGCACATTAATTGCTTACACGGACGGAAAGGTCAAAAATGAAATTAATTAAGGGGAAATGAACTTCTGTTTTATTAATGAACAATATTTTTTAATTCGACTTATTACTTTTTCCTTCTCTTTCCTTTATAGTTTATAATCTGAAATTAACTAAAGAATGTGGACGATTAACAATTATTTTTTTTCATATTTGTATGCTTAAAAATGACTCAGTAAGAATTAATTTCTCCCTTTTTTTATCCCTTGAAATAATCATTTCTTTTTTGTCTTACCCAATGATAAGGAATATGGATTCACAAGAATTCTTTCGCCATATGTACTTTTTTTTTCGTTACGTCATCTTTTTCTCTTTTACGTATTTCATTTGAACGCCCTTTATGCAGGTAAATTAAAATTTCCTGTTTCGTGGCCGAAAAGGGTATGGGTTGGAAGGAAATGAATTTCTCGACCAATCTTGATCAATTTTTTATTTATCGTTATTCAACTAATCCATCGACATGTTTCAAAGCATAAGTTATAAGTGTTCTAGGAAGATAGCTTTCCATGAAGATACCTTTCCTTGTAAATAGAATCTACTTTCTTTGTAATGTCAACGTTCTCTTCGGAAAAGATATATAAATATGAATAAGTACTAAAAAAAGGTCACTCCCCCAAAGGGGGATAAGCAAAATTAGATTTTTACAAAGTTAAATGATCGAGAGGATGTGCATATGAAGAATAATCGACAGAAGGGATCAAAAGCAGAGAAAGAATCAAAAAGAAAGAGCAAGGATAAAAATAAAAAAAAAATTACCATCCACGGTAGTGTCGATTTAAAGTTATTGGTACCATTGTGACGAGATTACCGTGGACGACAATATCTCGTTAATATATGAAAAATAGTGGGAAATAAGTGGTAGAATAAGCTCGATTGGATACTTGAATTTATTGTATCCCTTGAGAGGGAGTAAAATTTGTTTATTCAGTCGTCATTTAAGCAAATCCTAAAGAGATCGAGAAAAGATAGGCTTAGAATAGTATATCAGCAATTAATCAATCACGATAATGTATTCTATATCACCTATATCGTTCCAAACAACATACACTACATAAGATACAACATACTTGAATTTTCTGTTTCTCGCAATTTATTGTTTTGTTGATTGCTTTAATGCAATCCTTTATGACGGAATTGTTAATAGAAGGTCGTAAAACCATTTTCGAGTGACCTTCGTTACAATTCTAGAATGAAATATCGCGATATAGTAGGTAAATAATTGCTCCTCTGCCTGATGTGTTCATGAATGCAATCTTGATTGTTCTTTTCACACGGCAGACGGAGTCTATACATATATATACAAATACATAGATTCATATCTATATACATAGTCAAAAAAATCCATTTGTAAAGAATACTATGGAAAAGTAATATAATATATGGAAATAATATTTTTATAAAAAAACGTAAATAAGTAAGTGAAAAAAAATTGAAATTAAAAGAAATAATATTAAAGAAAAGAGCAACCAAATATGTATTCGGGTCGTGTTGAAGATAAAAGAATATTTAAGAAATGGGACGCTTTTATATAATATTAACTAATAAGATTTTCACATGTGTTACGAATTGAGTTTGGTCTGATGCTCTGCCCTTACTTTTTCCCGAACTAATTAATTACAGAAAGAGTTTATGACAAACTAAGAATAAACACAAAATGGTGTACTGGAATTGCTTGAAAACTTAAGATGGATATCGTAGAAAATTATAGAATAGGATTTTGATTTCTTTGCAAGAAATTTGTTCCTCGATGTATATAAATTCATATAAATCAAATACCACTGTATGATATGATACAATATATACCACGTTTGCGCGACGAAATGCCACCGTGTATATAAGGAGAAATCATTTAATAAATGGAAATATCACTTTAGCACTTTATATCATTTCTACCTTTTTTTATTCCTTGATAGTAAAACACCATTATTCTTTACCGGATTTAAATTCACTCAAGACTTTTGCGGTAGTTGAAGACAACTGCATAGCAAAGAGTGTAGCCATATCCGTCGCCTCTTATTTCACTTTATGCAAATTTTTATATTTCCTCGGTCGATACGATCTTGTGAAACAATGACTTAGTGACAAGGAACAATTATCACGATTAGCCACGAAAAATATACTCGTTTATATAGAAGTATGTAATCAGCCGTGGTACATCGTTCTGCACGAGACTCAAACGCGTAATTAAATGCTATAGCTAAATAGATAATTGAATTATACTGCTAATCGTGTTATCGATTTGTCTGCGTCGTTTGATAAGAGGGAAACTAATGAAAAAATACCCGTTTTGTTTTCAAAATAAAGCAGAGGAAAGCAGACACGGCCACTCATTCACGCCCACTTGAACTGGCGTACGTAATCCCGCTAGTATATGGAGGGTGGTAATAATAAATCGTTTAATATGACGGTGCTTGACTGTATGTATGAGAGAAGGTACATACGTGCAGATCGTTAAATACCGATCAATACCCGTTAACAAGAGAATTCGCTCTACCTAGCAAATTATTTCGTTTAAATTCGTATATCACCGAAACACGTATATTAAATATAACGAATAATTTTGAAGACAATGTGATTATTTTGGCAAACAATTTTGAACAACATCGAACTCAACATTTCTTCTGTTTTTAATTATATTGAATGATTATTTAAATTGAGTGAACAATAATGACAAGGTGATCTACACGTGGACTTCATATTTCATGTATAGTTTAAATCTATTCCCATTTTAAAGTATTTCAGATATATTTTTACATGATTACTTCAATTAAAAAAGGGACGAATAATTGTCAATTTCATTGGTAGGTTACAAGATTTGAGATAATTTTTCACGTACATAAAGGAAATGAGAATATAACTAAATAACTACAGGAGAGGGTAATTTTTCATTCCCTAGCTAGGAAGTATGGTTTTGTAAGGGGACGACATGGGATTAATTTCGCCAGGGAAAGTCATTCCTTCGGTGGTTTCCGAACCAGTAATACGCAAGTGAGTGTCACACGGGAAATAATCGCTAATGCATATACCTCATATGTCCGAAAGAATACCTTTATAAGCAATTAAAACGAGAGAAACAATTTCATCGTTCTCACTCATCATTCTTTTGCTCCATTAATATTCTCTAAATTTAGCAATTGCCGTTTCCATCAGATTTTTGACAAAGTTGCATTTCTATATTATAGAAATGAAACTGATTTTCTTGATTCCTAACATTATAATTATAATTTTGTTGCGTATACGAGAGATTACTGTAGCACTAAAAAGGCATCATCTGACATATTTTCGGTAATTATGCAATTAAAATGAACGAATAGCTTTGATATGTCTAAACTAATCTACGAATTTTGCTTTGTTTTAAATATATACGAAAGAAAATAAAACGCGAAAGCAATTCCAACAACTGATAATCATTGGCACAGGAGCCGAATTTACGGATATCTTAATTGTAACAATTGTGCATACAATCTAGTTTGCAAAAATGAAGATATGAATTAAACATGTAAATAAGTGATTATTTATAATCAAACCTACCTTTATAGTACCATTATGTCGCAATACGTCAATATCAAAAGATTTAAGAGTACTTAATCTATGAGGAATAGCTAACAGCGTTCTTTCTTCGCGTTCGTTTTCTTCGTTCTCGGATTGCTTCTTGAATCACTCTTCCGCCTTCACAATCCAATGCGCTATATTATAAAAGATGAAATTCATGTGGAAAATTGTATAAGATATGTGACAAATTACTTATATCTGATCTTTTCATACCTCGTTTATTAAAATCCAATATTAAAATTGATGTTTGCTACAGTAATGCCTTAGTATGCCGTCACAGTGTTTCCATAAACCGGATAATTAGGTGCTTTTCTGGCCAATTTGGGTATATATCACGTGAATGATTTGAAATGGATTCATTTTGAAATAGAAATACTTTCGTCGACTTCATAAAATCTATGTAGAAATTCAATAAATTATTGTAAAATATACCTATGATAGAGATTTTATATTCCACATTACATTTTATAATAAAAAATTTATGTCTTATCTCTGAAACATCTTACCTTTCGGTAAACACAGCATTTGTACTATCGATGTAGAACGCACGTTCGGAAGAGGAGGAAGTATCGATGTAAATATGTTGCACTTCCTATTTCGAATATTTCATTATCACGTTGACCGTAGCTGAATTTCGTTTATATTCTTTGGAATTAAATTGAAATATAAGTCAATAGGACTACTTTGCAGTACTTCGAGGCTATTGAACAGCTTTCACCCTCGTTTTGTCTATTATATCTCTGAAATAATTTAAAATTCCTAGTAGATAAGCTAAGACTCATGATAGGCATTGAATTGTTCATCCAATTGTGTAGGTAACAATGATAAAACTAATTACGCGCCTTTAAGAAATATAAAATACCTTCACCGAAAAGCAACAAATAATAATAATGATGTTATTGATCAGGAAAATCAATTTCATTTCGATAAAATATAATTGAAATTTTCTAACTAATCACATATTAACGACCACTTATAAATTTACCTTATATTGATAACATAAATAAAAGACTAGTGAGAACGAAGAAATTGTTTCCACCGCCTGAACCGCTTGTAAAACTACCCTTTGGAACGTATAAGATATACGCAAGGCGAATATTTATTGTACGACACTTGCTCACATATTATCAGTTCGACCACCACCGAAGGAATGACGTAAAGCTTTATCGCCCTTCTCCGATGGACCATATTTATCCCCCGCTCTTCGCTATGGTCCGTCAAAGAGTACGCCCTCTGCAAAGGGTTACTACGCTTCAAATCGATTAATCAATATTTCCTATTATATGTTCGAAAGAAGGGAAAGGGTCATAAACTGTGAGGAAATGAATTTCTCTATTGATTTCTTTTAACTAGGATGTATCATTATCCTTCCTCTTTTATGCTCTTCTTTCGTTCCCTTTTCTCCTTACTTTTACTAATTTAATAAGAAATTAAACATTAATTAAAGAATTTTGAAAATAGCCAAATATTTTTCTTCCATTTTTCGATAAAAATATTCATCAATAAGAATTAATTTGGCGTAAAGAATATTGTGACGATTGTTTCTGCTGCATTTTTATTGATCTCTCGCTACCATACATTTAAGAAATGAAATTAATCTTTTTATTGGTATTCTCTCCTAATGAACATATCTTGTGAGTGGACAGTATACATATTTTTGATTCCTGGCTGACAAAATCGGCCAAACATATTGTTTATGTGAACAATATTTTCTTTGATCATAATAAAAATAACATCGTGGGTAAATTGATCAATATGAAAAGTATCTGTTTTTTCATTATGATCCTAAAAGATAGTACCTTCCTATGAACAAATACATTTGTAAGAAAATACTTTCGAAGAATCCTTCGTCGATCATTTCGAAACAGATTCTTCATCTATCATGGAATATCAAGCATTTAGCTTGCGAAGTTGTCAGGTGTTATCATCGAAAGCGTTGTGCATTAACATTTTCAGTTTTTTGTTACATACTTCGATAATGACTTCACGCTTTATATTATAGCTCGCATTTAGAGAAAGGAAGAAAAGAAAAACACATATCCATATATCTTATGCGCGAACCCTCAATTACATAGTATCGATCGGCGGAATTCGACTATATAAAGTTATCAACGATTTCCAAAACATTTTTAATGCTTTCTAGCGATACTTTGAATCAACGTGCTGGGTTTGAGAGGGAAGCGTTTCCTTTTCAAACATCGTCCTCGTCTTTTCGTGATCCATAGTATTGTGTTCCATCCCGTCTTCATTATGTGATCGAGATTAACCAGTAGGAGGAAGGGGAAGAAGAGGAAACGTTTATAATGGCGGTGACGACGAACCTGGCGAGATTAATATCGGCGCTGTTTTACAAAGCTTTATTCGAATGGTGGTACGAGGAGACGGAATATATCGTATTGAAAGGATCACAAGATAAGCGGCTTTAGCTAAAGGATATAATCGAGTGTGGTTGGAGAGATTTATTGAAGGGCTGTTCGCCGTAGCAAACCGCATCTTAATTAAAGTGGAATTGAAATGGTACTCAGACAGGTTTATCTCTGAAAATGATTAAATCTGCTTGTACGATCGAAAGATTCTCCGTTTTTCGGGATAGTCGTGCTAGCCCGGGAACACATTTAAATTTTTCGTCAAATATTCAGTGCACGTCCACCTCACCATGTCATCGTTATAACGTCAATTTAAATAATTAATCAACATAATTAAAAAGAGACGAAGCGTTTGGTTCAATGCTTCTAAGTTGTTTGTCGGAATATTCACGTCATTTGCTTAAAAATAATATATAATGACCGTTTTTCAGAAATATTGGTATTTGGACGATTTAATTTGCTACGGAGCGCAAATACCTCTCGATTGGGATTTAATGAAAATGCATGTACGTATTACTCTCTTCCATAAGTATCGTCAAGTACCTTCCTCTGAAACGATTTGTTATTACCCCTTTCCATGGACCTGTGCTCTTCTGTTCGCTCATGCGCGCTAGGTCATGTGGGCGGGATTACGTGTGCGGTTCTCTGGTCGTGCACGCTTATATCTCCTTTCTCATTTTGATAAGAAGAAAGGTATTTTTTCATTTGTTTTTCTCTCATTAAAAAAAAGTTCGATAATAACCGCGGATGACATACTATCTCGTTAATATATGCAAACCAGTGAAGACCAGAATAAATGGTGAAAATGTATAATTTGATAATTGAATTTATTGAAATCTTTAAATAGGAGTACAATATTCATTCTGAGTCTTGTCAACTCCCGTACAGGTTCTTGGAAACACAAGAAGATGGAACTGTATGTAAGCACCCCTCCAGACACGATAATGGACTATACCGTCTATATCATTTTGAACAACACTCTCGATAAGATGAAGCCTATTTTAATTTTTTCTATCTCCATTTATCCATTTCAATTCGTTATTCAGCAAATTGCTTTTATACAGCCAGTACTGTAAGACGTAATTATTAGGGGGAAAAACAATTTTCACTTAGAACTTTGTAAGCTCATTACATATTGTTTAAAGTCAGCTTGGCGATAAAATTATATAAAATTTTTCTTTATATTTGCTAAGTCCGTGAATGAAATTTTCATTATTCTTTCCATGCCAGTTTCTATACATACACAGACACACGCACACACACACACACCTATTGGTTTAAATATTTCGAAGATCATAACGCGCGAGGAACATGAAACAATTTTAATCGAAAATTTCAACAATTTCTAATTTTAATCAAATGTTATCTTACTAGAAATATAATAAAATTGTCGCTATGCTTTGTCGGTTATGCGTAAAAGAAATAAACAATTCTCAAATAAATATTGAGAAATAAAATATCTTCCAAGGAATTGGTTGGTTTGAAGCAGAATATACGAAATATCGGATAACTGGAGGGATAATCGGGTCATTGTTTTCATTTTCTTCAATTGGGTGCTAATCTCAGGGAAAATGTACTCGTTGGAACGGAATAATTAAATCAGTGGCGCGCCCATAACTATGAAAAAATGTAGCCGAGTGATTATATGATGCATTTAAATAGATATTTGAGTTATACAATCGTCTCATCCAATTGTTTGATCGTCTCATTGGTTTGATAAGGGAAGGACAAATGAAAAAGTACCTTTCATGATTTCAAAATCAGACACGAGAGGTACGCTGACATGACCGCGCCACTCATTCCCGTTCACCTGAACCATGAGCTCATCCAAGCGTGCCGAATCACGGATGGTGAGGAATAATACCGAATCGATTAAAACGAAGGTACTTGATACGGGATAGGGAAGATCGTAATACGCAGATGCATTTTGTTCAAATCAGTATCAAAACCTACTAACAAGAGAATCCTGACTACGTAGCAAACTACATCGTTGTATTTACAATATTACACTAAAGCGTAAATTAAATATTCTGAATCTCCTTTAAGCGCACTACGTGAATATTATGACAAATAATTTAGAAGATTGATTCAAGATATCTTCTATTTTTAATTTAAGCGAATGATTACTTAATTTAATTAGATGGAATAACGATGTCAATGTAAATATGGAACAAATCGGTAAATCCATTAATCATCCCTTCAGGTTGAATAATTTTGAGATTATAATCATTTGAGCCTACCTTAATTTCATTTCTATTTTCCAGAACTCAAACTTCAATCCATGATTAAACCTTCCATTCTCATAATTAATTCCTTTTCACTTAATATTAACTCTTGGTAGGGCGCTCTGAATTAATCGAAGCAAAAGCGTTTCGTACATTATGTAATTATACTATGAGGATTATTTCATACGGTAATTAATTAGAGAGGGCCGCGGTAAGCCGAGAAAAAAGGTATTGGTCGACAATTCTGTTTCCCCCCACTCATATCCCTTTCGGTCCTTTCGACACCGGAATAGAAAGCTATCATTGCATTGCGTAAAGGGCAACCAAATGAATTACGCGAAATGAAAAATAAATATAACTAATTATTATCTTTGAATGCATATACTTTTGCACTGTGTAATAAAAAAAGAGAGACGCTAGTTAACTAAAACAATAAAAAAAGAACAGTAGGTAATATCACGAAACAAATTTTCAAGAAATATTTCTTGCTCGAAATTATACTTCTTGTTAAGCATTTTTAACGATAAAAACGGGAAAAATATTAATAGCCGATTATCGAAATTCTTTAGCTAATTTCTAATTCTAGATTGTAAAGAACAGTGGGTTTGAAAAAAAGAAAAGACCAGAAACAAGAAAATGAAAATAAATTGTCCAGTTTATGAGAATATCATTCGAAAATTGACATCCTTTGGTACCATGACATTTCGGTTCTTTATCTCGTATAATATGTGGTATTGATTGATCGGCTTAGAATGCAATAACCCCTTCCACCGAGCTCCGCCTCAGAAAATAGCTGGGTCTTCTGACGTGGCGATTTGGGGAAGAGTCTCGCCTGCGAAGGTCATCCTTTCAATAATTTTTGAACGAGTAATGTGCAAGTAAGTGCTAAATAATCGCGTCTACACTTCATACGTCCCAAAGGAAACTTACAAGGAAACCAAACGGTACAATTTCTTCATTTTCACTAATTTTTTGTTCCTTATCCATATACGGTAAATTTATCGGTAATCGTTAGTATGTAACTTATTATAAAATTTCGATACAATATTACGGAATTGAAACTGATTTTCGTGATCAATGCCATCCTAAGTATCATTTTGTTGCTTCTCGTAGAAGATATTTTATATCGCTTAAAAGGGCGTAACCCGATTTACCTTTGATGACTGCACAATTTAAATCAACAATTGAGCGTCTATCATGACTCTTAACCCAACTAAGAATTACAAACTCTTCCAGAGGTACAGAAGACAAAACCGACGCGAAAGCAGTTCCAATAGCCTTGAAGTATTAGCAAAGAGCAGAATCGACTGTTATCTGAATTGTAATTACTTCCAGTGAAGATACGAGTTTATTGTTAGAGCATTACTAGAGAAACTATCAACTTCAACATTGAATTTTAATACAAGAGGTACCAGGAGAAGAGATATAAGTAACTAGTCAATTATCTTATCCAATTTTCTTTATTAATGTCCTCTTATATTATATAGCGAGTCATGAAAGCAAAAGAGTTGTTCAAGAAGCAGTTGGAAGTTCTAAACAAAGAAGGAACATGTTGCTTTTGCACTTCTGTACAAATGGAATACCTAGGAGAAGGAAAAAGAAGAAAAATCATTTGTTTTTTTCCGAAGAAGTTTTGAAAGACCAACATGAAACTGTTTTATGAAGTTTGGAACGGTGGTACGAGGAAATGTGAGGGATTTAGCTTTCTCAAAGGAACCAATCGTGAGCGGCTTCAGCTGGAAGGTATAGGCGATTATGCTCGGAAGGATTTGTAGAAGGGTCGTTCAAAGTTCCACGCGGGGCAAGGGTCAAAGGGGAGTTAAAATGAAACTGAGGCAGGCATACAAAACAATTTAACATGCAGGGACGACGAGAAGATTCATCTTTTTTGAAAGTAATAACGTTCATAGGGGAATACTTTTAGGCTGTATGTGAAATGAAAAGTCCATATTCACGTCATCGTTATTCCGTCGATTTATATGAAGTAATAGTTGGATATAATTAAGAAAGGAGAAATGCTGAATTCTATCTTCGAAATTGTTTGTCGTAATATTCACGATATCTAGTTGAAAAATATTTGTAATATTTAATTAGCGATTTTCATAATTATTGAAATTTGGACGAAGCAATTTGGTGCGTAGCGCGAATTATCTGTTATCACTACTTACTGCCGTAATTATTTAGCCAAGTTCCTTCGTTTTAAACCCATCGTTATTATCTCTCTCTGCGTGTGCTCTGGTGTGCGCCTAACTGCGCCAATTCGAGGGTCCGGGATTGAGCGCGCGGTCTTGTGTGCGTGTATGCATACAACTCCAGTCCATTCTTGATAATAAAGAAAATATGTTTGCATTTGTTTTCCTAAGATCAAGTCGAGCAGATAATTGGAGATTAGCTCTATAGTTCAATTGTCTGTTTAGATTCATTGTTTGATAACACTATTACTTACTTTGCAGAGCAATGGACCATTTCCTTAGGAAACAATTGATTTGGAACATATTATACGAAATATTAGATGACTGGAGGTGTAAGGGGATTATTGTTTTACATTCTTCAATAGGGAGTAAATTTCTAGGAAAATGTAACCGTTCATACAGAAGAATCAAATCAGTCGTGGTAGATGGATCTGCAAAAGAAGTAACCAGGTAATTAAATGATACAGCTAGACAGATAATTCAGTTATACCGCTAATCGTATTATCGAATTCTCTGCCTGGTTTGATGAGAGGAAATACTAATGAAATGATACCTCTCTTGTTTTGAAAATAAGAGAGGAGATGTACGCAGACACGCTCACTTGAACTCGCGCACGTAAATGCGCACGTGCACGGTGAGAGGTAATAGTAATAAGTAAATAAAAAAAAGTAGTAATAAAAATAGTAATAGTAAATATAAAAAAGTAGTAAATAAAAATAGTAATAGTAATAAAAAAAAGAAATAAGTAATTGAAAGCGCTGGGTTGCGTCTGGGTTGTCTCAAATTGTATATGACGATATCGCGAAACGATATATACCAAAAGAATATTACGTTTCTGATTTTCTGTCTTATGAGTCTAGGGAACTATCTATTTCACTAGAAGTTTCAATACGAAGCGAGTTCAGCTTCGAAAATATCGCCTCTGTTTCATGATTACTTGTTTACTCCATCAAATATGAATGCATCGTACGTGGCGTACTCGTGTACCATTGCAGACAAGTCTTTATCACTTTATTTAAGCGGTTTAGAGAAGCCGTCAGACCGTTATGAACGTACTTCTTTTCTGTAAGACCGACTGATATTCTTTTCATATAACATAGTTTGTAATTTGTCCATTCCTTGACTATCTAACCGAGTGGTTCTCTCGGAGGGGAAATACGGGAAAGAGAAGAAGGTAATATTAGGAAACCATAAATGTGACGAAAGATCTCCGAATACGTTGTATAGATTTAAGTAGTGAAGAGGAATTCCAGAAAGACATTTATATAGATACGATAGAAGAAATAAATATTAATCCGTAAGAAAACGATAGAAGTGATAGTTATATCATCTAGCAAGAAAACGAAGAGCTCATTGATGATAGAGATGAAAATGTTGTATAAGAATTTCTTCAAAACTAATCATAGATTCCGTAAAAAATAATAAGGCATAAAATTTTCGTCATTTTGTAAAAAAATATATTCTTCAGTATCTACGAATACACATAAACCAACCATCCTTATCATACATTATGTGCTTTTAAAATATATACTCTGATGTGAGTCGTTCGACCACGTCTGCGCGATAAAGTTCCATCGATTTGTTCAGAGCTGACGACCGAAAGGGCTCAGGTCAGAAATGGTGATTACGTTTTACGCACATTAATTGCTTACACGGACGGAAAGGTCAAAAATGAAATTAATTAAGGGGAAATGAACTTCTGTTTTATTAATGAACAATATTTTTTAATTCGACTTATTACTTTTTCCTTCTCTTTCCTTTATAGTTTATAATCTGAAATTAACTAAAGAATGTGGACGATTAACAATTATTTTTTTTCATATTTGTATGCTTAAAAATGACTCAGTAAGAATTAATTTCTCCCTTTTTTTATCCCTTGAAATAATCATTTCTTTTTTGTCTTACCCAATGATAAGGAATATGGATTCACAAGAATTCTTTCGCCATATGTACTTTTTTTTTCGTTACGTCATCTTTTTCTCTTTTACGTATTTCATTTGAACGCCCTTTATGCAGGTAAATTAAAATTTCCTGTTTCGCGGCCGAAAAGGGTATGGGTTGGAAGGAAATGAATTTCTCGACCAATCTTGATCAATTTTTTATTTATCGTTATTCAACTAATCCATCGACATGTTTCAAAGCATAAGTTATAAGTGTTCTAGGAAGATAGCTTTCCATGAAGATACCTTTCCTTGTAAATAGAATCTACTTTCTTTGTAATGTCAACGTTCTCTTCGGAAAAGATATATAAATATGAATAAGTACTAAAAAAAGGTCACTCCCCCAAAGGGGGATAAGCAAAATTAGATTTTTACAAAGTTAAATGATCGAGAGGATGTGCATATGAAGAATAATCGACAGAAGGGATCAAAAGCAGAGAAAGAATCAAAAAGAAAGAGCAAGGATAAAAATAAAAAAAAAATTACCATCCACGGTAGTGTCGATTTAAAGTTATTGGTACCATTGTGACGAGATTACCGTGGACGACAATATCTCGTTAATATATGAAAAATAGTGGGAAATAAGTGGTAGAATAAGCTCGATTGGATACTTGAATTTATTGTATCCCTTGAGAGGGAGTAAAATTTGTTTATTCAGTCGTCATTTAAGCAAATCCTAAAGAGATCGAGAAAAGATAGGCTTAGAATAGTATATCAGCAATTAATCAATCACGATAATGTATTCTATATCACCTATATCGTTCCAAACAACATACACTACATAAGATACAACATACTTGAATTTTCTGTTTCTCGCAATTTATTGTTTTGTTGATTGCTTTAATGCAATCCTTTATGACGGAATTGTTAATAGAAGGTCGTAAAACCATTTTCGAGTGACCTTCGTTACAATTCTAGAATGAAATATCGCGATATAGTAGGTAAATAATTGCTCCTCTGCCTGATGTGTTCATGAATGCAATCTTGATTGTTCTTTTCACACGGCAGACGGAGTCTATACATATATATACAAATACATAGATTCATATCTATATACATAGTCAAAAAAATCCATTTGTAAAGAATACTATGGAAAAGTAATATAATATATGGAAATAATATTTTTATAAAAAAACGTAAATAAGTAAGTGAAAAAAAATTGAAATTAAAAGAAATAATATTAAAGAAAAGAGCAACCAAATATGTATTCGGGTCGTGTTGAAGATAAAAGAATATTTAAGAAATGGGACGCTTTTATATAATATTAACTAATAAGATTTTCACATGTGTTACGAATTGAATTTGGTCTGATGCTCTGCCCTTACTTTTTCCCGAACTAATTAATTACAGAAAGAGTTTATGACAAACTAAGAATAAACACAAAATGGTGTACTGGAATTGCTTGAAAACTTAAGATGGATATCGTAGAAAATTATAGAATAGGATTTTGATTTCTTTGCAAGAAATTTGTTCCTCGATGTATATAAATTCATATAAATCAAATACCACTGTATGATATGATACAATATATACCACGTTTGCGCGACGAAATGCCACCGTGTATATAAGGAGAAATCATTTAATAAATGGAAATATCACTTTAGCACTTTATATCATTTCTACCTTTTTTTATTCCTTGATAGTAAAACACCATTATTCTTTACCGGATTTAAATTCACTCAAGACTTTTGCGGTAGTTGAAGACAACTGCATAGCAAAGAGTGTAGCCATATCCGTCGCCTCTTATTTCACTTTATGCAAATTTTTATATTTCCTCGGTCGATACGATCTTGTGAAACAATGACTTAGTGACAAGGAACAATTATCACGATTAGCCACGAAAAATATACTCGTTTATATAGAAGTATGTAATCAGCCGTGGTACATCGTTCTGCACGAGACTCAAACGCGTAATTAAATGCTATAGCTAAATAGATAATTGAATTATACTGCTAATCGTGTTATCGATTTGTCTGCGTCGTTTGATAAGAGGGAAACTAATGAAAAAATACCCGTTTTGTTTTCAAAATAAAGCAGAGGAAAGCAGACACGGCCACTCATTCACGCCCACTTGAACTGGCGTACGTAATCCCGCTAGTATATGGAGGGTGGTAATAATAAATCGTTTAATATGACGGTGCTTGACTGTATGTATGAGAGAAGGTACATACGTGCAGATCGTTAAATACCGATCAATACCCGTTAACAAGAGAATTCGCTCTACCTAGCAAATTATTTCGTTTAAATTCGTATATCACCGAAACACGTATATTAAATATAACGAATAATTTTGAAGACAATGTGATTATTTTGGCAAACAATTTTGAACAACATCGAACTCAACATTTCTTCTGTTTTTAATTATATTGAATGATTATTTAAATTGAGTGAACAATAATGACAAGGTGATCTACACGTGGACTTCATATTTCATGTATAGTTTAAATCTATTCCCATTTTAAAGTATTTCAGATATATTTTTACATGATTACTTCAATTAAAAAAGGGACGAATAATTGTCAATTTCATTGGTAGGTTACAAGATTTGAGATAATTTTTCACGTACATAAAGGAAATGAGAATATAACTAAATAACTACAGGAGAGGGTAATTTTTCATTCCCTAGCTAGGAAGTATGGTTTTGTAAGGGGACGACATGGGATTAATTTCGCCAGGGAAAGTCATTCCTTCGGTGGTTTCCGAACCAGTAATACGCAAGTGAGTGTCACACGGGAAATAATCGCTAATGCATATACCTCATATGTCCGAAAGAATACCTTTATAAGCAATTAAAACGAGAGAAACAATTTCATCGTTCTCACTCATCATTCTTTTGCTCCATTAATATTCTCTAAATTTAGCAATTGCCGTTTCCATCAGATTTTTGACAAAGTTGCATTTCTATATTATAGAAATGAAACTGATTTTCTTGATTCCTAACATTATAATTATAATTTTGTTGCGTATACGAGAGATTACTGTAGCACTAAAAAGGCATCATCTGACATATTTTCGGTAATTATGCAATTAAAATGAACGAATAGCTTTGATATGTCTAAACTAATCTACGAATTTTGCTTTGTTTTAAATATATACGAAAGAAAATAAAACGCGAAAGCAATTCCAACAACTGATAATCATTGGCACAGGAGCCGAATTTACGGATATCTTAATTGTAACAATTGTGCATACAATCTAGTTTGCAAAAATGAAGATATGAATTAAACATGTAAATAAGTGATTATTTATAATCAAACCTACCTTTATGGTACCATTATGTCGCAATACGTCAATATCAAAAGATTTAAGAGTACTTAATCTATGAGGAATAGCTAACAGCGTTCTTTCTTCGCGTTCGTTTTCTTCGTTCTCGGATTGCTTCTTGAATCACTCTTCCGCCTTCACAATCCAATGCGCTATATTATAAAAGATGAAATTCATGTGGAAAATTGTATAAGATATGTGACAAATTACTTATATCTGATCTTTTCATACCTCGTTTATTAAAATCCAATATTAAAATTGATGTTTGCTACAGTAATGCCTTAGTATGCCGTCACAGTGTTTCCATAAACCGGATAATTAGGTGCTTTTCTGGCCAATTTGGGTATATATCACGTGAATGATTTGAAATGGATTCATTTTGAAATAGAAATACTTTCGTCGACTTCATAAAATCTATGTAGAAATTCAATAAATTATTGTAAAATATACCTATGATAGAGATTTTATATTCCACATTACATTTTATAATAAAAAATTTATATCTTATCTCTGAAACATCTTACCTTTCGGTAAACACAGCATTTGTACTATCGATGTAGAACGCACGTTCGGAAGAGGAGGAAGTATCGATGTAAATATGTTGCACTTCCTATTTCGAATATTTCATTATCACGTTGACCGTAGCTGAATTTCGTTTATATTCTTTGGAATTAAATTGAAATATAAGTCAATAGGACTACTTTGCAGTACTTCGAGGCTATTGAACAGCTTTCACCCTCGTTTTGTCTATTATATCTCTGAAATAATTTAAAATTCCTAGTAGATAAGCTAAGACTCATGATAGGCATTGAATTGTTCATCCAATTGTGTAGGTAACAATGATAAAACTAATTACGCGCCTTTAAGAAATATAAAATACCTTCACCGAAAAGCAACAAATAATAATAATGATGTTATTGATCAGGAAAATCAATTTCATTTCGATAAAATATAATTGAAATTTTCTAACTAATCACATATTAACGACCACTTATAAATTTACCTTATATTGATAACATAAATAAAAGACTAGTGAGAACGAAGAAATTGTTTCCACCGCCTGAACCGCTTGTAAAACTACCCTTTGGAACGTATAAGATATACGCAAGGCGAATATTTATTGTACGACACTTGCTCACATATTATCAGTTCGACCATCACCGAAGGAATGACGTAAAGCTTTATCGCCCTTCTCCGATGGACCATATTTATCCCCCGCTCTTCGCTATGGTCCGTCAAAGAGTACGCCCTCTGCAAAGGGTTACTACGCTTCAAATCGATTAATCAATATTTCCTATTATATGTTCGAAAGAAGGGAAAGGGTCATAAACTGTGAGGAAATGAATTTCTCTATTGATTTCTTTTAACTAGGATGTATCATTATCCTTCCTCTTTTATGCTCTTCTTTCGTTCCCTTTTCTCCTTACTTTTACTAATTTAATAAGAAATTAAACATTAATTAAAGAATTTTGAAAATAGCCAAATATTTTTCTTCCATTTTTCGATAAAAATATTCATCAATAAGAATTAATTTGGCGTAAAGAATATTGTGACGATTGTTTCTGCTGCATTTTTATTGATCTCTCGCTACCATACATTTAAGAAATGAAATTAATCTTTTTATTGGTATTCTCTCCTAATGAACATATCTTGTGAGTGGACAGTATACATATTTTTGATTCCTGGCTGACAAAATCGGCCAAACATATTGTTTATGTGAACAATATTTTCTTTGATCATAATAAAAATAACATCGTGGGTAAATTGATCAATATGAAAAGTATCTGTTTTTTCATTATGATCCTAAAAGATAGTACCTTCCTATGAACAAATACATTTGTAAGAAAATACTTTCGAAGAATCCTTCGTCGATCATTTCGAAACAGATTCTTCATCTATCATGGAATATCAAGCATTTAGCTTGCGAAATTGTCAGGTGTTATCATCGAAAGCGTTGTGCATTAACATTTTCAGTTTTTTGTTACATACTTCGATAATGACTTCACGCTTTATATTATAGCTCGCATTTAGAGAAAGGAAGAAAAGAAAAACACATATCCATATATCTTATGCGCGAACCCTCAATTACATAGTATCGATCGGCGGAATTCGACTATATAAAGTTATCAACGATTTCCAAAACATTTTTAATGCTTTCTAGCGATACTTTGAATCAACGTGCTGGGTTTGAGAGGGAAGCGTTTCCTTTTCAAACATCGTCCTCGTCTTTTCGTGATCCATAGTATTGTGTTCCATCCCGTCTTCATTATGTGATCGAGATTAACCAGTAGGAGGAAGGGGAAGAAGAGGAAACGTTTATAATGGCGGTGACGACGAACCTGGCGAGATTAATATCGGCGCTGTTTTACAAAGCTTTATTCGAATGGTGGTACGAGGAGACGGAATATATCGTATTGAAAGGATCACAAGATAAGCGGCTTTAGCTAAAGGATATAATCGAGTGTGGTTGGAGAGATTTATTGAAGGGCTGTTCGCCGTAGCAAACCGCATCTTAATTAAAGTGGAATTGAAATGGTACTCAGACAGGTTTATCTCTGAAAATGATTAAATCTGCTTGTACGATCGAAAGATTCTCCGTTTTTCGGGATAGTCGTGCTAGCCCGGGAACACATTTAAATTTTTCGTCAAATATTCAGTGCACGTCCACCTCACCATGTCATCGTTATAACGTCAATTTAAATAATTAATCAACATAATTAAAAAGAGACGAAGCATTTGGTTCAATGCTTCTAAGTTGTTTGTCGGAATATTCACGTCATTTGTTTAAAAATAATATATAATGACCGTTTTTCAGAAATATAGGTATTTGGACGATTTAATTTACTACGTAGCGCAAATACCTCTCGATTGGGATTTAATGAAAATGCATGTACGTATTACTCTCTTCCATAAGTATCGTCAAGTACCTTCCTCTGAAGCGATTTGTTATTACCCCTTTCCATGGACCTGTGCTCTTCTGTTCGCTCATGCACGCTAGGTCATGTGGGCGGGATTCCGTGTGCGGTTCTCTGGTCGTGCACGCTTATATCTCCTTTCTCATTTTGATAAGAAGAAAGGTATTTTTTCATTTGTTTTTCTCTCATTAAAAAAAAGTTCGATAATAACCGCGGATGACATACTATCTCGTTAATATATGCAAACCAGTGAAGACCAGAATAAATGGTGAAAAAGTATAATTTGATAATTGAATTTATTGAAATCTTTAAATAGGAGTACAATATTGATTCTGAGTCTTGTCAACTCCCGTACAGATTCTTGGAAACACAAGAAGATGGAACTATATCTAAGCACCCCTCCAGACACGATAATGGACTATACCGTCTATATCATTTTGAACAACACTCTCGATAAGATGAAGCCTATTTTAATTTTTTCTATCTCCATTTATCCATTTCAATTCCTTATTCAGCAAATTGCTTTTATACAGCCAGTACTGTAAGACGTAATTATTAGGGGGAAAAACAATTTTCACTTAGAACTTTGTAAGCTCATTACATATTATTTAAAGTCAGCTTGGCGATAAAATTATATAAAATTTTTCCTTATATTTGCTAAGTCCGTGAATGAAATTTTCATTATTCTTTCCATGCCAGTTTCTATACATACACAGACACACGCACACACACACACACCTATTGGTTTAAATATTTCGAAGATCATAACGCGCGAGGAACATGAAACAATTTTAATCGAAAATTTCAACAATTTCTAATTTTAATCAAATGTTATCTTACTAGAAATATAATAAAATTGTCGCTATGCTGGGTTATGCGTAAAAGAAATAAACAATTCTCACATACAGACTGAGAAATAAAATATCTTCCAAGGAATTGGTTGGTTTGGAACGTAATATACGAAATATTGGATAACTGGAGAGATAATCGGGTCATTGTTTTCATTCTTTAATTGGGTGCTAATCTCAGGGAAAATGTACCGTTGGAACGGAGTAGTTAAATCAATGTCGCGCCCATAGCTATGAAAAAATGTAGCCGACTGATTAAATGATGCATTTAAATAGATAATTGAGTTATACAATCGTCTCATCCAATTGTCTGATTCTGTTATTGATTTGATAAGGAAAAGACAAATGAAAATAAACCTTTCATGTTTTCAAAATCAGACACGAGAGGTACGCTCACAGGACAGCGTCACCCATTCCCGTCCACCTGAACCATGAGCCCATCCAAGCGTGCGGAATCACGGATGGAGAGGAATAATACCGAATCGATTAAAACGAAGTTACTTGATACGTAGGGAAGATCGTAATACGCACACGCATTTTGTTCAAACTCCTATCAAAACGTACTAACAAGAGAATCCTGACTACGTAGCAAATTACATCGTTGTATTTACAATATTACACTAAAACGTAAATTAAATATTATGCATATATTTTAAGCACACGATGTCAATATTATGACAAATAATTATGAAGGTTGATTCAACATATCTACTATTTTTAATTTAATGGAATGATTACTTAATTTAATTTGGTGGTATAACGATGTCAAGGTAAATATGGAATAAATCGATATATCCTTTAATCATCCCTACAGGTTTAATGATTTTGAAATTTTAATCATTTAAACCAACCTTAATTTCATTTCTATTTTCCAGAGCTCATACTTCAATCCATGATTAAACCTTCCATTCTCATAATCGTTTCTATTCTCGATATCATTTTCTGTTTTTTCCTTATTATTTTTATTATTACCGATAGGTCTCGATGATCCATTTAACTTCGTTCTCACGATACACCGGGTTAGAAATTGTCGAATTTAAATCGAAATTTACAAAATCAATGTTCGGCCAAGGACAAACATCGATATGATTAGAATCAAATTTATCTGCGGAATCATCATCGTCGAGATAAAATCTATCTTCGATTAAATCGTGAGCGAGCGTAGACAAATAATCCTTAGACTCACCTTGGACATCTTCATCTCATGTATTTCCTTTTTCTTCCTCTTCGCGTGTATCGTCGGATGTCCCTTGGTTGAACTGTTCCGATCGCAATCGATTATATTCTCTTACCGAAGCTGCTAACCTTTCGATCCTTTGAAGGGATATATTCCCTAGCCCCTTACCTGCATTTGAACGTAGCTTAGTGAGACGGTACTACATCGGTCTGGAGAAGGTTTGTGCTCATGGTCATTATAACTTTTGTCTTCCTCCTCTCTCTTTTCCTTTATTGTCGATTAGTTGACGAACACGATATTGAACAAGATATCACGGGAAAGTTAGAGACAAGAACGATGTTTCAAAAGGTAATGCCTTGCTACTGATTCCAGCACGATGTATTCTGATATTTCCTAGAAGCAATGGAAAAGTTTTGGAAAACGTTGATAATCTTAGATAATACAATATCACCGATGGAGAATGT
The DNA here is from genome assembly GCA_905340365.1 of Vespula germanica. Lineage (NCBI taxonomy): Eukaryota > Metazoa > Arthropoda > Insecta > Hymenoptera > Vespidae > Vespula > Vespula germanica. The sequence continues at coordinate 1,221,258 of HG996541.1, forward strand.
GTAATGGAATGTGTGCTCTCCGTGCATGAGATATATGGATATCTATTGTTTCTTCACTTATCAAAGCTCGCGCTATAACATAGTGCATCACGTCCCTGACGATGAACCGTAACAGAAAACTAAAAATTTCAAAGGCCGATTGATACTTCTCACCCTGATTACTTCGCCGATTATACCATTTTTATTATGAAAAAAAAGAAAACGGGAAAAAATATTGTTTGCATAAATATCTCTTTCGTCCGACGTTTGACAGATGCGAATTAAAAATGTGTATAATAACGTTTACAAGCTATTTTAATTATGAGAAAATGATAACAAAAAAATTAATTCCTTTTCATTTAATATTAACTCTTGGTAGGGCGCTATGAATTAATCGAAGCAAAAGCGTTTCTTACATTATGTAATCATGCTATGTGGATTATTTCATATTTTAGTTAATTGGAGAGGGCAGTGGTAAGTCGAGATAAAAGGGATTGGTAGACAAATTCGTTTTCGCCCACTCATATCCCTTTCGGTCCTTTCGACACCGGAATAGAAAGCTATCATTGCATTCCGTAAAGGGCAACCAAATGAATTACGCGAAATGAAAAATAAATACAACTAATGATTATCTCTGAATCCATATTCTTTTGCACTGTGTAATAAAGAAAGAGAGACGCTTGTTTACTAAAACAATAAAAAGGGAACAGTAGGTATTATCACGAAAGAAATTTTCAAGAAATATTTCTTGCTGGAAATTAATACTTATTGATAAATATTATTAACGATAAAAACAAGAAAAATATTAAATGCCGATTATCAAAATTCTTCAGTTAACTTCTAGTTGTATATAATAAACAAACAATGGCTGAATGAAACAGAAAAGACCAGAAACGAAAAAAGGAAAATACTTTGTCCAGTTGATAATGTACCGATCGGAAATTTACTTCCTCACGAGCCATGACCTTCCACTCTCTCTATCGTGTAGTACGTGGTATTTATCGATCGGCTTAGAATGCAATAACCCCTTCCACCGAGCCACGCCTCGAAAATTAGGTTGGTCTTCGGACGTGACGATTCGGTGCAGAGCCTCGCCTGCGGAGGTCATTCTTTCAATAATTTTTGAACGAGTAATGTGCAAGTAAGTACTAAATAATCGCGTTTACCCTCAATAATATTCAGTCCCAAAGGAAACTTACAAGCAATCCAAACGGTAGAATTTCTTCATTCTCTCTAGTCTTTTGTTCCTTATCGATGTAACGTAAATTTATCGGTAATCGTTAGTATGTAACTTATTATAAAATTTCAGTACAATATTACGGAAATGAAACAGATTTTCGTGATCAATACCATCCTAATTATTATTTTGTTGCTTCTCGGGGAAGAAATTTTATATTGTTTAAAAGGGCGTAACCAGATTTACCTTTGATGACTGCACAACTTCAATGAACATTTGAACGTCTATCATAAGTCTTAACTAATCTACGAATTGCAAACTCTTCCAGAGATACAGAAGACTAAACGGAGCCAAAAGCGGTTCCAATAGTCTAAAATTATTGGGAAGGAGTAGAATCGACTGCTATCCTAGTTGTAATTACTTCCAGAGATGATACGACAATTTCAATTACATTAAACCTGATAATTAAACATTCGACACCAGAAGTGAAACCTATTTACATCGCACTTCCTGTTCTTCCGCACATCCGACGATACTACCTAAATGGATAGTACAACTGGAAGTCCTAACTTCAACCAAATAACAAAACAAAAGCATTTTCCTGTTTAATCTTATATCTAAATGGTCAATCAATCAATGCCGTGTTTATCGAATGGTAAGATATTTTGGAGATAAGATATAAATTTTTTATTCCAAAGTGTAATGTGGAATATTAAAAGATCATAGGTACGTTTTATAATAATTTATTGAATTTTTACACAGATTTTATGATGGCGACGGGAGTATTTCTATTTATGAGAGGGTCTTTAGGTCTGTTAACTTTAACTATCCTTAAGGTATTATATTAGTGCATATAAATCAAGAACCTACTTATTTTTCAACTACTCTAATGAAGAACATTAAATATGGAAAGCAAGATGCTGGACGAAGGAGAGCAGGTGAATAATAATATATGAATAAAAATTTTAATATTTTCTCATAGAATTTCGCGTTACATGTCACTCGTCATTTAATGTGTCAGATCATAAAAGCGGCGGAGGAAACTGATGCTGCTCACGAATTTTTTATGAATCTTTCAAATGAAGTGGAAACCAAGTTGATGAGAGAGGAACCTAATTATCTTGTGTATGGAAGCTACATGCTGCTATTGCTAGAGCATTACTGTAGAAACCATCGACTTCAATATTGAATTCTAATACACGAGGTACGAGGAGAATAGATATAAGTCGTTACGTATCTTATCCAATTTTTTTTATTAATGTCATCTTTTATTATATAGCGCATCATAAAAGCAGAAGAGTTGTTCAAGAAGCAGTTGGAAGTTCTAACCAAAGAAGGAAGATCGTGCTTTTGCACTTGTGTGCATTTTGTAATTGGGAATACCTAGGAGGTAGGAAAAGAAGAAAGAACATTTGTTTTTGTCCGAAGAAGTTTGGAAAGACCAATATGGCACTATTTTATAAAGCTTGGATCGTTGGTACGAGGAAATGGGAGGGATTTAGCTTTTTCAAAAGAACCAAACGTGAGCGGCTTTAGTTGGAGGGTAGACGCAATTGTGTTCAGAAGGATCTGTAGAATGGTCGTCCGAAGTTCCACGCGGGGCAGGGATCAGAGGGGAATTAAAATGAAACTGAGGGAGGTATACAAAACGATTTAACATGCAGGGACGATGAGAAGATCCATCTTTTTTGGAAGTGATAACGTTCGCAGGGGAATACTTTTAAATTATATGGGAAATGGAAAGACCATATTCATGTGATCGTTATTCCGTCGATTTAAAGTAAGTAATAGTTCGATATCATTAAGTAAGGAGAAATGCTGAATTCTCTTTAAAATCGTTTGTCGTAATATTCACGACATCTTGTTGAAAAATATTCGTAATATTTAATTAGCGTTTTTCATAAATATTGAAATTTAGACGAAGTAATTTGGTGGGTAGCGCGAATTACCTGTTATTAATACTTATTCCCGTACTTACTTGGCCAAGTACCTCCGTTTTAAACCCATCGTTATTATCTCTCTCTGGGCGTGCTCTGGTGCTCGCCTATCTGCGCCAATTCCAGGGGCCGGGATTGAGCGCGCGGTCTTGTGTGCGTGTATGCATACAACTCCCGTCTTTTCTTGATAATAAAGAAAATATGTTTGCATTTGTTTTCCTAACATCATGATGGTCGAGCAGCTAATTGGAGATTAGCTCTATAGTTCAATTGTCTATTTAGAATCATCGTTTGATGTCATCGCTATCAGTCTTATCGTTTTCTTCCCGAATAATATTTATTTTTTCTATCGTATTTGTATAAATATCTATCTGGAATTCCTCTTCTGTATTACTTATGACACGAAACTCGCAAGTGTTTCGTTATTTTGCCATTCTCTTAATGAAAAAGAAATAAGTACTTGAAAGTGCTGGTAGTCTCAAATTGTATATGACGAAATCGCGAAACGATATATACCAAATGAATAATACGTATCCGATTTTCTGCCTTATTAGTCTAGGGAACTATCTGTTTCACTAGAAGTTTCAATACGAAGCGAGTTCAGCTTCGAAAATATCTCCTCTGTTTTATGATTACTTGTTTACTCCATCAAATATCAGTGCATCGTACGTGGCGTACTCGTGTCCCATTGCAGACAAGACCTTATCACTTTATTTACGCGGTTTAGAGAAGCCATCAGAACGTTATGAACGTACTTCTTTTCTGTAAGGCCGATTGATATTCTTTTCAAATTACTTGATAATTTGACCATTCCTTGACTAACTAACTGAGATGTTCTCTCGGAGGGGAAATACGGGAAAGAGAAGAATGTAATATTAGGAAACCATAAATGTGACGAATGATGTTCTCCGAGTACACGTTTTCATTAAATGCTATAACTAAATAGACAATTGAATTATACTGCTAATCGTGTTATCGATTTGTCTGCTATCGGTTTGATAAGAGGAAAAGTAATGAAAAAATACCTGTTTTGTTTTCAAAATAAAGCAGAGGAACGCAGACAGAGGCCACTCATTCTGTGCACTTCAAACTCGGCCCACTTGAACTGGCACGCGTAATCCCGCCGGTGTATGGAGGGTGGTAATAATGAATCGTTTAATATGACGGTGCTTGACTATATGTACGAGGGGAGGTATTACGTACGTGCAGATCGTTAAATACCGATCAATACCCGTTAACAAGAGAATTCGCTATACCTAGCAAATTATTTCGTTTAAATTCCTATATCACCGAAAAACGTATATTAAATATAACGAATATTTTTGAAGACAATGTGATTATTTTGGCAAACAATCTTGAAAAACATCGAACTCAACATTTCTTCTGTTTTTAATTATATTGAATGATTATTTAAATTGAGTGAACAATAATGACAGGGTGATCTACACGTGGACTTCATATTTCATGTATAGTTTAAATCTATTCCGATTTTAAAATATTTCACATATATTTTTAAGTATTTAATACTATTAGACTGCACAGTTTCAAAGAAATATCCAGTTATACTTCGAGTAATCTAGTATTTCGTATATTACGCTCCAAACTATTCAGTTTCTCGGAAAATATTACCTTTCTCGATCTTTTTATTTCTCATTGCGTATATTCCAGTATAGAAACGACTTCATTATATTTCTAGTAATATAATATGACCAATTTATTTAGCATTTTTCTAATATTTACTCGAACGATTCAATATCTCTGTGAGTGTACATATAATAAACTTTTATATAATGTGGCCATTCCCCAAACATAGTGTAGATCTATTATATTGTTTTGTTACTATCGTTGTTCGATCAAACGGTCGACATCGCTCAAAGAAAAAATTATAAATGTTGTAGAAAGGTAGCTCTACTTTCAGATACTCTTTTCTTTTAAATACGATTTTGGAAGTCTTCTTTTCTTGATAATGGCGACGTTCTCTTCACGAAAATTATATAAATATCAATAAATATGTACCAAACATAAGATCCTCCTTGGAAAGTAGATAAACTAAATTCGATGTTTACAAAATAAACTAATCAAGAGGGAGAGATGAGGTATAAAGAAAGACCGATATAAGCGGAATCGGATGGAAAAAAGAAGGATAAAGCCAAAAAGAAATTTCCCCTTTGGGATCGTATCTATCCATTATTATGGGTAACATTGTGATGTGATTACCGCGGATGACATAATATCGCGTTAACTTATGCAAAACAGTGAGGACCAGAATAAATGGTGAAAAAGTTTAATTTGATAATTGAATTTATTGAATTCTTTAAATAGGAGTACAATATTGATTCTGAGTCTTGTCAACTCCCATACAGGTTCTTGGTAACACAAGAAGATGGAACTATATATAAGCACCCCCTCAGACACGATAATGGACTATACCGTCTATATCATTTTGAACAACACTCTCGATAAGATAAAGCCTATTTTAATTTTTTCTATCTCCATTTATCCATCTCAGTTCATTATTCAGCAAATTGCTTTTATACAGCCAGTCCTGTAAGGCGTAATTATTAATGGAGGGAGATAAGCAAGTGGGGGAAAAAGAATTTTCACTTAGAACTTTGTAAGTTCATTACATATTGTTTAAAGGCAGCTTGACGATAAAATTATATAAAATTTTTCCTTAGATTTGCTACGCCCATGAATGAAATTTTCATTATTCTATCCAGACGGTAGCCAGTTTCTGTACACACACAGCCATATATATATGTATGTATACACACACACACACACCAATTCGTTTAAACATTTCGAAGATCGTAACGCGCGAGGAACATGAAATAATTTTAATCTTAAATTTCAACAATTTCTAATTTTAATCTCAGAGTTGTTGTATCTAACGTTGCGTCGTAACGTGTAATCTCAATAAAAACGAAGCCTTGAATGAATTTGAAGGTTGCTTTCACTTTCCACGGGTGAAAACTTCAAACTTAATACTTTCGGTAATTTCAAATTCATTTGAACGAAATAGATGTACGAGAAGTTAAATAAACCGCTGTTTTAACGATAGTACTTTCCGTTAAACGCCCCACGGTGCACCTACGAAGCAACAAATATTTTTAATTTATTTTCCGATAGACTTAAATTTTGAAATGGCGGTCGTTCGCTATCTGTAAAGTCGTAAAATGATTGATTTGGACAGTTGCCGGATCAGTCATCCTTTCTACTCCGACGAGTAAACATCGGAGGTCTGTCGTTGCCGCCTGCAAAAAATGAAGAAACTTACGTTGACATACGTGTATATAAGAACAAATATTATCTAAGCTAATTGTAAAAAAAAATAATGTAATAAAAAAGGAGACTGTTCAATGTTAACATTCCAAGGTGTTTTTATATTATTGCAAACATTTTACTCAGTATCCTTAATAATACACCGACGTATGCATCATTAGGATCAGAAGTGTTACAGATCACTAGTTTATGGAACATGATATGGGAAGCCAATCTGTACGGTCATTTTCTCCAAAACAATAAGAATATAATACGATCAAATTACAAATTTAAAGCAGAATTTTCACAAAATTTATTATTATAATTATTACTCGCCGCTAACCGAGGAAATGAAAGATTACTTACAGCAAATTTCCAGGAATAAATGCTCGTGGTAGCCATTGATATTCCTCTTTAATGGTTCCTTGAATTATGCGGTCCACTCTTCCTGACGTGTATATAAGGAATATTAACTTCTCGCAAAGTGTGTGGTAACATCGCATGAGAAACTATATCCTGGCAATAGAAGGAATTATCAGTTTAATACTTTATATCATTACACTCTGTTTTTGCATAGTAAATACAAGAGAAAATATATGAGCTGATTTTAAACGGAATGTAATGATACTACTTGTGAAAACAGTTCTATCTCCCTCCGTTAAAAATTATGACCTGCAGGACTATCTGTGAGAGAACAATTAGTTCTTAATAATGCATTACGATTCGTTTATCGAAAGACAGTTCTGTAACAACCCGTTAATTAAAAATGGAGATTGTCAAATATAATCAATCCAAGGGACATTCAGATTGACTAAATATTTCACTAAATTTTCGGACAAATAACCCCAATTATACTTTTTTCTCTGTTTAATATTATACAATAATAAATCCGAGACAAATTGCGCGATGTCATATATAGTGTAAAATAATAATAAAAAACTACAACTTTCTATAATATACTATAGAATATACTATATATAAAACGGTAGAATTGAACAAGAAATTGTAGAAAATACGGTAGGATGGGTTAATATTAAGTTATAAGTGTATAAAATTCAAATAAGATTTGACTAACCGAGAGTCTGTTGCTTAAAATGTTACAGATGCTTGCCATTATCGCGACTGGTGAGGCGCTTTTATATTACTCCCGACCGTTCATCTTCAAGGGCCACCATGAACGTGCTTTTAGGACGACTCGAAACAGAATGATCGTTTCATTCGATTTCCGCTGATGGCTCATATCCCCCCACCCCTCTGTAGTAATTCGATCATGCGCTATTTGGTCCCACTCCCTCTTTTACATATATTCACGAGGGTAGCATCTTCGTCTACCTCTGTTAACTTCACAATGTTAACAATAACTTTGGATTGATATTACCGTATAAAGGAAATTTCTTTGGCCTTTATCTCACTTTTCTCCTTTTGATCCCTTTTTCTCCCGTGATTCCACCGTTCCCCATTCTCTATATTCGTATCTTTTCGATCGTTCCACTTTGTAAAAATCGAATTGTGTTTATCTTCTTTCCGAAAGGAAAATTTTTGTTGGTATTTGTACATCCATATTTATATACTTTTTTGCGAAGAGAATTCAAAATATTGTATTTAGAAGAAATGGTAATCAATCTCATAGAAAATCTCCATACAATATTTATAACTTAGGACTTGTGCGATGTGGATCCGTTGATCGAATAACTATGGCTAGAAAGAAATATAATAGATCTCTATTATGTTATAATCAATATTATGATAGTGTTACATTCAATGTTTGCTTGTTCAGAAAAGATTCATAGAGACAATACATTCGGAAATTACAAATGTTATCTTACTAGAAATATAATAAAATTGTCGCTATGCTCGGTTATGCGTAATAGAAATAAACAATTCTCAAATAAAGATTGAGAAATAAAATATCTTCCAAGGAATTGGTTGGTTTGGAGCATAATATACGAAATATCGGATAACTGGAGGGATAATCGGGTCATTGTTTTCATTTTCTTCAATTGGGTGCTAATCTCAGGGAAAATGTACTCGTTGGAACGGAATAATTAAATCAGTGTCGCGCCCATAGCTATGACAAAATGTAGCCGAGTGATTAAATGATGCATTTAAATAGATAATTGAGTTATACAATCGTCTCATCCAATTGTCTGATCGTGTCATTGGTTTGATAAGGGAAGGACAAATGAAAAAGTACCTTTCATGTTTTCAAAATCAGACACGAGAGGTACGCTGGCATGACCGCGCCACTCATTCCCGTTCACCTGAACCATGAGCCCATCCAAGCGTGCCGAATCACGGATGGAGAGGATAATACCGAATCGATTAAAACGAAGGTACTTGATACGTAGGGAAGATCGTAATACGCAGATGCATTTTGTTCAAATCAGTATCAAAACCTACTAACAAGAGAATCCTGACTACGTAGCGAATTACATCGTTGTATTTACAATATTACACTAAAACGTAAATTAAATATTCTGAATCTCCTTTAAGCGCACTACGTGAATATTATGACAAATAATTTAGAAGATTGATTCAACATATCTTCCATTTTTAATTTAATTAAATGATTACTTAATTTAATTTGATGGAATAAAGATGTCAAGGTAAATATGGAACAAACCGGTAAATCCTTTAATCATCCCTACAGGTTTAATAATTTTAAATTTTAATCATTTAAACCTACCTTAATTTCATTTCTATTTTCCAGAGCTCAAACTTCAATCCATGATTAAACCTTCCATTCACATAATTAATTCCTTTTCACTTAATATTAACTCTTGGTAGGGCGCTCTGAATTAATCGAAGCAAAAGCGTTTCGTACATTATGTAATTATACTATGAGGATTATTTCATATGGTAGTTAATTAGAGAGGGCCGCGGTAAGTCGAGAAAAAAGGTATTGGTCGACAATTCTGTTTCCCTCCACTCATATCCCTTTTGGCTCTTTCGACCGCGGAATAAGAAGTTATCGTTATGCATTGCGTAAAGGACATTCAATCGAATTACGCGAAATGAAAAATAAATATAACTAATTATTATCTTTGAATCCATATACTTTTGCACTGTGTAATAAAGAAAGAGAGACGCTAGTTAACTAAAACAATAAAAAAAGAACACTAGGTAATATCACGAAACAAATTTTCAAGAAATATTTCTTGCTCGAAATTATACTTCTTCCTAAACATTTTTAACGATAAAAACGGGAAAAATATTAATAGCCGATTATCGAAATTCTTTAGCTAATTTCTAATTCTAGATTGTGAAGAACAGTGGGTTTGAAAAAAAGAAAAAACCAGAAACAAGAAAATGAAAATAATTTGTCCAGTTAGATGAAAATATCATTCGAAAATTGACTTCCTTTGGAACCATGACATTTCGGTTCTTTATCTCGTGTAATATGTGGTATTGATTGATCCGTGTAGAATATAATAACCCCTTCCAGCGAGCTCCGCCTCAGATTATAGCTGGGTCTTATGACGTGGCGATTTGGGGAAGAGTCTCGCCTCCGAAGGTCATCCTTTCAATAATTTTTGAACGAGTAATGTGCAAGTAAGTGCTAAATAATCGCGTCTACACTTCATACGTCCCAAAGGAAACTTACAAGGAAACCAAACGGTACAATTTCTTCATTTTCACTAGTTTTTTGTTCCTTATCCATATACGGTAAATTTATCGGTAATCGTTAGTGCGTAACTTATTATAAAATTTCGATACAATATTACGGAATTGAAACTGATTTTCGTGATTAATGCCATCCCAAGTATTATTTTGTTGCTTCTCGTAGAAGATATTTTATATCGCTTAAAAGGGCGTAACCCGATTTACCTTTGATGACTGCACAATTTAAATCAACAATTGAGCGTCTATCATGACTCTTAACCCAACTAAGAATTACAAACTCTTCCAGAGGTACAGAAGACAAAACGGACGCGAAAGCAGTTCCAATAGCCTTGAAGTATTAGGAAAGAGCTGAATCGACTGTTATCTAAATTGTAATTAGTTCCAGTGAAGATACGAGTTTATTGCTAGAGCATTACTAGAGAAACCATCAACTTCAACATTGCATTTTAATACAAGAGGTACGAGGAGAAGAGACATAAGTAACTAGTCAATTATCTTATCCAATTTTCTTTATTAATGTCATCTTATATTATATAGCGGATCATGAAAGCAGAAGAGTTGTTCAAGAAGCAGTTGGAAGTTCTAACCAAAGGATGGACATCGTGCTTTTGCACTTCTGTACAAATGGAATATCTAGGAGAAGGAAAAAGAAGAAAAAACATTTGTTTTTTTCCGAAGAAGTTTTGAGAGACCAACCTGGAACTGTTTTGTAAAGTTGGAACGGTGGCAAGAGGGAATGGAAGGGATTTAGCTTTTTCAAAGAACCAATCGTGAGCGGCTTTAGCTGAATGGTATAGGCGATTATGCTCAGAAGGATTTGTAGGAGGGTCGTTTGAAGTTCCATGCGGGGCAAGGGTCAAAGGGGAATTAAAATGAAACTGAGGGAGGTATACAAAACAATTTAACATGCAGGGACGACGAGGAGATTCATCTTCTTTGAAAGTAATAACGTTAATAGGGGAATACTTTTAGGCTGTATGTGAAATGAAAAGTCCATATTCACGTCATCGTTATTCCATCGATTTATATTAAGTAATGGTTGGATATAATTAAGAACGGAGAAATGCTGAATTCTATCTTTGAAATTGTTTGTCGTAATATTCACGATATCTAGTTGAAAAATATTTGTAATATTTAATTAGCGATTTTCATAATTATTGAAATTTGAACGAAGCAATTTGGTGCGTAGCGCGAATTATCTGTTATCACTACTTACTGCCGTAATTATTTAGCCAAGTTCCTTCGTTTTAAACCCATCGTAATTATCTCTCTCTGCGTGTGCTCTGGTGTGCGCCTATCTGCGCCAATTCGAGGGGCCGGGATTGAGCGCGCGGTCTTGTGTGCGTGTATGCATACAACTCCAGTCCATTCTTGATAATAAAGGAAATATGTTTGCATTTGTTTTCCTAACATCAGGTCGAGCAGATAATTGGAGATTAGCTCTATAGTTCCATTGTCTGTTTAGATTCATTGTTTGATAACGCTATTACTTACTTTGCAGAGCAATGGACTATTTCCTTAGGAAACAATTGATTTGGAACATATTATACGAAATATTAGATGACTGGAGGTGTAATGGGATCATTGTTTTGCATTCTTCAATAGGGAGTAAATTTCTAGGAAAATGTAACCGTTCATACAGAAGAATCAAATCAGGCGTGGTAGATGGATCTGCAAAAGAATTAACCAGGTAATTAAATGATACAGCTAAATAGATAATTCATTTATACCGCTAATCGTATTATCGAATTCTCTGCCTGGTTTGATGAGAGGAAAACCTAATGAAAAGATACCTTTCTTGTTTTGAAAATAAGAGAGGACATGTACGCAGACACGCTCACTTGAACTCGCGCACGTAAATGCTCACGTGCACGGGGAGAGGTAATAAGTCGTTTAATATGATGGTGCTGGACGATAGGTAGGAGAAAAGGCGTACGTGCAGATCGTTAAATCCCGATCAATACCCGGTAATAGGGGAATTTTTAGACATGGGGGATCATATGTTTTTCCAAAAAAGTCATAATTTGCTTCATTATAATATTCTACGATGTCTATGATAAATGTTGAATCAATTCTCTTTACACATTATCATCCCTCGCATTATGTATGAGACCTCTCCGTTTTCTTACCCGAACAATATTTATTTTTTCTAACGTATCTGTATAATTGTCTATCCGAAATTCCTCTTCGGTATTACTTATGACACGAAACTCACTATTGTTTGGATATTTTGCCATTCTCTTAATAAAAAAGGAATAAGTAATTGAAAGCGCTGGTAGTCTCAAATTGTATATGACGAAATCGCGAAACGATATATATCAAAAGAATATTACGTTTCTGATTTTCTGCCTTATTAGTCTAGGGAACTATCCATTTCACTAGAAGTTTCAATACGAAGCGAGTTCAGCTTCGAAAATATCGCCTCTGTTTCATGATTACTTGTTTACTCCATCAACTATCAGTGCATCGTACGTGGCGTACTCGTGTACCATTGCAGACAAGTCCTTATCACTTTATTTAAGCGGTTTAGAGAAGCCGTCAGACCGTTATGAACGTACTTCTTTTCTGTAAGACCGACTGATATTCTTTTCATATAACTTATAATTTGTAATTTGTCCATTCCTTGACTATCTAACCGAGTGGTTCTCTCGGAGGGGAAATATGGGAAAGAGAAGAAGGTAATATTAGGAAACCATAAATGTGACGAAAGATCTCCGAATACGTTGTATAGATATAAGTAGTGAAGTAGAATTCCAGAAAGACATTTATATAGATACGTTAGAAAAAGTAAATATTAATCCGTAAGAAAACGATAGAAGTGATAGTTATATCATCTAGCGAGAAGACGAAGAGCTCAATGATGAAAGAGATGAAAATGTTGTATAAGAATTGCTTCAAAACCAATCATAGATTTCGTAAAAAATAATAGGGGATAAAATTTTTGTCATTTTGTAAAGAAATATGTTCTTCAATATCTACGAATTCACATAAACCAAGCATCCTTATCAAACATTATGTGACTTTAAAATATATACTCTAATGTGAGTCGTTCGACCACGTCTGTGCGATAAAGTTCCATCGATTTGTTCAAAGCTGATGTCCGAGAGGGCTCAGGGCAGATATGGTCATTACGTTATACGCACATTAATTGCTTACACGGACGGAAAGGTCAAAAATGAAATTAATTAAGGGGAAATGAACTTCTGTTTTATTAATGAACAATATTTTTTAATTCGACATATTACTTTTTCCTTTTCTTTTCTTCTTTCTTCTTCTTTTCTTTATAGTTTATAATCTGAAATTAACTAAAGAATGTGGACGATTAACGATTAATTTTTTTCACGTTTGTATGCTCCAAAATGACTATCAGTAAGAATTAATTTTTCCCTTTTTTTATCTCTTGAAATTATCATTCCTTTTCTTGTATCACGCAATGATAAGGAATATGGATTCAGAAGAAGTCTTTCGCCATATGTATTTTTTTTTTCGTTACGTCATCTTTTTCTCTTTTACGTATTTCATTTGAACGCCCTTTATGCAGGTCAATTAAAATTTCCTGTTTCGCGGCCGAAAAGGGTATTGGTTGGGAGGAAATGAATTTCTCGACCAATCCTGATCAATTTTTTATTTATCGTTATTCAACTAATCCATCGACATGTTTCAAAGCATAAGTTATAGGTGTTCTAGGAAGATAGCTTTCCATGAAGATACCTTTCCTTGTAAATAGAATCTACTTTCTTTGTAATGTCAACGTTCTCTTCGGAAAAGATATATAAATATGAATAAGTACTAAAAAAAGGTCACTCCCCCAAAGGGGGATAAGCAAAATTAGATTTTTACAAAATTAAATGATCGAGAGGATGTGCATATGAAGAATATTCGACAGAAGGAATCAAAAGCAGAGAAAGAATCAAAAAGAAACAGCAAGGATAAAAATAAAAAAAAAATTACCATCCACGGTAGTGTCGATTTAAAGTTATTGGTACCATTGTGACGAGATTACCGTGGATGACAATATCTCGTTAATATATGAAAAATAGTGGGAAATAAGTGGTAGAATAAGCTCGATTGGATACTTGAATTTATTGTATCCCTTGAGAGGGAGTAAAATTTGTTTATTCAGTCGTCATTTAAGCAAATCCTAAAGAGATCCAGAAAAGATAGGCTTAGAATAGTATATCAGTAATTAATCAATTACGATAATGAATTCGATATCATCTATATCGTTCCAAACAACATACACTCGATAAGATTCAACATACTTGAATTTTTTGTTTCTCGCCATTTATTGTTTTGTTGATTGCTTTAACGCAATCCTTTATGGAATTGTTAATAGAAGGTCGTAAAACCATTTTCGAGTGACCTTCGATACAATTCTAGAGAGTAATCTCGCGATATAGTAGGTAAATAATTGTTCCTCTGCCTGATGTGTTCATGAATGCAATCTTGATTGTTCTTTTCACACGGCAGACGGAGTCTATACATATATATACAAATACATACATTCATATCTATATACATATCTTACTATATACAAGAATCCAATACATTTATATACCTATTTATTCACGCATTCGTCTACATGTTGATAAAGTATTTATATCTATTTGAACATCTCTAAGCATATGCATGAAAATAAAATTAAAGAGAAACTTGAAAAATAAGTCGAAATAATAAAAGAGATGTCATTAAGATAGAAGCAAAGAGATATGTACCGGGAAAGTGTACCAAATAATACCGACTCCATACTTTAATATATCTGCGCAAGACAGATAAATGTAAACTTGACTGTTAAGAAATGTTTGCTTTTCCCTTAATTTGAAAAAAAATTTACTTAACTTATTATTTACAAGAAAGTCAAAAAAATCCATTTGTAAATAATACTATGGAAAAGTAATATAACAAATAAGGAAATGGAAATAATATTTAAAAAAAAAAACGTAAATAAGTAAGTGAAAAAAAATTGAAATGAAAAGAAGTAATATTAAAGAAAAAAGCAACCAAATATGTATTCGGGTAGTGTTGAAGATAAAAGAATATTTAAGAAATGGGACGCTTTTATATAATATTAACTAATAAGATTTTCACATGTGTTAAGAATTGAGTTTGGTCTGATGCTCTGCCCTTACTTTTTCCCGAACTAATTAATTACAGAAAGAGTTTATGACAAACTAAGAATAAACACAAAATGGTGTACTGGAATTGCTTGAAAACTTAACATGGATATCGTAGAAAATTATAGAATAGGATTTTGATTTCTTTGCAAGAAATTTGTTCCTCGATGTATATAAATTCATATAAATCAAATACCACTGTATGATATGATATAATGTATACCACGTTTGCGCGACGAAATGCCACCGTGTATATAAGGAGAAATCATTTAATAAATGGAAATATCACTTTAGCACTTTATATCATTTCTACCTTTTTTTATTCCTTGATAGTAAAACACCATTATTCTTTACCGGATTTAAATTCACTCAAGACTTTTGCGGTAGTTGAAGACAACTGCATAGCAAAGAGTGTAGCCATATCCGTCGCCTCTTATTTCACTTTATGCAAATTTTTATATTTCCTCGGTCGATACGATCTTGTGAAACAATGACTTAGTGACAAGGAACAATTATCACGATTAGCCACGAAAAATATACTCGTTTATATAGAAGTATGTAATCAGCCGTGGTACATCGTTCTGCACGAGACTCAAACGCGTAATTAAATGCTATAGCTCAATAGATAATTGAATTATACTGCTAATCGTGTTATCGATTTGTCTGCGTCGTTTGATAAGAGGGAAACTAATGAAAAAATGCCTGTTTTGTTTTCAAAATAAAGCAGAGGAACGCAGACACGGCCACTCATTCTGTGCACTTCAAACTCGGCCCACTTGAACTGGCGCACGTAATCCCGCCGGTATATGGAGGGTGGTAATAATGAATCGTTTAATATGACGGTGCTTGACTATATGTACGAGGGAAGGTATTACGTACGTGCAGATCGTTAAATACCGATCAATACCCGTTAACAAGAGAATTCGCTATACCTAGCAAATTACTTCGTTTAAATTCCCATATCACCGAAACACGTATATTAAATATAACGAATATTTTTGAAGACAATGTGATTATTTTGGCAAACAATTTTGAACAACATCGAACTCAACAGTTCTTCTGTTTTGAATTATATTGAATGATTATTTAAATTGAGTGAACAATAATGACAGGGTGATCTACACGTGGGCTTCATATTTCATGTATAGTTTAAATCTATTCCGATTTTAAAATATTTCACATATATTTTTAAGTATTTAATACTATTATATCATATAGAAATATATATAGACACGGTGAATGTTTTAATCGTCGCAGCAGCTTTAATTCTTTTGCAGTATAAACCTCCCTCCGTTCCATTTCGATTCTCCTTTGTACAAGGTCCCGCTTGCTACATCGGACGGCCTTTCGACAAATCTTTCCGAGCACAATCGATTGTATCCTCTAGCTAAAACCCACTTCGATCCTTTGAGAAGGGGATATTCCGTCTCTTCATATTACCATTCGAATGAAACATTCGAAAACAGTGCCATTTTAATCTCGTGTATGTTCGTTGTCACTGCCACTATAAATTTTTTCTTCTTCTTTCTGCTTTATTTCAGTCACATAATGGACAGGATATGGATCTTTACGGATAAATTAAAGACAAGAACGATTTTTCGAAACGGAATATTTGGCCTCTAAATCTAACACGTTGCTTTATAGTATCTCCAGGAAGTATTAAAATGTTCGGGAGAAGTTGATAATCTTAGATAGTACGATAATGAGTGATTAGAAAAAGAAATAAGTAAGTAAACGGGTTGAAAGTTCAAATTGTATATTTCGACATCACCAAACAGTACACAGCAAAAGAGTATTACACTTCTCATTTTTTGACTTATTATTTCTGGGATCTTTCTAAAAATATAATATCGGTAAACAAAGAAATATGACGAACGATTTTCTCGGCATACGACAGAAGATTATAACACAAACATTACATAGTATGAAAATTGTAATATCATTAATATCTAATAATATTAGAACACTATTTTTAAGTATAACTTGAACTAACGAAAGAAGAAACATTACAATTTTCGTTTATGAAATTATGATTAATTTCATAGCAATTACTTTCGATAATTACGATAAGTATAACTATTGTAATTATTTTTACAACAAATTTTCATAATAAGTAATTATATTATAATTAAAGAATATGCAGTTATGTAGCTATAACTAATATACCCAACATATAATTATTTATATAATTTTAATTAAAAAAAATACAGTTTTACATGATTATTTCAATCAAGAAAGGGAGGAATTATTGTCAATTTCATTAGAAGTTTACAAGATTTCAGATAATTTTTAAGGTACATTGAGGAAATGAGAATATAACTACATAACTACAGGAGAGGGGAAATTTTTCATCCCCTAGCTAGGAAGCATGGTTTTGTAAGGGGACGACATGAGATTAATTTCGTCAGGGAGTCATTCCTTCGGTGGTTTTCGAACCAGTAATACGCAAGTGAGTGCCGCAAGGGAAATAATCGCTAATGGGTATACCTCATAAGTCCGAAAGAATACCTTTATAAGCAATTAAAACGAGAGAAACAATTTCATCGTTCTCACTCATCGTTCTTTTGCTCCATTAATATTTTCTAAATTTAGCTGTTGCCGTTTGCATCAGATTTATGACAATTGCTTCTTGAATCACTCTTCCGCTTTCACAATCCAATGCGCTATATTATAAAAGATGAAATTCATGTAGAAAATTGTATAAGATATGTGACAAATCACTTATATCTGATCTCTTTACACCTCGTTTATTAAAATCCAATATTAAAATTGATACTTGCTATAGGAATGCGTTCGCAATGCCGTCACGGTGCTTCCATAAACCGGATAATTAGGTGCTTTTCTCGCAAATTTTGGTATATATCACATGGATCAGTTGAAATGGATTCATTTTGAAATAGAAATACCTTCGTCGACTTCATAAAACCTATGTAAAAATTCAATAAATTATTGTAAAATATACCTATGATAGAGATTTTATATTCCACATTACATTTTAGAATAAAAAATTTATAACTTATCTCTAAAACATCTTACCTTTCGGTAAACACAGCATTTGTACTATCGATGTAGAACGCATGTTCGGAAGAGGAGGAAGTACCGATGTAAATATATTGCACTTCGGATGTCGAATATTTCATTATCACGTTGACCGTAGCTGAACTTCGTTTATATTCTTTGGAATTAAATTGAAATATAAGTCAATAGGACTACATTGCAGTACTTCCAGGCTATTGGAACAGCTTTCACCCTCGGTTTGTCTATTATATCTCTGAAATAATTTAAAATTCCTAGATAAGTTAAGACTCATGATAGGCATTGAATTGTTCATCCAATTGTGTAGGTAAAAAGATAAACCTAATTATAAAAGGTATTTAAGAAATATAAAATACCTTCAGCGAAAGCGACAAATAATAGTAATGATGGTATTGAACACGAAAATCAATTTCATTTCCATAAAATATAATTGAAATTTTATAATAAATCACATATTAATGACCACTGATAAATTTACCTTATATTGATAACATAAACAAAAGACTAGTGAGAACGAAGAAATTGTTTCCACCGCCTGAACCGCTTGTAAAACTACCCTTTGGAACGTATAAGATATACGCCTCGCGAATATTTATTGTACGACACTTGCTCACATATTATCAGTTCGACCACCACCGAAGGAATGACGTAAAGCTTTATCGCCCTTCTCCGATAGACCATATTTATCCCCCGCTCTTCGCTATGGTTCGTTTACATAGCGCCAAAGAGTACGCCCTCTGCAAAGTGTTATTACGCTTCAAATCGGTTAATCAATATTTCCTATCATATGTTCGAAAGAAGAGAAAAGGTCATAAACTGTGAGGAAATGAATTTCTCTATTGATCTCTATTAACTAGGATGTATCATTATCTTTTCTCTTTTATTGTCTTCTTTCGTTCCCTTTTCCCCTTACCTTTACTAATTTAATAAGAAATTGGAAATTAATTAAAGAATTTTGAAAATAGGCAAATATTTTTCTTCCAGTTTTTGTCGTTAAAAATATTCATCAATAAGGATTAATTTGGAGTAAAAAATGTTGTTTAACAAATTATTTGTAATATTTCTTTCTATTCTTTTTCTATTACTTATCTTAACACTCTCCTTTTTTACGCGTCCCTCATTTTTTATAAAGCCATAGTAAAGAATACGAAATCAGAGAAAACCTTTCGCCATATTCATATTTTTCTTTTTCGTTATATCATCTTCTTCTCTCTTACCTATTTCATTTCAATGTGCTTTACGCAAGTCAATTAAAATATTCTATTCCGCGGCCGACACGGCTGAAACAACCGAAAAGTATATAAGTTGGGAGGAAATGAATATTTCGATAAATACCTTTTAATTCGACATATTATTATGATTTCTTTTTAACTGTCATATGAAATAATCCACATTGCATGACCGAATATTGCGACGATTGCGTCTGCTCCATTTTTATTGATCTGTCCCTATCATACATTTAAGAAATGAAAGTAATCCTTTTATCGGTATTTTCTCATAATGAAAATACCTTGTGAGTCGTCGTTATACATATTTTTGATTCCTATCTGACAAAATCGGCCAAAGACTTTTGTTTATGTAAACAATATTTTCTTTGATCATAATAAAAATAACATCGTGGGTAAATTCATCGGTATGAGAAATATCTGTTTTTTCATTATGATCCTTAAAGATAGTACCTTCCTATGAACAAATACATTTGTAAGAAAATACTTTCGAAGAAGCCTTCGTCGATCATTTCGAAACAGATTCTTCATCTATCATGGAATATCAAGCATTTAGCTTGCGAACTTGTCGCGTGTTATCATCGAAAGCGTCGTGCATTAACATTTTCAGTTTTTTGTTACATTTCTTCGATAGCGACTTCACGCTTTATATTATAGCTCGCATTTAGAGAAAGGAAGAAGAGAAAAACACATATCCATATATCTTATGCGCGAACCCTCAATTACATAGTATCGATCGGCGGAATTCTACTATCTAAAGTTATCAACGATTTCCAAAACATTTTTAATGCTTTCTAGCGATACTTTGAATCAACGTGCTGGGTTTGAGAGGGAAGCGTTTCCTTTTCAAACATCGTCCTCGTCTTTTCGTGATCCATAGTATTGTGTTCCATCCCGTCTTCATTATGTGATCGAGATTAATACCGGCGCTGTTTTACAAAGCTTTATTCGAATGGTGGTACGAGGAGACGGAATATATGTTATTGAAAGGATCCAAAGATAAGCGGCTTTAGCTACAGGATATAATCGAGTGTGGTGGGAGAGATTTGTAGAAGGGCTGTTCGCCGTAGCAAACCGCATCTGAATTAAAATGGAATTGAAATGGTACTCAGACAGGTTTATCTCTGAAAATGATTAAATCTGCTTGTACGATCAAAAGATTCTTCGTTTTTCGGGATAGTAACGTTAGCCCGGGGAACACATTTAAATTTTTCGTCAAATATTCAGTGCACGTTCACCTCACAGTGTCATCGTTATAACGTCGATATAAATAATTAATCAACATAATTAAAAACAGACGAATTGTTTGGTTCAATGTTTCTAAATTGTTTGTCGGAATATGCACGTCATTTGCTTAAAAATAATATATACTGACCGTTTTTCAGAAACACAGGTATTTGGACGAATTAATTTACTACGTAGCGCAAATACCTCTCGATTGGGATTTAATGAATATGCATGTACGTATTACTTTCTTCCATAAGTATCGTCAAGTACCTTCGTCTGAAACGATTTGTTATGACCCCACTCCATGGACCTGTTCTCTTGTGTTCGCTCATGCGCGCTAGGTCATGTGGGCGGGATTTCGTGTGCCGTTCTCTTGGCGTCCATGCTTATATCTCCTTTCTCATTTTGATAAGAAGAAAGATATTTTTTCATTTGTTTTTCTCTCATTAAAAAGAAGTTCGAAAATAATATTAGCAGTGTATTTTAATTACCTATTTAGATGTATTATTTAATTTGCAGATCGATGTATCACGACTAATTTAGTACTTTCATAGGAACGAGTACATTCTCCTGAAAATTTATTCCAGACTGCACAGTTTCAAAGAAATATCCAGTTATATTTCGAGTAAACTAATATTTCGTATATTACGCTCCAAACTATTTAGTTTCTCGGAAAATATTATCTTTCTCGATCTTTTTATTTCTCATTGCGTATATTCGAGTATAGAAACGACTTCATTATATTTCGAGTAATATAATATGATAAATTTATTCAGCATTTTTCTAATATTTACTCGAATGATTTAATATCTCTGTGAGT
Organism: Vespula germanica; assembly: GCA_905340365.1. Classification (NCBI taxonomy): domain Eukaryota; kingdom Metazoa; phylum Arthropoda; class Insecta; order Hymenoptera; family Vespidae; genus Vespula; species Vespula germanica. The sequence goes on from HG996541.1 coordinate 1,242,659, forward strand.
GTACATATAATAAACATTTACATAATGTGGTCATAAATTGTTGCTATGCTCGGTTATGCGTAAAAGAAATAAACAATTCTCAAATAAAGATTGAGAAATAAAATATCTTCCAAGGAATTGGTTGGTTTGGAACGTAATATACGAAATATTGGATAACTGGAGCGATAATCGGGTCACCGTTTTCACTTCTTCAATTGGGTGCCAATCTCAAGGAAAATGTACTCGTAGGAACGGAGTAATTAAATCAATGTCGCGCCCATAGCTATGAAAAAATGTAGCCGAGTGATTAAATGATGCATTTAAATAAATAATTGAGTTATACAATCGTCTCATCCAATTGTCTGATTCCGTCATTGATTTGATAAGGGAAAGACAAATGAAAATATACCTTTCATGTTTTCAAAATCAGACACGAGAGGTACGCTCACAGGACAGCGTCACCCATTCCCGTCCACCTGAACCATGAGCCCATCCAAGCGTGCCGAATCACGGATGGAGGGGAATAATACCGAATCGATTAAAACGAAGGCACTTGATACGTAGGGAAGATCGTAATACGCACACGCATTTTGTTCAAACTCCTATCAAAACGTACTAACAAGAGAATCCTGACTACGTAGCAAATTACATCGTTGTATTTACAATATTACACTAAAACGTAAATTAAACATTATGCATATTTTTTAAGCACACGATGTCAATATTATGACAAATAATTAAGAAGGTTGATTCAACATATCTACTATTTTTAATTTAATGGAATGATTACTTAATTTAATTTGATGGTATAACGATGTCAAGGTAAATATGGAACAAATCGGTATATCCTTTAATCATCCCTACAGGTTTAATGATTTTGAAATTTTAATCATTTAAACCTACCTTAATTTCATTTCTATTTTCCAGAGCTCATACTTCAATCCATGATTAAACCTTCCATTCTCATAATCGTTTCTATTCTCGATATCATTTTCTGTTTTTTCCTTATTATTTTTATTATTACCGATAGGTCTCGATGATCCATTTAACTTCGTTCTCACGATACACCGGGTTAGAAATTGTCGAATTTAAATCGAAATTTACAAAATCAATGTTCGGCCAAGGACAAACATCGATACGATTAGAATCAAATTTATCTGCGGAATCATCATCGTCGAGATAAAATCTATCTTCGATTAAATCGTGAGCGAGCGTAGACAAATAATCCTTAGACTCACCTTGGACATCTTCATCTCATGTATGTCCTTTTTCTTCCTCTTCGCGTGTATCGTCGGATGTTCCTTGGTTGAACTGTTCCGATCGCAATCGATTATATCCTCTTACCGAAGCTGCTAACCTTTCGATCCTTTGAAGGGATATATTCCCTAGCCCCGTACCTGCATTTGAACGTAGCTTAGTGAGACGGTACTACATCGGTCTGGAGAAGGTTTGTGCTCATGGTCATTATAACTTTTGTCTTCCTCCTCTCTCTTTTCCTTTATTGTCGATTAGTTGACGAACACGATATTGAACAAGATATCACGGGAAAGTTAGAGACAAGAACGATGTTTCAAAAGGTAATGCCTTGCTACTGATTCCAGCACGATGATTTCTGATATTTCCTAGAAGCAATGGAAAAGTTTTGGAAAACGTTGATAATCTTAGATAATACAATATCACCGATGGAGAATGTGTAATGGAATGTGTGCTCTCCATGCATGAGATATATGGATATCAATTGTTTCTTCACTTATCAAAGCTCGCGCTATAACATAGTGCATCACGTCCCTGACGATGAACCGTAACAGAAAACTAAAAATTTCAAAGGCCGATTGATACTTCTCACCCTGATTACTTCGCCGATTATACCATTTTTATTATGAAAAAAAAGAAAACGGGAAAAAATATTGTTTGCATAAATATCTCTTTCGTCCGACGTTTGACAGATGCGAATTAAAAATGTGTATAATAACGTTTACAAGCTATTTTAATTATGAGAAAATGATAACAAAAAAATTAATTCCTTTTCATTTAATATTAACTCTTGGTAGGGCGCTATGAATTAATCGAAGCAAAAGCGTTTCTTACATTATGTAACCATGCTATGTGGATTATTTCATATTTTAGTTAATTGGAGAGGGCAGCGGTAAGTCGAGATAAAAGGGATTAGTAGACAAATCCGTTTCCGCCCACTCATATCACTTTCGGTTCTTTCGATCGCGGAATAGACAGTTATCATTGCATTGCGTAAAGGGCAATCAAATGAATTACGCGAAATGAAAAATAAATACAACTAATTACTATCTCTGAATCCATATTCTTTTGCACTGTGTAATAAAGAAAGAGAGACGCTCGTTTACTAAAACAATAAAAAGAGAACAGTAGGTAATATCACGAAAGAAATTTTCAAGAAATATTTCTTGCTCGAAATTAATACTTGTTGATAAATATTTTTAACGATAAAAACAAGAAAAATATTAAAAGCCGATTATCAAAATTCTTCAGTTAACTGCTAGTTGTATATAATAAAGAAACAATGGCTGAAAGAAACAGAAAAGACCAGAAACAAAAAAAGGAAAATACTTTGTCCAGTTGATAATGAACCGATTGGAAATTTACTTCCTCACGAGCCATGACCTTCCACTCTCTCTATCGTGTAGTACGTGGTATTGATTGATCGGCTTAGAATGCAATAACCCCTTCCACCGAGCCACGCCTCGAAAATTAGCTTGGTCTTCGGACGTGACGATTCGGTGCAGAGCCTCGCCTGCGGAGGTCATCCTTTCAATAATTTTTGAACGAGTAATGTGCAAGTACTAAATAATCGCGTCTACACTTAATAATATTCAGTCCCAAAGGAAACTTACAAGCAATCCAAACGGTAGAATTTCTTCATTCTCTCTAGTCTTTTGTCCCTTATCGATGTAACGTAAATTTATCGGTAATCGTTAGTATGTAACTTATTATAAAATTTCAGTACAATATTACGGAAATGAAACAGATTTTCGTGATCAATACCATCCTAATTATTATTTTGTTGCTTCTCGGAGAAGAAATTTTATATCGCTTAAAAGGGCGTAACCCGATTTACCTTTGATGACTGCACAATTTCAATGAACATTTGAACGTCTATCATAAGTCTTAACTAATCTACGAATTGCAAACTCTTCCAGAGATACAGAAGACTAAACGGAGCCGAAAGCGGTTCCAATAGTCTTGAATTATTGCGAAGGAGCAGAATCGACTGCTATCCGAGTTGTAATTACTTCCTGAGAAGATACGAGAATTTCAATTACATTAAACCTGATAATTAAACATTCGACACCAGAAGTGAAACCTATTTACATCGCACTTCCTGTTCTTCCGCACATCCGACGATACAACCTAAATGGATAGTACAAATGGAAGTCCTAACTTCAATCAAATAACAAAACAAAAGCATTTTCCTGTTTAATCTTATATCTAAATGGTCAATCAATCAATGCCGTATTTATCGAATGGTAAGATATTTTGGAGATAAGATATAAATTTTTTATTCCAAAGTGTAATATGGAATATTGAAAGATCATAGGTTCGTTTTATAATAATTTATTGAATTTTTACACAGATTTTATGATGGCGACGGGAGTATTTCTATTTATGAGAGGCTCATTAGGTCTGTTAACTTTAGCTATCCTTAATGTATTATATTAGTGCATATAAATGAAGAACCTACTTATTTTTCAACTACTCTAATGAATAAGATTAAATATGGGAAGCAAGATGCTGGACGAAGGAGTGCAGGTGAATAATAATATATGAATAAAAATTTTAATATTTTCTCATAGAATTTCGCGTTACATGTCACTCGTCATTTAATGTGTCAGATCATAAAAGAGGCGGAGGAAACTGATGCTGCTCACGAATTTATTATGAATCTTTCAGATGAAGTGGAAACCAAGTTGATGAGAGAGGAACCTAATTATCTTGTGTATGGAAGCTACATGCTGCTATTGCTAGAGCATTACTGTAGAAACCATCGACTTCAATATTGAATTTTAATACACGAGGTACGAGGAGAATAGATATAAGTCGTTAACGGGTCACGTATCTTATCCAATTTTTTTTATTAATGTCATCTTTTATTATATAGCGCATCATAAAAGCAAAAGAGTTGTTCAAGAAGCAGTTGGAAGTTCTAACCAAAGAAGGGAGATCATGCTTTTGCACTTGTGTGCATTTTGTAATTGGGAATACCTAGGAGAAGGAAAAAGAAGAAAGAACATTTGTTTTTGTCCGAAGAAGTTTGGAAAGACCAATATGGCACTGTTTTATAAAGCTTGGATCGGTGGTACGAGGAAATGGGAGGGATTTAGCTTTTTCAAAGGAACCAAACGTGAGCGGCTTTAGTTGGAGGGTAGACGCAATTGTGCTCAGAAGGATTTGTAGAATGGTCGTCCGAAGTTCCACGCGGGGCAGGGATCAGAGGGGAATTAAAATGAAACTGAGGGAGGTATACAAAACGATTTAACATGCATGGACGATGAGAAGATCCATCTTTTTTGGAAGTGATAACGTTCGCAGGGGAATACTTTTAAATTATATGGGAAATGGAAAATCCATATTCATGTCATCGTTATTCCGTCGATTTAAAGTAAGTAATAGTTCGATATCATTAAGTAAGGAGAAATGCTGAATTCTCTTTAAAATCGTTTGTCGGAATATTCACGACATCTTGTTGAAAAATATTCGTAATATTTAATTAGCGCTTTTCATAAATATTGAAATTTAGACGAAGTAATTTGGTGGGTAGCGCGAATTACCTGTTATTAATACTTACTCCCGTACTTACTTGGCCAAGTACCTTCGTTTTAAACCCATCGTTATTATCTCTCTCTGGGTGTGCTCTGGTGCGCGCCTATCTGCGCCAATTCGAGGGGCCGGGATTGAGCGCGCGGTCTTGTGTGCGTGTATGCATACAACTCCAGTCCATTCTTGATAATAAAGAAAATATGTTCGCATTTGTTTTCCTAACATCAGGTCGAGCAGATAATTGGAGATTAGCTCTATAGTTCAATTGTCTATTTAGAATCATCGTTTGAAAACAGGGTTACTTATTTTGCAGAGCAATGGACTATTTTTTTAGGAACCGATTGATTTGGGACATAATATACGAAATATTAGGTAACTGGAGATATGATGGGATTATTGTTTTGCATTCTCCAATAGGGAGTAAATTTCTGGGAAAATGTAACCGTTCATGCAGGAGAACCAAATCAGTCGTGGTAGATGGATCTGCAAAAGAATTAACCGGGCAATTAAATGATACAGCTAAATATATAATAGAGTTATACCGCTAATCGTATTATCGAGTTCTCTGCCTGGTTTGATGAGAGGAAAAACTAATGAAAAGATACCTTTCTTGTTTTGAAAATAAGAGAGGAGATGTACGCAGACACGCTCACCTGAACTCGCGCACGTAAATGCGCACGTGCACGGGGAGAGGTAATAAGTCGTTTAATATGATGGTGCTGGACGATAGGTAGGAGAAAAGGCGTACGTGCAGATCGTTAAATCCCGATTAATACCCGGTAATAGGGGAATTTGTAGACATGGGGGATCATATGTTTTTGCAAAGAAATCATAATTTTGTTCATTATAATTTTCTACGATGTCTATGATAAATGTCGAATCAACTCTCTTTCCGCATTATCATCCCTGGCATTATGTATGAGATCTCTCCGTTTTTTTGTTGGATGTCATCGCTATCAGTCTTATCGTTTTCTTCCCGAATAATATTTATTTTTTCTATCGTATTTGTATAAATGTCTATCTGGAATTCCTCTTCTGTATTACTTATGACACGAAACTCGCCAGTGTTTCGTTATTTTGCCGTTCTCTTAATGAAAAAGAAATAAGTAATTGAAAGTGCTGGTAGTCTCAAATTGTATATAACGAAATCGCGAAACGATATATACCAAATGAATATTACGTATCTGATTTTCTGCCTTATTAGTCTAGGGAACTATCTGTTTCACTAGAAGTTTCAATACGAAGCGAGTTCAGCTTCGAAAATATCTCCTCTGTTTTATGATTACTTGTTTACTCCATCAAATATCAGTGCATCGTACGTGGCGTACTCGTGTCCCATTGCAGACAAGACCTTTTCACTTTATTTACGCGGTTTAGAGAAGCCCTCAGAACGTTATGAACGTACTTCTTTTCTGTAAGGCCGACTGATATTCTTTTCAAATTACTTGATAATTGGACCATTCCTTGACTAACTAAATGAGATGTTCTCTCGGAGTGGAAATACGGGAAAGAGAAGAAGGTAATATTAGGAAACCATAAATGTGAGGAAAGATCTTCTCCGAGTACATGTTTTCATTAAATGCTATAACTAAATAGATAATTGAATTATACTGCTAATCGTGTTATCAATTTGTCTGCTATCGGTTTGATAAGAGGAAAACTAATGAAAAAATACCCGTTTTGTTTTCAAAATAAAGCAGAGGAACGCAGACACGGCCACTCATTTACGCCCACTTGAACTGGCGCATGTAATCCCGCTAGTATATGGAGGGTGGTAGTAATAAATCGTTTAATATGACGGTGCTTGACTGTATGTATGAGAGAAGGTACATACGTGCAGATCGTTAAATACCGATCAATACCCGTTAACAAGAGAATTCGCTCTACCTAGCAAATTATTTCGTTTAAATTCGTATATCACCGAAACACGTATATTAAATATAACGAATAATTTTGAAGACAATGTGATTATTTTGGCAAACAATTTTGAACAACATCGAACTCAACATTTCTTCTGTTTTTAATTATATTGAATGATTATTTAAATTGAGTGAACAATAATGACAAGGTGATCTACACGTGGACTTCATATTTCATGTATAGTTTAAATCTATTCCCATTTTAAAGTATTTCAGATATATTTTTACATGATTACTTCAATTAAAAAAGGGACGAATAATTGTCAATTTCATTGGTAGGTTACAAGATTTGAGATAATTTTTCACGTACATAGAGGAAATGAGAATATAACTACATAACTACAGGAGAGGGTAATTTTTCATTCCCTAGCTAGGAAGTATGGTTTTGTAAGGGGACGACATGGGATTAATTTCGCCAGGGAAAGTCATTCCTTCGGTGGTTTCCGAACCAGTAATACGCAAGTGAGTGTCACACGGGAAATAATCGCTAATGCATATACCTCATATGTCCGAAAGAATACCTTTATAAGCAATTAAAACGAGAGAAACAATTTCATCGTTCTCACTCATCATTCTTTTGCTCCATTAATATTCTCTAAATTTAGCAATTGCCGTTTCCATCAGATTTTTGACAAAGTTGCATTTCTATATTATAGAAATGAAACTGATTTTCTTGATTCCTAACATTATAATTATAATTTTGTTGCGTATACGAGAAATTACTGTAGCACTAAAAAGGCATCATCTGACATATTTTCGGTAATTATGCAATTAAAATGAACGAATAGCTTTGATATGTCTAAACTAATCTACGAATTTTGCTTTGTTTTAAATATATACGAAAGAAAATAAAACGCGAAAGCAATTCCAACAACTGATAATCATTGGCACAGGAGCCGAATTTACGGATATCTTAATTGTAACAATTGTGCATACAATCTAGTTTGCAAAAATGAAGATATGAATTAAACATGTAAATAAGTGATTATTTATAATCAAACCTACCTTTATGGTACCATTATGTCGCAATACGTCAATATCAAAAGATTTAAGAGTACTTAATCTATGAGGAATAGCTAACAGCGTTCTTTCTTCGCGTTCGTTTTCTTCGTTCTCGGATTGCTTCTTGAATCACTCTTCCGCCTTCACAATCCAATGCGCTATATTATAAAAGATGAAATTCATGTGGAAAATTGTATAAGATATGTGACAAATTACTTATATCTGATCTTTTCATACCTCGTTTATTAAAATCCAATATTAAAATTGATGTTTGCTACAGTAATGCCTTAGTATGCCGTCACAGTGTTTCCATAAACCGGATAATTAGGTGCTTTTCTGGCCAATTTGGGTATATATCACGTGAATGATTTGAAATGGATTCATTTTGAAATAGAAATACTTTCGTCGACTTCATAAAATCTATGTAGAAATTCAATAAATTATTGTAAAATATACCTATGATAGAGATTTTATATTCCACATTACATTTTATAATAAAAAATTTATATCTTATCTCTGAAACATCTTACCTTTCGGTAAACACAGCATTTGTACTATCGATGTAGAACGCACGTTCGGAAGAGGAGGAAGTATCGATGTAAATATGTTGCACTTCCTATTTCGAATATTTCATTATCACGTTGACCGTAGCTGAATTTCGTTTATATTCTTTGGAATTAAATTGAAATATAAGTCAATAGGACTACTTTGCAGTACTTCGAGGCTATTGAACAGCTTTCACCCTCGTTTTGTCTATTATATCTCTGAAATAATTTAAAATTCCTAGTAGATAAGCTAAGACTCATGATAGGCATTGAATTGTTCATCCAATTGTGTAGGTAACAATGATAAAACTAATTACGCGCCTTTAAGAAATATAAAATACCTTCACCGAAAAGCAACAAATAATAATAATGATGTTATTGATCAGGAAAATCAATTTCATTTCGATAAAATATAATTGAAATTTTCTAACTAATCACATATTAACGACCACTTATAAATTTACCTTATATTGATAACATAAATAAAAGACTAGTGAGAACGAAGAAATTGTTTCCACCGCCTGAACCGCTTGTAAAACTACCCTTTGGAACGTATAAGATATACGCAAGGCGAATATTTATTGTACGACACTTGCTCACATATTATCAGTTCGACCACCACCGAAGGAATGACGTAAAGCTTTATCGCCCTTCTCCGATGGACCATATTTATCCCCCGCTCTTCGCTATGGTCCGTCAAAGAGTACGCCCTCTGCAAAGGGTTACTACGCTTCAAATCGATTAATCAATATTTCCTATTATATGTTCGAAAGAAGGGAAAGGGTCATAAACTGTGAGGAAATGAATTTCTCTATTGATTTCTTTTAACTAGGATGTATCATTATCCTTCCTCTTTTATGCTCTTCTTTCGTTCCCTTTTCTCCTTACTTTTACTAATTTAATAAGAAATTAAACATTAATTAAAGAATTTTGAAAATAGCCAAATATTTTTCTTCCATTTTTCGATAAAAATATTCATCAATAAGAATTAATTTGGCGTAAAGAATATTGTGACGATTGTTTCTGCTGCATTTTTATTGATCTCTCGCTACCATACATTTAAGAAATGAAATTAATCTTTTTATTGGTATTCTCTCCTAATGAACATATCTCGTGAGTGGACAGTATACATATTTTTGATTCCTGGCTGACAAAATCGGCCAAACATATTGTTTATGTGAACAATATTTTCTTTGATCATAATAAAAATAACATCGTGGGTAAATTGATCAATATGAAAAGTATCTGTTTTTTCATTATGATCCTAAAAGATAGTACCTTCCTATGAACAAATACATTTGTAAGAAAATACTTTCGAAGAATCCTTCGTCGATCATTTCGAAACAGATTCTTCATCTATCATGGAATATCAAGCATTTAGCTTGCGAAGTTGTCAGGTGTTATCATCGAAAGCGTTGTGCATTAACATTTTCAGTTTTTTGTTACATACTTCGATAATGACTTCACGCTTTATATTATAGCTCGCATTTAGAGAAAGGAAGAAAAGAAAAACACATATCCATATATCTTATGCGCGAACCCTCAATTACATAGTATCGATCGGCGGAATTCGACTATATAAAGTTATCAACGATTTCCAAAACATTTTTAATGCTTTCTAGCGATACTTTGAATCAACGTGCTGGGTTTGAGAGGGAAGCGTTTCCTTTTCAAACATCGTCCTCGTCTTTTCGTGATCCATAGTATTGTGTTCCATCCCGTCTTCATTATGTGATCGAGATTAACCAGTAGGAGGAAGGGGAAGAAGAGGAAACGTTTATAATGGCGGTGACGACGAACCTGGCGAGATTAATATCGGCGCTGTTTTACAAAGCTTTATTCGAATGGTGGTACGAGGAGACGGAATATATCGTATTGAAAGGATCACAAGATAAGCGGCTTTAGCTAAAGGATATAATCGAGTGTGGTTGGAGAGATTTATTGAAGGGCTGTTCGCCGTAGCAAACCGCATCTGAATTAAAGTGGAATTGAAATGGTACTCAGACAGGTTTATCTCTGAAAATGATTAAATCTGCTTGTACGATCGAAAGATTCTCCGTTTTTCGGGATAGTCGTGCTAGCCCGGGAACACATTTAAATTTTTCGTCAAATATTCAGTGCACGTCCACCTCACCATGTCATCGTTATAACGTCAATTTAAATAATTAATCAACATAATTAAAAAGAGACGAAGCGTTTGGTTCAATGCTTCTAAGTTGTTTGTCGGAATATTCACGTCATTTGCTTAAAAATAATATATAATGACCGTTTTTCAGAAATATTGGTATTTGGACGATTTAATTTGCTACGGAGCGCAAATACCTCTCGATTGGGATTTAATGAAAATGCATGTACGTATTACTCTCTTCCATAAGTATCGTCAAGTACCTTCCTCTGAAACGATTTGTTATTACCCCTTTCCATGGACCTGTGCTCTTCTGTTCGCTCATGCGCGCTAGGTCATGTGGGCGGGATTACGTGTGCGGTTCTCTGGTCGTGCACGCTTATATCTCCTTTCTCATTTTGATAAGAAGAAAGGTATTTTTTCATTTGTTTTTCTCTCATTAAAAAAAAGTTCGATAATAACCGCGGATGACATACTATCTCGTTAATATATGCAAACCAGTGAAGACCAGAATAAATGGTGAAAATGTATAATTTGATAATTGAATTTATTGAAATCTTTAAATAGGAGTACAATATTCATTCTGAGTCTTGTCAACTCCCGTACAGGTTCTTGGAAACACAAGAAGATGGAACTGTATGTAAGCACCCCTCCAGACACGATAATGGACTATACCGTCTATATCATTTTGAACAACACTCTCGATAAGATGAAGCCTATTTTAATTTTTTCTATCTCCATTTATCCATTTCAATTCGTTATTCAGCAAATTGCTTTTATACAGCCAGTACTGTAAGACGTAATTATTAGGGGGAAAAACAATTTTCACTTAGAACTTTGTAAGCTCATTACATATTGTTTAAAGTCAGCTTGGCGATAAAATTATATAAAATTTTTCTTTATATTTGCTAAGTCCGTGAATGAAATTTTCATTATTCTTTCCATGCCAGTTTCTATACATACACAGACACACGCACACACACACACACCTATTGGTTTAAATATTTCGAAGATCATAACGCGCGAGGAACATGAAACAATTTTAATCGAAAATTTCAACAATTTCTAATTTTAATCAAATGTTATCTTACTAGAAATATAATAAAATTGTCGCTATGCTTTGTCGGTTATGCGTAAAAGAAATAAACAATTCTCAAATAAATATTGAGAAATAAAATATCTTCCAAGGAATTGGTTGGTTTGAAGCAGAATATACGAAATATCGGATAACTGGAGGGATAATCGGGTCATTGTTTTCATTTTCTTCAATTGGGTGCTAATCTCAGGGAAAATGTACTCGTTGGAACGGAATAATTAAATCAGTGGCGCGCCCATAACTATGAAAAAATGTAGCCGAGTGATTATATGATGCATTTAAATAGATATTTGAGTTATACAATCGTCTCATCCAATTGTTTGATCGTCTCATTGGTTTGATAAGGGAAGGACAAATGAAAAAGTACCTTTCATGATTTCAAAATCAGACACGAGAGGTACGCTGACATGACCGCGCCACTCATTCCCGTTCACCTGAACCATGAGCTCATCCAAGCGTGCCGAATCACGGATGGTGAGGAATAATACCGAATCGATTAAAACGAAGGTACTTGATACGGGATAGGGAAGATCGTAATACGCAGATGCATTTTGTTCAAATCAGTATCAAAACCTACTAACAAGAGAATCCTGACTACGTAGCAAACTACATCGTTGTATTTACAATATTACACTAAAGCGTAAATTAAATATTCTGAATCTCCTTTAAGCGCACTACGTGAATATTATGACAAATAATTTAGAAGATTGATTCAAGATATCTTCTATTTTTAATTTAAGCGAATGATTACTTAATTTAATTAGATGGAATAACGATGTCAATGTAAATATGGAACAAATCGGTAAATCCATTAATCATCCCTTCAGGTTGAATAATTTTGAGATTATAATCATTTGAGCCTACCTTAATTTCATTTCTATTTTCCAGAACTCAAACTTCAATCCATGATTAAACCTTCCATTCTCATAATTAATTCCTTTTCACTTAATATTAACTCTTGGTAGGGCGCTCTGAATTAATCGAAGCAAAAGCGTTTCGTACATTATGTAATTATACTATGAGGATTATTTCATACGGTAATTAATTAGAGAGGGCCGCGGTAAGCCGAGAAAAAAGGTATTGGTCGACAATTCTGTTTCCCCCCACTCATATCCCTTTCGGTCCTTTCGACACCGGAATAGAAAGCTATCATTGCATTGCGTAAAGGGCAACCAAATGAATTACGCGAAATGAAAAATAAATATAACTAATTATTATCTTTGAATGCATATACTTTTGCACTGTGTAATAAAAAAAGAGAGACGCTAGTTAACTAAAACAATAAAAAAAGAACAGTAGGTAATATCACGAAACAAATTTTCAAGAAATATTTCTTGCTCGAAATTATACTTCTTGTTAAGCATTTTTAACGATAAAAACGGGAAAAATATTAATAGCCGATTATCGAAATTCTTTAGCTAATTTCTAATTCTAGATTGTAAAGAACAGTGGGTTTGAAAAAAAGAAAAGACCAGAAACAAGAAAATGAAAATAAATTGTCCAGTTTATGAGAATATCATTCGAAAATTGACATCCTTTGGTACCATGACATTTCGGTTCTTTATCTCGTATAATATGTGGTATTGATTGATCGGCTTAGAATGCAATAACCCCTTCCACCGAGCTCCGCCTCAGAAAATAGCTGGGTCTTCTGACGTGGCGATTTGGGGAAGAGTCTCGCCTGCGAAGGTCATCCTTTCAATAATTTTTGAACGAGTAATGTGCAAGTAAGTGCTAAATAATCGCGTCTACACTTCATACGTCCCAAAGGAAACTTACAAGGAAACCAAACGGTACAATTTCTTCATTTTCACTAATTTTTTGTTCCTTATCCATATACGGTAAATTTATCGGTAATCGTTAGTATGTAACTTATTATAAAATTTCGATACAATATTACGGAATTGAAACTGATTTTCGTGATCAATGCCATCCTAAGTATCATTTTGTTGCTTCTCGTAGAAGATATTTTATATCGCTTAAAAGGGCGTAACCCGATTTACCTTTGATGACTGCACAATTTAAATCAACAATTGAGCGTCTATCATGACTCTTAACCCAACTAAGAATTACAAACTCTTCCAGAGGTACAGAAGACAAAACCGACGCGAAAGCAGTTCCAATAGCCTTGAAGTATTAGCAAAGAGCAGAATCGACTGTTATCTGAATTGTAATTACTTCCAGTGAAGATACGAGTTTATTGCTAGAGCATTACTAGAGAAACTATCAACTTCAACATTGAATTTTAATACAAGAGGTACCAGGAGAAGAGATATAAGTAACTAGTCAATTATCTTATCCAATTTTCTTTATTAATGTCCTCTTATATTATATAGCGAGTCATGAAAGCAAAAGAGTTGTTCAAGAAGCAGTTGGAAGTTCTAAACAAAGAAGGAACATGTTGCTTTTGCACTTCTGTACAAATGGAATACCTAGGAGAAGGAAAAAGAAGAAAAATCATTTGTTTTTTTCCGAAGAAGTTTTGAAAGACCAACATGAAACTGTTTTATGAAGTTTGGAACGGTGGTACGAGGAAATGTGAGGGATTTAGCTTTCTCAAAGGAACCAATCGTGAGCGGCTTCAGCTGGAAGGTATAGGCGATTATGCTCGGAAGGATTTGTAGAAGGGTCGTTCAAAGTTCCACGCGGGGCAAGGGTCAAAGGGGAGTTAAAATGAAACTGAGGCAGGCATACAAAACAATTTAACATGCAGGGACGACGAGAAGATTCATCTTTTTTGAAAGTAATAACGTTCATAGGGGAATACTTTTAGGCTGTATGTGAAATGAAAAGTCCATATTCACGTCATCGTTATTCCGTCGATTTATATGAAGTAATAGTTGGATATAATTAAGAAAGGAGAAATGCTGAATTCTATCTTCGAAATTGTTTGTCGTAATATTCACGATATCTAGTTGAAAAATATTTGTAATATTTAATTAGCGATTTTCATAATTATTGAAATTTGGACGAAGCAATTTGGTGCGTAGCGCGAATTATCTGTTATCACTACTTACTGCCGTAATTATTTAGCCAAGTTCCTTCGTTTTAAACCCATCGTTATTATCTCTCTCTGCGTGTGCTCTGGTGTGCGCCTAACTGCGCCAATTCGAGGGTCCGGGATTGAGCGCGCGGTCTTGTGTGCGTGTATGCATACAACTCCAGTCCATTCTTGATAATAAAGAAAATATGTTTGCATTTGTTTTCCTAAGATCAAGTCGAGCAGATAATTGGAGATTAGCTCTATAGTTCAATTGTCTGTTTAGATTCATTGTTTGATAACACTATTACTTACTTTGCAGAGCAATGGACCATTTCCTTAGGAAACAATTGATTTGGAACATATTATACGAAATATTAGATGACTGGAGGTGTAAGGGGATTATTGTTTTACATTCTTCAATAGGGAGTAAATTTCTAGGAAAATGTAACCGTTCATACAGAAGAATCAAATCAGTCGTGGTAGATGGATCTGCAAAAGAAGTAACCAGGTAATTAAATGATACAGCTAGACAGATAATTCAGTTATACCGCTAATCGTATTATCGAATTCTCTGCCTGGTTTGATGAGAGGAAATACTAATGAAATGATACCTCTCTTGTTTTGAAAATAAGAGAGGAGATGTACGCAGACACGCTCACTTGAACTCGCGCACGTAAATGCGCACGTGCACGGTGAGAGGTAATAGTAATAAGTAAATAAAAAAAAGTAGTAATAAAAATAGTAATAGTAAATATAAAAAAGTAGTAAATAAAAATAGTAATAGTAATAAAAAAAAGAAATAAGTAATTGAAAGCGCTGGGTTGCGTCTGGGTTGTCTCAAATTGTATATGACGATATCGCGAAACGATATATACCAAAAGAATATTACGTTTCTGATTTTCTGTCTTATGAGTCTAGGGAACTATCTATTTCACTAGAAGTTTCAATACGAAGCGAGTTCAGCTTCGAAAATATCGCCTCTGTTTCATGATTACTTGTTTACTCCATCAAATATGAATGCATCGTACGTGGCGTACTCGTGTACCATTGCAGACAAGTCTTTATCACTTTATTTAAGCGGTTTAGAGAAGCCGTCAGACCGTTATGAACGTACTTCTTTTCTGTAAGACCGACTGATATTCTTTTCATATAACATATAGTTTGTAATTTGTCCATTCCTTGACTATCTAACCGAGTGGTTCTCTCGGAGGGGAAATACGGGAAAGAGAAGAAGGTAATATTAGGAAACCATAAATGTGACGAAAGATCTCCGAATACGTTGTATAGATTTAAGTAGTGAAGAGGAATTCCAGAAAGACATTTATATAGATACGATAGAAGAAATAAATATTAATCCGTAAGAAAACGATAGAAGTGATAGTTATATCATCTAGCAAGAAAACGAAGAGCTCATTGATGATAGAGATGAAAATGTTGTATAAGAATTTCTTCAAAACTAATCATAGATTCCGTAAAAAATAATAAGGCATAAAATTTTCGTCATTTTGTAAAAAAATATATTCTTCAGTATCTACGAATACACATAAACCAACCATCCTTATCATACATTATGTGCTTTTAAAATATATACTCTGATGTGAGTCGTTCGACCACGTCTGCGCGATAAAGTTCCATCGATTTGTTCAGAGCTGACGACCGAAAGGGCTCAGGTCAGAAATGGTGATTACGTTTTACGCACATTAATTGCTTACACGGACGGAAAGGTCAAAAATGAAATTAATTAAGGGGAAATGAACTTCTGTTTTATTAATGAACAATATTTTTTAATTCGACTTATTACTTTTTCCTTCTCTTTCCTTTATAGTTTATAATCTGAAATTAACTAAAGAATGTGGACGATTAACAATTATTTTTTTTCATATTTGTATGCTTAAAAATGACTCAGTAAGAATTAATTTCTCCCTTTTTTTATCCCTTGAAATAATCATTTCTTTTTTGTCTTACCCAATGATAAGGAATATGGATTCACAAGAATTCTTTCGCCATATGTACTTTTTTTTTCGTTACGTCATCTTTTTCTCTTTTACGTATTTCATTTGAACGCCCTTTATGCAGGTAAATTAAAATTTCCTGTTTCGCGGCCGAAAAGGGTATGGGTTGGAAGGAAATGAATTTCTCGACCAATCTTGATCAATTTTTTATTTATCGTTATTCAACTAATCCATCGACATGTTTCAAAGCATAAGTTATAAGTGTTCTAGGAAGATAGCTTTCCATGAAGATACCTTTCCTTGTAAATAGAATCTACTTTCTTTGTAATGTCAACGTTCTCTTCGGAAAAGATATATAAATATGAATAAGTACTAAAAAAAGGTCACTCCCCCAAAGGGGGATAAGCAAAATTAGATTTTTACAAAGTTAAATGATCGAGAGGATGTGCATATGAAGAATAATCGACAGAAGGGATCAAAAGCAGAGAAAGAATCAAAAAGAAAGAGCAAGGATAAAAATAAAAAAAAAATTACCATCCACGGTAGTGTCGATTTAAAGTTATTGGTACCATTGTGACGAGATTACCGTGGACGACAATATCTCGTTAATATATGAAAAATAGTGGGAAATAAGTGGTAGAATAAGCTCGATTGGATACTTGAATTTATTGTATCCCTTGAGAGGGAGTAAAATTTGTTTATTCAGTCGTCATTTAAGCAAATCCTAAAGAGATCGAGAAAAGATAGGCTTAGAATAGTATATCAGCAATTAATCAATCACGATAATGTATTCTATATCACCTATATCGTTCCAAACAACATACACTACATAAGATACAACATACTTGAATTTTCTGTTTCTCGCAATTTATTGTTTTGTTGATTGCTTTAATGCAATCCTTTATGACGGAATTGTTAATAGAAGGTCGTAAAACCATTTTCGAGTGACCTTCGTTACAATTCTAGAATGAAATATCGCGATATAGTAGGTAAATAATTGCTCCTCTGCCTGATGTGTTCATGAATGCAATCTTGATTGTTCTTTTCACACGGCAGACGGAGTCTATACATATATATACAAATACATAGATTCATATCTATATACATAGTCAAAAAAATCCATTTGTAAAGAATACTATGGAAAAGTAATATAATATATGGAAATAATATTTTTATAAAAAAACGTAAATAAGTAAGTGAAAAAAAATTGAAATTAAAAGAAATAATATTAAAGAAAAGAGCAACCAAATATGTATTCGGGTCGTGTTGAAGATAAAAGAATATTTAAGAAATGGGACGCTTTTATATAATATTAACTAATAAGATTTTCACATGTGTTACGAATTGAGTTTGGTCTGATGCTCTGCCCTTACTTTTTCCCGAACTAATTAATTACAGAAAGAGTTTATGACAAACTAAGAATAAACACAAAATGGTGTACTGGAATTGCTTGAAAACTTAAGATGGATATCGTAGAAAATTATAGAATAGGATTTTGATTTCTTTGCAAGAAATTTGTTCCTCGATGTATATAAATTCATATAAATCAAATACCACTGTATGATATGATACAATATATACCACGTTTGCGCGACGAAATGCCACCGTGTATATAAGGAGAAATCATTTAATAAATGGAAATATCACTTTAGCACTTTATATCATTTCTACCTTTTTTTATTCCTTGATAGTAAAACACCATTATTCTTTACCGGATTTAAATTCACTCAAGACTTTTGCGGTAGTTGAAGACAACTGCATAGCAAAGAGTGTAGCCATATCCGTCGCCTCTTATTTCACTTTATGCAAATTTTTATATTTCCTCGGTCGATACGATCTTGTGAAACAATGACTTAGTGACAAGGAACAATTATCACGATTAGCCACGAAAAATATACTCGTTTATATAGAAGTATGTAATCAGCCGTGGTACATCGTTCTGCACGAGACTCAAACGCGTAATTAAATGCTATAGCTAAATAGATAATTGAATTATACTGCTAATCGTGTTATCGATTTGTCTGCGTCGTTTGATAAGAGGGAAACTAATGAAAAAATACCCGTTTTGTTTTCAAAATAAAGCAGAGGAAAGCAGACACGGCCACTCATTCACGCCCACTTGAACTGGCGTACGTAATCCCGCTAGTATATGGAGGGTGGTAATAATAAATCGTTTAATATGACGGTGCTTGACTGTATGTATGAGAGAAGGTACATACGTGCAGATCGTTAAATACCGATCAATACCCGTTAACAAGAGAATTCGCTCTACCTAGCAAATTATTTCGTTTAAATTCGTATATCACCGAAACACGTATATTAAATATAACGAATAATTTTGAAGACAATGTGATTATTTTGGCAAACAATTTTGAACAACATCGAACTCAACATTTCTTCTGTTTTTAATTATATTGAATGATTATTTAAATTGAGTGAACAATAATGACAAGGTGATCTACACGTGGACTTCATATTTCATGTATAGTTTAAATCTATTCCCATTTTAAAGTATTTCAGATATATTTTTACATGATTACTTCAATTAAAAAAGGGACGAATAATTGTCAATTTCATTGGTAGGTTACAAGATTTGAGATAATTTTTCACGTACATAAAGGAAATGAGAATATAACTAAATAACTACAGGAGAGGGTAATTTTTCATTCCCTAGCTAGGAAGTATGGTTTTGTAAGGGGACGACATGGGATTAATTTCGCCAGGGAAAGTCATTCCTTCGGTGGTTTCCGAACCAGTAATACGCAAGTGAGTGTCACACGGGAAATAATCGCTAATGCATATACCTCATATGTCCGAAAGAATACCTTTATAAGCAATTAAAACGAGAGAAACAATTTCATCGTTCTCACTCATCATTCTTTTGCTCCATTAATATTCTCTAAATTTAGCAATTGCCGTTTCCATCAGATTTTTGACAAAGTTGCATTTCTATATTATAGAAATGAAACTGATTTTCTTGATTCCTAACATTATAATTATAATTTTGTTGCGTATACGAGAGATTACTGTAGCACTAAAAAGGCATCATCTGACATATTTTCGGTAATTATGCAATTAAAATGAACGAATAGCTTTGATATGTCTAAACTAATCTACGAATTTTGCTTTGTTTTAAATATATACGAAAGAAAATAAAACGCGAAAGCAATTCCAACAACTGATAATCATTGGCACAGGAGCCGAATTTACGGATATCTTAATTGTAACAATTGTGCATACAATCTAGTTTGCAAAAATGAAGATATGAATTAAACATGTAAATAAGTGATTATTTATAATCAAACCTACCTTTATAGTACCATTATGTCGCAATACGTCAATATCAAAAGATTTAAGAGTACTTAATCTATGAGGAATAGCTAACAGCGTTCTTTCTTCGCGTTCGTTTTCTTCGTTCTCGGATTGCTTCTTGAATCACTCTTCCGCCTTCACAATCCAATGCGCTATATTATAAAAGATGAAATTCATGTGGAAAATTGTATAAGATATGTGACAAATTACTTATATCTGATCTTTTCATACCTCGTTTATTAAAATCCAATATTAAAATTGATGTTTGCTACAGTAATGCCTTAGTATGCCGTCACAGTGTTTCCATAAACCGGATAATTAGGTGCTTTTCTGGCCAATTTGGGTATATATCACGTGAATGATTTGAAATGGATTCATTTTGAAATAGAAATACTTTCGTCGACTTCATAAAATCTATGTAGAAATTCAATAAATTATTGTAAAATATACCTATGATAGAGATTTTATATTCCACATTACATTTTATAATAAAAAATTTATGTCTTATCTCTGAAACATCTTACCTTTCGGTAAACACAGCATTTGTACTATCGATGTAGAACGCACGTTCGGAAGAGGAGGAAGTATCGATGTAAATATGTTGCACTTCCTATTTCGAATATTTCATTATCACGTTGACCGTAGCTGAATTTCGTTTATATTCTTTGGAATTAAATTGAAATATAAGTCAATAGGACTACTTTGCAGTACTTCGAGGCTATTGAACAGCTTTCACCCTCGTTTTGTCTATTATATCTCTGAAATAATTTAAAATTCCTAGTAGATAAGCTAAGACTCATGATAGGCATTGAATTGTTCATCCAATTGTGTAGGTAACAATGATAAAACTAATTACGCGCCTTTAAGAAATATAAAATACCTTCACCGAAAAGCAACAAATAATAATAATGATGTTATTGATCAGGAAAATCAATTTCATTTCGATAAAATATAATTGAAATTTTCTAACTAATCACATATTAACGACCACTTATAAATTTACCTTATATTGATAACATAAATAAAAGACTAGTGAGAACGAAGAAATTGTTTCCACCGCCTGAACCGCTTGTAAAACTACCCTTTGGAACGTATAAGATATACGCAAGGCGAATATTTATTGTACGACACTTGCTCACATATTATCAGTTCGACCACCACCGAAGGAATGACGTAAAGCTTTATCGCCCTTCTCCGATGGACCATATTTATCCCCCGCTCTTCGCTATGGTCCGTCAAAGAGTACGCCCTCTGCAAAGGGTTACTACGCTTCAAATCGATTAATCAATATTTCCTATTATATGTTCGAAAGAAGGGAAAGGGTCATAAACTGTGAGGAAATGAATTTCTCTATTGATTTCTTTTAACTAGGATGTATCATTATCCTTCCTCTTTTATGCTCTTCTTTCGTTCCCTTTTCTCCTTACTTTTACTAATTTAATAAGAAATTAAACATTAATTAAAGAATTTTGAAAATAGCCAAATATTTTTCTTCCATTTTTCGATAAAAATATTCATCAATAAGAATTAATTTGGCGTAAAGAATATTGTGACGATTGTTTCTGCTGCATTTTTATTGATCTCTCGCTACCATACATTTAAGAAATGAAATTAATCTTTTTATTGGTATTCTCTCCTAATGAACATATCTTGTGAGTGGACAGTATACATATTTTTGATTCCTGGCTGACAAAATCGGCCAAACATATTGTTTATGTGAACAATATTTTCTTTGATCATAATAAAAATAACATCGTGGGTAAATTGATCAATATGAAAAGTATCTGTTTTTTCATTATGATCCTAAAAGATAGTACCTTCCTATGAACAAATACATTTGTAAGAAAATACTTTCGAAGAATCCTTCGTCGATCATTTCGAAACAGATTCTTCATCTATCATGGAATATCAAGCATTTAGCTTGCGAAGTTGTCAGGTGTTATCATCGAAAGCGTTGTGCATTAACATTTTCAGTTTTTTGTTACATACTTCGATAATGACTTCACGCTTTATATTATAGCTCGCATTTAGAGAAAGGAAGAAAAGAAAAACACATATCCATATATCTTATGCGCGAACCCTCAATTACATAGTATCGATCGGCGGAATTCGACTATATAAAGTTATCAACGATTTCCAAAACATTTTTAATGCTTTCTAGCGATACTTTGAATCAACGTGCTGGGTTTGAGAGGGAAGCGTTTCCTTTTCAAACATCGTCCTCGTCTTTTCGTGATCCATAGTATTGTGTTCCATCCCGTCTTCATTATGTGATCGAGATTAACCAGTAGGAGGAAGGGGAAGAAGAGGAAACGTTTATAATGGCGGTGACGACGAACCTGGCGAGATTAATATCGGCGCTGTTTTACAAAGCTTTATTCGAATGGTGGTACGAGGAGACGGAATATATCGTATTGAAAGGATCACAAGATAAGCGGCTTTAGCTAAAGGATATAATCGAGTGTGGTTGGAGAGATTTATTGAAGGGCTGTTCGCCGTAGCAAACCGCATCTTAATTAAAGTGGAATTGAAATGGTACTCAGACAGGTTTATCTCTGAAAATGATTAAATCTGCTTGTACGATCGAAAGATTCTCCGTTTTTCGGGATAGTCGTGCTAGCCCGGGAACACATTTAAATTTTTCGTCAAATATTCAGTGCACGTCCACCTCACCATGTCATCGTTATAACGTCAATTTAAATAATTAATCAACATAATTAAAAAGAGACGAAGCGTTTGGTTCAATGCTTCTAAGTTGTTTGTCGGAATATTCACGTCATTTGCTTAAAAATAATATATAATGACCGTTTTTCAGAAATATTGGTATTTGGACGATTTAATTTGCTACGGAGCGCAAATACCTCTCGATTGGGATTTAATGAAAATGCATGTACGTATTACTCTCTTCCATAAGTATCGTCAAGTACCTTCCTCTGAAACGATTTGTTATTACCCCTTTCCATGGACCTGTGCTCTTCTGTTCGCTCATGCGCGCTAGGTCATGTGGGCGGGATTACGTGTGCGGTTCTCTGGTCGTGCACGCTTATATCTCCTTTCTCATTTTGATAAGAAGAAAGGTATTTTTTCATTTGTTTTTCTCTCATTAAAAAAAAGTTCGATAATAACCGCGGATGACATACTATCTCGTTAATATATGCAAACCAGTGAAGACCAGAATAAATGGTGAAAATGTATAATTTGATAATTGAATTTATTGAAATCTTTAAATAGGAGTACAATATTCATTCTGAGTCTTGTCAACTCCCGTACAGGTTCTTGGAAACACAAGAAGATGGAACTGTATGTAAGCACCCCTCCAGACACGATAATGGACTATACCGTCTATATCATTTTGAACAACACTCTCGATAAGATGAAGCCTATTTTAATTTTTTCTATCTCCATTTATCCATTTCAATTCGTTATTCAGCAAATTGCTTTTATACAGCCAGTACTGTAAGACGTAATTATTAGGGGGAAAAACAATTTTCACTTAGAACTTTGTAAGCTCATTACATATTGTTTAAAGTCAGCTTGGCGATAAAATTATATAAAATTTTTCTTTATATTTGCTAAGTCCGTGAATGAAATTTTCATTATTCTTTCCATGCCAGTTTCTATACATACACAGACACACGCACACACACACACACCTATTGGTTTAAATATTTCGAAGATCATAACGCGCGAGGAACATGAAACAATTTTAATCGAAAATTTCAACAATTTCTAATTTTAATCAAATGTTATCTTACTAGAAATATAATAAAATTGTCGCTATGCTTTGTCGGTTATGCGTAAAAGAAATAAACAATTCTCAAATAAATATTGAGAAATAAAATATCTTCCAAGGAATTGGTTGGTTTGAAGCAGAATATACGAAATATCGGATAACTGGAGGGATAATCGGGTCATTGTTTTCATTTTCTTCAATTGGGTGCTAATCTCAGGGAAAATGTACTCGTTGGAACGGAATAATTAAATCAGTGGCGCGCCCATAACTATGAAAAAATGTAGCCGAGTGATTATATGATGCATTTAAATAGATATTTGAGTTATACAATCGTCTCATCCAATTGTTTGATCGTCTCATTGGTTTGATAAGGGAAGGACAAATGAAAAAGTACCTTTCATGATTTCAAAATCAGACACGAGAGGTACGCTGACATGACCGCGCCACTCATTCCCGTTCACCTGAACCATGAGCTCATCCAAGCGTGCCGAATCACGGATGGTGAGGAATAATACCGAATCGATTAAAACGAAGGTACTTGATACGGGATAGGGAAGATCGTAATACGCAGATGCATTTTGTTCAAATCAGTATCAAAACCTACTAACAAGAGAATCCTGACTACGTAGCAAACTACATCGTTGTATTTACAATATTACACTAAAGCGTAAATTAAATATTCTGAATCTCCTTTAAGCGCACTACGTGAATATTATGACAAATAATTTAGAAGATTGATTCAAGATATCTTCTATTTTTAATTTAAGCGAATGATTACTTAATTTAATTAGATGGAATAACGATGTCAATGTAAATATGGAACAAATCGGTAAATCCATTAATCATCCCTTCAGGTTGAATAATTTTGAGATTATAATCATTTGAGCCTACCTTAATTTCATTTCTATTTTCCAGAACTCAAACTTCAATCCATGATTAAACCTTCCATTCTCATAATTAATTCCTTTTCACTTAATATTAACTCTTGGTAGGGCGCTCTGAATTAATCGAAGCAAAAGCGTTTCGTACATTATGTAATTATACTATGAGGATTATTTCATACGGTAATTAATTAGAGAGGGCCGCGGTAAGCCGAGAAAAAAGGTATTGGTCGACAATTCTGTTTCCCCCCACTCATATCCCTTTCGGTCCTTTCGACACCGGAATAGAAAGCTATCATTGCATTGCGTAAAGGGCAACCAAATGAATTACGCGAAATGAAAAATAAATATAACTAATTATTATCTTTGAATGCATATACTTTTGCACTGTGTAATAAAAAAAGAGAGACGCTAGTTAACTAAAACAATAAAAAAAGAACAGTAGGTAATATCACGAAACAAATTTTCAAGAAATATTTCTTGCTCGAAAT
Source organism: Vespula germanica (assembly GCA_905340365.1). NCBI lineage: Eukaryota > Metazoa > Arthropoda > Insecta > Hymenoptera > Vespidae > Vespula > Vespula germanica. Next base: position 1,267,468 of record HG996541.1, read on the forward strand.
TATACTTCTTGTTAAGCATTTTTAACGATAAAAACGGGAAAAATATTAATAGCCGATTATCGAAATTCTTTAGCTAATTTCTAATTCTAGATTGTAAAGAACAGTGGGTTTGAAAAAAAGAAAAGACCAGAAACAAGAAAATGAAAATAAATTGTCCAGTTTATGAGAATATCATTCGAAAATTGACATCCTTTGGTACCATGACATTTCGGTTCTTTATCTCGTATAATATGTGGTATTGATTGATCGGCTTAGAATGCAATAACCCCTTCCACCGAGCTCCGCCTCAGAAAATAGCTGGGTCTTCTGACGTGGCGATTTGGGGAAGAGTCTCGCCTGCGAAGGTCATCCTTTCAATAATTTTTGAACGAGTAATGTGCAAGTAAGTGCTAAATAATCGCGTCTACACTTCATACGTCCCAAAGGAAACTTACAAGGAAACCAAACGGTACAATTTCTTCATTTTCACTAATTTTTTGTTCCTTATCCATATACGGTAAATTTATCGGTAATCGTTAGTATGTAACTTATTATAAAATTTCGATACAATATTACGGAATTGAAACTGATTTTCGTGATCAATGCCATCCTAAGTATCATTTTGTTGCTTCTCGTAGAAGATATTTTATATCGCTTAAAAGGGCGTAACCCGATTTACCTTTGATGACTGCACAATTTAAATCAACAATTGAGCGTCTATCATGACTCTTAACCCAACTAAGAATTACAAACTCTTCCAGAGGTACAGAAGACAAAACCGACGCGAAAGCAGTTCCAATAGCCTTGAAGTATTAGCAAAGAGCAGAATCGACTGTTATCTGAATTGTAATTAGTTCCAGTGAAGATACGAGTTTATTGCTAGAGCATTACTAGAGAAACCATCAACTTCAACATTGCATTTTAATACAAGAGGTACGAGGAGAAGAGACATAAGTAACTAGTCAATTATCTTATCCAATTTTCTTTATTAATGTCCTCTTATATTATATAGCGAGTCATGAAAGCAAAAGAGTTGTTCAAGAAGCAGTTGGAAGTTCTAAACAAAGAAGGAACATGTTGCTTTTGCACTTCTGTACAAATGGAATACCTAGGAGAAGGAAAAAGAAGAAAAATCATTTGTTTTTTTCCGAAGAAGTTTTGAAAGACCAACATGAAACTGTTTTATGAAGTTTGGAACGGTGGTACGAGGAAATGTGAGGGATTTAGCTTTCTCAAAGGAACCAATCGTGAGCGGCTTCAGCTGGAAGGTATAGGCGATTATGCTCGGAAGGATTTGTAGAAGGGTCGTTCAAAGTTCCACGCGGGGCAAGGGTCAAAGGGGAGTTAAAATGAAACTGAGGCAGGCATACAAAACAATTTAACATGCAGGGACGACGAGAAGATTCATCTTTTTTGAAAGTAATAACGTTCATAGGGGAATACTTTTAGGCTGTATGTGAAATGAAAAGTCCATATTCACGTCATCGTTATTCCGTCGATTTATATGAAGTAATAGTTGGATATAATTAAGAAAGGAGAAATGCTGAATTCTATCTTCGAAATTGTTTGTCGTAATATTCACGATATCTAGTTGAAAAATATTTGTAATATTTAATTAGCGATTTTCATAATTATTGAAATTTGGACGAAGCAATTTGGTGCGTAGCGCGAATTATCTGTTATCACTACTTACTGCCGTAATTATTTAGCCAAGTTCCTTCGTTTTAAACCCATCGTTATTATCTCTCTCTGCGTGTGCTCTGGTGTGCGCCTAACTGCGCCAATTCGAGGGTCCGGGATTGAGCGCGCGGTCTTGTGTGCGTGTATGCATACAACTCCAGTCCATTCTTGATAATAAAGAAAATATGTTTGCATTTGTTTTCCTAAGATCAAGTCGAGCAGATAATTGGAGATTAGCTCTATAGTTCAATTGTCTGTTTAGATTCATTGTTTGATAACACTATTACTTACTTTGCAGAGCAATGGACCATTTCCTTAGGAAACAATTGATTTGGAACATATTATACGAAATATTAGATGACTGGAGGTGTAAGGGGATTATTGTTTTACATTCTTCAATAGGGAGTAAATTTCTAGGAAAATGTAACCGTTCATACAGAAGAATCAAATCAGTCGTGGTAGATGGATCTGCAAAAGAAGTAACCAGGTAATTAAATGATACAGCTAGACAGATAATTCAGTTATACCGCTAATCGTATTATCGAATTCTCTGCCTGGTTTGATGAGAGGAAATACTAATGAAATGATACCTCTCTTGTTTTGAAAATAAGAGAGGAGATGTACGCAGACACGCTCACTTGAACTCGCGCACGTAAATGCGCACGTGCACGGTGAGAGGTAATAGTAATAAGTAAATAAAAAAAAGTAGTAATAAAAATAGTAATAGTAAATATAAAAAAGTAGTAAATAAAAATAGTAATAGTAATAAAAAAAAGAAATAAGTAATTGAAAGCGCTGGGTTGCGTCTGGGTTGTCTCAAATTGTATATGACGATATCGCGAAACGATATATACCAAAAGAATATTACGTTTCTGATTTTCTGTCTTATGAGTCTAGGGAACTATCTATTTCACTAGAAGTTTCAATACGAAGCGAGTTCAGCTTCGAAAATATCGCCTCTGTTTCATGATTACTTGTTTACTCCATCAAATATGAATGCATCGTACGTGGCGTACTCGTGTACCATTGCAGACAAGTCTTTATCACTTTATTTAAGCGGTTTAGAGAAGCCGTCAGACCGTTATGAACGTACTTCTTTTCTGTAAGACCGACTGATATTCTTTTCATATAACATAGTTTGTAATTTGTCCATTCCTTGACTATCTAACCGAGTGGTTCTCTCGGAGGGGAAATACGGGAAAGAGAAGAAGGTAATATTAGGAAACCATAAATGTGACGAAAGATCTCCGAATACGTTGTATAGATTTAAGTAGTGAAGAGGAATTCCAGAAAGACATTTATATAGATACGATAGAAGAAATAAATATTAATCCGTAAGAAAACGATAGAAGTGATAGTTATATCATCTAGCAAGAAAACGAAGAGCTCATTGATGATAGAGATGAAAATGTTGTATAAGAATTTCTTCAAAACTAATCATAGATTCCGTAAAAAATAATAAGGCATAAAATTTTCGTCATTTTGTAAAAAAATATATTCTTCAGTATCTACGAATACACATAAACCAACCATCCTTATCATACATTATGTGCTTTTAAAATATATACTCTGATGTGAGTCGTTCGACCACGTCTGCGCGATAAAGTTCCATCGATTTGTTCAGAGCTGACGACCGAAAGGGCTCAGGTCAGAAATGGTGATTACGTTTTACGCACATTAATTGCTTACACGGACGGAAAGGTCAAAAATGAAATTAATTAAGGGGAAATGAACTTCTGTTTTATTAATGAACAATATTTTTTAATTCGACTTATTACTTTTTCCTTCTCTTTCCTTTATAGTTTATAATCTGAAATTAACTAAAGAATGTGGACGATTAACAATTATTTTTTTTCATATTTGTATGCTTAAAAATGACTCAGTAAGAATTAATTTCTCCCTTTTTTTATCCCTTGAAATAATCATTTCTTTTTTGTCTTACCCAATGATAAGGAATATGGATTCACAAGAATTCTTTCGCCATATGTACTTTTTTTTTCGTTACGTCATCTTTTTCTCTTTTACGTATTTCATTTGAACGCCCTTTATGCAGGTAAATTAAAATTTCCTGTTTCGTGGCCGAAAAGGGTATGGGTTGGAAGGAAATGAATTTCTCGACCAATCTTGATCAATTTTTTATTTATCGTTATTCAACTAATCCATCGACATGTTTCAAAGCATAAGTTATAAGTGTTCTAGGAAGATAGCTTTCCATGAAGATACCTTTCCTTGTAAATAGAATCTACTTTCTTTGTAATGTCAACGTTCTCTTCGGAAAAGATATATAAATATGAATAAGTACTAAAAAAAGGTCACTCCCCCAAAGGGGGATAAGCAAAATTAGATTTTTACAAAGTTAAATGATCGAGAGGATGTGCATATGAAGAATAATCGACAGAAGGGATCAAAAGCAGAGAAAGAATCAAAAAGAAAGAGCAAGGATAAAAATAAAAAAAAAATTACCATCCACGGTAGTGTCGATTTAAAGTTATTGGTACCATTGTGACGAGATTACCGTGGACGACAATATCTCGTTAATATATGAAAAATAGTGGGAAATAAGTGGTAGAATAAGCTCGATTGGATACTTGAATTTATTGTATCCCTTGAGAGGGAGTAAAATTTGTTTATTCAGTCGTCATTTAAGCAAATCCTAAAGAGATCGAGAAAAGATAGGCTTAGAATAGTATATCAGCAATTAATCAATCACGATAATGTATTCTATATCACCTATATCGTTCCAAACAACATACACTACATAAGATACAACATACTTGAATTTTCTGTTTCTCGCAATTTATTGTTTTGTTGATTGCTTTAATGCAATCCTTTATGACGGAATTGTTAATAGAAGGTCGTAAAACCATTTTCGAGTGACCTTCGTTACAATTCTAGAATGAAATATCGCGATATAGTAGGTAAATAATTGCTCCTCTGCCTGATGTGTTCATGAATGCAATCTTGATTGTTCTTTTCACACGGCAGACGGAGTCTATACATATATATACAAATACATAGATTCATATCTATATACATAGTCAAAAAAATCCATTTGTAAAGAATACTATGGAAAAGTAATATAATATATGGAAATAATATTTTTATAAAAAAACGTAAATAAGTAAGTGAAAAAAAATTGAAATTAAAAGAAATAATATTAAAGAAAAGAGCAACCAAATATGTATTCGGGTCGTGTTGAAGATAAAAGAATATTTAAGAAATGGGACGCTTTTATATAATATTAACTAATAAGATTTTCACATGTGTTACGAATTGAGTTTGGTCTGATGCTCTGCCCTTACTTTTTCCCGAACTAATTAATTACAGAAAGAGTTTATGACAAACTAAGAATAAACACAAAATGGTGTACTGGAATTGCTTGAAAACTTAAGATGGATATCGTAGAAAATTATAGAATAGGATTTTGATTTCTTTGCAAGAAATTTGTTCCTCGATGTATATAAATTCATATAAATCAAATACCACTGTATGATATGATACAATATATACCACGTTTGCGCGACGAAATGCCACCGTGTATATAAGGAGAAATCATTTAATAAATGGAAATATCACTTTAGCACTTTATATCATTTCTACCTTTTTTTATTCCTTGATAGTAAAACACCATTATTCTTTACCGGATTTAAATTCACTCAAGACTTTTGCGGTAGTTGAAGACAACTGCATAGCAAAGAGTGTAGCCATATCCGTCGCCTCTTATTTCACTTTATGCAAATTTTTATATTTCCTCGGTCGATACGATCTTGTGAAACAATGACTTAGTGACAAGGAACAATTATCACGATTAGCCACGAAAAATATACTCGTTTATATAGAAGTATGTAATCAGCCGTGGTACATCGTTCTGCACGAGACTCAAACGCGTAATTAAATGCTATAGCTAAATAGATAATTGAATTATACTGCTAATCGTGTTATCGATTTGTCTGCGTCGTTTGATAAGAGGGAAACTAATGAAAAAATACCCGTTTTGTTTTCAAAATAAAGCAGAGGAAAGCAGACACGGCCACTCATTCACGCCCACTTGAACTGGCGTACGTAATCCCGCTAGTATATGGAGGGTGGTAATAATAAATCGTTTAATATGACGGTGCTTGACTGTATGTATGAGAGAAGGTACATACGTGCAGATCGTTAAATACCGATCAATACCCGTTAACAAGAGAATTCGCTCTACCTAGCAAATTATTTCGTTTAAATTCGTATATCACCGAAACACGTATATTAAATATAACGAATAATTTTGAAGACAATGTGATTATTTTGGCAAACAATTTTGAACAACATCGAACTCAACATTTCTTCTGTTTTTAATTATATTGAATGATTATTTAAATTGAGTGAACAATAATGACAAGGTGATCTACACGTGGACTTCATATTTCATGTATAGTTTAAATCTATTCCCATTTTAAAGTATTTCAGATATATTTTTACATGATTACTTCAATTAAAAAAGGGACGAATAATTGTCAATTTCATTGGTAGGTTACAAGATTTGAGATAATTTTTCACGTACATAAAGGAAATGAGAATATAACTAAATAACTACAGGAGAGGGTAATTTTTCATTCCCTAGCTAGGAAGTATGGTTTTGTAAGGGGACGACATGGGATTAATTTCGCCAGGGAAAGTCATTCCTTCGGTGGTTTCCGAACCAGTAATACGCAAGTGAGTGTCACACGGGAAATAATCGCTAATGCATATACCTCATATGTCCGAAAGAATACCTTTATAAGCAATTAAAACGAGAGAAACAATTTCATCGTTCTCACTCATCATTCTTTTGCTCCATTAATATTCTCTAAATTTAGCAATTGCCGTTTCCATCAGATTTTTGACAAAGTTGCATTTCTATATTATAGAAATGAAACTGATTTTCTTGATTCCTAACATTATAATTATAATTTTGTTGCGTATACGAGAGATTACTGTAGCACTAAAAAGGCATCATCTGACATATTTTCGGTAATTATGCAATTAAAATGAACGAATAGCTTTGATATGTCTAAACTAATCTACGAATTTTGCTTTGTTTTAAATATATACGAAAGAAAATAAAACGCGAAAGCAATTCCAACAACTGATAATCATTGGCACAGGAGCCGAATTTACGGATATCTTAATTGTAACAATTGTGCATACAATCTAGTTTGCAAAAATGAAGATATGAATTAAACATGTAAATAAGTGATTATTTATAATCAAACCTACCTTTATAGTACCATTATGTCGCAATACGTCAATATCAAAAGATTTAAGAGTACTTAATCTATGAGGAATAGCTAACAGCGTTCTTTCTTCGCGTTCGTTTTCTTCGTTCTCGGATTGCTTCTTGAATCACTCTTCCGCCTTCACAATCCAATGCGCTATATTATAAAAGATGAAATTCATGTGGAAAATTGTATAAGATATGTGACAAATTACTTATATCTGATCTTTTCATACCTCGTTTATTAAAATCCAATATTAAAATTGATGTTTGCTACAGTAATGCCTTAGTATGCCGTCACAGTGTTTCCATAAACCGGATAATTAGGTGCTTTTCTGGCCAATTTGGGTATATATCACGTGAATGATTTGAAATGGATTCATTTTGAAATAGAAATACTTTCGTCGACTTCATAAAATCTATGTAGAAATTCAATAAATTATTGTAAAATATACCTATGATAGAGATTTTATATTCCACATTACATTTTATAATAAAAAATTTATGTCTTATCTCTGAAACATCTTACCTTTCGGTAAACACAGCATTTGTACTATCGATGTAGAACGCACGTTCGGAAGAGGAGGAAGTATCGATGTAAATATGTTGCACTTCCTATTTCGAATATTTCATTATCACGTTGACCGTAGCTGAATTTCGTTTATATTCTTTGGAATTAAATTGAAATATAAGTCAATAGGACTACTTTGCAGTACTTCGAGGCTATTGAACAGCTTTCACCCTCGTTTTGTCTATTATATCTCTGAAATAATTTAAAATTCCTAGTAGATAAGCTAAGACTCATGATAGGCATTGAATTGTTCATCCAATTGTGTAGGTAACAATGATAAAACTAATTACGCGCCTTTAAGAAATATAAAATACCTTCACCGAAAAGCAACAAATAATAATAATGATGTTATTGATCAGGAAAATCAATTTCATTTCGATAAAATATAATTGAAATTTTCTAACTAATCACATATTAACGACCACTTATAAATTTACCTTATATTGATAACATAAATAAAAGACTAGTGAGAACGAAGAAATTGTTTCCACCGCCTGAACCGCTTGTAAAACTACCCTTTGGAACGTATAAGATATACGCAAGGCGAATATTTATTGTACGACACTTGCTCACATATTATCAGTTCGACCACCACCGAAGGAATGACGTAAAGCTTTATCGCCCTTCTCCGATGGACCATATTTATCCCCCGCTCTTCGCTATGGTCCGTCAAAGAGTACGCCCTCTGCAAAGGGTTACTACGCTTCAAATCGATTAATCAATATTTCCTATTATATGTTCGAAAGAAGGGAAAGGGTCATAAACTGTGAGGAAATGAATTTCTCTATTGATTTCTTTTAACTAGGATGTATCATTATCCTTCCTCTTTTATGCTCTTCTTTCGTTCCCTTTTCTCCTTACTTTTACTAATTTAATAAGAAATTAAACATTAATTAAAGAATTTTGAAAATAGCCAAATATTTTTCTTCCATTTTTCGATAAAAATATTCATCAATAAGAATTAATTTGGCGTAAAGAATATTGTGACGATTGTTTCTGCTGCATTTTTATTGATCTCTCGCTACCATACATTTAAGAAATGAAATTAATCTTTTTATTGGTATTCTCTCCTAATGAACATATCTTGTGAGTGGACAGTATACATATTTTTGATTCCTGGCTGACAAAATCGGCCAAACATATTGTTTATGTGAACAATATTTTCTTTGATCATAATAAAAATAACATCGTGGGTAAATTGATCAATATGAAAAGTATCTGTTTTTTCATTATGATCCTAAAAGATAGTACCTTCCTATGAACAAATACATTTGTAAGAAAATACTTTCGAAGAATCCTTCGTCGATCATTTCGAAACAGATTCTTCATCTATCATGGAATATCAAGCATTTAGCTTGCGAAATTGTCAGGTGTTATCATCGAAAGCGTTGTGCATTAACATTTTCAGTTTTTTGTTACATACTTCGATAATGACTTCACGCTTTATATTATAGCTCGCATTTAGAGAAAGGAAGAAAAGAAAAACACATATCCATATATCTTATGCGCGAACCCTCAATTACATAGTATCGATCGGCGGAATTCGACTATATAAAGTTATCAACGATTTCCAAAACATTTTTAATGCTTTCTAGCGATACTTTGAATCAACGTGCTGGGTTTGAGAGGGAAGCGTTTCCTTTTCAAACATCGTCCTCGTCTTTTCGTGATCCATAGTATTGTGTTCCATCCCGTCTTCATTATGTGATCGAGATTAACCAGTAGGAGGAAGGGGAAGAAGAGGAAACGTTTATAATGGCGGTGACGACGAACCTGGCGAGATTAATATCGGCGCTGTTTTACAAAGCTTTATTCGAATGGTGGTACGAGGAGACGGAATATATCGTATTGAAAGGATCACAAGATAAGCGGCTTTAGCTAAAGGATATAATCGAGTGTGGTTGGAGAGATTTATTGAAGGGCTGTTCGCCGTAGCAAACCGCATCTTAATTAAAGTGGAATTGAAATGGTACTCAGACAGGTTTATCTCTGAAAATGATTAAATCTGCTTGTACGATCGAAAGATTCTCCGTTTTTCGGGATAGTCGTGCTAGCCCGGGAACACATTTAAATTTTTCGTCAAATATTCAGTGCACGTCCACCTCACCATGTCATCGTTATAACGTCAATTTAAATAATTAATCAACATAATTAAAAAGAGACGAAGCATTTGGTTCAATGCTTCTAAGTTGTTTGTCGGAATATTCACGTCATTTGTTTAAAAATAATATATAATGACCGTTTTTCAGAAATATAGGTATTTGGACGATTTAATTTACTACGTAGCGCAAATACCTCTCGATTGGGATTTAATGAAAATGCATGTACGTATTACTCTCTTCCATAAGTATCGTCAAGTACCTTCCTCTGAAGCGATTTGTTATTACCCCTTTCCATGGACCTGTGCTCTTCTGTTCGCTCATGCACGCTAGGTCATGTGGGCGGGATTCCGTGTGCGGTTCTCTGGTCGTGCACGCTTATATCTCCTTTCTCATTTTGATAAGAAGAAAGGTATTTTTTCATTTGTTTTTCTCTCATTAAAAAAAAGTTCGATAATAACCGCGGATGACATACTATCTCGTTAATATATGCAAACCAGTGAAGACCAGAATAAATGGTGAAAAAGTATAATTTGATAATTGAATTTATTGAAATCTTTAAATAGGAGTACAATATTGATTCTGAGTCTTGTCAACTCCCGTACAGATTCTTGGAAACACAAGAAGATGGAACTATATCTAAGCACCCCTCCAGACACGATAATGGACTATACCGTCTATATCATTTTGAACAACACTCTCGATAAGATGAAGCCTATTTTAATTTTTTCTATCTCCATTTATCCATTTCAATTCCTTATTCAGCAAATTGCTTTTATACAGCCAGTACTGTAAGACGTAATTATTAGGGGGAAAAACAATTTTCACTTAGAACTTTGTAAGCTCATTACATATTATTTAAAGTCAGCTTGGCGATAAAATTATATAAAATTTTTCCTTATATTTGCTAAGTCCGTGAATGAAATTTTCATTATTCTTTCCATGCCAGTTTCTATACATACACAGACACACGCACACACACACACACCTATTGGTTTAAATATTTCGAAGATCATAACGCGCGAGGAACATGAAACAATTTTAATCGAAAATTTCAACAATTTCTAATTTTAATCAAATGTTATCTTACTAGAAATATAATAAAATTGTCGCTATGCTGGGTTATGCGTAAAAGAAATAAACAATTCTCACATACAGACTGAGAAATAAAATATCTTCCAAGGAATTGGTTGGTTTGGAACGTAATATACGAAATATTGGATAACTGGAGAGATAATCGGGTCATTGTTTTCATTCTTTAATTGGGTGCTAATCTCAGGGAAAATGTACCGTTGGAACGGAGTAGTTAAATCAATGTCGCGCCCATAGCTATGAAAAAATGTAGCCGACTGATTAAATGATGCATTTAAATAGATAATTGAGTTATACAATCGTCTCATCCAATTGTCTGATTCTGTTATTGATTTGATAAGGAAAAGACAAATGAAAATAAACCTTTCATGTTTTCAAAATCAGACACGAGAGGTACGCTCACAGGACAGCGTCACCCATTCCCGTCCACCTGAACCATGAGCCCATCCAAGCGTGCGGAATCACGGATGGAGAGGAATAATACCGAATCGATTAAAACGAAGTTACTTGATACGTAGGGAAGATCGTAATACGCACACGCATTTTGTTCAAACTCCTATCAAAACGTACTAACAAGAGAATCCTGACTACGTAGCAAATTACATCGTTGTATTTACAATATTACACTAAAACGTAAATTAAATATTATGCATATATTTTAAGCACACGATGTCAATATTATGACAAATAATTATGAAGGTTGATTCAACATATCTACTATTTTTAATTTAATGGAATGATTACTTAATTTAATTTGGTGGTATAACGATGTCAAGGTAAATATGGAATAAATCGATATATCCTTTAATCATCCCTACAGGTTTAATGATTTTGAAATTTTAATCATTTAAACCAACCTTAATTTCATTTCTATTTTCCAGAGCTCATACTTCAATCCATGATTAAACCTTCCATTCTCATAATCGTTTCTATTCTCGATATCATTTTCTGTTTTTTCCTTATTATTTTTATTATTACCGATAGGTCTCGATGATCCATTTAACTTCGTTCTCACGATACACCGGGTTAGAAATTGTCGAATTTAAATCGAAATTTACAAAATCAATGTTCGGCCAAGGACAAACATCGATATGATTAGAATCAAATTTATCTGCGGAATCATCATCGTCGAGATAAAATCTATCTTCGATTAAATCGTGAGCGAGCGTAGACAAATAATCCTTAGACTCACCTTGGACATCTTCATCTCATGTATTTCCTTTTTCTTCCTCTTCGCGTGTATCGTCGGATGTCCCTTGGTTGAACTGTTCCGATCGCAATCGATTATATTCTCTTACCGAAGCTGCTAACCTTTCGATCCTTTGAAGGGATATATTCCCTAGCCCCTTACCTGCATTTGAACGTAGCTTAGTGAGACGGTACTACATCGGTCTGGAGAAGGTTTGTGCTCATGGTCATTATAACTTTTGTCTTCCTCCTCTCTCTTTTCCTTTATTGTCGATTAGTTGACGAACACGATATTGAACAAGATATCACGGGAAAGTTAGAGACAAGAACGATGTTTCAAAAGGTAATGCCTTGCTACTGATTCCAGCACGATGTATTCTGATATTTCCTAGAAGCAATGGAAAAGTTTTGGAAAACGTTGATAATCTTAGATAATACAATATCACCGATGGAGAATGTGTAATGGAATGTGTGCTCTCCGTGCATGAGATATATGGATATCTATTGTTTCTTCACTTATCAAAGCTCGCGCTATAACATAGTGCATCACGTCCCTGACGATGAACCGTAACAGAAAACTAAAAATTTCAAAGGCCGATTGATACTTCTCACCCTGATTACTTCGCCGATTATACCATTTTTATTATGAAAAAAAAGAAAACGGGAAAAAATATTGTTTGCATAAATATCTCTTTCGTCCGACGTTTGACAGATGCGAATTAAAAATGTGTATAATAACGTTTACAAGCTATTTTAATTATGAGAAAATGATAACAAAAAAATTAATTCCTTTTCATTTAATATTAACTCTTGGTAGGGCGCTATGAATTAATCGAAGCAAAAGCGTTTCTTACATTATGTAATCATGCTATGTGGATTATTTCATATTTTAGTTAATTGGAGAGGGCAGTGGTAAGTCGAGATAAAAGGGATTGGTAGACAAATTCGTTTTCGCCCACTCATATCCCTTTCGGTCCTTTCGACACCGGAATAGAAAGCTATCATTGCATTCCGTAAAGGGCAACCAAATGAATTACGCGAAATGAAAAATAAATACAACTAATGATTATCTCTGAATCCATATTCTTTTGCACTGTGTAATAAAGAAAGAGAGACGCTTGTTTACTAAAACAATAAAAAGGGAACAGTAGGTATTATCACGAAAGAAATTTTCAAGAAATATTTCTTGCTGGAAATTAATACTTATTGATAAATATTATTAACGATAAAAACAAGAAAAATATTAAATGCCGATTATCAAAATTCTTCAGTTAACTTCTAGTTGTATATAATAAACAAACAATGGCTGAATGAAACAGAAAAGACCAGAAACGAAAAAAGGAAAATACTTTGTCCAGTTGATAATGTACCGATCGGAAATTTACTTCCTCACGAGCCATGACCTTCCACTCTCTCTATCGTGTAGTACGTGGTATTTATCGATCGGCTTAGAATGCAATAACCCCTTCCACCGAGCCACGCCTCGAAAATTAGGTTGGTCTTCGGACGTGACGATTCGGTGCAGAGCCTCGCCTGCGGAGGTCATTCTTTCAATAATTTTTGAACGAGTAATGTGCAAGTAAGTACTAAATAATCGCGTTTACCCTCAATAATATTCAGTCCCAAAGGAAACTTACAAGCAATCCAAACGGTAGAATTTCTTCATTCTCTCTAGTCTTTTGTTCCTTATCGATGTAACGTAAATTTATCGGTAATCGTTAGTATGTAACTTATTATAAAATTTCAGTACAATATTACGGAAATGAAACAGATTTTCGTGATCAATACCATCCTAATTATTATTTTGTTGCTTCTCGGGGAAGAAATTTTATATCGTTTAAAAGGGCGTAACCAGATTTACCTTTGATGACTGCACAACTTCAATGAACATTTGAACGTCTATCATAAGTCTTAACTAATCTACGAATTGCAAACTCTTCCAGAGATACAGAAGACTAAACGGAGCCAAAAGCGGTTCCAACAGTCTAAAATTATTGGGAAGGAGTAGAATCGACTGCTATCCTAGTTGTAATTACTTCCAGAGATGATACGACAATTTCAATTACATTAAACCTGATAATTAAACATTCGACACCAGAAGTGAAACCTATTTACATCGCACTTCCTGTTCTTCCGCACATCCGACGATACTACCTAAATGGATAGTACAACTGGAAGTCCTAACTTCAACCAAATAACAAAACAAAAGCATTTTCCTGTTTAATCTTATATCTAAATGGTCAATCAATCAATGCCGTGTTTATCGAATGGTAAGATATTTTGGAGATAAGATATAAATTTTTTATTCCAAAGTGTAATGTGGAATATTAAAAGATCATAGGTACGTTTTATAATAATTTATTGAATTTTTACACAGATTTTATGATGGCGACGGGAGTATTTCTATTTATGAGAGGGTCTTTAGGTCTGTTAACTTTAACTATCCTTAAGGTATTATATTAGTGCATATAAATCAAGAACCTACTTATTTTTCAACTACTCTAATGAAGAACATTAAATATGGAAAGCAAGATGCTGGACGAAGGAGAGCAGGTGAATAATAATATATGAATAAAAATTTTAATATTTTCTCATAGAATTTCGCGTTACATGTCACTCGTCATTTAATGTGTCAGATCATAAAAGCGGCGGAGGAAACTGATGCTGCTCACGAATTTTTTATGAATCTTTCAAATGAAGTGGAAACCAAGTTGATGAGAGAGGAACCTAATTATCTTGTGTATGGAAGCTACATGCTGCTATTGCTAGAGCATTACTGTAGAAACCATCGACTTCAATATTGAATTCTAATACACGAGGTACGAGGAGAATAGATATAAGTCGTTACGTATCTTATCCAATTTTTTTTATTAATGTCATCTTTTATTATATAGCGCATCATAAAAGCAGAAGAGTTGTTCAAGAAGCAGTTGGAAGTTCTAACCAAAGAAGGAAGATCGTGCTTTTGCACTTGTGTGCATTTTGTAATTGGGAATACCTAGGAGGTAGGAAAAGAAGAAAGAACATTTGTTTTTGTCCGAAGAAGTTTGGAAAGACCAATATGGCACTATTTTATAAAGCTTGGATCGTTGGTACGAGGAAATGGGAGGGATTTAGCTTTTTCAAAAGAACCAAACGTGAGCGGCTTTAGTTGGAGGGTAGACGCAATTGTGTTCAGAAGGATCTGTAGAATGGTCGTCCGAAGTTCCACGCGGGGCAGGGATCAGAGGGGAATTAAAATGAAACTGAGGGAGGTATACAAAACGATTTAACATGCAGGGACGATGAGAAGATCCATCTTTTTTGGAAGTGATAACGTTCGCAGGGGAATACTTTTAAATTATATGGGAAATGGAAAGACCATATTCATGTGATCGTTATTCCGTCGATTTAAAGTAAGTAATAGTTCGATATCATTAAGTAAGGAGAAATGCTGAATTCTCTTTAAAATCGTTTGTCGTAATATTCACGACATCTTGTTGAAAAATATTCGTAATATTTAATTAGCGTTTTTCATAAATATTGAAATTTAGACGAAGTAATTTGGTGGGTAGCGCGAATTACCTGTTATTAATACTTATTCCCGTACTTACTTGGCCAAGTACCTCCGTTTTAAACCCATCGTTATTATCTCTCTCTGGGCGTGCTCTGGTGCTCGCCTATCTGCGCCAATTCCAGGGGCCGGGATTGAGCGCGCGGTCTTGTGTGCGTGTATGCATACAACTCCCGTCTTTTCTTGATAATAAAGAAAATATGTTTGCATTTGTTTTCCTAACATCATGATGGTCGAGCAGCTAATTGGAGATTAGCTCTATAGTTCAATTGTCTATTTAGAATCATCGTTTGATGTCATCGCTATCAGTCTTATCGTTTTCTTCCCGAATAATATTTATTTTTTCTATCGTATTTGTATAAATATCTATCTGGAATTCCTCTTCTGTATTACTTATGACACGAAACTCGCAAGTGTTTCGTTATTTTGCCATTCTCTTAATGAAAAAGAAATAAGTACTTGAAAGTGCTGGTAGTCTCAAATTGTATATGACGAAATCGCGAAACGATATATACCAAATGAATAATACGTATCCGATTTTCTGCCTTATTAGTCTAGGGAACTATCTGTTTCACTAGAAGTTTCAATACGAAGCGAGTTCAGCTTCGAAAATATCTCCTCTGTTTTATGATTACTTGTTTACTCCATCAAATATCAGTGCATCGTACGTGGCGTACTCGTGTCCCATTGCAGACAAGACCTTATCACTTTATTTACGCGGTTTAGAGAAGCCATCAGAACGTTATGAACGTACTTCTTTTCTGTAAGGCCGATTGATATTCTTTTCAAATTACTTGATAATTTGACCATTCCTTGACTAACTAACTGAGATGTTCTCTCGGAGGGGAAATACGGGAAAGAGAAGAATGTAATATTAGGAAACCATAAATGTGACGAATGATGTTCTCCGAGTACACGTTTTCATTAAATGCTATAACTAAATAGACAATTGAATTATACTGCTAATCGTGTTATCGATTTGTCTGCTATCGGTTTGATAAGAGGAAAAGTAATGAAAAAATACCTGTTTTGTTTTCAAAATAAAGCAGAGGAACGCAGACAGAGGCCACTCATTCTGTGCACTTCAAACTCGGCCCACTTGAACTGGCACGCGTAATCCCGCCGGTGTATGGAGGGTGGTAATAATGAATCGTTTAATATGACGGTGCTTGACTATATGTACGAGGGGAGGTATTACGTACGTGCAGATCGTTAAATACCGATCAATACCCGTTAACAAGAGAATTCGCTATACCTAGCAAATTATTTCGTTTAAATTCCTATATCACCGAAAAACGTATATTAAATATAACGAATATTTTTGAAGACAATGTGATTATTTTGGCAAACAATCTTGAAAAACATCGAACTCAACATTTCTTCTGTTTTTAATTATATTGAATGATTATTTAAATTGAGTGAACAATAATGACAGGGTGATCTACACGTGGACTTCATATTTCATGTATAGTTTAAATCTATTCCGATTTTAAAATATTTCACATATATTTTTAAGTATTTAATACTATTAGACTGCACAGTTTCAAAGAAATATCCAGTTATACTTCGAGTAATCTAGTATTTCGTATATTACGCTCCAAACTATTCAGTTTCTCGGAAAATATTACCTTTCTCGATCTTTTTATTTCTCATTGCGTATATTCCAGTATAGAAACGACTTCATTATATTTCTAGTAATATAATATGACCAATTTATTTAGCATTTTTCTAATATTTACTCGAACGATTCAATATCTCTGTGAGTGTACATATAATAAACTTTTATATAATGTGGCCATTCCCCAAACATAGTGTAGATCTATTATATTGTTTTGTTACTATCGTTGTTCGATCAAACGGTCGACATCGCTCAAAGAAAAAATTATAAATGTTGTAGAAAGGTAGCTCTACTTTCAGATACTCTTTTCTTTTAAATACGATTTTGGAAGTCTTCTTTTCTTGATAATGGCGACGTTCTCTTCACGAAAATTATATAAATATCAATAAATATGTACCAAACATAAGATCCTCCTTGGAAAGTAGATAAACTAAATTCGATGTTTACAAAATAAACTAATCAAGAGGGAGAGATGAGGTATAAAGAAAGACCGATATAAGCGGAATCGGATGGAAAAAAGAAGGATAAAGCCAAAAAGAAATTTCCCCTTTGGGATCGTATCTATCCATTATTATGGGTAACATTGTGATGTGATTACCGCGGATGACATAATATCGCGTTAACTTATGCAAAACAGTGAGGACCAGAATAAATGGTGAAAAAGTTTAATTTGATAATTGAATTTATTGAATTCTTTAAATAGGAGTACAATATTGATTCTGAGTCTTGTCAACTCCCATACAGGTTCTTGGTAACACAAGAAGATGGAACTATATATAAGCACCCCCTCAGACACGATAATGGACTATACCGTCTATATCATTTTGAACAACACTCTCGATAAGATAAAGCCTATTTTAATTTTTTCTATCTCCATTTATCCATCTCAGTTCATTATTCAGCAAATTGCTTTTATACAGCCAGTCCTGTAAGGCGTAATTATTAATGGAGGGAGATAAGCAAGTGGGGGAAAAAGAATTTTCACTTAGAACTTTGTAAGTTCATTACATATTGTTTAAAGGCAGCTTGACGATAAAATTATATAAAATTTTTCCTTAGATTTGCTACGCCCATGAATGAAATTTTCATTATTCTATCCAGACGGTAGCCAGTTTCTGTACACACACAGCCATATATATATGTATGTATACACACACACACACACCAATTCGTTTAAACATTTCGAAGATCGTAACGCGCGAGGAACATGAAATAATTTTAATCTTAAATTTCAACAATTTCTAATTTTAATCTCAGAGTTGTTGTATCTAACGTTGCGTCGTAACGTGTAATCTCAATAAAAACGAAGCCTTGAATGAATTTGAAGGTTGCTTTCACTTTCCACGGGTGAAAACTTCAAACTTAATACTTTCGGTAATTTCAAATTCATTTGAACGAAATAGATGTACGAGAAGTTAAATAAACCGCTGTTTTAACGATAGTACTTTCCGTTAAACGCCCCACGGTGCACCTACGAAGCAACAAATATTTTTAATTTATTTTCCGATAGACTTAAATTTTGAAATGGCGGTCGTTCGCTATCTGTAAAGTCGTAAAATGATTGATTTGGACAGTTGCCGGATCAGTCATCCTTTCTACTCCGACGAGTAAACATCGGAGGTCTGTCGTTGCCGCCTGCAAAAAATGAAGAAACTTACGTTGACATACGTGTATATAAGAACAAATATTATCTAAGCTAATTGTAAAAAAAAATAATGTAATAAAAAAGGAGACTGTTCAATGTTAACATTCCAAGGTGTTTTTATATTATTGCAAACATTTTACTCAGTATCCTTAATAATACACCGACGTATGCATCATTAGGATCAGAAGTGTTACAGATCACTAGTTTATGGAACATGATATGGGAAGCCAATCTGTACGGTCATTTTCTCCAAAACAATAAGAATATAATACGATCAAATTACAAATTTAAAGCAGAATTTTCACAAAATTTATTATTATAATTATTACTCGCCGCTAACCGAGGAAATGAAAGATTACTTACAGCAAATTTCCAGGAATAAATGCTCGTGGTAGCCATTGATATTCCTCTTTAATGGTTCCTTGAATTATGCGGTCCACTCTTCCTGACGTGTATATAAGGAATATTAACTTCTCGCAAAGTGTGTGGTAACATCGCATGAGAAACTATATCCTGGCAATAGAAGGAATTATCAGTTTAATACTTTATATCATTACACTCTGTTTTTGCATAGTAAATACAAGAGAAAATATATGAGCTGATTTTAAACGGAATGTAATGATACTACTTGTGAAAACAGTTCTATCTCCCTCCGTTAAAAATTATGACCTGCAGGACTATCTGTGAGAGAACAATTAGTTCTTAATAATGCATTACGATTCGTTTATCGAAAGACAGTTCTGTAACAACCCGTTAATTAAAAATGGAGATTGTCAAATATAATCAATCCAAGGGACATTCAGATTGACTAAATATTTCACTAAATTTTCGGACAAATAACCCCAATTATACTTTTTTCTCTGTTTAATATTATACAATAATAAATCCGAGACAAATTGCGCGATGTCATATATAGTGTAAAATAATAATAAAAAACTACAACTTTCTATAATATACTATAGAATATACTATATATAAAACGGTAGAATTGAACAAGAAATTGTAGAAAATACGGTAGGATGGGTTAATATTAAGTTATAAGTGTATAAAATTCAAATAAGATTTGACTAACCGAGAGTCTGTTGCTTAAAATGTTACAGATGCTTGCCATTATCGCGACTGGTGAGGCGCTTTTATATTACTCCCGACCGTTCATCTTCAAGGGCCACCATGAACGTGCTTTTAGGACGACTCGAAACAGAATGATCGTTTCATTCGATTTCCGCTGATGGCTCATATCCCCCCACCCCTCTGTAGTAATTCGATCATGCGCTATTTGGTCCCACTCCCTCTTTTACATATATTCACGAGGGTAGCATCTTCGTCTACCTCTGTTAACTTCACAATGTTAACAATAACTTTGGATTGATATTACCGTATAAAGGAAATTTCTTTGGCCTTTATCTCACTTTTCTCCTTTTGATCCCTTTTTCTCCCGTGATTCCACCGTTCCCCATTCTCTATATTCGTATCTTTTCGATCGTTCCACTTTGTAAAAATCGAATTGTGTTTATCTTCTTTCCGAAAGGAAAATTTTTGTTGGTATTTGTACATCCATATTTATATACTTTTTTGCGAAGAGAATTCAAAATATTGTATTTAGAAGAAATGGTAATCAATCTCATAGAAAATCTCCATACAATATTTATAACTTAGGACTTGTGCGATGTGGATCCGTTGATCGAATAACTATGGCTAGAAAGAAATATAATAGATCTCTATTATGTTATAATCAATATTATGATAGTGTTACATTCAATGTTTGCTTGTTCAGAAAAGATTCATAGAGACAATACATTCGGAAATTACAAATGTTATCTTACTAGAAATATAATAAAATTGTCGCTATGCTCGGTTATGCGTAATAGAAATAAACAATTCTCAAATAAAGATTGAGAAATAAAATATCTTCCAAGGAATTGGTTGGTTTGGAGCATAATATACGAAATATCGGATAACTGGAGGGATAATCGGGTCATTGTTTTCATTTTCTTCAATTGGGTGCTAATCTCAGGGAAAATGTACTCGTTGGAACGGAATAATTAAATCAGTGTCGCGCCCATAGCTATGACAAAATGTAGCCGAGTGATTAAATGATGCATTTAAATAGATAATTGAGTTATACAATCGTCTCATCCAATTGTCTGATCGTGTCATTGGTTTGATAAGGGAAGGACAAATGAAAAAGTACCTTTCATGTTTTCAAAATCAGACACGAGAGGTACGCTGGCATGACCGCGCCACTCATTCCCGTTCACCTGAACCATGAGCCCATCCAAGCGTGCCGAATCACGGATGGAGAGGATAATACCGAATCGATTAAAACGAAGGTACTTGATACGTAGGGAAGATCGTAATACGCAGATGCATTTTGTTCAAATCAGTATCAAAACCTACTAACAAGAGAATCCTGACTACGTAGCGAATTACATCGTTGTATTTACAATATTACACTAAAACGTAAATTAAATATTCTGAATCTCCTTTAAGCGCACTACGTGAATATTATGACAAATAATTTAGAAGATTGATTCAACATATCTTCCATTTTTAATTTAATTAAATGATTACTTAATTTAATTTGATGGAATAAAGATGTCAAGGTAAATATGGAACAAACCGGTAAATCCTTTAATCATCCCTACAGGTTTAATAATTTTAAATTTTAATCATTTAAACCTACCTTAATTTCATTTCTATTTTCCAGAGCTCAAACTTCAATCCATGATTAAACCTTCCATTCACATAATTAATTCCTTTTCACTTAATATTAACTCTTGGTAGGGCGCTCTGAATTAATCGAAGCAAAAGCGTTTCGTACATTATGTAATTATACTATGAGGATTATTTCATATGGTAGTTAATTAGAGAGGGCCGCGGTAAGTCGAGAAAAAAGGTATTGGTCGACAATTCTGTTTCCCTCCACTCATATCCCTTTTGGCTCTTTCGACCGCGGAATAAGAAGTTATCGTTATGCATTGCGTAAAGGACATTCAATCGAATTACGCGAAATGAAAAATAAATATAACTAATTATTATCTTTGAATCCATATACTTTTGCACTGTGTAATAAAGAAAGAGAGACGCTAGTTAACTAAAACAATAAAAAAAGAACACTAGGTAATATCACGAAACAAATTTTCAAGAAATATTTCTTGCTCGAAATTATACTTCTTCCTAAACATTTTTAACGATAAAAACGGGAAAAATATTAATAGCCGATTATCGAAATTCTTTAGCTAATTTCTAATTCTAGATTGTGAAGAACAGTGGGTTTGAAAAAAAGAAAAGACCAGAAACAAGAAAATGAAAATAATTTGTCCAGTTAGATGAAAATATCATTCGAAAATTGACTTCCTTTGGAACCATGACATTTCGGTTCTTTATCTCGTGTAATATGTGGTATTGATTGATCCGTGTAGAATATAATAACCCCTTCCAGCGAGCTCCGCCTCAGATTATAGCTGGGTCTTATGACGTGGCGATTTGGGGAAGAGTCTCGCCTCCGAAGGTCATCCTTTCAATAATTTTTGAACGAGTAATGTGCAAGTAAGTGCTAAATAATCGCGTCTACACTTCATACGTCCCAAAGGAAACTTACAAGGAAACCAAACGGTACAATTTCTTCATTTTCACTAGTTTTTTGTTCCTTATCCATATACGGTAAATTTATCGGTAATCGTTAGTGCGTAACTTATTATAAAATTTCGATACAATATTACGGAATTGAAACTGATTTTCGTGATTAATGCCATCCCAAGTATTATTTTGTTGCTTCTCGTAGAAGATATTTTATATCGCTTAAAAGGGCGTAACCCGATTTACCTTTGATGACTGCACAATTTAAATCAACAATTGAGCGTCTATCATGACTCTTAACCCAACTAAGAATTACAAACTCTTCCAGAGGTACAGAAGACAAAACGGACGCGAAAGCAGTTCCAATAGCCTTGAAGTATTAGGAAAGAGCTGAATCGACTGTTATCTAAATTGTAATTAGTTCCAGTGAAGATACGAGTTTATTGCTAGAGCATTACTAGAGAAACCATCAACTTCAACATTGCATTTTAATACAAGAGGTACGAGGAGAAGAGACATAAGTAACTAGTCAATTATCTTATCCAATTTTCTTTATTAATGTCATCTTATATTATATAGCGGATCATGAAAGCAGAAGAGTTGTTCAAGAAGCAGTTGGAAGTTCTAACCAAAGGATGGACATCGTGCTTTTGCACTTCTGTACAAATGGAATATCTAGGAGAAGGAAAAAGAAGAAAAAACATTTGTTTTTTTCCGAAGAAGTTTTGAGAGACCAACCTGGAACTGTTTTGTAAAGTTGGAACGGTGGCAAGAGGGAATGGAAGGGATTTAGCTTTTTCAAAGAACCAATCGTGAGCGGCTTTAGCTGAATGGTATAGGCGATTATGCTCAGAAGGATTTGTAGGAGGGTCGTTTGAAGTTCCATGCGGGGCAAGGGTCAAAGGGGAATTAAAATGAAACTGAGGGAGGTATACAAAACAATTTAACATGCAGGGACGACGAGGAGATTCATCTTCTTTGAAAGTAATAACGTTAATAGGGGAATACTTTTAGGCTGTATGTGAAATGAAAAGTCCATATTCACGTCATCGTTATTCCATCGATTTATATTAAGTAATGGTTGGATATAATTAAGAACGGAGAAATGCTGAATTCTATCTTTGAAATTGTTTGTCGTAATATTCACGATATCTAGTTGAAAAATATTTGTAATATTTAATTAGCGATTTTCATAATTATTGAAATTTGAACGAAGCAATTTGGTGCGTAGCGCGAATTATCTGTTATCACTACTTACTGCCGTAATTATTTAGCCAAGTTCCTTCGTTTTAAACCCATCGTAATTATCTCTCTCTGCGTGTGCTCTGGTGTGCGCCTATCTGCGCCAATTCGAGGGGCCGGGATTGAGCGCGCGGTCTTGTGTGCGTGTATGCATACAACTCCAGTCCATTCTTGATAATAAAGGAAATATGTTTGCATTTGTTTTCCTAACATCAGGTCGAGCAGATAATTGGAGATTAGCTCTATAGTTCCATTGTCTGTTTAGATTCATTGTTTGATAACGCTATTACTTACTTTGCAGAGCAATGGACTATTTCCTTAGGAAACAATTGATTTGGAACATATTATACGAAATATTAGATGACTGGAGGTGTAATGGGATCATTGTTTTGCATTCTTCAATAGGGAGTAAATTTCTAGGAAAATGTAACCGTTCATACAGAAGAATCAAATCAGGCGTGGTAGATGGATCTGCAAAAGAATTAACCAGGTAATTAAATGATACAGCTAAATAGATAATTCATTTATACCGCTAATCGTATTATCGAATTCTCTGCCTGGTTTGATGAGAGGAAAACCTAATGAAAAGATACCTTTCTTGTTTTGAAAATAAGAGAGGACATGTACGCAGACACGCTCACTTGAACTCGCGCACGTAAATGCTCACGTGCACGGGGAGAGGTAATAAGTCGTTTAATATGATGGTGCTGGACGATAGGTAGGAGAAAAGGCGTACGTGCAGATCGTTAAATCCCGATCAATACCCGGTAATAGGGGAATTTTTAGACATGGGGGATCATATGTTTTTCCAAAAAAGTCATAATTTGCTTCATTATAATATTCTACGATGTCTATGATAAATGTTGAATCAATTCTCTTTACACATTATCATCCCTCGCATTATGTATGAGACCTCTCCGTTTTCTTACCCGAACAATATTTATTTTTTCTAACGTATCTGTATAATTGTCTATCCGAAATTCCTCTTCGGTATTACTTATGACACGAAACTCACTATTGTTTGGATATTTTGCCATTCTCTTAATAAAAAAGGAATAAGTAATTGAAAGCGCTGGTAGTCTCAAATTGTATATGACGAAATCGCGAAACGATATATATCAAAAGAATATTACGTTTCTGATTTTCTGCCTTATTAGTCTAGGGAACTATCCATTTCACTAGAAGTTTCAATACGAAGCGAGTTCAGCTTCGAAAATATCGCCTCTGTTTCATGATTACTTGTTTACTCCATCAACTATCAGTGCATCGTACGTGGCGTACTCGTGTACCATTGCAGACAAGTCCTTATCACTTTATTTAAGCGGTTTAGAGAAGCCGTCAGACCGTTATGAACGTACTTCTTTTCTGTAAGACCGACTGATATTCTTTTCATATAACTTATAATTTGTAATTTGTCCATTCCTTGACTATCTAACCGAGTGGTTCTCTCGGAGGGGAAATATGGGAAAGAGAAGAAGGTAATATTAGGAAACCATAAATGTGACGAAAGATCTCCGAATACGTTGTATAGATATAAGTAGTGAAGTAGAATTCCAGAAAGACATTTATATAGATACGTTAGAAAAAGTAAATATTAATCCGTAAGAAAACGATAGAAGTGATAGTTATATCATCTAGCGAGAAGACGAAGAGCTCAATGATGAAAGAGATGAAAATGTTGTATAAGAATTGCTTCAAAACCAATCATAGATTTCGTAAAAAATAATAGGGGATAAAATTTTTGTCATTTTGTAAAGAAATATGTTCTTCAATATCTACGAATTCACATAAACCAAGCATCCTTATCAAACATTATGTGACTTTAAAATATATACTCTAATGTGAGTCGTTCGACCACGTCTGTGCGATAAAGTTCCATCGATTTGTTCAAAGCTGATGTCCGAGAGGGCTCAGGGCAGATATGGTCATTACGTTATACGCACATTAATTGCTTACACGGACGGAAAGGTCAAAAATGAAATTAATTAAGGGGAAATGAACTTCTGTTTTATTAATGAACAATATTTTTTAATTCGACATATTACTTTTTCCTTTTCTTTTCTTCTTTCTTCTTCTTTTCTTTATAGTTTATAATCTGAAATTAACTAAAGAATGTGGACGATTAACGATTAATTTTTTTCACGTTTGTATGCTCCAAAATGACTATCAGTAAGAATTAATTTTTCCCTTTTTTTATCTCTTGAAATTATCATTCCTTTTCTTGTATCACGCAATGATAAGGAATATGGATTCAGAAGAAGTCTTTCGCCATATGTATTTTTTTTTTCGTTACGTCATCTTTTTCTCTTTTACGTATTTCATTTCAACACCCTCTAAGCAGGTCAATTAAAATTTCCTGTTACGCGCCAAACGGTTGAAAAGGCGGGAAAGGGTATGTGTTGGGAGGAAATGAATTTCTCGACCAATCCTGATCAATTTTTTATTTATCGTTATTCAACTAATCCATCGACATGTTTCAAAGCATAAGTTATAGGTGTTCTAGGAAGATAGCTTTCCATGAAGATACCTTTCCTTGTAAATAGAATCTACTTTCTTTGTAATGTCAACGTTCTCTTCGGAAAAGATATATAAATATGAATAAGTACTAAAAAAAGGTCACTCCCCCAAAGGGGGATAAGCAAAATTAGATTTTTACAAAATTAAATGATCGAGAGGATGTGCATATGAAGAATATTCGACAGAAGGAATCAAAAGCAGAGAAAGAATCAAAAAGAAACAGCAAGGATAAAAATAAAAAAAAAATTACCATCCACGGTAGTGTCGATTTAAAGTTATTGGTACCATTGTGACGAGATTACCGTGGATGACAATATCTCGTTAATATATGAAAAATAGTGGGAAATAAGTGGTAGAATAAGCTCGATTGGATACTTGAATTTATTGTATCCCTTGAGAGGGAGTAAAATTTGTTTATTCAGTCGTCATTTAAGCAAATCCTAAAGAGATCCAGAAAAGATAGGCTTAGAATAGTATATCAGTAATTAATCAATTACGATAATGAATTCGATATCATCTATATCGTTCCAAACAACATACACTCGATAAGATTCAACATACTTGAATTTTTTGTTTCTCGCCATTTATTGTTTTGTTGATTGCTTTAACGCAATCCTTTATGGAATTGTTAATAGAAGGTCGTAAAACCATTTTCGAGTGACCTTCGATACAATTCTAGAGAGTAATCTCGCGATATAGTAGGTAAATAATTGTTCCTCTGCCTGATGTGTTCATGAATGCAATCTTGATTGTTCTTTTCACACGGCAGACGGAGTCTATACATATATATACAAATACATACATTCATATCTATATACATATCTTACTATATACAAGAATCCAATACATTTATATACCTATTTATTCACGCATTCGTCTACATGTTGATAAAGTATTTATATCTATCTGAACATCTCTAAGCATATGCATGAAAATAAAATTAAAGAGAAACTTGAAAAATAAGTCGAAATAATAAAAGAGATGTCATTAAGATAGAAGCAAAGAGATATGTACCGGGAAAGTGTACCAAATAATACCGACTCCATACTTTAATATATCTGCGCAAGACAGATAAATGTAAACTTGACTGTTAAGAAATGTTTGCTTTTCCCTTAATTTGAAAAAAAATTTACTTAACTTATTATTTACAAGAAAGTCAAAAAAATCCATTTGTAAATAATACTATGGAAAAGTAATATAACAAATAAGGAAATGGAAATAATATTTAAAAAAAAAAACGTAAATAAGTAAGTGAAAAAAAATTGAAATGAAAAGAAGTAATATTAAAGAAAAAAGCAACCAAATATGTATTCGGGTAGTGTTGAAGATAAAAGAATATTTAAGAAATGGGACGCTTTTATATAATATTAACTAATAAGATTTTCACATGTGTTAAGAATTGAGTTTGGTCTGATGCTCTGCCCTTACTTTTTCCCGAACTAATTAATTACAGAAAGAGTTTATGACAAACTAAGAATAAACACAAAATGGTGTACTGGAATTGCTTGAAAACTTAACATGGATATCGTAGAAAATTATAGAATAGGATTTTGATTTCTTTGCAAGAAATTTGTTCCTCGATGTATATAAATTCATATAAATCAAATACCACTGTATGATATGATATAATGTATACCACGTTTGCGCGACGAAATGCCACCGTGTATATAAGGAGAAATCATTTAATAAATGGAAATATCACTTTAGCACTTTATATCATTTCTACCTTTTTTTATTCCTTGATAGTAAAACACCATTATTCTTTACCGGATTTAAATTCACTCAAGACTTTTGCGGTAGTTGAAGACAACTGCATAGCAAAGAGTGTAGCCATATCCGTCGCCTCTTATTTCACTTTATGCAAATTTTTATATTTCCTCGGTCGATACGATCTTGTGAAACAATGACTTAGTGACAAGGAACAATTATCACGATTAGCCACGAAAAATATACTCGTTTATATAGAAGTATGTAATCAGCCGTGGTACATCGTTCTGCACGAGACTCAAACGCGTAATTAAATGCTATAGCTCAATAGATAATTGAATTATACTGCTAATCGTGTTATCGATTTGTCTGCGTCGTTTGATAAGAGGGAAACTAATGAAAAAATGCCTGTTTTGTTTTCAAAATAAAGCAGAGGAACGCAGACACGGCCACTCATTCTGTGCACTTCAAACTCGGCCCACTTGAACTGGCGCACGTAATCCCGCCGGTATATGGAGGGTGGTAATAATGAATCGTTTAATATGACGGTGCTTGACTATATGTACGAGGGAAGGTATTACGTACGTGCAGATCGTTAAATACCGATCAATACCCGTTAACAAGAGAATTCGCTATACCTAGCAAATTACTTCGTTTAAATTCCCATATCACCGAAACACGTATATTAAATATAACGAATATTTTTGAAGACAATGTGATTATTTTGGCAAACAATTTTGAACAACATCGAACTCAACAGTTCTTCTGTTTTGAATTATATTGAATGATTATTTAAATTGAGTGAACAATAATGACAGGGTGATCTACACGTGGGCTTCATATTTCATGTATAGTTTAAATCTATTCCGATTTTAAAATATTTCACATATATTTTTAAGTATTTAATACTATTATATCATATAGAAATATATATAGACACGGTGAATGTTTTAATCGTCGCAGCAGCTTTAATTCTTTTGCAGTATAAACCTCCCTCCGTTCCATTTCGATTCTCCTTTGTACAAGGTCCCGCTTGCTACATCGGACGGCCTTTCGACAAATCTTTCCGAGCACAATCGATTGTATCCTCTAGCTAAAACCCACTTCGATCCTTTGAGAAGGGGATATTCCGTCTCTTCATATTACCATTCGAATGAAACATTCGAAAACAGTGCCATTTTAATCTCGTGTATGTTCGTTGTCACTGCCACTATAAATTTTTTCTTCTTCTTTCTGCTTTATTTCAGTCACATAATGGACAGGATATGGATCTTTACGGATAAATTAAAGACAAGAACGATTTTTCGAAACGGAATATTTGGCCTCTAAATCTAACACGTTGCTTTATAGTATCTCCAGGAAGTATTAAAATGTTCGGGAGAAGTTGATAATCTTAGATAGTACGATAATGAGTGATTAGAAAAAGAAATAAGTAAGTAAACGGGTTGAAAGTTCAAATTGTATATTTCGACATCACCAAACAGTACACAGCAAAAGAGTATTACACTTCTCATTTTTTGACTTATTATTTCTGGGATCTTTCTAAAAATATAATATCGGTAAACAAAGAAATATGACGAACGATTTTCTCGGCATACGACAGAAGATTATAACACAAACATTACATAGTATGAAAATTGTAATATCATTAATATCTAATAATATTAGAACACTATTTTTAAGTATAACTTGAACTAACGAAAGAAGAAACATTACAATTTTCGTTTATGAAATTATGATTAATTTCATAGCAATTACTTTCGATAATTACGATAAGTATAACTATTGTAATTATTTTTACAACAAATTTTCATAATAAGTAATTATATTATAATTAAAGAATATGCAGTTATGTAGCTATAACTAATATACCCAACATATAATTATTTATATAATTTTAATTAAAAAAAATACAGTTTTACATGATTATTTCAATCAAGAAAGGGAGGAATTATTGTCAATTTCATTAGAAGTTTACAAGATTTCAGATAATTTTTAAGGTACATTGAGGAAATGAGAATATAACTACATAACTACAGGAGAGGGGAAATTTTTCATCCCCTAGCTAGGAAGCATGGTTTTGTAAGGGGACGACATGAGATTAATTTCGTCAGGGAGTCATTCCTTCGGTGGTTTTCGAACCAGTAATACGCAAGTGAGTGCCGCAAGGGAAATAATCGCTAATGGGTATACCTCATAAGTCCGAAAGAATACCTTTATAAGCAATTAAAACGAGAGAAACAATTTCATCGTTCTCACTCATCATTCTTTTGCTCCATTAATATTTTCTAAATTTAGCTGTTGCCGTTTGCATCAGATTTATGACAATTGCTTCTTGAATCACTCTTCCGCTTTCACAATCCAATGCGCTATATTATAAAAGATGAAATTCATGTAGAAAATTGTATAAGATATGTGACAAATCACTTATATCTGATCTCTTTACACCTCGTTTATTAAAATCCAATATTAAAATTGATACTTGCTATAGGAATGCGTTCGCAATGCCGTCACGGTGCTTCCATAAACCGGATAATTAGGTGCTTTTCTCGCAAATTTTGGTATATATCACATGGATCAGTTGAAATGGATTCATTTTGAAATAGAAATACCTTCGTCGACTTCATAAAACCTATGTAAAAATTCAATAAATTATTGTAAAATATACCTATGATAGAGATTTTATATTCCACATTACATTTTAGAATAAAAAATTTATAACTTATCTCTAAAACATCTTACCTTTCGGTAAACACAGCATTTGTACTATCGATGTAGAACGCATGTTCGGAAGAGGAGGAAGTACCGATGTAAATATATTGCACTTCGGATGTCGAATATTTCATTATCACGTTGACCGTAGCTGAACTTCGTTTATATTCTTTGGAATTAAATTGAAATATAAGTCAATAGGACTACATTGCAGTACTTCCAGGCTATTGGAACAGCTTTCACCCTCGGTTTGTCTATTATATCTCTGAAATAATTTAAAATTCCTAGATAAGTTAAGACTCATGATAGGCATTGAATTGTTCATCCAATTGTGTAGGTAAAAAGATAAACCTAATTATAAAAGGTATTTAAGAAATATAAAATACCTTCAGCGAAAGCGACAAATAATAGTAATGATGGTATTGAACACGAAAATCAATTTCATTTCCATAAAATATAATTGAAATTTTATAATAAATCACATATTAATGACCACTGATAAATTTACCTTATATTGATAACATAAACAAAAGACTAGTGAGAACGAAGAAATTGTTTCCACCGCCTGAACCGCTTGTAAAACTACCCTTTGGAACGTATAAGATATACGCCTCGCGAATATTTATTGTACGACACTTGCTCACATATTATCAGTTCGACCACCACCGAAGGAATGACGTAAAGCTTTATCGCCCTTCTCCGATAGACCATATTTATCCCCCGCTCTTCGCTATGGTTCGTTTACATAGCGCCAAAGAGTACGCCCTCTGCAAAGTGTTATTACGCTTCAAATCGGTTAATCAATATTTCCTATCATATGTTCGAAAGAAGAGAAAAGGTCATAAACTGTGAGGAAATGAATTTCTCTATTGATCTCTATTAACTAGGATGTATCATTATCTTTTCTCTTTTATTGTCTTCTTTCGTTCCCTTTTCCCCTTACCTTTACTAATTTAATAAGAAATTGGAAATTAATTAAAGAATTTTGAAAATAGGCAAATATTTTTCTTCCAGTTTTTGTCGTTAAAAATATTCATCAATAAGGATTAATTTGGAGTAAAAAATGTTGTTTAACAAATTATTTGTAATATTTCTTTCTATTCTTTTTCTATTACTTATCTTAACACTCTCCTTTTTTACGCGTCCCTCATTTTTTATAAAGCCATAGTAAAGAATACGAAATCAGAGAAAACCTTTCGCCATATTCATATTTCTCTTTTTCGTTATATCATCTTCTTCTCTCTTACCTATTTCATTTCAATGTGCTTTACGCAAGTCAATTAAAATATTCTATTCCGCGGCCGACACGGCTGAAACAACCGAAAAGTATATAAGTTGGGAGGAAATGAATATTTCGATAAATACCTTTTAATTCGACATATTATTATGATTTCTTTTTAACTGTCATATGAAATAATCCACATTGCATGACCGAATATTGCGACGATTGCGTCTGCTCCATTTTTATTGATCTGTCCCTATCATACATTTAAGAAATGAAAGTAATCCTTTTATCGGTATTTTCTCATAATGAAAATACCTTGTGAGTCGTCGTTATACATATTTTTGATTCCTATCTGACAAAATCGGCCAAAGACTTTTGTTTATGTAAACAATATTTTCTTTGATCATAATAAAAATAACATCGTGGGTAAATTCATCGGTATGAGAAATATCTGTTTTTTCATTATGATCCTTAAAGATAGTACCTTCCTATGAACAAATACATTTGTAAGAAAATACTTTCGAAGAAGCCTTCGTCGATCATTTCGAAACAGATTCTTCATCTATCATGGAATATCAAGCATTTAGCTTGCGAACTTGTCGCGTGTTATCATCGAAAGCGTCGTGCATTAACATTTTCAGTTTTTTGTTACATTTCTTCGATAGCGACTTCACGCTTTATATTATAGCTCGCATTTAGAGAAAGGAAGAAGAGAAAAACACATATCCATATATCTTATGCGCGAACCCTCAATTACATAGTATCGATCGGCGGAATTCTACTATCTAAAGTTATCAACGATTTCCAAAACATTTTTAATGCTTTCTAGCGATACTTTGAATCAACGTGCTGGGTTTGAGAGGGAAGCGTTTCCTTTTCAAACATCGTCCTCGTCTTTTCGTGATCCATAGTATTGTGTTCCATCCCGTCTTCATTATGTGATCGAGATTAATACCGGCGCTGTTTTACAAAGCTTTATTCGAATGGTGGTACGAGGAGACGGAATATATGTTATTGAAAGGATCCAAAGATAAGCGGCTTTAGCTACAGGATATAATCGAGTGTGGTGGGAGAGATTTGTAGAAGGGCTGTTCGCCGTAGCAAACCGCATCTGAATTAAAATGGAATTGAAATGGTACTCAGACAGGTTTATCTCTGAAAATGATTAAATCTGCTTGTACGATCAAAAGATTCTTCGTTTTTCGGGATAGTAACGTTAGCCCGGGGAACACATTTAAATTTTTCGTCAAATATTCAGTGCACGTTCACCTCACAGTGTCATCGTTATAACGTCGATATAAATAATTAATCAACATAATTAAAAACAGACGAATTGTTTGGTTCAATGTTTCTAAATTGTTTGTCGGAATATGCACGTCATTTGCTTAAAAATAATATATACTGACCGTTTTTCAGAAACACAGGTATTTGGACGAATTAATTTACTACGTAGCGCAAATACCTCTCGATTGGGATTTAATGAATATGCATGTACGTATTACTTTCTTCCATAAGTATCGTCAAGTACCTTCGTCTGAAACGATTTGTTATGACCCCACTCCATGGACCTGTTCTCTTGTGTTCGCTCATGCGCGCTAGGTCATGTGGGCGGGATTTCGTGTGCCGTTCTCTTGGCGTCCATGCTTATATCTCCTTTCTCATTTTGATAAGAAGAAAGATATTTTTTCATTTGTTTTTCTCTCATTAAAAAGAAGTTCGAAAATAATATTAGCAGTGTATTTTAATTACCTATTTAGATGTATTATTTAATTTGCAGATCGATGTATCACGACTAATTTAGTACTTTCATAGGAACGAGTACATTCTCCTGAAAATTTATTCCAGACTGCACAGTTTCAAAGAAATATCCAGTTATATTTCGAGTAAACTAATATTTCGTATATTACGCTCCAAACTATTTAGTTTCTCGGAAAATATTATCTTTCTCGATCTTTTTATTTCTCATTGCGTATATTCGAGTATAGAAACGACTTCATTATATTTCGAGTAATATAATATGATAAATTTATTCAGCATTTTTCTAATATTTACTCGAATGATTTAATATCTCTGTGAGTGTACATATAATAAACATTTACATAATGTGGTCATAAATTGTTGCTATGCTCGGTTATGCGTAAAAGAAATAAACAATTCTCAAATAAAGATTGAGAAATAAAATATCTTCCAAGGAATTGGTTGGTTTGGAACGTAATATACGAAATATTGGATAACTGGAGCGATAATCGGGTCACCGTTTTCACTTCTTCAATTGGGTGCCAATCTCAAGGAAAATGTACTCGTAGGAACGGAGTAATTAAATCAATGTCGCGCCCATAGCTATGAAAAAATGTAGCCGAGTGATTAAATGATGCATTTAAATAAATAATTGAGTTATACAATCGTCTCATCCAATTGTCTGATTCCGTCATTGATTTGATAAGGGAAAGACAAATGAAAATATACCTTTCATGTTTTCAAAATCAGACACGAGAGGTACGCTCACAGGACAGCGTCACCCATTCCCGTCCACCTGAACCATGAGCCCATCCAAGCGTGCCGAATCACGGATGGAGGGGAATAATACCGAATCGATTAAAACGAAGGCACTTGATACGTAGGGAAGATCGTAATACGCACACGCATTTTGTTCAAACTCCTATCAAAACGTACTAACAAGAGAATCCTGACTACGTAGCAAATTACATCGTTGTATTTACAATATTACACTAAAACGTAAATTAAACATTATGCATATTTTTTAAGCACACGATGTCAATATTATGACAAATAATTAAGAAGGTTGATTCAACATATCTACTATTTTTAATTTAATGGAATGATTACTTAATTTAATTTGATGGTATAACGATGTCAAGGTAAATATGGAACAAATCGGTATATCCTTTAATCATCCCTACAGGTTTAATGATTTTGAAATTTTAATCATTTAAACCTACCTTAATTTCATTTCTATTTTCCAGAGCTCATACTTCAATCCATGATTAAACCTTCCATTCTCATAATCGTTTCTATTCTCGATATCATTTTCTGTTTTTTCCTTATTATTTTTATTATTACCGATAGGTCTCGATGATCCATTTAACTTCGTTCTCACGATACACCGGGTTAGAAATTGTCGAATTTAAATCGAAATTTACAAAATCAATGTTCGGCCAAGGACAAACATCGATACGATTAGAATCAAATTTATCTGCGGAATCATCATCGTCGAGATAAAATCTATCTTCGATTAAATCGTGAGCGAGCGTAGACAAATAATCCTTAGACTCACCTTGGACATCTTCATCTCATGTATGTCCTTTTTCTTCCTCTTCGCGTGTATCGTCGGATGTTCCTTGGTTGAACTGTTCCGATCGCAATCGATTATATCCTCTTACCGAAGCTGCTAACCTTTCGATCCTTTGAAGGGATATATTCCCTAGCCCCGTACCTGCATTTGAACGTAGCTTAGTGAGACGGTACTACATCGGTCTGGAGAAGGTTTGTGCTCATGGTCATTATAACTTTTGTCTTCCTCCTCTCTCTTTTCCTTTATTGTCGATTAGTTGACGAACACGATATTGAACAAGATATCACGGGAAAGTTAGAGACAAGAACGATGTTTCAAAAGGTAATGCCTTGCTACTGATTCCAGCACGATGATTTCTGATATTTCCTAGAAGCAATGGAAAAGTTTTGGAAAACGTTGATAATCTTAGATAATACAATATCACCGATGGAGAATGTGTAATGGAATGTGTGCTCTCCATGCATGAGATATATGGATATCAATTGTTTCTTCACTTATCAAAGCTCGCGCTATAACATAGTGCATCACGTCCCTGACGATGAACCGTAACAGAAAACTAAAAATTTCAAAGGCCGATTGATACTTCTCACCCTGATTACTTCGCCGATTATACCATTTTTATTATGAAAAAAAAGAAAACGGGAAAAAATATTGTTTGCATAAATATCTCTTTCGTCCGACGTTTGACAGATGCGAATTAAAAATGTGTATAATAACGTTTACAAGCTATTTTAATTATGAGAAAATGATAACAAAAAAATTAATTCCTTTTCATTTAATATTAACTCTTGGTAGGGCGCTATGAATTAATCGAAGCAAAAGCGTTTCTTACATTATGTAACCATGCTATGTGGATTATTTCATATTTTAGTTAATTGGAGAGGGCAGCGGTAAGTCGAGATAAAAGGGATTAGTAGACAAATCCGTTTCCGCCCACTCATATCACTTTCGGTTCTTTCGATCGCGGAATAGACAGTTATCATTGCATTGCGTAAAGGGCAATCAAATGAATTACGCGAAATGAAAAATAAATACAACTAATTACTATCTCTGAATCCATATTCTTTTGCACTGTGTAATAAAGAAAGAGAGACGCTCGTTTACTAAAACAATAAAAAGAGAACAGTAGGTAATATCACGAAAGAAATTTTCAAGAAATATTTCTTGCTCGAAATTAATACTTGTTGATAAATATTTTTAACGATAAAAACAAGAAAAATATTAAAAGCCGATTATCAAAATTCTTCAGTTAACTGCTAGTTGTATATAATAAAGAAACAATGGCTGAAAGAAACAGAAAAGACCAGAAACAAAAAAAGGAAAATACTTTGTCCAGTTGATAATGAACCGATTGGAAATTTACTTCCTCACGAGCCATGACCTTCCACTCTCTCTATCGTGTAGTACGTGGTATTGATTGATCGGCTTAGAATGCAATAACCCCTTCCACCGAGCCACGCCTCGAAAATTAGCTTGGTCTTCGGACGTGACGATTCGGTGCAGAGCCTCGCCTGCGGAGGTCATCCTTTCAATAATTTTTGAACGAGTAATGTGCAAGTACTAAATAATCGCGTCTACACTTAATAATATTCAGTCCCAAAGGAAACTTACAAGCAATCCAAACGGTAGAATTTCTTCATTCTCTCTAGTCTTTTGTCCCTTATCGATGTAACGTAAATTTATCGGTAATCGTTAGTATGTAACTTATTATAAAATTTCAGTACAATATTACGGAAATGAAACAGATTTTCGTGATCAATACCATCCTAATTATTATTTTGTTGCTTCTCGGAGAAGAAATTTTATATCGCTTAAAAGGGCGTAACCCGATTTACCTTTGATGACTGCACAATTTCAATGAACATTTGAACGTCTATCATAAGTCTTAACTAATCTACGAATTGCAAACTCTTCCAGAGATACAGAAGACTAAACGGAGCCGAAAGCGGTTCCAATAGTCTTGAATTATTGCGAAGGAGCAGAATCGACTGCTATCCGAGTTGTAATTACTTCCTGAGAAGATACGAGAATTTCAATTACATTAAACCTGATAATTAAACATTCGACACCAGAAGTGAAACCTATTTACATCGCACTTCCTGTTCTTCCGCACATCCGACGATACAACCTAAATGGATAGTACAAATGGAAGTCCTAACTTCAATCAAATAACAAAACAAAAGCATTTTCCTGTTTAATCTTATATCTAAATGGTCAATCAATCAATGCCGTATTTATCGAATGGTAAGATATTTTGGAGATAAGATATAAATTTTTTATTCCAAAGTGTAATATGGAATATTGAAAGATCATAGGTTCGTTTTATAATAATTTATTGAATTTTTACACAGATTTTATGATGGCGACGGGAGTATTTCTATTTATGAGAGGCTCATTAGGTCTGTTAACTTTAGCTATCCTTAATGTATTATATTAGTGCATATAAATGAAGAACCTACTTATTTTTCAACTACTCTAATGAATAAGATTAAATATGGGAAGCAAGATGTTGGACGAAGGAGTGCAGGTGAATAATAATATATGAATAAAAATTTTAATATTTTCTCATAGAATTTCGCGTTACATGTCACTCGTCATTTAATGTGTCAGATCATAAAAGTGGCGGAGGAAACTGATGCTGCTCACGAATTTATTATGAATCTTTCAGATGAAGTGGAAACCAAGTTGATGAGAGAGGAACCTAATTATCTTGTGTATGGAAGCTACATGCTGCTATTGCTAGAGCATTACTGTAGAAACCATCGACTTCAATATTGAATTTTAATACACGAGGTACGAGGAGAATAGATATAAGTCGTTAACGGGTCACGTATCTTATCCAATTTTTTTTATTAATGTCATCTTTTATTATATAGCGCATCATAAAAGCAAAAGAGTTGTTCAAGAAGCAGTTGGAAGTTCTAACCAAAGAAGGGAGATCATGCTTTTGCACTTGTGTGCATTTTGTAATTGGGAATACCTAGGAGAAGGAAAAAGAAGAAAGAACATTTGTTTTTGTCCGAAGAAGTTTGGAAAGACCAATATGGCACTGTTTTATAAAGCTTGGATCGGTGGTACGAGGAAATGGGAGGGATTTAGCTTTTTCAAAGGAACCAAACGTGAGCGGCTTTAGTTGGAGGGTAGACGCAATTGTGCTCAGAAGGATTTGTAGAATGGTCGTCCGAAGTTCCACGCGGGGCAGGGATCAGAGGGGAATTAAAATGAAACTGAGGGAGGTATACAAAACGATTTAACATGCATGGACGATGAGAAGATCCATCTTTTTTGGAAGTGATAACGTTCGCAGGGGAATACTTTTAAATTATATGGGAAATGGAAAATCCATATTCATGTCATCGTTATTCCGTCGATTTAAAGTAAGTAATAGTTCGATATCATTAAGTAAGGAGAAATGCTGAATTCTCTTTAAAATCGTTTGTCGGAATATTCACGACATCTTGTTGAAAAATATTCGTAATATTTAATTAGCGCTTTTCATAAATATTGAAATTTAGACGAAGTAATTTGGTGGGTAGCGCGAATTACCTGTTATTAATACTTACTCCCGTACTTACTTGGCCAAGTACCTTCGTTTTAAACCCATCGTTATTATCTCTCTCTGGGTGTGCTCTGGTGCGCGCCTATCTGCGCCAATTCGAGGGGCCGGGATTGAGCGCGCGGTCTTGTGTGCGTGTATGCATACAACTCCAGTCCATTCTTGATAATAAAGAAAATATGTTCGCATTTGTTTTCCTAACATCAGGTCGAGCAGATAATTGGAGATTAGCTCTATAGTTCAATTGTCTATTTAGAATCATCGTTTGAAAACAGGGTTACTTATTTTGCAGAGCAATGGACTATTTTTTTAGGAACCGATTGATTTGGGACATAATATACGAAATATTAGGTAACTGGAGATATTATGGGATTATTGTTTTGCATTCTCCAATAGGGAGTAAATTTCTGGGAAAATGTAACCGTTCATGCAGGAGAACCAAATCAGTCGTGGTAGATGGATCTGCAAAAGAATTAACCGGGCAATTAAATGATACAGCTAAATATATAATAGAGTTATACCGCTAATCGTATTATCGAGTTCTCTGCCTGGTTTGATGAGAGGAAAAACTAATGAAAAGATACCTTTCTTGTTTTGAAAATAAGAGAGGAGATGTACGCAGACACGCTCACCTGAACTCGCGCACGTAAATGCGCACGTGCACGGGGAGAGGTAATAAGTCGTTTAATATGATGGTGCTGGACGATAGGTAGGAGAAAAGGCGTACGTGCAGATCGTTAAATCCCGATTAATACCCGGTAATAGGGGAATTTGTAGACATGGGGGATCATATGTTTTTGCAAAGAAATCATAATTTTGTTCATTATAATTTTCTACGATGTCTATGATAAATGTCGAATCAACTCTCTTTCCGCATTATCATCCCTGGCATTATGTATGAGATCTCTCCGTTTTTTTGTTGGATGTCATCGCTATCAGTCTTATCGTTTTCTTCCCGAATAATATTTATTTTTTCTATCGTATTTGTATAAATGTCTATCTGGAATTCCTCTTCTGTATTACTTATGACACGAAACTCGCCAGTGTTTCGTTATTTTGCCGTTCTCTTAATGAAAAAGAAATAAGTAATTGAAAGTGCTGGTAGTCTCAAATTGTATATAACGAAATCGCGAAACGATATATACCAAATGAATATTACGTATCTGATTTTCTGCCTTATTAGTCTAGGGAACTATCTGTTTCACTAGAAGTTTCAATACGAAGCGAGTTCAGCTTCGAAAATATCTCCTCTGTTTTATGATTACTTGTTTACTCCATCAAATATCAGTGCATCGTACGTGGCGTACTCGTGTCCCATTGCAGACAAGACCTTTTCACTTTATTTACGCGGTTTAGAGAAGCCCTCAGAACGTTATGAACGTACTTCTTTTCTGTAAGGCCGACTGATATTCTTTTCAAATTACTTGATAATTGGACCATTCCTTGACTAACTAAATGAGATGTTCTCTCGGAGTGGAAATACGGGAAAGAGAAGAAGGTAATATTAGGAAACCATAAATGTGAGGAAAGATCTTCTCCGAGTACATGTTTTCATTAAATGCTATAACTAAATAGATAATTGAATTATACTGCTAATCGTGTTATCAATTTGTCTGCTATCGGTTTGATAAGAGGAAAACTAATGAAAAAATACCCGTTTTGTTTTCAAAATAAAGCAGAGGAACGCAGACACGGCCACTCATTTACGCCCACTTGAACTGGCGCATGTAATCCCGCTAGTATATGGAGGGTGGTAGTAATAAATCGTTTAATATGACGGTGCTTGACTGTATGTATGAGAGAAGGTACATACGTGCAGATCGTTAAATACCGATCAATACCCGTTAACAAGAGAATTCGCTCTACCTAGCAAATTATTTCGTTTAAATTCGTATATCACCGAAACACGTATATTAAATATAACGAATAATTTTGAAGACAATGTGATTATTTTGGCAAACAATTTTGAACAACATCGAACTCAACATTTCTTCTGTTTTTAATTATATTGAATGATTATTTAAATTGAGTGAACAATAATGACAAGGTGATCTACACGTGGACTTCATATTTCATGTATAGTTTAAATCTATTCCCATTTTAAAGTATTTCAGATATATTTTTACATGATTACTTCAATTAAAAAAGGGACGAATAATTGTCAATTTCATTGGTAGGTTACAAGATTTGAGATAATTTTTCACGTACATAGAGGAAATGAGAATATAACTACATAACTACAGGAGAGGGTAATTTTTCATTCCCTAGCTAGGAAGTATGGTTTTGTAAGGGGACGACATGGGATTAATTTCGCCAGGGAAAGTCATTCCTTCGGTGGTTTCCGAACCAGTAATACGCAAGTGAGTGTCACACGGGAAATAATCGCTAATGCATATACCTCATATGTCCGAAAGAATACCTTTATAAGCAATTAAAACGAGAGAAACAATTTCATCGTTCTCACTCATCATTCTTTTGCTCCATTAATATTCTCTAAATTTAGCAATTGCCGTTTCCATCAGATTTTTGACAAAGTTGCATTTCTATATTATAGAAATGAAACTGATTTTCTTGATTCCTAACATTATAATTATAATTTTGTTGCGTATACGAGAAATTACTGTAGCACTAAAAAGGCATCATCTGACATATTTTCGGTAATTATGCAATTAAAATGAACGAATAGCTTTGATATGTCTAAACTAATCTACGAATTTTGCTTTGTTTTAAATATATACGAAAGAAAATAAAACGCGAAAGCAATTCCAACAACTGATAATCATTGGCACAGGAGCCGAATTTACGGATATCTTAATTGTAACAATTGTGCATACAATCTAGTTTGCAAAAATGAAGATATGAATTAAACATGTAAATAAGTGATTATTTATAATCAAACCTACCTTTATGGTACCATTATGTCGCAATACGTCAATATCAAAAGATTTAAGAGTACTTAATCTATGAGGAATAGCTAACAGCGTTCTTTCTTCGCGTTCGTTTTCTTCGTTCTCGGATTGCTTCTTGAATCACTCTTCCGCCTTCACAATCCAATGCGCTATATTATAAAAGATGAAATTCATGTGGAAAATTGTATAAGATATGTGACAAATTACTTATATCTGATCTTTTCATACCTCGTTTATTAAAATCCAATATTAAAATTGATGTTTGCTACAGTAATGCCTTAGTATGCCGTCACAGTGTTTCCATAAACCGGATAATTAGGTGCTTTTCTGGCCAATTTGGGTATATATCACGTGAATGATTTGAAATGGATTCATTTTGAAATAGAAATACTTTCGTCGACTTCATAAAATCTATGTAGAAATTCAATAAATTATTGTAAAATATACCTATGATAGAGATTTTATATTCCACATTACATTTTATAATAAAAAATTTATATCTTATCTCTGAAACATCTTACCTTTCGGTAAACACAGCATTTGTACTATCGATGTAGAACGCACGTTCGGAAGAGGAGGAAGTATCGATGTAAATATGTTGCACTTCCTATTTCGAATATTTCATTATCACGTTGACCGTAGCTGAATTTCGTTTATATTCTTTGGAATTAAATTGAAATATAAGTCAATAGGACTACTTTGCAGTACTTCGAGGCTATTGAACAGCTTTCACCCTCGTTTTGTCTATTATATCTCTGAAATAATTTAAAATTCCTAGTAGATAAGCTAAGACTCATGATAGGCATTGAATTGTTCATCCAATTGTGTAGGTAACAATGATAAAACTAATTACGCGCCTTTAAGAAATATAAAATACCTTCACCGAAAAGCAACAAATAATAATAATGATGTTATTGATCAGGAAAATCAATTTCATTTCGATAAAATATAATTGAAATTTTCTAACTAATCACATATTAACGACCACTTATAAATTTACCTTATATTGATAACATAAATAAAAGACTAGTGAGAACGAAGAAATTGTTTCCACCGCCTGAACCGCTTGTAAAACTACCCTTTGGAACGTATAAGATATACGCAAGGCGAATATTTATTGTACGACACTTGCTCACATATTATCAGTTCGACCACCACCGAAGGAATGACGTAAAGCTTTATCGCCCTTCTCCGATGGACCATATTTATCCCCCGCTCTTCGCTATGGTCCGTCAAAGAGTACGCCCTCTGCAAAGGGTTACTACGCTTCAAATCGATTAATCAATATTTCCTATTATATGTTCGAAAGAAGGGAAAGGGTCATAAACTGTGAGGAAATGAATTTCTCTATTGATTTCTTTTAACTAGGATGTATCATTATCCTTCCTCTTTTATGCTCTTCTTTCGTTCCCTTTTCTCCTTACTTTTACTAATTTAATAAGAAATTAAACATTAATTAAAGAATTTTGAAAATAGCCAAATATTTT
The DNA here is from genome assembly GCA_905340365.1 of Vespula germanica. Lineage (NCBI taxonomy): Eukaryota > Metazoa > Arthropoda > Insecta > Hymenoptera > Vespidae > Vespula > Vespula germanica. Next base: position 1,310,376 of record HG996541.1, read on the forward strand.
TCTTCCATTTTTCGATAAAAATATTCATCAATAAGAATTAATTTGGCGTAAAGAATATTGTGACGATTGTTTCTGCTGCATTTTTATTGATCTCTCGCTACCATACATTTAAGAAATGAAATTAATCTTTTTATTGGTATTCTCTCCTAATGAACATATCTTGTGAGTGGACAGTATACATATTTTTGATTCCTGGCTGACAAAATCGGCCAAACATATTGTTTATGTGAACAATATTTTCTTTGATCATAATAAAAATAACATCGTGGGTAAATTGATCAATATGAAAAGTATCTGTTTTTTCATTATGATCCTAAAAGATAGTACCTTCCTATGAACAAATACATTTGTAAGAAAATACTTTCGAAGAATCCTTCGTCGATCATTTCGAAACAGATTCTTCATCTATCATGGAATATCAAGCATTTAGCTTGCGAAGTTGTCAGGTGTTATCATCGAAAGCGTTGTGCATTAACATTTTCAGTTTTTTGTTACATACTTCGATAATGACTTCACGCTTTATATTATAGCTCGCATTTAGAGAAAGGAAGAAAAGAAAAACACATATCCATATATCTTATGCGCGAACCCTCAATTACATAGTATCGATCGGCGGAATTCGACTATATAAAGTTATCAACGATTTCCAAAACATTTTTAATGCTTTCTAGCGATACTTTGAATCAACGTGCTGGGTTTGAGAGGGAAGCGTTTCCTTTTCAAACATCGTCCTCGTCTTTTCGTGATCCATAGTATTGTGTTCCATCCCGTCTTCATTATGTGATCGAGATTAACCAGTAGGAGGAAGGGGAAGAAGAGGAAACGTTTATAATGGCGGTGACGACGAACCTGGCGAGATTAATATCGGCGCTGTTTTACAAAGCTTTATTCGAATGGTGGTACGAGGAGACGGAATATATCGTATTGAAAGGATCACAAGATAAGCGGCTTTAGCTAAAGGATATAATCGAGTGTGGTTGGAGAGATTTATTGAAGGGCTGTTCGCCGTAGCAAACCGCATCTGAATTAAAGTGGAATTGAAATGGTACTCAGACAGGTTTATCTCTGAAAATGATTAAATCTGCTTGTACGATCGAAAGATTCTCCGTTTTTCGGGATAGTCGTGCTAGCCCGGGAACACATTTAAATTTTTCGTCAAATATTCAGTGCACGTCCACCTCACCATGTCATCGTTATAACGTCAATTTAAATAATTAATCAACATAATTAAAAAGAGACGAAGCGTTTGGTTCAATGCTTCTAAGTTGTTTGTCGGAATATTCACGTCATTTGCTTAAAAATAATATATAATGACCGTTTTTCAGAAATATTGGTATTTGGACGATTTAATTTGCTACGGAGCGCAAATACCTCTCGATTGGGATTTAATGAAAATGCATGTACGTATTACTCTCTTCCATAAGTATCGTCAAGTACCTTCCTCTGAAACGATTTGTTATTACCCCTTTCCATGGACCTGTGCTCTTCTGTTCGCTCATGCGCGCTAGGTCATGTGGGCGGGATTACGTGTGCGGTTCTCTGGTCGTGCACGCTTATATCTCCTTTCTCATTTTGATAAGAAGAAAGGTATTTTTTCATTTGTTTTTCTCTCATTAAAAAAAAGTTCGATAATAACCGCGGATGACATACTATCTCGTTAATATATGCAAACCAGTGAAGACCAGAATAAATGGTGAAAATGTATAATTTGATAATTGAATTTATTGAAATCTTTAAATAGGAGTACAATATTCATTCTGAGTCTTGTCAACTCCCGTACAGGTTCTTGGAAACACAAGAAGATGGAACTGTATGTAAGCACCCCTCCAGACACGATAATGGACTATACCGTCTATATCATTTTGAACAACACTCTCGATAAGATGAAGCCTATTTTAATTTTTTCTATCTCCATTTATCCATTTCAATTCGTTATTCAGCAAATTGCTTTTATACAGCCAGTACTGTAAGACGTAATTATTAGGGGGAAAAACAATTTTCACTTAGAACTTTGTAAGCTCATTACATATTGTTTAAAGTCAGCTTGGCGATAAAATTATATAAAATTTTTCTTTATATTTGCTAAGTCCGTGAATGAAATTTTCATTATTCTTTCCATGCCAGTTTCTATACATACACAGACACACGCACACACACACACACCTATTGGTTTAAATATTTCGAAGATCATAACGCGCGAGGAACATGAAACAATTTTAATCGAAAATTTCAACAATTTCTAATTTTAATCAAATGTTATCTTACTAGAAATATAATAAAATTGTCGCTATGCTTTGTCGGTTATGCGTAAAAGAAATAAACAATTCTCAAATAAATATTGAGAAATAAAATATCTTCCAAGGAATTGGTTGGTTTGAAGCAGAATATACGAAATATCGGATAACTGGAGGGATAATCGGGTCATTGTTTTCATTTTCTTCAATTGGGTGCTAATCTCAGGGAAAATGTACTCGTTGGAACGGAATAATTAAATCAGTGGCGCGCCCATAACTATGAAAAAATGTAGCCGAGTGATTATATGATGCATTTAAATAGATATTTGAGTTATACAATCGTCTCATCCAATTGTTTGATCGTCTCATTGGTTTGATAAGGGAAGGACAAATGAAAAAGTACCTTTCATGATTTCAAAATCAGACACGAGAGGTACGCTGACATGACCGCGCCACTCATTCCCGTTCACCTGAACCATGAGCTCATCCAAGCGTGCCGAATCACGGATGGTGAGGAATAATACCGAATCGATTAAAACGAAGGTACTTGATACGGGATAGGGAAGATCGTAATACGCAGATGCATTTTGTTCAAATCAGTATCAAAACCTACTAACAAGAGAATCCTGACTACGTAGCAAACTACATCGTTGTATTTACAATATTACACTAAAGCGTAAATTAAATATTCTGAATCTCCTTTAAGCGCACTACGTGAATATTATGACAAATAATTTAGAAGATTGATTCAAGATATCTTCTATTTTTAATTTAAGCGAATGATTACTTAATTTAATTAGATGGAATAACGATGTCAATGTAAATATGGAACAAATCGGTAAATCCATTAATCATCCCTTCAGGTTGAATAATTTTGAGATTATAATCATTTGAGCCTACCTTAATTTCATTTCTATTTTCCAGAACTCAAACTTCAATCCATGATTAAACCTTCCATTCTCATAATTAATTCCTTTTCACTTAATATTAACTCTTGGTAGGGCGCTCTGAATTAATCGAAGCAAAAGCGTTTCGTACATTATGTAATTATACTATGAGGATTATTTCATACGGTAATTAATTAGAGAGGGCCGCGGTAAGCCGAGAAAAAAGGTATTGGTCGACAATTCTGTTTCCCCCCACTCATATCCCTTTCGGTCCTTTCGACACCGGAATAGAAAGCTATCATTGCATTGCGTAAAGGGCAACCAAATGAATTACGCGAAATGAAAAATAAATATAACTAATTATTATCTTTGAATGCATATACTTTTGCACTGTGTAATAAAAAAAGAGAGACGCTAGTTAACTAAAACAATAAAAAAAGAACAGTAGGTAATATCACGAAACAAATTTTCAAGAAATATTTCTTGCTCGAAATTATACTTCTTGTTAAGCATTTTTAACGATAAAAACGGGAAAAATATTAATAGCCGATTATCGAAATTCTTTAGCTAATTTCTAATTCTAGATTGTAAAGAACAGTGGGTTTGAAAAAAAGAAAAGACCAGAAACAAGAAAATGAAAATAAATTGTCCAGTTTATGAGAATATCATTCGAAAATTGACATCCTTTGGTACCATGACATTTCGGTTCTTTATCTCGTATAATATGTGGTATTGATTGATCGGCTTAGAATGCAATAACCCCTTCCACCGAGCTCCGCCTCAGAAAATAGCTGGGTCTTCTGACGTGGCGATTTGGGGAAGAGTCTCGCCTGCGAAGGTCATCCTTTCAATAATTTTTGAACGAGTAATGTGCAAGTAAGTGCTAAATAATCGCGTCTACACTTCATACGTCCCAAAGGAAACTTACAAGGAAACCAAACGGTACAATTTCTTCATTTTCACTAATTTTTTGTTCCTTATCCATATACGGTAAATTTATCGGTAATCGTTAGTATGTAACTTATTATAAAATTTCGATACAATATTACGGAATTGAAACTGATTTTCGTGATCAATGCCATCCTAAGTATCATTTTGTTGCTTCTCGTAGAAGATATTTTATATCGCTTAAAAGGGCGTAACCCGATTTACCTTTGATGACTGCACAATTTAAATCAACAATTGAGCGTCTATCATGACTCTTAACCCAACTAAGAATTACAAACTCTTCCAGAGGTACAGAAGACAAAACCGACGCGAAAGCAGTTCCAATAGCCTTGAAGTATTAGCAAAGAGCAGAATCGACTGTTATCTGAATTGTAATTACTTCCAGTGAAGATACGAGTTTATTGCTAGAGCATTACTAGAGAAACTATCAACTTCAACATTGAATTTTAATACAAGAGGTACCAGGAGAAGAGATATAAGTAACTAGTCAATTATCTTATCCAATTTTCTTTATTAATGTCCTCTTATATTATATAGCGAGTCATGAAAGCAAAAGAGTTGTTCAAGAAGCAGTTGGAAGTTCTAAACAAAGAAGGAACATGTTGCTTTTGCACTTCTGTACAAATGGAATACCTAGGAGAAGGAAAAAGAAGAAAAATCATTTGTTTTTTTCCGAAGAAGTTTTGAAAGACCAACATGAAACTGTTTTATGAAGTTTGGAACGGTGGTACGAGGAAATGTGAGGGATTTAGCTTTCTCAAAGGAACCAATCGTGAGCGGCTTCAGCTGGAAGGTATAGGCGATTATGCTCGGAAGGATTTGTAGAAGGGTCGTTCAAAGTTCCACGCGGGGCAAGGGTCAAAGGGGAGTTAAAATGAAACTGAGGCAGGCATACAAAACAATTTAACATGCAGGGACGACGAGAAGATTCATCTTTTTTGAAAGTAATAACGTTCATAGGGGAATACTTTTAGGCTGTATGTGAAATGAAAAGTCCATATTCACGTCATCGTTATTCCGTCGATTTATATGAAGTAATAGTTGGATATAATTAAGAAAGGAGAAATGCTGAATTCTATCTTCGAAATTGTTTGTCGTAATATTCACGATATCTAGTTGAAAAATATTTGTAATATTTAATTAGCGATTTTCATAATTATTGAAATTTGGACGAAGCAATTTGGTGCGTAGCGCGAATTATCTGTTATCACTACTTACTGCCGTAATTATTTAGCCAAGTTCCTTCGTTTTAAACCCATCGTTATTATCTCTCTCTGCGTGTGCTCTGGTGTGCGCCTAACTGCGCCAATTCGAGGGTCCGGGATTGAGCGCGCGGTCTTGTGTGCGTGTATGCATACAACTCCAGTCCATTCTTGATAATAAAGAAAATATGTTTGCATTTGTTTTCCTAAGATCAAGTCGAGCAGATAATTGGAGATTAGCTCTATAGTTCAATTGTCTGTTTAGATTCATTGTTTGATAACACTATTACTTACTTTGCAGAGCAATGGACCATTTCCTTAGGAAACAATTGATTTGGAACATATTATACGAAATATTAGATGACTGGAGGTGTAAGGGGATTATTGTTTTACATTCTTCAATAGGGAGTAAATTTCTAGGAAAATGTAACCGTTCATACAGAAGAATCAAATCAGTCGTGGTAGATGGATCTGCAAAAGAAGTAACCAGGTAATTAAATGATACAGCTAGACAGATAATTCAGTTATACCGCTAATCGTATTATCGAATTCTCTGCCTGGTTTGATGAGAGGAAATACTAATGAAATGATACCTCTCTTGTTTTGAAAATAAGAGAGGAGATGTACGCAGACACGCTCACTTGAACTCGCGCACGTAAATGCGCACGTGCACGGTGAGAGGTAATAGTAATAAGTAAATAAAAAAAAGTAGTAATAAAAATAGTAATAGTAAATATAAAAAAGTAGTAAATAAAAATAGTAATAGTAATAAAAAAAAGAAATAAGTAATTGAAAGCGCTGGGTTGCGTCTGGGTTGTCTCAAATTGTATATGACGATATCGCGAAACGATATATACCAAAAGAATATTACGTTTCTGATTTTCTGTCTTATGAGTCTAGGGAACTATCTATTTCACTAGAAGTTTCAATACGAAGCGAGTTCAGCTTCGAAAATATCGCCTCTGTTTCATGATTACTTGTTTACTCCATCAAATATGAATGCATCGTACGTGGCGTACTCGTGTACCATTGCAGACAAGTCTTTATCACTTTATTTAAGCGGTTTAGAGAAGCCGTCAGACCGTTATGAACGTACTTCTTTTCTGTAAGACCGACTGATATTCTTTTCATATAACATATAGTTTGTAATTTGTCCATTCCTTGACTATCTAACCGAGTGGTTCTCTCGGAGGGGAAATACGGGAAAGAGAAGAAGGTAATATTAGGAAACCATAAATGTGACGAAAGATCTCCGAATACGTTGTATAGATTTAAGTAGTGAAGAGGAATTCCAGAAAGACATTTATATAGATACGATAGAAGAAATAAATATTAATCCGTAAGAAAACGATAGAAGTGATAGTTATATCATCTAGCAAGAAAACGAAGAGCTCATTGATGATAGAGATGAAAATGTTGTATAAGAATTTCTTCAAAACTAATCATAGATTCCGTAAAAAATAATAAGGCATAAAATTTTCGTCATTTTGTAAAAAAATATATTCTTCAGTATCTACGAATACACATAAACCAACCATCCTTATCATACATTATGTGCTTTTAAAATATATACTCTGATGTGAGTCGTTCGACCACGTCTGCGCGATAAAGTTCCATCGATTTGTTCAGAGCTGACGACCGAAAGGGCTCAGGTCAGAAATGGTGATTACGTTTTACGCACATTAATTGCTTACACGGACGGAAAGGTCAAAAATGAAATTAATTAAGGGGAAATGAACTTCTGTTTTATTAATGAACAATATTTTTTAATTCGACTTATTACTTTTTCCTTCTCTTTCCTTTATAGTTTATAATCTGAAATTAACTAAAGAATGTGGACGATTAACAATTATTTTTTTTCATATTTGTATGCTTAAAAATGACTCAGTAAGAATTAATTTCTCCCTTTTTTTATCCCTTGAAATAATCATTTCTTTTTTGTCTTACCCAATGATAAGGAATATGGATTCACAAGAATTCTTTCGCCATATGTACTTTTTTTTTCGTTACGTCATCTTTTTCTCTTTTACGTATTTCATTTGAACGCCCTTTATGCAGGTAAATTAAAATTTCCTGTTTCGTGGCCGAAAAGGGTATGGGTTGGAAGGAAATGAATTTCTCGACCAATCTTGATCAATTTTTTATTTATCGTTATTCAACTAATCCATCGACATGTTTCAAAGCATAAGTTATAAGTGTTCTAGGAAGATAGCTTTCCATGAAGATACCTTTCCTTGTAAATAGAATCTACTTTCTTTGTAATGTCAACGTTCTCTTCGGAAAAGATATATAAATATGAATAAGTACTAAAAAAAGGTCACTCCCCCAAAGGGGGATAAGCAAAATTAGATTTTTACAAAGTTAAATGATCGAGAGGATGTGCATATGAAGAATAATCGACAGAAGGGATCAAAAGCAGAGAAAGAATCAAAAAGAAAGAGCAAGGATAAAAATAAAAAAAAAATTACCATCCACGGTAGTGTCGATTTAAAGTTATTGGTACCATTGTGACGAGATTACCGTGGACGACAATATCTCGTTAATATATGAAAAATAGTGGGAAATAAGTGGTAGAATAAGCTCGATTGGATACTTGAATTTATTGTATCCCTTGAGAGGGAGTAAAATTTGTTTATTCAGTCGTCATTTAAGCAAATCCTAAAGAGATCGAGAAAAGATAGGCTTAGAATAGTATATCAGCAATTAATCAATCACGATAATGTATTCTATATCACCTATATCGTTCCAAACAACATACACTACATAAGATACAACATACTTGAATTTTCTGTTTCTCGCAATTTATTGTTTTGTTGATTGCTTTAATGCAATCCTTTATGACGGAATTGTTAATAGAAGGTCGTAAAACCATTTTCGAGTGACCTTCGTTACAATTCTAGAATGAAATATCGCGATATAGTAGGTAAATAATTGCTCCTCTGCCTGATGTGTTCATGAATGCAATCTTGATTGTTCTTTTCACACGGCAGACGGAGTCTATACATATATATACAAATACATAGATTCATATCTATATACATAGTCAAAAAAATCCATTTGTAAAGAATACTATGGAAAAGTAATATAATATATGGAAATAATATTTTTATAAAAAAACGTAAATAAGTAAGTGAAAAAAAATTGAAATTAAAAGAAATAATATTAAAGAAAAGAGCAACCAAATATGTATTCGGGTCGTGTTGAAGATAAAAGAATATTTAAGAAATGGGACGCTTTTATATAATATTAACTAATAAGATTTTCACATGTGTTACGAATTGAGTTTGGTCTGATGCTCTGCCCTTACTTTTTCCCGAACTAATTAATTACAGAAAGAGTTTATGACAAACTAAGAATAAACACAAAATGGTGTACTGGAATTGCTTGAAAACTTAAGATGGATATCGTAGAAAATTATAGAATAGGATTTTGATTTCTTTGCAAGAAATTTGTTCCTCGATGTATATAAATTCATATAAATCAAATACCACTGTATGATATGATACAATATATACCACGTTTGCGCGACGAAATGCCACCGTGTATATAAGGAGAAATCATTTAATAAATGGAAATATCACTTTAGCACTTTATATCATTTCTACCTTTTTTTATTCCTTGATAGTAAAACACCATTATTCTTTACCGGATTTAAATTCACTCAAGACTTTTGCGGTAGTTGAAGACAACTGCATAGCAAAGAGTGTAGCCATATCCGTCGCCTCTTATTTCACTTTATGCAAATTTTTATATTTCCTCGGTCGATACGATCTTGTGAAACAATGACTTAGTGACAAGGAACAATTATCACGATTAGCCACGAAAAATATACTCGTTTATATAGAAGTATGTAATCAGCCGTGGTACATCGTTCTGCACGAGACTCAAACGCGTAATTAAATGCTATAGCTAAATAGATAATTGAATTATACTGCTAATCGTGTTATCGATTTGTCTGCGTCGTTTGATAAGAGGGAAACTAATGAAAAAATACCCGTTTTGTTTTCAAAATAAAGCAGAGGAAAGCAGACACGGCCACTCATTCACGCCCACTTGAACTGGCGTACGTAATCCCGCTAGTATATGGAGGGTGGTAATAATAAATCGTTTAATATGACGGTGCTTGACTGTATGTATGAGAGAAGGTACATACGTGCAGATCGTTAAATACCGATCAATACCCGTTAACAAGAGAATTCGCTCTACCTAGCAAATTATTTCGTTTAAATTCGTATATCACCGAAACACGTATATTAAATATAACGAATAATTTTGAAGACAATGTGATTATTTTGGCAAACAATTTTGAACAACATCGAACTCAACATTTCTTCTGTTTTTAATTATATTGAATGATTATTTAAATTGAGTGAACAATAATGACAAGGTGATCTACACGTGGACTTCATATTTCATGTATAGTTTAAATCTATTCCCATTTTAAAGTATTTCAGATATATTTTTACATGATTACTTCAATTAAAAAAGGGACGAATAATTGTCAATTTCATTGGTAGGTTACAAGATTTGAGATAATTTTTCACGTACATAAAGGAAATGAGAATATAACTAAATAACTACAGGAGAGGGTAATTTTTCATTCCCTAGCTAGGAAGTATGGTTTTGTAAGGGGACGACATGGGATTAATTTCGCCAGGGAAAGTCATTCCTTCGGTGGTTTCCGAACCAGTAATACGCAAGTGAGTGTCACACGGGAAATAATCGCTAATGCATATACCTCATATGTCCGAAAGAATACCTTTATAAGCAATTAAAACGAGAGAAACAATTTCATCGTTCTCACTCATCATTCTTTTGCTCCATTAATATTCTCTAAATTTAGCAATTGCCGTTTCCATCAGATTTTTGACAAAGTTGCATTTCTATATTATAGAAATGAAACTGATTTTCTTGATTCCTAACATTATAATTATAATTTTGTTGCGTATACGAGAGATTACTGTAGCACTAAAAAGGCATCATCTGACATATTTTCGGTAATTATGCAATTAAAATGAACGAATAGCTTTGATATGTCTAAACTAATCTACGAATTTTGCTTTGTTTTAAATATATACGAAAGAAAATAAAACGCGAAAGCAATTCCAACAACTGATAATCATTGGCACAGGAGCCGAATTTACGGATATCTTAATTGTAACAATTGTGCATACAATCTAGTTTGCAAAAATGAAGATATGAATTAAACATGTAAATAAGTGATTATTTATAATCAAACCTACCTTTATAGTACCATTATGTCGCAATACGTCAATATCAAAAGATTTAAGAGTACTTAATCTATGAGGAATAGCTAACAGCGTTCTTTCTTCGCGTTCGTTTTCTTCGTTCTCGGATTGCTTCTTGAATCACTCTTCCGCCTTCACAATCCAATGCGCTATATTATAAAAGATGAAATTCATGTGGAAAATTGTATAAGATATGTGACAAATTACTTATATCTGATCTTTTCATACCTCGTTTATTAAAATCCAATATTAAAATTGATGTTTGCTACAGTAATGCCTTAGTATGCCGTCACAGTGTTTCCATAAACCGGATAATTAGGTGCTTTTCTGGCCAATTTGGGTATATATCACGTGAATGATTTGAAATGGATTCATTTTGAAATAGAAATACTTTCGTCGACTTCATAAAATCTATGTAGAAATTCAATAAATTATTGTAAAATATACCTATGATAGAGATTTTATATTCCACATTACATTTTATAATAAAAAATTTATGTCTTATCTCTGAAACATCTTACCTTTCGGTAAACACAGCATTTGTACTATCGATGTAGAACGCACGTTCGGAAGAGGAGGAAGTATCGATGTAAATATGTTGCACTTCCTATTTCGAATATTTCATTATCACGTTGACCGTAGCTGAATTTCGTTTATATTCTTTGGAATTAAATTGAAATATAAGTCAATAGGACTACTTTGCAGTACTTCGAGGCTATTGAACAGCTTTCACCCTCGTTTTGTCTATTATATCTCTGAAATAATTTAAAATTCCTAGTAGATAAGCTAAGACTCATGATAGGCATTGAATTGTTCATCCAATTGTGTAGGTAACAATGATAAAACTAATTACGCGCCTTTAAGAAATATAAAATACCTTCACCGAAAAGCAACAAATAATAATAATGATGTTATTGATCAGGAAAATCAATTTCATTTCGATAAAATATAATTGAAATTTTCTAACTAATCACATATTAACGACCACTTATAAATTTACCTTATATTGATAACATAAATAAAAGACTAGTGAGAACGAAGAAATTGTTTCCACCGCCTGAACCGCTTGTAAAACTACCCTTTGGAACGTATAAGATATACGCAAGGCGAATATTTATTGTACGACACTTGCTCACATATTATCAGTTCGACCACCACCGAAGGAATGACGTAAAGCTTTATCGCCCTTCTCCGATGGACCATATTTATCCCCCGCTCTTCGCTATGGTCCGTCAAAGAGTACGCCCTCTGCAAAGGGTTACTACGCTTCAAATCGATTAATCAATATTTCCTATTATATGTTCGAAAGAAGGGAAAGGGTCATAAACTGTGAGGAAATGAATTTCTCTATTGATTTCTTTTAACTAGGATGTATCATTATCCTTCCTCTTTTATGCTCTTCTTTCGTTCCCTTTTCTCCTTACTTTTACTAATTTAATAAGAAATTAAACATTAATTAAAGAATTTTGAAAATAGCCAAATATTTTTCTTCCATTTTTCGATAAAAATATTCATCAATAAGAATTAATTTGGCGTAAAGAATATTGTGACGATTGTTTCTGCTGCATTTTTATTGATCTCTCGCTACCATACATTTAAGAAATGAAATTAATCTTTTTATTGGTATTCTCTCCTAATGAACATATCTTGTGAGTGGACAGTATACATATTTTTGATTCCTGGCTGACAAAATCGGCCAAACATATTGTTTATGTGAACAATATTTTCTTTGATCATAATAAAAATAACATCGTGGGTAAATTGATCAATATGAAAAGTATCTGTTTTTTCATTATGATCCTAAAAGATAGTACCTTCCTATGAACAAATACATTTGTAAGAAAATACTTTCGAAGAATCCTTCGTCGATCATTTCGAAACAGATTCTTCATCTATCATGGAATATCAAGCATTTAGCTTGCGAAGTTGTCAGGTGTTATCATCGAAAGCGTTGTGCATTAACATTTTCAGTTTTTTGTTACATACTTCGATAATGACTTCACGCTTTATATTATAGCTCGCATTTAGAGAAAGGAAGAAAAGAAAAACACATATCCATATATCTTATGCGCGAACCCTCAATTACATAGTATCGATCGGCGGAATTCGACTATATAAAGTTATCAACGATTTCCAAAACATTTTTAATGCTTTCTAGCGATACTTTGAATCAACGTGCTGGGTTTGAGAGGGAAGCGTTTCCTTTTCAAACATCGTCCTCGTCTTTTCGTGATCCATAGTATTGTGTTCCATCCCGTCTTCATTATGTGATCGAGATTAACCAGTAGGAGGAAGGGGAAGAAGAGGAAACGTTTATAATGGCGGTGACGACGAACCTGGCGAGATTAATATCGGCGCTGTTTTACAAAGCTTTATTCGAATGGTGGTACGAGGAGACGGAATATATCGTATTGAAAGGATCACAAGATAAGCGGCTTTAGCTAAAGGATATAATCGAGTGTGGTTGGAGAGATTTATTGAAGGGCTGTTCGCCGTAGCAAACCGCATCTTAATTAAAGTGGAATTGAAATGGTACTCAGACAGGTTTATCTCTGAAAATGATTAAATCTGCTTGTACGATCGAAAGATTCTCCGTTTTTCGGGATAGTCGTGCTAGCCCGGGAACACATTTAAATTTTTCGTCAAATATTCAGTGCACGTCCACCTCACCATGTCATCGTTATAACGTCAATTTAAATAATTAATCAACATAATTAAAAAGAGACGAAGCGTTTGGTTCAATGCTTCTAAGTTGTTTGTCGGAATATTCACGTCATTTGCTTAAAAATAATATATAATGACCGTTTTTCAGAAATATTGGTATTTGGACGATTTAATTTGCTACGGAGCGCAAATACCTCTCGATTGGGATTTAATGAAAATGCATGTACGTATTACTCTCTTCCATAAGTATCGTCAAGTACCTTCCTCTGAAACGATTTGTTATTACCCCTTTCCATGGACCTGTGCTCTTCTGTTCGCTCATGCGCGCTAGGTCATGTGGGCGGGATTACGTGTGCGGTTCTCTGGTCGTGCACGCTTATATCTCCTTTCTCATTTTGATAAGAAGAAAGGTATTTTTTCATTTGTTTTTCTCTCATTAAAAAAAAGTTCGATAATAACCGCGGATGACATACTATCTCGTTAATATATGCAAACCAGTGAAGACCAGAATAAATGGTGAAAATGTATAATTTGATAATTGAATTTATTGAAATCTTTAAATAGGAGTACAATATTCATTCTGAGTCTTGTCAACTCCCGTACAGGTTCTTGGAAACACAAGAAGATGGAACTGTATGTAAGCACCCCTCCAGACACGATAATGGACTATACCGTCTATATCATTTTGAACAACACTCTCGATAAGATGAAGCCTATTTTAATTTTTTCTATCTCCATTTATCCATTTCAATTCGTTATTCAGCAAATTGCTTTTATACAGCCAGTACTGTAAGACGTAATTATTAGGGGGAAAAACAATTTTCACTTAGAACTTTGTAAGCTCATTACATATTGTTTAAAGTCAGCTTGGCGATAAAATTATATAAAATTTTTCTTTATATTTGCTAAGTCCGTGAATGAAATTTTCATTATTCTTTCCATGCCAGTTTCTATACATACACAGACACACGCACACACACACACACCTATTGGTTTAAATATTTCGAAGATCATAACGCGCGAGGAACATGAAACAATTTTAATCGAAAATTTCAACAATTTCTAATTTTAATCAAATGTTATCTTACTAGAAATATAATAAAATTGTCGCTATGCTTTGTCGGTTATGCGTAAAAGAAATAAACAATTCTCAAATAAATATTGAGAAATAAAATATCTTCCAAGGAATTGGTTGGTTTGAAGCAGAATATACGAAATATCGGATAACTGGAGGGATAATCGGGTCATTGTTTTCATTTTCTTCAATTGGGTGCTAATCTCAGGGAAAATGTACTCGTTGGAACGGAATAATTAAATCAGTGGCGCGCCCATAACTATGAAAAAATGTAGCCGAGTGATTATATGATGCATTTAAATAGATATTTGAGTTATACAATCGTCTCATCCAATTGTTTGATCGTCTCATTGGTTTGATAAGGGAAGGACAAATGAAAAAGTACCTTTCATGATTTCAAAATCAGACACGAGAGGTACGCTGACATGACCGCGCCACTCATTCCCGTTCACCTGAACCATGAGCTCATCCAAGCGTGCCGAATCACGGATGGTGAGGAATAATACCGAATCGATTAAAACGAAGGTACTTGATACGGGATAGGGAAGATCGTAATACGCAGATGCATTTTGTTCAAATCAGTATCAAAACCTACTAACAAGAGAATCCTGACTACGTAGCAAACTACATCGTTGTATTTACAATATTACACTAAAGCGTAAATTAAATATTCTGAATCTCCTTTAAGCGCACTACGTGAATATTATGACAAATAATTTAGAAGATTGATTCAAGATATCTTCTATTTTTAATTTAAGCGAATGATTACTTAATTTAATTAGATGGAATAACGATGTCAATGTAAATATGGAACAAATCGGTAAATCCATTAATCATCCCTTCAGGTTGAATAATTTTGAGATTATAATCATTTGAGCCTACCTTAATTTCATTTCTATTTTCCAGAACTCAAACTTCAATCCATGATTAAACCTTCCATTCTCATAATTAATTCCTTTTCACTTAATATTAACTCTTGGTAGGGCGCTCTGAATTAATCGAAGCAAAAGCGTTTCGTACATTATGTAATTATACTATGAGGATTATTTCATACGGTAATTAATTAGAGAGGGCCGCGGTAAGCCGAGAAAAAAGGTATTGGTCGACAATTCTGTTTCCCCCCACTCATATCCCTTTCGGTCCTTTCGACACCGGAATAGAAAGCTATCATTGCATTGCGTAAAGGGCAACCAAATGAATTACGCGAAATGAAAAATAAATATAACTAATTATTATCTTTGAATGCATATACTTTTGCACTGTGTAATAAAAAAAGAGAGACGCTAGTTAACTAAAACAATAAAAAAAGAACAGTAGGTAATATCACGAAACAAATTTTCAAGAAATATTTCTTGCTCGAAATTATACTTCTTGTTAAGCATTTTTAACGATAAAAACGGGAAAAATATTAATAGCCGATTATCGAAATTCTTTAGCTAATTTCTAATTCTAGATTGTAAAGAACAGTGGGTTTGAAAAAAAGAAAAGACCAGAAACAAGAAAATGAAAATAAATTGTCCAGTTTATGAGAATATCATTCGAAAATTGACATCCTTTGGTACCATGACATTTCGGTTCTTTATCTCGTATAATATGTGGTATTGATTGATCGGCTTAGAATGCAATAACCCCTTCCACCGAGCTCCGCCTCAGAAAATAGCTGGGTCTTCTGACGTGGCGATATGGGGAAGAGTCTCGCATGCGAAGGTCATCCTTTCAATAATTTTTGAACGAGTAATGTGCAAGTAAGTGCTAAATAATCGCATCTACACGTCATACGTCCGAAAGAAAACTTCCAAGCAATCCAAACGGTACAATTTCTTCATTTTCACTAATTTTTTGTTCCTTATCCATATACGGTAAATTTATCGGTAATCGTTAGTATGTAACTTATTATAAAATTTCGATACAATATTACGGAATTGAAACTGATTTTCGTGATCAATGCCATCCTAAGTATCATTTTGTTGCTTCTCGTAGAAGATATTTTATATCGCTTAAAAGGGCGTAACCCGATTTACCTTTGATGACTGCACAATTTAAATCAACAATTGAGCGTCTATCATGACTCTTAACCCAACTAAGAATTACAAACTCTTCCAGAGGTACAGAAGACAAAACCGACGCGAAAGCAGTTCCAATAGCCTTGAAGTATTAGCAAAGAGCAGAATCGACTGTTATCTGAATTGTAATTAGTTCCAGTGAAGATACGAGTTTATTGCTAGAGCATTACTAGAGAAACCATCAACTTCAACATTGCATTTTAATACAAGAGGTACGAGGAGAAGAGACATAAGTAACTAGTCAATTATCTTATCCAATTTTCTTTATTAATGTCCTCTTATATTATATAGCGAGTCATGAAAGCAAAAGAGTTGTTCAAGAAGCAGTTGGAAGTTCTAAACAAAGAAGGAACATGTTGCTTTTGCACTTCTGTACAAATGGAATACCTAGGAGAAGGAAAAAGAAGAAAAATCATTTGTTTTTTTCCGAAGAAGTTTTGAAAGACCAACATGAAACTGTTTTATGAAGTTTGGAACGGTGGTACGAGGAAATGTGAGGGATTTAGCTTTCTCAAAGGAACCAATCGTGAGCGGCTTCAGCTGGAAGGTATAGGCGATTATGCTCGGAAGGATTTGTAGAAGGGTCGTTCAAAGTTCCACGCGGGGCAAGGGTCAAAGGGGAGTTAAAATGAAACTGAGGCAGGCATACAAAACAATTTAACATGCAGGGACGACGAGAAGATTCATCTTTTTTGAAAGTAATAACGTTCATAGGGGAATACTTTTAGGCTGTATGTGAAATGAAAAGTCCATATTCACGTCATCGTTATTCCGTCGATTTATATGAAGTAATAGTTGGATATAATTAAGAAAGGAGAAATGCTGAATTCTATCTTCGAAATTGTTTGTCGTAATATTCACGATATCTAGTTGAAAAATATTTGTAATATTTAATTAGCGATTTTCATAATTATTGAAATTTGGACGAAGCAATTTGGTGCGTAGCGCGAATTATCTGTTATCACTACTTACTGCCGTAATTATTTAGCCAAGTTCCTTCGTTTTAAACCCATCGTTATTATCTCTCTCTGCGTGTGCTCTGGTGTGCGCCTAACTGCGCCAATTCGAGGGTCCGGGATTGAGCGCGCGGTCTTGTGTGCGTGTATGCATACAACTCCAGTCCATTCTTGATAATAAAGAAAATATGTTTGCATTTGTTTTCCTAAGATCAAGTCGAGCAGATAATTGGAGATTAGCTCTATAGTTCAATTGTCTGTTTAGATTCATTGTTTGATAACACTATTACTTACTTTGCAGAGCAATGGACCATTTCCTTAGGAAACAATTGATTTGGAACATATTATACGAAATATTAGATGACTGGAGGTGTAAGGGGATTATTGTTTTACATTCTTCAATAGGGAGTAAATTTCTAGGAAAATGTAACCGTTCATACAGAAGAATCAAATCAGTCGTGGTAGATGGATCTGCAAAAGAAGTAACCAGGTAATTAAATGATACAGCTAGACAGATAATTCAGTTATACCGCTAATCGTATTATCGAATTCTCTGCCTGGTTTGATGAGAGGAAATACTAATGAAATGATACCTCTCTTGTTTTGAAAATAAGAGAGGAGATGTACGCAGACACGCTCACTTGAACTCGCGCACGTAAATGCGCACGTGCACGGTGAGAGGTAATAGTAATAAGTAAATAAAAAAAAGTAGTAATAAAAATAGTAATAGTAAATATAAAAAAGTAGTAAATAAAAATAGTAATAGTAATAAAAAAAAGAAATAAGTAATTGAAAGCGCTGGGTTGCGTCTGGGTTGTCTCAAATTGTATATGACGATATCGCGAAACGATATATACCAAAAGAATATTACGTTTCTGATTTTCTGTCTTATGAGTCTAGGGAACTATCTATTTCACTAGAAGTTTCAATACGAAGCGAGTTCAGCTTCGAAAATATCGCCTCTGTTTCATGATTACTTGTTTACTCCATCAAATATGAATGCATCGTACGTGGCGTACTCGTGTACCATTGCAGACAAGTCTTTATCACTTTATTTAAGCGGTTTAGAGAAGCCGTCAGACCGTTATGAACGTACTTCTTTTCTGTAAGACCGACTGATATTCTTTTCATATAACATAGTTTGTAATTTGTCCATTCCTTGACTATCTAACCGAGTGGTTCTCTCGGAGGGGAAATACGGGAAAGAGAAGAAGGTAATATTAGGAAACCATAAATGTGACGAAAGATCTCCGAATACGTTGTATAGATTTAAGTAGTGAAGAGGAATTCCAGAAAGACATTTATATAGATACGATAGAAGAAATAAATATTAATCCGTAAGAAAACGATAGAAGTGATAGTTATATCATCTAGCAAGAAAACGAAGAGCTCATTGATGATAGAGATGAAAATGTTGTATAAGAATTTCTTCAAAACTAATCATAGATTCCGTAAAAAATAATAAGGCATAAAATTTTCGTCATTTTGTAAAAAAATATATTCTTCAGTATCTACGAATACACATAAACCAACCATCCTTATCATACATTATGTGCTTTTAAAATATATACTCTGATGTGAGTCGTTCGACCACGTCTGCGCGATAAAGTTCCATCGATTTGTTCAGAGCTGACGACCGAAAGGGCTCAGGTCAGAAATGGTGATTACGTTTTACGCACATTAATTGCTTACACGGACGGAAAGGTCAAAAATGAAATTAATTAAGGGGAAATGAACTTCTGTTTTATTAATGAACAATATTTTTTAATTCGACTTATTACTTTTTCCTTCTCTTTCCTTTATAGTTTATAATCTGAAATTAACTAAAGAATGTGGACGATTAACAATTATTTTTTTTCATATTTGTATGCTTAAAAATGACTCAGTAAGAATTAATTTCTCCCTTTTTTTATCCCTTGAAATAATCATTTCTTTTTTGTCTTACCCAATGATAAGGAATATGGATTCACAAGAATTCTTTCGCCATATGTACTTTTTTTTTCGTTACGTCATCTTTTTCTCTTTTACGTATTTCATTTGAACGCCCTTTATGCAGGTAAATTAAAATTTCCTGTTTCGTGGCCGAAAAGGGTATGGGTTGGAAGGAAATGAATTTCTCGACCAATCTTGATCAATTTTTTATTTATCGTTATTCAACTAATCCATCGACATGTTTCAAAGCATAAGTTATAAGTGTTCTAGGAAGATAGCTTTCCATGAAGATACCTTTCCTTGTAAATAGAATCTACTTTCTTTGTAATGTCAACGTTCTCTTCGGAAAAGATATATAAATATGAATAAGTACTAAAAAAAGGTCACTCCCCCAAAGGGGGATAAGCAAAATTAGATTTTTACAAAGTTAAATGATCGAGAGGATGTGCATATGAAGAATAATCGACAGAAGGGATCAAAAGCAGAGAAAGAATCAAAAAGAAAGAGCAAGGATAAAAATAAAAAAAAAATTACCATCCACGGTAGTGTCGATTTAAAGTTATTGGTACCATTGTGACGAGATTACCGTGGACGACAATATCTCGTTAATATATGAAAAATAGTGGGAAATAAGTGGTAGAATAAGCTCGATTGGATACTTGAATTTATTGTATCCCTTGAGAGGGAGTAAAATTTGTTTATTCAGTCGTCATTTAAGCAAATCCTAAAGAGATCGAGAAAAGATAGGCTTAGAATAGTATATCAGCAATTAATCAATCACGATAATGTATTCTATATCACCTATATCGTTCCAAACAACATACACTACATAAGATACAACATACTTGAATTTTCTGTTTCTCGCAATTTATTGTTTTGTTGATTGCTTTAATGCAATCCTTTATGACGGAATTGTTAATAGAAGGTCGTAAAACCATTTTCGAGTGACCTTCGTTACAATTCTAGAATGAAATATCGCGATATAGTAGGTAAATAATTGCTCCTCTGCCTGATGTGTTCATGAATGCAATCTTGATTGTTCTTTTCACACGGCAGACGGAGTCTATACATATATATACAAATACATAGATTCATATCTATATACATAGTCAAAAAAATCCATTTGTAAAGAATACTATGGAAAAGTAATATAATATATGGAAATAATATTTTTATAAAAAAACGTAAATAAGTAAGTGAAAAAAAATTGAAATTAAAAGAAATAATATTAAAGAAAAGAGCAACCAAATATGTATTCGGGTCGTGTTGAAGATAAAAGAATATTTAAGAAATGGGACGCTTTTATATAATATTAACTAATAAGATTTTCACATGTGTTACGAATTGAGTTTGGTCTGATGCTCTGCCCTTACTTTTTCCCGAACTAATTAATTACAGAAAGAGTTTATGACAAACTAAGAATAAACACAAAATGGTGTACTGGAATTGCTTGAAAACTTAAGATGGATATCGTAGAAAATTATAGAATAGGATTTTGATTTCTTTGCAAGAAATTTGTTCCTCGATGTATATAAATTCATATAAATCAAATACCACTGTATGATATGATACAATATATACCACGTTTGCGCGACGAAATGCCACCGTGTATATAAGGAGAAATCATTTAATAAATGGAAATATCACTTTAGCACTTTATATCATTTCTACCTTTTTTTATTCCTTGATAGTAAAACACCATTATTCTTTACCGGATTTAAATTCACTCAAGACTTTTGCGGTAGTTGAAGACAACTGCATAGCAAAGAGTGTAGCCATATCCGTCGCCTCTTATTTCACTTTATGCAAATTTTTATATTTCCTCGGTCGATACGATCTTGTGAAACAATGACTTAGTGACAAGGAACAATTATCACGATTAGCCACGAAAAATATACTCGTTTATATAGAAGTATGTAATCAGCCGTGGTACATCGTTCTGCACGAGACTCAAACGCGTAATTAAATGCTATAGCTAAATAGATAATTGAATTATACTGCTAATCGTGTTATCGATTTGTCTGCGTCGTTTGATAAGAGGGAAACTAATGAAAAAATACCCGTTTTGTTTTCAAAATAAAGCAGAGGAA
This sequence comes from Vespula germanica, assembly GCA_905340365.1. Lineage (NCBI taxonomy): Eukaryota > Metazoa > Arthropoda > Insecta > Hymenoptera > Vespidae > Vespula > Vespula germanica. The sequence continues at coordinate 1,331,676 of HG996541.1, forward strand.
AGCAGACACGGCCACTCATTCACGCCCACTTGAACTGGCGTACGTAATCCCGCTAGTATATGGAGGGTGGTAATAATAAATCGTTTAATATGACGGTGCTTGACTGTATGTATGAGAGAAGGTACATACGTGCAGATCGTTAAATACCGATCAATACCCGTTAACAAGAGAATTCGCTCTACCTAGCAAATTATTTCGTTTAAATTCGTATATCACCGAAACACGTATATTAAATATAACGAATAATTTTGAAGACAATGTGATTATTTTGGCAAACAATTTTGAACAACATCGAACTCAACATTTCTTCTGTTTTTAATTATATTGAATGATTATTTAAATTGAGTGAACAATAATGACAAGGTGATCTACACGTGAACTTCATATTTCATGTATAGTTTAAATCTATTCCCATTTTAAAGTATTTCAGATATATTCTTACATGATTACTTCAATTAAAAAAGGGACGAATAATTGTCAATTTCATTGGTAGGTTACAAGATTTGAGATAATTTTTCACGTACATAAAGGAAATGAGAATATAACTAAATAACTACAGGAGAGGGTAATTTTTCATTCCCTAGCTAGGAAGTATGGTTTTGTAAGGGGACGACATGGGATTAATTTCGCCAGGGAAAGTCATTCCTTCGGTGGTTTCCGAACCAGTAATACGCAAGTGAGTGTCACACGGGAAATAATCGCTAATGCATATACCTCATATGTCCGAAAGAATACCTTTATAAGCAATTAAAACGAGAGAAACAATTTCATCGTTCTCACTCATCATTCTTTTGCTCCATTAATATTCTCTAAATTTAGCAATTGCCGTTTCCATCAGATTTTTGACAAAGTTGCATTTCTATATTATAGAAATGAAACTGATTTTCTTGATTCCTAACATTATAATTATAATTTTGTTGCGTATACGAGAGATTACTGTAGCACTAAAAAGGCATCATCTGACATATTTTCGGTAATTATGCAATTAAAATGAACGAATAGCTTTGATATGTCTAAACTAATCTACGAATTTTGCTTTGTTTTAAATATATACGAAAGAAAATAAAACGCGAAAGCAATTCCAACAACTGATAATCATTGGCACAGGAGCCGAATTTACGGATATCTTAATTGTAACAATTGTGCATACAATCTAGTTTGCAAAAATGAAGATATGAATTAAACATGTAAATAAGTGATTATTTATAATCAAACCTACCTTTATAGTACCATTATGTCGCAATACGTCAATATCAAAAGATTTAAGAGTACTTAATCTATGAGGAATAGCTAACAGCGTTCTTTCTTCGCGTTCGTTTTCTTCGTTCTCGGATTGCTTCTTGAATCACTCTTCCGCCTTCACAATCCAATGCGCTATATTATAAAAGATGAAATTCATGTGGAAAATTGTATAAGATATGTGACAAATTACTTATATCTGATCTTTTCATACCTCGTTTATTAAAATCCAATATTAAAATTGATGTTTGCTACAGTAATGCCTTAGTATGCCGTCACAGTGTTTCCATAAACCGGATAATTAGGTGCTTTTCTGGCCAATTTGGGTATATATCACGTGAATGATTTGAAATGGATTCATTTTGAAATAGAAATACTTTCGTCGACTTCATAAAATCTATGTAGAAATTCAATAAATTATTGTAAAATATACCTATGATAGAGATTTTATATTCCACATTACATTTTATAATAAAAAATTTATGTCTTATCTCTGAAACATCTTACCTTTCGGTAAACACAGCATTTGTACTATCGATGTAGAACGCACGTTCGGAAGAGGAGGAAGTATCGATGTAAATATGTTGCACTTCCTATTTCGAATATTTCATTATCACGTTGACCGTAGCTGAATTTCGTTTATATTCTTTGGAATTAAATTGAAATATAAGTCAATAGGACTACTTTGCAGTACTTCGAGGCTATTGAACAGCTTTCACCCTCGTTTTGTCTATTATATCTCTGAAATAATTTAAAATTCCTAGTAGATAAGCTAAGACTCATGATAGGCATTGAATTGTTCATCCAATTGTGTAGGTAACAATGATAAAACTAATTACGCGCCTTTAAGAAATATAAAATACCTTCACCGAAAAGCAACAAATAATAATAATGATGTTATTGATCAGGAAAATCAATTTCATTTCGATAAAATATAATTGAAATTTTCTAACTAATCACATATTAACGACCACTTATAAATTTACCTTATATTGATAACATAAATAAAAGACTAGTGAGAACGAAGAAATTGTTTCCACCGCCTGAACCGCTTGTAAAACTACCCTTTGGAACGTATAAGATATACGCAAGGCGAATATTTATTGTACGACACTTGCTCACATATTATCAGTTCGACCACCACCGAAGGAATGACGTAAAGCTTTATCGCCCTTCTCCGATGGACCATATTTATCCCCCGCTCTTCGCTATGGTCCGTCAAAGAGTACGCCCTCTGCAAAGGGTTACTACGCTTCAAATCGATTAATCAATATTTCCTATTATATGTTCGAAAGAAGGGAAAGGGTCATAAACTGTGAGGAAATGAATTTCTCTATTGATTTCTTTTAACTAGGATGTATCATTATCCTTCCTCTTTTATGCTCTTCTTTCGTTCCCTTTTCTCCTTACTTTTACTAATTTAATAAGAAATTAAACATTAATTAAAGAATTTTGAAAATAGCCAAATATTTTTCTTCCATTTTTCGATAAAAATATTCATCAATAAGAATTAATTTGGCGTAAAGAATATTGTGACGATTGTTTCTGCTGCATTTTTATTGATCTCTCGCTACCATACATTTAAGAAATGAAATTAATCTTTTTATTGGTATTCTCTCCTAATGAACATATCTTGTGAGTGGACAGTATACATATTTTTGATTCCTGGCTGACAAAATCGGCCAAACATATTGTTTATGTGAACAATATTTTCTTTGATCATAATAAAAATAACATCGTGGGTAAATTGATCAATATGAAAAGTATCTGTTTTTTCATTATGATCCTAAAAGATAGTACCTTCCTATGAACAAATACATTTGTAAGAAAATACTTTCGAAGAATCCTTCGTCGATCATTTCGAAACAGATTCTTCATCTATCATGGAATATCAAGCATTTAGCTTGCGAAATTGTCAGGTGTTATCATCGAAAGCGTTGTGCATTAACATTTTCAGTTTTTTGTTACATACTTCGATAATGACTTCACGCTTTATATTATAGCTCGCATTTAGAGAAAGGAAGAAAAGAAAAACACATATCCATATATCTTATGCGCGAACCCTCAATTACATAGTATCGATCGGCGGAATTCGACTATATAAAGTTATCAACGATTTCCAAAACATTTTTAATGCTTTCTAGCGATACTTTGAATCAACGTGCTGGGTTTGAGAGGGAAGCGTTTCCTTTTCAAACATCGTCCTCGTCTTTTCGTGATCCATAGTATTGTGTTCCATCCCGTCTTCATTATGTGATCGAGATTAACCAGTAGGAGGAAGGGGAAGAAGAGGAAACGTTTATAATGGCGGTGACGACGAACCTGGCGAGATTAATATCGGCGCTGTTTTACAAAGCTTTATTCGAATGGTGGTACGAGGAGACGGAATATATCGTATTGAAAGGATCACAAGATAAGCGGCTTTAGCTAAAGGATATAATCGAGTGTGGTTGGAGAGATTTATTGAAGGGCTGTTCGCCGTAGCAAACCGCATCTTAATTAAAGTGGAATTGAAATGGTACTCAGACAGGTTTATCTCTGAAAATGATTAAATCTGCTTGTACGATCGAAAGATTCTCCGTTTTTCGGGATAGTCGTGCTAGCCCGGGAACACATTTAAATTTTTCGTCAAATATTCAGTGCACGTCCACCTCACCATGTCATCGTTATAACGTCAATTTAAATAATTAATCAACATAATTAAAAAGAGACGAAGCATTTGGTTCAATGCTTCTAAGTTGTTTGTCGGAATATTCACGTCATTTGTTTAAAAATAATATATAATGACCGTTTTTCAGAAATATAGGTATTTGGACGATTTAATTTACTACGTAGCGCAAATACCTCTCGATTGGGATTTAATGAAAATGCATGTACGTATTACTCTCTTCCATAAGTATCGTCAAGTACCTTCCTCTGAAGCGATTTGTTATTACCCCTTTCCATGGACCTGTGCTCTTCTGTTCGCTCATGCACGCTAGGTCATGTGGGCGGGATTCCGTGTGCGGTTCTCTGGTCGTGCACGCTTATATCTCCTTTCTCATTTTGATAAGAAGAAAGGTATTTTTTCATTTGTTTTTCTCTCATTAAAAAAAAGTTCGATAATAACCGCGGATGACATACTATCTCGTTAATATATGCAAACCAGTGAAGACCAGAATAAATGGTGAAAAAGTATAATTTGATAATTGAATTTATTGAAATCTTTAAATAGGAGTACAATATTGATTCTGAGTCTTGTCAACTCCCGTACAGATTCTTGGAAACACAAGAAGATGGAACTATATCTAAGCACCCCTCCAGACACGATAATGGACTATACCGTCTATATCATTTTGAACAACACTCTCGATAAGATGAAGCCTATTTTAATTTTTTCTATCTCCATTTATCCATTTCAATTCCTTATTCAGCAAATTGCTTTTATACAGCCAGTACTGTAAGACGTAATTATTAGGGGGAAAAACAATTTTCACTTAGAACTTTGTAAGCTCATTACATATTATTTAAAGTCAGCTTGGCGATAAAATTATATAAAATTTTTCCTTATATTTGCTAAGTCCGTGAATGAAATTTTCATTATTCTTTCCATGCCAGTTTCTATACATACACAGACACACGCACACACACACACACCTATTGGTTTAAATATTTCGAAGATCATAACGCGCGAGGAACATGAAACAATTTTAATCGAAAATTTCAACAATTTCTAATTTTAATCAAATGTTATCTTACTAGAAATATAATAAAATTGTCGCTATGCTGGGTTATGCGTAAAAGAAATAAACAATTCTCACATACAGACTGAGAAATAAAATATCTTCCAAGGAATTGGTTGGTTTGGAACGTAATATACGAAATATTGGATAACTGGAGAGATAATCGGGTCATTGTTTTCATTCTTTAATTGGGTGCTAATCTCAGGGAAAATGTACCGTTGGAACGGAGTAGTTAAATCAATGTCGCGCCCATAGCTATGAAAAAATGTAGCCGACTGATTAAATGATGCATTTAAATAGATAATTGAGTTATACAATCGTCTCATCCAATTGTCTGATTCTGTTATTGATTTGATAAGGAAAAGACAAATGAAAATAAACCTTTCATGTTTTCAAAATCAGACACGAGAGGTACGCTCACAGGACAGCGTCACCCATTCCCGTCCACCTGAACCATGAGCCCATCCAAGCGTGCGGAATCACGGATGGAGAGGAATAATACCGAATCGATTAAAACGAAGTTACTTGATACGTAGGGAAGATCGTAATACGCACACGCATTTTGTTCAAACTCCTATCAAAACGTACTAACAAGAGAATCCTGACTACGTAGCAAATTACATCGTTGTATTTACAATATTACACTAAAACGTAAATTAAATATTATGCATATATTTTAAGCACACGATGTCAATATTATGACAAATAATTATGAAGGTTGATTCAACATATCTACTATTTTTAATTTAATGGAATGATTACTTAATTTAATTTGGTGGTATAACGATGTCAAGGTAAATATGGAATAAATCGATATATCCTTTAATCATCCCTACAGGTTTAATGATTTTGAAATTTTAATCATTTAAACCAACCTTAATTTCATTTCTATTTTCCAGAGCTCATACTTCAATCCATGATTAAACCTTCCATTCTCATAATCGTTTCTATTCTCGATATCATTTTCTGTTTTTTCCTTATTATTTTTATTATTACCGATAGGTCTCGATGATCCATTTAACTTCGTTCTCACGATACACCGGGTTAGAAATTGTCGAATTTAAATCGAAATTTACAAAATCAATGTTCGGCCAAGGACAAACATCGATATGATTAGAATCAAATTTATCTGCGGAATCATCATCGTCGAGATAAAATCTATCTTCGATTAAATCGTGAGCGAGCGTAGACAAATAATCCTTAGACTCACCTTGGACATCTTCATCTCATGTATTTCCTTTTTCTTCCTCTTCGCGTGTATCGTCGGATGTCCCTTGGTTGAACTGTTCCGATCGCAATCGATTATATTCTCTTACCGAAGCTGCTAACCTTTCGATCCTTTGAAGGGATATATTCCCTAGCCCCTTACCTGCATTTGAACGTAGCTTAGTGAGACGGTACTACATCGGTCTGGAGAAGGTTTGTGCTCATGGTCATTATAACTTTTGTCTTCCTCCTCTCTCTTTTCCTTTATTGTCGATTAGTTGACGAACACGATATTGAACAAGATATCACGGGAAAGTTAGAGACAAGAACGATGTTTCAAAAGGTAATGCCTTGCTACTGATTCCAGCACGATGTATTCTGATATTTCCTAGAAGCAATGGAAAAGTTTTGGAAAACGTTGATAATCTTAGATAATACAATATCACCGATGGAGAATGTGTAATGGAATGTGTGCTCTCCGTGCATGAGATATATGGATATCTATTGTTTCTTCACTTATCAAAGCTCGCGCTATAACATAGTGCATCACGTCCCTGACGATGAACCGTAACAGAAAACTAAAAATTTCAAAGGCCGATTGATACTTCTCACCCTGATTACTTCGCCGATTATACCATTTTTATTATGAAAAAAAAGAAAACGGGAAAAAATATTGTTTGCATAAATATCTCTTTCGTCCGACGTTTGACAGATGCGAATTAAAAATGTGTATAATAACGTTTACAAGCTATTTTAATTATGAGAAAATGATAACAAAAAAATTAATTCCTTTTCATTTAATATTAACTCTTGGTAGGGCGCTATGAATTAATCGAAGCAAAAGCGTTTCTTACATTATGTAATCATGCTATGTGGATTATTTCATATTTTAGTTAATTGGAGAGGGCAGTGGTAAGTCGAGATAAAAGGGATTGGTAGACAAATTCGTTTTCGCCCACTCATATCCCTTTCGGTCCTTTCGACACCGGAATAGAAAGCTATCATTGCATTCCGTAAAGGGCAACCAAATGAATTACGCGAAATGAAAAATAAATACAACTAATGATTATCTCTGAATCCATATTCTTTTGCACTGTGTAATAAAGAAAGAGAGACGCTTGTTTACTAAAACAATAAAAAGGGAACAGTAGGTATTATCACGAAAGAAATTTTCAAGAAATATTTCTTGCTGGAAATTAATACTTATTGATAAATATTATTAACGATAAAAACAAGAAAAATATTAAATGCCGATTATCAAAATTCTTCAGTTAACTTCTAGTTGTATATAATAAACAAACAATGGCTGAATGAAACAGAAAAGACCAGAAACGAAAAAAGGAAAATACTTTGTCCAGTTGATAATGTACCGATCGGAAATTTACTTCCTCACGAGCCATGACCTTCCACTCTCTCTATCGTGTAGTACGTGGTATTTATCGATCGGCTTAGAATGCAATAACCCCTTCCACCGAGCCACGCCTCGAAAATTAGGTTGGTCTTCGGACGTGACGATTCGGTGCAGAGCCTCGCCTGCGGAGGTCATTCTTTCAATAATTTTTGAACGAGTAATGTGCAAGTAAGTACTAAATAATCGCGTTTACCCTCAATAATATTCAGTCCCAAAGGAAACTTACAAGCAATCCAAACGGTAGAATTTCTTCATTCTCTCTAGTCTTTTGTTCCTTATCGATGTAACGTAAATTTATCGGTAATCGTTAGTATGTAACTTATTATAAAATTTCAGTACAATATTACGGAAATGAAACAGATTTTCGTGATCAATACCATCCTAATTATTATTTTGTTGCTTCTCGGGGAAGAAATTTTATATCGTTTAAAAGGGCGTAACCAGATTTACCTTTGATGACTGCACAACTTCAATGAACATTTGAACGTCTATCATAAGTCTTAACTAATCTACGAATTGCAAACTCTTCCAGAGATACAGAAGACTAAACGGAGCCAAAAGCGGTTCCAACAGTCTAAAATTATTGGGAAGGAGTAGAATCGACTGCTATCCTAGTTGTAATTACTTCCAGAGATGATACGACAATTTCAATTACATTAAACCTGATAATTAAACATTCGACACCAGAAGTGAAACCTATTTACATCGCACTTCCTGTTCTTCCGCACATCCGACGATACTACCTAAATGGATAGTACAACTGGAAGTCCTAACTTCAACCAAATAACAAAACAAAAGCATTTTCCTGTTTAATCTTATATCTAAATGGTCAATCAATCAATGCCGTGTTTATCGAATGGTAAGATATTTTGGAGATAAGATATAAATTTTTTATTCCAAAGTGTAATGTGGAATATTAAAAGATCATAGGTACGTTTTATAATAATTTATTGAATTTTTACACAGATTTTATGATGGCGACGGGAGTATTTCTATTTATGAGAGGGTCTTTAGGTCTGTTAACTTTAACTATCCTTAAGGTATTATATTAGTGCATATAAATCAAGAACCTACTTATTTTTCAACTACTCTAATGAAGAACATTAAATATGGAAAGCAAGATGCTGGACGAAGGAGAGCAGGTGAATAATAATATATGAATAAAAATTTTAATATTTTCTCATAGAATTTCGCGTTACATGTCACTCGTCATTTAATGTGTCAGATCATAAAAGCGGCGGAGGAAACTGATGCTGCTCACGAATTTTTTATGAATCTTTCAAATGAAGTGGAAACCAAGTTGATGAGAGAGGAACCTAATTATCTTGTGTATGGAAGCTACATGCTGCTATTGCTAGAGCATTACTGTAGAAACCATCGACTTCAATATTGAATTCTAATACACGAGGTACGAGGAGAATAGATATAAGTCGTTACGTATCTTATCCAATTTTTTTTATTAATGTCATCTTTTATTATATAGCGCATCATAAAAGCAGAAGAGTTGTTCAAGAAGCAGTTGGAAGTTCTAACCAAAGAAGGAAGATCGTGCTTTTGCACTTGTGTGCATTTTGTAATTGGGAATACCTAGGAGGTAGGAAAAGAAGAAAGAACATTTGTTTTTGTCCGAAGAAGTTTGGAAAGACCAATATGGCACTATTTTATAAAGCTTGGATCGTTGGTACGAGGAAATGGGAGGGATTTAGCTTTTTCAAAAGAACCAAACGTGAGCGGCTTTAGTTGGAGGGTAGACGCAATTGTGTTCAGAAGGATCTGTAGAATGGTCGTCCGAAGTTCCACGCGGGGCAGGGATCAGAGGGGAATTAAAATGAAACTGAGGGAGGTATACAAAACGATTTAACATGCAGGGACGATGAGAAGATCCATCTTTTTTGGAAGTGATAACGTTCGCAGGGGAATACTTTTAAATTATATGGGAAATGGAAAGACCATATTCATGTGATCGTTATTCCGTCGATTTAAAGTAAGTAATAGTTCGATATCATTAAGTAAGGAGAAATGCTGAATTCTCTTTAAAATCGTTTGTCGTAATATTCACGACATCTTGTTGAAAAATATTCGTAATATTTAATTAGCGTTTTTCATAAATATTGAAATTTAGACGAAGTAATTTGGTGGGTAGCGCGAATTACCTGTTATTAATACTTATTCCCGTACTTACTTGGCCAAGTACCTCCGTTTTAAACCCATCGTTATTATCTCTCTCTGGGCGTGCTCTGGTGCTCGCCTATCTGCGCCAATTCCAGGGGCCGGGATTGAGCGCGCGGTCTTGTGTGCGTGTATGCATACAACTCCCGTCTTTTCTTGATAATAAAGAAAATATGTTTGCATTTGTTTTCCTAACATCATGATGGTCGAGCAGCTAATTGGAGATTAGCTCTATAGTTCAATTGTCTATTTAGAATCATCGTTTGATGTCATCGCTATCAGTCTTATCGTTTTCTTCCCGAATAATATTTATTTTTTCTATCGTATTTGTATAAATATCTATCTGGAATTCCTCTTCTGTATTACTTATGACACGAAACTCGCAAGTGTTTCGTTATTTTGCCATTCTCTTAATGAAAAAGAAATAAGTACTTGAAAGTGCTGGTAGTCTCAAATTGTATATGACGAAATCGCGAAACGATATATACCAAATGAATAATACGTATCCGATTTTCTGCCTTATTAGTCTAGGGAACTATCTGTTTCACTAGAAGTTTCAATACGAAGCGAGTTCAGCTTCGAAAATATCTCCTCTGTTTTATGATTACTTGTTTACTCCATCAAATATCAGTGCATCGTACGTGGCGTACTCGTGTCCCATTGCAGACAAGACCTTATCACTTTATTTACGCGGTTTAGAGAAGCCATCAGAACGTTATGAACGTACTTCTTTTCTGTAAGGCCGATTGATATTCTTTTCAAATTACTTGATAATTTGACCATTCCTTGACTAACTAACTGAGATGTTCTCTCGGAGGGGAAATACGGGAAAGAGAAGAATGTAATATTAGGAAACCATAAATGTGACGAATGATGTTCTCCGAGTACACGTTTTCATTAAATGCTATAACTAAATAGACAATTGAATTATACTGCTAATCGTGTTATCGATTTGTCTGCTATCGGTTTGATAAGAGGAAAAGTAATGAAAAAATACCTGTTTTGTTTTCAAAATAAAGCAGAGGAACGCAGACAGAGGCCACTCATTCTGTGCACTTCAAACTCGGCCCACTTGAACTGGCACGCGTAATCCCGCCGGTGTATGGAGGGTGGTAATAATGAATCGTTTAATATGACGGTGCTTGACTATATGTACGAGGGGAGGTATTACGTACGTGCAGATCGTTAAATACCGATCAATACCCGTTAACAAGAGAATTCGCTATACCTAGCAAATTATTTCGTTTAAATTCCTATATCACCGAAAAACGTATATTAAATATAACGAATATTTTTGAAGACAATGTGATTATTTTGGCAAACAATCTTGAAAAACATCGAACTCAACATTTCTTCTGTTTTTAATTATATTGAATGATTATTTAAATTGAGTGAACAATAATGACAGGGTGATCTACACGTGGACTTCATATTTCATGTATAGTTTAAATCTATTCCGATTTTAAAATATTTCACATATATTTTTAAGTATTTAATACTATTAGACTGCACAGTTTCAAAGAAATATCCAGTTATACTTCGAGTAATCTAGTATTTCGTATATTACGCTCCAAACTATTCAGTTTCTCGGAAAATATTACCTTTCTCGATCTTTTTATTTCTCATTGCGTATATTCCAGTATAGAAACGACTTCATTATATTTCTAGTAATATAATATGACCAATTTATTTAGCATTTTTCTAATATTTACTCGAACGATTCAATATCTCTGTGAGTGTACATATAATAAACTTTTATATAATGTGGCCATTCGCCAAACATAGTGTAGATCTATTATATTGTTTTGTTACTATCGTTGTTCGATCAAACGGTCGACATCGCTCAAAGAAAAAATTATAAATGTTGTAGAAAGGTAGCTCTACTTTCAGATACTCTTTTCTTTTAAATACGATTTTGGAAGTCTTCTTTTCTTGATAATGGCGACGTTCTCTTCACGAAAATTATATAAATATCAATAAATATGTACCAAACATAAGATCCTCCTTGGAAAGTAGATAAACTAAATTCGATGTTTACAAAATAAACTAATCAAGAGGGAGAGATGAGGTATAAAGAAAGACCGATATAAGCGGAATCGGATGGAAAAAAGAAGGATAAAGCCAAAAAGAAATTTCCCCTTTGGGATCGTATCTATCCATTATTATGGGTAACATTGTGATGTGATTACCGCGGATGACATAATATCGCGTTAACTTATGCAAAACAGTGAGGACCAGAATAAATGGTGAAAAAGTTTAATTTGATAATTGAATTTATTGAATTCTTTAAATAGGAGTACAATATTGATTCTGAGTCTTGTCAACTCCCATACAGGTTCTTGGTAACACAAGAAGATGGAACTATATATAAGCACCCCCTCAGACACGATAATGGACTATACCGTCTATATCATTTTGAACAACACTCTCGATAAGATAAAGCCTATTTTAATTTTTTCTATCTCCATTTATCCATCTCAGTTCATTATTCAGCAAATTGCTTTTATACAGCCAGTCCTGTAAGGCGTAATTATTAATGGAGGGAGATAAGCAAGTGGGGGAAAAAGAATTTTCACTTAGAACTTTGTAAGTTCATTACATATTGTTTAAAGGCAGCTTGACGATAAAATTATATAAAATTTTTCCTTAGATTTGCTACGCCCATGAATGAAATTTTCATTATTCTATCCAGACGGTAGCCAGTTTCTGTACACACACAGCCATATATATATGTATGTATACACACACACACACACACCAATTCGTTTAAACATTTCGAAGATCGTAACGCGCGAGGAACATGAAATAATTTTAATCTTAAATTTCAACAATTTCTAATTTTAATCTCAGAGTTGTTGTATCTAACGTTGCGTCGTAACGTGTAATCTCAATAAAAACGAAGCCTTGAATGAATTTGAAGGTTGCTTTCACTTTCCACGGGTGAAAACTTCAAACTTAATACTTTCGGTAATTTCAAATTCATTTGAACGAAATAGATGTACGAGAAGTTAAATAAACCGCTGTTTTAACGATAGTACTTTCCGTTAAACGCCCCACGGTGCACCTACGAAGCAACAAATATTTTTAATTTATTTTCCGATAGACTTAAATTTTGAAATGGCGGTCGTTCGCTATCTGTAAAGTCGTAAAATGATTGATTTGGACAGTTGCCGGATCAGTCATCCTTTCTACTCCGACGAGTAAACATCGGAGGTCTGTCGTTGCCGCCTGCAAAAAATGAAGAAACTTACGTTGACATACGTGTATATAAGAACAAATATTATCTAAGCTAATTGTAAAAAAAAATAATGTAATAAAAAAGGAGACTGTTCAATGTTAACATTCCAAGGTGTTTTTATATTATTGCAAACATTTTACTCAGTATCCTTAATAATACACCGACGTATGCATCATTAGGATCAGAAGTGTTACAGATCACTAGTTTATGGAACATGATATGGGAAGCCAATCTGTACGGTCATTTTCTCCAAAACAATAAGAATATAATACGATCAAATTACAAATTTAAAGCAGAATTTTCACAAAATTTATTATTATAATTATTACTCGCCGCTAACCGAGGAAATGAAAGATTACTTACAGCAAATTTCCAGGAATAAATGCTCGTGGTAGCCATTGATATTCCTCTTTAATGGTTCCTTGAATTATGCGGTCCACTCTTCCTGACGTGTATATAAGGAATATTAACTTCTCGCAAAGTGTGTGGTAACATCGCATGAGAAACTATATCCTGGCAATAGAAGGAATTATCAGTTTAATACTTTATATCATTACACTCTGTTTTTGCATAGTAAATACAAGAGAAAATATATGAGCTGATTTTAAACGGAATGTAATGATACTACTTGTGAAAACAGTTCTATCTCCCTCCGTTAAAAATTATGACCTGCAGGACTATCTGTGAGAGAACAATTAGTTCTTAATAATGCATTACGATTCGTTTATCGAAAGACAGTTCTGTAACAACCCGTTAATTAAAAATGGAGATTGTCAAATATAATCAATCCAAGGGACATTCAGATTGACTAAATATTTCACTAAATTTTCGGACAAATAACCCCAATTATACTTTTTTCTCTGTTTAATATTATACAATAATAAATCCGAGACAAATTGCGCGATGTCATATATAGTGTAAAATAATAATAAAAAACTACAACTTTCTATAATATACTATAGAATATACTATATATAAAACGGTAGAATTGAACAAGAAATTGTAGAAAATACGGTAGGATGGGTTAATATTAAGTTATAAGTGTATAAAATTCAAATAAGATTTGACTAACCGAGAGTCTGTTGCTTAAAATGTTACAGATGCTTGCCATTATCGCGACTGGTGAGGCGCTTTTATATTACTCCCGACCGTTCATCTTCAAGGGCCACCATGAACGTGCTTTTAGGACGACTCGAAACAGAATGATCGTTTCATTCGATTTCCGCTGATGGCTCATATCCCCCCACCCCTCTGTAGTAATTCGATCATGCGCTATTTGGTCCCACTCCCTCTTTTACATATATTCACGAGGGTAGCATCTTCGTCTACCTCTGTTAACTTCACAATGTTAACAATAACTTTGGATTGATATTACCGTATAAAGGAAATTTCTTTGGCCTTTATCTCACTTTTCTCCTTTTGATCCCTTTTTCTCCCGTGATTCCACCGTTCCCCATTCTCTATATTCGTATCTTTTCGATCGTTCCACTTTGTAAAAATCGAATTGTGTTTATCTTCTTTCCGAAAGGAAAATTTTTGTTGGTATTTGTACATCCATATTTATATACTTTTTTGCGAAGAGAATTCAAAATATTGTATTTAGAAGAAATGGTAATCAATCTCATAGAAAATCTCCATACAATATTTATAACTTAGGACTTGTGCGATGTGGATCCGTTGATCGAATAACTATGGCTAGAAAGAAATATAATAGATCTCTATTATGTTATAATCAATATTATGATAGTGTTACATTCAATGTTTGCTTGTTCAGAAAAGATTCATAGAGACAATACATTCGGAAATTACAAATGTTATCTTACTAGAAATATAATAAAATTGTCGCTATGCTCGGTTATGCGTAATAGAAATAAACAATTCTCAAATAAAGATTGAGAAATAAAATATCTTCCAAGGAATTGGTTGGTTTGGAGCATAATATACGAAATATCGGATAACTGGAGGGATAATCGGGTCATTGTTTTCATTTTCTTCAATTGGGTGCTAATCTCAGGGAAAATGTACTCGTTGGAACGGAATAATTAAATCAGTGTCGCGCCCATAGCTATGACAAAATGTAGCCGAGTGATTAAATGATGCATTTAAATAGATAATTGAGTTATACAATCGTCTCATCCAATTGTCTGATCGTGTCATTGGTTTGATAAGGGAAGGACAAATGAAAAAGTACCTTTCATGTTTTCAAAATCAGACACGAGAGGTACGCTGGCATGACCGCGCCACTCATTCCCGTTCACCTGAACCATGAGCCCATCCAAGCGTGCCGAATCACGGATGGAGAGGATAATACCGAATCGATTAAAACGAAGGTACTTGATACGTAGGGAAGATCGTAATACGCAGATGCATTTTGTTCAAATCAGTATCAAAACCTACTAACAAGAGAATCCTGACTACGTAGCGAATTACATCGTTGTATTTACAATATTACACTAAAACGTAAATTAAATATTCTGAATCTCCTTTAAGCGCACTACGTGAATATTATGACAAATAATTTAGAAGATTGATTCAACATATCTTCCATTTTTAATTTAATTAAATGATTACTTAATTTAATTTGATGGAATAAAGATGTCAAGGTAAATATGGAACAAACCGGTAAATCCTTTAATCATCCCTACAGGTTTAATAATTTTAAATTTTAATCATTTAAACCTACCTTAATTTCATTTCTATTTTCCAGAGCTCAAACTTCAATCCATGATTAAACCTTCCATTCACATAATTAATTCCTTTTCACTTAATATTAACTCTTGGTAGGGCGCTCTGAATTAATCGAAGCAAAAGCGTTTCGTACATTATGTAATTATACTATGAGGATTATTTCATATGGTAGTTAATTAGAGAGGGCCGCGGTAAGTCGAGAAAAAAGGTATTGGTCGACAATTCTGTTTCCCTCCACTCATATCCCTTTTGGCTCTTTCGACCGCGGAATAAGAAGTTATCGTTATGCATTGCGTAAAGGACATTCAATCGAATTACGCGAAATGAAAAATAAATATAACTAATTATTATCTTTGAATCCATATACTTTTGCACTGTGTAATAAAGAAAGAGAGACGCTAGTTAACTAAAACAATAAAAAAAGAACACTAGGTAATATCACGAAACAAATTTTCAAGAAATATTTCTTGCTCGAAATTATACTTCTTCCTAAACATTTTTAACGATAAAAACGGGAAAAATATTAATAGCCGATTATCGAAATTCTTTAGCTAATTTCTAATTCTAGATTGTGAAGAACAGTGGGTTTGAAAAAAAGAAAAGACCAGAAACAAGAAAATGAAAATAATTTGTCCAGTTAGATGAAAATATCATTCGAAAATTGACTTCCTTTGGAACCATGACATTTCGGTTCTTTATCTCGTGTAATATGTGGTATTGATTGATCCGTGTAGAATATAATAACCCCTTCCAGCGAGCTCCGCCTCAGATTATAGCTGGGTCTTATGACGTGGCGATTTGGGGAAGAGTCTCGCCTCCGAAGGTCATCCTTTCAATAATTTTTGAACGAGTAATGTGCAAGTAAGTGCTAAATAATCGCGTCTACACTTCATACGTCCCAAAGGAAACTTACAAGGAAACCAAACGGTACAATTTCTTCATTTTCACTAGTTTTTTGTTCCTTATCCATATACGGTAAATTTATCGGTAATCGTTAGTGCGTAACTTATTATAAAATTTCGATACAATATTACGGAATTGAAACTGATTTTCGTGATTAATGCCATCCCAAGTATTATTTTGTTGCTTCTCGTAGAAGATATTTTATATCGCTTAAAAGGGCGTAACCCGATTTACCTTTGATGACTGCACAATTTAAATCAACAATTGAGCGTCTATCATGACTCTTAACCCAACTAAGAATTACAAACTCTTCCAGAGGTACAGAAGACAAAACGGACGCGAAAGCAGTTCCAATAGCCTTGAAGTATTAGGAAAGAGCTGAATCGACTGTTATGTAAATTGTAATTAGTTCCAGTGAAGATACGAGTTTATTGCTAGAGCATTACTAGAGAAACCATCAACTTCAACATTGCATTTTAATACAAGAGGTACGAGGAGAAGAGACATAAGTAACTAGTCAATTATCTTATCCAATTTTCTTTATTAATGTCATCTTATATTATATAGCGGATCATGAAAGCAGAAGAGTTGTTCAAGAAGCAGTTGGAAGTTCTAACCAAAGGATGGACATCGTGCTTTTGCACTTCTGTACAAATGGAATATCTAGGAGAAGGAAAAAGAAGAAAAAACATTTGTTTTTTTCCGAAGAAGTTTTGAGAGACCAACCTGGAACTGTTTTGTAAAGTTGGAACGGTGGCAAGAGGGAATGGAAGGGATTTAGCTTTTTCAAAGAACCAATCGTGAGCGGCTTTAGCTGAATGGTATAGGCGATTATGCTCAGAAGGATTTGTAGGAGGGTCGTTTGAAGTTCCATGCGGGGCAAGGGTCAAAGGGGAATTAAAATGAAACTGAGGGAGGTATACAAAACAATTTAACATGCAGGGACGACGAGGAGATTCATCTTCTTTGAAAGTAATAACGTTAATAGGGGAATACTTTTAGGCTGTATGTGAAATGAAAAGTCCATATTCACGTCATCGTTATTCCATCGATTTATATTAAGTAATGGTTGGATATAATTAAGAACGGAGAAATGCTGAATTCTATCTTTGAAATTGTTTGTCGTAATATTCACGATATCTAGTTGAAAAATATTTGTAATATTTAATTAGCGATTTTCATAATTATTGAAATTTGAACGAAGCAATTTGGTGCGTAGCGCGAATTATCTGTTATCACTACTTACTGCCGTAATTATTTAGCCAAGTTCCTTCGTTTTAAACCCATCGTAATTATCTCTCTCTGCGTGTGCTCTGGTGTGCGCCTATCTGCGCCAATTCGAGGGGCCGGGATTGAGCGCGCGGTCTTGTGTGCGTGTATGCATACAACTCCAGTCCATTCTTGATAATAAAGGAAATATGTTTGCATTTGTTTTCCTAACATCAGGTCGAGCAGATAATTGGAGATTAGCTCTATAGTTCCATTGTCTGTTTAGATTCATTGTTTGATAACGCTATTACTTACTTTGCAGAGCAATGGACTATTTCCTTAGGAAACAATTGATTTGGAACATATTATACGAAATATTAGATGACTGGAGGTGTAATGGGATCATTGTTTTGCATTCTTCAATAGGGAGTAAATTTCTAGGAAAATGTAACCGTTCATACAGAAGAATCAAATCAGGCGTGGTAGATGGATCTGCAAAAGAATTAACCAGGTAATTAAATGATACAGCTAAATAGATAATTCATTTATACCGCTAATCGTATTATCGAATTCTCTGCCTGGTTTGATGAGAGGAAAACCTAATGAAAAGATACCTTTCTTGTTTTGAAAATAAGAGAGGACATGTACGCAGACACGCTCACTTGAACTCGCGCACGTAAATGCTCACGTGCACGGGGAGAGGTAATAAGTCGTTTAATATGATGGTGCTGGACGATAGGTAGGAGAAAAGGCGTACGTGCAGATCGTTAAATCCCGATCAATACCCGGTAATAGGGGAATTTTTAGACATGGGGGATCATATGTTTTTCCAAAAAAGTCATAATTTGCTTCATTATAATATTCTACGATGTCTATGATAAATGTTGAATCAATTCTCTTTACACATTATCATCCCTCGCATTATGTATGAGACCTCTCCGTTTTCTTACCCGAACAATATTTATTTTTTCTAACGTATCTGTATAATTGTCTATCTGAAATTCCTCTTCGGTATTACTTATGACACGAAACTCACTATTGTTTGGATATTTTGCCATTCTCTTAATAAAAAAGGAATAAGTAATTGAAAGCGCTGGTAGTCTCAAATTGTATATGACGAAATCGCGAAACAATATATATCAAGAGAATATTACGTTTCTGATTTTCTGCCTTATTAGTCTAGGGAACTATCTATTTCACTAGAAGTTTCAATACGAAGCGAGTTCAGCTTCGAAAATATCGCCTCTGTTTCATGATTACTTGTTTACTCCATCAACTATCAGTGCATCGTACGTGGCGTACTCGTGTACCATTGCAGACAAGTCCTTATCACTTTATTTAAGCGGTTTAGAGAAGCCGTCAGACCGTTATGAACGTACTTCTTTTCTGTAAGACCGACTGATATTCTTTTCATATAACTTATAATTTGTAATTTGTCCATTCCTTGACTATCTAACCGAGTGGTTCTCTCGGAGGGGAAATATGGGAAAGAGAAGAAGGTAATATTAGGAAACCATAAATGTGACGAAAGATCTCCGAATACGTTGTATAGATATAAGTAGTGAAGAAGAATTCCAGAAAGACATTTATATAGATACGTTAGAAAAAGTAAATATTAATCCGTAAGAAAACGATAGAAGTGATAGTTATATCATCTAGCGAGAAGACGAAGAGCTCAATGATGAAAGAGATGAAAATGTTGTATAAGAATTGCTTCAAAACCAATCATAGATTTCGTAAAAAATAATAGGGGATAAAATTTTTGTCATTTTGTAAAGAAATATGTTCTTCAATATCTACGAATTCACATAAACCAAGCATCCTTATCAAACATTATGTGATTTTAAAATATATACTCTGATGTGAGTCGTTCGACCACGTCTGTGCGATAAAGTTCCATCGATTTGTTCAAAGCTGATGTCCGAGAGGGCTCAGGGCAGATATCGTCATTACGTTATACGCACATTAATTGCTTACACGGACGGAAAGGTCAAAAATGAAATTAATTAAGGGGAAATGAACTTCTGTTTTATTAATGAACAATATTTTTTAATTCGACATATTACTTTTTCCTTTTCTTTTCTTTTTTCTTCTTCTTTTCTTTATAGTTTATAATCTGAAATTAACTAAAGAATGTGGACGATTAACGATTAATTTTTTTCACGTTTGTATGCTCCAAAATGACTATCAGTAAGAATTAATTTCTCCCTTTTTTTATCTCTTGAAATTATCATTCCTTTTCTTGTATCACGCAATGATAAGGAATATGGATTCAGAAGAAGTCTTTCGCCATATGTATTCTTTTTTTCGTTACGTCATCTTTTTCTCTTTTACGTATTTCATTTGAACGCCCTTTATGCAGGTCAATTAAAATTCCTGTTTCGCGGCCGAAAAGGGTATGGGTTGGGAGGAAATGAATTTCTCGGCCAATCCTGATCAATTTTTTATTTATCGTTATTCAACTAATCCATCGACATGTTTCAAAGCATAAGTTATAGGTGTTCTAGGAAGATAGCTTTCCATGAAGATACCTTTCCTTGTAAATAGAATCTACTTTCTTTGTAATGTCAACGTTCTCTTCGGAAAAGATATATAAATATGAATAAGTACTAAAAAAAGGTCACTCCCCCAAAGGGGGATAAGCAAAATTAGATTTTTACAAAGTTAAATGATCGAGAGGATGTGCATATGAAGAATAATCGACAGAAGGGATCAAAAGCAGAGAAAGAATCAAAAAGAAAGAGCAAGGATAAAAATAAAAAAAAAATTACCATCCACGGTAGTGTCGATTTAAAGTTATTGGTACCATTGTGACGAGATTACCGTGGATGACAATATCTCGTTAATATATGAAAAATAGTGGGAAATAAGTGGTAGAATAAGCTCGATTGGATACTTGAATTTATTGTATCCCTTGAGAGGGAGTAAAATTTGTTTATTCAGTCGTCATTTAAGCAAATCCTAAAGAGATCCAGAAAAGATAGGCTTAGAATAGTATATCAGTAATTAATCAATTACGATAATGAATTCGATATCATCTATATCGTTCCAAATAACATACACTCGATAAGATTCAACATACTTGAATTTTTTGTTTCTCGCAATTTATTGTTTTGTTGATTGCTTTAACGCAATCCTTTATGACGGAATTGTTAATAGAAGGTCGTAAAACCATTTTCGAGTGACCTTCGATACAATTCTAGAGAGTAATTTCGCGATATAGTAGGTAAATAATTGTTCCTCTGCCTGATGTGTTCATGAATGCAATCTTGATTGTTCTTTTCACACGGCAGACGGAGTCTATACATATATATACAAATACATACATTCATATCTATATACATATCTTACTATATACAAGAATCCAATACATTTATATACCTATTTATTCACGCATTCGTCTACATGTTGATAAAGTATTTATATCTATCTGAACATCTCTAAGCATATGCATGAAAATAAAATTAAAGAGAAACTTGAACAATAAGTCGAAATAATAAAAGAGATGTCATTAAGATAGAAGCAAAGAGATATGTACCGGGAAAGTGTACCAAATAATACCGACTCCATACTTTAATATATCTGCGCAAGACAGATAAATGTAAACTTGACTGTTAAGAAATGTTTGCTTTTCCCTTAATTTGAAAAAAATTTTATTTAACTTATTATTTACAAGAAAGTCAAAAAAATCCATTTGTAAATAATACTATGGAAAAGTAATATAACAAATAAGGAAATGGAAATAATATTTTTAAAAAAAAACGTAAATAAGTAAGTGAAAAAAAATTGAAATTAAAAGAAGTAATATTAAAGAAAAAAGCAACCAAATATGTATTCGGGTAGTGTTGAAGATAAAAGAATATTTAAGAAATGGGACGCTTTTATATAATATTAACTAATAAGATTTTCACATGTGTTACGAATTGAATTTGGTCTGATGCTCTGCCCTTACTTTTTCCCGAACTAATTAATTACAGAAAGAGTTTATGACAAACTAAGAATAAACACAAAATGGTGTACTCGAATTGCTTGAAAACTTAACATGGATATCGTAGAAAATTATAGAATAGGATTTTGATTTCTTTGCAAGAAATTTGTTCCTCGATGTATATAAATTCATATAAATCAAATACCACTGTATCATATGATATAATATATACTACGTTTGCGCGACGAAATGCCACCGTGTATATAAGGAGAAATCATTTAATAAATGGAAATATCACTTTAGCACTTTATATCATTTCTACCTTTTTTATTCCTTGATAGTAAAGCACCATTATTCTTTACCGGATTTAAATTCATTCAAAACTTTTGCGGTAGTTGAAGACAACTGCATAGCAAAGAGTGTAGCCATATCCGTCGCCTCTTATTTCACTTTATGCAAATTTTTATATATTTCCTCGGTCGCTACGATCTTGTGAAACAATGACTTAGTAACAAGGAACAATTATCACGATTAGCCACGAAAAATATACTCGTTTATATAGAAGTATGTAATCAGTCGTGGTACATCGTTCTGCACGAGACTTAAACGCGTAATTAAATGCTATAACTAAATAGATAATTGAATTATACTGCTAATCGTGTTATCGATTTGTCTGCGTCGTTTGATAAGAGGGAAACTAATGAAAGAATGCCTGTTTCGTTTTCAAAATAAAGCAGAGGAACGCAGACACGGCCACTCATTCTGTGCACTTCAAACTCGGCCCACTTGAACTGGCACACGTATTCCCGCCGGTATATGGAGGGTGGTAATAATGAATCGTTTAATATGACGGTGCTTGACTATATGTACGAGGGAAGGTATTACGTACGTGCAGATCGTTAAATACCGATCAATACCCGTTAACAAGAGAATTCGCTATACCTAGCAAATTATTTCGTTTAAATTCCTATATCACCGAAAAACGTATATTAAATATAACGAATATTTTTGAAGACAATGTGATTATTTTGGCAAACAATTTTGAACAACATCGAACTCAACATTTCTTCTGTTTTTAGTTATATTGAATGATTATTTAAATTGAGTGAACAATAATGACAGGGTGATCTACACGTGGACTTCATATTTCATGTATAGTTTAAATCTATTCCGATTCTAAAGTATTTCAGATATATTTTTACGTGATTACTTCAATTAAAAAAGGGACGAATAATTGTCAATTTCCTTGGTTGGTTACAAGATTTGAGATAATTTTGCACGTACATAGGGGAAATGAAAATATAACTGCATAACTACAGGAGAGGGGTAATTTTTCATCTCCTAGCTAGGAAGCATGGTTTTTTTGTAAGGGGACGACATGAGATTAATTTCGCCAGGGAAAGTCATTCCTTCGGTGGTTTTCGAACCAGTAATACGCAAGTGAGTGTCACACGGGAAATAATCGCTAGTGCATATACCTCATATGTCCGAAAGAATACCTTTATAAGCAATTAAAACGAGAGAAACAATTTCATCGTTCTCACTCATCATTCTTTTGCTCCATTAATATTCTCTAAATTTAGCAGTTGCCGTTTCCATCAGATTTTTGACAAAATTGCATTTCTATATTATAGAAATGAAACTGATTTTCTTGAATCCTAACATTATAATTATAATTTTGTTACGTATACGAGAAATTACTGTAGCACTAAAAAGGCATCATCTGACATATTTTCGGTAATTATGCAATTAAAATGAACGAATAGCTTTGATATGTCTTAACTAATCTACGAATTTTGACTTGTTTTAAATATAAACGAAAGAAAATAAAAGGCGAAAGCAATTCCAACAACTGATAATCATTGGCACAGGAGCCGAATTTACGGATGTCTTAATTGTAACACTTGTGCATACAATCTAGTTTGCAAAAATGAAGATATGAATTAAACATGTAAATAAGTGATTATTTATAATCAAACCTACCTTTATAGTACCATTATGTCGCAATACGTCAATATCAAAAGATTTAAGAGTACTTAATCTATGAGGAATAGCTAACAGTGTTCTTTCTTCGCGTTCGTTTTCTTCGTTCTCGTATTGCTTCTTGAATCACCCTTTCCGCCTTCACAATCCAATGCGCTATATTATAAAAGATGAAATTCATGTAGAAAATTGTATAAGATATGTGACAAATTACTTATATCTGATCTCTTCATACCTCGTTTATTAAAATCCAATATTAAAATTGATGTTTGCTATAGTAATGGTTAGCAATGCCGTCACGGTGTTTCCATAAACCGGATAATTAGGTGCTTTTCTGGCCAATTTGGGTATATATCACGTGAATGATTTGAAATGGATTCATTTTGAAATAGAAATACTTTCGTCGACTTCATAAAATCTATGTAAAAATTCAATAAATTATTGCAAAATATACCTATGATAGAGATTTTATATTCCACATTACATTTTAGAATAAACAATTTCTATCTTATCTCTGAAACATCTTACCTTTCGGTAAACACAGCATTTGTACTATCGATGTAGATGTCATGTTCGGAAGAGCAGGAAGTACCGATGTAAATATGTTGCACTTCGGATGTGGAATATTTCATTATCACGTTGACCGTAGCTGAATTTCGTTTATATTCTTTGGAATTAAATTGAAATATAAGTCAATAGGACTACTTTGCAGTACCTCCAGGCTATTGAACAGCTTTCACCCTCGTTTTGTCTATTAAATCTCTGAAATAATTTAAAATTCCTAGATAAGCTAAGACTCATGATAGGCATTGAATTGTTCATCCAATTGTGTAGGTAACAAAGATAAAACTAATTACGCGCCTTTAAGAAATATAAAATATTTATAAAATTTAAGAAATATAAATATAAAATTTAAGAAATATAAAATACTTTCACCGGAAAGCAACAAATAATAATAATGATGGTATTGATCAGGAAAATCAATTTCATTTCGATAAAATATAATTGAAATTTTATAATGAATCACATATTAATGACCACTTATAAATTTACCTTATATTGATAACATAAACAAAAGACTAGTGAGAACGAAGAAATTATTTCCACCGCCTGAACCACTTGTAAAACTACCCTTTGGAACGTATAAGATATACGCAAGACGAATATTTATTGTACGACACTTGCTCACATATTATCAGTTCGACCACCACCGAAGGAATGACGTAAAGCTTTATCGCCCTTCTCCGGTAGACCATATTTATCCCCCACTCTTCGCTAAGGTACGTCAAAGAGTACGCCCTCTGCAAAGGGTTACTACGCTTCAAATCGATTAATCAATATTTCCTATTATATGTTCCATATTATATGAAAGAAGAGAAAGGGTCATAAACTGTGAGGAAATGAATTTCTCTATTGATATCTTTTAACTAGGATGTATCATTATCCTTCTTCTTTTATGCTCTTCTTTCGTTCCCTTTTCTCCGTACTTTTACTAATTTAATAAGAAATTAGAAGTTAATTAAAGAATTTTGATAATAGGCGAATATTTTTCTTCCAGTTTTCGATAAAAATATTCATCAATAAGAATTAATTTGGCGTAAAGAATATTGTGACGATTGTTTCTGCTGCATTTTTATTGATCTCTCGCTACCATACATTTAAGAAATGAAATTAATCTTTTTATTGGTGTTCTCTCCTAATGAAAATATCTTGTGAGTCGACAATATACATATTTTTGATTCCTAGTTGACAAAATCGGCCAAACATATTGTTTATGTAAACAATATTTTCTTTGATCATAATAAAAATAACATCGTGGGTAAATTGATCAGTATGAGAAGTATCTGTTTGTTCATTATGATCCTTAAAGATAGTACCTTCCTATGAACAAATACATTTGTAAGAGAATACTTTCAAAGAATCCTTCGTCGATCATTTCCAAACAGATTCTTCATCTATCATGGAATATCAAGCATTTAGCTTGGGAAGTTGTCGCGTGTTATCATCGGAAGCGTTGTGCATTAACATTTTCAGTTTTTTGTTACATACTTCGATAATGACTTCACGCTTTATATTATAGCTCGCATTTAGAGAAAGGAAACACATATCCATATATCTTATGCGCGAACCCTCAATTACATAGTATCGATCGGCGGAATTCGACTATATAAAGTTATCAACGATTTCCAAAACATTTTTAATGCTTTTTAGCGATACTTTGAATCAACGTGCTGGGTTTGAGAGGAAAGCGTTTCCTTTTCAAACATCGTCCTCGTCTTTTCGTAATCCATATCAGTATTGTGTTCCATCCCGTCTTCTTTACGTGATCGAGATTAACCAGTAGGAGGAAGGAGAAGAAGAAGAGAATACGTTTTTATTGGCGGTGAGGACGAACCTTGCGAGATTAATATCGGCACTGTTTTACAAAGCTTTATTCGAATGGTGGTACGAGGAGACGGAATATATGTTATTGAAAGGATCCAAAGATAAGCGGCTTTAGCTACAGGATATAATCGAGTGTGGTGGGAGAGATTTATAGAAGGGCTGTTCGCCGTAGCAAACCGCATCTGAATTAAAATGGAATTGAAGTGTACTCAGACAGGTTTATCTCTGAAAATGATTAAATCTGCTTGTACGATCAAAAGATTCTTCGTTTTTCGGGATAGTAACGTTAGCCCGGGGAACACATTAAAATTTTGCGTCAAATATTCAGTGCACGTTCACCTCACAGTGTCATCGTTATAACGTCAATTTAAATAATTAATCAACATAATTAAAAAGAGACGAATTGTTTGCTTCAATGTTTCTAAATTGTTTGTCGGAATATTCACGTCATTTGCTTAAAAATAATATATACTGACCGTTTTTCAGAAACACAGGTATTTGGACGAATTAATTTACTACGTAGCGCAAATACCTCTCGATTGGAATTTAATGAATATGCATGTACGTATTACTTTCCTCCATAAGTATCGTCAAGTACCTTCGTCTGAAACGATTTGTTATGACCCCTCTCCATTGACCTGTGCTCTTGTGTTCGCTCATGCGCGCTAGGTCATGTGGGCGGGATTTCGTGTGCCGTTCTCTGGGCGTCCATGCTTATACCTCCTTTCTCATTTTGATAAGAAGAAAGATATTTTTTCATTTGTTTTTCTCTCATTAAAAAAAAGTTCGATAATAATATTAGCGGTGTATTTTAATTACCTATTTAGATGTATTATTTAATTTGCAGATCGATGTATCACGACTAATTTAGTACTTTCATAGGAACGAGTACATTTTCCTGAAAATTTATTCCAGACTGCACAGTTTCGAAGAAATATCCAGTTATACTTCGAGTAATCTAATATTTCGTATATTACGCTCCAAACTATTTAGTTTCTCGGAAAATATTATCCTTCTCGATCTTTTTATTTCTCATGGCGTATATTCGAGTATAGAAACGACTTCATTATATTTCTAGTAATATAATATGACAAATTTATTTAGCATTTTTCTAATATTTACTCGAACGATTCAATATCTCTGTGAGTGTACATATAATAAACATTTATATAATGATGTCATAAATTGTCGCTATGCTCGGTTATGCGTAATAGAAATAAACAATTCTCAAATAAAGATTGAGAAATAAAATATCTTCCAAGGATTGGTTGGTTTGGAACGTAATATACGAAATATTGGATAACTGGAGCGATAATCGGGTCACCGTTTTCACTGCTTCAATTGGGTGCTAATCTCAAGGAAAATGTACTCGTTGGAACGGAGTAATGAAATCAATGTCGCGCCCATAGCTATGAAAAAATGTAGCCGAGTGATTAAATGATGCATTTAAATAGATAACTGAGTTATACAATCGTCTCATCCAATTGTCTGATTCTGTCATTGATTTGATAAGGGAAAGACAAATGAAAATATACCTTTCATGTTTTCAAAATCAGACACGAGAGGTACGCTCACAGGACAGCGTCACCCATTCCCGTCCACCTGAACCATGAGCCCATCCAAGCGTGCGGAATCACGGATGGAGGGGAATAATACCGAATCGATTAAAACGAAGGCACTTGATACGTAGGGAAGATCGTAATACGCAGACGCATTTTGTTCAAACTCCTATCAAAAGGTACCAACAAGAGAATCCTGACTACGTAGCAAATTACATCGTTGTATTTACAATATTACACTAAAACGTAAATTAAATATTATGCATATTTTTTAAGCACACGATGTCAATATTGTGACAAATAATTAAGAAGGTTGATTCAACATATCTACTGTTTTTAATTTAATGGAATGATTACTTCATTTAATTTGATGGTATAACGATGTCAAGGTAAATATGGAACAAATGGGTATATCCTTTAATCATCCCTACAGGTTTAATGATTTTGAAATTTTAATCATTTAAACCTACCTTAATTTCATTTCTATTTTCCAGAGCTCATACTTCAATCCATGATTAAACCTTCCATTCTCATAATCGTTTCTATTCTCGATATCATTTTCTGTTTCTTCCTTATTATTTTTATTATTACCGATAGGCCTCGATGATCCATTTAACTTCGTTCTCACGATACACCGGGTTAGAAATTGTCGAATTTAAATCGAAATTTACAAAATCAATGTTCGGCCAAGGACAAACATCGATATGATTAGAATCAAATTTATCTGCGGAATCATCATCGTCGAGATAAAATCTATCTTCGATTAAATCGTGAGCGAGCGTAGACAAATAATCCTTAGACTCACCTTGGACATCTTCATCTCATGTATCTCCTTTTTCTTCCTCTTCGCGTGTATCGTCGGATGTCCCTTGGTTGAACTGTTCCGATCGCAATCGATTATATCCTCTTACCGAAGCTGCTAACCTTTCGATCCTTTGAAGGGATATATTCCCTAGCCCCGTACCTGCATTTGAACGTAGCTTAGTGAGACGGTACTACATCGGTCTCGAGAAGGTTTGTGCTCATGGTCATTATAACTTTTGTCTTCCTCTTTCTCTCTTCCTTTATTGTCGATTAGTTGACGAACACGATATTGAACAAGGTATCACGGGAAAGTTAGAGACAAGAACGATGTTTCAAAAGGTAATGCCTTGCTACTGATTCCAGCACGATGATTTATGGTATTTCCTAGAAGCAATGGAAAAGTTTTGGAAAACGTTGATGATCTTAGATAAAACAATATCACCGATGGAGAATGTGTAATGGAATGTGTGCTCTCCATGCATGAGATATATGGATATCTATTGTTTCTTCACTTTTCAAAGCTCGCGCTATAACATAGTGCATCACGTCCCTGACGATGAACCGTAACAGAAAACTAAAAATTTCAAAGGCCGATTGATACTTCTCACCCTGATTACTTCGCCGAATATACCATTTTTATTATGAAAAAAAAGAAAACGGGAAAAAATATTGTTTGCATAAATATCTCTTTCGTCCGACGTTTGACAGATGCGAATTAAAAATGTGTATAATAACGTTTACAAGCTATTTTAATTATGAGAAAATGATAACAAAAAAATTAATTCCTTTTCATTTAATATTAACTCTTGGTAGGGCGCTATGAATTAATCGAAGCAAAAGCGTTTCTTACATTATGTAACCATGCTATGTGGATTATTTCATATTTTAGTTAATTGGAGAGGGCAGCGGTAGGTCGAGATAAAAGGGATTGGTAGACAAATCCGTTTCCGCCCACTCATATCCCTTTCGGTTCTTTCGACCGCGGAATAGAAAGTTATCATTGCATTGCGTAAAACTCCAACCAAATGAATTACGCGAAATGAAAAATACATACAACTAATGATTATCTCTGAATCCATATTCTTTTGCACTGTGTAATAAAGAAAGAGAGACGCTTGTTTACTAAAACAATAAAAAGGGAACAGTAGGTATTATCACGAAAGAAATTTTCAAGAAATATTTCTTGCTCGAAATTAATACTTATTGATAAATATTATTAACGATAAAAACAAGAAAAATATTAAATGCCGATTATCAAAATTCTTCAGTTAACTTCTAGTTGTATATAATAAACAAACAATGGCTGAAAGAAACAGAAAAGACCAGAAACAAAAAAAGGAAAATACTTTGTCCAGTTGATAATGAACCGATCGGAAATTTACTTCCTCACGAGCCATGACCTTCCACTCTCTCTATCGTGTAGTACGTGGTATTTATCGATCGGCTTAGAATGCAATAACCCCTTCCACCGAGCCACGCCTCGAAAATTAGGTTGGTCTTCGGACGTGACGATTCGGTGCAGAGCCTCGCCTGCGGAGGTCATTCTTTCAATAATTTTTGAACGAGTAATGTGCAAGTAAGTACTAAATAATCGCGTTTACACTTAATAATATTCAGTCCCAAAGGAAACTTACAAGCAATCCAAACGGTAGAATTTCTTCATTCTCTCTAGTCTTTTGTTCCTTATCGATGTAACGTAAATTTATCGGTAATCGTTAGTATGTAACTTATTATAAAATTTCAGTACAATATTACGGAAATGAAACAGATTTTCGTGATCAATACCATCCTAATTATTATTTTGTTGCTTCTCGGGGAAGAAATTTTATATCGCTTAAAAGGGCGTAACCAGATTTACCTTTGATGACTGCACAACTTCAATGAACATTTGAACGTCTATCATAAGTCTTAACTAATCTACGAATTGCAAACTCTTCCAGAGATACAGAAGACTAAACGGAGCCGAAAGCGGTTCCAATAGTCTAGAATTATTGGGAAGGAGTAGAATCGACTGCTATCCGAGTTGTAATTACTTCCAGAGAAGATACGAGAATTTCAATTACACTAAACCTGATAATTAAACATTCGACACCAGAAGTGAAACATATTTACATCGCACTTCCTGTTCTTCCGCACATCCGACGATACTTCCAAAATGGATAGTACAACTGGAAGTCCTAACTTCAACCAAATAACAAAACAAAAGCATTTTCCTGTTTAATCTTATATCTAAATGGTCAATCAATCAATGCCGTGTTTAACGAATGGTAAGATATTTTGGAGATAAGATATAAATTTTTTATTCCAAAGTGTAATGTGGAATATTGAAAGATCATAGGTACGTTTTATAATAATTTATTGAATTTTTACACAGATTTTATGATGGCGACGGGAGTATTTCTATTTATGAGAGGGTCATTAGGTCTGTTAACTTTAGCTATCCTTAAGGTATTATATTAGTGCATATAAATCAAGAACCTACTTATTTTTCAACTACTCTAATGAAGAACATTAAATATGGAAAGCAAGATGCTGGACGAAGGAGAGCAGGTGAATAATAATATATGAATAAAAATTTTAATATTTTCTCATAGAATTTTGCGTTACATGTCACTCGTCATTTAATGTGTCAGATCATAAAAGCGGCGGAGGAAACTGATGCTGCTCACGAATTTTTTATGAATCTTTCAGATGAAGTGGAAACCAAGTTGATGAGAGAGGAACCTAATTATCTTGTGTATGGAAGCTACATGCTGCTATTGCTAGAGCATTACTGTAGAAACCATCGACTTCAATATTGAATTTTAATACACGAGGTACGAGGAGAATAGATATAAGTCGTTACGTATCTTATCCAATTTTTTTTATTAATGTCATCTTTTATTATATAGCGCATCATAAAAGCAGAAGAGTTGTTCAAGAAGCAGTTGGAAGTTCTAACCAAAGAAGGAAGATCGAGCTTTTGCACTTGTGTGCATTTTGTAATTGGGAATACCTAGGAGGTAGGAAAAGAAGAAAGAACATTTGTTTTTGTCCGAAGAAGTTTGGAAAGACCAATATGGCACTGTTTTATAAAGCTTGGATCGTTGGTACGAGGAAATGGGAGGGATTTAGCTTTTTCAAAAGAACCAAACGTGAGCGGCTTTAGTTGGAGGGTAGACGCAATTGTGTTCAGAAGGATTTGTAGAATGGTCGTCCGAAGTTCCACGCGGGGCAGGGATCAGAGGGGAATTAAAATGAAACTGAGGGAGGTATACAAAACGATTTAACATGCAGGGACGATGAGAAGATCCATCTTTTTTGGAAGTGATAACGTTCGCAGGGGAATACTTTTAAATTATATGGGAAATGGAAAGTCCATATTCATGTCATCGTTATTCCGTCGATTTAAAGTAAGTAATAGTTCGATATCATTAAGTAAGGAGAAATGCTGAATTCTCTTTAAAATCGTTTGTCGGAATATTCACGACATCTTGTTGAAAAATATTCGTAATATTTAATTAGCGTTTTTCATAAATATTGAAATTTAGACGAAGTAATTTGGTGGGTAGCGCGAATTACCTGTTATTAATACTTATTCCCGTACTTACTTGGCCAAGTACCTCCGTTTTAAACCCATCGTTATTATCTCTCTCTGGGCGTGCTCTGGTGCTCGCCTATCTGCGCCAATTCTAGGGGCCGGGATTGAGCGCGCAGTCTTGTGTGCGTGTATGCATACAACTCCAGTCTTTTCTTGATAATAAAGAAAATATGTTTGCATTTGTTTTCCTAACATCAGGTCGAGCAGATAATTGGAGATTAGCTCTATAGTTCAATTGTCTATTTAGAATCATCGTTTGATAACAGGGTTACTTATTTTGCAGAGCAATGGACTATTTTTTTAGGAACCGATTGATTTGGGACATAATATACGAAATATTAGGTAACTGGAGATATAATGGGATTATTGTTTTGCATTCTCCAATAGGGAGTAAATTTCTAGGAAAATGTAACCGTTCATACAGAAGAACCAAATCAGTCGTGGTAGATATATCTGCAAAAGAATTAACCGGGCAATTAAATGATACAGCTAAATATATAATAGAGTTATACCGCTAATCGTATTATCGAGTTCTCTGCCTGGTTTGATGAGAGGAAAAACTAATGAAAAGATACCTTTCTTGTTTTGAAAATAAGAGAGGAGATGTACGCAGACACGCTCACTTGAACTCGCGCACGTAAATGCGCACGTGCACGGGGAGAGGTAATAAGTCGTTTAATATGATGGTGCTGGACGATAGGTAGGAGAAAAGGCGTACGTGCAGATCGTTAAATCCCGATTAATACCCGGTAATAGGGGAATTTGTAGACATGGGGGATCATATGTTTTTGCAAAGAAATCATAATTTTGTTCATTATAATTTTCTACGATGTCTATGATAAATGTCGAATCAACTCTCTTTCCGCATTATCATCCCTCGCATTATGTATGAGATCTCTCCGTTTTTTTGTTGGATGTCATCGCTATCAGTCTTATCGTTTTCTTCCCGAATAATATTTATTTTTTCTATCGTATTTGTATAAATATCTATCTGGAATTCCTCTTCTGTATTACTTATGACACGAAACTCGCTAGTGTTTCGTTATTTTGCCATTCTCTTAATGAAAAAGAAATAAGTAATTCAAAGTGCTGGTAGTCTCAAATTGTATATGACGAAATCGCGAAACGATATATACCAAATGAATATTACGTATCTGATTTTCTGCCTTATTAGTCTAGGGAACTATCTGTTTCACTGGAAGCTTCAATACGAAACGAGTTCAGCTTCGCAAATATGTCCTCTGTTTTATGATTACTTGTTTACTCCATCAAATATCAGTGCATCGTACGTGGCGTACTCGTGTACCATTGCAGACAAGTCCTTATCACTTTATATAAGCGGTGTAGAGAAGCCCTCAGAACGTTATGAACGTACTTCTTTTCTGTAAGGCTGATTGATATTCTTTTCAAATTACTTGATAATTTGACCATTCCTTGACTAACTAACTGAGATGTTCTCTCGGAGGGGAAATACGGGAAAGAGAAGAAGGTAATATTAGGAAACCATAAATGTGACGAAAGATGTTCTCCGAGTACACGTTTTCATTAAATGCTATAACTAAATAGACAATTGAATTATACTGCTAATCGTGTTATCGATTTGTCTGCTATCGGTTTGATAAGAGGAAAAGTAATGAAAAAATACCTGTTTTGTTTTCAAAATAAAGCAGAGGAACGCAGACAGAGGCCACTCATTCTGTGCACTTCAAACTCGGCCCACTTGAACTGGCACGCGTAATCCCGCCGGTATATAGAGGGTGGTAATAATGAATCGTTTAATATGACGGTGCTTGACTATATGTACGAGGGGAGGTATTACGTACGTGCAGATCGTTAAATACCGATCAATACTCGTTAACAAGAGAATTCGCTATACCTAGCAAATTATTTCGTTTAAATTCCTATATCACCGAAAAACGTATATTAAATATAACGAATATTTTTGAAGACAATGTGATTATTTTGGCAAACAATTTTGAACAACATCGAACTCAACATTTCTTCTGTTTTTAATTATATTGAATGATTATTTAAATTGAGTGAACAATAACGACAGGGTGATCTACACGTGGACTTCATATTTCATGTATAGTTTAAATCTATTCCGATTTTAAAATATTTCACATATATTTTTAAGTATTTAATACTCTTATATCATATAGAAATATATATATAGACACGGTGAATGTTTTAATCGTCGCAGCAGCTTTAATTCTTTTGCAATATAAACCTCCCTCCGTTCCATTTCGATTCTCCTTTGAACAAGGTCCCGCTTGCTACATCGGACGGCCCTTCGACAAATCTTTCCGAGCACAATCGATTGTATCCCCTAGCTAAAACCCACTTCGATCCTTTGAGAACGGCATATTCCGTCTCTTCATATTACCATTCGAATGAAACATTCGAAAACAGTGCCATTTTAGTCTCGTATATGTTCGTTGTCACTGCCACTATAAATTTTTTCTTCTTCTTTCTGCTTTATTTCAGTCACATAATCGACAGGATATGGATCTTTACAGATAAATTAAAGACAAGAACGACTTTTCGAAACGGAATATTTGGCCTTTAAATCTAACACGTTGCTTTATAGTATCTCCAGGAAGCATTAAAATGTTCGGGAGAAGTTGATAATCTTAGATAGTACGATAATGAGTGATTAGAAAAAGAAATAAGTAAGTAAACGGGTTGAAGGTTCAAATTGTATATTTCGATATCACCAAACAGTACACACCAAAAGAGTATTACACTTCTCATTTTTTGACTTATTATTTCTGGGATCTTTCTAAAAATATAATATCGGTAAACAAAGAAATATGACGAACGATTTTCTCAGCATACGACAGAAGATTTTAACACAAACATTACATAGTATGAAAATTGTAATATCATTAATATCTAATAATATTAGAACACTATTTTTAAGTATAACTTGAACTAACGAAAGAAGAAACATTACAATTTTCGTTTATGAAATTATGATTAATTTCATAGCAATTACTTTCGATAATTACAATAAGTATAACTATTGTAATTATTTTTACAACAAATTTTCATAATAATTAATTATATTATAATTAAAGAATATGCAGTTATGTAGCTATAACTAATATACCCAACATATAATTATTTATATAATTTTAATTAAAAAAAATACAGTTTTACATGATTATTTCAATCAAGAAAGGGAGGAATTATTGTCAATTTCATTAGAAGTTTACAAGATTTCAGATAATTTTTAAGGTACATTGAGGATATGAGAATATAACTACATAACTACAGGAGAGGGGAAATTTTTCATCCCCTAGCTAGGAAGCATGGTTTTGTAAGGGGACGACATGAGATTAATTTCGTCAGGGAGTCATTCCTTCGGTGGTTTTCGAACCAGTAATACGCAAGTGAGTGCCGCAAGGGAAATAATCGCTAATGGGTATACCTCATAAGTCCGAAAGAATACCTTTATAAGCAATTAAAACGAGAGAAACAATTTCATCGTTCTCACTCATCGTTCTTTTGCTCCATTAATATTTTCTAAATTTAGCTGTTGCCGTTTGCATCAGATTTATGACAATTGCTTCTTGAATCACTCTTCCGCTTTCACAATCCAATCGCTATATTATAAAAGATGAAATTCATGTAGAAAATTGTATAAGATATGTGACAAATCACTTATATCTGATCTCTTTACACCTCGTTTATTAAAATCCAATATTAAAATTAATACTTGCTATAGGAATGCGTTCGCAATGCCGTCACGGTGTTTCCATAAACCGGATAATTAGGTGCTTTTCTCGCAAATTTTGGTATATATCACATGGATCAGTTGAAATGGATTCATTTTGAAATAGAAATGCCTTCGTCGACTTCATAAAACCTATGTAAAAATTCAATAAATTATTGTAAAATATACCTATGATAGAGATTTTATATTCCACATTACATTTTAGAATAAAAAATTTATATCTTATCTCTAAAACATCTTACCTTTCGGTAAACACAGCATTTGTACTATCGATGTAGAACGCATGTTCGGAAGAGGAGGAAGTACCGATGTAAATATGTTGCACTTCGGATGTCGAATATTTCATTATCACGTTGACCGTAGCTGAATTTCGTTTATATTCTTTGGAATTAAATTGAAATATAAGTCAATAGGACTACTTTGCAGTACTTTCAGGCTATTGGAACAGCTTTCACCCTCGTTTCGTCTATTATATCTCTGAAATAATTTAAAATTCCTAGATAAGTTAAGACTCATGATAGGCATTGAATTGTTCATCCAATTGTG